>JAWNOA010000043.1:1447500-2895000 GCA_035046345.1 Drosophila birchii | reverse complement strand
GCATTGGTAAGTGGTGCGGAAAGGGAACTGGGAACGGAACTAGGAAGTAATGCCTGCTGTCAATGGCACGCGCTACGTGATCGGGAAAAAGAATCGAGCCGCAGCAAGAAATGTGGCCCATCGGTATACGATTCGAATGAACTTGATCTTGCGATTTGTTTTGAAATCAATCCACAGTGAATATCTGCTATATGCTAAGGGATCTGACATTTATCATAAATAAATGGCTAGTATGAGGGTTAAGGCTAAAGTTCAACTTGAGGAAAAATTTCTCACTTAGGCTTGATAAAAGAAATTAAATAATTTAACTTATTTTCTTTATATGTAGAATGTCAGATAAAAATTATAAAAAATATAAAAATAAAATAAAAAAAACATAAAACAGATTTTTATCAGAGTTTTTTGCAAATTTAAAAAGTAGGCCTTGACTGGGTCATGTCAGTTTGCCAGAATTTTCTCAATAACTTCAGTCACTTGGCTTCTCGGCAAATAATAACTTCTTATACATCAAATTACAAAACTAAAAGGAAAAAAAAACTAAGACTGTAAAAAATGATGTATTCAATATTAATGGTAAGTGTGCACTGCTCTCCCCCCGCTGCCATCTCCTATGCCAACTTGACCCGCAGCTCCTCATGGTGTTCATCCAGTGCGGCGGGGCCTGGGCCACTCGAGAACCCAAGCGGCTGGCAAACGAATCTCTGGTGGAGGCCACCGCCGCCGTCACCAACTCCAGCGAGATTTCGAAGCTACCCTTCCGGAGGGAAGGCGTTACTATGGACACCGGTATGCGTCTGACCTTTAACCAGAAATTGAGGGAGGCCCTGACCGCTGTCCATTGCGCCTTCAAGTACATGGCCGCCAAGCTGAAGAGGCGAATCGATCGCTTTGAGAAGAATATGGAGGTTGTGCGTGATTTGAAGCGCCGTCGCCAGGAGGCATTGGACGTGGCAATGCGTGCGAAACAGCGACGGTTCAGGAAGTTAAAGGCAGCGCCGCCATTGCAACTGTCGCGCCAGATTAGACCACTTCCGGTGCGTTTGTTGACCAAGCCCTCTGGTCCCAAAAAGATCATCGTGGCCGCCATTTAAGTCATGAGGATTTCAAACGAAAAGAAAACATTTTAATTTATGTAATTTAAATACACTTTTTCTAATACATATTAACGTTTATAACATTTACAAGATTTACATTTAAACATTTGCTACTATTTCGATATTAAATTTGAATCAAAAGCAATTATTGTGGCTTAGTTGAAGGTCAAGAAGTAGACTTGCTGGATGTTACTCTTGTTGTCGCCCGCGGAGGTCTCCAGGCTGAACTTTTTGGCTCCCGTCTTTCCGGGCACCTCCACATACATCTTCGTGAATGTACTGCCATTGACTGTCTTTACGATGACAGGGGAGTCCCCGGAATAGGCTGGGTAGGTTTTCGTTGAGCTGTCCTTGTAAGATGACTCCTGATAGAGGGTATAGGTTCCATTGGCAGATGGGGCCTGATAGGTGGGATACGATGCGGGCTTTGAAGGATAAATAGCTGATTCTTCAGTTGAGATTCTTGTGGATTCTTCAGTGGAAGTTTGCGGTTCTCCGGATGTTTCCCCAGCGACAGCATTTACTTTAATGACTTTCTCGAAAGCCGGCTGGGTGGCCTTTGAGCTCTCAGTTGTTTTGCTGGGCGGGGCTTTATAAGTGGGATAGCTCGGATATGTATCGTAGGTTTTATAGGAGGAACTATAAGTTGTTGGTTCTTCTGTAGTTGGTTCTTCTGTAGTTGGTTCTTCTGTAGTTGGTTCTTCTGTAGTTGGTTCTTCTGTAGTTGGTTCTTCTGTAGTTGGTTCTTCTGTAGTTGGCTCTTCGGTGGTAGGTGTCGTCTCCTTAACTGCATTTATTTTAATTAGTTTATCTAGCGGAGCTTCAGTTGTTGTGGTGACCTTTGGCTTCTCAGTTGTTGTGGTTTTATAGGTCGACGGGGCTTTATATGTGGGATAGCTGGGATAGATATCGTAGGATTTATAGGAAGTTGGATAGGAATTATAAGTCGCTGGCTTTTCTGTAGTTTCTTCTTCTGTAGTTTGTTCCTCTGTAGTTTGTTCTTCTGTAGTCGGCTCTTCGGTAGTAGATGTCGTCTCCTTCACTGCATTTATTTTAATTAGTTTATCGAGCGAAGCTTCAGTTGTTGTGGTGACCTTTGGCTTCTCAGTTGTTGTATATACTGGAGGGGATTTATAGGACTTAGGGTCCTGATAAGTTGGGTATGAGCTGTAGGACGAAGGCGATTGATAGCTTGGATACGATTTATATGTTGTTGGCTCTTCGGTGGTTGGCTCTTCGGTGGTTGGCTCTTCGGTGGTTGGCTCTTCTGGGATCGTTGTGGAAGTACTCTTCTCCTGCACGGCATTTATCTTAATCACTTTTTCGAATTTCGGCCTTGGCGTGGTTGTTGCGTGCTGCGGTGAGGCAGTTGTTGCATATTTTGTCAAAGGAGCAGCCGTCACGGTAACTGGAGCTTCGGTGGGGGGAGCTGTCGTGGAGGGCTCTTGGGGGGAGTTAGTTACTGGTGGCTCGACCACTGCGTTAACCTTAATGTTCTGTCGAAGATCGGAGGCCTGAGTGGTGGCACCAGGCTCAGGCTGCGGTGTTGTGGTGGGTGCTGCTGTGGTTTTCTCCGTGGTTGTTGTGGGAGTCGTGGGAGTAGTGGGAGTCGTGGGTGTCGTGCTCGTTGTGGTGGAGTTATAGACAGGCGTCTCATAGGTGGGCTTACCGGAAGTGGCGCTATCGTAGGTGGCGGGCTTCTCATAGGCGGGCTTCTCATAGGCGGGCTTCTCATAGGCGGGCTTCTCATATGGCTTAGAGGTTGTAGCATAATCTGTGGGCTTTTGCTCATACGAATTGGCATTGGAGCCCGGTGCAGGGTACTCGGTGGCCAGGTTCTCATACGATTTGCCGTGAACACCTAATTCCGTGGGCAGGTTTTCCCAGGTTATTTCATAGGGATAGTAAACGGGGGCCTTGTACGGAGGCGGTGGTGAGACGTACGATGGCTGAGACTGTGATGAGATTGCAAAGGGACTATAAGGTCCATAGGGGACAAAAGCTGTGTGAGGATTATAGGATCCCTGATAACTTTCTTGAGTGCCATAAGTTGCCTGAGTGCCATAAGCCCCTTGAGATCCATAAGCTCCTTGAGAGCCATAAGCTCCTTGAGATCGATAAGCTCCTTGAGAGCCATAAGAATCATAGGATCCGTAAGATCTTTGCGATCCAATGTATCCTTGCTGCGATACGTGGGGATTTACGGCATAAGGATTGTAGGTTCGAACGCGAAGCGATTGGCCAGCGGGATATCTGCTCTCGCAAGGACCATCGTGCTGCTTTCTCCAAGCTGCAAAATAAAGCATAAATTTAGCATTTGTTTTTATAAAAATGTACAAATATTTCAGTTTTAAATTTGTCAATTAATAAAGCTTTCTGTTTTTGCAATGCAATCAATAATAGTCAAGAACGTGCTGTATTTCCCACCCAAGATTACTGAATTTTATAACGAAAATGCTTATAATTATTTATAAAATTGATTTTAATGAAATACTCACGGTCGCCTGTGCGGCACTTGACCAGCTGCAGTTCGCATTCGCTATTAAAGTTACGCCTTTCGTCTTGGAACTTGCCACAGACGGGACTGTATTGGTTCCGGCAGTGACCCGGACACACCTCCAGATTGTCGCATCTGCCCTCGTGGACGATCTGCCAGTCTGCGGCGAATACGAAGGGAATAAATTTTTGGCAAAGATCGGACCCAAGGAATATAAGAAAACTTACCCTTGCCAGTTACGGCTCGGAAGCGAGCCACCTCACAGGCATTGGGAAAGGTGAAGGGTTCCGAACCGGTGATACCAGCGCAAACGAGTCCTTCAGGACCCGAGGGAGGGCATGTCGACAGCTCGTACTGCTGCGCCTGGCTCTGGTAGTAGGGCGCTGGATGGTAATGTTCCAAGCCGTAGTCCCATCCCTGAACGGCGACCACCAAGGCGAATGCAAATCCGAGCGAAAGAATAGCTGTCATATTGAGAACGATGCGAGACCGACTATGCCTTGACCTCGATCCAGTTCCAGCTTTTATACCACCACCGCTTATAGTTGGTCATGATCCTATTCCCGAGGTGTGCTCATACCATTGACATTTTGCGTACGTGTTGCGGCCCCCATTTGGTTTATAGTTATATGTATTATGATGTGAATAGTGCCCCATAATTCCCATCAATCGTTGACCCAGACGCCGCTTCTTGCACTTTATTATGAAATATATATTATATTATATATATATATATATACACCATTGCTGATATTGCCATGGCTTGGCTTGGCTAACCTTGAGTCATGAGAAAATCGTCTGCGAATTGCAATTCTTTGGAAAAACGTGAGTCAGCGGCATATCGGTTACGATAATGTGGCCTGGCTTCAACTTGAACCTGAACTTGATATTAACTTTGACCTGGATATGGATATACATACGTATAAACATATACTTAAAGGCATTTTGGTCAGATGGAGCACCTGGGAGACCATCACAGATCACGTTTCTAATGACATAATACCACCCCAGAGACTCGGTTTTGTCTAACTCTTCTTGGCTACCTGCTTTTATTTATTTATTTTTATTTATGTTTCTATATAGAAACCAAAACGTGATCGATTGACTCCAAGAGGAGGAGGAATTATATTAAACAGTTCATAAATAGCAGCCACTCGTTTATTATAAACTCATTGCAGTTCTGGACTCCCTCGGATATACTAGGTCACAGGTTTTTTGGGGTTTAAATTTATATTTATTTGTCGACTCATAATTTACATTTCAAAAATGACAAAAATATATTGGAAAATGCATATTTTCTTGCTAGTCTTCGTGCTAATATTGGAGAACGTGGTAGGAGGAGGAGGCGGATCCGTACCACTGATAGTACGGGGACTTATCGGTGCCATATCCATATATGTTTCCAGGTTGGGCCGTAGTTGTGGTTGCTGCACTGCTCGCTGCAATCTTGGCGCTCTTCAAGGCGGCCTCTTCCAGAATGCAGCCGGAAAACTGGAACACGACCCTCGGCCCTGTGGTCACCAGGATTTTGGTTACAGGGAAGCAGCTGGGCTCTCCCGTTTCCGGATCCGTTGTCGCCTCGCCTAGGGCAATTCGCAAAATTTTACCATTCCCATCTCTGACCTCAATTGTAATCGCATTGGCCTGTTAGAAGATTTTGTTGAGTATTTTTAAATAATCTAAAATATCATTTAAGACTTACTGCAGTGGCAGAGGGAACAGTAGGAGCAGCAGCAGCACCACCCGCAGTTGATGTAGACACTGTTGATGTTGATGTTGATGTAGAAGTTTCTGTAGATGTTGACGTAGAAATTTCTGTTGATGTAGACATTTCTGTAGATGTCGATGTAGAAGATTCGGTAGATGTTGATGTAGAAGATTCGGTTGATGTTGATGTAGAAGATTCTGTTGATGTTGATGTAGAAATTTCTGTAGATGTTGATGTAGAAGATTCTGTTGATGTTGATGTAGAAGATTCTGTTGATGTTGATGTAGAAATTTCTGTAGATGTTGATGTAGAAATTTCTGTTGTTGATGTAGAAGGTTCTGTAGATGTTGATGTAGAAGATTCTGTAGATGTTGATGTAGAAGGTTCTGTTGATGTTGATGTAGAAATTTCTGTAGATGTTGATGTAGAAGGCTCTGTAGATGTTGATGTAGAAATTTCTGTTGTTGATGTAGAAGGCTCTGTAGATGTTGATGTAGAAGGTTCTGTAGATGTTGATGTAGAAGATTCTGTAGATGTCGATGTAGAAGGCTCTGTAGATGTTGATGTAGAAGATTCTGTAGATGTTGATGTAGAAGATTCTGTAGATGTTGATGTAGAAATTTCTGTAGATGTTGATGTAGAAATTTCTGTAGATGTTGATGTAGAAGGTTCTGTTGATGTTGATGTAGAAGATTCTGTAGATGTCGATGTAGAAGGTTCTGTTGATGTTGATGTAGAAATTTCTGTTGTTGATGTAGAAGGTTCTGTAGATGTTGATGTAGAAGGTTCTGTAGATGTTGATGTGGAAGGTTCTGTAGATGTTGATGTTGAAGGTTCCGTAGATGTTGATGTAGAAGATTCTGTAGATGTTGATGTAGAAGGTTCTGTTGATGTTGATGTAGAAGGTTCCGTAGATGTTGATGTAGAAGGTTCTGTTGATGTTGATGTAGAAGGTTCCGTAGATGTTGATGTAGAAGGTTCTGTTGATGTTGATGTAGAAGGTTCTGTTGATGTAGAAACTTCTGTAGACGGTGATGTAGGAGTTTCTGTTGATGTGGTAGGTTCTGTAGTCGTAGTCGTTGTCGCTGGGGTGGTTGTAGAAACCGTGGTGCTCGTACTTGCTGTATACGGCTTTCCGGTCACCTTAGGACCCTCCGGATGGCATGGTTTGATCGTTGGCGGATGGCCTCTTGGCGGATAATTCCAGTACGGCTGCCTGGAGCTCACTGGCGGCCTCGCTGGCGGCGCAGGCCGATGATGGAGGGTCCAAAACGGATATGGCAGTACATAGTCGAGGCCGCGAATCTCTGGTTGTCGATAAATCTCTGGAGGCGGAACAGCGCCGTAGGGTCTATTGTAGGGAATGTGCTCGGGATGAGCACAGGGTCTGGGAACGTACGATGAGTAGGTCGAACTGGGCGACTGGGAGAGCAGCAAGCTCCTGTAGTTGCTGTTGTAATAGTAGCCTACATTACTGGGCCTGGCCGGAGGCGGAGGCGGAGGCGGAGGTGGCGGTGGGTGGCAATAAATGGAGTCTGTCTGCTCGAATTCTGCAAAGCAAAAGTTTGATTTGTCTTAATTATATTATTAAAAATATGAAAAATAATAATTTCAAACATTATAAACATTAATTTATAAGATATTTTTTTGAAACATGATTATAAGTATTATTTTATCTAGATATAATGATATAATTTCTCACCGTTTTGTCCGCTTAAAATCATATTCAAATTGTAGTCATTGAGGGCGCAGACGCTGTCGAAATAGCGATAACTGTACCCGTTTCTGCCACATACCCTCGGACCACAAGGCCCGACATTATTGTAGCTATTTTGCGGACCATTGCGAGGCCATTTTGGGGCTCCTCGGGGGCTGCGGTGATCCTGGGGCATCACAAGGGCCGGCAGAAGCAGGCAAAGGCTGGGCAGTAGTCTCCACATGATGATTTCCGGCATCCAACTGATGACTTCTTCGCGCCCTTGGCAAACTATTTATACTGAAAGTTAAGGCCAAGTCCGTCGAGCGTCACAACAATGGATATTCGGTGAGCCTCAGATGGCGTCTGGCTATCGGAATTATATTCAACATACGTGCTTGACCCCCGTTTCCATTGTAGGTTGTCTGGGCAAGGGAACATAAAGAACCTAAGCGAACATAACCCAGAACAGCAGCACCGTCTCGCATTTGGTGTCTCCGCTGTTCACCTCAGATATGGGCCGTCGTGCATTTGAGACCCCGCCGCTTCGAGCGCAAAGAAATTTAAAACAAACAATTTAACTGAAATCTTTTGGGTTCAAATGACTGACCGGATTGCTTGCGATGCTTGGCCTGACGCACTGCCTCCCAAAAAAGAATGTGTGCCTGTTGAATTCGCTGTGGGAAATGAATATAATTACGTACCTTTTATATCAATATATAAATATGTGGACATTATTTCATAGGCTCCACTAAATGGCCTGGAATTATCTTCATTTTTCGCTCTATATAGTGCATCATATATAAATTTATAAATATTGCAATGTTGCTGTAAGTGCGCTGTTAAAATTTAGTTTTCAATGCCTAAATTTCTTTCTTCTTAATTTTGTGTTGTATATAAATTTACGAAAATTAAAATGTTGTCTGCCTCAACGTAAAATACTAAATCTCTTCCTTCCAGGGACCAGACTCCACCTGAGCCTCTAACCTTCGAGTAGAGCAGAGCGACGGTATCGGTATGTTTTACGGGGAAGCTTTTCTAGCTCCGTTTTGGCAAACTCGACGTATAGTTGACGGGTTTTTGTAGAGGAGCTTAGCCACATCTTTGAAGCCCTCTCGTAGAGGACATAGGCTGGCAGCTGTTCTTGCCCCTCCCAAATGTCGCGGTCCCACATGCAATAATCCTTGAGGAAGAGGTTGAAGCACAAGCATGGACCGTATAATATTTGCTGCTGTTCTAGGCCACCAGCAGACTGGTTCCCTTGGGCATTTGCATTTTGGCTTAAATTAGAATTCATAATAATAATAATAGAAATTTGTACAAGCAAACTATGAATTTGCACAAGAAAACTAGAAATTTTTAGACGCAATTACAAATTTTTATGCACAACAGTTTGAAACGACGAGATAACACCGAATGTTTTAATAAAAACGTCTCGCTGGATGTGACAGTCCTCGGTCAAAACGTATAGTGCAAAGCCTGCTCCAACAATGGCCTTCGACTCAAATTTGTTTTCGAATCGTTCACGTTCAGCTGTGATCAAAGCATAAACTTGATTATATTTTTAAAATTGAAACTGAATTTTAACCGACAATTTAAGTTTGAAAGTTTATTAGTGTTGGAAAATGCAGGAACTAAATGCAATATCGGGGCTGATGACTAGTGTTGCCAGTTCGACAGAAAACCTCGATGTCGATGTTTTCATATTTACTAATAACATATATTTATTAATAATTGCTGAAATGTTTGTTTTATTATGTGGCATTTACATTTTTCCCCCCTCTACTCCGCACTCGAATCGGTAATTGAATTCCCAATCGGTTATTGAGAATACATCGATGCACCGAACACCGATATCAACAAAAGCATCGAAAAACATCGGTAAAAAAACATCGATGTTCGGCATCGATGTTTTCGGCATTTTAAGGGCACACTGGCGCAGTTTTTGTGCAAAAACATTAACAAATAGCATTTTTAACTCGCCGCCGCCCTGCTTCTAAGCCCAACAGCAACACATCGAACATGCTCTATTTAGAGGACTACCTGGAGATGATCGAGCACCTGCCGCAGGAGCTGCGCGACCGCTTCACAGAGATGCGCGAGCTCGATCTTGCAGTGCAGAGTAAGTCCCACAAAGCAATCTTTGCTTGCTGTGTCTAATCCCTTGAACCACTTTGTCGGCAGACAACATGGACTCGCTCGACAAGAAGGCGCATCTCTTCTTCAAGCAGTGCAAGCGCGACGAGCTGCAGCACGAGTCCATGGACACGGAGTTCCACAGCCTGCGCGGCGAGTACTTCAAGGTGATGGAGGACGCCGACGAAAAGGTGGCCATCGCGACGCAGATACATGAGCTGGTCGAGCGCTATCTGCGGCGCTTGGACAGCGAGCTCTTCAAGTTCAAATGCGAACTGGAGGCGGACAACAATGGCATCACCGAAATACTCGAACGTCGCTCCCTAGAGCTGGACGGCAACTCCACGGCAGCCACAGCCCTGCTGCTGAGCATGAACCAGAAGGAGAACCGCTACTACGGCGCCAGCTCGACCAACAACCTGACCAACAGCTCCGCGGGCCAAGTTGCAGGCTCAGCCGGCACAGGCTCCACCGTGATGGCTCTAACCAATGCTGGTGCCCTTGCCAGCATCTCGGCTGCCCAACTTAGTGCCAGTCAGCGACACCGCAAGTTGGAGAAGCGGCGCGAGACCATCTGCACGGTGCCTGTTCAGGAAAAGCGCGCAAATCTGAACCACTCGCTTCCCGTTGTCGCCTCCGGCTCGGCGGCCGCACCGGGATCAGCTACGGCGTCCGTCACAGTGGCGGCAGCAGCCGCTGCTGGCCTGGCCAGTGTCACAACCGCGCAAGCCCAGGCGGCCAATCATGTCGGCAACATAGCCGCCACCCATCTCACCCTGCCCGTGGCTGTGGGCGTGAATGTTGGCGTTTCCGGCGTCGCTGGCAGCCTGGCCACCACTTCCCTCACTGGAGCTGCCGGTTCGGTGGTGCGCCAACTGCCAACGAATTTGGCCCACAGCGTGCTCACCAGTTCAGGTGGAGCGGCCCAGGCACAATCTGTGGGTTCTTCGGCACCAATTGCAACGGCAGCCACAGGACATGGACATGGCGGACACCCCGCAGCCGGCGGTTGCACGGTCACATACAACCGACAGCAGCTTGGCGGCGGAGCCTCCGCTTCCAATGCCATTGCGGCAGCAGCCAGCCAAGCGATAGTTGCCACCCAGCAGATGCAGCAGGGACGCAGAACGGCCAGCCTGAAGGCCAGTTATGAGGCCATTCATGGAGCGGCTGGCACCACTGCCGAATTCTGGTCGCAGGCGGGCCAGAGTGGCCTACAGCAGCCCGGTGGAGCGGCGGTGGCGGCCGGAACAGCTTTGGCTACCAGTGGCGCCGCTGGAGCCACCAGCAGCTCGCACCACTCTCACCACACTCAGTCGCACCACACTAGCCACGGCCATGGACATGGCCACGGGCATGGGCACCACGGCCACAGCAGCAGCCATAGCGGGCACCAGGAGAAGAAGCAAAAGAAGAAGCTAAACACGGCTCTGCCATTGCCCACGACACTGGCTGTGCAGACGCTGGGCGCCTCCACATCCGGCGGCAACTCTATCGCCTCGTCGACCTCCTCAATGAGCGTGGATTCGGTGGATATGCTCTCCACGGCGGCGGCAGCAGCAGCTGCGGCTGCTGTCTCGACGAATCTCTCGGCCGGTGGCCTGCCACACGGCTCGCTCTCCATGGCGGCGGCAGGAGGCGTTGGCTTGACGGGCAATCCCGCTAATGTCGCTGGAGGTGTACCCGCCGGAGTGGCCGGCATGACCCTGCCCACCACCACGCTAACTCCCGGCTCCAGCCTGACAATCGGCGAGAACGGGCTCGTCGTAGAGCAGACGAACGAGGGCGAGTGGTCATACGATCCCAACGAGCCGCGCTACTGCACCTGCAACCAGGTATCCTACGGCGACATGGTGGCCTGCGACAACGACGCCTGTCCCTACGAGTGGTTCCACTATCCCTGCGTGGGCATAACGCAGCCGCCGAAGGGCAAGTGGTACTGCCCCAAGTGCACCGCCTCTATGCGTCGCCGGGGCAACCGGAAGAACTGAGGCTGACTTCGCCTGCTGGCCCCCTCTTCCGTTAGAGCCGAGCGGGATGCGCGGGATTCCAATGTATCCAATAAATATTAGTCAGTAAGGAAGCCTGTAGTAGTCCTTGTTCTCATTTGAAAATAAAGCTGGACTGGTTAATTATGCATGTATCATATGTATGGGTGTAGGGGGATGGTTTTGATGCCTAATTATGTAATTATAAAGCCGACTTTATTTATATACCAGACATATACTGAACGTTTAATAATATATGGCATTTCACTTGAATTGAAATTATTATTTCCGAGGCTAATGATAAACTGAAAACCAATCGGGAGGGCAGCGTACTGCTTTACTGAACGTTTCGTTAAGTCAACGCCTTTTCAATTTGAAGTTTGTATAACAGATTCGCTAAGCAGTGTTTTGAAGCTTCCCAGCAAGCTGTGCGACAGGCCAGTCCAGTATTCATGGCGCACTGCTTGCCTGACCAGCACACATTTTGAATCCTGCCAAGTTCCGAGGAGGCTTCCTGACTCTGGCTCGTTTCCTCGCTTCGTCGCTTTGCGCCATTTGGGAAACGCACTTCACTTGCCAACCGGTTGCTGTGGCGAACGGTCGTATCGTCGGTGGGTTCGGGAAATTCAGTTTGCCGTCGATTTCCGCGAGAGTGATCGTAACATTTTGTTTTCCCCTTAGTCGAAGGTGAACTTTGATCCATTTAATTGGGCAAATATAAGGCGTATATACAGCGGATATTGGGCATATGGCGGCTGTCTACCACCCGCAGTTGAGGTAAACAGAGTTCATTAAATTAGACTTAATTCCGCTTCCGCTGTGCGTGGTTTCTTGGCTTTTTGGCTTTTGATATTGTTTACTTAAGGACACAATATTCGAATTATGTTTTGGGGGATGACATACTGAAATCCAGAACAAACACAAGACATACAGAGAGAGAGACAGACAGTGAGAGGGAGTGGGCTCAATGCAACCGAATGATTTATTCAGGCAGCTCATAAATGTACATATGTCCTGCTTTTTATGCCGCAGCACATTTCGAGCCGATTTGCTCGTATATTTCGCATTTCCTTCTCTCCCGAGGCCGCTGTCAAAGGCATCATCATCATCCGTCCGTCCTCGGGGGGATTTATCAATCTGGTCAATCCTTTTCGTTGTCCGTATACCCCCAAAGGCTCTAAAATATAGCCAGTCCCTTTTCCAATTTCACATTTCGCTGTCCGTCGCTTTACTGTCTTTTGCATTGCGTATACGCCGCGTGGGCTGCGGTTATTTGTGCCTTGTAGTTGATTTCATGCTGCGGTTTCTGATTCAATTAGCAGCCTCAGCATGTCCTGTGAGCTGCTGCGTGTGCTCTGCTTCCTGTGTGTCCTGTCGCCTGCGCATCCTGGTGGCATATGTTACAGTTACAGCCGGCTTAAGGCTAAGACCCCAATACAATATTTGCCGCCTTGAACGGCGATTGTGTAACGAAACAATTGCAACGGCCAAAAGACAAATGAGCCAGCAAGCGGCAGCAGCAGTAACAGCAGCCTCAAAGTGTGCTCTAGGTGTGTGTATTGCCACTTCTGGTTCTCCCCTCTCCGACCCCAGTTCTCCACCCACTTCCAGATGTATTTGCATCTGACTTATGTCTTGTGGAGTGACTTAAAGTAAGGCGGACGTTGAAAGAGTTTCAAGAGTAAACTGGCTCAAGTTTCTCACTTGAATCACTATTGGGTTTCTTGATACGAGCTATGATTGAGCAATAAAACAAGTGTTTATTACTATTTAAAATATATATTGGAATTTTCCAAGGCTGTAAAATGAATAAAGTCTATCTTAGCACAAGCTCTAAGTTAATCGATGCTGCAATTTAGCCTTTACTTAGTTTTTAAGAACTTGAATATTATTTTAAAATTCCCAAATTCAGTTTATATAAATAACAAAATGTTTTGTCATTACCCCTTCTTAACCCCTTAAGAATCCCCACAATACATCTTTGATATCCCCCCAAAATCCCTCTTCAAGGGAAAGGGTTCCCCTAAAAGATCTGGGTATCAGCGGGAACAGCTCATTAGTTAGTGGTCGTGTTTACACTGTTACAAACAAACACACACAGAAATAATCGCAGGACTTGCGAAGGGTCAAAGGGCGCTAAATGGCAGCAAGTCCGGGAGCGGGGAAAGTGGAAAGGGAAATGGACAGTAGGGGTGAGAGCAGGGCAGCACTTTGTGTGGATGACAGTCGACAGCTGACACCCAACAAACGGCAGCGACGGCGAACGCAACAACACAGCCCCGTGACCGCAAATACACCGATGACAGGATCTCATTAAAGGACTTACAAGTGTCGCCATGTACCGCCAAAATGTAAACTGCTGTGTTTCACTTACCTAATACCCGGCCACCGCAGTGGTCAAAAGGTAAAATGGCAATAACAGAAAGAGAAATGCATCGAGAAAAGCAATTAAATGTTGTACAAACAAAAAACAAATGGAAAATAATATTGTGTGCATTTAAATGTATTAAAAATGAAAGGTTAGGGAATGACATATTTTTCTTAGTAGTTTCAAGAACTCCTTGGCTAACCCAGCTCTCTCGGACTAATTTCTAGTTTTAATCTTTTAAAAGAGTAACATTAAAAATGATTTAATGTATCACGAAAGGTCTTTTTGATGTTTTATTTAATTAATTAATTAATTAGAACTCATTAGCAAAAAGTTAAAAATTGACATGAACACAACAATTATTTTAGCTCATTTGTAGGACAAATACTTTTTGCTTTTTGCTAAATATTTTCAAAAAAATGATACTTAATTTCATATAGAAGAATTTCCCTAGAATTTCCCGCTGTAAGCTTGTAATATTCAATTAGTTTTAAGTACTCTACTAACTTTAAGGAGGCTTTGTCGCCCTCAAAAGATTTTCCTCCCCCCATTTGGAGTTGTCATCCGATAAGCTTGGAAATAAATTATGACTGATTTTGAGTGGGAAATGCGGGGCCCGAAAACCAGTTTGCATATGCCTTTGCTTTTGTTCTGAATTTGCTTATATGGCCTTTTTGGAAAACATCCCTCTATCTGGCGAAAAAAACCCCAATGGAAAAGCCTCGGAAAACCATTGGCTCTTAGAGTGACCGCTTCGACTAATGAGGCGGCGAGTGTCTCTGTTTGTTCTCTGTTCTTGTGTTTTTTTTCTTGTTTTTGGCCGAGAAAAATGTGCGGGGAAATGGGATCTCAAGTGTCGTGCCATTTGCTTGTTTTTCGGCACTTTTACAACATAATTTGGACGGAGGGAGGCCTTGGATCATGGTTTATGATTCACATTGAAGTTACTTGCTGCGCCACTACAGTAAGTTAAGCATTTTATTGCAGCAGACTTGGGGCGCATATTAAATTTTTATGCCGACCCAGGAACAGTAGACACCAAAAAAGTGAAGAAAAAAACACAGAAAACAGCAGAAAACAAAGAGGAAATGACAGCGAAAAAGATATACATGGAAATTGGATTCCATTTCAGTGAATGCTGTTCTCCTTTGGCCAGTGTACACTGGTCCAAAGGATAGAATTGATAAGAATCAATCCCATATCTTAGTACAGTTTCCACTCGATAAGGTAAACTCGATAAGGAACATGCCTAAAGAACGTTAAAATAAAATATATTTACAAATAATAATAAAGGCATATTTTAAAGGATTCAAAATTATTTAAATGGGTATGAGTTTATTATACTTCATAAATAACTGATACTTATTTTCATTAATTTATTATATTATAAATATTGAATATATTGAATATTTATAAGACAGACATGAAAAAGCAATAAAAAGCACTTTAAAATCAGTTAGTTAACTGTCACTTTCCAGACCTTTTCCTATCTTAAACAATGTGTTATGTGCACTACTTATTACATTTTCTTTTTTAGATAATAAATACAAAATTATTCCCAGTGTAGACCGCTTCTATTGCTGCCGGGTGTTGCTGTTGCCACTGATGTTGCCACTGCCATTTCTCGTTCATATTTTCTTTATTTTTTCTGGTTTTCTGGCGGCCTGGTCTTTGTGCCCTACACAAATGTACCAAATTAAATGTACAAAATTTTCGTAATTGAGCGCTTTATGTATTTTTAATTTATTTTCCTGGCGACGCTCCCTGAGCTGTCAGCGGCGCTTTTGATTAATTTTGCAAACATATTCAATGGCCACTCGCCTTGGCCATTAACCTTGGGCATTTAAAAATATTTGTAATGTCGAATTGCTGCCATTAATAACCAATATTCGTTGATGCGAATAAACAAAATGCTGGACACTGGCTAAAAATGCAGCGGATTGTCAGAATATTTCATAAAATTATGAGTCTCGTGAGTGTGTTTTAAATGCTTAATAAACAAACAGAAGTTTTCTATTAATTATTATTAATTCCATTTAGTTTTTAATGGGAACATTACCAATTTTTTATAGATTGCAAGTCACTGCTAATTAACAATTTTGTAAGGCAAAATATGTATTAGTTAATTAGCAATTAATTTAGACTAGATAACGATATAGAAATACCAAAAAGAATTGATGCAATTAAACCCTAAATATACTTCTTAAAATATCAAAAACAATTGATACAATTAGCCTCTTAAAATAGCCATTAAGAGGAATGTTTTTAAAACGCAAAAAAAACTCATGGCTATTAATAATGTTCTATTTATTTTTTCTAACAGGCACAAGCTGTCTTCACCTTCTTTGTTATTTTCCATAAAAAGTGAAAGTTTATTAATTTTTGTATCTTTGCTAATACCCTTCCCAACATACCTGCACCGCAATGAAGTTATGTGAGAGAAGCCACCGCTTAATTAATTAATTACAAATGGTATTGTGCATAAAAATACGCATCCAAAAAGCTATCTATAAAAACAAGTCGATTATTTCACCTGAGGTAATTAAGCGGGCTTAATCTTGATTAATCGACAGGTGGCTAATTAATAGGAAATCTATGAATATTGAAAGCCAGATTCGAGACGGAGGGCTGTCGGCTGAGTGGAAAACCTGCCACAATTTGCCATCTATAAATTTTGCATTAATTGTGGACGCCTTAGAGCTTTGGCAGCTTCCGGCAGAGGCAAAGAGTGAGAGGAAAACACGGAACATGAAGGCATTATCCCAGAGATAGTTCAGGTAGACGTTGCCGCAATTAAATCCAATAAAAATAACCAACACATTGTTCTTGTCTGTTAAGTGCGATCTGATTTCGTGGCGATTTTCGATTCCATCAATTGTAAACAATCCGCTGGATATATAGGCGCTACCGTACACAATCCATGGGCTAATGTTATAAGCCGATTTCACGGCCATAAATATCCATTCCGGGGGGCAGCAGAAAAAATCCAACAAAAAATATTTGGCCAGAGATGAAAATCAAAGCATGCGTAGCACTATTTGATTTATGCCGCGTGGGCGTGGCAGCGTGGCATCCGAAAATCTAAATAAAATATTTGCCCACGACTAAGCCACCACAAATCTTGTCCCGCTTCGAATTTATTAAAAAAAAGGAGGCACGAGTCCTCATTTTTTCAAGTGGCATTCGCGACCCGCTTGATACTGCTTCTCTCTGATGCTTGAGGTTAAGAAGGGTATTTTATTCGAATATTAATTTTAATTTATAATAATTTTAGAACAGAAATCAATCACTCTACAGGTAGTTTTTAGTTTTGGGAATTTAATTAATACCAAGGTATTTGTGAATAAAATTAATTTAATATATTTGGAATCTATAACAAAATACAAACGAACATATAAGACACAAACAATATATGTGAGAAATAAATACAATAATAATTTATTAAAATACACCGACAACTTGATACACAATTTGAAATCTTTAGAAAATCAATATACTTATTTTTATACATCTAAAAATATTACAAGCTAAAGTTTGTTGTGAATTTTCAGACATAACTTCTTTGAATTTTTTCTTAATATGAAACTCTCGAGTTAAAACCCAATAAACTCTCTCTCTTTTGGTGGTTACCCAGTATTTAAATCCGCCAAACAATCTTAAGTACGGGCAATCGAAGGCAGCAGGAGGACCAGGACCAGGGGTAGGAGCAGCTTCCCAGCAGCTTTGCAGCAAGTTGTCCAGGACTCTCCTTTATATATTCCAAAGTTCCCTGTGCAAATTTTGATTTATGCGAGCTGCCATAGAATGTCAATAATTGGCTTAGGATCCCCTGCCAATCGGAGGGGGACTTGAGGAATTTTCCGCCTTCCGGGGACAGCTGTCTTTCAAGTCCCATTTCAGCTTTTTCCGCAAATTTTCAAGCGGCGCCCCGTGCCAACGAAAAGAGTTCATTCAATTGTGCTGGTTATATTTTTTCCCCGTCTTCTGTTTTTTTTTTGTTTTAATTTTAATTTTTTTCTATTCATTTCGGTTTTTTTCCTTACATTTTTGCGCCTTGCTCAGCACTTTTCGCACTCATTTACTATTCAACGAACTTTTAATGAGCAAAGCGAAAAACAGCAGTTGCTGAAGCAAAAAATAAAAACATTGCTGCGGGGCTCTAGCTGGGGCCGGGTACTGGCGGGGTAAATCAAATCAAATAAATGAAATTTTACAAATTATTTTACACAAAATATGCAGAACACGGCGAGCGGCGAACGGCTTGTGGCCTCGAAAAGTTTTTCAAGAGCCAGTTCCCCGTCCGGCGCTTTGCCTCTGCATGATTAATGCTGAAGTGATAAGACCAAGACGATTCATCATCCGGGAGTGATGCAGCAGTTGAAAAACACCTGTAAATATAACAAAAAAAATCTTAAAAATTAACCATAAGCTGTGTGATAAATGACAAATATTAGATAATGCCGAAGATAAGTGTTTTCTCTCTTGTTTTGTATCTTTGTATCTCTCAGTTTGAATTTAAAGTTTTTGCTGGCAGCGATTAAAATATAGGAAAATCTTTATCAATGGTATATATATATATATTTTCACACTGCGCTTGATTTATTCAATAATGTTAATAAATATAATTTTCAAATTGATTTTGTAAATATCAGCTAAAATAAGTAGGAAAGCACAGAGCTCTGTTGCTATGGGTAAACCAAACATACAAAGCTTTCTGGCTTTAATTAAAATACATATGGTTTTTTGTTTAACTATATTTATGAAGATAATTCTAGCATCTAAAAAATATAAAAAATAAATTAATAAATATTTTTTTATATACATTTACCATACAATTCTCTATTAAACTTTCCTTTAGATATTCTCCCATGTAAAACATGCTTCTTGCAGTCCCACAATAAAAACAAAACAAAGCGTCGTGGGCAAACTGGGAAACCCAAATTAAATGTTTATCATTTAATTAAACACATTTCGCCATTAAACTTTTGACTGTGCCAAAGGCTGCCCTCAAAGGCATATTTTTTTCTCCTCTCCGTTGCAAATACTGTCAAAAAATAAGGACAACACGCAGAAGAAAAAAATATGGCAAGCTTGTGGGCAAAAATCTGAGCCAAGTTAAGACAATTTGAATATAAATGGCTATTTTAGCCGAAGCGGTTGTTGTTTGGCATGCCAAGTGCTGCCTGGGGCATTTGTTAATTTCCGTTTCCGCTTTTCCGCCTTGCGCCCAAGCCCGAGCCCAGCCCCAGCCCCACTCCCAGCCCCATTTCCATTGTTTTCCCCCGATTTCCGACCCGCCATTTTCCCAGCGCTTTTAATGCCATTTTATTGTCAACAGATAAGCACGAGCACAAAAGCGGAAAACTGTTTAAACAAAAAAAAAAAATCTATTAAGCCGCAGCTAAAATTATGCAGCGCCCAAACAATGTCAAACACCTGTTCGCGTGTGAGTTTTTTTTGTTTTTTTTTTTTTTTTGAAAAGGCGCTGATAAGTGGCACACACACCGCCGCACACACACCGGCACACCATGTGGAATAAATGTTATCCCTAACAGCTAGGCATTTTCGAAATTAAAGCCATTTGTTGCACTATAAAATCACAGCATTAATGTCGGATTAAAGGCTTTGTTTAGACAGCGAAGTTTGTGCTTAAATTTGTATTTGATTTATGTCTGTAATATATTTTCTATATTATTTTTCTTTAATATATTTTACTAAATTCATAATTCAAGTCTTTAGATTGTGAGGGAGTGTTTTATAAAATTACGTAGGATACAAGGTTTCTTGCAACGGCAGGATATCATTTTTTTGTAACCTATTGCTGATAGCCATGACTGACAGAAAGCATTAAAAGAATTATCAATGTATAACTTGTAGTGATTGCAAATTTTCTTGTTTGCCGCAAGCCCTTGAAAAATCTGCTTATTTTTACTTTGCTTTCCCTTTTTTCCGCCCGGTTTTCCCCAGCTAAAAAGCTGGAAAGCAGCACAAAAAAAGAATAGGAGGGCCAGATGCGATCGACTTGACTTGTTTATGTGCTGTACTGATTGCTTTATTTATTGTTGGCCAAAAGATACTACAAGTGATACTCTACATATTGCTTGATTTGGAATTATGATTTCGTTGCGTCGATGTCTTCCAGCTTTGGGATCGGATCTTTAAGGTGGCTTCTCTGGGTTAGTATTTGCTTTCTATTTCTTTGTATGATTTTCCAGTGATGCTGTTGATAAGTTTCCTAGATCATTGGTTTCCTAACCGTTCTGTGGAAAAAGAGAGATATTATGGTTAAGCTTTGGCTGGGGTCTTTAGAGGATGCAAGCTTACAGTTGGTGCTGCAGTAGTAGTTGCAGCAGTAGTGGCAGCAGTAGTTGCAGCAGTTGTGGCAGCAGTAGTTGCAGCAGTTGTGGCAGCAGTTGTGGCAGCAGTAGTTGCAGCAGTAGTTGCAGCAGTTGTGGCAGCAGTTGTGGCAGCAGTTGTGGCAGCAGTAGTTGCAGCAGTTGTGGCAGCAGTAGTGGCAGCAGTTGTGGCAGCAGTTGTGGCAGCAGTAGTGGCAGCAGTAGTGGCAGCAGTTGTTGCAGCAGTTGTTGCAGCAGTTGTGGCAGCAGTTGTGGCAGCAGTTGTGGCAGCAGTAGTGGCAGCAGTTGTGGCAGCAGTTGTGGCAGCAGTTGTTGCAGCAGAGGTAGATGCAGTAGTTCCTGTAGAGGTAGACACAGTAGTTGCTGCAGTCGTCGTCGGATAAGTAGGATATCCGCTGGCCTGGGTTGTGGCTGTGGTGGCCGATGATACAGTGGATCCGGTAGATGGCGCCTGGGTGGTGGTGCTATAGGGACTATAGGCCGAGGCATAAGCGTTTACGCCACTCGCGTAAACCAGAATTGGTTCAGGATACAAGGGATAAGAGGAGGGAGCCGAAGGATAGGAAGAAGGAGCCGAAGGATAGGAAGGAGCGGCAGCACGATAGGAAGATGGAGCCGAAGGATAGGAAGGAGCAGCTGCCGCACGATAGGATGAAGGAGGCGAAGGATAGGACGACGGAGCAGAATAAGACACCGAATAGGATGGGGGAGCCACTGGCTGCGGCCCGGGAGCCTCGGCGCTAGCCTTGGCCCCATAAGGACCACTGGCCGCTGCATAGGCATACGAATTTTGGTTTGAGCCTGAGGAGTACTGGACAGGGGCAGGAGCAGCAGCACCAGAATAATATCCCTTTGCCGAGGAGCTGCTCTTCGAATTATAGCCTCGAGAAGATCCATACGAGGGAGAGGAATACGAGGAGCAGTGCCTCAGGTCCACCTTAGTTAGTTCTGGAAGAAAAGAATCATACAAGTAAGAGATATTGAATTGCAAATATTATTAGAAACCATGGCCTAGTTTTTAGCGTTTGAAACTCACTCCTGCGAAGGCAATATTTTGAGAAATCTATAAACTAGACACTCACCCTTCTTGCCAGCAAACAGCTGCCGGATATTCTGCGAGTCCAGGCTGCACTTGCTCGAAAACAGGGTATAGCTGTAGCCATCGGTGGCACAAGTCGGATATGCGTCTGGTGAGCACACGGTGTCGTAGTTGGCATCACTAAGGATATAGTCGAGATCGGAGCCGGAGTACGCAAGGTCGCCGTACCAGTCGTAGTCGCCGCGCACTTGGACCCCTCTGGAGGCCAAGGCCAGGACAAGCGCCAGGAGCGGAGCGAAGGTGGAGTGAGAGTGAGAGTGGAAGGGAACCATGTTGGTAATGCACTGATGCCTCTGTCCACCGCGATCCCAGCTTTTATGGGTCAGCGAACGGTCACGGCGAACGTGCAGTTGATAGCGGGCTTTACATCATTATTTCTTTTTTTCTATATAATTATTTAATTTTTTTTTGTTCTTTAAGTCCGCTCTCCGTTATCGAGCCGAAACGTGGCACTTGGCGGCGAGTGCCAAGCACTGTGCTATTACCTAATAAAAAATCGGTTGTCTTGGCCGTGGCCTAAACACTTGCACTAGCACCTTAAGCGCTCTCTACGCTCTGGCGCCAGATTGGGTTCCAGCTTTGAGTAGATAGAAGTAAGTCGCCGATAGGGGTCATATCTTTTCCTTGTCTCTCCGAGATTACCTCAGGTTCACCGAATTATGGCTCCGAAAGTGACTGCTAAAAGTTTTCGTATTCGATACACTATTTTGATTATATTTTTATATTTTAATGAGTAAAAGATTTCTCTGCTTATTAGATTATAGTGTTTATTTAAGCATCTGTGATCATGGGCAAATAAAAACCTTGATTTTTAAAGGATAACTATCTATGAATTTTGATTTATAAAAACATCTTATAAATATATTTCTTTATTTGTTTAATTTGAAAGTAGAACACATACATCTATAAAACCCATTCCTTAAAAGCCAAAATAAAGGAAAAATAATCCTTAAATAAACAAGAAACTAAGGCTGTGAGCACATATGAATATTATAATTATTGTTGTAGAAATACAACCTTCTCCTGACTGGTTTAGAAACATATATACATATAAAAACATATTCCCTGTGCAACCTGTGCAAAGTTTAATCAGAAAAGGATTTTGCCAATGCACTCTCCCATATTTTGCTTTAACACTCCGGCTTGAGCCTTAAGACCCAGGAATTTGCCCACCTCAAAATGCTGCTAATTGCAAAATGCATTTTATATTAAAAATTTCCGCCAAGAGTCACACAACACGAGTGCCAAGTCGATGCCAATTTCTAGCGAAGAGGAAAATTGCTAGGAGGAAACCGGAAACAGGGGAAAAGGGAAACCGGGAGCCAGAACAGCATAAAATATTTATTCTCGCTACGCAACTGGACGACGTATAAACATGTACATTCGCTATGCAGGACATAAGAAATTCTGGAATAAATTTTATGAAAGTGGATGGAGGCGAAAGTTTGCATGAATTGAGAAATCGAAGGGTTGGGGAAGCAAGTAACTGAAAAGTATATATGTATATACTATACCATATATATTATACTATATATATATGAACACTTCACTCAGTAAAGCTGATCTTAAAGGCACTGGTGGATAATAAAATAAACTTCACCTGCAATCGCATCAAATGGCCTTAACTACAGTTTCAAAGTAAACAAAACACTTAAACATTTGTTGTTGTGGATTTATTTTTGTCTTAACCCAATTTAAGATAAATCTGTTAAACAGGATATTTATTTAATTTAGAGGTTTTATGTAATATAAATAATATATAAATAATTAATATAATATAATTAATTCCTAATTAACATGAAATAACCATTATTACACTTTTGTATACAGTTTTAAAATTGTTCCACAATTATCTTAAAGCTTAAATATGATTAACAACTTATAAAGAATTTAAGAAAATAAAAAAAAAATGTTTTTGTAACATTTAAATCCACCTTTGCTTCTGCTTGGGGTTAAGGTAATTTCACCAACATGAAATTTGAAACCAAACAATTGTGTGTCCCATCTGTGAAGGCGTCGCCACGCCCCCTGCCCATCCTTGGGGCAACTGTTATACAATACGCCCACCACACACAACATTTAGGAGCGAACACCACACACACACACACAAACGGCAAGCTGGCCCACAGGCCGGCCAAACAACTTGTTGCTGCTAAAGCAGTGCACGAACAAGGGGCCCAGAGAGGGGCGGCAAGCAGTACGCATACACTGAGAGAAATGCCAAAGCCAGTTTATACTTAAATCTTTCAAGTTCAAAGTACTTCCTATCAATATATTTTAAAAAAACAACTTAAATACTTTAGAAGTCATATGTCTCTTTGCAAAATAATCTCTAAAGTAGATCAATTAAATTTTAAAAGTATGATCTGCAGAAATAAATACATAAAACATAATAATTTAATATAAAATTCATAAAGGTAAATTATAATAATTCTTAACATTTCTTTATTTTGTTTCTGAAACCCCCTTGAAATTTGCCCAGTGTGTTGTGGCTGGGGTTTCGGAAAATGGGAAAATGCGAGAGCAGGCAGGGCAGGCTCTTTCTGCCGGATGCCTGGCCACTTGGCAGCGGAACGCAGAGTCGAACGGAGTGAAAAGCGGAGTGAAAAGCGGAGAAGTGAAAACTGAAAAGCGGCAGCTTTTGCCACCGCTTGATAAACGCGGTAAGCGCGTACTTTTTTGCGTGCGTTCTCAATACTTTGTTTTGGCCTTTTCATAATACGTGATTGTTTGAAAATTGAACAATTTAAATGAATGGCAGAAGCAAAAGTGAATGAACCCAAAGCAAGCTGCTTGATGTAAGCGATCTGCTGGGCACCAAGAATACTGAGAATATCAGGTGAAACAATATATATAATATGGTGCTCATGCTCTGGAAAATATTTTAGAAAATATTTCGCATAATTTAGACGCCGCACGAGACGCGCACAGCTCATTCGCAGGCACTTCAATCAAGTAAACAACTGAATTAAATAGTGCCGTACCCGAGTACAAATTAATTAATTAGATTCCCGCCTCTGCTTCTGTTTCTGATTTTGTTTCTGATTCTGTTGCTGGCCATCTAATTACGAGTACTCGCTCCCTGAGTGTGGGGTTTATGCGAAAAGTTTTGCGGTACACGGCACAAAATACAACAGTGATTGGCAGGAAATGAGTGCAATAATTTGCAAGGTTAGCAACTTTTAGATAATCCAGCTTCCAAGGGGGATTCGTGGCCAGTCGGCGTACATAATTGCATTATGCTGCGTGGGACTCTGACTCTGTCATTTATTATTATAATTGCAAAGAGGGCAGAAGAACCTTGGCGAAAATACTAGACGAAACAAAAACCAAAACTAATACAATATTACACATTGGCATTTTCCATTAGACGTTAGTGTATATGTGTGGCATTTCCGTTTCCGCTACCAGCAGGAGCAGCATCATTAACCGCATTGATGGTTCTTCTTTTTTTTTTGGCTAGCAGACAAAACAATTCATCATCAATATTCAGCATGTGTACATATAATTATTCCTCCGCCAGCACTTCGCCCCCGGGCAGCCGCCACAAATTGATTGGCCATTTGTATCCTGTGCAGCGGGGTTCCTTACGGCCAGAGTCCTCGTTCTTTTCTCCCAATTGTTGACAATAAATTTCAATTTCAAGCATAATTTATGCAAGCAAACGTTTTCCAATTATTTGTGTTTTATGGATGCTTGAAACAACAGACTCCCCAGCTCAGCATCAGCAAAAACTATGACAAGGACTCTCGCCTCTTTAAGGCTTCCCTTCATTATTAGCATTTGTGATTATGAAACCGCACTGCTAAAGATGACATGACAAATGAAATTTCTTGTTGAATGAGCTTCTAAAAGTAAGAATCCTTCGGGCCATGGCAAATTCAATTACCATTTAGATGTATGTATGTATTATCTATTGTCTTAGAGCACCGAGCCCGAGGAAGGAGACCGATGATAAAGGGAAAACATTGCAATGAATTTAATTTAACAGTGGGCACTGGACACGCCCATAAAGGACTCATATAAATGCAATTAATGCTCATTAGGGCTGCAGGAGGAGACACGACAGGACCTCCCAGGTCCGACGGCATTTTGAATTGATGGCCAACAAAAGTGGCCCACATTCCTCTGTCTCTACATCTGGTTTCCCGTTTTTTCCACCATCCTGTGCTGCCTCCACCGCCACTTTGTCTTTTCTGGACTAATTACCTGGCCGAGGCAGTTGCAAATATAAATAACGTGTTTGGACAGCGCAATTTCCATCATGGAAACGGTATAAAGGCCTGGAAAATATATATTTAAATGATCAATTATGAGCCAAAAACAGCTATTTTTGAATTTATTTAGAATTTTATCTCATTCAAAAGTTTTAAAAATAAAAGAGAAACAAGCAATATACACACTGCAAGTCCTTTTCTGATCTCACAAAACTGCATTTGTATTTCCAATATATAATATATATATATTCCCAAAACTACTGCAACATCATTTAAAAATTGGATCAAAAACTGCTCCAACATTTATCCAACAGTATCCTTGGATTCGAGTCGACTCTCGGCTTCCCCCTGACCTTCCTGTTTCCGTTTTTCCTGCTTACCTGGACTAATTGCCTGGCCGAGACACTTGCAAAAATAAATAACAAGCAAAATGTTTAGCCAGCGCACATTTCCATCATGAAAACTGTCCAATGCCATATAATAGATTAATGCCGCAAATTAAAGTTTTGGCCCAGGCATGGTGAATCCGCCCCCCTACTGCTGCTGTTGCTGCTGCTGCCGGTGCTGTGTGTATGTTTCTGGGCTTCTGTTGAAACTCAATCAAGCGAAATGAGTTTTGATTAAAAATATAACCAAGTTAGGCAAGAACTTTGCAGCTCATCCCGTGGCACATGTGCTCCTCCCTCCTGTGCTCCTTATCCTCATTCTTCTCTCTTGCAGAGTTGTACATATATTCGATCGATGCGCAGTGCATTTCATTTCAGTTTTCCCCGTGGCATTTGCTTTCCCTTTGTGACGAAATGCAATTAAGTTTTCCATTCCTCCCCTCCACATTTAAGCACCGCCATTAATTAGACAATAAACTGATTTATAACGTATGACTAGGAGTGGTGCACCATGTAGAGTAAAATATATGAAAAGGAACAGGGGCGACAGTCCCCACACGGGGACCGTGGATGGGATGATGTTTCGGGTTCCCAAGGCAGGACAAAAGGACTGTGTCGGATTTTTTCCCTTCACCTTTCACCGGGCGGCTATCAACCGAACTCAGGCAGGCAGCAGCTCGGCTCAGTTAAACTGAACTCTTTGAAGCCTAACCAAATTAGCAATGCACACACGAATGGATAGCCACAAGCGACTCCAATTCCCTATCGCTTACAGCACTGAGCGAAAGAATAATTTACATTACATTCATCAAAAGCTTAAATATTTTTAAATCTAGAAGAGTAACTATTCTTTTACTAAGAAGGCGATTGGAAAAACAGCAACCCTTTTATTTGTATACATTTTTCATTCAATAAATTAATCAATATAAATCTTGAATGTTAAAAATAATTAAAAAGTCTGAACGTTTTGATCATTAATTAATTTCCTTTGTATAAGTCATATTTTATATTTATTAAAATCATTTTTGATGTATAGTAACTTTAAAAATTGGGGACTTCTTCACTGCGTTTTCAAAATGCTAACGAAAATTTAAATACCCCACAAGGATAACGAAATATTTTATGCAAAACACAACCGTTTATTACAGTACACTCTCCCATGGCGAGCATTGAGGAGGCACCACCAACGATGGCGACAACCGCTTCAGACTCGGATTCAGATTCTGGTTCAGAAAATGTGGCAATGGCCATGGCAATGGCAGCGGCATCCCAGCAGTCGTCCTCGCCGCCCCAGGCGCAGGATAATCTCCGCATATTTTTAAGGCATTTGTATGCCGAGTGCGTGTACCGATACCAGAACGACACATACGACGACCCGTCAGTGTCAGTCGGCGGGGCGGCAGCAACAGGTGAGTGGCGGCGGCCACCATGGCGGATACGTGATTTGCCACATGCCACATATCAAGCGAGTCCACAGAGGAAATACGAAAATAAAAACTAAAACACACTGAGAGGGGAAATTAAAGTAAATCTTGAGGCATAAATCTTTGAATATTAAGAGAGGTATTTTGTTTTTAAGCAATTAATGATTTTAAATAAGAATCATTTAACTAGACTCATAAAAAGGTTTAATAAATATCAGTCAATTATACATAATTTTTGTTTTAAATCCATTATTTCCTTTTATTTTTAAATAATTAATGATTTCAAATAACAATTATTTAAGTAGACCCATAAAAATGCTTATTAAAATCAGTCAATCAGTCAAAAAGATAATTTGCAAAATAAAATAGGACCAATCCAAAGCGCAAATAATCCTTCAAGATCATCAAAATGTAAGCCTTTAAATCACTGCCTAATAGGGTGCAGGATAAGCGTCCTTGCAAATTACAAAAATCCTCTATGAATAATATGTTTATTTCTCGACGTGCACAGACTACGACGAGCCAGATTTGCCGGAGAACTTCAGTCCGGTGCCGCGATATCTGGAGAACGCTGCGCTGAATGAGGGTGCCATCGACATGCGGAACGTGGACGCGGAGCGGGCGGAGAAGGAGGAGCTGCTGGCCACCGTTCTCAGCGTCACAATGGCCACAAATCAGCAGGAGCAGCACCAGGCTGTTCAGGCCACCAACAATCGCAGTGCCGGGGAGCGACTCTTCTGTCCCCTGAACTTTGACGGATATCTGTGCTGGCCGAGGACCCCGGCCGGCACCGTGCTGAGTCAATATTGTCCCGATTTCGTTGAGGGCTTCAACAGCAAATTTTTGGCCCACAAGACGTGAGTTAAATGCCCAAAATGGCTGAGCATTAACCTCTCGGGAGGGGCTTGACAGAGACTGGAATTTTGTTGGGTTGAAGATACCATTTATTTACGGTTTCAGATCAGCATTCATTAATTCTTTAGTTTAGCGCATTTATACGGAAATATTATGCTTATTTAATTCATTATAATTTATAAAGGAACCTTTTGCTAAAGATTTTCTTTCAATTGAGTTGGGTTTCCACCTTGCTCTGGTAACTGCTCCCTCGTGTCAGAGATCTTTTCTTGCTGCTGTCACTTGCACTTGGGCCGGCCACAATTAATGTAAGCTTGTCGCATTCTTTACCTGTAGCTGCCTGGAAAATGGCTCCTGGTTCCGTCATCCCATGAGCAATCAGACCTGGTCCAATTACACCAACTGCGTGGACTACGAGGACCTCGAGGTAAGTACCTCGCCGACAGCCGAGGGCTGGCTGTAATGGGGGAGGGCATTAATCAAGAAAGTTGCCACCGCAGTTCCGTCAGTTCATCAACGAGCTGTATGTAAAGGGCTACGCCCTCTCCCTGCTGGCCCTGCTCGTATCGATTATCATCTTCCTGGGCTTCAAGTAAGTGTTTGGCAAACTGCAAATGCCACTGCAACTGGCAACTGCAACTGACTTTCCTGTCTTCCATTTGCAGATCCCTCCGCTGCACCCGCATCCGGATCCATGTGCATCTGTTTGCCTCGCTGGCCTTCACCTGTGTGGCCTGGATTTTGTGGTACCGTCTGGTTGTGGAACGACCCGAAATCATAGCCGACAATCCGGTGAGTTGTGCAGGGAGAAAAAAAACTAAACATTATGCCAAAGGAATAGAAATAAAAATAACTTTTGAAAGAAACCAAAATTTGAAAAAAAAATCTTTATATGAAATGACTACAAAAAATGATTATATTAAATTTGCCATAACAGAGCTTAAAATGAATATATATTTTTTGCCAAGTGTATGCTGTTTTTTTTGTCAAGGTGTGATAATGCCATTTGCCTAACCGCCAACGAAATGCTTTCAGCTCTGGTGCATCGGATTACACCTGGTGGTGCACTATTTCATGTTGGTCAATTACTTCTGGATGTTCTGCGAGGGACTGCATCTACACCTGGTCCTCGTTGTGGTAAGTCGCTGACAGGCGAGCTTTCCTGTAGCTCACCTGGCAAATTTTGCATTCTTTATGAGCGAGCGTTGTGCTTGGCAGATGTGATTTGTTTCCGCCCTCCAATTTATGTGAGAGCCAGGCAAACTGCTCTCCGTCATGTCAAGTACTCCTTCTTCCTTTTTATGTTCTTTAGGTCTTTGTCAAGGATACGATTGTGATGCGCTGGTTTATCATCATCAGCTGGTTCTCGCCCATACACTTTGCCATCGTCTACGGCCTGGCCAGACATTTCAGTCACTCGGACAATGAACAGTGAGTGGCCGTTGAAGTTTCTCAATTTCGGGAATTACCCAAACTTATTGTGCTTCTAGCTGCTGGATCAATGATAGCCTCTACCTATGGATCTTCTCGGTGCCAATAACCCTCTCATTGCTGGCCAGCTTTAGTAAGTACATATATGTTAAACATATAGATCATTCGATTTCGATCTTTAAAATGGAATTTCCTTAACAAATTCAGTTTTCCTCATCAATGTTTTGCGGGTGATTGTGCGTAAGCTTCATCCGCAATCGGCACAACCCGCTCCCCTGGCCATCCGGAAGGCAGTGCGGGCCACTATCATCTTGGTTCCACTGTTTGGACTGCAGCACTTCCTGCTCCCCTACCGACCGGATGCGGGCACCCAGCTGGATCGCTTCTACCAGCTGCTCTCCGTTGTCCTGGTCAGCCTGCAGGGCTTTGTTGTCTCCTTCCTGTTCTGCTTTGCCAACCACGATGTCACCTTTGCCATTCGCACGCTGCTCAACAAGTGGCTGCCCAGCCTGGTGGCCGCTCCGCCGGCCGGGAGTAATACTGGACAGATGGCCACCACCACGCCGAGCCGGGAGTTGGGCGTTTAAGGTGTATCGTTCGAGGATCGATAGGAATCTTGACCGCATAGCAGAGCAAAGATTTTGAATAGCTCTTGGAAATTAGTGTTGATTGAGGGATCCGTCATTTTTCATGGATAAAAAACAGGTACTTTAGTTTATTTTATGAGTTTAGTTTAGTTTAATTTTGTAATTTCCTGGAAATAGAAGCAAAACGAGCCAGTGAATAGCTCTCTGGGAAAACGCCCACCCGAAAGCAAAGTGAATCCATTTATCTCACCCAAAGAATGACTTTAAATGTACCAAGGCCAGATGCCTAGAAACTTAGCTTCTATGCTCTCAGTAAGCCCAAATGTAAACTTTCATATTTATATTTTAGGTACTTAAAACTTTGAACATATTTAAAAACAATTTAATGTAGTTTCTTCTTGGTAGCAAGTTCATGTTCATCAATTTCGACTTCTTAAGAATTTTCAAAAAACTGTTGAAAGGAAGTTCCGATCTGTCTAAACATATTAAAGAGTTAACGTTTGTGTGTAAGTCTTATAAAATGTTATTAGTGTTTATATCCAGTAAGTGCAGCCCCAAGGATTTACCTGTATGTATAAATGATAGGTTTCAAAAAGCTATCCCCATAAATACCACCATATCCAGATTAAAAATGAGAATCAAGTGGATACCGAATTTAGGTCTCAGTCTTTGCCAAAATAATCAGGAATACAATGTATTATATTTTATGATTTATATATTCCAATACGCGTCCAAATGCAACTGAAAGCGGATTAACCAAGTACAACAAATATACGTACTCCAATCTACCAAAAACTATCTCGTAAAGATATAAATATATCCAAATAATATATGTGAAATGTTCTGAAACAGTAGATGTTTTTTTTTTTTAGCTGTCTCTTAAAAAAAAAAAAATATATATATATATATATATATAAAGTACCATATACAGAGATTTATGATATGTAAACGCACTTGTGTAGTGAATAAACCATGTTAACTGCAATCTGAATTGTTTTTCTCCCTCAGAAATAAAAAGAAATTGGTGTTTGGTAAATTTTTCATTCAATTTTATTTCATTTTTTTGTTGTTGATTTTCCTTTTAGTTTGTTTGTCTCGTTTTGTCATATTTTTATTTTTATTTTTTTGTATACCATTGCTTGCCGGCTTTTTGTTTTATTTTATTTTGTTTTTTGGTTTTGTTATCGATTTTCGTTTGGATTTCGTTTTTGTTGTTTTTTGTTTGTTATATTATTTTGTTATTTTTTGGATTTTTGTTTATGAAAGAGCAAAAGAGCGTAGAACAAAACTAATACGTACAATAAAATACAAATATAATAATAAATTACATACATTCATATAATTTATATGTACGAGTATAGTAAAATTTATGTTTTCATCGCTTATCGCTTTTGGTTTTTGCAATATAAGTTATATAATAATATGCATCTAAATTTGTGTCACCTCAGTATAGTTTTCTGTGGGTGTTTGGTTGTGTGGCTGCGAGTGTCTTCTGTGTCGTGTCCTTGTTGGTTGTTAGCTATATTTATGGTAAATACATTAAAATCCATAAATATGTATTCGAGTCCTAAATAAATCCCCAAGGTGTCCCAATGTTAAGCGAAATTAATTGAATTGATTTCACAAATTTTGTGAGATTCAATTTTTAATGTTTTGCCCCAAGACACGAGTGGCTTTTTGAAGGCAAAATTAGGAATCGAATCACCTGTCGCAGTTTGAATTGAAGCACTTTGCCGATTCACCTGGAACTCAAATATATAAATACCTTATGTGGTATGAAATACATACGTTCAATTAGAGCATTTTTTGTTGTCGGAGTGTGGGGTGTAGATGTATGTATTAATGGTTTTTTTTATTTTTATTTCTTTTTTTATTCCTTCGTTCGTGGGGTGTACAAATAAATTGAAATATTTCTACTCAGGGGGCTACGAATACAATATCGAAATGTGAGTAAATTTAAGTAAGCATATTTAAAGTAAGGTAAGTACATACATGGGTATGCGGTATATGGTTAAACTAATTGGGTAAATACCAATACAAGGTAATGCATAATTAGGTGCTGACCTTGGGACCTTGTCACAAAAAGTATATATGTATGTATATCTGCACGATACGCTATAGACAATCATAATTAGCATACACAATCAAATGGATAATTAATTAATTAAGTTTGAAGTTGAGTTCTGATTTTTATTTTCCTTTTTTTTTGTTTTTATTTTCTTCATCGAGATAATGCACACGCTCACACTCACATATATATATATATGTATACATATATATAGTTGGCTTACATATATATATATAAATATATATATTTATAGATAAATATATATATATTTATACATATATATGCACCACAGCTATCGGTTTTTCTTATGCACAAAATTGATTTAAATATTCTTGCAATGTTGTTCGGTTTTTATTTACTTAGTTACTTAGTTTGGTTTGGGCGCGTTCCGTCTGACAAAGCGGCTACGTATATTAGTTTTTTTTTTCTGTTTTCTTTGTTTTGTCTCTTTATTGTTGCAGTTTTTAGTTTTATATTTGTTTTTAAACCTATTTGCTTGTTTTTAAAGCAAAACATACAACAATTTTCAAGAGATTTACTTGCTTCCTGCTGACCACTGCTTGTAAAAAGTCCTTCGACTGCTGTCACTGCTTGGGTTTGAGCAGAGGGGGGCACCTTCCGGTGTGGATTCAACTGCTTGCACTGCTTACAATCGCTTACCGTGTCATTTGCCTTTAATATCTCGCTTTTGGCGTTTGTTTTCTTTTTCTGCATTATTTTGTCGCATTTTGTCAATGCTTAAAAACTAAATTGAAGTTTCATATACTTTATATATATATATTTGCTAATTTGCATGCAATTTCGTCCTTGTCTTTAGCTTAGATTGGTATCGTTGAAATCGCCTTACGTGACTAGATTTTAAGTGTATATCGATAAAAATGTTTGGAAGTTGATTTTTTTATGTTCTTTTTATTTTTCGGTTTTTTGGGGTGTAGCTTCGGGAGGCGTTGCTCATTCGCTTTGCTGCGCTTTCGGCTCAAATTCTTCATTTTTTTTGGTGTTGCTCTGTTATCGGGGGCTATATCATGGCCATATCAGTAGGTAGACATATATCTGCCTATATTTATATATACATACATATATATATAAATATGTGTTTGTTGTATTTAATTTTTAAATGCATTGAATGCGTAGTTGATGATTTTCATTGTTGGGTTGAGTTGTAGTTGTTTTTATTAAATTTTACTTTTATTTATTTTTCTGTTTTACTAAAATTAATACGAATAATGCAGCTCTGCGATCTGAACTGATCGTTGAGATCTTATTGCTGTGTGTGTGTGTTTGTTGTTGTGCTGTGGCTCTATATCTCTGTAAATTTCTTATTTAATTCTGCTGGCAACAAAAGACTTTACGAATATTCATTGGTTAATACGGTTGTGTCTTTTGGATATTTTCTCGTATTTGTTGCATACTTTTTTGTTAATTTTTCTTTGTTTTGTAAATTGTAAATTGTAAGTGGCGGAGCCTGGGTGATGGCACTTATGCGCGCCAGCTCCGTGAATGTGAATGTGACCGAGTCGCTGAGTTGCGATTTGTACAACTGCATTCCGTTCGCCTCCCTCCGATCTTTATATATAGTATATATAGTTAAGTCAGCATTTGGGGCCAAAACAGCCAACTCGCGCCACATCTTCATATTGCTTTTGTGAATGACGACACACACAGGCGCAGGCGCAGGCGCAGCTGCGCTGCGGCGTTTATTTTACGGATATTACTTGATTACGTGATTATACCATATACCATATTGAGTATTGAGTAGGTTAACTAGTCGCCGGGAAGTCGATTGAAACGAATCATAATCGAATCAGCTAGCGCAGTGGCTTTATTTCAAAAAGCCGCCATTACTGCTTGCCTGCTTGCATGCTTGACTGCTTGCCACCGGAAATGGCACTGCATGCTGCTGCCATTAGCTGGTGGTACTTCCGGTTCGATCGTTATTTTCGCTGAAATTCGTTTCTAGGTAATTTTAAGGTATTTTTTTAATGTATTTCACATTTCACTTTGCTCATATTCCTTTAAATTTTCGTGATTCCATAATGGTTTCTTGATTCTCTTATCCTTGTGTACTTGTATATATCGTTATACATACTTAATATGTATATATAATATATATATGTATATATATATTTTTTAATAAATTTTACTATAAATCTTTGTTTAAAAAATTTTACATCATTTATATTTTATATTTAAAAATTTGGTGTTTTCAATTTGCGCTCGCAACTCTCCCAACATTTTGCTTGAGTTTTGCCATTTCCTTTTCTGGTTTTCCCTAATCCAAAGTATTACTTTTGTTTATTGATTCCTATTTTGTTTTATAGTTCTTTATTATTTTGTTTGTTGTAGTATTTTTAGCCTTTTAGCCATGGTTGCCATGTAGATGTGGCCTGACCCCATAAGCACACTAAATATACAAAATAAAAAAAGAGATTGCGCTTTAAAAATTGTTTTTCTTCGGCTTCCGTCAGCTAAACTACAGACACACACACATTGATTGTTAGTTAGTAGACGCTACTAAAATGATCTCGGCCATAAAATATAGAGTATTGAAATGGAAAATCGAATAAACAAGGGCAACTAGGCGGCTCTCTTGGTTCGAGTTGATATACATAGTTCGTCTGGTTAGATATTTAGTTAGTTTACATATATGCGTAAAACTTAGCTCAAACTTGGTTTGTATTTTCAAATATTTATCTTTGTTGTATAAATGCGAGTGCTGTTGTTGTTCTGCGTGGGTGTATGTTGGGTGTGTGTGTGTGTGTGTTATGACTTTCACGGCAAAAGTTTTCATCGATTCTGCCATATTTTTGGACATATATCTCTCTTCGATCCGATCCAATAGTAATTACTTCAACTGTTTAAGCGCTTTGCCTGCAATATTACCAATTTGTCAGATTTGTCAGGTTGTGGCTATGGGTGTGTGTGTGCGTGTGAGGGAAAATAAGAAAACAAATTGTTGTGTTTTAGTTTTTTGTGTTTTTTTTCTTCATTTTTTTTTTTGCATAGTTTTTGGAATAAGTCACACATTTATTTAATAATAAATATATATTTTTAGTTGTAGTTATTACTTTTGTTTTTTGTCTTTTTTTTGGTTGCTTTACTTGGTTGCATTTAATAAGTTATAATAATTATAAAAATGGAATAATAAGTAGGCATAATAATATATAATGTAATATAATATAATAAGTTTTCTTGGTTTTCGTGTTTACTTTGGTTTGCACTTGACGAATACGAATGCGAATACGAATATTGAGTATACACTTCTCTGCCCCTCGGCCCCTCTTAGACGACGGAAAAAAGTATTAATTATTATGTATGTATGTTAGGTGTTTAATAATGTATAATAAACTACATAAATATGCGGCTAATCTCTGTGTCTGCGAGTATGAGTTTTGGTGCCATTGTTTTCTTGTTCTCTCTTGATCTTGTTGCGTTTCTGGAGGATACTATATTTATCGCGGCTTTAACATCGCTTTTCGTTTCGTTTCGTTTCGCTTCGCTTCGGTTCGTCTTCGAGTGGAAATCAATGCGAATCGAATTAAATATAAGAGCTGAATACAAATTCGAGCACTAGAATTAATGTAAGGTAAGGTAAATGGTAATGGTAATGGTAATGGTAATGGTAATCTTTGCAAAACGAACACAAAATACAATACAATACAATATATTTATGCATATTTATTATAATAAGTACTAAGGTAAGCTGAGAGAGAGAGATATTAATGTTTTGTTTTAATTATTTGGGTTCGCTTAAATCAATAGACATTAAATCATTTGGTTAGCTTGTTTAAATACTCTGTTTAATTGAATATAATCGAATTGAATTACATATTCATAAGATAAAAAAAAAACATAGTTACTATATATTGCGACTTAGATCATTTTCCTTTTCCCCATCGTTCTCCATCTTTCATCTCCTCATCATATTTTTGCATTTTTTTGTTTTTTTTTTTTTTAATACATTCGTTTTTCGTTTTTTGTTTTGGTTTTGGTTTTTAGTTTTTAGTTTTCATAATCATTTCATTTTTGTCAATTTATAGACAGTTGTCTTCTTGTTTCTTTGTTTGTTTGTTTGTTTTCTCTAAATTTGCCATTAGTTGCAGCTGTGTGTGTTTTTCTGGTTGCCTCATTTAAGCTTTGTTTTGGTTTAGGTTTTAGTTAATAAAATTAAATTGTTTAGGGAAACATAAATCAATTTTCACTAAGATTTCGTTAGAATTTCAATCATAATAATTTCGTTTAGCGCACAAAAAAATCTGGAGGAGCATTCAAATCGCTTGAGCAGAAGAAGCTTGCTTGAAATATACACCGATTAATCGAATCAATAATACTCAAGATATAGCATATATTTTGAAGCCACTACTATTCAGGCGCTTCGATATCCCTGCCAGATCTTCAACTCCCGCTAACTCCCCACTCGTCGTTAATTAATGTGTAATTTTGACTACAACGCGTTTAGCAAATCAATCTCATATCGTCTCGTCCCGTCCCGTTCCGTTCCGTTCCGTTTTGTCGTAAGTAGAACTATATAGTGTCTAGACTAGTGTCATCAAATCATACAGATCATGGAGTATTGTAGAGGTCGCTGGACCATCCTCCCGGATGGCGGTGGTGCCTAAGTGGTCTTGGTCTTGTTAGTCTTAAAGCTGACCTGGAGCACTCGGTTGCCCAGGGTGTAGCCGTTGAGGGATTGGATGGCCACCACGGCCTCGTCGTAGTTGGTCATGGTGACAAAGCCGAATCCCTTGCATTTGCTGGTCTGCAGATCGCGGATCACCTTCACCGACTGCACGGCACCGAAGGGCCCGAATAGCTGCCACAACACATTCTCCTCGGTTTCCGGTGCCAGGTTATAGACGAATATGCACCATCCGGATCCGGTCATGGCGTTTCCGGGCAGAATCGAATTGGCCAGCAGATCCCCGGCCAGCGGTGAGTATCTAATTGGGAAATTGGGAAATATATTAAAATACAATTAATGAATCGTAGTTGGGCCACTATTTTCATTTACATCAATGTGAATTTATGGGTACTCTCACTCTCCCCATTTCAGGTAAAGGTACAGTTCCCTCCTTTTTACACTTATCTAGAGATGCTATAGGCTTGATTATCTCTGGGTTTTTATTTATTTGTTTATTATTTATGAGGTACATGCTTAGTACACCGAAAAAAAACAGATGCCTTTCGCTTATTATTAAAAAAATCAAAATGAATTTATCATAATTTAATTTTAGAACAGATTAAAGGCAAGCCAAAATATGTAGTATTATACTAAGATAATAAATGTAAATAAAATAATTCAAGAAAAATGAGTTTTTAGTAGGATTGTTAATTGTCAAGACAACATAAATAAAAAGAAAAACAACTAACTGAAATAAATACAAAACTCTCGCATGCAAACGAAATTTAACAAAAGGCCAAATAGTTTTTGGAAATACTAATTTAAGAAATTGAACTATACACAAATGTGGGTTATATGTTTAAACATTAACGATAGACACTTATATATATATCATATATAATATATATTCTTCGGAATTCAGCCAAATCAAATATATGGTAAATGAATAAAACAACAGTTTTGCATATATAATATATAATATCTTGTCAAAGAATATGGAGCGTGTCAAATAATCAAAGTTAAAGAAAAATTCACCTTCTTAGGCCCTTGTTAATCGCTAACATGGGACTCTTTCCAATGCTAAAAATGATGACAAAATGTGTGTGGTTTTTTTTTTGGTTTGGATTTTTTGTTTTTTTCAAAAAAGAAGGACAAAAAAGAAGAGAACCAAAATATGGTTTAAATACAATTAAAATAGTCAAAACAGAACGACAAAGGATACGTACACATACCAACAGAATCAAAGAAGAAGATGAAGATATATATTTCGTTTAGTAAAATTAGTACTTGTTATTATATATATATTAATATCGTTCGTGGCAAAGCAGGGGAACAAAAATGTAAGAAAAACCCTAAGAAATCGAAAATAAAATCGGACAAAGGAAACCTTGGCTTGGACTTTCAGTATTATAGTTAAATTATTTGAATATCTTTTTAAATCAGTTTAAATTTATAATTTGAATTCAAAGACAGGCTAGACATCCTCGGACGGACTTGAAGCATATATTTAAATATATATATATCATACCCTTATAGCTTATACAATGTCTTTGAACTTTGAACATATATATCCATAGATTATATAGACATACCTTATGCGACCGGCGGATGGTAGAGCTCCGGCCAGTCTCCTGGTGGCTGCCGCCGCCTGCGGGGTCAAGTAGGCGGTCAGGGGCGGGGCTATCTGGGCCTTGGCGCTATTGCTGGGATTATTAGCGAACTTGACGGTGATCGGCTCGGCATATCCCTTGGGAGTCTTGCCATTCAACTCCTGGATGGCTCGCTCGGCCTCGTTGCGCTGATCGAAGCGGATAAAGCCGACGCCCTTCGATAGACCTAATAAAATATATAAATATAAATAAGTAAATTAAATAAAATAATGAATATGCATTAACCAAAGTCCATTATGCTTACCAGAAATATTATCACAGAGTATACGAGATGTTATAATTTTGCCAAACGATGCAAACATCCCCTCCAAGTCTGGTTGTGATAGATTTTTCGGAAGACCCGATACATATAAATTAGCACCCTTAATAGATTCTGAGCTTGGACGGGCGTATGATACTTTAATAACCTTATTCTGCAAACGCAAACCGTTCAGGGTGTTCACAGCCTTCTCAGCATCCTCGGCACGCACGTAGTTGACAAAGCCATAGCCCAGGCTCTGGCCTGTGTAGATTTAATTATTTAACAAGATTAATAACAAGATTTCTTAAATTTTTGTGAATTTTTAAATTGTTTTTACCTTGCTGCAGTGCCGGATTGAGAGCCGTCAGCGATGCTGGTAAGACTGTAATAATTGGATCAAAGAGAGAGAGATTTACAAAATTAGTTAAAGATGAAGCACAGCAGAAAAGAAACACATAATGCATGCCTTGTTAAATAAGATATGTGTGAGAAATAGGCAAAAAATAGTTGTAAAAATTGGTCAATATTTACCCAAATTACCTGAGACTTTATCACGCACCAGTTTGCAACTCTCGAGCTCACCGATGCTGGAGAAGAGCGATCGCATCTCCTCCTGCGTCATGGTTTGCGGCAGATAGTTGACAATCAAATTGGTGCGCGACTCATCATTGCTGCCGTCGACGGACCCGTTGGCACTGCCATTCTTCACAATATCCATGGCGTTGGTCATCCTGATCTTTTCCTGTTCCTGTTCCTGCTCTTGCTGCTGCTCTTGCTCTTGCTGCTGCTGCTGCTGCTGCTCCGGATCCTGGTCCTGATCTTGCGCCCTCTCCTGCTCCAGCTCCTGCTCCTGCCGCTGCTGCTGGTCCTGGTCCTGCGCCAGCTCCTGCTGCAGTTCCTGCTCCAGCTCCAGTTCCAGCTGCCGATCCAGCTCCTGGTCTAGCTGCTGATGCAGCTCCTGTACCGTTCCTAGCTCTGGTCCTGACAGCTCCGTCGCGTCGGTTGGGTTGGGTTGTGCTTTTTAGTTTGTGTGTTTTTTTTAGTATTTAATCTCACTGCTCGGTTGGTTGGTGACAAGGACCTCTGCTCCTTATCGCTTTATATTTGTTATATTATTTTTTTATTATTTTTAAATGAGGATCTAGTTGCTTTGCACAAGTCCCGTCGCGAATTCCTTTCTTATTTGGTTTTTATTGGGTTTTAGATCCACTACGATCGCAGAAAAAATGTATTTGCTTTTTAAGTTATAAGTTTAGAGCGTTTTCTCTGGTCTAAAACGTTTAAAATTGAATTTATGCTTGAATAATGTTTTCTCTTTGATTTTATGGTATTTTTGGTTTTCCTTTTCTTTAGATAAAAGAGTAAATTTTGCTAAATGGGTGTTTCTTTTGTTTGCCTTCTCGGAATGTTTAAGTGTTTTTGTTTTTTTTTTCTTAGTAAATCTTTATTGTGAGATTTATAGTTGTAGTTCTTGGTTTTTTTCTGTTTTCTTTATGTTTTTTTTATTTGTTTTTTTTTTATAAAATTGCAAAAATGCAAAAAGTTAGCAATAATTTTTTCTCCTTTTTTATTATTTATACTTTTACTAAATTTGCGCTGGTTTTTACTTCTTTTACTGGAACTTAGCTTTGGTTTTCAAATATACATTCATATATCGTATATATATATGCATATACATATATTGTTAGTTGTGTTATCCGTTAACCTCTTGTATATATATATATATACCGCTTGAATATGATTATTCGTTAATGTTTGCTTTAAATTAATAGTAGTTGGTTTTATTTGGTGGTGTTTGGTTTTTGTTTTCCTCTTGCTCTTCTCCCTCTTCTTTACTCTTGCCCCCTTTCTTCAATTTCGTCTTCTGCAGTTTTAAAATCTTCCTCGTCACCTCCAGTGATCCGTATCTTTTTCTGATAAATGATGTCTGTTCGATTGCTCGCTCGTTTTCACTCAATCTGGAAGGGGAAATATGGAAAATTATAGTTTACTATAGTTTTTGAAAATAATTCTATTTAAATTTAAATCAGAAATTTAGCCAAACTCAATTTTATATTAAAAACTATAGAAATTATATCGATGTATCCACATTTTTTACATTCTTGAGTGTTCTCTTACTTATTTATATCAATATTAATATAGTTTTCCTCATAAAATACGATAATATATTAATATATTATTGAATAATCCTCAAATAAAAACTGAGTACTTGATCTATCTCTGGGACTGTCACCTTTAAAAGGACAAACCCTGATAAGGACTAAGCGAAAATAGCCTGATAAGCACATTTCACTCCCCGGAATGACAACGCGAGTCACCACCACAATTTTGCTACAGAGGACAGGATACCTTGCCTAGTGCAGGAGCAGTAGCAGAAGCTGGAGCACCCCTTAAACACGCACATAGACAAGGGTAAGTCAATGCCAAAAATCTGTTTATCAAACAACAATGGGATCCGGCTGTATTTTTTTGCTGAGCCTTTAAAAAATAATACACACATATTCTCTCGCTCTCGCCTAATGGCTTGGAATTTAATTAAATCGCTGAGCGATACGAAATCCCATGTGTAATAGCCTGATATATGATATGAATCGAAGGATGCTAACCCCGCATAAGCGACATTTACCTTCCTCCCTTCTACGAAATCGTTTGCTGCAAACAATGGAAATGCTGGAAATTGGCATAAAAATCGCTGAAACCAAATCGCATTAAGCGAAACAAAAAGAAAATACGTGTCAAATGGCAACTTATGTTTAGCTAAATTCAACAAAAGCCCAAGTTTCTGCAAGGTAACAAATATTTGACATTTTCTTAAAAGTTTCAAATGTTAAAAAATATTATATTTTTAACAAATTTCCAAAACGATTTTCTTGGTTTCTTTATTTATGATATTTTCAACTGATGGTAAAAACATTTCCAAATTAAAAATCTCTCCTTCTCGCGGCTGTGTAACTTTTTGAAACAATTCCAATTGGAATTTCATTCGTTTAGGGGTTGCAAAGGACTTCCTAGATCCTGGCGCATGCAACTGTGTGTGTGCTGCGAGTTGGTGTGTGTGTGAAAAGGACTGCATTGGGAAATAGGGTAAAAACCTGACGCGAAAAACAAACAAACCGGCCGGTCCTGCCATAATGTCCTGTCCCGTTCGGTCATTGAACCCAACTCCGTGCCTCTTCCCGTGTGTATGTGTGTTTTGTGTTCCCGTTTGGGGTTTTCCCAGTTTTCCGTCCGTGTCCCTGCCACATTTTCCCTCTGCGCTTGCCTTTTTGTGGCCTATGCCAGGATCGTGGCAAGTCAAAGGCGGCCCAGGCTTTGGTCCCAACCAACAGCTGTTTCTGCGTTCGTTGAACCCAGATGAGGGTAAAGGTGCCACAGAGGTGTCGTAAGAGCAAAGGCACTTAGCGAAATAAGGCATAAGATAATAGGGTTTGTTTTTTTTCTTTGTTTGTGATAAATATGATGGATTTAAAAAGTCAAAGGCTTTTCGGAAAAGGACATATCGTTTTACTTTCAACTGAAAATATTATCAGATCTCAAGTTGTTCTTGATAAGATGCAGACCAATCAACGTCCTGACGTCTGACCAGCTGGTGACTGATGCCTGACAGTATGTTTTTTTTACACAGGACACAGAGGATGAGGACGAGAAGAAGAAGGCCGAGAAGGATATGCACAACGTCCAGTAAACGTTCTAGGGAGAGACTTGTGTGCTTTTCCACACTTCACACAGGTTTTTTGAAGACGAAAAACTCATACAAAAATATTTATAAATACAAATACGTACTTCGTACGTTCCCTAATTAGCTTTTGTTTAATTTTCAAGCCTTAAAAAATTCCTTAAAAAATAAAACTGGACATAAATTAAATGTATATATATTTTTAAACCCCTCTCCTTTCTCGCTGTGTACAAAACACAGCCGCTAAACAAAGGGAAGCGCAACGAAATTGCAAGAGGGAGAGCTCTACGCCCGCAAGGCTGCAGGATCTGCGTCGGGGACATCCTTTTAATTGCACCAGCAACCCCCATAAGCCCCAGGACACTCCCTTAACCCCCTGCTGCCTCCTGCTTGGGTCAAAGACGAAGACGGCAAAGGAGAAGCGAGAAAAAAATGTGTAATTGACACTCTTGCGCCGATATCTGTGACCTCATTTGTGAATGTGTGTCGTCGAGGGCCTTGAGGAGGGTCAGGATACGCGTGCATCTCAGGATATCAGGAGGTCCCCGGCACATATGTGCAAATGGGTTTCATTTTTTAATTGGCGTACTTATTGGGCTTTTCCAACAAATTGCCAAATGGCAAACGATTGCATTTGTATAAAATATTATTAATTAAATATATAAAAATTATTTTGTATAGTGTAGCAAGTATTACATGTAATTTGTTGGAGTATTCAATTTTCTTCGAATATTAGGTTATAAAAAAACAATCTAAAATGTAAACATAAGTTAGCTGGCAACTGATTCGAGGATTTATAAATATGTATACAATTTTGTGTTAATTTATTGTCTTTTACTTAATAATTTAACAAAAACATTAATTATTTCTGAAGACATTTTCTGCCATGTACACTTTATTCCGCAACTAAAATAAATAGATCTTTCGATAAATTTTAGATAATTTAATAGGTAACTTTGAAGAATACTTAGATAGATTTTAAATTTAAATTTCTAGATATGTATAAGTAAACCCGCTGCAAAATCGAACTATTTATTCTACTCTCAAACTACTTTCCAAAGGACTCCTTGTAATTGCCAGCGAAAGGAAAAACAAATAAAAGATGTCATGGAAATTTTCAACGGCGCCCAACCCACCGCTTTTCTTTATCGATTTATTTAACGCCAGTCACTACTTTCTTGAAGTCCAAGTAAAAATAAATACATGTACTAAGGGCGACAGCGTGATAAGACCGATTAGATCATGGCATTACAACTTACGTGCGCAGGATACGGCTACGGATGCGGATACGGAATCGAAGAATCGGTCGAGAAGTGGCACTGTCATACAGCGGGGGAAGGGGTACGGCTACTATATATATTATATAGATGTAGATGTATATATTGATTGCACAAAAAAAACTTTCGCGTCGACTCGCTAGCTGGCTCTCGCTGTCGCTTCTGCTTCTCCTGCTGCTGCTTTTCCTTCTCTCTTGGTCTGCTGTCCCGCTTGCACGCTCCTTTGTCTAAAAGGACCTCCCAACTATATATATATATATATATTTGCCCGAACTATATAGGATATAGCGGCGTATGGCTTATAGTCAGACACTCGTGGCACACACTCGAAAAAAATGCGAAAGAAAATGGGTTCCTTGTATCTTTTGACTAGGGAGGAGGACTCAGGACTCGGTATGCAGTTTTCCTTCTTCTAGGTTGTATCTGCCGACTTTTCCAAGTGTTCTTCTAATATATATATGATATATATATATATATATGGAGAGATATTGCACGAAGTCGAAGTCAGGGAAGTCAGGGAATTGCACAGTTTATTGCTTTGTTGTTTTGGTTCTTAGTTTTTGTCAGTTAGTTCGTTAGTTTTGGTTTGTTTTTTTGGTGTTTTTTGTTGCTAGTTTTGGGTAAAAAACCAACCGAGAACACAACGAAATTCGTAACTGAACATACATATATAGAAGTATTATATATACAACACAAAAGCCGGTGCAGAGGAGTAAAAAATTATAAATGAATGTTCTCGAACGAGAAACACAACCGAATGGAATCAAAACCGAACGAAAGCAACGAACGAACACGTACGACTGAATCGAGTGCGGCCGCACGGTTCCAGGCCTTGGCCATATATCCTTCTTTGCCGCGTCAGCCGCTTATATCCTTGCATCCTTGTCGCCGGCTCCCCAAAAGCGATGATGCGTGCAACAGAGACAGAGCAGTCCGGCGTAACGACGAAAAAGAGCCGTGCCTAGCCGTACTATGCCGTATCCAGAGCCACCCCCTATATCCTGGCAGACACTATCTCCCTTGCTCGTTAGGTCCTGGGATATGACTGTCTCGCTTTGCCGTCTCTAGTCCTGCCGGTACACACCCTTTTCTCCGGAGAGCGCGAGAGCAGCCACATAGAGAGCGCCCAATTGGGCGGGGTGCAACGAGACGGGAGAGTCCTTGCACTAACAAAAACAACTATTTACAGCTGTATCCTTTACTAACATTTTTTCAAAGAATATTTATTTTATGAGTTGAAGAGAATTTCAAATATTTCACATTTTATATTGTATATTTCCTAAAAAGGCTATAAATATTTATTATAATTATCTGTGTGTGTGTTTTTTTTTACAGTGTCCTTTTTCTGTGGAGGATGAAGGGTAGGGCTAGCAGAACTTGACTCAATGTGAATTATGCAAATTATATCAGGCTGAGATAATGGAAAAGAACTCACTCTACTCAAAAATCGAGCAATGTTTTTGTTTAAACGAAACACGACCAAAAAAAAAAGATATATATATATATATATATTATAAATATAATATGTAGAGCCATAATAGTCAAAAAAAAAGGTTGGCTAAAAACCTTTTCAAATAAATACAAATCGAGTTAGCTTAATAAAACACAAAAGAAATATAAATTTAGTCTTCAGACTTAAATTTAATAAACAAAATAGGTTAATAAATATTTATGAATATATACAGTATGATATTTAGAATATATCAAATAGCAGAAATCTTCCCCATATGCATATAGTATAAATTCTAGGAAATCTGATGCAGACAGACGAAAAAATTGTCTCTCCTGCTGTGCTTTCTTCGTCCTTTCCCCATTTTAGTTTTGCTTTCTCTCTCTCCCTCTCTGTCTTTTCTTTTTGCATACAGAGAGGATGCAGGACGAAAGCTGGGCAGGGGAGAGACCGAGAGCAAGGACTTTGCCTGATTCGGGGGTTGAGGTGAGGCGGTAAAAAATAAAGAGAAAGAGCACCTTGCAGCCGAGGAATATTAATCAGGCGCACACACACACATACACTTGCCTCTCTCAGGAGAAACAGGATCCTTCACACACACACACAGTGACGTACACTCACACAGCTTCCGTGTTATAAATAATGAAATTTCAGCATTTTGCTTGACAACAGCAAAAGGGGGGATTTGTCAGGGGGTTGCCCCGGGGGTGGGTGTTCTTTCTGTTGTCCTTTCGGGGGCTGCTGAGTAGTGGGTGGTGTTGGGTGGATCTCTCGAGTGGCAACCGTTTGCTTCGCTCTTTTTTTAAGGACTCCCTGTGTGTGTGTGTGTGTACTTTTCATCCGTATTGCTTATTTTCTTTGAATTTCTTCCAGCCTGCGTCCTTTTTAGCTCCTTTTTTCTTCTTTTTTTGCATAGGCTCTTGAAGATAATTCTGTTTATCCTTTGACCCAATTCGTTTAATTTGATGTGAGTTGATGATGATGTTGCTCTTAATATTTCTTCTTTTTTTTTGAGCCAAAGATAAACGGTTTCTTCATTGAGTTGGGCAAAAATATATAAGTGGGCGTGGCAGTGGCCTTAAGGAAAAAATAATCATCTCAAATTAGGGGCAATTTAAGCTAACTTCAAACGAGAAATTTTTAATATTTCACTTTATGAATCTTTCATCTCTATAAATTGTTGTTATTATAAATTATATTTTAAATATTAATCTAACAAAAAACTACAAACTACACGGAAATCCTGCACCGCAAAAAGTGCTTGGATTTGTGGTAGCTTGCTCGTATCCTTTAGTTTCGCTTATTTATTTTAAATTGAAATATTTTTCCCATATTTGTCAGGTATGTCCATAGCCTTAGGTTTGATTTGAACATTCATTATCTATTTCTTTTTTGCTCTGCCTGCAACTCGTTTTCAAAACAAAGGAAAATGTTTTGATCAACCCTTTGTTCGTTCGTTTAAAAAGCAAAAAAAAAAAACAACCGGCCATATGTCTCAATTTTGGAAAAGCATTTTCCAATTCCAAAGTGTAGATGCATGTGTCAAAATGTTGGAAAACTTTTGGACAGCCCGAAACCTGATGAACCCGTTTTCGCGGGGAAAACGGAAACACCAAAAACAGGACCAGAACGAATCGATTTGCATTTTCCCGCTTTCCTCGACTCAAACAGAAAAAAAAGTAAAACAAAACAAAAAAAGGGGGAAGATCCCACCACCGCAGGATCGAGCAGAATTATCCTTGCAGCTGCCGCGGATCGGGATCTTGAACAGCAATTTATGGCTTCGCGCGACTTATTGACATTATATTGTGTATGTATGTGTTTTTGGCAGGGATTTTCCCTTCGTCTACAATTTCGCACACGGGAAAATGTGTGTGCTTGGAAAATGCTTGTGTAATTTCCCCCCTGCCCAAGGGGGTGGAAAAATGCTTTCAAGCGCTCAACTACATATGTGAACTTTTAGTTTTATGTGTACAAATTAAATTGAAGTTTAAATTGAAGTTTCTTTTGAATAGAACTCAGCATAGAAGCTGTTGTATCTTTTGTATTTTTTATTTGATGAATAGAAATCATTAGAGTAGAGTAGTTATTGAAAAATTCATTTAAAAGCTTTGTTCCGTTTATATATATTTAATTTTTATTTGCACTTCCTTATGTTGAATTTAAAAAGTAAATAATAACCGTCTCCCATTTTACTTGTACATAATTCCTTTAATAAAATAGAAAATAAGTTGAAATAAAGCCTATTCATTGAGTGCTTTTCATCCTGTTGCAATTCCATGTAATTACAATATTGCAAATTGGCCTCAATTATCTGCGAGCCAATTAGCAAGCATTTGTTCGTAGCGTCTAATAGGCAAAGGATTTATTTATCCTCGCTCTCTCTCTATCTGCAGTGTGCCTTTGTGCGAGTTTTCTTTTCATCTGGACAGGAAGCCGAACAGAGAATGGAAAATGGGAAATGGTTAATGGGTGTGAGTAGGTAGGATGCCACGCCCCTGGGGCGCTGCACTTTGATTGCCATCAAATTAGTTTGCACCCCGAATTCGCAACAAATGATCGGCATTGTCGAAGAGTTCAATGCACTCGGCGCACACACTCGGCACATTTAATTGGAATTGAGATTGGGCTTGGAATTTATCCAGGCAACAGCATCACATTCTATTTAAAGCCAGGTAAAAGGAGTCCAACTCCGATTTTGAAAGGTATCCAATTAGCCAGCGATGTGGTTTTGAATTGTTTTAATACTATATTTGTAGGGCAAAGGGAATAGAGAATAGAATCTTGCTTACAACAAATATTTATTTTTAAAAAGGCAAGAAAGTATTTTCTGCTTGAATGAATGCATATAACTTATATAAATAATATATAGAGTTAAATTACTAATTATTAAATTATTATTTCCAAAGTTCTAGCTTTTAGGAAATGCTGATCTATTTTTAATGATCGAATTATATATAAATCATCAGTGGACAATATTCTTTCAACCCTCGGCCACCGCAGGTATGCATTTTCCTACTCAAAATTTCACATTTCATACATACATTTGCCTAGACATTCTGTATTCATTTTAGTTTTCCATATACACTCATGGTCAAAATAATAAGGACACGAGATGAAAGTTTTGTTTCAAGCCTTGTCTAACTTTTTAAATAAATAAATTAAAATAAAAAAGTTATGAAAGCCAAATTTTACCAAATCGAATTATTTTTAATTTCACACAATGTTTAAAAAAAATTCCACAAAATTTTGTTTGTCAGAACATGGCTAAGGAAACACAAACAAACACACCAATGTTTTCCAAATTGAAATTGGTGTACTTCTGGCGAAAATATGATTTTTCATTTTTTCAATTTGCAATTTAAAATTTAAGAACATAACTAAATCGATTCTCCTGTTTATGCTGTTCAAGAATATATGGGGTTTATGGGGTCGAATACAATGCCTTCCCTTGTTAAAACGTATTCTAAAAGATAGTTTGAAAGGGTCGTCAGACCGAAAAAGCCACCAAGCGGCCGTAGTTTGAACTAAAGCTTGTGGGCGAGGGGAAAGAGAGGGAGAGAGCGCGATGAATTTGCCCGTTGTGCACCTTTTCTCTCTCGTTCCCTCTCACCAACAATCAGTAGTTCAACTGTGGCCGCTAGATGGCGCTTTCGTACTTGCGGCGCTTTAATAAAAACTGTTTTAAAGTTCGTTGCCTCTTTCAATTTTAATTTTTTCTATTAAATCGGCCGCAGTATTTATATTCGAAACAATCATTTCTTTTGTTTTATATTCCTATTATCTACTATTGTATAGAAAACTAAAATTAAATTGAATTTTTTGTATTAAGCTTATTCAAAAAGTTTTACGAGGCTTGCAATCGAACCTTCATTTCGTGCACTTATTATTTTGACCAGTAGTGTCTGTATACCACGAACACCACATAAGGGTTGCCTTGTCGAAAGAGACGTTACCGAAAAACTGCTCGAATCATAATTGGACAAACGGCCAGTCTGGGGTTAATTAATGCAGCTAACGAGTTCGAAATGAGGAAAATTCTCCAACCAGAAACCGAAAAACAGTGAAAAACAGCCTTTAAAAGAATGGAGTGTTGGAGAAAAAAATGTAGTTACTTTTAGTAACTAAAGAAGAGTTTGTATTCAATAGAAATATTAAGAATATATTTTGTTAGTAAATTGAAGCTAATGGCAGTGTACAAATTTTATCAAATATTTTAACTTTTATAAACAAACTATTTTATAAGATGAAGTATTTATATTTAAAAGATTTTTTTTTAAGAAATATATTTTGTATCTTAAAATATATTTCAATATGCTGCTATTTATAAAACTATATTTCTTTATGTACATTTGTAGTAGAAAAAGAAATTTCAACTTGCTTGCCCTTTGCCCAATTGACAACAGAACCCACAATTTCGAATATATCATAACATTAAGTGCAGCCCGATATCTGATCCTAGCATAAATATATGTGCATATTTCATGGCATATATATGTATACAGTTGTTGTGTTCACCGTTTGTGTGGACCGTTTTGTCACCTGACCATAAAGAGATAAACGAAGCAGGAAAAGCGCAGCAGCCCGCCACCACAGCAGGCACGGATGCAGGGATACAGGGACAAGCAGAGCGCAGCGGCACACGTACACTTCCTGGCACCACCTGCAGGCCCCCTGCCGCACTCGTTATATCTCTCCCTCTCCGTCTGTGTAGGATATTGAACTCTGACACAATGCTATATACAAACACACACACACACCCATATAGCAATTGCCGGCCGGCAGCCAGAAGGTCCTGCATCCTGCAACATTCCACCCACTGGGACACTGAGAGAAAATCAACTAAGCAACTAAGTGAACAAATAATTTAATGTAATTTATAAGTAATATAATTTAATTTAAATAAATAAAAGAGCAAGAGGAAAATTTCGAAAACTTTCTTTCAAATATTTTATTAATATTTTTTATTTGTCAAAAACTAGCACAGAGATACTTTCCAACGAAAAAGTAAATAATTATGATATCCTTTTTTCTTTCTATGTATTCACCACCTTGTATCCTAGCTCTCTCTCTCTCATTCTATCTCTGTGATGTCCTGTTTCTTCTCTCTGCTCTCCTGCCACATGCCTGTATGAGTGAGTGAGTGTGTATTTGTGGGGCGTTGTTTTGATTTTCCTAGATTGCGCAATCTATGAACGCACTCTCTCTCCAGGAAGCTAACTGAGCGCAGGACAGCGTCTGCGCAAGCATTTCTTTGAGTGTGTGAGAGTGAGAGAGAAGGAGTGGGAGTGGTGGGTGGTCCTTTGTGGGTGGCAATGTCCTGCGCACAATGCGCGGAAATTGAATTTGCGGCAAAAAAGGCGCAAAAAAAAAGCGAAGGTAACGAAGAAAACATTGCATTTGATGTGGTGTAAATGTGTGTTAGTGTGCGTGTGTGTAGCATAAATATATAAGTGTATGTGTGTGTGTGGGGTTGTGTGGGTGTACCCTAAAAGCCGGTCGTTATGGCTTTGGCTTTGTTATTCCTTTAGCACGTAAAATGCTTTTTGATGTTTTTCCCTCTTCTCCGTTTTTTTTCTTTTTTGTGTTGTTTTTTTTGCCATAAATTGCAACAGTTATGTTTCTGTTGGTTTTTCCTCTTCTCCCTCTGTAAGTGTGTGTATGTAAAAAAATAAAATAATTATAATACAAACAGCAAAATCAGCTGAAAGCGAGCACACACAATACAAACCCAAAACGAAACGAAAAACGAATTTAATTGTCCTGGCCAGACATTAACAGCAAAAGGAGATTAGACAGAGACGGGAAAAAAAGAGAGGGAAAACCATAAAGGGACAGGAGGAAAAAAGGAGGATGCGGCTGACATTAATGTAACAACAAAAGCAAGAGAAATTAAAGCTTAATTTACATAATAGAGACTGATAACGAGTCGTCCTGCTACATCCTCAGAGGATGTCAACGGCAAAGGTTCCCTATAAAAAAAATTAATACAGATGTTTGCAAACTTTTCATTATCATTTTTATAAATCTAAAAAAACAAAGTTTATAAGATTTCAAAATATTTTAAAATATTCTAAAACAAACGCAGTAAATATTTCTAGTTTATAAAGCATACTTCTCAGCGATGCCTCAGTGTTATTCTTTTAATAAAATTCATAAAATAAATTTATATTTTCATAAAAGAATATTTAGAATTTTGAAAACAAATAATATAAAATAAAAACACACAGAAAGCCAGTGAAAAAATCATCTTTGAAGTCTGCAAATTTCTCTGAAAAGATTTCCGCTCTGTCAGCAAAAAGGTTACAATAAGTAAATCTTAAATTTAAATTTTCCAACCACCGTCCGTGTTTCAAAAAAACAAAACAAAAAAAAAAGAAATCCAAAAACAGAATACGAAAAATCCAGAAACATGGCAGTTCCCTTTACCCGCCACCCAAAACCCAAATAAACGATGATGGGGGGTGGCTTTTGTTTTTGTTGACGCTTGCCAACTTTAAAATTGCTTTTCAGCTCGAGGAAAATCCCCGTAGAAAGAGCCAGGCGCAAAAGAAAGCAAGAAAAAACTTTTCTAATTAATTGTTTAGCACTTCATCTGTTTTATTTGTTGTTTTTTTACGGAAAGCTCTTGATATGGATATGGATTGCATTTTCAGCTGTATTTGAACAGGTCCTGTCTACATATAACATCTGATTGCCAGAAACAAAATGATTTAATGAAAAATACGAAATGCAAAAGAAAAAAATATACAGAAACCCATTCCCTGCGATCCTATTACTACCCCTTTTTCGGCAACTGCAACCGGATGCTGTCCATTTCAATTATCGCCGTGGAGTGGTGCTTGAATTTTGAATTTTTACAACCATTGTGTATGCCGCCACCGCCTGCCTGCCTGCCTGCCTGTATTTTCCCCGTTGTCAGTTTGTGAATATTTGATGCTGCTCGCCAAAGGCATCAGCTTTAGCATCAGACTGTCCTGCCAGCCAGAAAAAAATCCCCAACCTGAACAGCAACAAAATAGGGTTTATATCTGGTATTTATTTAAATATTAATCATATTTCCCAGCATGCTTATAAAAGTAATTATTTTATCAAATCTCCAAAAGTCTTAAATAGAGATTTCAAAGATCTCTAAATGAGAAACGAAACCTTTTAATAATATAAGCCACTATTTCTCCACGTGTAGCGCAATTGCCCAAAGCCTTTGGCCGAAGCTTAGCCAGAATTGAAATATATTTGTTTATGGATTTCCATGTGGTTGGTCGGTCGGTGTGTTTTTTTAGCAACTTTTTGTTTCCGCGATGGTCGCTGGTGGTGGATCGCTGCAGTCCATCCATCCATCCGTCCGCTGATTTTTTTTGGAGGGTGGTGTGGCAATGGCTGGCCGATATGGTGGTGGAAAAAGCTGCTTTTCCGAAGTGCACTTCAATTGCATTAATTAAAGAAAAGCAAGAGCGGCGGCTAGGCAAATAAACTTGTATCCCCTTTCACGAACAAAAAAAACTTCTCAATTTCATTTACAGACTCCGATTCTCTGTGATGTGGAAGTACCTTGTCCCTTGTCCCTTGTTTGATGTCAAAACGAGAGGATTAGTTGAGTCTTTTGCCTTTGGATAGGTACCAAAATAAAGTACTTGAGGCTGTAGAGCTTCAAATGAAACAAATTTGTAAATTAAATTTGTTTAAAATAAATATTATGCACGAACCAAAGCTAACAGAAACTTATTTCTTTATGAATTTCCCCGTCAAAAGTTCCGTTTTTTAATCCACACCCATACATTTTTTTATAACAACAGCCTAAGCAGGCTAATCAAATTATATACTATACTATATACTATACTATAATTCAATAAATTATTTTTATATAAATCTTTTGCTCTTGTTACTTAATATTTTCCCAGACACCATTCATCCACTAACCACTTAATTTTCATTGAAATAAATGATGTAAAGTAATTAGTTTCGCATATGAACAAATTTTGAAATTGTTTTCATGTACTTTTCCCTAGGTCCATTTCCATTTCCATTTCCATTCAATAAGTCCACGGAAAATTAATCATTTTTCCCGGCGCAGGTTTTCCGCAGGCATTGCATGTAACCGTATTTTCCAGCTGCTGTGGCTGCTTGTGTGTAATCTGTGCCATTTACCACAGCTGCATTTCGCTTTTCTCCAACTTTTCCTGCCGATTTCCCGCAGCTTTTCATTCGAGTGAGGCTCTCGGAGGGGGAGAGGTCTGCGGAGCAAAGTAGTGGGTGGAAAAATAAGGAAAACACGATGAAAGCGCAGCGCATGCGTCATATTGATTTTACATCCGCTGGCCGATGCCGAATTGCCGTTTCCGGTTCGCAACTTCAAAGGGAAGCCTCCAATTTGCCAAAATGCAATATCCTGGCAAAAGGACTCGCCCGGGCTTTCCTTTAATTTCCCTTTACTTGCGGCATTACGCAGGACATTGCGCATACGACCCGTATTCACAAATTGAATTATTTGGAGGCAACTTAATTACCAAAAGGGATCAATTGTGCTTTTTTAATGCTATTGAAAATTAAGGAATCTTCTCTACAAAAAAAGGGGGAGTTTTTGCTTAAAATATATATTCCAAAGAATTCCCTCAAGACAGGCAATTATAAGGAAAACGCATTTTTACCCATGAACGGAATGCAATTTCCCTTGTCCCTGGGAATTGCATACAATTGCGATTTTAATTGACAAAAGAACTTGACGAAGGCTATGGCCATAAGCCCTAAAGCAGCTCAGGACATTGGCCAGGAAAAGTGGCAAACAGGAAGGGAAAAATAGAGAGAACACAAAATAAGAACAATAAAAAATTACAACAACAACAACAACAACAAAATCACAAAATAAAAGTATAAAAAACAACAATGGAAAAGGAACCTAGAAGAAAAGCTGGAAAAAAGAAGAGCACACATAAAGAAAAATCCAGGGGGTTGGGTGGGGGATTGCGTGGCAACGGGAAAATAACTCTTTTGAAATGAAAGCCTTAATTTTCTTGGACGTCAGCGCGTTTTTTGTTCAACGCAAAAGTTCTAATACAATCTTGCTCTCTCTCATTTTTTACTTGCAATGCAGTTTTCCTGCTTTGAGTTACTTGAGTCTCCGTCAGCTTTCCCTGTTTTCCAAGTGGGCGTGGCAGAAAACCGCAAAGGGAATAGCCATCTCAAGATTTCTCTCCCTCTGTCCTTCTGTCCTTTTTTTTCTTCCCTATTTCTATTTTCTACTTTTTTTTTTTGCCCCATGTATGAATAGTGTGAGTTGAATGGAAGAATTTCACTTAATTTTCCTCAATGGAAGCAACAGAGTGTAAAGGAGAGAATCCAATTTCTTATGGGGGAAAAGTCAGGAAAACTGCTATGCAGGCATCTCAAAAGTATGCTATAGAAAAATACGTATCATAAATAAAGTTGGTTATTATTTTCTATAGTTTTCAAGTAACTGCAATTATTAGAGAAAACCTTTTCACTGCTCTAAATATTTTTCTTACTTTATTTTACATCTTTCTTTAAGAACTAAATCAATTATCAAATGTTTTCCTTTAATCATTTTACTTAAATATTTACTCATTTGATTTTATTTCTTATCGCTGGCGCTTTTCATTAAGAGCCCCTGATCCATAATAATCCCTGGAACTTATCTTAAAGCTGCTTTCGTCCTGCCGGAGTCAGTCAGCTGAGAGACATCCTCCGATGAAGGCTGCTTCTAAGAGGATGGGGGATATATGTACTATGAAAGCGGATGAGAATGCTGGCGGACGGACGGATAATGCTGGTGGAGAGTGGCGCCATAGTAGCCGTTGTAGTTGTTGTTGTTGCCCTGAGGGTGGTAATGGTTGCTGGTTGCCTCATGGGCAGTTCCATCTGCTCGAGGGTGGCTCCTGGGCAAGGAAAGTGCCAAAGTTCTGGCAGCATTTACATGTTCTCTATGCCATATATAGTATGTATGTTTGGTACGCTGTATGCTGTGTGATATTTGTTATATGCTCACAGGACGATAAACACAGACAGACAGACAGACAGACAGAGGAGGAAAGCTGCATTTTCTATTATGTATTCGTATAAAATATGGATGCAGCAATATATGCATTGTCAGTTGCCATTTTGTGATATAATCCCGACTGCTCTCTGTCTCTCTCCGGAATCTGATAAAATCCGATTTATTTAAATTTAATATCATCGCAAACAACGAATGTCCTTTCACTGCAATCCCATTTAATCCTTTCTACCCCAAAACTGTGAGCATTCCGCCAATGTTGTTGCATTTAAATAATAGATTTCCTCTTTTTTGCTGTCGTTCGAATGGCAAACTAACATTTGACATTTATCAGCTAATCCCAGAGATTTGGCATTGCCTTGTTAACAGCAGAATCAGGCAGTTATATAGTTTCTTTCTACTATAGCATTTAATAGTATTAATTTGGACAAGTTCAAAAGCGTTTTGTTCACAAAAACAAGCCATCACTTATGTATAGAAGAGATTAAGAGAGAGAGGGGGGACATCAATCAAAATAGCGCCATTTTCCAGCGATTTTCTCGATTAATTTGTGCCAATTTAAAAATCGATAAAACTGCCAGGAAATCGGTGCATTATTGCGTTGCGTTGCGATGCAACGATGTCGGCGGGCTCCATTCATATAATGTGATTGGATGTTCCATCCTCGTGCTCATCGTCGTCCTCCTGTGATTGCAATCCACCAGACAGCAGGGAGCGGGTGGTAGAGTGATTGATTGAAGGGGGGAAGGGGGCGGGGGGTGGTGGGACAATAATCGTCAATGAAACAGCAATGCAATCAGTGAACACAATTAATGCACAAATTGCTTGCCGAAGAGCGATGTGTGTGTTCTGGGCAATGACGATGGCAAGCACCACCACAAAATGGGGGAAATTGCTATTGAGAATTTTCCGTCTATCCAAAAAATGTTCGACTTTGTAAACATGAAGGAAAATTGGATAATTGCAATTTGCAAAATAATGGAAATAATGGAGAATTTTGTTTAGGATCCCGTCGAGAGCTTGTAAAGCAAATATTTGTTTATGGAAAATATAAATAAAATATTTAACTCATTTTAGATGAAATTACATTAAAAATTAAGTAAAAACATTTCAATTGCTTAAAAAATCTATATATTCCTATTCTAATTGCTTTTCCCAACAATTTCTTTAAGGATTTCAGTACATTTTCAATGGCTGCCACTTACCTTATAAGTCGTTGTCCTTAACTGATATTTTCGGGTTTTATAAAATATCACTTTACAGCTGATCTCTGTTCGATCTTTTGTTTTGTCCTTTCGCTTTTCCCCCTCAATCTCAGCTTTTGCACTTTTCCTTAACCGGTTTTATTAGTATAAATTCTTGTAGCTCGACGTTTGCGTTTTTTTTTTTTTGTTTATTTCATTTGTTGTTAATTTATAGATTTGGCAAATATTATTTTGTTGACCGACTCGCTTCGTTTTTTATCGTTTGTTGCCGGGGGCTTTTTGCTCTAAAAAATATTTCGTCGTATCTTGAAATCGTTGGAAGTCCGTTTTTTTCTTGTTTTTTTATTATTATTTATTTTCTTCTCTTTTTTTATTAGCTTGTTCTTGTATAAATATTTGTTTCTTTAAGAAATTCAAGTCTTTATTTTAATATTACTTTTGTTTAACTTCTTTTCATTTTTGTGTAAATATGTGTATATAGTTTATTTGCGACAAAAAACACTTGCATATGGTTTTGGGTTTTGGGTTTTATTTTTATTTTATTATTTTTAGGGTTTGGTGTTGAAGATTTCGATTTCGAATTCAGATTCGGAGCCTTCGATGCGCACTGCGCCCCTTCCCAAAACTCTATAAATTCAGTATAAAACCTTGCGGAATATATATATTTTGTATATATATATATATATATATATATATGGCTCCTATATGCTATAGATTGATTGGCTAGACACTCACCGACAAACGTTTTATTTCCGACTATTTATTAAATATATATATTATATTATATATATGTAAGTATGTTTCTAGCTAGAGCACATTTACATTTACCCAAAAACAATTATTTGCCGTATGAAATCAATGAATTACTCGATCTTTGCTTTAGTTAATAGTTATAGTATTATCCTCTATTATAAACTGCGGTGTGGGATTGCTTTTCCTTGACGAATTTTTTGGTCTTTTCTCTTCGGTTGAACAACACAGGAATTAAATATTGGAAAAGTTCGATGAGAGTTGAATGCAAACTTGTTATTTTCGATTTCGTTTCGAGAGTTTGGTTAATTTTGGCTTTTACTTGATTGCTGCCAGCAGACTTTTTCTGTTTTATTTTTATATATTTTTTTAATATATATATTTTTTTGTGATTTAAAACGCTCCAACTGGGCTGGAATAAAAATAAAAATGAGAAAAGTACGAGAAGGCTTGAGATATGGTAAAGGTAAGGAGTAATTAGGTCGATGCCACACCCATTCCACATATACATACATACAAAAGGATACACTGAAATAACAGGGATTACTATTCATTATAGATGACTTTTATATATTTTTAAAGCCTAGTTAATTCCAGAAATTATAATTCAATTAAATTCATATTATTCCAGACCTCTTCCCTTTCACAGGTGTTTTATAATATATTTTTCATTTAACCAAAAATAAACTCATTTCTTACAGTGAATTAGTGGTTGTTCCTTAATGTTTTTTACTCACTTTTCGGTTTTGCTTGCCCAAGGATCAAACTTCTTTCCTTCTGCAAAGCTCTTCAAGTCCTCAGAGTCAACCTGACCTCGCCAACAATGATGAAGATTTGGATTTTGGCTCACACCGATCCCACTCATTCAAACACACACATGCACACTCACTAGTACAAAAAATGTATAAAAAAGAGATCATAGAAGGACGTACTGCTAGCTGACTGATGGAAAGGACAGCGGTCCTTTGACGGTATTCCCCAGGATCCTTTTTCCTTGGCTTGCCTTCGTTGCGGATCCTCCTCAGCCACCGATCTTGAAAAATGTTGCCTAATCGGTTGTCTTGATTGATTTGTTTGTTTGTTTTTTTTAAATTTATATTTGTTGTTGCTTGTTTTGTTTTTAGTAGTAGTTTTGGCTTTTTGAACTACGAAAACAAGGAGAAATCATATAGCGACGCAAATGATAAATCATATGAGTAGAATAATACGAAAACGCGCTTAAAAAAGAACCGCGTTTGCTGGATGCGCCGAAGACTGCTTGACTCGTACTAAATTTTCCCTTCAACACACTGAAAGAGTGAGAGAGAGAGCTAGGCGCTTTTCCGCAGTAGCAGCAGAGCCGACAGCGACTGCGACAATTTCCACGGAAATCGCAGCAGCAGCAGCAGGAGCAGTGGGAGCGGCAGCAGCAACAACAATCACAGGCGGCTCCTAGAAAAGCTTTCGGGACGAAGCTTTGCCGCCGCTTCGCCTCTCGATTTTCCGGCTCCAACTCTCCAAAAGAACCAACGCTCTCTCTCCAATCATTTGGAAATGCATTTTCCCAGAGGGAGAGGGGCAGGCAGGCGTTGGGAATGTATGCCACTAGATTGACGCTTATATCCCATGTAATCTGTGTAATTTCAGCTGTTTGCAACTGGAGAGAAATATATAAATAAAAAAAATAGAAATAGAAACAGGAATCGCGAAAGGACACTTGGAAAATTTCAGTTTTTGCAATATAAATATATATGAGTACAAAAAATTAGCAAAGATTTAAAGTCACTGAAATAGGAGAATAAATGTATCAGCAAGAACTTCAATTTTAATATTTAAATGCAGGCTTTGCAATATTTTTCATAATTTATTTATTTATTTCAAAAATATAAAAAACAATCTATAAATATTTAAAAAAAAATCTTCTTAAATAAAATATTTTAAGACATTTTAATACATTTTTGTTTTTATCAAATTAATATTTATTAAAAAACAAACAGTTTATTATTTTATTATATAACCCTCAAAGACCAAAATAGTAAATATAATAGTATAAATATATAACTTAAATTTTATATACATATATATATATTCCCTTCTATAAAGAACTAAAAAGAAATAGATAAAACCGAAGCAGAGCCAGCGACAAAAGTGATTTGAAAATGTGCAAATATTGGCATTGAGCTTCGGTGCACTCGCATTTGAAATTAATTGAAGGACTTTGTCTCAGCTGCCGGCAAACAGGATGCACGATGCAGGCTGCTGCAGGCAGGCAGCAGCAGGACGAAGGACACTGGTAGAGCGAATATTTGCACAGCATGTTCATGTTCAACTAAGGACTCAATTTTCCCCCAAAGTAGAACCTGATCAAATATTAATATTCACTAATGAATTTTTAATGGGCTGCTGTGCATTTTCATCACACAAAAAACAATCAACTGTCTCGCCGCACAAAATGAAAATCTATTGAATATTTAACGAGCCAAGTGCGGAGAGGATATTAATTAATTAATTAGCTTAATGCAGAGCATTCAGATTTCCTATTGAATAATTATACAACTTAATTTATGGTAAATAACATAATAGTACTCCCCCTAACCTGGGCGATATCTAACTATAAATAATATTGTACTAAAAGGTATATTTTTATAAGGTATTATATTATAATTATAGTTATAATTAATTATATTTTATTATTATAATTATTTAAGCTTTGCAAATCCCCCAAAAACTACTCTCTAGCTGCATTCTCAAGACCATCCTCGTTCATTATTTCAGTTCAAGTTAAGAGCTCCCTTGAAGTCAATTGCAATTAGTGAACTTACTTAACATTAGGGTCAACCAGGGGCCAGCCAGCTTTTCAACAATTTCAATTAATTAAAATAAATAATGAAATTATGTGTGCAACGGCAGAGAATCCACTCCCAAACCCAAACCCACTCCTAACCCACTCCCACACCCATTCCCCTGATTATCTAAGCCAAATCCCAAGCTGGATACACATTGCAGTCGGCATATACATATGTATATGTATTTATATAGCCACAGCTGCGATGATATATATTCAGGATATGGGATGTGCAGTTGCCGAAAAAAAAAAATAAAAACAACAAGAAAAGCTCAATGCGATGGGAAAAGCTCGCGTAGGGGCGCTGTCCCAATTGGAGAAAATTTTCCGGGCTTTGTAGACTTGAAGTCGTTGTTTATCCTGCATTTTGGGCGGCGCTGAACGAAATTGTGTCAAACTGGGCGCCGAACACGCCCCGAAAGCACGGAGACCGGCCGGCGAGCTCCGGACCAAGGCACTCCCGGCATACACCAGAGATAACCATGGAGAAGCTTCTCCTGGAGATTGAGAAAGGGAATAGAAAATTGGACTTTAAGACGATGCTGCTGCTGAGTTAAAGAGCATTGAGAAGAATTCATAGAATTCAAAGAATCTTTAAGTAGAGGATACTATTTTAGGATATAAAACAACAAATTTAGTGAGGTTTTTTTGGTAATCCTTAAGGCTCAAATAAGAATTTATACATGAGGGTATACAACCTTTAGTTCTTAAATTTATTATTTATTTTTAAATAAAAACCACAACAACACAGTATTTTCTTTTAAAACCCAAACCCAAGGAGCTTGTAAATATTTAAATGAAGAATTTATAGTTCTTATAAAGAAATTGTTAAAGCCCAACTGCAGGCCACAGTTTTTGGCAAAGAAAGAAACTATTTACACAACCAATTTTGGGCGGGGGAACCCCCAAAGGCGTTTCAATTATTAATAGCTGGTATTTTTCAGGGTATACCAGGGGTTCCTAGTGGCTAAACAAAGGGGGAGGGAGAGTGTGTGGTGGGAGTGGAAGCTAGAGGACACTAGCAAGCTCTGTCACGTAGTCGGGCAACTCGTACGCAAAAGTTGTGCCAAGTTCTCGAGTCACACACAAACAGAGCTACTTAATTGAGTGCCGGGAGCAGGAGGCACATCCTGACGAGCGTGTGTGCGCGGCCCCAGGATATCCACAAAATATATGGAAATAAGCAAGACGACGGAGCGGATAACGAAAGGATTGCCGAATTAACCCAATAACAACAGCCGGCAACAAGGACTCTCTCAGTAAAAAACAAAAAAAATCAAGGGAGAAAAAGAGAAAAAACTATTAAGCCTTAAGCCCGGCTCCGGTGCTAAGGCTCTTACAGCATACTAAGCTAACTTAAGCCGAACACAAACAAAATAAATCGATATAGACATAGTTAATGCAGGAGGATATGCCACATCCTTGGCTGATCCAAAAAAGCATATGACACGTAGCACAACCATTTCTCAGCCACGCACAACAACCCCAAGGAGTGTTTTTACCGCCTTTACTTATGGTTTTTTTTTTTTTAAACCTAGATATTACTTGGCTTCAAAATATTTAATGTTTTCATACACAAAGTAAACCTTTTATTACACCTAAATTAATCTGAGAAAAGTAAACACTAAGCAGCCTTTTAAGTGTGATTTGAGAAACCGAAAACACTTGAAACTAAGATATATCTACGAGCAAAGGGAGCTCTTCTCATATTGCCATCCGATCCTTTGGCTGTTGACTTCAACAGGTGCTCGTTGAGCCGTGCACTTACCAATTAGCATATGCACTTCAGTTGGCATCTCACCCCCCCTCTTACCCTTTTGACCCCAACCTCCCAACCGCCCAACCTCCAGGTGGTCCCCTGGCCCTGGTGCAGTTCCTTGCCGGAGACCAAACATCCTTGCTCAAGTGGCGTTTTAACGCTTCAAATGCATAACGAGGACGGCTCAAAGGGGTTAAGTCACTCGCAAGCACTGGCACTCGCACTCACACTCGCCGGCAAGTACACAGAGAGAAAAAATTGGGGCCTTTATTAAGAGAAATAGAAAAAAATAAAAATAAAGACGTAATTGATCATACAATCAAAATGATTTTAAGTTAAAAAAAGCGTTTTTTATGTACTATTTTTGATTATTTTTGTATATATATTTTCTTTCAGTGCACTCATAAGCATGAGTAGAATGAGTAAATAAAAGGGGTAGTGTAATTGCTTTAAGAGGCAACAAAAAAGGAATCACACAAGTCGCTGCACATCAGCTAATTCCATGCTCTCTCGCATCCTTTCTTTTCTCTCTTCCCAAAAAAAGCCATTAAAAAAATAAGGAATAAAGGCAGGGAGAAAGTAGAGAGGGACACGAGAGAGGAAGTGTGATGGCAAAGAACTTTTAACAGCCATGGAGTGACTTCCGCTTCCGGCAGCCGAAAAATCCCTCAAACCGAAAACCCAAAAACCAAACTCTACAAATGCTAATCAGCTGAATGGCAAATCAGTTAATCTATATGCCACCACAAATCGATCGAATCAGTGGCCTTATATATGTACAAATACGGATATATATGTACATATATACATATATCTGTATAAATAACATGACAGTTGGTTATTTATACGTTTTGGCACCCAGACAGTGCCTGTGATTAATGTAGAGTTTTTCAGTTTTTGTATTATTTTATATGGTAGCACAGGTATCACTTAACTAAAGCACTTATTATTGAAAATAAATTAATAATTTAATAATATTTATTTAAAAAAAACCCCTAAAAATACTAAAAAAATGTTTTAAGGTAGCAATTTCAGCATCAATTTGTATGTTTTCTGAGATATGTTTTAAGCATTATGCTTTATGAAATTCCCAATGATTTCTAATATTTTTTTTACTTATTATTATTTATAAAATTTGTTCTGTTCTTAAACAAACTCTTACCATAATTTCATTCAAGAAAACACGTTTAAATTTATTTATTTGTTATTATTTTTAATATTTATTTATTTCAATTAATTTTCGCATTCGCCCCTGCATTATGTGCATTTGAATTTATTTTATTTCGACTCTCCAACCAAAAGAAAAAAAAAACTCAGGTGGCAAGCACTCTTTGTGATGCTTTTATGACGTATACGCCCCGTGTGCCGCTCAGTATGCAGTGGTGTCTATGTAGTACATATACATATACATATTCGCATGTAAAAAAATGCACTTGTGTCTGTGCCACGTAAGACACGTACATATACACGTTGGAGTTCACCCATCTCTCAGATTCCACTTTGGGGCGGAGTAAATAAAGAATAAATAAAACGACAAAATCTAACGATGCGTTATGGGAATATTTGCATTCGAAATTGAGAAATTTTCTCTCTATAAATGTGCGTGGGTGCAAGCCAGCTGAATACATACACACGCCCACAACCGGAACACACCCTGGCACACACACATACACATGTCGGGCATCTCTGTGTGTGAAAGAGTCCTATGTACGTGTATTACATACCAAATTTAATACAGGGTGAGTCCTGGATAAGGTATGAGCTTTAAAAGGGTGCACAATCTATGATATTATCTTGGAAAATGTTTGAAAATAGAAATGAGAATTTTGAGTAAAATATATTATACCATTTTTAGGAGTTTTTCACTTAGATTAACTATGGAACTTAATGGAAAAGCTGCTAAAATTAAGCTATTTAAACCGTTATATAATATAATATATACTTTTGGACCATTTCACAGGCAATCTAACATCTTAATGGGATTTACATAGTTGCACTCGGTTTCTAGTTAAAACAAAATAATAATAAAAATATACAAACTCTATATAAATATAAAACTATATGTTTACACTCAGATTTAAGGATTCTAACCATTTACAAAGCTCTAACAACATTTGGCAATTGTTGGCAGTAGGAGGAGAAATTCACCCTCTGTTTCGCATCGTTGCATGGCACAAATAATTTCCACATTGCTCGAATAAACAAGACAAGAGCAGGCACACGAAGCTAACCGAAAGGCGCCCAAAACAACAGCAATGATGAAAACGTTGAAGAACCCTCGAGGAACCCGAAAATTATTCACAGCATACACAGACACTACACCACCTCCACCCACCATCATCCAAAGAGCAGCCCAACCCCCCCGCTGAAACTGAAGACAAAACCAAAACCAAAGCTCGGTCTACCCACCCCCCGTGTTTGGCTTCATCTTTTTTCCATTTCTTCCACTCAAAGGACCTCCGCCATATGGCCAGAGTTGGCAAAAGTATAATTTATCAAGCGCAGGGTACAAAAACCGACTTATCAGGCAGACAAGGACCCAATTTCCGTCAAATAGTACGTAATTTTCGAATGATAAATAAACGCGCTGTGCGAGTCCATTAAATACATATTTATATACATTTATTTAATAATGGCATAATTTTCTTATTTCTGCATTTTCAAATTGGCTTCTCTTCTCTTTTCGCCTCTCTAACGAATATTGTAAATTTTTCACTACTCCACCAGCAAATTTCAATTTAATTTTTGATTGGTATTTTGGTTTTACACATACATATTTCTATCTCTAATTTATAATAAATATACAGTCGCCAAATGTTACAGAAAGTCAAAAACAATGCACAAAACTCTCGCTCAAAGGACTCACACACATCCTTATGCAAACAATTATAATAGAGACAACAAACGCGGAATGATTTCTATCTATTGGCTTCGATTACCGGGTGCTACGTTCGCCAGCACCGCCTCGGTGACGGCTTTGAGGGCAGCGGGAGCAGCAGCTCCGGCTGGTGCCAGAGGAACTGCAGCCACCGGCGGGTCTGGACTGTGAAAGAAATACAACAGAAATCCGGCGGCCAGCACAACGTGAGCACCTAGTATTCCAATGATAAGGAATAGCGAGAACTGCGAGTTCCGTAGGGCTGGCGTCAGGACGGCAATCAAAACAGTTCCCGAGAGCAAAGCAGCGGTGATCACCAGAAGCCACTGAAGCACAGATATCTGATTAAGGGATTAGCAAATATTAAGTAATTATCGATTAGATTAGGTTTATAGATGGAATCCTTACATTGATCACCCACAGAATTGAAACGGGAATGTAGATAGCCAGGCTGTAGCCGTATATGCACATCAGCGAGAGGAGTGTCGGCGTGTAACTGGCCTGCAATGAATCGCGAATGTGAGCGAGACAACAAATGCAGCGCACTCGGAGCAGGATGAATACTTACGCTATCCGTTTCAACGGCATCCGAAGAGTCTACGGGCTTGAGGCTGTATTTGAACAGGGCCCAGAGGATGGCCGGCAAGATGTTGGCGTAGAGGAAAATGCAGGTGGCCGCATAAGAGACCAGATGGAAGTTGTAGTGCCAATGATAGCTATCGCTGGCATGCTGCAAGTAGCTGGCTATGTTGCCGCTAATGGCAATTGAGAAGATCTGCAAAATGGAAAAACGATTAGAAAAGAGCTGTTCAAGCTTTTGATAATTCAGTTAGCTTAGTTTTCCATTTAAAATTAACTTATAATTAGGGGAGAACTTATATTTATACTTATAAAATTGGTGGCAAGATGTGTTTAAAATGAGAAAAATTAAAATCTTTGACTACCAACCAGGGTGACGGTGATCCAGAAGGGACCGTACAGATCCGGATTCTCGCCTATGTTCATGCGCAGGTAATTGCCCGCCGCCCGCTTGGGAATCATTGAGTTGACGATGCGCTCAAGAACCATGTAGGTGTCCACGTTGAAGAACTGCTGATAGTACTCAATGGTGAGGAAGGAGAGCCGTGCGCCGCCAGCACCATCCAGCGCGGCGTTCTGCGCCTGATTTGAGCTGCCGCCGGCCATGTTCTGGGCGGAGGTGCTCATGTCATAGATGAGATCCGCCAGCGGATCGCCGCGCTGACGTTGAGCGTTGGACCCACCGCCAGATCCGTTGCCGGAGCCAAATCCAGATCCGCCGACCGTTGCATGCGTCGGCGAATTGACGTTAATCTGAGCTGGGGCACCGCCGCTGTAGTCGCGGAACTGCAGCAGGTCGTCGGCCGTAGGGGTCTCCATTTGGATTTGGATTCGGTTCTCGGGTTTTCGGATGCACTGCCTCTTTTTTTCGCTTTATTTTAGGTAAATATTCCACGTACTGAGTCGTCCAACAGTGTGACCGCTCCGATAACGATAAAAAAAACCACAAAAAAAATACTTTCAGTCCGGAGGAAATACCGATTGGTCAGAGTCCAATCGAAAACAGCTGATTGACCCTCGAGAAGTAAACAAACAGGAAATGAAGATATTCAACTATTTTAAGTGCTAAGATAAAATTGAAATTCCACACAAAAATAAGTTCCAAATAGTCTGAATGCATTATAAATAAAGAAATAAAATTATTATTCCCTTAAACAGTAACAGTCGAAATAGTGGTGGCCGATACATCGATGTTTCCATCACATGTTCAAGCTTTTCGCCCGCTTTTAGTCGCAACACTATTTGGTCACACCGCATGTTACATCATGTGCAACCAAAATAACTAAATTTTATTATAAATTTGCCGCAATAAAAGCTTTTCTAGCAACTGGACTCCATCGGCCCGAGAGCGGTGGCAATGTACGTGCATTCTACGGTTGAGCCAAGCCATCCAAGCATCTGCATCTGAGCCGGGCGAGCCGACGACATAACAAGCAAACGACGAAACACACGCAGGCAGCGCACGAATAAATATAAATAAGCAAATCTAGCAAAATAAAACAATACGCGCGATGAGCGAGAGCAGTAACAATCAGGTTAGTTGATGAAGGGCGCGAGAGGGAGAGGGAGCGAGAGCGTAATCTTTAACGACAAGTTACGCATACAATTGCCAAAAAAAAAACAAATAAAACCTTTGCTTAGATTATTTTCGCCTGTTTTTGTGCAGCGCAATTTGTTCGCTGGTTTGTTTGTGTGTGTGCGCGCAATTTGCGCTGCGGCATTTTCCTTTTCGTCATATATTTATGTATATATATAATGTACATGTATTATGCCATTATTCCATTTTCCTTTCACATTCCCATACTTTCCATATTTCTGTTTTTTGCCTTTTGTATAATTTTGTATTTCGTTGTTTCTTTTTTTTTCATTTCAGTTTTGTGACGTTGAGTTTTGAGCAAGCCCCCAAAAAAAATAAAATAAATATAAAGCAAAATAAAAAAATAGAAAAATAGACCGAGCACAACATCCAAAAAGAAGCAGGCAGGAGCACAAACGCACGCACGCCCCCTCCGCCGCCTATATTTCATCCATTTTGAGTTCGGTGCGGTCAGCCGTTTGTTTTCGGGTGCCGTGCGCGTTCCTTGGAGTTCCAGGAGCGGGAGGAGTCCCAGCGAAATTGTGTCCATTGGCTGCATACCTTTTGTTTTGTATCGCAATTCTCTTCTATTTCTATTAAATCCAAACAACAACGCAATCGAATCCCAATTTGGACATCGAAATGGCGGCATACTTGAACCGCACCATCTCGCTGGTCACCGGGCAAACGGGCCCCAACGCCAACGATGATGACGATCGTCACTCCACGTCCACGGACACATCGCTGACCATGGGCTCAACGACGCCGGCTCCGAACTTTCTGCCGGAAACGCGGCTCTACCAATCCAATGACAAATCCCCCCTGCAGATCTTTGTGCGGGCCAAGAAGAAGATCAATGATATATATGGCGAAATCGAGGAGTATGTCCTCGAGACGACCACATTTATCAATGGTAAGCCATGCGGAGTGACTGCAAGATCCCGGCAAGCTTATGAAATTCTCTAACTTAATCATCATTTTCAGCTTTGCATGCGGAGGCGGAGATTGTGGACAAGGCGGAGCGGGAACTGTTCGAGAGCTATGTGTTTAAGGTGGCCGCTATTCGGGAAGTCCTGCAGCGGGATCACATGAAGGTGGCCTTCTTTGGACGCACCTCCAACGGCAAGAGCTCAGTGATTAATGCCATGCTGCGCGAGAAGATCCTGCCCAGCGGTATTGGACACACAACGAATTGCTTTTGCCAGGTGGAGGGCAGCAACGGTGGCGAGGCTTACCTCATGAAGGAGGGATCCGACGAGAAGCTCAATGTGGTGGTATGTCGCCAGTTTAGTTTAGAACCAGACTTGTATTCAATAACCATTTCTTCCTTCTATTTGCAAGAATATCAAACAATTGGCGAATGCTCTTTGCCAGGAGAAGCTATGCGAGAGTAGCTTGGTTCGCATCTTTTGGCCCCGAGAACGCTGCAGCCTGCTGCGCGATGATGTCGTCTTTGTGGACTCACCTGGCGTGGATGTTTCGGCCAATTTGGACGATTGGATTGATAATCATTGCCTGAACGCCGATGTCTTTGTCCTGGTGCTAAATGCGGAGTCCACAATGACGCGGGCGGAAAAGCAATTCTTTCACACCGTCTCCCAGAAGCTAAGCAAACCGAATATATTCATTTTGAACAATCGCTGGGATGCGTCGGCCAATGAGCCCGAGTGCCAAGAGTCGGTAAGGTCTTATTTGATAGCAAGTAGAATAGTTTCCTGGGGTCAATCTATCTCTTATGCCCGTTGTTGTCTCTCTTGTTGTTGATGTGTGTGTCTTTTACTTTCGTTTACCAACCAACCAACAAACTATCCACTGTACTATCAACGCCAGGAACTGGCTAAGGTAATGAATGCTGAGCTAGACCCAGTAAAATCCGATCTCCCTGCTTGCTTGCTTCCCACCCGAAAGAGAAAGACAAACCCACTCCGCTTTTCGATTATGTTACTACTACATACATACCTCGGCTCTAGCCGATGGAGTGCCTTTGTCCATAATGTTCATGCTTCATGTTTCCTCATCCATCAACGTTAGGTTAAATCCCAGCACACCGAACGCTGCATCGACTTCCTTACCAAGGAGCTGAAGGTGAGCAACGAAAAGGAGGCGACCGAACGCGTCTTCTTCGTTTCCGCCCGCGAAACCCTGCAGGCACGCATTGAGGAGGCCAAGGGCAATCCACCGCATATGGGCGCCATTGCCGAGGGCTTCCAGATGCGTTACTTTGAGTTCCAGGACTTTGAGCGCAAGTTCGAGGAGTGCATCTCGCAGAGTGCCGTCAAGACCAAGTTCCAGCAGCACAGTTCGCGCGGCAAGAGCGTGTCGGGTGATATGCGCTCCATGCTGGATAATATCTACGAACGGATCACGATATTTCGTAATCTGAAGCAGGACCAGAAGAACATGCTCACGGAACGTATTCAGGGTACGGAGACTCAGATGATGCAGGTCACGCGCGAAATGAAGATGAAGATCCATAATATGGTCGAGGAGGTGGAGGAGAAGGTGTCGAAGGCCCTCAACGAGGAGATCTGGCGACTGGGCGTCCTCATTGACGAGTTCAACATGCCCTTCCATCCGGAACGCCTTGTGCTCAATATCTACAAAAAGGAATTGAATGCCCATGTGGAGAGCGGACTTGGCAGCAATCTGCGTGCCCGCCTCTCCATGGCCCTGGCCATGAACGTGGAGTCGGCCCAAACAGAGATGACCGACCGGATGCACGCTCTGGTGCCCAACGAACAGCTGCTGGCCACCAGCACCAAAATGGTGGTGCGCACACAGCCCTTCGAAATGCTTTACTCGCTCAACTGTCAGAATCTGTGCGCCGACTTTCAGGAGGATCTCGAGTTCAAGTTCAGTTGGGGCATGGCTGCCATGATTCAACGCTTCACCGGCAAGGTGCGTGAGCGCAGCAAGAAGAACCAGCCGGCGCTGGTCAACCGTCAGAGCAGTATTGGGGTAAGTTAAAGCTGAAGAATGATTATCAACTCGTCTCTATATGCACACCTCTCTTTGTCCATGCAGCACAGCGTCGTAACGCCCGCCAGCACGCCTGTGGAGGCGACAACGCCCGTATGCCTATTGCCCGGTCCAAGTGTGGCTGGAATTACGCCCGAGCAGCTATCGGTGATCTCACGGTTTGCCATGTCCTCCATCGGATCGCAGGGCACCGTTGGCGGCCTTGTGGTGGCTGGCATCGTAAGTAACTCGTTGTTTTCTGTCTGTTCTGTCGCCATTTGCCCACGAATGCCCAAGCAGGTGCTATTGAATCGATATCGGATGAAACTATACCCTTTCCAGATGCTGAAAACTATCGGTTGGCGTGTCCTGGTCGGTGTTGGCGCCCTCTACGGCTGCATCTATCTGTACGAGCGGCTCTCGTGGACAAACTCGGCCAAGGAGCGCACCTTCAAGAGTCAATATGTGCGGCATGCCACCAAGAAACTCAAGATGATTGTCGATCTTACCTCGGCCAATTGCAGTCATCAAGTGCAGCAGTGAGTTATTGTTACCAGATTCTTTAGCATTATATATTACAATGGCGACCATTTCGCAGGGAATTGTCGAGCACCTTTGCCCGGCTGTGCCGCACCGTTGACACCGCCACTACGGACATGAACGAGGAGCTAAAGACGCTGGAGTCGCAGCTCAATGTCCTCGAGGGCAATCAGAAGCAGCTGAAGCTGCTGCGCAACAAGGCCAACTACATACAGAACGAGCTGGACATATTCGAGCACAACTATATTTCGCCGCAGTAAGAGAATGGATCCTAGAAGGAGTTGATGAAGGCGAATAGAATGTGGTTGGGCTGTGGGATACTCCGATCCTCCGAAGCTTTTAAAAAAAAAAGAGGGAATATCCAAGCCTCTTACGGCAACGACAACAATTGAATATGTTTTTAGTTCTCGCGATATTTTGTTTTTTTTTTCTTTCTCTATTTGTATAAATGCATGATTCGACCAATCGATTTGTACAATATTTTCATTATTTTTGTTTTTATAGAACAAATTATTGTGGGATTCCCAACGCTTTACACAAACGGAAACATATTTCTAGAGTAGCAATTATGATTGTATTTTTTTTTTTGTAGCTCTTGAATTGTTGTTGTTGTTGTAATATATATATATAAACCAATAACCAATCACTGGGCATGGCCGGGTGCCATCCCATGGCCATGGAAATGCTAATTGAAATGAACTATTATAATGTCAGCATGCCCCCTCCTCATATAACGCAAATTAAAAATTGATTTTACCTTCTAATAGAAAGTTCTTGTAATTATGCAAATATTTTATTTTTTCCGCAAACGGATATTAGAATAATGAAATGACGAAACGCGCTATATAGGCGCCTACTTGCATCATCATTACGATGGGGGTGTGTGTGTATGTATTAATTGTTAATGGATGATTCATGAACGAAAACGAAACAAAATAAATGATATTTATGTAAGAAAGTGTTGTTTGATTTTTAGATTTTAAGTGTGGGGGCTTAACAAAAGCAACGTTAGAGCTTATGTCTTCTTATAAGCTTTTATAAATAATATAACAAAGTAATAAACGTTAATATAAGGCTCTACAGTATACAAATTTGCTTGAAATAATTGTTTTGAGATATTTTTATTTGCAAAAACCAGATTTGGTTGTTGTTTCTTTATAAAATTAAACCAGTACATCATAATAATTATTTTTATTTTATGAATTTACCACTTTTGCAATATGCAGAAGCTAAATCATATTTTAAAATGATTTCAAACAGTTTGTTATACAATTTCAGGTAACATAAAATATGAAAATTGTTGCTTTTATTAATTATAACCTTTTTAAGCTCAATTCATTAATGAAAACGAAACAAAATAAAAGATATTTATGTAAATAATGTTTTTTGATTTTCAAATTTCAAGTGTGGAGGTTTTAGAAAGCAACGTTATGGCCTATGTCTTCTTATAAACGTTTATAATTAATATAACAAAGTAGTAAACGTTAAGCAGAATACAATTTTACATGAAATAATTATTTATTATTATTATTTGAGAAAATCAGAGTTCCTTGTTCCTTGTTTCATTATAAAATCAGACTAAAAATTGTTATTATTTTTATTAATTTCCCTTTTAAGCAACATGCAGAAGCTAGAATATATGTTAAAATAAATTCAAAACAGTTTGTAACACAATGTCGGGCAACATAAAACATGAAAATCGTTGCTTTTATCAATTAAAACCCTTTTTGAGCTCACTTCCGTAATAAAACCTCTCGCTTAAGTTGGAAATAAACCATTTATTCAAGCATTATCTATGTAGTTCTAAGGGATTTTTTTCTAGAGTCCCCCCCTGTCCCGCATTAAACCTAATCGAGGAGCCGCACCAGAAACGAGGTCTGCAACGAAATAACCACTGCAGACGCCAAAGAACAGACATAACACAAAAGCAATATCTCTACCGATATCGATCCGGCCAGCCAGGGGCCCCCCCAAAATGTCAATCGTATCTGCGAACACATCGAGTAGTCCCTGAGCTAAGCGATGAAACTGGCCTTTGGTGGAGCACTGGTCGGGCCGGGCCGACTCTAATCCTAGCTACATACTTCCGTATATATATATGTATGTTGTATAGTATATAATTCTGTATAATTCCGTATATATAGTATATATATATAGATGTATAATGCGTGTATATCTGTATAAACATGTATAAATGGTTAATGCAGGCTGCAGGCGCGGGGTGGGCGTTAGAATTCATGTTGTAAACGTTCAGATTTGTACAAATTCAATCATTTGTGAGTCTCCATCGCCCTCGTTAGCTGGTACATAATGGTAGATATAGTATATATAGAAACATACTCGCTAATCGCTAATATAATATAATAATATCAAGTTAGAGAGAGGCGCTAGAGACGTGAGCACTCGCACAGTTTGAATCTTTGGCAAGACCGCAGATACTGATCACAAGAATCGTTTCGATTTACATTTAATATATAGCTAGTCCGTAATGCTAGGCTACTAACTATTTCGCACTGGCTCGAAAAAAAATTTGGCTAATTATGGAGCAGTGACATTCGGGTACATTCATCGTTATCCTCATTTTCAACTTCAACTTGAATAGGAATCCCTGTCGGTTAAGTACTCTAAGGTCTAAATTCGCTGTTTCCCCATAAAACTCTTCACTTTCTACGGCTCGATAGCTCCGTCGCCGGGATAGAGGTTCACCAGGATGGCATAATAGTGGCATCCAGCGGCCAGCACCACAAACAGATGCCAAATGGCATGGGCCATCGGTATAAGGCCGTCTGCCTTGAAGAACACTATGCCCAGGATATAGAAGCCGCCGCCAAACTTTAGCTGCAGCATCCCATGAAAGTGATGGCCGGTGAACACAACCACCAGCGCTGGGCCCAGGCCCATAACCAGGTAGAAGAACGTCTCCAAACATTTGTAGCGCTCGTGGAATATCTGTTTTCAAAGAGAAAATATAATGAAAATAGAGAGAGAGACTCTGGTAGCTCCACCAACCTGCTGGTAAGCAATCCCGACGGCCGCCATCAGCCAGATAACCCACTCCATGCAGAACAGAATGGCCGAGTGGTCCGTGTTCTCTAGCGTTAGCCACGGGAAGTAGGAGCCGGCAATGAATACATAGATCATCGCCCTGTCGCACCGATGCAGCACATTCTTCAGTCCCTGGTACGTCTGCCAGCCCAGACTGGGCCATGCCTTGACACTCCGCGGCGGTCTGCTCGGGACAAATGAGAGTAATGAGTCAAATGAAGGCGGAGATGGGTTGGTGAGGCCACTAACTTGTGCTCGGCGCAATAGCAGGAACAGTGAAAGAAGGTCGACACGGTGAAGAGCATGCACAAAGCACCGCCATAGACCCAGGACACCAGGTACTGGCTGGAGCTCGAGGAGCGTTCAAATAGCTTAATAGCCGCAAACACAGCCGGCAATATCCAAATCCCGTGAGTAATCACATTGGCCACCTGCTCAATCTGAAATGAAAAACAAAAAACAAGCTGTGGAAAATCCGGGTGGGGACGACCGACGACTGACGAGAACTCACCTCGGTTGGCTGGTAGGCACAGCCCGGCTTGGCCTTGGCATTCTTCCACTTGACATTGCGCAGGCGAAGCTTGAGATTGGAATTCGACTGAATGATCGACTTCCAGAACTTGCTGAATAAATTCTCAAGGAAGGCGTACTTGTTCTGCAGGTCCTGCATCAGGCTGAGCTCGCCGTTATTGCGATTCCGGTTGCCAATCAACCGTTCATGCCCAAGCCCACTGCCGTGGCCACTCCCGGTGCTGGTGCTCATCGTGGACAGACTGTGGGATGATTAGATTGCTTAGCAAATTGGTTGTACGACTCGCGTCAAATTGATTGATTACCCCCCAGCCCACCGGTCTAACCCATCCACCCACTGCCACGCCCACGGCTGCCTGCCTGCTACCCCGCTTTATGGTTTTATGGCTAATTGATTATCATACGCCACCGCCGCCACCGAAGCGCTGATAAGCCCTCCTTCTTCTCAACGCCAATGACTGGACAATGGCCGTGGGATGCACTTGAGCCATTCCTCTGCTTTGAGCTAATTTATGCTCATTGAGAGAGCAGTGCCTGGGCATTACTGCATACAATGGCCAAGGCAAGGTTGCCGATTTTGACCCGCAATTGAAACCAGTTCTCTGATTACCGGGCCCGCTTATCTCGTCTGTCTCGAACATGGCTCAAAGTCCAAGTCGGCGGCGGTAGAGATATGCCTTGCCTCCGTAGGCTTTAAAGAAGGAATGTGATTAAATGGAGGCCCTCTTGAGGTTTGATTTCCATTTATGGTTATCTAATTCCTAGAAATACCACACTTTACCATTTTGTTGGCTTTGATTCGGACATTAACCCCCTCCCCGCTTGCTATTAAGCATATTTGGTTTTTTAATTACCTAATCGAGTGATGTACGTGCCGAGTCCGAATGCGCTGACCATGAAGAGGTCACAACTAAGTATATCCAGTACTTAACGATGCAGAAAGCTATTTTATATCCTGCCCGATAGCCCCTAAAAGATTCATTCTCATGGCTCGCTGGGTCTTCTGCCTGCCGGATTAAGTGAATATTAAACCCGAAACCAAAGTGGCGAGTAAACACTGGGGAAACTTTGCTGCCTATGACAGCTTTTCAATAAGTTTGTCCCGAATCCGGACACATCCGGCATGGTGGGTGGGTGTCCCTATGACCGCCCCAAAAGTATGCCTCATTTGTCGCCATGGGGAGCCCAGCCCCCTGCCGTGGGTGGCGGTGGTGGCAAAAGCAAAAGCATAACATAACAGACATCCCCGCATAGCTTCATCGTCGCCATAACGACTATGCTAATCGTTATAAAAATAGATGCCTCAAGGCATTCCTTATATTGGCCATAGGCCAATCAGCGGGGGGTGGTGGTGCACCGAAAAAAAAGAACAACAAATTATCAAAATCAATCGATTGAGAATTAAAAAAAAAAGAAAAAAATGTAACGGTAAAATTATTTACAGCTTTTAAGCTGAACTCTTTTTCACTCCTTCCAATGGAAACACTTCCAATGGAAGCTAATGGCTAAGCTTTTCTTTCAGTGCCTGCGGGAAATGGTCGAAGATTGTTTACATCTCTCTCTCATAGCTATAATCAATCGCCGCTGTGCTAATCCAATTTGTTACGCTGCCGTCACGCAATTCAGCCATGCAACCACCTGTCCAGTCCAATTGTCCACCTGTCCGTCTAAATGGCATTCCATACTAGTAGCCCGCCTCCGGCCCAGGGGGAACACGGTTTCTTATGAATTTCTGGTGGGAAACTCACCTGCCTCGTTGTTGTTGTTGTTGTTGTTCGAGGATGCTGGGGGTCCGCTTGGTGGGAATACGGGAAATGCTGCCTGCAATCAGCAAGCGGGGGAATATGCGCAGCCAAGGAGCCTCACGTGCGGATCGGGAGTCCCACGCAGGACAGCGCGCTGCTCGTTAGGCCCACGGCGGATGCATTTGGCGGAGACGAGGGAGACGACAACGGCGGCGATATTCTGTGGTCCACTTTTTGACGATGAGCGGGGAAGGGAGAGACAGTGTGGTCGCGGCACGACCGTTCAAATATACCGTAGGCGCTAAACTGCCGCTCAGAACGTCAAGTTCAAGTGGAAGTTTTCAAAATGTTTTCAATACGAAAATTGCACAAGAAATCCAAAGGATTTTATTCATATTTATATAGGTTCAGTAGATTTATGTTTATTTAGACGAGATTACCAACAATATTTCCACATATAATGTTTCACTTCCAAAATCGTTGCGTTTGTTTTGGTATAAAAACGGTATAATTGTATTTTTTGGTAGACTCAGCCGTTTCATGTATCGTTATCGGGGGCCTCATCTCGAATAAAAAGATTCAAATAAAAAAACAAAAGGGAATTACAACAATAATTACACAGAACTAAAACAAGATATACCCCCCTCCCATACTCCATACATAATAAATTTAAAATAATTACACATTTACCAAGCGTATTTTCGAAACATAAGTGTTGTAAAATGATACATCGATGTAGCGCCATCGATACCATCGATATTGACATCGATGTCGTTTCATCTCTACGCTAGAATCACTCTCTTCTCTAACAGCCGGGACGCCGACAACTTCGCTTAATTTTTGTTATTTGCTTTACTTTATTTCGTAAAGTACGACCGCAAGCACAAGGAAAAGCGAACAGTATGTCGGAAGAGGCCAAGACCAAGGTGACCACCGCCACCACCGATGACGACTTCGACGAAGCACTGCTGGAGCAGGTTGCTGACATCCAGACCGAGGCTGACGAGATAAACCTGAAGGCCACCAACGAGATCCTTCAGGTGGAATCCAAGTACAACAAGCTGCGTAAGCCACACTACGAGAAACGCAGCGAGCTGATCAAGCGAGTCCCCAAATTCTGGATGACCTGCATCATGAACCACCCGAAAATCTCTGGTGTTCTTGACGAGGACGAGGCGGATTGCCTCCACTCACTGATCAAACTGGAGGTCCATGAAAGCGATGACATCAAATCCGGCTACCGTATCACCTTTTACTTCGACGAGAACCCATACTTTAAGAACAAGGAACTCACCAAGGAGTTCTATTTGCGCACAATGTCCAACAGCACACCCATCGAGTGGAAGGATGGCAAGAACCTGCTCAAGCTGGTCCTGGAGAAGCCGGAACCCAGCAACAAGAAGCGCAACTCGGAGTACAAGTCCTTCTTCGACTGGTTCTCCGATGACGCCGATATCGTTAGCGACAATATAGCCATGGCTATAAGAGACGAACTCTGGATAAATCCCCTTCAGTATTATCTAATGAAAGATATTGGGGCGGAGCCCGAGGAAGACGGTGTTGAGGGAAAATAAGACTAAAACTTGTTGCCTTTCCTGAATCAATAAATAAGCTCGTACCAATGTATATATAGTTACATTATATCAAATAGTTTTATTTCTCTGGCATTAAACAAGATGATCTTCATGGTAATCGAATATATGAAAAAGAAAATACACACTTCTGCGTGTTCCAGGAACTTTTGCTGCACATCTCATTTTTTGTAAACTGGAGATTGCAACGTTTTCATATTGGCGCCAAATTGCATTGGCATTGCTTTTGCTAAAGTGAGAAGAAGCGCTAAAAACGAACTGCCAACTAGTTGGCTAGCAAACAAAAAACGAATCAAAACCTAAACTGTTGAACTCCCTTGCCATTGGAAATATATAACATTCCTTGTGTTAATTATTAAATTAATTATGAGTCAAGTAATTAATTGTCAAAAATTTTAAATGCGATATTAATTGCCAATTGTTTTGCCACCACTAGGCTTCCATAGCTTTTCGATAAGAACAAGGCAAAATAAAAAAATATCGATATAAAGTTATATATGTTGCCCATCCCCAGTAAGCTGTCAAAGGCAACAACAACATGACTGTTGTTCAAAATCACCGCAAATATTATATTTCCCCCAGTTAGTAACCGAGCCAGCCGCATACAAAAAATGACTACCGATGAGAGCATAATGGAGGAGATGCTGGGTGCGTACCACTCTGTAATAACTGATGCTGGCAGGCGTGTAAAACCGAAAACAAACCGCTAACACGGTTTCTCTTCTTCTTACCCTTCTGCAGATAGAGCAACGAATCCGGCAAAGGAAAGAGTTGACGAATTGGGCGTGCAAATGTTCTGCATTGTGGTCCGCAGCAATGGCCAGCTGGTGCACAAGGCCCAGGAGATGATTGTGGCCAAGGTGCGATCGTCGAATGTAACGGAAGCCACCCGGGCCATTTCGGTGAGTTTGTGGATGGGTTTTTCTTCCTCCTCCACACTACCACTACTACCATTAACCACTTGCTGGGCGGGTGGTTGAGGGGGTTAAGGGGGTAAAAACACACACGCACACACACATATATGTATGCACACACACGCACTTGTGTGGCTGCCGTTGGATTCGCAAAACCTTATCACCGCCTTTGTGGTCGTAATAAATGGGCCTGTATTGTGGCCAGGCCTGGGGCTTGCTTGGCGGCCACAGCAACAACTAAAACAGCTAAAATAATATTTAATATGTGAGGGAATATGCCTTTTTAGGGGCTTCTGCATTATATTTTTAAATAAACAATTAAGAAAACCGAAAGTCAGTTACATAAAACAAATACATTTGTATGTTTATAAACTAACTACAAAAAAAAGTATAATTTTTTACAATATTCTACCAATTTTGGTAGCTGTAGCTCGTATAGGCTTGAGGTTTGAGCCGGCTGTGGCTCGCCTGTTGCTGCTAAACAAGAAAACAAAATACTTTTTGGCTTTGGAAAGGCTTTTCTCTGTTTAAAAAAGTTATAACAATCTCATGCCCCATAAGAAACGATCTATAAAAATCACTTAAAAGGCCAAAGACGCTCTTTTTGCTTCCCAAAAGCTTCCCAAAGCCAAAACCACTCTCAAATTGCTTTCGTTTGTTGCTAATTTCCAGCTCCTGGAGGAATGCATGACGCAGTGCGGCGAGGAGTTTCAGGACGAGGCCGCCAAGTTTCGCTTCCTCAACGAACTGATTCGCCTGGTGTCGAAGAAGTACAAGGGCGCCGAGACACCGCACGAGGTTAAGCAACGGATCATGGAATGCCTGCTGCTTTGGACCACCGAGTTTCCGCAGCGCCAGAAGATCCGGGATGCCTACGATATGCTGCGCAAGGAGGGCGACATTGAGCACGGCACCACCGAGGCGGCGGTGGCCAAGCGCGAGAGCGTTCTGGGCACCATAGACGAGGCCATGTTCGCCAAGCTGATCAAAAGCAATAATCCGGAGAACTTCAAGAGGGCCAATCTCCTGCTGCAATATCGCATGGCGCAGGAGGCCCGACGCAATGATTTGCTCGCCCAGCATCGCCTGGTGCTCAGCGAGGTCCAGGAGACGATGCAGCTGCTCAACGAAATGCTAGACACCTACGATCCCACCAATCAGGATGTCAGCGAGACGCTGCACGAACTCTACAAGAGCTGCAAGAAGCACAAGCCCATATTCCAGCATCTGCCGCAGCTGCTGGACAATTCCGATGCCCAGCTAGTTGGTGGGTGTCGTCGAGCTATTATAATATTTAATGTCCTTTTGCCATACCCTTCTTGCTCTCTCTTTTTAGCCGACACCCTGGATGCCAACGAAGCCCTGCTGACCACAATGCAACGCTACAAGCAACTGGTGCCCTCGCCCGCAAGAAGCTCAGCTTCAAGTTTGCCCACAACTGCATCTACTGGCGGCACTGCTACATCATCGACATCAGCCACCAGTTCCAGCAATGCCCTCCTCCTGAACGAACTACTCGGCGATTTGCTTATCAATAGTGGAAGCAGCGGCAGCGGCGGCGGCGGAGGATCAACCTTAGCCCCAACCAAGGAGACGACAACAGCAGCCACCGCCCAGGTGGGCGCAGGCAATAGTTCGACAGCTGGTAACCCGCTGGCCGATCTCAACGACATCTTTAGCAGCGCCTTGGCCGAAAGTGAGGCCAAGCTGAATCAGTCGCCGTTTCAAAATGCAGGCACATTGCTGGAGCCTCAGGTCCTCAGCGCCCCCAGCGCCACCGTCGAGAGCTTGGCCAATGGCAGCGCCAATGACTCGAATGACCAAAAGCCAGGAACTGGCCAAACTGCCAGAAAGATGCCCCAGATCGATATGCTCAGCGAGGAGCTCTTCCAACAGATATTGCCCAGTCAGGAACGGATGGCTAGCTTCAAGCGTGATCCCGAGAAGATAACGCTCAATGATCTGGCTCGTGACAAGATGCAAGTGAAGGTTCCCTCGGAGTTGGACGAAAAGAATGCAAAGCAATCGTCTGCCGCCTCAGCTCCCACTCGAGACTCCGTTGATGATCTTCCGCTACTCGAAAGCGAGACTGTGAGCAAAGTGGAGGAAATACCATACAAAATTGAAGATCTTGTGGTAGCCAAGCCGCTCAGCGAGATTCATGTGGAACTGGACAATGTCCAGGCCACGGGGGAGCAACGTATCGTCCTGGACGATGATGACATGCAGCTCAGTTTGAACTTCACCAGCGATCGGCCCGGCCATCGTGTCTCGGTGATTGTGATATCTGCCCAGAACAAGAGCCGCCAGCCTGTGCGCGATTTTCAGTTCGAGGCAAGCGTGAAAAAGGTGAGTAAAGAGGGCGAGTTGCCTTCTGGTTTATTTATAATTCACATTTTCCCTTTTTACAGCCCTGCAAGGTGCGCCTGTTGCCGCCCACCAGCAGTGAGATGGCACCCCACAAAGCATTTCGACCGGCCACACCCATCAATCAGGTGATGCTGCTGCTTAATCCCACTGGCAAGGCCGTGGACATTACCTGCATTGTGGGCTACAAGCTGGGGGATGATCCCGATCCCATCAAGGAGTCCGTGGTGGCCCAGGGCATTGCCTACGTCGATTAAATCCCGTCCGCAATAACCAAAAACAAGAACAAGTCAATTGATTTCCTTCCTAATCGCGATCTTAAAATCTTTCCTTCAGTTTGTTTTTTTTTTTTATTATTTTGTGTGTTTGGATGTTGTGTATTATTTAAATTGTAAACTTTTGCACACAATGACTTAGTCTATAATGTAATAATTATGTATCAAAGGTCTATATATATATATAAATTATTAAAAAGTCGCTACAAAAGCCAAGCGCTAATTTCCAGAGGTAGTTGTCACACGTTTTCTAACTGATCGCGTCGTTTGTTGAGCGGATGCTTCAGTTCTGAATGGGTATGGACTCGCCATTGTCATCACCACCGATAAATGCAACACAACTGCCTCCAAAAATGGCTGAATTATGCCTTTGAATCCATCCATTGACGGACAGGAACGGGATTGAGTCTCTCTCTTCCGGAGCTTACTAAATCTATGGCCAATATGCTCCACTAATAGCTATTATTTACCCACAATCTCATCCTTGAAGGACAGGGCAGTGATGGCTTTCGTGTGGCCAGTGTAGTCCCTTATCGGACTCTTGGTTTCCAGCTTCCAAAGGCGTGCCACGCCGTCCGAGGAGGCGGTGAAGAGCCATTTGGAATCGGCACTAAAGGCTGCATCCCAAACCCAATAGTTTTCGATGCACAACTCCAGCCACTTGCTGAAGTCATCCGTCAACCAAATGCGAACGGTGCCATCGCCCGAGGTGGTGAGCAACAGCCGCGAGTCGGGACTGAACTTGCAGCGCAGGATGTAGCGTTTATGCGCCTCTATCTTCTTGATCAGCCGCATTGTGCTCATCTTCTGGTCGGGACCGCTGGTCAGCGACCAAATGTAGCAGTTGCCCTTGTTATTGGCGGCGGCCAGAAAGCGGCCGTCCGGCGATATGGCCACGTCTTGGATGGAGGCATCCACCTCGGGCACAATCCGTTCGTGCTTCTCGGACTTGACGTCCCACAGAAAGACGCTGCCGTTCTGCGAGCCCATGCCGATTTCCACTTGATTTGGATGCAAGCAGGCGGCATTCACCGGACCCTCGCAGTCAAAGGCACGCGAGCAATGCGGTGGCGCCGAAATCATGTCCCAGATGCGGACATGATGATCCTCACCGGCCGTGAACATCCAGTTGCCGTCCTCCTGGAAGCCCAGACGCGTCACGTTCTTCTGCACGCCATCGAAGTTGATGACCGGCGCCGTGCAATTGGATTCTAGGTCATATAAACGGATGCACTGGTAGCCACACGCCGCCAGCCGTGTCTTATCCGGTGTCCTGTCCAAGGCGTTCACTTGCTGTAACCACAAATACGTACAATATATATATATATATACATCTTTGCAATATGCTGAGTTTAATGTCCACCCACAGAGGTCTCCACGAAGCGCATTGTCTTGATACAGTTGCCGGTGTGTGCCTGCCACACCTTGATCGTGTGATCATATCCGCCGGTGGCCAGGATCAATTGTTGCTGCTGTTGGTCCCCCATTTCAATAAATCGCCGCAATTCCACCAATGTTTTCATTAGGTTTCCGCTAGAGATGGCAGAAATTAAGCCGAATATCGATATACCGATAGTTCCTAGGTCAAATATATGCAAATATATCACAATTCCCCATTTAATTAATTTTTTTTTATATAATCTTCATATATATGTTTTGCTAATTTCTCTTAAACTTTAGTCATTTTTAATTTCTGCTAATAGAATGAATTTGGAGTGTAATATCGATATAGTGTTAGCAAACAACGATGATTTTCAAACGATGATTTTCAAACAGTTGTAAATAGAAATCCCTGCATACTTTGGGGATGTAGTAATTATATATTATATTATGATTATTATATATATTATATATATTATGATTAAGCATATCAAGTTAAATATGTACCAGCAATTGTCGCCCTCGGGTTTCGCAAAAAACCTGAAAGAATATAATAATATATATGATAAATAAATATTATATAAACATCTGCAAATCTCGTAGATCGAAAAACGCAATTTTCGCGTTATGAATAAGGGCAATCGTAATGCATTCAATATTAATTCAATATAAAAAAATTAATTAATTCTTTAATCACCGAATTCGTCATATTCGCAATTTTCTTTTTAGTCTTCTTGATATTGTTGAATCGAAAATTATATGTTATTACAGCTTACAGCTTCTGCCTTTATTTTTCTTTCTTCTTGAATAATTAATTATTATTACAGAATTTATTATTTATTAATTATAATAGTTTAACGCCTACAAAAAATAGAAAAAAAACAATATATTATCGCCAATTATGGTCTTTCGCTTCTTTCTCTTTCTCTGATATTTGTGGTTTTTATTAATACTAATATTATTAATAACTATTATAATGATTAATATTTTCTTAATTTGTTTTAGGCACTTAAAAAATATATAACTTAGTTGACAATAAGAAACGCAAACGAAATTAAATGAACGGTAGAATATGCTCATTATAGTGTTCCCTTCTAAATTAAAGTTAGTTTAACTGATTTCATAATTTTTTAGGTATTATTAAATTTTTTCCCCGACTAACAAGGTTTTTTTTTTTAGATAAATGTTTTCCAGCTGCGGCACACACAAGTTTTCACTGTTACTTTCGTTACCTTCCTCCTACCATCTTTTATCTGCGAGAGTGTACAAATTGTGCAAGTGCCGAAGTGAACTTAATAAATAACTTCGTGATATTGTAAAGAACATATTTTTAAAACAATTCTCAAACAGAAATATAATTAAAACTACAAAAACTGCAATAAAAACGACTGAGACCCCGCTGCCATTATGTATGTGTGTGTGTGTGCCAAATAGGTTGCAAGTTGCAACCACTTGTGGGCTTGCATCTAACGGATCTTGCCAAAAAAACTCCTGTGGTGAATAAGGAGGAGGGAAGAAGGAAAAGAACAAAAGTTGGCCACAGTAAAAAATTGGCGCGTGTCGCTGCTAAAATTTATCGTCCGAAAAAAACGTTTTTAGTCGGGAAAATATGCTTAATGATACCCGAAAACTGTTTAAATTAGTTAAACTAAGTGCATTTTACGCTGATACAGTGAAATAAGCACTAAACATGTGCATTTTTAACGATTTTATGACTTTTTTGTAAATGTGAAGTGAGTGCTCCTTTTTCCCGCCAATTGAAATTGCGAGAGCGAAGAAGAGAATGAAAAACAATCAAATATTGTGCGAATACCGAAGAAAACTTAATAAATAACTTCGTGATAATATAAAGAAGATATTTTAATAACAATTTCCAGGCGAAAATACAATTAAAACTACAAAAACTTGAATAAAAACGGCTGAGACCCCGCTGCCATTATGTATGTGTGTGTGTGTGCCAAATAGGTTGCAAGTTGCAACCACTTGTGGGCTTGCATCTAACGGATCTTGCAAAAAAAAACTCCTGTGGTGAAAAGAGAGAAAGGAAGAAGGAAAAGAACGAAAGTTGCCACTGTGAAAAATTTTCGACAAAATGTCGTGAGTGGCCAGAATTGGCACTTGTGTGTAATATACATTTTAAAAAATATGTTTTTAAGTGTTTAACAAACTTAAATATTAGTGAAAATAAAGAGAAAACGACACAATGTCGTGAGTGGTATTTCTGTGTTTGTGTAATTGTGTGTGATAATAAACATATATTTATTTTAAAGTGTTAAATTATTAACATTTTTTAATATTTCATTATTATTAAATTAATAATTCGATGTGTTAGAAAGTTGACTCAAATACCAACAAGAAAGAAAGAAACTTTGATTATTATTACAATTTTCGATTCATCAAGAAAATGTTTTTATTACCAATTTTCTAATTCGGTGAGTGAATTTTATTTTTATTTATTATTTTTATTATTTATTTATCTATGTTTTATATTGAATTGAAAGAAAAAGAAGAAAATATAATTATTAACTTGTTTCAAAGATATTTTTGCCGTCTAAACCCGAAACTTGCACTTGTTGGCATATATATTTAACATTGATATTTTTCTAGGTTTCCCCTTTCCCCAATATGGTGGGATATATCCTATAGGGCAAGCTTTCAGCCTGATTGAAATCGGCATTATGGTTACCTTTTGATCCAGCCGGCGAAGAAGGCCTCCGTTGATTGTTTACTTAGTTTAATGTGTCATTTTTACTAATCCGGGATTAGTGAGAAAAACGCTTGCGGGCACAACGAGAGTGCCACACCCCTTTTTGTACACAGGGAGGCCCGGCCGCCCCCTTGCCTCAATCGGTTGACATGGTGACCCGGGAAATGAACGGAGTTGAACCTGCCTCCGGCTTTCGGTTTGCTGCGAAATGGAATATACATTCATTTAATTACAATTTGATTCAATAGATACGACACGCACACACTTCAAAGAGGGGGAGGGGCTCGGGGATTGACGGATGGGATTTTGTATTGACAACTAGTACACTTTGAGCCAGCAGCATCTGGGCAATTACTAGGATGTAACTACAGAGAGAGAGAGAGAGAGAGTCCTTTAAAATTTGCATTTTTAGCGGTTTCGTCTTGGTTTTATTACCCATTTAAACAGTATAATTATAATGATAATTAAGTTTTCGAAGTAAAATAATTATTTAAAATGCTTTTCCCAGAGAAAAACGAAATTTCAATTGTTTTAAAATATTTTAAAACAATTCTTCCCTTATGTTAATGCTTATTTCAAAATTTAAACTTATTCTGCACACATAAAAAACTATATAAACTGAATATAGAAAACTGCTAAGCAAAAGCTTGAAGAATTCTATGCTTTAAATACAAAATTATTGCAAAAATGAACCTGTTTTTATTAATATAAACAAATATAGTACACACTTTGCTCCCTTTAACCCATTTAACTTTGGCTGCAGATCTTGTGCCTAATGCTGACATGTGTGTGAAAGCAGATACTATGGATGCAGAGAGCGCACTGACAGATACAAATTCCCGCTGCGGTCGCCGCTTGTGGCCTTTGTGCTCAATGGGCGGCGAATAGATACAAGATACCCGGGGACAGGGGGTGATGAAGTGGGCCGGACATGTGGCATATTATTCGCATTCAGGAGTCGGGATTTCCTGCCATCGCCATATCGACTCCTTTAATAATGATGATAATAATAATAACAATAATGCCGCATCGATTCCGCTGGGACCTTTGGGCCCCGTAACCCCGAACTTCCCGGATGAGACGGGGCGTAAAATGGAAAGCCCGGTCATGCGTGTGAACGGGTGCGGTCTGCCCACCCCCTGCCCCCTAAGAGCCTTTCATCCCATCGCCCGCTAATAGAAAATCTATTAGCGCTCGCAGGAGTAGGAAAATCAACCAGGGAAATGAGAATGTGAAATGACAAGCTTGTTATTTGGCACAAAGAACACCTTTGGTAGTGCTTTTGTTATATTGTATTACAAGTTGGATTTTTTAAGTTGGAATTTGATGTTTAATAATTGTTGTTAAAGTGTAGGAAAGAAAAAGAAAGCGCAGACAGGCGAGAGACCTGTTGACCAAAGCTCCGGTGGACAGATTGATTGACAAACTGACAAACTGACAGATTGATGGATAAATGGAACCAACCGTTGCCCATATAAGTAGGTGGTAAACCTTGTCAAAAAACCAGTAGCTTGAAATCAAAATTAAAAATATATATATATATGATATTTATATATTTAGGTAAGTCATCATGTATACCTCCTTCAATTCAAAGTTATATATTTAAATATAAATATATTTAGGTTAATATATTGAGATATATTTTAAGTGTTTTAAAATAAATATTAAATTACTCTCGGTAGCTCCGGCTAATGGAAAATCTGACCCATTTTCTTCAACTCTTAAACAATAAAATCTCCTCTTACTTTTACCCTCCTCCCCCGCCCTCTGCTTCTTTCTACAAAATTGTTTACATTTTCATGACGAGAACGCGCGACGAACACCCATCAATCGCAGTTTGTATTGTATTTAAGTAATTGGAGGGTAAAATGTGTTTCCAATTTGTAGTACCTATTCGAGTAACATTTTTCCGCTGCTCCTTGGTTGTTCTTGCTTGCACTGCGCGCAAAATTTTAATGATTTTTGGTATCTAAAACAGTGGGAAATATTTTATAGAATTTTGTAGAACAAATATTTCGCAGGGAGACAGGTGTTTTATATAATTTATAAGAGTGTTAAAATATAAAATAAAAACAGCAAGCAAAACATTAAAGTTTTAATATTTTATTCTGCGAATTGCTATGAAAAATATTCATTTTTTATGGTTTTATTAACTAATTGGGTATTTAAAATTATGTTTAAATACTAATCTTCATAGTAATATGTTATATTTAAATGGCAGAAAATGTAATGGTGTATATTTAAAAACATTTATAAATTGCCTAAATTTATTTTATACGGTGTGAATAAATTTTTTTTTTTTTAATTTATTTTGAATTCTTTTTTTTAAGTGCATTTTAACAGTGAGCGGAAAAAGTAACTGGCAACAAGATTGAAAAAGTATTGAATTACATTTATACAACATTTGGTTGAATGGCTTTTGCCAGAGAGGAGGGGGAGGGGAGGGGGAACACTCGGTGTCTGTAGGCGGTGAGCAGTGGGTGGTGGGTGGTTTTGGGCTGGTCGAGTGTTGCGGTTTGAGTTTCCTTTTGTTTGGCCTGCTGGGCGCTGGGCGGATGGGGGGGTGGTTGGAATGTGCCGCCTGCCGGTCTTGTTCTTGGGGTTCGGTTCGGGTTTTGGCGATTAGCGTGAATACCTCTGTTCCGCTGTCCCCACACCCCCCGCTTTCTTTCGCTCAGTATGTGTTTTGTGGCTTCATCGAGTGTCTGGGCGAGATGCACTGCGAAAAAATTGGTATACTGAAGCAGAAAATATTCATTTTTCGAAGTTTTCTAATATTTCATAGTTTTTGCTTGGCATAAAATAAAATATATGTCCTTGCAGTGCATTATAATATTATTTAAAAGCCTTATGCTATTTTTTTGTATTTTATAATCATTAAACCCTTAAAGAAAATTGTAAAAAATTTGTAAAAAAAATACATTTAAATGCTGACATCCCTTTTATGTGAATTTTAAGAGCTATTTGGGAGGTTAAAATATAGCCAAAATATTTTCCCTTCTTAATTATTTACATTACATTTTTTTATGTGTGCCAAAAAAAAAAGAAAAAAAAAAGAGATGTGAGGAACTTGGAAACGGAACAGAAGTAAAGTGGGCCGAAGGTCGATTCCCGCAGGAATCGCTGAGAAAATTCATTAGTTGCCCATTTTTATGCTATTTTATTTCAATATATAAAAGACGCACGCATGCATGCATTTAGTTTCGACTATTCTTTTGGCCTCCCCCCTTGCCATCGTCCTGTGACTCTTCCTTCTCCTGCTACTCCTCCTCATCCTAGTCTTCCTCCTTCTGCTCATCCTTTTCTATTGCCTCTGCCTTTGCTTTATTATGCCGTTTGAGGCAGAGGCAGACACGCATTAAAATTGTAACAGCCCAGGAAAAGGTAAATGAAAAGCCAGAGGAGGAGGAGGAGGAGGAGGAGGAGGAGGAGGTGGAGGGTAGGAAGTTGCGAAGTTGGAAATAAAAAGTGGCAGGTAGTGTTCTTGTCAATTTGTTAGTTAAATGCCCTTTAAAGGAAACTGAATATATATTATATATATTAATGATTGCAATCCTTTGGAAACAATTTTGATTTCATATATTAAAATATAGAAAACAAAGGAATATCAAAAGGATTTGTTTGGGTTTTTAATAAAATAAAATTTCGTATGCACCAGACGAAGCAATCTAGCCATATCCCCTATTATAAGTATCTCTTTCTCTCCTTCTACACAACCCAGTGCCTTTCCTACAGGTATCTATCTTTATATGAGGTCAAAATCGATTCACTATTTCCTATAGCTAGGCTGTCAGGAAAACTAAAGATCACCTTGGGTTGACACACACACCCATGTCCCATACTGGGGTAACTTCCTTCGCTACAATGGGACTTTTGTTCGGCTCGGGACTCAGATCTTTTCCGGACTTTGATTTCCACGAACACGTAATTCCCACACTTTTCACTTTTCCCCTGGCTACCTTTCCTCCCGCACGCTCTGCCCACGCTGCACTGTTGCTGCTGCTGCTGCTGCTGCGATTTGCTTTGGTTTTTCCTCTCCTTTCATTCGAATCCATTTCCCGGGGCCTTTTTTGTGGGGGAGAGCCTAACCTGTCGATCGCCGGATCATAAATAGCTGTCGGATTCAATTCCGTTTCCCGTGCACAGGAAAAAAAATAACAAAGAAGATATATTTTTTTACGATTTTTAATTATTAATTAGGAGTCATTTTGAGCCTTGAAAAGGTATCTTTCTGGGCAAAAACGGTTTCGAAAAATTCTAAAATTTAAAAATATGTTAAGAAAATATTTCCACTTTAGATTTTACTTAGTGTAAGTTATTATCAATGAATTTCATATATTTTTTCTAGTCTTTTTTCTTCGCCTCCTCTCTGTATCTTTCCTTCTCATTTTTTATTTTTTTTTTTGGAGATAGAAATCCAGTAAGCTTCATTGCAACAAATTAGCTCGATTCAGTTTTGGACACTTCGATGGTGATCTGGCATATAGTATATTGATTGTCATTCTATGGGGCTTCCGATCTGTTTCTCCAGTTTCTCCAGTATTTTCGGATTGTCATTCCCCCCAGATGAATTCCAATATGTCATCCGCACAAATTGAAGAAAGCCGTCCAGTCATTCTGCTCGGTGCCAGCTTTTTTTTTTTTGTAGGGAGTTTTTCCTTGTTGTAGTAGCTTTGGAAATTTTATTTATGAAATTATTAATTGCATATTGTTTGAAATTACAGATTTAATTATTATTTAAAAGAATAAAATAGAGTATATAAAAATGCATTAGGCAACAGGCTTTTAATGAAATTATATTAATTTTAAAAGAAGAATACAATAAATATAATGAAAGTAATACAGTTTTAAGCATAGAATGAACCTAAAAGTACTAATTAATTCACCTTAAATCTTTTGACTAATTTCAAATTATGAATATAACTTTATGAGTATAATTTTTGGATATTTATTGAAATATTTATTGTGAGAAAATATAAATTTTCAGCTTCCAAATCAATATTATTTCCCAGAGAAGCACCAATTTGCATGCTCCTCCATTTAAAATTCCGACAAAGATATGCCGCCCACTGTGGCTACTTCATTAAAGATCGATTTGCACGACTCACAGATTCGGCAATTTGGACGATTCGCAAAAAAAAAAGGTAAAAAGTAGAGTGAAGAAAATTGGTAGTCCCAGAGTTCCTTTTGTCGGCTTCTTTCAAAACAAACTGCTTGGCTGATCCTTGAAGAATCCTAGCAGAGCGAAATATTTGTTTTGATTTCTATTTGAAATCTGTTTTGAGAGTTTTGTAAGCGGGAGGCCAATGCATATAATGTGTCCATGGCAATTGCCTATGCACAGGATAATGCACTCACAATAGGGCCAAAAGGGAAAACCGGGGGATGGGAGAGAGAGAGAAAAAAGATTGGGAAAAAGGCCACAGGAAGTCAAAGTGTCAGGCAACGAGATTTTTCTATTTATTTGTTGCTGCTGCTGCTGCCGCCTATTATTTGTCATCAATTGTTGTAGGATCGTTGGTTCGATGGATCGAGGCGGAAACGCGGCTAATTTGCACCCCCTGCCCTCGGCCATTTCCAATTTCATTTTCACTGCCCCCGGATTTTCCTGCTGCTCAGTTCTTTGCCGTTCTTCCCCCACCCCCTCTCTCTCCCTCTCTATTTATTCTTCTCCGTGCAAAATTATTAATTTACGAGCTGTCAACAGTTATTGTTCGAGCGGTGCCGTGTTTACATCCACACAAAAAGACATAACCCGAACCCATTTGGGAGGGAGGGAAAATTACGGAAATATAAAGGGAGGAGTTGAGTTAAATCAGCTGCAGATTTAATTAAATTTCAAAACTTATTTTACTCGTACTAATTAAGTAAGAAATTAATTATATTCTTTATATTATTTATTTATTTTTCAAGCTTTCCAGAGCATTTGCAGACTTTTAATTTCTAGCTTGGGGTTTTATTTTTATTACTGTTTTATTTTCTCTTCCCATTTTATTTTTTTGCTTTTGTTTTTTAATACCTATGACAAATGTTTTTCGTGATTTATAAAAACATGAAGCAATTATTCTCGATTAGTCAGTGGCGCGATGATATTGATATTTGGAGGCCCATTCATTTTCCCACCTGATTCTATGCAATTACGACCATGACTTGCTCTTGCCTTAATGCTTTGTGTGTTTCATCAAATTAGCGGCTGAATCGGCGACTGATCGCTTATGGTTGATGGTGTAAAAATCAATCGTTAGGCCGCTAATTAAATCAAGTGCTATACCTTTTCCCCTATAATTCGTCTGCGTCATTGTTTGGACAATGTGTTGGTGAAGCAATTAGCCGGACGGACGGATACACTGAAACCATGAAAAAGTAACCAAGGGGCCAATGCACTTACCTGAAGAGCGCCATTTTGGCTTCGAGGAAAGATATAGCTAGGAAAATGGTTCATTATTTATCGAAATAATTAAGTTTAGTTCAGAATTCAAGCTTTGAACTTTGATTTTCAAAGGAATGTACCTCTTTTTGGCTGCACTTTCTCCAGATTAGTTTCCTTATAAAACTCCATATTTAATACAATTAGCAGGATCACTTTTCTCCTGTATCTCTTTATCAGGATATCTCAAGTGTTCTGTAATCCCCCGAGCATTGCTGGTGCTGTTGATATCATCATCGACTATCGCGAATCCTTTTGGTAATCTTCTGCTGTGGTAAGCTCCCTTCTCATCCAGCTGATCGGCTGCCTAATCGCTTTTCCGCCTCACTCCACTGGCTTGTTGGCCACAATAATCCGGCAGAGATCCCGGCTATACCAGAAGTCAGGACCCTATCTCTATCTAACCGATACAAATGCTTACGGTTTATGGTATAAATTGGGAGGAATGCACTGGGCGGGGGGACCTAAGCTCTTGGCCAAACTGCAAGCGGCACAAAGAAAATAACTGAGGGAGAAGGAGAAACAGCGACCGATAAAGAGAGAAAGAGGGAGGGAAATTCGCTGGCAAATGCCAAAAACAAATATATGAGAGTGCTCCTGAAGAGAGAGAAAGAGAAGTCAGCTTTTATCCCGTGGCACAGGTGCCTGGCACTTGCTCCTATTATGCCACTCTGTACTGGGACTAGTAGCTATACTAGTGTCTTTACTAGTACCTTACTACCTTTACTATTACCTGTTTTTGTGCCTTCTACTAGTGCCTGCACTTGTACTTGTTACTTGTACTCATACCCGTACTCGTAGTATGTAGTATACTATGTCTGTGAGGCGGGCATAGTCTTTGTCAATTGTTTGGCATTGTTTTTCAACTCGGGAGACTTGGCGACCACTCGACACGGCTAGCAATTGTCCTTGTTTTCGATACCCTGTTCCGGTTCCGGTTGAGGATTTAGAAAGGTTATTTAGCAAGAGCCTCCAACTATAATCGAGAGCTCTCTTTTTCGATGATAACTAGTCAAGGGGTTTTTTAAAGCTAATAGTAATATTAAATGTAGATTTTTAAAAACAAAACAACATTAAATAAATAAAAGTATTGTCTTAATATCTGAAATATATCCTTTTTAGAGTCTTTTCAAGCTATTTCTTGGAATATTTCCAAAATATTTAATAACCCTAGTACTTAGCTTAGCTTCCAGGGTATTTCTGTAGTTTAATTCTACCTTGGAGTCCTGTATTCCTTTCTTCAGACAGCGAACAAAGCCCGTCGCTTGGCACTCGAGCGCGCCTTCGAGTGGCAGCTCTGGAATCTAAATGAGCAATTCATGAGTTGTTGGCAACCCTTGAGGAGGACCCTCAACCCCCTCGTGCCCATCCCTATGCGGCAAACCCCTCGACTGCTGCTACTTCTGCTGCTTGACTGCTTGACTCTCCCACTTGCACTCGTTTCCCGTCTCATATCCTTTTTTTACTGCCTTTTCCACTCAGCCGCCGTTTTGTGCATTATTTTGTCGCCGCCTTTTGTGCGACTCGGTAGGGCCATTGAGCTTGTCATTATGCCGCTGTGCTTATTATTATTATTATTATATTTTTATTGTACTTGTGTTTTTCAATAATCAACTGAGTGGCCCACCAGACCAATCCACCTGCTGCTGCTGCTGCTGCTGCTGCCCCACCCACCACTCGCACACTCTCGCGTGCAAAAAGTCATTCATTTTATTTACACCAAAGGCACCCACACGCACCACCCCACCACCCTTTTAAGGCACCCTTTTTTATTTTTAGTTCATTTTTGCTATCAATATAGTATTTTTAAATATATTTTCAGTTAATTATTAAAAATTTAATCAGCTTTTCATGTCAATAAATTGAATTCATTCGAAAAATAATAACTCATTATCAAAGTTTTTACAGTTCTTAAGGCTTTTGCTTAATTTTTGTCTTGTTTTACATATGACTCTTGTTATTAATAACTTTATTAGAGTCTGTGTTTAATTCCCTATATACAATATGATTTTATTTTGTATGCTCTAACCCTGCCTTTGCCTTTTGGGCGCTGCTGCATAAAACCCGGGTGCGGTTTTTACACACCAAATATTCAATTACGCCGCGGGCGGTCTTCGCCGGGTACGATTATTGCCCGGAACCCGTTCCCGTTCCCGTGCCCATGCCCATTCCCCGGATTTGAAATAAATCAGGGACTGGGAATCCGAGCTCACCCAACAGTACAGAAAACAGAACAGAACAGAGCAGAGCTCAGGAATCGAAGGTCTCAGAAGGAGTCGGAGCTGGGAGTTGGAAGCTGGTCGCTGGGAGTCGCTGTGCTCTGTTGACACTTGAGCTCAGGCGGTGGTATTTAATATGCGGCTCAACATTCTTTTCAACCCGCTACGTATTTTTTAGCGACTGCTGTGAAAATGATGAAAAAATCGCCCGCCGACAAACGACAAACGTCAAGTGTCAGGAGGCAAAAAAAAGAAAACCAGAAGAGAATGGGTCAGAAAATACTCTGGTAACAGGGATGCCCAGTAAAATGTTCAGGAATTAAACAGGCAAAAGGATAAAGCTTTAAAGTATACAACAATTAAATTATAAAATATTAATTTTTCTATATAATAAAATTATGAATTTATAATTTTGCCAAAGATCCATCCTTAACCCCTTTTTTGATACAGAAAAAAATCCCTGTTTAGCTATCAGAATTCCAGGGTATCTTTAGACAAAGGCTGTGAATTTCTTGCCTGGGCTTTTGGCTGATGTGATTTTCTGATGCAATGAAGCGCGCTCCCGGTAGAAGGCGACTCCATCACATCCCGCACAGGGAGAGATGAAGTGGAGGGCAGGAGGGATGACAGGGCAAAGTGCGCAGCAAACTTCCTGCTGATTGCTTAATTGACAAAGAGCATATGCGATGCATGAATGAATATATGAATATATATGTATATACTATATCCCCACAGCCAGGCCCAGCTCCAGCCCCATCACATATATGTCATTGTTGGTGGCCATAAGCTGCTCCCATCGTCATCGCCATCGCCATCGCCATCGGCATCGGAATCGCATGGGCGTCCAAAAACGCTGAAAATGCATTAGCGAGAAGTCCGATTCTCTCCTCACTTCTGGGGTCCCCCTTATGGCCGAAGATTAAAATCTAAAAACTGTCAATTAGAGCACACATTTTTCCTCATCAAAATGCGAGTAACAACAAAAAATAAAAATATGCTGAGGGAAAGTGAGTATGTGACTTCGAATACTCTTTTTTATTTTTTAAGGGAAATGAAAGGGTTCTAAGGAAAAAGGAAAAATGTATAAGAAAGAGTTGTGGGGGAAATTTAGGAAAGATTTTGGGAAAATTATCTTGAAGAGAAGATCAAAGAATAGAAGTAATTTCTCGCTTTTATTTAGATTTATTTAGTAAGATCTTTGAAGGCTTTTAATATTTAGAAATGTAAAAATTTTCATTATAAACTTTATAAGTTATTTTTCATAAATTTAGGGTATTTAAAAAACATCAACATACCCCTGCCTTTGGCCAGTGACTTGGGGGCCCAGCTTAAGCCGCTGCTGTTGCTGCTGCTTGGCCCGGGCCCTCCCCCCGCCCCGAAAATCCCCGTAAGAGCCCCCACCCCCTCCTGTGGAGACCCCGCTTCTGTGCTCATTTTCAGTCCATCAATGTGACGGCGTCCCACGTTCAACAGCCAACATTCAGCGCTCCCTGTGGCCGGCCAGTGGCGGCCGCCAGGTTCGGACTTGGGAATGGAGACTTGGATCTGGGGACTGGACCACACTAAGTCCATGGCCACCTCACTCGTTCTATCTATCTCTCTCTCTCTGTCTCTCTCTCTCTCTATCTCTCGTTTTCTCTGAGACTTTGTAGCTTTGTCTCGCCCTGTCGCAGGCCTGGCTTTCCCTTTGGTTTGGGGTTTCCATTGCTCCGGTTGTCAGGGCACTCGGAATTCATTGACATATTTCTTGGCATTTCATTTGAGCCCCGCCAACTTCGATTGCGGGCTATTGGTACAGTTGAGATTCGATAACAGGAACTATCGAAATCTGAGTCAGAGTTTGGCCAGGAAAATCAGTAAATTGATAGGAATTAGACAGGAAGCTTAATAAATAGTTAACTTAATGATTTTTAATAGGCTGTGCATTATACTTTCCATATTTATAATTAGGAAAATATTTTTCAAAGAAAAGCAAATCCTGCTAAGGTTTTCTTAACTTGTCTTCCAAGATATATTCTAAAATGCAATTTTTATATATTTTATATTTTAAGGAAACTCCCCTGTAAACCCCCTAGTCTTAGCCTCCTGTCCTCCCTTTTTGTATATAGTATCTTGCCATCCCTTTTCGTTGCCTATGTCTTAAGACCTGGCATTTTGTGTTCTTTTAATTTACTTCTTTTAGTTTCTCCTCGGTTCGAGAGAGGGTTTTGAGTTACAGCACAGCAAGATGATGGCCCACGATGGCTGGCCACACCCTCCATCTGAGTTTCCAGCTCCCTTATCTCCCTTGGACCCCACTCCCCTGCCCAACCTTTGTTATTCTTATATTGTGAGCCACAAAGTACAAGTAAATACATTTATTTAGTTCGATCCAAACGTCAACGTCAACATCTTCTTCTTATTATTTGGTCTTGGTCTTCCTCCCATCCCCTCGCTTTTCCGCTTTCCGCTTTTCCTATTCTTATTACTATGTGGCCCCCATGCTGTTGGTCATCGTCTGGGCGGGCAGACAATGAAGGAAGAGCTTAGAAATAATACCTTGCCTGCTTATGTTGACGTTTTCATCCCCACTCCCTTCCCTCCTTCCCTCGTCCGGTCACCTGTTAGCCACCTGAAGCATAGTTACAGCGACATTATAAGATCCTCACAGTACCCACAGTACCACACGGTAATTAAAGGATGGAGTTTAATTAATAAACTAAAATAATATCTTTAAAAGGGGTTTCATTCAAATTCTAACATAGTTTTATTTTTAGCTAGGAAACAATTGATTTTCTTAAGTTTAACTTGTTTGCTACTACATACTACTATATTATTAGCTTCTAAAATATATATCTTTAATATATATGCAAATATATTAAACAATTAATTAAACAATCTATTTTTCTGTGTATGGTCAGTGATTCCCACTCTCCTGGCCGAATGCCAAGTGTTAAGGCCCACAGCAAGTGCTTCATTTTATTTCTCAAGCCCCTTACGAACCCCCCGAGAAACCCCAGAAGGCCCCTTAAGAATGGGGGACCATCACTGCCTCCTCCTCCTACTCATCCAACTCCTCCTCCGACCTAATGGGCAATGGTGGGCCCGAGTTGAAGAGCCAAGCTAATTGGAGTCTTAGTTTCCTCCGCCGCCTCCTTCGCTGGCATTTAGTGGGAGGGATCTATGGTTCAGGATCCTGCGGAGGCGGATAGCAAAAATGGAGGAAAATGTTGATAAAATTAAAAGGGAGTTTGATGTTAAATATGGTTTTTGAATATGTCTTTATAAATATGGATATACAAAATTCCAGACAAATACTTTATACTTTTTCTAGACTCTTTCAGCAGTTACCATGCCTTGGGTTAATCTAAAAAAAATATTAATATTTTGTTGGGTTATATATTATAGTTAAGAATACAATAAAATTAAATTTTAAATATGCTCAAAATATCTCATTTTTATATTGAATATTATTTAAAATCCAGCGGTTTTATAATAAAACATTAAATAATTTTATTATTTATTGACTCTCCTAGGCTTCGCCATTTTCAAATACCTCAAAAAAAAAAAAAGGAAAGGTAGATATTGAATTACCAAATATTGCCTAATTGAAATGTTTGCTCTATTTTGGCCTCAAATGGTTTTTGACACTCGCGCGACTCTATAGATTCCTAATGCCCAGATCCCAGATCGCTTATCGCGCCCAAGTGAGAAGTGTCAATGCAAGGACTGTCCTCCGCCTCTGCCCCTGCCCCTGCCCCAAAGATTGCTATTTAAAAAAAAAAAACTATACATATATATGTATATGTATGAGCCAAAACAATGGTCACAAAAATGATCTCCAGAATAAATACATCTACATATATATATGGATATATGTTTGTATATATCGATCATGTCGCCATCGGCAGCACACAAAACACCAACACAATGGATGCCACAATATCGGGAAAAGGGAGGGACAGATGAGTCCCTATCCGACTGCGGATAGCAGAGTCCTCCGGCTTGAGTGCACTTTTCTGAAAGCCGATCCCCTTGATTGACAGTTTGGAAACCTCAGGCTGCAACGGAGCAGCAGCCTCAGCCTCAGCATCAGCAGCAGCAGCAGCAGCAGCGGGCAATCAGGAGATCAGGGAATCACTCTGAAATTGGAACTATCACCTATCGCCAAACAAAGGGGCAAACTTTTGTCTCGGGTGTTGATTGGCTTTGATAAAAAAAGAGGAAGAAAAAGAGAGTATGGAATGCGAGGCGGGTATTTAAAACCATATATTTTACTTGGTTTTATATGGGTTATATCACAGATATTGTATATATTTTAAATGGGTTATATTATACAGAATTTATATATGTTACTAGTGTTTTTTTTTGATTTTCTAAATTTTTTCTAATTATTATATTATTTTTTATTATTGTTTAAGTGGAATACCACTTAAATTGTAATAATAAATAATATATAATTGTTAAAATAATTTTTAAACATCAGAAATTATTACAAAATTTCGAAAAATTGAATTGAATTTAAAAACCTTTATAATTTAATATTTTATAATTAATAAATTATGATTTTAATGGTAAATTTGATATATCAGATCGGACTCTTGGCAATTAATTGCTTTATTGGTATAATATGCCTTCAAGAAGTTCCTAAAAATACTCTGAAGAGGTTTAAAATTAAACTGAAGAATATATGTTATTTTAGTTACAACATTTTTTAGGTTTATCCTCATCATAGTATCATCATCATCATGTACATCTTTAAAGACCTCAACTGACTTCGTACTTGGAATTTTCAAGTGTTTACTAAGTTTTTCTAACACCGATATACTATATATCAATTAACAAGATAGTGCTAACTGCTTGATTAACAACAAGTGTCATACAAAGTGAGTTTAACAACTAATAAATAATAATTGCTCAAATAAATCATATTCCACGTATAATCAATGCAAACGCGATGCTTAGACAAACAACTCAATTAGCAAACAGCAAATGCCTTTGCTAACCTACTGAAAATGTCATTAATTAGCCTCCATTACTTTTTATTATTATTATTATAATGCCCGTCTTTGGCCTGAGGCATTATCCTGCCACCCCCCACCCACCCCCGCTTTCATATTTGCGTAAATATAAAATCCCTGAAAAAAAAAAATGTTGACATATGCAGCTAACTTGAATGCTGAACGCTGAGCGGAACATTAACAACATTAACATTTTGACTTGGCTTGGCAGATAAGTAACCCCTCCACCCCTTCTCCAGCTCCGCCCCCTGGTTGCGGGTGATTGCTTTGATTATGGCTAAATGATGACTGCCGTCATGCCAGGAGGGAAGCTGCGAGTTAATGCCAACACCTAGCAACGCGCAATCTTAAAGCTCTTCCCCGAGGGGCTGCTGCTGCTGCTGCGTAGCGAATGGAAATGGAAAATAGGCAGTGGAAAATGGTATATGGTAGAAACATGCTCTCGAATTAGTTACCCCGATTTAATCAGCCGGCAAAAATCTGTAGCACCAATTGTTACGACTTGAGATTTGTTGCAGCTGCAATATCTTTGTGTTTTTTTTTTGTAATGATTAAAAAGTTTGTATATTATGAGCTATATATACATTGTATTACATTAGGGCTGTTTATATAGAGCTATTAGTACTGGTAATTTTATTGTACTATTGGTATATTTAAAGCAATTATTAATTTATTTAGTCCACTTCAAGGGTTATTATTTATACAATTTTAAATTATATTTTTCTAAAAATTTATTTAAGTTATTATTTCATTGCTCAAATATTATTATATATTATAATTATTTTTTATATTCTTGGGAAATATTATTAAATTTAGCTTTTTAATTATTTAATTTCCTTTTCTGTCATAAATGCTATTGAAATATAATTTTTATACAATTTTTAATCGTGTGCTAAATAAATAAATATTTTTTGCCAGCTTAAATATTATTTATTTATTTTATGCAATTATAAAATGTATTAAATAAATATAAAATATTATTTTTCTTTATATTTTTTTTTTCATAACATTTAAATTATTCTTATAAATTTAATATTCTCCTTACTGTTGGCAAAGGATATCAGGAATTTATTATAATACATTTTTTCTTATTTTTAAATTAAATCTGGCTTCTGTGGCCAATGCTGAGGTTGTTGTTATTGTTATTGTCTCGTTGCAGTTGCCAGTTTCCCGCAAGTATTTTCCTTTGTTGTATTCCTCCTTTTTGGTATTAAAACACGCGGCGCTACATTATTACAATTGTGAAAATCTCACTCTTGTTGATTTTTCCAACATTTTCCGGCTGCTGCAATGTCGCCGTGTCTCCTTTATAGTTGTAGTTGCAGTTGTCATGGCAACTTTTTAGTCCTTTCCGCTGACGATACGTTGCCTTCCTTGGCTCATCCGTCGTCACTTTCTGGCAAAAACACAACTTTTTGTCGAGAGAATAATGTATCCGTAGGACTTGTAGTGAATTTTCACTTAAATACATTTGGAAATACTTGGTAAATATAGTTTAAAATTAATTTTTAATACTTTAGAGGTTCGATAAATGTAAAAAAAATATTTATTATAAAATATTTCGAGATGTATTTATTACTATAATTATAAAAATATTATTAATACGCGATTTCTGGCTGCAAATTCTTTGCAATTATGCTTTTAGCCACATGACCTGTGTGCTTTTTAACCTAAAAACTTGCCACTTAATCAGTTTCTTTGCTAAAAACTTTTTAATAGTTTATTAATGTTTTTTTTATTCTGGCAGAAGAAAGTGGGTTTTTTAGCTGCCTGGAAAGTACAGCTTCCGCCGAAAATGTTACTGCAATTTCTGCCATTTTTCCCCTGCAACTCCTGCTTCCCCCCTGCAATTGTTTGTAGTTTTCTGCTGGTAATGTTGCTGCTTGCCGCTTGCTGGTTGCTGGTTGCTTTGGTTGCCACAGTGCTTAATTGAGCATATGCCAATTAGCATAAGGACAAATCCAGTGAGGGGGGTGGGTAGGGGAGAGATCATGGCTGCTTCCAGGGGGGTTGCTTGCAAAGGGTTCAAGGGGGCACCCATGGCTCATGTCCGCCGAAGGCCTATTTATCGACGTCATTATCGTCATTTATTTACACAGCAATAAAGCCTTTTTATTTATCTTAAAAGCTAACTAGATTATTTTTGTGTATTATAAAGGCAAAGTAATATTTGTTTATGAAATGGTTACAAATGAATTGGGGAGATTTTAATATTTAAACATAAGAAGTGCTTCCATTTTGTAAGTGACTTTGTTTAAGATCTTACGTATTATATTTCCAGTTAAAATAATAATTTTCCCAGTCAAAATACTTTGTTAAATGTTCATAAATAATCCCTAACTATTAAGTTATTGATAAATTGTGTATAAAAAAATAATAATTGATTAAAATGGGTTACTTACCTACTTCCTTTTAGGGTCCTTGTTTTGTGTTATTTAAAATCGAATAAACCAAGGTTAAAAAATATTGATTTAAGCCTGCAAGTATTCCTTTTTTAATTTAAATCGACTTATTGTTTGTTATTAGATATGTTTTCACTTTAAATCCCTACCCCGATGATCATAAATTTCTTTCTCTGCATTACAAATCTTCCATTTTGACTTTTCGCCCTTATTAAAAAAAAGGGGGTTGGGCCATATATACATATATATATAAATATGAATGTTGCTGCTTGACTACCGCCGAGGACTTGGGACAGCAGGATTGGGCGTCTGTGCAGCAGCAGCAGTTTTTATGGGCCGCGCCACCCTCCTTCATCGGAGGCCCCTCTGTGGCCCGATGTTGCTGCATTTAATTAATTTAAAAGCGTGTGGATAATACCCTGGCATTTGCAATGAAAAGTCAAATGAATTGAAAACTGAAAATGCTTAATGCTCGAAAGTAGCAGCAGACACACAGGTGTGTATGTACGTATACGTACAAGTTGTGTCTTACCTTGTGTTGTTTTAATCAGCAAATTACCCGAGAGCAAAAAGCAAAAGCAGAATGCGACAACAAAAGCCAGCCCGAAATTAAAACAATAAACAAAGGAAAATAATCAGAATAATAATAATAACACCAAATAATAATAACAGCAGCGAAAATCTGCTCATTTTTCATTTGATTTTATTTTCTTTAGGTTATTGTTTTCTTTTTATGTTGCTCCTTTTTTACTTTTTCAGTTTGAACTTTAATTTGGAGTAGAGCTTAGTTGGTTTTTGGGGAATATTTCCAAAGGAATTTATAAATTTGTTTATTTTTTTTTTTTTGAAATACTAAAAAAATAATGACAAAACCCAGAAATGTTTTTTTTAAGAGATGTTAAAGTGACATTTTCAGGGTAAAATAAATGTTTAAATTAAATTTATAGTTCCTTCTTCTCTTCTATATATGTATATTTTATATCTGTCACTATCTCTTATTTGAACCCAGTTATCTTTCGGGTCAATGCAATCGTCATTGGCATTTGATGGCTAAAAACTGGTCAGTTTTGGAACAAATACCCCAAAAACCCCATCAATTTTTACTCTAATTGCCTTAGTCCCTCAATTAATCCAAAACAAACAAAGTAAAATCTGATGGCCGGCAGAAACAGGAACAGGACACACACACAAAATAAAAACGACAAGAAAATGTTTGAAGTCAACTGAAATTTTTGTTTCCAAATGGAATCAGTAGAGGAGGGAGAGGGGGATTTTGGGATATATAGTCCAACATTGATGCGAGTTCTGATGAACACCTCCCATCAACAAACATGCATATATGCGACCCCTTAACCCTTAACGCCTGTCTACATTTTACACTTTTCTAAATTTAAGTTCGTTATCCTACATTTTGGGTATTTTTTATGTAGGAAAACTTTATTTGCATTCATTTATTTTCCATTATTATTTACAAAGAATTATTTGAAATTGGGAAAAGAGTGTTTCAAAATAATTGCAACAAAGAAAATTTGAAAAGAAGATTTTAAGAAAAGTTGAAAGAAATGTAATTGAAGGAATTTGATCAAAAAAATTCGATAAGAAAGAATTCGATAAGAAGAATTCGATTAAAAGATTTCGATTAGAAGAATTTAATTTAAAAAAATTCGATAAGAAAGAATTCGATAAGAAGAATTCGATTAGAAGAATTAAAAGAAGTCGATAAGAAAGAAATCGATATGAAAGAATTCGATAAGAAAATTTCAATTAAAAGAATTCGATTAGAAAGAATTCGATAAGAAAGAATTCGATAAGAAAGAATTCGATAAGAAAGAATTTGATTGTCTATGAAATATTTCCCTTCCGACTTTCTCTCTGTGCAACTGTGCGTGTGTATACATACACAACATATCCTCCACTTTGTTCCACTTCCAATTATTCCCCTATTCCCCTAGAGTCCACCCCTTCCTGCCATCACCGTGACGTCTCCGTCTTCGTCTCCATCTCCTTTTCCAGGCCATTTCAGGCTGCTTGATTTTGATTTCAACGTTAGTTAGTTAGTTCGTTATCTTGGTCCTCGTGCACCAACAACAACCCCTACTTGCTGTGAACTCAACCCAGCCCAACCCTACTACCCTACCCTACCCTTGCGCCACCACGCCACCACCTCTTTTTCCCGATTGGAAAAAGCACCGAGTTTTATGTACAATATTTGGGCTACCTACACGGTCTGCAAAAAGGGGGGGTGGGAAAAGAGGGGGCAAGAGGAAATTGGGGAGCTTATGTACCGAAAAAAAGGGGGTTGAACGCCAACGTCGGCGAATACCGAGGGGCGGGGGGTGGCTTGATTGGCGTTGCCTGTTTCGCCAAATGAAAAGAAAAATTTTTGCTAGCAAATGAAGAAGGGAAAAAACATACTACATATCACGAAGCGTAAGAAAAATGCTTGGAAAAGAGGGAAAAACAGTCGAGCATAAAATCAAACCCCCCCCCCCGTCCAAAAAACGACAAAAAGAGAAGAAAAAAATAAAAATAAAGAAAGAAAAATGCTCCCCCATGCAACCCCAAAAACAACGGTAAAACTCGGTGTTGGGGCAAAGGGAAGCAGAGGGAGGGGGGAAGGCAGGGCCACAGCGGAGGGAAGTAAACGTTGAAGGCGGCTAGGAGGAATTGTGACTTTGAAGTGCGAGAGGCGAAAAATGTTGTTGACGGTGGCTTTTCGGATCCACAAAAAAAAAAGGCGAAAGGAGCTCGGATCCAGGGGGGGCGGTAGGTAGAGCTGGTGCGGAGTACGCAAGAAGAGGGAGTGCGCGAGTGGGTGGCGCGGGGAGACGGTGGGCGGGCAGCAAGAGGATTCAACGAAACATTAATGTAAGCAACGCAAACGCAAAGGCAAACAAACACATGCAACAAAAAGAGACACACACACACACACACACCAGCTCATATTTTGGTATGTGATACTACATTTAGGCCATATGATCGTCTCGCTCGCACATCAACCACTGCAATGGCGACAATTTAATGGTAAGGCAGCGTTGGCTGCGTCGACGTTGCCGCTGGCGTTGGCAACATTGTGAACGCCTTTTCCGCCCGAGCGAGATGGCAATACGCTGTGGCAGAGCGGAACGCAAGTGGATGGCATTTGGCCCTTATGCCCGGTTGCATGAGTGTGTTGTGTGGAAGGCATTCGATGGGAACAGTTTGCTGCCAGGGGGAAGAGTTTTAAGCGTTTCTTTTGGTTTTTGTTTAAAGTTTTAAATGTTTATTTTAAAGTGAGCTATAAATGCTAGATTTTTGCTACTGAAATTAAGAACTGAAATAGCAAAAATATACAGAAATAAATACAATCAGAGCTTTAAAATATGCAATAATAAATAGCAAAAAAAGAGTTTGATATTTCCAAATAATTATAACAAATTATTTGTAACTAAATTAATTTATAGAGATTATCAAGATACATTCTTCTTTTAAGGAAGGTTACAAATTATTTAGCGAGTTGCAGGTTTCAAATGGGAAAATGTACTGATGAAGTAGGTTTGGGATTTTCTTTTTGCTTTACCAGAACCCACCTCTGCCTCTGTTTTGAATACCTTTAAAGGAGTATGCCTGACCATGTCCATGTTCGAGTTCATATATATATATTTATATATTTATTTGGCGGCCTCTTCCCTTAACGAACTCTTCTTGTCAGCTGGCAGGGACTCGCCTCGCCTCGCCTGGCCTCGCCTCGAATTGCTCAGCCTTTGTTGTCGGCTGTAAGTAAGTGTATTTATATGGTGGAAATGTAAAAAACCGAAATTTATGCAATGACAGTGTCAGATCAGTTCAGATGAGCTGGGACAGGGGCAAGGGAGAACTGCATTATTTATCGCCTGGCAACGGGGCAGAGAGTCATTTAAATATTGTATTTTAAAAACAATAATAAATTCGGTCTGCAGTTTTGCTGTTGCTGTTGCTTTTGCTTTTGCTGTAAAAATAACATAAAATCGCATAAATAATTCAACTTAAATCGCAGACTGAGCGTGTGTATATTATGCATATCGGGTGTGTGTAATATTTGTCGGTTTTCGAGTTCCATCTTTTGTTGTGGGGCCATTTTTCAACACAAGTAGCACATTCCAAGCCAAACAAATCCCCGATCGATCGGTTTATATGTATATATAAAAATGTGTGTATATATGGGGGGATAATGCCTGAATGCAGCCACCGAATTTCCGAGTCTCGCACACTAAATAGCTGTGTGAGTTGTTTTTTCTCTCACTCTCTCTCTCTCTACTCAAGACACATTTCTTATATTAATTAATCAAATTAGGCTTAACCCATTGTTGGGGCTGCCATCAGTGAAGAGCCAAACGAAGAGCCGTAGAAATACGTTGGAATTATTATTCAGATTCACAGGTTACCAGATTTATGTTTAGAGGAGCTCCAAAGAAGTCTATATTTTTGTATAAATATATTGAAGATCTTTATTGGGGGGAAATTTATTTATAATTAATTTGGCAGTATTTCTTGTTAGCAATCTATGTCTTAAAGGAATGTTGCAAGGAATGTTCTTTAGGCTATATAAGGAATTATTTTAACTCAATTTTACGTCCCATTTTAAAGCTTACAGCTTTGAGTTTTTCATTTATTGGTTTTCTATGATAAAATATTAAAAAATTAAAATTGTTCTGATAAAAATGTCTTCAAGACGTTGGAATAATACAATTGTATTATTTTATATAGCTTTTTTTACATTAGAACTCTGCTTTTGACTAATAAATAATTATAATTATAATCAAATGGTCTTCAAAGATCCTTTATTTTTCGAACATAAAATCTCAAGAAACCAAGAAATTTTTAAGATTATTATTAACGAAAGAAGAATTCCTTATGAATGCAATGACAATTTAATTAATTTTGATAATCTTATGTTAAAAATGTAATTAATTTATGCAATTCGTAAAGTTAATATTTATATTTAAAACATTTATATCATACAGAAAAATTTTATATTTTATGTTAAATCTTCTTGCTTGGCAGCTATTTCATCAAAAAATAAATTGGTGAATCCAACAGAAATCTATGAACGTAAAATGACTAATTTATGAACTCTCAAAACTTTCCTAAGATTTATATTTATTTATAAAAAGTGTATATATATTTTATTATTTAAATTTCACCTCAAATAAAATATAAAAAGAAGCTTCTTAAAGCCTCGAAAAAGACCTTTGTCTCAGCCCTATTAGAAACCGACTTTAGTTTGGCAAGTCAAAGGGTTTCCTACTTGATTTGCTGCCTTGTATTCATTCTTTTGGCCATCACTTAATCATTGCCTCGAAATCTTCGAAATGCTAGAAATGCCCTTTCAACTCCTCCTCCTTCTCCTCCTCACTTTTCCATAATTCTCACTTGGTTTTCGGCCAATTTGTCAGGCTTCGATCAGGCCACGATCCGTTAACAACAAAACGCATATTAATTAGCAGCTTAATTGTGCTTTTTGTCCAATGACATTGGCGAAATTTTCCATTTCTCGCTTTTTGTTTCCAACTCCAAAATTAATCAGCGTTGTGTCGGACAAGGAAGAAAAGTGCCAAATGGAGGATTTCCCCTCGAAATTTTTGACTAATTAGCATTAGTTTCTAACCGGCCATCGGCGATGGGCACTTCAAAGACGAAAGCCGTGTTCGTGTTCAACCTGCTGAGGAGCAGGACTTTTATCCTGCTGCGGGGTTTTCCCCTGCTCTCTCTAGCCGCGGTTTTACCGGAGTGTTTCATGGGAGTTCCGCTGGATTTCCGCCGTGGGGGGAGTCACGGGATAAGAATCAAAATAAACACACACGCCGCACATTATCGGGCAAGTGCAGGCCGTCAAGCAGGAGCGAAACGGGGTGGTTGCACTGTCAGAAAAGTCGAATAAATAGGTTACAGAATAGCGATAAATAACAAAATATATTTTACTTAAATTTCGTAAGCTTTCTTTTTGTTTTAATTAAAAAATATACATTAAAAAAAGTGTTTTTGCAATATACAAAATATATTTTATCAGTTTACTTGCTTTTTCTGACATTTAATGACCGTTTAGTTTAGAATTTTAATGCAAAAGCCAGCGGTAAATGTACTTCTTAAAACTATTATTTTTATTTTGAATAAAGAAATCTTTACTTAATGACCGTATGACTTTAAAATCCCAGCTAAACAGCAAATAATTCAAATTAAACATAAAAACAGAGCTTAAAGATTTCGTTGATATTTTGCAAATAATTTTTTCGAACTACTAGAACCTTTCTCTCACTGCCAGGACTCTGGCTGCTGGTTCTCAAGACTCTCTCCATTAGCCGAGAAGCCAAGCCGAAAAATTAAGTTGATAAATAAAATGAAATGGCAAAAAGGCAGACAAGCCGCCGCCCAGCGTGAAAGATGAAAACATTGACGGGCGGTCAGGACAACGCCTCAGCGACGTCCTTTGCCTCGATTGGCATCGGGATCGGGTCTGTTAAGGTTCTACCAGCCTCTCTATAGCCCCCTGTATTCATTCGATTCTGTATGGGATCAGGACAAGAGGACAGCAGGACAGGTCACGTGTCCTGCAGTCAAATCAACCGCCGACAGGCGGCCAAATTAAAACAACAAAAACCTGCGGTTTGCAGGTCCTTAATGTGACATAGAAATATTTTAGAAAATATGAGAAGAAGTTTAGGTATTATATATATTTAAGGTTGAATTATAGTTTGTTTTTAAATATTTAAAATATATATTGTACAGTCTAAATTATCTTGGGACTAGAATTATTTATTAGGAAGATTTTAAACTTAATTTTTAGCGTTTAGAAAATTTGGTAATTGGAAAAATGTAATAAATTTAAGTTTTATGTTGATATTTAAGCTGTTATTTTATTATTACAAAAATAATAATGCCTCGAGGTTTATATTTAAATATTTCCTTCAATTAAAAGCCTTAAATTTGTCTGTTTAATGATATAACATCCATCCCTTTGTTCCGGATCTAGATCTTATCTAAGGGAACAGCCCTGCAAACTCGTGGCAGTATAAAGGATACACAGATTCCTATCTCAAAAATAATTGGCAGTTTCTCGAGGAAAAGGATCTATGTATCTTGGTTTTTAAGTACTTTAGTATGTGATGATTTCAGTAGTTTAGAACCTCAGTATCTAAGTATCTAAATATCTCAGTAACTGAGTATCTATCATAAATAAACTTCAAGTTCCAAAAATAATGAGCTCGGAGTGTGACTTGTGCAAAATTTGGGTAAAACTATCTGGAACTGGGCTCTCATTTTCATTTTCATTTAATTTAATTCGTTTTCATTTTCCTTTTCATTGGCGCTTTTCAGTTCCCATTTTCCCCCATTTGTATTTTCATTCCATCAGCGGGATGCTCTGCGTATTTTCCGGGCACTCTCTTTCCCCCCTCTCTCTGGGGGGGTGGTGGTTGGGGTTACGCGCCGGTAAAAGGCGCAACGGAAGATTAAAAACAATTTGCCGCCGCCGGGGGTAGTAGCATCTCAATTTGCTGGCTTCAGCTGCCCCCTCAGGAGCCCGCCAAGCCCGCCAAGCCCGACCTGCAGAGGCGAAAGCCCAAGCGATTCCTAGACCCGCAAAATGCACTCGACGAAGCCTCATAAATACCGAATTAGTTGGTAATTCTATAAGCAACACGCGCCCATTGATGACGACGACGACGACCGACGAGGACGACGACGTCGACGACTGGCGATAAAGATGGATAGCACGGGGCTCTGTGCTGAAAATTCTAAGGGGAAATCGGAAAAATGGTAATGGAAATGGAAATGGGTCGCGTGTTTCACCAGATAACAAGCGAGGAAAGCGAAAAAATCGAGCTGGGGGCCATTTGAGAAGTTTGGGAATCGATGTATCTGAGAGATACTAACTGACTCCCGGCTTGGAAATCTGATTGAGCCGGGGCACGTGCCGGTGGCTGGTGCCACAATTAGCCGCAAATGGCAAATGAATTTCCCAAAGCATTTTCATTAGCATAATTAATAGAAAATAATAACGAAGGGCTTTCAATTGAGTTATTTGTAAAGCTGTTCGAGTTAGTTATCTAGAAATATATGTACAATATTTTACTCGTATTAATTTTGTATTTAACAATGAACAATTTAGAGAAAAATTTAAAATTAAATCCCTGTAATAGATACTAAAGAAAACTTGATATAATTTAATATTTAAGTTGGTTTCTTGTCTATATTTTAAAAACTAAGACCTAGAGTACTTATAGGGATATATAATTTGATATTTAATAGAATTTAGAGAAGATCTGACAAAGAATCCAAGTTTTTATATTTATTATAAGCAAAAATCAATTTTTAATCAATCTAAATTATTACTTTACTAAGAACTTAACGTTTTCATGGGTTTTAATATAGATATATTAAGCTTTTAAAGGCTATATATGTTTCTTATCTTTACTAATATACAAATATAACAGAAAAACAAAGTTTTTCATAGTTTGATATATGCAAATATTGATTTTAAATTAATTAAAATAAATACCTCTTCGTCTCGGGCTAAGAAATTAAAGTTTTCGGTTATTATATATAGATAAGATTCATACAAATTCTATATATATTCTACATTTTTATTACAACTAAAAAACTGCTCCCTAAAATATGACTGAAGTGAGTTTAACTCCAAAGAACTTGAACTCCAGTGCTGAGTGCGGAAGTCCTGGGCCGGGGCGTGGCAAGTTTTATGAGCTGAATTAATGGTTTATGATGATGATGGCTGCCTCGCCCTGCTCTCGAATAGAAACTGAAATGGGAATGGGAATGGCAATGGCAAGAGCCACAGTCAGAGTCAGAGTCAGAGCCAGAGCTTCTGGCTGTGCCCCGACCATTGTTATCGAGGCGCTGACGGGGCCAGTGCGAAGCCTTCTCCCAGTTGGGATCACAGCAAGTTTCCTCAGAAGCCGATGCAAAAAAAAAGAATAAAATAAATAAATAATATTCAGAAGAAGAGAAAACCTTAACAGAAGGCAAAAAAAGGCGGACGCGTGCCCCACGGATGCCAGTGAATGCGCAAACAAACACCGGGAACGGAGGACGAACAGCGAAAATCCGAAAGCCGAAATCAGAGAGCGATTATAGGCCGCCGCAGGAATGTTCTTGGTAGCCGTCGACCGACCAAAAAGACCATCTTCTCGTTTTGTTTGCCAATCCGAAATTCCTCACAAAAAAAAGAAGGCAACAAAATCCAGGCAGTTATTCATCCTCTGCAAGTCAGGTGTGCAAGCCAGGTGAGAGGAGTGAGGAAATAAAAAAAAAATTATAAGCTTGAGTTTCTTTAGAAAATTTTGGTTTTTATTTATTTTGGAAGAAAGCGAGAGGTTTTTAATATGAAATAAAATTTAAAAAAATAGATTTGAAAAATGTCTTTTTTATAGTTTTTAAAATATATTTAAAAGTAGACTTGCTTGAAAATACATGGTTTTTATGTATTTGGTAAGCAAATATTTATTTTAAATTGATATATTTTCCATAACTGACAGAAAACATTTAAGATTCAGTAAATTTAAGAGTAGATCTCTCAGAAAATCAAAGTTTTTAATATAGTTTGTATGTTAATATTAATTTTAAATCGATTAAAATGAAAGCTTTTAAATTTCTAGCTCAGAGACAATGCCGTTTTTGAAAAACAGAGTTGAAATTAAATATATATACATATATATATATATTTTATATATTAGTATAATTTACAAATGCTGAAATAAAGAATTTTTTGGAAAGAATATATCTCGATGGTATTTATTTAATTGCCAAGATTTACAAAATCAAACCCAAAGCTTCCCCTTTACATTTCGAATAAAAACAACAATTTATATATTTTTTTTTGTTTTTTTATATATATTATTCATCTGATCATATTTTTGTGAACTTTTTACAATTATTTTAGTTTTTCTTTCGGTTTTATAATTAAAAAAAAAAAAAGAATTAACCAGTTTGCTTAAACGTTAGCATATAATTATATATAATATATATATATATGTATATATATATATCGGGAGCATATATACACATATATAGTTCATATATGCTGCATGTGTGTGTGTGTCTGTGTGTATGTGTGAACGAGTACGTGTCTCTATACACTATATAGATCCGTTCTTAAATATTAATAACTAATTTTGTTTATCTCATCCCATATTTATCCACCCCTCCTTATGACCTTCTTCTTCTTCTTCTTCCTTTTCTCGTTTGCTTTGTTACCATTTTCTTTTCGCTTAATATTTAACCCGCGGAAAAAAAATGCTCTTAATTTTAGTGAATTAAATGCTAAATATTCTTAAATTTCTTCTTACATTCGTTGAGTGTGTGTGTGTGTGTTGAGTGTGTGTGTGTGTGCAGTGGGTGTTGCGATGTGTTTTTTAAACAAATTGTTAAGCTTAAATTACAATTAAATTGAAATTAAAACTAAACAGAAAATGCCAGAAGAACTCGCCATTGAACTAACTGTCTGTGTTTTGTTTGATTTTAAATATTACAAAAGTTGTTCGTTATTTATATATATATATATATATATTTTGTTTTGTTTTGTTTTCTTTTTTTTAGCATACTTTTTATGAAAGACATTTACACTCACACATATGGGGATATATGTTGTATGTAATTTATATATATTTACCAAGAATTTTCCATGTGTTTTTTTCGCTCTTCGATTTTTGTACATTTTTTAAAAATTACCTTTAAACTATTATACATATATATATATATATAATATACATATATAAATATGATCTTGCTGTAATTTGGGATTGTGGCTTGTGTGATTTTATTTGCAATAAAATTTCCTATATATATATATATATATATTATATGTATATATATATCTTTGATCAAGTGGTGAAGTTTATAATTTGCTTAAATGCTAAATCCTTTCACTTTCCCCCTCTCCTTCATTATATGCTTTTAAAGTCTGAAATGTTAATTCGTTTTAGCTGATTTGGGTTGGATTTTTCTATATATATATATATTCCTTTTTTATGTTATGTATAAATATTCTTGTTTTTTTTTTTAGTTTTTGTTTTTAAGACGACAAAATGATGATTTGAACTTGAAACTTCTTTTTTTTTGCTTGATTTTCTTGGTTTTCCTTTGCTTTTTCACATAATATTATTTTTTAGCTTTTAGTTTTTAGTTTGGTTTAAAGAACTTGAAAATTGGAATTAAGTTTTAGCTTTTATGATATGCTGAGAGCTGGCCTTAACCGCGGCTTTGGTGCAGCTCCGTTTTAATCTTCTGGTGATTTTTTGTGGGAATAAACCCTGGTATATAGCCCTGTATATATATATATCCCCCTATATATATATATATATCCCACCCACCCCCTCTACCATGGCATGGTCTACATATTGCATTTAAAAATTTCCCCAAACTTTTTTGTTTTTTACTTAATTTAACGCCATTTTTATGCCTTTACTTTATATTGTTTTATCTTTCATGATTTTAAACAAAACAAACTTGTTTTAATTTGCTTTGTTTTTTGTTTGTCATATTGTTTTTGCCTTTGTTTTGTTTTTTGTTTTTTATATCGTTTTATCACTCATTTACTTCGTTGATCCTGGCGGCTTAAGCTAGATCTCTATAATACCTATTTTTAGTTTTAAGATTTACCTTTCAAGTTCAAGTTTCTCTCAACTCGACTTGCTTTTTAGTTCGATTTTTGCTCCTTCATTTTATACATGCTTTACTAAGTTTATTTATATATATATATTTATGTGTATGAAAAAAAAATATATATATTCTTGTTAACTACAAAATACAAAAAAAAAAGGGAAAATAAAACTAACAGCCCTGTTTCTTTCTAGAAATCCTGTATCGGTGGCTTATTTTAATCAAGTTTTTCATATTTTTTACACAATTAACTTTCTTTTTTATATAGAAAAATGAATTGATTGAGAAAAATTTTAGAAAAACTTGGGGAAAATCTGCCACCTTAGAAGATTATAGAGAGAAACCCAGGGCTGTGTCTGTGTGTGAATATATATATCGATCTGGGTCGGGGAGAGTCCTGGCTGGGAGCTGGATATGTATTGCAGTAGAATCTAAGCTTAACAGCTAACCAAAGTTATGATCCAGCTGCTGGTGATGATGATGATCATGTAGCGGCTGATGCTGCTGCTGCTGCTGCAGATGAAGATGTTGCTGCTGCTGCTGCTGCAGGTGTTGCTGATGTTGCTGCTGTTGCTGGTGTTGCTGCTGCTGCTGCTGCTGTTGATGTTGCTGCTCCAGCACCGGCACCGGTGAGCTATCACCCCCGCTGCCCGCCGAATTGTTATTGGTATTATTGGTGCTGCCGCCGCAGTACTGCAGAAGTAGATTCTACACCATGTTCGCGTACTTATCCTGCGGCGACATGTAGTCCAGGCTGTTCTGGGAGAAGGCCTGCGCGGATACGGTGCCGGTGAAGGACGGCGATGGCGACAGGCCAAAGTTGGAGGCCGTATAGCCGGAGTGACCCATGTTATAGTTGACCTGATTCTGGTTGCTAAAGTACTCCATCTGTGAGTAGTAGCTGGGCGCCTGGGCATAGTTATTCGGATACTGCTGGTACTGATTGTGCCAGAAGTTGTACGAATCGTGATTGGACATATAGGCCGCCGAATGGGCGGCCGAGTGATGGGCGGACTGGGCCGACTGGGCGGCATGCGCCGCTGCGGCCGCCGACTGTGGCGACATGGGGGTAATCGGTGGCGATGGGGTTGTGATGCTGCTGCTGCTGTCCATGGGCGTGATATTACCACCTGGCTGGAGCAGCCTTGGATTGCTGCCACCCGCCGCTGAGCCATAAATGCTGTGATGATGATGTACACCACCGGCACCAATATCGCCGCCGGCATCTTTCAGCTGATCGTAAGGCGAACGCAGGAGATCCTGTGACACGCCCACACCACCGACGCCAACACCAACACCAACGCCGCCCAAATTGAGGCCACCAACGCCCGAGGAGCCAGAGCTGCCGCCGCCGCCACCGACACCTGAGCCGCCGCCATAGCCGCCGGAAAGATGCTCCTTCTTGCATACAATGCTCACCGGACTGACTGATGTGGCCGGCGTGGGCAGCAGTGGCGAGGAGTTCTGGTGCGCCGCTGTCACATTCAGGGCCGCCGCTGCCGCTGCTGCCGAGAGATGACTTCCTGCTCCACCGCCGCCGCCGCTGCTGCTGCTGCTGCTGTTGGGCGTGGATCCACCATTGCCGCCACCGCCACCTCCCCCTCCTCCGCCGCCATTCCCGCTGCTGTTAACCGCCGCTGCTGCCGCGGCGCTCAGGAAAGAGTTGTGATGCGATTTGAGCGATTGGGTGGCTGCCGCTGCCGCTGCATTGGCCGCCGCTGCCGCTGCCGCCGAGTTGCTGCTGCCGCTGGAAGAACCGCCTGCACCTACACCACCACTGCCGCCGCCGCCCTGGCCCTGGCTGGACTGTGACTGGGCGTGGCTCTGCTTCTGACCCGATTTGCTATTGCCGGATCCTCCGCTCTGGGATCCGTTGTTGTTGCTACCATTGCGGTTGTTGGATGAACTACTGCAGCTGCCACCGCCGCTAGAACTGGCGTTCTTCGAGCTGCTCAGGCTGTTGGATTGCTGCTGCTGCTGGAGCTGTTGTCGGCACTTGGCGCGTCGGTTCTTGAACCATACCTGGGAGAGGGGAGAGAAAAGGAGAAGGATTAATTAAAGGTACTTTTTAGGTTCAGACTTAAAATTAGTTTAAATTTGAGATTTATTCTCTTTGTATGAGAGGGTTTATGTGCTTTAGGAAGTTTAAAAGCTAAATCTGAACATCATTAAAGAGAAGTACAGTGAAATCTGGGTAGCTAATTCCTTCCATGTTCCCATGAACATGTGTTTAGCTTGGTTTTCCATCAGATTCCTTTCCCTAAAGCCAAAAAAAAAAGTTTTTTTAATACTTAAAACATCCCCTACAAGACCTACTTTTTTTGGAACCCAAAAAAATAATTGAAATCAATCAGAGAACACCGTCGTCTTCGTGGTCCAATCAATCGAGCGAATATAACCTCCACTTTGATGCCACAAATTGTGTGGCTATTCAAGCAGATCATGTCTTTAGAAAATTCTAAAGCCGCCGTGGAAATCGGAAAATAAGGTGAATAAAATCGCAGACGACAACAAAAAAAAAAGAAGGAAAAATTCGTAATGCTTTGAAGTTTTTCCCCCCACCCAAAACTGAGCATTTCTTTTCAAGTTCATTAGAAGCACAAGAGGGACATGATATCAAGTCGCTTAAATATTTGCCAAATGTTGTCTAAATTTTTGCTAAAATTTGCAAAAAAATAAAAATGATTTTTTATATACAAATAAAAATGCGTTATCAATATTATTATGCAATTTGGCAGCAGTTCATTAAACGGAATCAAAGTAAAGCAAATCAGGAACAAAGTCAAATCACTAAAGGGGATTTACGAATGCAAAATTGAATTGAAAATTGAAATTGAATTTCCAAAAGGGGGCTGTGTGTGCACGGTGGTTGCTTGTGCTGACAAATAATGAAATTTGATACGCCTTGTTTAATGCTCTTTTTTTTTCCGTTGAGGGTATCCCCCTTGGAAGATTTTCAGGAAAAGGTTTTTTTCTCCTTCCCCCAGAAAACGGCAATGAAATGCTCGAGTGGCCGCAGCCGCAGCCGCGTGGCAAGTGTTAACTTCGAAAAGGGGCACGAGGCTTCGGGGGGGTCAAAGGGAGAGAGTGGGTGGTAAGTGGGTGGTGGATGGGTGGTGGCTGCTCCGTCGTCGGTAATAAATTCAGCTGTTTACCAAAGCACAAGCCATTAGCAAGCAACACCAACAGCAACCCCAAAAAGCAACAAATCACTGAAATAACATTTGCCATGCAATCGGTTTTCGTTTCAGGTTCGGTTTTTGATTCGGGTTTTGGGTTTTGGCTTGGTTTCGCCTTCGGCTTGGCTTTGATTTGGTTTGGCCAGCATGCCCGAATGGTTAAAATGATTGAAAAGGAAAATTAAAACAAATTTTTAAATGATTTGAATTTTTTGAAAATTTATAAATTGGTATTTTTTGACTTTTCAAAAACTTTGTAAATTGTGTGGAAATTTTTGTGAATTTCACATTACAAGGAACTTAAATTTGTGTGCACTTAAAAAGTTCAAAAATTTATTTTTATATCTACAAAAAAATATGAATTTTGAAAATTCCTATAACCCTTCAGAAAATGTGTCAAAATATAAACCAAAAACTTTATAATTTCGTAATAAAATAACCAACTAATAAAATAAAAGCCAAGGCGACTGAACTGGCACTTAGCGGATTGTTTGCAGCCCCCCTTAAGCATAACAAACAAGGCTAAGTGAATTCCTTGCGCTCGAGTGTGCCGCTTTATGGGCTGTTTATTGTTGTCTTCTCGTCTTCGATTCGAAAAGGGATGCGTTTCCCAAAACAAAAAAAAAATAATAAAGAGAGGAAGGAGCAGGACGAGTGGGTGGTTTGGGGGCGTGATTCTGTGTGACAATATAATCGAGTCAATTTTTTGGCCGCCGCCGGCTGTTGATGTAACTTTTCCTCTCTCGCCCCCTTTACAGGCGCGTGACTTTTTGCACTTGTCGTCGTCGTATATATCCTGCCTATATCCTGTACATAGCAACCCTCTTGCCTTGCTCCCCGCATAATTTATTCATTGCTCGGCCCGGCAAACTAATTGATGTGGGAAAATTGCAGCCGCCGGCCATCGGCACACGCCCACTTTCACGCCCACTCCTCCATGGAGGAAAATAAACAAACAGAAAGGACGACGACTGGGGACGAGCAGGAAAAACATTAAGCAAGTGTGAGCGATAGACACTTGACTAGAGAGCAAACACACTTGAGGGAAATTGCCCAGGAAATTTTTAGGTGGGAAATTCAAAGCTTTCCGGTTTTTCCCACACTTTTATTGCTTTTAATTTGTTTTAAAATACAATTTTTGGAGTGATCTTAAGATACATAAAAGGTTACAAAACTATAACAATTCAATGGGAAATATTTTCGAGGGACATAAAGATGTTTAATAAATTTTTTGCGCCTTTAAAATATATTAAAATTCCCGGAGCAACAAAAGAAATGTTGAAAAACATATTAAAATATTTCCTTGTAGTATTTTTGAAGATATTATAATAGTTTAATTTATTTTTTTAATTGAATGACATTTATTTAATATTTAAATATATATTTCAGAGATGTACAAAGTAAGGGAGAAACATAAATAATATATACATATTTTTTTGTATATTAATATGTACATTTTTATATATATTTTTTAATTTCTTTCAATTGGCTTTACCATTTTTATGATTTAAAAATTGGAAGTATATTTTTGAGTGCTTCCAAAAATTAAATAAATATTTATGTACTTCCCAAAATTAAAGTAAATTATAGAAATATTTATTTACTTTCAAAAATTAAATAAATATTTATTTTGCCTGAAAAATTTTCTAAAATCTTCGTTAATTACGACTTTGGTATCATTTTTTCAATAAAGAACAAGTGCCTGAGTGACTTTTAACTCCTTGCCTGAGGCTGAACTAAGAACATAAATCCATATGTACACGGATATATATATCTCTCTTAACTGCAACATCAGCGGTTGCATTAACAAATTGAATATTATGCATAAATCCTGCAACTCGCCCCTTCTCTTTCTAAGCCTGTATATATATACTCTATATCTATATATATATATATGCATCGCAGGGGGAAAGAGTAGGAAAGAAAGGTGGCGTGGAAAAGAGTGGAAATTGTTAATCCGCAATGGGAAAATTAATTTTATAAAACAGCTGTGCGTGAGCAAAGTTTTCCCTTCTGCGCACCCATATTTCTCACTCTCCCTTTCGCCTCCTTTTCTTCTCTCCTGTTTTTTTTTCTTTTTTTTTTTTTGTGCTGCAGACAAATCCTTTTGCAACAAAAAAGGAATTTCAGAGCATCAGGCTGAAAAGGGGGAAAATGGAAAACGTATAGAAAAAGAGTTGGCTAAGTTTAGGTGCCCTCTCACTCTCCCTACCTCTGTCTGTCTCTCTCTCTCTTTCTCTCTGTCTGCCTTTGGTCCTTGCAACCCCCGACGAAGAACAGCTGAAAGAGAGGCGCAAATATCCTGAATCCTGTCCTGAATACACGTGGTGACAATGGGAGGGAAGGCGATCGAACTGGTAGGGTAATGGAAAAATGGGTGGAAAGCCAGTATACACAATGAAAAAAAAATATATGTATGTTTAAGTAACTTCCTTTGATCCTGTGATCCCTGATTTGATGCTTAAAAAATTATGAAAAATATTTTAATATTCATTAAATCGTTAATTTTCCTAAAGAAAAAGTGTTGCATTTACTTTATAAATATGTCTAAATTAACTTGATTATGTTTTTAAATTTTTGAGATATATTTTCAAGTTAAGAAATATTAATTTAAACAACAATTATTATTTAACTGTTTTATATTTGTGGTTTTTTAAATGATTAAGGTAGTTGGAAAAGAATTCTAGTGATTCCTATTCCCCACAGTAGTTCTTTGTCTTTCAGCTTGCCACCTTTACCTTAAAATAATTTGTAAAAATATTAATTGCGGTGTTTCCTTGATTTTCCTGCAGTGCATGGTCCTGGCTATTAGTTATTAAGGATGCTAAGGGACTGAAAGGGATGCTGCTTTCGATGCTTCGACTGCCTCTATGTACTGCCTCTACTGGTTTTCCTTCTGTGATTTATGACTGTGCCAGCGATGGCAGCCGTCCCCGGGTGCCAACCCTCCTTTTTGGCTACGAATTCGGATTCGGATTTGGACATCGAATGAAAACATTTGGGCGTAAATGTTTGCTCTGTTCTGGTGCAGATAAGCTGCGTAAAATTATTACGTTATTTGTATTGGTTGCAATCAACGCCCTCTCACTTAGCTGTGAATATGGCAATGGAGGAGTAGGAGGAGGAGGAGGAGTTGGGGGGGAAAGGAGACTGAGACTGAGACTGAGACCCACCCCGGGATCTGATCTCGACTGCTACTGGGCCATAAAGATGCCTATCATTCAATTAATATTTACCAGGCCAAAGCCCCGGGACTCTTTGGCTGCAGTGATTATGACTCCGATTTCGTTGCGGGGATTCTGGGCGAGATCCTGCTTCTGATTTCCTCACACTCTTACTCTTACTTCCCTCTCCCCTCTTGGAGGTTAATCATTATTTATGTGGTGACCTTTCAATGGGGACCCTGCTGCGAGGAGGTAGACTCCTGTTTAAGAGCTTCTTTCGAGGTGGTCTATGCCCTGATGGTTGACTTATTTTAATATTATAAGCATAAGAATACATTTAATTTAATAATAAATAATATATATTTCCTTCCTAAACTTCCTAATTTATCTAGATTTTCTCCGCTTTCTATGTGTCTAGTCCCAGGTCTAGTTTTCCTCTCCTCTCCTCATCGCTGGCTAATTGAGTTGCTTGGCTTCTTTGGAATTCCAAAACACGGAACGTAACACGGAACACGGAATACCCAGTTATAGCCCCTGGTTCCTCCCCTCTCGATCTGCAAAATGAAAACCAAAAGCCAGACGCCTTTGGTAACATGCAAACGATTCGTGTTTTTTCCTCTTTTTTTTTGGATTTTTTTTTTAACTTGGGGTTTTGTACGGTTTTCCTCCTAGTTTTCATTGCTGTGTAATCTGATGCGTTGTGGGTGTGTGTTTTTAATGGGAGGTGTAGCCTGTGTGTGCATTGACATGTTGCGTCACTTGAAAGACAGGCAACACAGGCACAGTGGGTCAAATAGTGGGCTTTAAGTGGCACCTTTTAAGGTAAATATTTATTAGAAAAAAATCTTTAATTTAATTTGGATTTTGATTAAGTTTTTTTATTTGAAATCTTTTTTAAACTCTACTTTATTTGTGTTTATTTTATAGCAAAAATTGCTTTCATTTATGTTGAAAATATCCAACCACTGTACCAGAGCGAGCACCTTTCTAAAAAGAGGAGACAGTCCCAGGACTTCCACTGAGAACACACAAAGAGAAAGCGAGAATTGAGACATGTGGAAAATCTATACAAATGTCAATTCCCTGTCCCAGGGCCCCCGCTTCCTGTCCTGTGCTGTCCTGCCTCGTCCATTCTCCTCCGCTCTAGCCTGTCCCTCTCGGTGTGCATTACTCGAATCGATTGTGTGTTAAGAACGTAACTTTTGAATAGGGAAACAATTTTGAGAGCGGGGGTGGAATGAAGTCAATTCATGGGACATGTGCAAGATGTCCTTGCTGCTGCAGTGCTTCTGCTGCTTCTGCTTTTACTACGTTTCTGCCTTTGCTTTGCTTCTGATGACACACAAACCCCAAACCCCCCCTCCTGGACCTGAGCGTAGGAACGTGTCGTTTTTCACCGACCACTGCAGGGGCTTCCTTGGTCGCTTTTCCTCAGCTTTCCTGTTCTTTAAAATGTTTGTAACTGCAGTTGGTTTCTCGGTTCACTGCCTGGCCTGGCCTGTTTTTCTTTAAAGGCTTTCCCTCGTTGCTGGTTTTGTAGACAGCATTTTCCTACTTTTACTCAATTTTATGCTTCATTTAAAGCCAGTTTCTATCGAACCATTTTGTGGATTTTTTACTTTTCCTAACTTCTAGTAGGTTTTTTGGGTTAAAAATTTCTAAAATGATAAATATTTTATATATTATGTTTATAACTTATGTGGAAATTTTCTTATTTTCCCAGATTCCCAACTTCTTCTAGACTCTCCCCAACTACTTTTCTATTTTCTCTTTCTAAATGTCATCATTATAAGTGTCTTGAGCTCTAAATCTTTTTTTTTAACTAAACACACATTTACGCATATCCTGTCCAATATTTATAGTTTTCCGATTGAATAAGACCTTAAATTGTACAATTTTTGCTGCTTCTTTTGGCCTTGTTTTGGCAACACAACAAACTGCTTTCGGCCCTGCAATGTCACGTCCTTAAATTACAGGGACAAAAGAGTCGAAAGCAAAAGCAAAAAGCAAGCAAAGCTAACAAAATCGATAGATCAATGACAATTGCAGTTTGCCAATAATGTTTGTTTTTCTTGGCGTATTTACATTGCAGTTTCCAGCTCAAAACGATCGATTGCGGCTGTGTTTTCCCAAGAAATTACCAAAGAGATGACAGTTTTTCCAGCATCATCGAACCGGAAGCAAACCTCCGATCGGTTTTTGGGCCATTTGGCAGGCCCCAGCGGCGCTACGCAAACTTGTTTATTTAGGCTCAAAAAGGAGAGGAGACGCACCTAAACAAACACCCAGAGAGAGTTACGATCCCGAAATCGAGATCTCAATATCCCTTGATTGAGTTGCACAATTTGCTGTCATCGTGCGCTCATCTGCTGAAGGCTAAAAATTAGCGCAAATTATGCTCGACTAATGCCTTGAGCAAACTCCAGTTACGCTACCATTATTTCCTTGCCTCGTCCTTGTGCTATATCCTATATGTCCTGTCCTGGAGGGGTGACTTGTCATACCCCGCAAATACTTTGAGTAAATACAAGGGATTTTTGTATTTTTTGGGGGGGTAAATGGGTAAATGGGAAACCAGGAAACCGGGAAACCGGGAACTCTTGCCTCTATTTGCATTAAAAGTCATCAAATCTGTACGCTCCATATGTGCCATGAATGAGTGAGGAGAAGTATCTATATATATATATGCACATATATCCATCACCAGTATCCACCACATCCAAAACCGGCACAATCTGTTCCCTTTCGAGCTGTTGTAATTTGTTTGTTTTATGGATTTCGATTTCGTTTGGTTATAACTTTCCAAGGGCATTTCATCTAATTAAACCAACTATAGACAGTGTTGCTGTTTTCGGGGGGGTTTTTTGGGTGTTTTCTGTTTATTTTCTGGGTCTTTGAGTTAACAAGAGAAAAAGAAAAGCTCACATGTGCGGGTAATGGCTGGAATTGAGACTTTTAGGAGTCAACAAATTAGATTTCAGTCAGGATAAAGGATATTTGTTGTTGTTGTTTGGGGAGTGTTTTGTGAGGCTTTATCTAGATTTCTTAGCTTAATATGTTTATTCAGCTTACCTGTACTCTGGATTCGGGCAGATTGATTTTTAGAGCCACTTCTTCGCGCATAAAGATGTCCGGGTAACGTGTCTTGCCAAAAAGTGCCTCCAAAACATCCAGCTGGGCGCGTGTAAATGTGGTGCGTTCCCGACGCTGTTTTCTTGTGTTGACTCCTATTATTTATTAAATAAATTAATAAAAAAAAAAATAAATAGAAAAGAAATACATTAGTTTAAAGATGCCTAAAAAAAGAGACAAATGCCTGACCGAATGTGCTGAAGCTTATCAGAAGAGAATAAATTAAGTATACGCCGTGTGTGTCAGCGCTCTGACTTTTCCCAGTAATATTAACCGTTATTTTGGAGCGTCATATATATATGTGTGTGTGTGTGTGTGACTCTATAAGATTGTGTGTGTGTGGTGGTAGCAACCCCCGAAAAATGCTAAAGGCCAACCCCTAAGAGAAAAAAGGAAAACGGCAACCAACCCCCGTGCAGCAGCAGCAGCAGCAGCAGCAGCCGCCCCAAAAACTCAACGACGACAACTCCCTTTCAGACTCAGTACATAAGCTGTGTGTGCTATATACACACATACATATATATATATATATATCTCTATATATATAATATACATATCTTTTGTTACTCTGTGTGTGCTGCGTACTAAGCCGCCGCATTGTTTGCTTTTGCCATCATCCCTCTCTTGGAGGAGGAAAATAATATGAAAAGGAAAAAAAAATACATCCCACTCCTCGTCGGGCCTGTCCCAAATACACGTACACTCGCCCTCTCCCTCCCCTTTCCCTGGCCCTATCAAAAATTAATGAGTTAGTCATTTTGGTCATGAATTTATAAATTGAATAAAAAACTTCACTTCACTTCGCTTCAGTTCGCTGAGGCAACTTGCAGCTGCCGCTTTTTGGGTTTCTGTTTCACTTTTCGTTTTCGCTTTCAAAATGGTCGCCAAACTCTATATTTCTATATCTAAATCTATAGATTATATAGCCAAAATCAATTAATTGCCATTTGTTGTCTGTGTTTTTGTTTTTCTTTTTTTGTGATTTTATTTGCAAGAGGTTGTTGTTTAATTAACAAAAAACTGCTACTTAAGGTGGCGAGATTTCTTTCTTTGGGTTTTGCTTTCATTTTTGTATGGTTTTAATTTTTTATTATTTATTTAGGGGGTTTCCAGAAAGGTTTTTGCAGGTTTTTTATTTATTTAATTTTTAATTTTTATTTATTGAATTTGTATTTCAAGGAAAAATTTAAATAACTTAAGGGAAAAATGTATTTTAATTTAAAAAGTTCTAACAACAATTTCTGGTTTAAAACTAATAAAGAGATTTATTAATTTGAATTTTTGGCAATTATTTAGACTTAGTTTCAAATTGTTTACAAGTCTGAAATTAGTAGTTTTACTTTTTTATAGGTTTTAAAAATATAAAACAAACATGAATAAAACAATTTAAAATTAATGTTTTTCTTTTTGCCTTATTTTGAATTTAATTTTAATTTTTAAAATTTTGTTTTGGGAGTTGCTCAATAATTTTTGTGCTTTGCTTTGGGCCAAGTCTTTTGTTGGCATTTTGTAGCCAATATATAAATTTTTGTTGTGATTTTGTAGTTGCCTTTTTTATGTCGTTTTTTTTTTGTGAGTTTTTATGTTTGTCATTTGCAGCGTCACCGAGCGAAGCGCAAAACTGGAACCGAAGCCAAGCGAAGCTCAAACTTAAGATTGGAGCTTGAAAAAGAAAAACAAACTGGAAGATAAAGTCGGACCGAAGCTCATTATTCATTTTGACAATTTAACTGATAATGATGCAATATCGATGCGAACTGACATTGAAAGGCTGCCCAGCAGCAGCAGCAAAACGAAGAGGAAGCCACTGTGTGCAGAGTACAAAAAATGGAAACTACAGTCAAAACTTGATCACTTAATTAACCAAAAAGGTTGCGAGTTGTTAAATAAAAACAAAAAAGAAGGGATTTCAGAGAGAACAACTGTAGTAAATCCTAAAAGGAAATTAGTTTTTATCTTTCGATTTAATTTTTAGAAAAATAATTCATGATAACCTTCAGCACATTTGATCTAAAACTACATTTCTTACTCATTTCTTTTGTTATACCAAAATTGTCGATGCGATATTTACCCCACATACCTTGGGAGAACCCAACGGCCTCCAGTCCATGTGGGAGACCGAAGGGACCCAGCGATGGCATCGGCATGCCGGGCGGTAACGGTCCATGGGGCACCGAATGGTGCGGATGTGGACCACCATAGCTGTGCGGATGGGGACCGAGATCGCCCGACTTGAGGAAGCCCGCCGCCATCAGGGCCTCGGTGGAATGCAGCGCCACGGTGAAGCTGTGTATTTGCGCCGCCGGTATTCCGAATTAAATATATATATTTTAATGTATCCCCAAAAGGATGATCGCTAGCTCCTAGCACTAGCTCTAGGATCTTTGCTTATTTGTTTGAATTCCTTGTAGGTGCTCGCTTTTGGTGGTTGTATCTGTAAAAGGACATGTGGGACATATTAGATATTGTTGCATATATAGGAAAGTATTTACAAGATTGTTGATTGATATTAAAGGCATTTTTGAGATTTCTAATGAAAAGTAGTGGCTGGGAAATTTTATTTCAATTAATTTTTGAGATCTTTAAATACCTAGAAAGTAATTATTAAGATTAATACTTAGTTTTAGATATTATTTCAACGATTTTAAAAGTTTAAAATTAATTTAATTCTTTAAACATTTTAAAAATAATTTAATTTGTTAACCCTGTTAAACGAATTAATTATTTTATTGGCTTAAAATCTTAAAATAAATTTATTTAATCTGTTAAAGGTTCTAAATGACTTAAATATTCCTCTAAATTTGTTTTAAAAAAGATATATTTATTTACACTTTAATTTCTATAGCTTAAAGCTTGATAATTCCTTAATTAAATCATTTTTGATCCTTAAAATAAAATTCCCTTTGGCAGTCAACATGATAACAACAATTTCCGGCATCAACAACTACTGATATTCCGATGGCAAACACTTTGATAATTACATTTACAAATTCCTTAATTATCTGTGAAATTCACGAAATTCTGGTCACAGATAACTTGCTGTATTTGTTGTATAGGCTAAGCTCTTGCCACGAGTTCCAATTACACTCTAAGATCGGTTGAGACAAGAACATGGACTTATAAGGCCCCTAGATCTCGCCCACACACACTCTCTCTCTCTCTCCCTGTCGATCTCTTTCTTGAGCTAACTCTACTCCTGCGGCTTAATCCCAAGGCTGGTGGTGATGTAAAAACTTCTAATCTGGTCGGGAAGATTACCCAACCGCCCAAAAAGGGCCCGAACAAACCGCCAAAGAGGCGAGCCGAAGAGACGAAGCGAGAGCCACGAACAGAAACTAAGACTGCGATACTCGGACTCGGACTTATCTTGCGGTTTAAAGATCTTTGATCTGCGCTTAGCCGCAGGATTATTTCAGACACTTACTAAAAACGGGCACAGACACACACATCGGGACCTGATCCAGGACAATGGGAATTAAGATTAAGCCCAGACAGGGACACAGGCTGGATTAAATCTACTTTTGGGACATGTATGTATGTACCCACAGTTTCTATGCCATTTCGTGCGAAAAATAAATTAGCCAAAATATATCGCCAGAGAAGAGAAAAAAGGGACAGAATTCTCTCCTGGTGAAATTTTAAGGACTCTGAGGTTAAGAGGCCAATGGCAATTGCGGTATTAGCACGAACACCGACACCTCGCATTGTTTTGAAATTTGAACACGGAAAGACCCGAACGAACTACTTATTTGTCATCATCACAGAGCCAGACCCTCGCCGGGGTCCTTGCCAGGGTCCTCTCGGGGTCCTCTCGGGGTATGTAAAATTTGTTTTGTTTTGTCATGTCGTTTTCATGGCTCAATGCACTCCCGAAAAACTCGCAAAAGAGACACACAGCATTCGGGAACCCAATCCGAGTCTCTTCCCAAATTACATGCTCACGCGCACACGCAAATTAATAACACATCTGGCTTCAATTCCAAAGGGGATAAAGCAAGGATACTGAATTCTGATTCCAATTTTCGGGGAGGGTGCTCGGTTGGCGGGCACACGGGGATTCCCGGGCCACCAACTAAACAGAAGCTGATCGGAACTAAAGCTGTAATTGATAGTTGAGGCCTTGAAAGTTAAGCTTAAAAGTTGATTAATTGCCATCGAAGAGTTAAAGGATTTCATATTTTAGGCAATAATAAAGAGATTTTAGAAAAGTTTTTGCATTATTTTTTGAGAGAGTTTGGATAAAACAAACTATATGCTTTTTATTTATATTTATTGAATTTGAAAACGGATATTTTTTAGTTTGTTTATTTAAACGAGCGAAAGATTAGAGGCTAATAAATAAATAAAAAATATATTTAAAGGAATATCCTAAAAGCAATCTAGGCTTTAATAATTTATAATTAATAAACATTAATTTGTTTTATTTATTATCTATACTAATTATATATTCCTCTTCCCTTTTCCTAAGACCATAAAAAAGAATTGAAAACTCTCAACATCTGTCAAAAACCTAGGAGTGTGTGTGTGTGACACATTTTCGTAGTGATCCCAGAGAGAGAGCTCTACGTGATTTTCTAGACATTTTTGCCCTCCCTCGCTGATTATGAAAAATCATGGTAAATGGCAAAAAAAGGGCAGCATAAAAAATAAAAAAATATAAAAGAGAACCCAAAATGAAGGCCCCGCTGGTTTCTTCCCTCACTCTTTTTTTTATTTCAAAAAGAGATCCCATTGTGAGTCAAAAGTTGAAACGAGGCGAAACAAAATCATTTACGCCGGGCACATATCACGTACGATTTTGTGGAGTATATCTTTGAGATCTATATATATATACTTTTTCTGATTTGACCAATTCTGGTTTGATTTTCACTCTCGGTTTCGTTAACAATTTCCGCCTTACTTGAAACCAAAAACACATATCAATCCGTTTGCACTCGCGTAATTACGGTCAAAATAATATTTGTTGGGTAAACAGCCGGAGGAAAAAAAAGCAAAATAAAGGCCACAATCCAAGATATATACCAGCTGAACGAACTGAAGAAGCTACCACAAGAAGAGCTACCGTCGAACCCGCACATATTGTGTGTATATATCCCATCCATCCAAGTGTTTTGGTACGCTGATGATGTCTCGATGTCTCGATGTCGATGGCAAGGCAAAGCCAAGTCCCTGGGAAAGTCGAGAAAAGAAATCGAACCAAACTGCCACTTGGCTACTGTTCATTTGGGCCATGGGAAGCAATTCCCAAACCGAACCGAGAGCTCCGTCTCTTTATTTCCCATGATTAATGGTCCAACTTTGCATAATATTTTTCTGGCTTTTTGGCTCTGACTAATAATCGTATCTATATTTAAGTTAGTCAGTCAGTCAGACGGTGCTGTGTGCAGCTGTCAGGAGCCCTGGCCAACCCGTCAGTCTCTCTCTCTCTGTATCACTCTGTAGTGTGTGCTGGATAGTCCGAGCTAGCTACTACTAGTGGCTAGTCGGAGCTATTAGCTGCCTTAACCAGCTCGCCATAACAACCTAATTTGGTCGGCCACATTGCACATTTTTCACACTGTCCAGCAAAGAGTGGGGAAACTAAATAAGCCAAATATTAGCCAAGTTTTGTTTGGGAGAATAAATATATTTACTAATTGCTATAATTATAAACTATAAAAAATACTGAACAAAGACTTGGAAAGCCTTAAAAAGCTAATGATATTATCTAAAAAATGTTTAGAAATATAATTTATATAAGCTTGGATTTAGTTTAAAGGATTTACTGGCGATTTATAGTTTTAATCTTAAAGTTATTGTGTCTTTTTTCATTGGCAAAAATACTAATAGTAATATTAATAAAATAATTCATGAATAAAATACTATTAAATAAATTAACTAAAAGAATAGCCTGTGCAGCTGACTAGTCTCTTCTATAAAGAAACCATTTAAGATCTGGCTCTTCTAACTAATCTAGTTATCTTAAAGAGAGACCTATGAAATGTAGGATATAGTAACTCCTTGGCCCTGCTGGCCAGTGTACACACTTCACACTGGGGCATGGTTAACGTGCCATGGCAGCCATGGAGAGCAGGAAAGAAACAGAAACAGAAACCGAAATGCATTTCTCAGGCTCATTTACATTGAGCCGCGGCTACTGGAATATGTGGTCGGTCTATGGACCATGGTCGTCTCTGGCTTGGAACTAGTCCCTGGTCGGGGCATAATAAGCTCCGCCGTCTGTCTACGTCTGTGACTGCCACGATTGGGGGGGGAAGTAAAAATATAAGTAATGCAACTTAATAAACGCAACAAAGAACGAGAAGAGCAGCAGTCACGTCCCACCGAAAACTGGTATATGGGTATCTTTGGTGCCAGGTTATAGCCAGGTCTATACTACCTACCAGTCAAGAGAGAAAGAGAGACTTTTTTTTGACTGGCTGCTAGCTTCAAGAGCCATTTCTACGCAAATGCATTTTGACATTTAAATTTGCAGTTTTCGCATAAAATTATATTTATTTATTTTAGCCGTGGCCAACGCGAGGGGTTAGCTTTGGTGAAATGCAGCCTTGCCGCGATTATGATTATGATTACGAATTGTGATGAGGCTGTTGAAGGGGATCCCAGCTACTGACTACTGACTACTGACTAGAGACTACTGACTGGAGACTACTGACTTTGACGTTGACGTTGGCTGAAGTTTAATTAAGCAACGTGCCAAATAATTGAAAAAGTGTGAAGATTTGACAAGTTTAAGACGCATTAAAAAGTGCCTCCTGCTCATATCTAGATATATATATATATATCTCTAAATAAACATATATGGCCTAGAAATCAGACTCTAACTGTTTGTGGCCGCGGCGACAAGTTTTTTTTAATTAGTTTTTGCTTATCGTCGGCCGCACATTATTTATTATTTACCTAATCAAATTGACACTTGAGCAGCAGTTGGTGTAATTAGAAGATTGCCAGGCAGATTGCCTAATCAAACTAATCCATGGCCTATAGATTAAGCCTAATCCCAAGTATATGTACTCAACTCAGAAAAGAACTGAAATTAAGACAAGATGGGTCTCCTTTTTGGGCCTTTATTTAACAGATTTCTGGATTCTTTCTAAATATTTAAATGTAAAGCAATTAAATTGCATAACAAATTGCTTATGCGGTTTTTATAATTGGTTTCCCATTCCCAAACAACAATTAGCATTTCGTGGCTAAAGTCAAGTAAAGCAAGTTAAACGAGAAATCGGCATCTAATACATCATATTCAGACAGAATAAACAAAACAAATGGCAAATAGTTTAAACTGGGGTATTTAATATTTTAATTAATAGAATAAAATTAAAGCCAAGTCAGTTACCAGATACTGTATCTTTTATTGGTTCTTCTTAAGAAGTTTTCTTTGTAGTGTAAATCAACTTTCCTGGGCCTCTTGATCTCTTCATTCACAAATTTAAAAAAAAAACAATAAATTTACATAAAAACTGCTGCCAATTGAACACAAAAGTCTGATGTTTTACGTAATTTTCTGCCTCTTCCCACAATTTCAACTTCAACTCCAACAATTTAACAATGAAACCTTCAACAAAAAGTAGCCAGAAATGTATTGGTTAAAAATATTGAATGAATTGCTTGTTGCGCTTGTTGTTGTTTTGATTGTACAAATGATTGCATCATGGACAGAGTGGACCAAAAAATAAATCAATAATAAACTAATAGAGTAAAGAGCTACACCAGACAGGCACCAGGCTAGAAAAACTTATTATATTTGACGCATTGTCAATGTGATCTTGATAAGTTGAAACTGGAAATGGAACCAGCAAGAAATGGATAGAAAAAAAATAGATATAAAAAATACCTCCGTCTGAGTGATTTCTATTTAAATGGCTTTGTCAACGAAATTTGAGAAGCAACAACATCGCGTAATGAGCAAAGAGTGAAGAGAGATAAAAATTAATAATACAAATAATTGGAAGGAAGGAAAGAAAAAAAACACACACACACAAAATAAATCTTAGAAATAAAATCGAACGAAATGGAATGAAATGAAACCTCACTTAGGGCGAGGCGACAGCTCCGCCGCTGCCGCCGCCGCCGCCACCAGAGATTGACAAAAGATGACGACAAAAAATAAGAGAGTGAAAAAAAAGGCAAGACACGATCTCCCAGGTACAGCTTTATCTATATATCGACTGTGTGGGAGTCAGAGTTAAAGACGCAGTCGAAGGTACAACAAATCCAAAAAGATTGGGGCGTGCTAGGGAAGCGGAACAATGGTTACCGTTTCACAGAGAGAGAAATTGAAGGTGTTTTTCGTATGATTTTTGCACAAAAGAAATAGTACTATAAATTACGAGAGAAATAATAATGTTAATATAAATCTATGGCTTAAAAACTGTAAATATCTAAAGATACAGAAAAGTAACGAACAGAATTCTCCAGGTTTTTATTAATCATTTTAAGGAAGTCTCCAAATCGATGTAGATTTTATTTTTAATATAATTAATTCAAATACTTTGTTAACATATTAATTTGTTAAAAAAGTAAACAAAATAATTATATTTTTAATATTTTAATTAAACAATAATTGAAAAAAAGTTCAGTTTAGTTCTTTTAAGCCACAAAACTGAATGAAACTTAAAATATTTTCTTTGGCTTCTGAATCTTAATCAACTTTCTTGGTCCCCCCAAATATCATATATTTCTATAGCTTCCCAAAATTATTTACAGTGCCGCCTAGAGCAAAAATTCACTCATTCGCTGGGGGATATAGACGCGATAAGGTATCAAATGTGTCGCGGCGCAATCTTGGCGACTTTCAATTCACAAACCCAAACCCAAATCCAGCCCAGAGCTTGCTTGAGTGCTGGGCGGATGTTGTGAATGAATGAATATTGGCATTGAGACATTGGGCCATTGAGACATTGAGCCATTGCGGGATCTAGGCTCTGCGTGGGCGCGTTCCAGCTCCAGTCTAGAGACTCCAATGTGAGATTCCTCCTCGAAAAACCACTCTCAAAACCAAAACCGAAATCGAAATCCAAATCAAATTCAAACTTCAGGCGAACGCAAGAATTGGTAGAGAAAAATGAGAAAAATCGACTTGCATATTAATAACCATATGCAAATTAATAATAATAATAATAATAATACAGAACAACGAAGTAGCAGCGGCAGCAGCGGCGAGAAGTCAACGTTTTATTCAGATATTATAATTTATAGCCGCCGCTTTGAAATTAGACGATGATTTCGGGGACGGAGCCGAGAGATGTGTGAATAATGCGACCTGAACGGGTCATGGATGGGTCCGTCGGCTGGCCCCTCTGCTCTATTGTATCTACAAAAAAAATAAATATATCTAATATTAGATTTTAGGGTTTCTTGCCTTTGGTGGGTAGCCTTTTTTCCCAATCACATTTCTCGCAGCCGAACGAATGTTTTGCCTAATTAAGGGGGGGGCGGCCTTAATATGCCCATTAAAATTATGAAAATCATAACGAATATCGATCTGCGGTCGGGTATTTTCTCACATTTTGTGCCCGGACATTAGTCAGCGGGAGTATCTCAGAGTTTCCTGTACTAAAACCCAGCTAGGGTTATTATAATATGGGTTAGGTTATGGGTTTCGATGCTAGGTTTAACCAAGAAAAGTATCTATGAAGTACAAAGATAATAAGCAATTTAAAAAGAAATATGAGTAAATTTAAGGAATTTATACTGAAGTACCTAGCTTCTTAATGATTTTTGAACAGTTTTATATATGGGAATGTATATAGAGTTCTGATTTAAAGTGCCTGTTACCATTATGCCTAGCTCAAAAGGATTCATATGTTAATATATGTATATCCTCGATTGAGGCTTCAAGTTCGTATGAAATTAAGACAGAAGATAAAATATGTAGAATTTTATGAGATAAGCTACAAAAGAATTATAAAATCTGAAAGATAAAACATTTAACATTTGGAAAATACAACAAGAAGTCTAAATTATTTATCTCACACTATAAAAACCAAACTGATAAATATATTTTTATGTTTTCAGAAGTGTTCTATAGTTTTCAAGTTTAATTTTCATAATCGCCAGATATCAAAAGCCAAGAAAAGATACAAAGTTAAAGTCAAGAAAAACCCAAACCCAGTTATCATCCCAAAAATCAACTACCAAGTTACCGCCCTCTCCCAACAAATCCAAGTATCTTAATCCGCAAATCCGTGGGAGATCGGATATATATATATGATTTACCGATCGATATCGATATAGCACTCACCGAAAAAAAAAAAGAACACAAACAAAACTAGGAAGCAAAAGCGGCGTCGTCGGTTAGTTATATTCCAATGGCAACTTGGTTTCGGATCAAGATGCACAGATCGAGATCGAGATATATAATATATATATATATATATCTTTAAACGGTATTCCAAAAGGGGCTTTCGTTTCGTTTCGTATTTGTTTTTATGCGATGTTTATTGTTTGGGTTGGACTTTGTTTTGGCACTGGCAACACCATAAAAAAACAAATTCTCGGGCACTGGCACTGGGATATATCCGAGATATATGCATGGGATCTATATATATATCTGCGGCTCTGTTGCTTAGTATTTCGCTTCGATACTCTGCGGTTTATATCCTCTCAACTCTTTGTTTTTCCCCGTTACGTTATGGTTTTTTTCTTCTTTTTTTTTGTGTGTTGTGTTATGCTTTTTGTTTGTTTGTTTGTTTGTTTGTTGTTTTTAAACTGGAGTGGCGTAGTGGCGACGGCGAGTGTATCTGTGTGTTGTTGCTGGTGCGGCGAACGCGGCGAAAACTGACTGGGAGAGAGCGATCGAACGAACGAACGGAGCAGCGGGCACGACAACACGCTTTGAAAGACGACAACGCGTTTTGAAATTCGAAATCGAACTGGCAGATAGCAACTGAACGAGGCAGCAGCGCAGCGCGCAGCGCAGAGCCGAAGCGGCAGAGCAAAAGTCGCCCGACCAGTAACCGTAGGAAAAACAAAAAAAAAAAAAGGAAAACAGCAACAGCAACAACAACAGCTACCGGTTCGCTTGGCCCGGGTGGGAAAGTGCCAGAAAGAGAGCTAGCTGGTTTTTAGCAATGGCTGACACTCGGCGGTCCAATGCCAGTTAACCAGAGGAAGCGAGACAATAATACGCCCAGACACACAGGTCTGCGCTGTGCTGTGCTGCCTGCCTGCCTGCCTGCCTGCCCGCCCTGGCTGTGTGCCGCTCGGGTCATGCTGCCACACAAAACACATCTCGCTCTGGTCTCCAAAGCCCTCCCGATGGGTGAGAGCGAGATAACCCACTGTTCGTGCAGCTGTATTTACCTCTGTGTTGTTGGTGTGCTGTGCTGTGCTGTGTGTGTGTTCGCTTGAGTGTGGAACCACACCCCAAAAAAAGAACACAAAAAAAAACAACAACAAAAATACACTTCAACATTGCGTTGTTGGTACCAAAAAAAAAAATAAAATAATAAAAAAAAAACAGAAAAATAAATAACAAAAAATAATAATAATAATAAACAACAACATAAAAAAGTACCTTGGCAGCAATGAAATTTTAATGAAAACGACAAGGCAGCGAAAACAACGCAGAAATTTGTTAGCTAACAGCGAAAGATAAGAGGGAAATACGCTTGGACCCTCTACGTATTTCTTTATGCTTTTTGCTTCTTCCTTTGCTTCACCGTCGACGCAAAATTGTCATGCACACACACACATGGGTGGGAGGGTGTGGCAGGACCCACTCAGTCACACAGTCACACGCCCCCTCTTTCTCTCAGGCGGCGCAATGGGCGGCCCCATAGTTCAATTATCATTTACGCAAAATAAGAGCCAACTTGCTACTTGCCACACACTAGGTGGCGCGAAAATAAACCTCAAGAAGGTGTGCTATGCTAAATTCAGATTATCAAATTAATTCAAATTGTTTTAAAATAGAAAACAACTAGGATAAGATTATGGCTTGCATATATATAGATAAGATACCCTTTGTTATTGCCTATAATAATGTAAAAACTATTTCAATAATCATATTTCAATATGCATTTTGCTTTGAGAAGTTCTAACAAACTCATCATAATTTAAATTCTTTAATTTCTTCAATTTCAGATAATCTATCTTAGATGCCGCCTAAAGATAGGGGTAAGTGAATTACATTTCGAAGCTTTACTGTAAATGATATATTCGCATGTTTGTAACCAAAGCGACCAGCAACCAATTTCAGTTAATTTTTTTCCCCCCCAAAACTTTTTACATTATTTTATTTTTTATTTTTATTTATTTTTTGCTGCTGCTTTATAGCTGACGCAGGAAAAAAAAACTGTAGGGGGTCGGAAAAACCCTTATCAAATTTTTATGACAATTTGAAATAGCTGACGACAGTTGTTTTGCTCGCTTTTTCGCTCGCAACGAAAATGTTGCACAAATATTTTATGGATTTTTCTTGTCAAAACTGTTTTTCTGTTATTTTTTTTCTTTCTCTTAATTTTCTTTCATTTTCTTTTTTTTTTGCTCTCGCACTTTTCCCCATTTCGAGGCGGCCAAATTAAATTGTTGCGGCTAATTGATGTGTAGATGAAACATGAAGCAATTACCCTTGGAGGGGTACACTTATCGCAGCTTAGCATACAATTTGGGGCCCCGACAAGTTTGGTTCTTATTGTTGCTGCTGTTGGGAAAACTGTGGCAAAGAAGGCCGAGGAAATAAAAGAGAAAATTCAATTTCATTACCAAATGTGGCTAAAGAAACTTTAAAAATGTTTTTAGAATCAAATTGAGGAACAGAAAAGTTGGCAAATAAGTTTAATAAGATTAATCCCATTGGGAATAATTTATTGAATAAAAATATAAATACTTTGCTTATTAAAATCCATGACCCAATAATATTATTTGAATTATTTTAAAGTTCAAGAAACATAATAAATTCGAAAGATACAATGTATCTTTTGTTTATTTTTATTTAAAATATATTGAAATCGAAGGATTCAACATATCTGTTGTTTATTTTAAAGGTTTATAACTTTTATATATTTACACATATCAATTTAATATCTAAAATCTTTTAAATATCTTGGATACAACTGAAATCCTCGAGTACATTCAACTTTTCCAAAACAAAAGCCTTTAAAAAAACCGATTTGAAAATGAAAAACCTCAAAAGTTGAGCACAGGCATATGTATCTACGTATGTACATACATACACATGTGTAGTATGTATCCGTGGGTGCTATTTTTTTTTTCATAATTCTCCACTTTTTATTCCTTTTTTTTCCCAGCCGCGAAAAGTTCGCCGCCATTTGCCCCAAAACATTTTTCATAGGCGACAGTTTTGATTGCTCGGCGGAAGGGGATTGCGTGTGGGCGTTCGTTCAGGTTTCCAGCTAGAAGCACACAGCAAAAACTTGGCTTGTTTTTCTTATTTTTTTTTCGACTTCGAAACCATATAGTTTTTCTTTACTTTTTTTTTGTATATACCATTTTCGCGCATTCGTTTTTGGCCGGCTGATTAACGACAATTCGTTTGGCTGATTTTTTATTGCCCTGCACATTCATTAGCCTCTGTCGTAGGCGCGTGGCATGCCTCATGCACTGCCGAAAAATTGGAGTAACTTGGGGGTAATACAATTTAAAATTAATTTGGAGATTTCTATGGTAAATTTAGGGGTTTAAAACAGCTTAAGGTTCAAATTTTAGAGGTAAGAGGTGTCATAATTAATGAAAACTACAAATAAAATAATATAAATCGAAGCTATACTAGTTTTAATGTATAACTTTTTAATAATAATAAGTGTGTAAATATCAGAAACCATAGGTTTTTAAAGCATAATTCTATTATATTTATATTAAAAAACAAAAAGCTTTCTTTACCCTTTTCATTAACCTTTCTGAAGTTGCCTTTTGATGTCTTTAAATTGTTTTATTTATATATTTTTTTTTGATTGGTTGATTGGGCGGCAAAAGAATTTCTGTGGCTAAATGGGGCGTGGCTGTAATAAACTAAGTAATGTGGGCATGTGGGCGTGGCACAAATAGCCTGATTAAGCTTCCCGGTAGCCAGGCAACAGTCCATAAAAGTTGGGGAAGAGAGATGTTCCCAAGTAATTACATATATGTTTATATGTTAATATATATAAGGGATGTAATAGGGCATTCATTAATTATATATTCCGAATTTTACCATATCTTTATTTATCACTATTCTGAAGTATAGGTAATTAACAGAAAAGTATTGGATGCAAGCCACTTAAATAAATTACTATTCATTTATTAAGTTTTTAACTATGCATTCACTGTCTAAGTAACAATATAACATCATATAATATTTAATAAGCAAAAGATCATAATTTATTAATTAATTAAATCAGCAAAGAAGGAAACATCAGGTATTCTTACATTAAGAACCAATTTAAGACCGGGTTAAATCAATAAAAATGGCAAGAACAAGAAAAAAAGTGGCAAGTGCAACGGATCTGAGATCCTTTTGCGGATTTTGGCCTCGTCCTCATTGCATTTTTCCCAGTTTCATTAAGGCGAGCCACAGGATCAATGCAAGGCAGCTGGGAAAGGTAGGCGGCGGTAGGCAGCGGCAGGACGCAGCGGGTAAGGGACGACTCAAGATCCTAGATCCGTGATCCCCGGTGCCCTCGAGGTTTATTCGCTGTGCGTGGCCCGATGATTATAATGGCTTGCCTTTATGCTGCCTGATGGTTTTATGATGCGGTTAAGCGCTTGCAACCGCAAAGTGGCCGCCGCGCACACGACGCACAGGACCAAAATGGCTAAGGACCTAAATGCACTGAAAGGAAAATGATTAAGGAAATAAAGGGGTACTTTTTACGCATAATTAAATGCTATTTAGTTAGGTATACCTTTTTTGTGATATATTTAAGCTGCTAATTAAAGTAAAAAAAGTTCAAGTTTTTAGAATTTGTAGTTTAAATTATTTCCAAATATTATTGCTTGCCTTAATTTTTGTATTTTATTTTAAATAATTAGAAAAGTGAAACATAAGCAATGAACTTAAATAAATATAAGAAATATATCTATATATATAGGCATTCCTTTTCCCTATATCCTTTTCCCTCAGTGCATTATGCACTGGGCTCGATGAGTGCAGCCCTGTAGGATTCAAGCAAAGGACTTTCGCGTAAGCTGCACAAGTTTTGGGTAATGCCTTGAGTACCTGTGCCATAGGAGGTGGCTCTGCGCCCTGTGACCTGCGCGACCCGGCGACCTGGCGACCGGCCAAACTCTCAACCTGCCGGACCAGTGGCAACCGTCCTTTCGTATTTTTCCGCCCTCGCCTCGCGCGCGACATAGCCAAAGGATTAACCGCATGACAAAAGGATGGACCGCCAAGCAGCGCACTGCGGTTAGCAGGATAAAACGCCTTTAATCGCCTTCATTGTTGTCCCAGAGCGTGGAAACAATACAAATGCGAACGATGGACGGACTGTGGCCGAGTAAGTATACGGAATTTAATCTCGGCCAGGGCTCAACCATCTCAAGCCGCATCCAGCCGCTCCGCTCCGGCTGACCTGACGGCGAAGGTTAACACGACTTCCAAAGGTGGAAAACTAACACGAAAATTAAATAACCATATAGGAATTTAAGTTTTCTTTTATTTATTAAGGTTTTTATTAAGTTCTTTCTTATATAAAGTAAAATTAAAGATTTATTAACTTAGTTCAAGTTTATTAAGGATGAGCTGCGGCCTTGTATCGGCAGATATATATATGTAGATCAAAGATGCATATAATATCAACCTGACTAACCCTTTCAGAGGGAGAGCAGGTCACCTTTGGGTTCGGAGAACCTACTGACCTAATCTCCTATATAAGCCAGTGGACTAAGCCGGAACCCTTTTGAAGTAATTATGAGTTTATGACAGGGCTGCCAGCAGACAAGTTTATGAAAGATACCATAGGCATAGCATATTATTCATAATATTCTTTTGAAGCATATAATTTCATCCCAAAATATCATACCATATCTTATCAGATTCTTCATATCATATTAAATATATTCTTAATAATATTCCATCATATGATATCATTTAATATCACATCCTTTAGAATATTCTATCATATCATTATTATTCTAAAAATGTATAGGGAGAAAAGCTGTACTAAAAACCTGCATTTAAAGATATAATTAATTTAAAAAATGTATAGAAAATTAATAAGGTAGCTACTGGCATCTGGAAAAACCCCTTCGATACAGGCCAAAAGTCCCTGAACTGATGAGAAAGGGTCCGGGGAACTGTGCTGAAGACGCGGCTCTGCCGCCTCATGATGATGACGATGATAACATGGCCGATTATCAGGCGATTATCGCGTTATCAATAATGGGATTTACGTTCTTGGAGGCGGCAGCGGTTGCCAACAATAACATTAGGGGGAGGCAGCGTCATCCCTTTTGCAGCAATTAAGTTATCTCGAAACCCACTTGGCATCCGGATGCCGGAAACTCCTCTGAACTGAGAAAGTTTTCCCAGCAACAGAAAGAGGGGTGGATTTGTATTTCTTTTTTTTTGTTTATTTCTGATTTGTGATTTGTGATTTCAGATTTTAGAGATGATGTTGTAAGAAGTTAAGCTTCCATATAGCCTAGGCAACACCCCTTCGAGCACATTGTACACCTGCTATTTTGATCATTTGCTGGCATTTAAGCGATAATTCATTTGATTTCCGATCAGCAACGATCGACCAGCCAACCAACCGACCATTGGCCAGACAAATTGACAACCCAGGAAATGAAGCATGACATTGCAATGTCCGAAGAAGAACCAGAAACTGAATGGATTTGATAGAGGTTTTAGACACTGAGATACCTCTTTGTATAGTAAAGAAGCAAAAAGAGCTGAAAATATTATTTTCTATATAATAATTAATAGAACAATTATGTTGTAGTTAATATAATAATATTATATAATGAATTTAATGGGGTATTAAAATGATTTACTTAAATATGATCTATATACCTCATCAAAAATGCTTTGTTTCTTATATTTTTGTGACTAAGATAAGCTCTGAAACACCATAATATTTAGTCGGAATATTCAACATTAAATACTAATAATAATAATAATAATAGCCATAAATGGGGCATGCCCCAAGCCCCATTAATGGTAACAAAAAACCGAACCGGACTTGAAGTCGCTTTAACCACGCTTCGGCTTTTCGAGTTCGACTTTGAGTTCGGGGTCCACAAACATTTCAATGATTGACAGCGCAACGGAGGATGGTATGGGGTTAAAAAAAAAAATAAATATCTGAAAAAAAATCAGGAAAAGAAGCAAATCAGGAAAACAAGAACTGTGTGATAAATATTGAAGGAGGATGGCCAGAAGAGAAGAGCCGAAGGATCACCGTTCTCGGTGCCACATTTAGAGCAGAGCGCACAGAGCAGGAGTAGAGGAGCAGGGGCAGACGCAGGCGCTGGAGGACTGGCAACGGCAGCTAACCAAACTAATTTGTGGCAAGATCATGCCAGAGATATAGCCATCGTGTCTCCGTGTCTCCGCCTATGCCTCTGCCTCCAAATTCTCCGATACCGTCTCCGTCACCGTCTTTATCTTCCTACCCAGTCAAGTTCAATTCACTTCAGTCGAGGAAAAATGGAAAAAAATAAATATGAGATGCGATGAGCCCGAGCAGAAGCTGCGGCAATGAAAACACGTCGACTGTCAGTTGTCAGTTGGTCAGTCTGTCAGTCAGCATGTGCACAGCGAGAAAAAAGAAGATAAGGGAATTTGTATTAGTTCTTAAATATATATTTTTCGTAGGTGTTTCTATAGAGGTTTTTGTAGGGATTTTTGTAGAGGTTTTTATAGGAGTTTTATAGAGGTTTTCAAGGTATAATTGAATTCTTTTTTAGGGGATTTCGATAGGATTCCGAAGAAGTTTTTTAATTTAGTTTGCAATAAAAAGCTAACGTAAATACAAGAACTTCTTAAAGTTTTTCAAAGTTCTTCTTCGTTACTTGAATGCTGACTTTTCTCTGTCTTTTAATTTTTTTTAACTGACTTAACAGACTTTAACAGGCCCATTTTCCGCAGTGATTTTTTGGCCCGGTTTAGTATATAGTTTATATAGCCATATACTTTGTCTAAGCATCGGAGATCGCCAGCAGCGCACGCTGAAATAAATCAACTGACTCCGAGGGGTTCCCGAGCTTCCCTCGAGATTCTCCCGGGGGCCGCTTGGAAAATACGAGGGAATAAACAACAACAACAACAATAAATAAATAAAAAAAAAAATACAACAAAAAAAAAACGAGCAACGAGAGAAAAAAATTAGTTTCATCAAGGCGGGATTAGTGTCAGAAACGTGTTAAATGGACTGAAGGGTATATGATGAACGGTCGTCGTCGTCCGCGAAAGAGCTGGAGCCCCACTATGATGTATATAGAGAGAGAGAGGGAGTGGAGGTAGTGGAGGGGAGGTACCAGATCGAGTCAGAGATTTGGACTCGAATCCACCATGGGGTGGGGGGAGATGGAGTGGAGATTGTCGATCAAACAGCAAGAAGCCAGAGAGACAAGCGACAATCTGCGGCCTCCTCTGGGTTTCTTTTTCTTTTCGAACGCATTTATATTATTTTTCCCCTTTGTGCTTTTCCCTTCCTTCCCTAACAATAATTAATGAAAATGAATATGGAAAATCTTAATTGTTTCAAGCTTTGCTGCTGGAGATTCTCATCATTTGTTTTTGCAGACTTTTTCCTTTGGCTTTCCCACCTTGCAAATTTGATTTTACGATTTTACAATTCACATTGGGAGGGGGGTCGGGCTATAGAGATCCATAAATCTGCCGCTGATTTCGGTTGATGTTTTTGGCCAGCAATTTGCAGGTAATCAAGCGAGGTGTCTTTAACAGGCCATAATGTTTACAGTTGCAATTTTACAGCGAGCGAGCCTGATTGCCATATATCATTGTGATCGCAGCTCCTGGATTTTCCACTCACTTTCACACTTAAGTGTTGTTTGTTTTATGTTTGCAAAGAAAATAATTGAGGAATGCCTTTTTTTGTTGGGAAAATGTTAAATATTTTACTAAACTGCTAGTTTTTGATGTTTGCTATTTGAAATCGATTCAAATGGTTGGTTTTCCCAACCTTTACTGCGTTTTATTTTACATATGAAATATATTCACTCTAAAATATATAGTCTACCATATGATACTCATTTGTTAGGTTTAGAAATGGAAGAGAATAAAGGTTTACAATGTTTTTTCTGGTCAAAATAGATTTTTTGTTGATTTGTTTTCTTTTTAACTCTCATTACTTTAAATATATGCTTCTGAATATATTGTGTTCATATGTATAAAATATATATGCACTCTACTAATTCTACTATTTCTTTACAATTGTTTTAAAATTTATAATATAATTTACAGAAATTTTTAAAAGTATATCTCAATTTATAAAGGTTTTTTTAAATCAATAAAAGCAGCTAATATTTAGTTACATAACTGAACCTTTTACAGGTTTAAGTTTAGTTATGCAATTAGCAAATTTTCTTATTTTTTTTGTTTATATTAAATTTCATACTTGTTTTCATTGATTTTTCCGAGGCACTCAGCATATGAAAACAGCAAGGAGGCGCAGGCAAAGGTTGAAGGACCTGCACAGGCTCGGGAGCAAGGGAACCATTAACAGTTGGTTAAAGTTACTTAAAGAACTTTTGTTAACACACGGCAGCAATGAAAAATGCATAAGAGAATGGAAATTGGGGGGTGGCTGAGGTGGGGGTTATGTGGAAAGCGACCACGAGTGTGTGTTCGTGTTGGTGTGAGCTTAAAACCGGAAAAATGGAAATTGGCAAGGAAGCGAAGCAAACTGGCAACAAGCTTTGGCTATACTCAATTATGAGTGATGGGGTACAGGGGGAGAGCGGGGCAAGAGGAGGGTTTGTGGAAAAAGGTTGGAAAGTTGGAAGGTTTAGAGGGCTAGAAGACTGGACATGAGTGGCAGCAGTTGGGTTAAAGATTGGGGCTAGGGCGGCCCCCATGCTTACCTAGGGTTTCCCCTTGTCCAGCATTAACTTGGCAAAAAGCATTTTGTTTAAATTTCAAGCAGAAACGCTTACCCAAATGTAATTTATTTAAATAATTTTGTTGAATTTTTAAATATTATTTTTTAAATAATGAATCTTGATTTCTAAGCAATCATTATTTTCTCTGTGTACTAAAAAATAAAATTAATTAAAAAATAAAATTAATTAATTAATTAAATAAATTAAAAAATTAAATTAAACAAAAAAAATTAAAGAGCAATTTTGCTTTAGGCTACGATCAGTGTTAAGATCGGTAGAAGATCTTAGGTCGAAGGTCAAAGGGCTATGTGCAATTATTTGGCCATAAACTGGCCAAAGGTCGTCTCCTTCATCATCTCCATTGTCCCAATTTCTATATCCATCGATCGGTTGCGGGTAACTTGGTTACATCCTCGATTTCCATGCCATGTAACCCACCCTCTAGGGTTTGATTTTTCCTGCACTCTTGAGGGGATTTCACAGATTCCTAAAAGTGGAGTTAAAATAAACATTAAATAACATTAAAATTAGTAAATAAAATTCAAGAAAAACATATTTTTTTATGAAGAGTTGACAACATTTCTTGTTAGTTATGACCACTGTGCAAACTAACTCTGTTTTTTTTTTAATATTTTTTTCGCTCCTCTGCAATGCAGTGAAAGTTGTTTGGCCATCAAAGCAACAATGTTGCAACTGAGCTCCATAAAAAATGTTAAGAACTTCGCCGAAGAAACACTGAAGAAGCGTCTTAATTTTGAGGGATCTTTACGGCTCCCTCCCATCCCCCGCTTCGCTCCTTTCGAGGGTTTAACTGATTTTCTGCTGCATTTAATTAATGCAATTAGCCGAACAACAAACGAAACACAGCAAAGCAATAAAATCAAGTGGGTGAAATTTCGTAGGAATTTTTTACTATTACAAATATGATTTTATACCACTTTTTTTCTGGTAGAAAAGGATTTTTTGCATAACCTATACACCAAAGGAAATGTGATTAGAAACAGAATAAATGGAAATAATATTTCAATTATTATCTAATTATCTTAATTAATTTAATTAGTATTTATATTTATTGAATTAAATATTTTATTTTATGATTTAAAAATAAATATAAATATAATAAAATAAATATATGTAATCCTTGATCTCTTAATAACTTACTATGCCTTTTCTTAACTCGCCAAACTAACTGGCTTCCATTTATGGATCCTTGGCGAACGAAGTGAAGCCTTAAATGAAATTAGCAACAATAAAGTGTGTTCCACTCAATAATTTATGGGCTTTTATAGGGTACTCTGGGTACACCGTGACTTGCAATTATCGCACAATGACAATCATGACCCATCTGGCGTTGGTGGAATAACAAACAGAGACCGAAACCAAAAACCGAGGCCGAGGCCGAGACAGAGACGGAGACCAAGACCAAGACCGGAGACCGGAGACCGGAGACCCACCCCACTGCCACGGCACCCCCTGGAAGGCCACTCCCACAAGCCAGCCGCCGCATCATTCCCTGTGCAACATGATTTAATCACCGTCATAAGATTGTCCATAAAACTCGCCCCCAAAATAGGTAGAAGGGGAGAGACGTGGAGAAAAAGCCAGTAAGGATGCGTCTTTGTTGCAAGTATAGCGACCTGGCGGATACCCAGTATTAAAAAAAAGGGATACAGCTTCCTGTTTCTTGAACTAATCTGAATGAAATTTATTTTAAAATTTAAAAATTTATAAATTTCTTTATTTCTTGATGAAGATAAAGGCCAAGTTCCTCTGTTGAAACGTAATTTAATTTTAATTTGTTATGAAATCGGTTTATCGATCTCTCTAGCATTGCCCCCCCTGTTTGGGTCTCTATTACTACAGGGTATTCCGAGCAGAAAAAAAAGCGTTAAAAATAAGAAGCAGCAGTTGAAAATCAGAAGCCAGCGAAGGAGTCGGAGAAGGAGCCGAATCAGGGAGGGAGGGCGCAGCAACAGTAGGAGATGGAGCCGGGGCCGGAGCGGCAGGAGCAGGAAGAAGACTCTGTAAGAATAAGCAGAAGAAGAAGAAGAAGAAGCAGGAGGAGAATGGCAGCTGCAGGTTACGGCTACCCGCCCCAAAAAGCCAACAAAAACAACAACAATAAAGCACACGGAACCGAAATGGGGCGGGAAAGAGAGGCCGCTAGCGGGCGCGATATAGTGGCACAAAAGATAGAGATAGCAAGAGCGAGAGAGAAAGAGAGAGACAGAGAGGAGCAACGGCAAGCAGCAAAAGCAGAAACGTGAGACGGGGGCTGCGGGGGAGACGAAGTTCTCTTCTGGATGATGATGCCCCATCCTCCTTGGATGCACGAATCGGTAGCCTAATCCCCTGTTGTACGACTAATAACATTGTTACGATTAATGCTTCTTCTTTTTTTTTTCCTTTGCTTTTCCCCCCGCAGCTCGAGCGCGCCCTCTCGTTTGTTGTTGTTATTGTCGATTTTTCTGACTCTCTGTGGCTGTTTTATTTATTTATGTATGTCTGTCCCTTGCCTTGTGCGTCTTTTAAGACTTTTCTTATAAGAATTGGTCAGCGTCAGCATCGGCGTGCCCCTCCCAAAAAGGCACCCCTGCCCCCTCCCTTCACGGAGGCACAGGCTCCCCATTTTCAAACTGAGCTACTGTCGCTTCTCAAAAAAAAAAAACCAAATCGAGTTACTGGAAGGCAGTACTGTTGAATTGGATGGTTTTATGCTGAATTAAGGTTTTTTTTAGCTAGGAAATTATAAAATATATATATACAAAAATATAAAGAATATAAAAAAAATATATTTTGTTTCTATTTAAAAATATTGGTTTTTATAGTATAGCAAAATATAGTTTTCATCTTAACTATTATTTTATTTCATTTGTTACTGAAAAGAACAAGTGCTTGAAAAAGTTTAAATTTTAAAAAATGAAAAACCAATGCCAAAAAATCTTTAATAAATATTAAAAACAAAAATATAATACTAATAAATATAATAAACATTTTCAATATCCTTTCAAAGGCATAATTTTGATCAATATTTTAAATTATGTTCGATTTTAAGACGGCAACCATTTTCTAGGGTTTTAATTAAGAAGTTTTCCTCCGATGTATGTATGAAACGTAGGCTTTTCTGAAAGTTTTAGCACTAAAAAAAATTTAAACAAAAATCAGGTAAATATGGCTAAATCCGTTCGATCAAAAAGTCTGAAATGTATTGAACTTTGGTAGCTTCCTCTTTAAAATTTCCTTAAAGAATGTTTTGAAAAAAATCATAAAATAAAAGAAAATTGAACTTTGGCAGCTTCCTCATTAAAATTTCTTTAAAGAATGTTTTAAAAAAAATCATAAAATAAAAGAAAATTGAACTTTGCCAGCTTCCTCTTTAAAAATTTCTTCAAAGAATATTTTGAAAAAATCATAAAATTAAAGAAAATTCGATCCATACTGGGACAATCAATGGTCATCACTGCTCTTCGGAGACCCTCCTCTTGGGTCCCTCACAGACACTTCGGTTTCTTCGGCTGCTGCTGCTGCTGTTTCTTTATCTCGAAAAGAATTCGTTTGATATTAGCGCTCTGGTATCGCCCTGTGCTGCTTCATATATCAAAAATTATTATGACGATTTTATGCGTTCGAAATGTCGTCTCATTATTAAACAAAAAAGCCAAGCGAAAAAGGTTCGGAGAAGAAAGGAAAGACAGAGATGGACTGTGAGTCGCAGGGATTGTGTTCTTCTTTTGTGTTATTAATTTTTGTTGTTGTTGTTGTTGTTGTTATTATTGCTGCTCGGAAGCTTGCATAGAAAAATAAAGAAAACAACAAGAAAAATAATAATAAATGATGAAGAAGCCGCGAAGGGGATTGTCAAAGAAAAATAAAACGAAATTAATTATGCATATGTGGCCCAAGACAAGCAAGCCAATTTGTAGGCTCATTGCCAAAATACCGAAAATACAAAACGAAATATAACTTCAACTCGGACACCAACAACAACAATATATATGAAAATATAAACCGTGGTACCTTGAGCGGGGAAATCATATTTTTTTAATTTATAAAAATAATACAGAAACTAAATATCCCCAGAGACTCATTGGAACTTGGTTCATTTCATTTTTTCTGGTTAAAACGTATCCAAAAATGTTCAGAAATATCTTTTAAAATATTAAACAAATCTTTTTCTAGAAGAAAATCTACCCATTGGGTCAAAATCGTTTGAAAAACTCCTCATTCCCATACCACTGTAGCACCTGAAAAAGGTTTACGAAAACCAGAAGAGGACCACAACATTGTTTGGGGTTTTTTCTTATATTTTTTTTTTATTATTTCATTCCATATTTCTCAGTTAAACAACTTTTTTTATTGGTTTCCATTCAGTCGAGAAAAAAAAATATAGAAAACGAAGAAAACTTTAAAGTTTCGACTGAGATACTTTTTTTTATTATTATTACTATTTTCATTCCTTTTTTTTGTGGATATTTTTTGATGGTGGGAGATAGCTTTTGTGAGCTCGTTGACGTCATAAAAATTTCCTTCATAGCCACATACCGGAAATGCCTACACAATACCGCCACAAAAAAAGAAAAAGACTACAACATGAAAAAAACGGCAGACACAAAATCAGAATATAACAGATACAAATATATGTAGATAGATGCGTAGATATGTAGCTACAGACTTCGTTTGCTCGGCTTGGACTCTGCGGTGTTATTGTTGGAAATTGAAAATTCGAATTGAAAATTTCCCCGCCGTTATTTACAGTTGAACGTTTTTGGCCGCCGCACAGGAAAAGGGAAATAGGTAGGGAAGCGAAGGAGATTGTGAGCCCACGAGGCGTATGCGCAATTTTCATCAAAGTTTAACGAACGCGTTTTTATTTTAAATCCCGGCGAAAAAAAAGAATATTTGCGCGTTATTACATTTTATAAAATAGTTTGTATAGCAGCTGGAAATTAAAGGGCTTTAAAATATAACGGTAAAATGTTAATTAAAACTTGGAGTAGGACTTTTTTGTACAATTTATATTATAATAAAAATTAAGTGAAAATTAAGTGAATATATTAATCGGGTTTATACATTTTATAATAATTATTTATTCAGATTTATAAAAGGAAATAAATACGTAGCAGGCAAATGATCAGAATTAATAAAGTTTAAAAACTAATTGAATTTAAAAAGTATCGGAAATAGCTTGAAAATATTAAACTATATAAACTCCGAATTAAAAGTAAAGACTTTTATTTAAATAAAAACAGAAACCATTAGGAAAATCGATGCCTAAATAATCGATTAATTCTACAAAATATCTTCCATTTTCGATTTATTGCTTCGAACATGAAAAGTTTTCCTAGCCATAATGACGACACTTCCAGTCTTTAAACCACAAAAGTTCGGTGGCAGGTGTGACCACCGGCAAGGCCCTGTTTCCACCTCTTCTCCCCTCCCACTTTTCCATGGAAAATCCACTGTCTTTTGTGGCAACTTCAGTCGCTGCAACAAGAGCTCTACGCGTTGTCAATCAACCATTTTTCTTCTCCTCTCGTTTTCTGGGCTTAAAAACCGATGCTGACAAAACACCAACAACAACAATTGGCCCATAACAAGGCAAGTATAATAACAACGAACAATGGCCAGTGGACAGATTGCCTTATGGGGCGAAATTCAGTTAAGTCCCCCATACCCCGCCCCTATCTCAAGCCAAATCAAATCGAATCAAATCGAAATTTTGTCAATGCGCGCGGAGAATTTCCCAAACTCAAATAACATTTTCTTCGTTTTTTTATTATTAGAGAGAGGGCGAGTGGGGATAAAGATATATATATGATATAATAGAATAGAATATTTCGTTGTAGGGTTCCTGGAATGCTGAGAACCGTGTGCAACGGGTTCGTTTCGAGTTGGTTTTGAGTTGTGCAAGCATCTTTGATTGACACTATTTGTTGTGTGTGCGTTGTGTGTGCAGATTGAAGTTTGAAGACAGCCGAACCAAATTTTGGTACTATCCTGCCTACACACAAGAAAAATTGAAGTTATTTTCTGTTTAACTATTGAAATCATTTAATTATTTAAAATTTTATAGATAGGAAATATAAGATTTGGCTTTGAAAATAATTATTATTTCTTTCATTAAAATTAATATATCTTTTAAAAATCCCAGAAAATATATGTATAAGCTCCATAAAATGCGTGATTTTTCTCCCAGTGTCTATGTGGGAGCGCTACATGAGAAAGTAATTGTTTTGCTCGACTTGAAATTGATTTTTACTTTCTTTCATCATCGGTGGCAACCGACGTTACCTGTCCAACTTATGTTTGGTTTTAACCTTTCAATTTTCCGCCACAAGTTGTTCCAACGGAGGCCTGGAAAACTAGATCAAGCGTCTTACACTGAAAGAAAAAAAAATATTTTAAAAGAAAGGGATAAAATATTCAGGAGAAAGGTTCATTTAAAAATATATATATATTTTTTTTAAATAAGTTATATATGTATATAAAATATCTAAAATAATACCCTTTTGGGTATAAACATATAAATTATTAAATAAATTATTAATTATTATTAATTATATGTTCCTCAATTAAAATTACTGCGTTTTTGATTTAGTTATGATTTGTCAAAAAAAAAATTAACATAAAAATATGAAAAAACATTTTAAATGATATTTTAGGTCTTCTTAAAGTCATAAAATGCCATCAAAAACCATTGGTTGTCCAATATAAATACATAACTTTAGATTTTCTATTAGAATTTTAACAAAATATAAATTGATTTAAAAAAAACTCGAATTTTTATTCTCCAAATTTTTTTCTCAGTGTTTTTAAGAAAGATTCCCGGCCTGTCTACCTCCCCCTCCTCGAGCAAGTCTGTGTATCTTTCGGTGTGAGAATTGGCCTACTGTTTTGGGAAGATGATGTCTTCACTCTCCGGCCCCGATGATCATTGCCGGGATAATCCTTCCCCTATTGTTCATTTTCATTTTCCTCGGCTCTTGTTGTTCTGATCTCGTTCCCATTGGCCTTTCTCCATTCGGGTCTGCGCCGTGTGTTCCGTTCCCTTCCTCTTTCTCCCAATTCTCCGGGGTCTAAGCCGCCAGCCAACGCGCAGCTCCTCGAGCTGAAAATTGGGTCTCCGGCAGCCGCCTACCGGCAAGGCGACCCTTTTCTTCCCGATGTCCAAACAATGGGAGCGTTGAAAGCGACTTTGGCATATTGAGATGAATTGTTGTCGCTGTCCCTGATCCCCGCCTGCACTATTTGCTCGTTTTCCCATTTTCCAGAAAAAAAATCAAACGCATACTCAAATTGTATTCTCTTTCTTTTGCTCGGTTGAAAATCTCCTAGCAAAGATCGAATTTCTGGAGCTGTATATCTCGGGGACCTGATCTTCGCCCAATTAGCCTGGCCAACGCCCCTGGCCAATTAAATGGGTATATTCCTGACTTACTAAAGCCGAGAATTCGAATTGCAAATTGTTTTCGGGGAGTCGGCGAGAGGTGTGGTGTTTTTTTTGGGTGTTGTGGAGGTCAAAGATTAGATTCAAGATTGCCTCGAGCTGGCCTGACTTTTGGCACATTTCCAGGTTGATGGAGGAAGGGATGGCAATTCATCAAGAAAAGAGAGGTTTGAAATTTTGTATATGTGTATATCTAATAACTATCTACATATTTACATATGAACATATTATTTATATTTGAATCCTTATCTCCGGATATGCTCTGGATTATTTTTGATTCATTTCTAAATTTACTGAGGTTTTCCCTTAACTGGATCAAACTTTATTCAAAGTAAATGCCATTTCTAGACAAATATTCCATGTAAATAATTGAGAATGTCTGCCTTGTAATGTGAATTTGGATATATTGATTAAATGTATTTTGTTTTTAAGGAAAAAAGTTGGAGACGTGAGGAACTAATTTAGTTAGTTCAGCTTGTTATAATTAAAATTTAAGACAACTTTAAGCCATAGATCCTTTTCCAATTTCCAATATCTGACTGACACGATGCCAGACGTCCCCCAACTTGGCTACCGAAAAAAGCCAATCTTCCAATTTTACAATTCTCAATCTTATTTTTTGTTTTGTTTTTATTTTTTCCCTAATTTGACCCAGCTAATCCAAGGGCGTTGTCATTGCTGTTATACAGATCTATATATATATTTATATATATACTGTATTCATATATTTATGTACTTATTTGTTTTTGTTTTTTATTCTTGTGTTGTTTTCCCTTGTTTGTTCGTCGTCGTTTGCGGCCTTTCAGATCTTCTTCTTCTTCTGCTGCCCATTGGTCTCGCTTATTCTTTTTCATCTTCTTCCACCTTCTTTTTCTTCTTCTTCTTCTTCCTTTTCCACATGTCACCGCAGAGCAGAAGTGAAAAGAAAAACCAAAACCAAAAACAAAAAAAAAACCTCAAGAAACCAAAAAACCAGAAGCGTAACGAAATAGATCGAATCCAACACTGAAAATCATAAATTAACAAGTATGAAAGCTCAAGCATACTCGACTGTGAAATACCCAATATTCCAAAATTTTTCAGATTTCAAAATAAAACAAACAATAAATAATATTTTCAAAAAATAAATAATAATAATAAAAATAAAAACTTAACTTTTGGTACATTTAATATAATATTTTCTATTGAACCGAATTTATAATACCCTTGCAAGCCATGTCGGATATTAAGATACATGTCCGCACATAGATACATAAATATTTGTATGTATTTGGAGAGAGAGAACCGAAACGCAGCTCAGCACACGAGTTCGTAATTAGAAATGGTGATGGCTTTGCGGGGGGAGGAGGGAGGCGAGGTGGGGGAGGATCTCCCGTGCGATTGAGCTTTCTGTTGTTGTTGTGTTTATTATTTTTTTGTGTTGCAATTTTTTTGTTTTTTTTTTGGGCGTGTTGCCCCGAACAAATTTGTTAAGAGCTCCAACTGAGCGAGCGGCTCCTTTTTAGTGCCGGGGAATCCGAAGATCCCATCCAACTCCAACTCTGATTTCGATCCCAATCCGTCCTTGCACCTGGTTCTTCTTTTGGTTGAGCAAAACGATGGAATACCCTGTGAAAGCATAAGGGTATAAGCCCTACAATTATTTAAGAATATTTTTTAAAGAATATTTACATATTTTTAATCATTTAAATATTTATAATATATAAATATACATATATTTATTTAATAAAAAATAAATTTAACTTCAATTGGGTATTGATTTGCAAAGACAAGTAAGAGTTTTTAATGTATTATTTTCAGGGTTTTTTATTTTATCAAATTTCACATAATTTTCAAGAGTTTCTCATTAATTCATTTAAATTTTATCTTTTATATATAATTATTAATTCAATACGCATAAAAATTAGGGTATTTGAAAGACATACAGAAAAAGGATACCTTCCTTTCTCGGTGGTATGCAAATTTTTGGTCTGAGGAGTATGGAGGGCAAGGGGAATCGGCATTGGAAATGGTTATGGGTAGCGGGGGGTCAGCTGGAATGTGCATAAATTTAGCGAGTGTATTTGCCAAGGCAGCCCAGCAGCTCCCATAAAATTATGAGCAACTGCAGCGAAAAGGGAGCGACACAGGCAGCTCCATCACAGGTCCACACGGATCCTCGCCGTCGCATTTCAATGGGGGCCACAAGGGGAGCTGGGGGCCACAAGGCTGTGCATTCTCTCAAATTATATATGCGATCATTAAATGTCTTCGACAAAAATGAGCATAAAAATCGCACGCGGCCCCAAATGAAAATAAATTAAACCAAAGCGTAAAAAGGCAAAGCGCGAAAAAAAAGATATTACGAAATTATGAGGGTGGTGGCAAAAAAGGGTTACGACTATTTTGATACCCCTAAAAATGGGAAGTGTAAATAATAGTTAATATTTACACCCCAAAAAATAATTTTTCCTTAACAGACTTTAACGTCTTTTGAAGGTTTTAATTTAAACAAAAAGCTTTATTTAATACATATTATGTTTTGAATATTTTCAAATGGTGTGAAAGTCTCTTTGAAATTGTATTAAATCAAAAAAATTATTTAAAAAGAGTACAAATATTATTATTAAATATTTCTATACATTTAGCAATATTTAGAAGATGTTTAGTTTGTATTTATAAATAAATAATGCGAATACCTCAAATCAAATCCTATAAATATCCAAATCTGTCATGCATTAACTATCCCATTCCATGATCTCTGCCCACTGTCATCACGAGGTTCTTTTATTCGTTTTTTTAGACTTTTGATTATTTTGTATTATTTTTTATTTTATTTTATTAAATTTTGTTTTTTTTTGTTTTACCAACTGGACAACTCTGTGCCCTCCAATGGGATTCGCCTGATCATTTCGCTGGGTGTGTTGGGATCGAAATTGTTATTGGAATCAAAGGGGGACCCACATCAAGGCGACCCGCCATTATCTATCTCTCCCTCCCTCGGCCAACGTTGGTGACTCATCCATCGGTGGTCAACTGGTCAAGTTGTCCGCGATTTCTGGGCTTTGATTCGGCATCCATATATGCATATTCATTCGTTGGCTCTGCTGATTTCGATTCTTCGGGCGGCATTCAGAAGCAAATAAGTCACGTGAATAAGATTTCCCGCATAATAAATTACGGCTGGGGGCAGGGAGCTTAAAGAATGCGCTTCTGTGAAGTGCAGAGCAGGCCCCAAAATAAAGTCTGGGAGTATGGGGAACAGGGAACAGGGAACCGGGAACAGAGAACAGAGAAAAGAGATTTGAAAACAGAGAATTGGTCACAAGAGAACTGGCCACTGGTCACTTGGGGAGTTGGAAACTGGGAAGCTGGGAAGCTGGTAACGAAAAGCAGGCCACATTATTGTGACCCGTAAATGATACAAAAATTGTGTATCATTAATAAGCGGCACAGCATGTCATCCTACAAGCAAGGGACTGGGGGAAATACACAGAAATTAATACTTTTTATAATTAAATATTTCATATTTGATATGAAATGGTTTAAGTATTTTTTTAACTAAAATACTGCCTTGAATTAGCAGAGAATCTAGACAAATTTAGGAAACTCTTATATATTTTCCCTATATCTACCCACATACCAAATTTCAAATAAATGTTTAACAAATATTACAATCTCAAAATCAGATTTGAATTTCTCTCTGTGTAAGGGCAGCGCAAGACACTTGCCGCCACACCAGCCGCTCGTGTGGCGTTGGTTAAAGTTGGAGAAAATCCCCAAAGTTCGGGTCGCGACTAAAAGTTCCACAACTGCAGACAGGCCGGGACCGGCGACCGGTTGCTGCTGCAGCTTGCCTCCAACTTCTTGGATAAGATGATAGCTTCCCCCTGCGCATCTGCTGCTGCCTTTTTCTTATGGCCTCGCCCAGGGTGGTCGCCTTCAAGTTGGCCAGAAATCGGTAGTCAGTTGGCCAAAAACGATGGGGGAGAATCTCTCACTCGCTCACTCCCTCTTTCTCACCACAGCAGCAGCATCTGTTTTACTTCTGTCCAACTTGATTGATTTCCCGGAGAGGAGATGCCATTCGGTTTAATGATTTGTTTAATGTTAACCAGGGGGAGTGGGGGTCACGGGGTGTAAAAGCATAGAACAGGGTTTGGGTTTTGGATTTCCCTGGGTAAGCTGGGAAAATGTTGGAAATCCATCAATTAAAGGCTGTTCAAGTTAAGATTAATACACAAAACCCTGAATTTGATAAGCCACTAAGTGGACATTATTATCTGGGGCTCACAGATCAGATATAGATTTGAATCCAGCTTTAATAAGACAATTGAATAATATTTATAGGGAAACTGAACAACAAGAAAACTAGATTTGAATTGTTAACGAGATATACAAGCTTTCTTCAATTTTGTATTTCTGTTTTGATTTTCGTTCATTTCCATTATTAATTTCCACGATCTACGGGGAATTCCCATCTATATGTATACATATTATTCCCTTAGATCTTTGGGAATTAGATTCGCGGACCACCCACCTGTAAGTGCTCACCTCCGGGGCATCCTCGTCCTTCGTCCGTCCCATCACATCAAAGATTGTCTAATATCCGGTCAACTTCCGCAAGGAGTCCTGGCCCTTGTCCTGTCATCGAGTGTTTTGGCCGCATTTTGCACAAAGAGTCGAAGCATTTCCCAGCCACCACCGACCGCACAGTAGCCACACTGACAAAAAAACACTAGCAACAAATAACTAGCTATAATTGTTGGCATATACTGGCATAATTTTGCTTAAAAACAAACAAATAACAAGGAAGTTGTAGAATATTTTTTTATTTTTTTTTTGTATTAATTATTTATTTATTTCTTGCTGTGCAGAATTTGGAAACTGCTACCGGAATCGGACTTTGACATCGGTTTCGGATTGAGAATGGGTCTGGGTGGGTATACATAGTACATGGGCTCCTTTAATGGACAATCGAGAGTGGACAAAGAGCGGTGACATTTAGAGGCGAGAACTTCCTGTTTTCCCTCCGCGGGTTTCTCCTCCTTGGGTTTTCCTTGGGTTTCCCTTCAGCATTTGTGCAGCTCTTTGTTCCCGGTTTGCTGCCTTGATAATTGGTTGGTAATGGCTAATTTATGGGGCCCCGGGATGCACCTGATTATTCGATGTGAGTGACCTTTGACACAAGCAGGAGTGGGTGGGGTGGGGAAAGCCGGTGGCGATCGAAGACCAGTTGCAGCCGCGCAATTGTTCACAGTTGACAGCGACACATAAATTACTCGACATAATGAATCGATCGCCACTCTCGGGGACCCTCGGAAAACTCGGAAAACTATACGCAGCATCGTCAGCCGCAGCCAGCCCCTCCCCGAATTTCCCCGCACCTACTGCGGCCCACCTTTTTTTTTATTTGTATTTTTTTCCCCTCGTCTTGGACATTTGGAAAATTAGAAAAATGAATTAGTGCTCAGTTCGAACGGCGGGCCATAAAAAAAGTGATCGGGAGCAGGAAATGAAAGGTGATTTTCGAATTGAGAGATGCCCTGGGTTTTGGATGTTGAATAAAATATTGAATAAAATAATATTTTGTTGACTTTTTAAGGAAACTTTAAATATTTAGCATTTTACTGATATAATTAGTTATTTTAAAATTTAAATTAATAAAAGTGACATCTTTGTGGCAAAGACAAATAAAAAACTGTTATTTTCCCAGAGAATAACTTAGGACTTTTACAATATTCTAGATCACGAAAAAGAATTAACTCTGAGTTCCTTTTTTATAGGGTATCTCTAATCCCCCCACCGACTTCTAGCCACCTTTTTTCCGTTTCGTTCATAAAAAAGTTTTCAATAAAAAAAGAAGAAAAACAGTTGGATCGTTAGAAGCAGTCGCAACCGTTGAACGCATTTTCCCGTCGAATTTCCCCAATTTTTAATTCATTAATGCAAACGATGCGCAGCCAAAGAATAGAGTACACAGAAAGAAAATTTAAAGCAGGAAAAATATGTAAACAAAATATACATTTATTTAAATCTTTAATTAAATTACAGATCATTATTGTATACAAAGTATAGATTTTTTTAAATATTCAATTAAATAACAGGTCATTATTAATACATTATATTTAACTATTTAAATATTTAATAGTTGGAATATTTTCATAATGATCTTTGGATTTTTGGAGCACTGGAAGAACGCCGGAGAGGTCAGGAGGTGAGAGTGAAAGGTGGGGAGAGAGAGAGCTGTTAGGACGATCACTCCCCCCTCATTCACCTTCACCTTCTCTCGCCCTACTCTCTTTTCTTGACTTCTCTTTGGACTGACTTTCGTCGGTAGCCAGAGTTCGATGTGTGTTTAATATCCGTTTTATTGCCATTGAATTAGTGGCCTTTGTCAGCGTTTAGGGATCTTAATTTATATGGAAGTCAGGGGGGGAAGAGCGTGACTCCATAACGAGCCACGACTTCCCCCCTCCCCCTCCCCGCCCTGTTCCCTTTGCGACCTCTGGCAGATGCAAAAGGTCAGACACACACGCGCGCACCTACTGGAACCAACACACACGCACACTAATCCGAAATGATGGCCGCTCTGCCCAGACTAACTGTCGTCGTTGTCGTCCTCCGCGGCGGCAATTATAGTTGTTTTTGTTGCTGCTGCCTCTCTTGGCGTTTCGCTCGTAAAAAAAGGCAACGGCAAAGGGCAAAGGCAGAAGCAGCCGCCAATAACAGTAGCTATTGGCGGTTACAGTGCAGCTTCCACGAGCAAGAACAGAATAGAGGGTTACAGAGCTATCGATACAGTTTATCGATTTTTAATCAATTTTTAATCATTTAATTTTGATGATCAAGTTGACTAAAGCAATATTTTTAGTAAATTTACCCAATTTATGAATTAAAGTACACTTGTTGTTGTTGGGGTTTCACTGTTACTTAAGATAAATTTTTATAAGGAATTACTAGAGTACAGTGAATTTAACCAAGAAATGGCAATTCAAATGCTCAAAATGATCAAGAAAATTATTTAAAAATCCAACATTTAATAAAAGATTGCATAAAAAGCATTTAAAATACAAACTGCAAAAGGGATCACGAATTGCTAAAACATTTATTTTGTTGCATTATTTAGAGTAATTTTACTATTTAGAGTATTAAAGTTAAAAACTGTATACAGTATAAACTGTTACTAAATTAACCCTTAAAAAATTATATTCATTTTTAGAAAATCAAAAATAAAGTTTTGTACTAGTTTTCAAAAAGGCTAATGTCATATATTGATATTTCCAACGAAATTCCTCTGCAAAGTTACACAACCTTACATTTTTCCGCCACAATTTCGCATTTCTCTATTATTTTTTCCAATTGTTTAACAACAATAGAATTTAAACAACAAAAAACAGCGAAACAGAAGCTGTAACTCAAATGAAAAAAAGGTTTAAATAGACACATAAAGGCAGGTGCTTACAGGTAAACCGCAATAAAACATTACATTACATTTCAGATTTTAAGAAATTACATAAAAATTTCTTATTCTACATCTTTTGCAAATAGTTTAAAAATATAAATATAAATATATATAAATAATAATTTTTTTTATCATAGGATCCCTAGGAGCATCCTTTGGAGAAAAGGACGAGGAAGTCAAGGCAGCTGAGGGAGAGCGCGTCGTGCAAAAAACAAAACACAAAAAACGGAAACGTCGATTTCCAAAAAAAAAAAGGGAGGAGAATTCTAGGGGAAGACAGAGCGGGGGTGCAGGAGCAATGAGGTAACAGGACGAAGGACGCAGGACACACGGATACATGCGTGCCCAAAGTGATTTTTCCAAATGCAATTTTTTTTGTTGTTTGTTAGCCAAGAAGCGGAAGCTATAAAAAATGAGAGGCACAAACTGCAGCGGCGGGTAGGTGGGGGGTTAAGGACTCGCAGATGTCCAGCGATTTGTATTAGTGACGCCTGATAGAATTCCCATAAATATCATTCGAAAAGCTGGAGGGGAACTCTGAACTGGACTTCCGTTTAAATGTTTCAAATTTTCAAAACAAAAAAGTCATACAAATCTTTTAATAATATTTTATTTTACTTTGAACACATTTTCAAAATAGTTTATTTTTTAATTAATATTTTTCAGTATGAAGCTTTAAGAGTACCCAAAATTATATACTATCATTAGGTTTAGAAATATTACTGTATCTGTATCTGAAAGAATTCGTTCTCCTTCATTCATAATTTTACCATTCTCGCATTCCCCGTCAATGAATCCATAATCGCTCACGGCTACCTCCAAGGATCCATTCATCCGATTCGATTCGATTTCCATTCGCTTGGCCAAATTAAATCAACTCAGAGCCAAAGGGAGTGAGTGAGTGCATCCCCCAAAGATCAACTACCGCAATCGATCTGGCGAATTAAAATTGCCTCCACTTTCGGAGAGGAGATACAACATTCGGGAACCTCGAAATTCAGACTCAAACTCGACGTTTCCAGATCATCGCTTTCAATTTGTATCAAATATCTTCAAAGGACTTCGACTTTGATGCCAATGATGCCTCCATCTTCGGTCTCACGTCTCACGTCTTTTCTCCTGCTTTTCCCTTTGTTTGGCAAGCGAACCAAATAAAGGACTCGGGGACGAGAGGCACTCATTCGTATATTTATTTGATGATTGCCTCTCTCACATCCCAATTTCCTTTATCTTTTTTTGTTTTTGTATTTTACTTTTTTTTATTGTGTATTTATTTTTTGTGTTGTTTTTTTTTCGCCGAGATTTGCGAGCTCCGCTAAATTGCATTCTGAACGCCCGAGCTGCATTAAGTCAGAAGTCGATCAAGTGTGGACGATGCGCTCCGCAGATGTATCCTGTATCCTGTATCCTGTATTTCTGCAACTAGTATGTAGTATCTGTATGTAGGTGGCCGCAGGGACAGTGCGTTTTATGACAATATTAGCTGTATATATTTATTGCATTTTTTTTTACATATTTGTTTGAATTTTAAGGAGTTAACATTTATGATATTTTCTAGTTACAAATGCATTTTTTTTTTCTATATCAAAGTAGTAGCTACTTTAGTGAAACGCATATTATGTGAAGCTTGCGGCTTATAAAACTCAGAAAAAAAAAATATAAATAGAAATAGAAATGGAATAAAAGTGACAGAAAGAAGGAAAATTCAAAAAAGAAAAATTCGTTTCGTTTTGCAACTTGGTTTCATTGCCATTTGTTTGGTATTTTCCCTGTCTCCTGTCTTCTTTTTTTTTGTACCCATTTTTAACCATTTTCGTCATTGTGTTTTTTTTTTCCTGAAAAACATTCGAGTGGAAATCCTTTATTGAGTACGATATTATTCCTATTCCCATATTCTCTGGCCACCATCCGGCGCCATCTCTTTCGCACTGCAAATTTTGAAAATACTATTTTTGTTTGTTGCATTTAGCATGCAAAATTTATTTTCAGTCCTTCGTCCATTGTTCCCGCATCCACAGTCCATAGTCCATCGTCCATCGACCATGGGTCCATTGTCCTGGTCTGGGTACCGAGTGTGTCCTGGCAAATATAGCTCGGCTTCTGTTTCTATTACTACTTGTGTTGTGTGGCCTTTGTTTCGACGTCTTTTCAATTGCATTTTGCCACAGCAATTTGCATTTCCCCTATCCGAAAACCTCTATGTACATATGTAGATATATAGATCCTACACTGGGCATAAAATTAGGATGAATTCAAAAGATAAATACTCGGGAAAGTTTCGTATAAATTAGGAATTTTTAGGAATTTTAATAACAAATATATGCTTAATTCAGCTTAAGATTTCTCTATTGAAAATATTATTTTTCTACAAAATTAAATTAAAATTTTCAACTAAGTTTAAAGTGTATACCATATCCTTTGTATATAGCCATTCGTATTTTGGCCATTGTCCATCCATTCTGGCCATCACATCATCATCATTAGGAAACTGCTCTGGGAGGGGGGAAAAGTGTTTTTGGGAAATTTGTATCTGGATCGATGTCGAAGAATTATGGCTCGCTAATAGCTACAAAGGTGAATCGCTTGATGGCCAAATATTTGGCTAAAGTTAAGTCAAAGAAGCCATGTTAATAAAAATTAAACAACTGTAAATGATAACGAACGAAATATATGTAGCGGAATATCATTTACAATTTAATTTCATGTAATTTTAGTAACAATTTGCAAAAGTATTTATTATATAGCTCTTTTTATGATATATGTTTGTTTGGTTTTATTGAAAATACATCTTTCTTATATATTTACATATTTTTTTTATTGATTTTATGAACAAATTATTTATTAGCTTGTTTTGTTTTTTATGATAGAGTTTCTTGGTTTTAAGACAATACATTTTGCTCTTGCTATTGTTTTATTTATGTTTTTTCTTGGAGTCCATTTATTATTTTATTAATGCCATAAGATATTTATTTCTATATTTTTTACTTGATTAATTTAAAACTTCAGAAACGAATATATAGGGAATATTTATGGGTTTTGATTTTAATTGTTTTTGATTTTTATTGATTTTATTTTATCTAAACTAATTTGTTTAACAAAATATCCGGAAAAATATCAAAGAAATGAAATATGTATACTTGATACTTGAAATAATCCTCAAAAAATAATAATATAATTATTATTATTATTATTATTAGTACTATTATATATTTTATTAATCTTACAATTATTAATACTATAATTATAGTTGCCTTTTAGTGCCTTAATTACATGGCAACCAAATATGTGTAACTAACAGGAAAAATGGAAACAAAAACACCAGGAAATATATGTATACTTACACACAACACACGCATGTACACACGCTTATAAAGTGCGCTTATTTTATGGCCGGCAAATCAATCAACTTTATTAATTACAAGTAATTAAAGTTTAATTAACAGCCAGCCAGAGTTGTGTGCTCCTCTTCTTGCCTTTGTTTCAAGGTTGCACATGTGTGTGTGCCTGGAAATAAATGCAAATATTTATTTGCCATTTAACTGCCCCAAAAGTCACGGGAAAATGAGGCTGCCTAGGGGGGGGGAGGGGAGAAAAAGAAGTGGGAGCGGAAACGGAAGCGGGAGCAGCAGCAGCAACAGCAGCAGCTCACAACAAAATGGTGGCAAAAGTGGTGCAATTTGTGTTGCTTTTGCTTTTGCTGTTGCGATTTTGTTTGTCTGTTTAATTAAAGCAATATGTGGCCTGCAGGAATGTTGGGTTAATTGACTCATCACTTATACGACAAACGAAGCACAAACAAACAAACAAACAAACAACCACACAAACACACAGCACACACATCAACAAAATGGGGAATAGCTGAAGAAGAATCAACACCACCAGCAGTGGCAGTGGCAGTCTCAGCAGCAGCAGCAGCAGCAGCGCAGTAAACGAAAAAGATAGAAGATGAAACACACACATTTATTCAGCTGAGAGGGGCTTGTGGGGTTGGGGGTTGGAGGGGGCACCTGGAGCCGGGGGCGTGTCCAAAATGTTGACATTTTGAAATCGTCGCTTGCGCAGGGCTTTTCCCTGGCGGCCAATCGTTGCCGTGGAATCCATTGTGGATCGCAACGCCCACACACATTGCTGCCTGTTTAACTGATTTCTGGCTATATCTAACATATTTGAAAATGGAAAAGCTGATCAAGTTTTTCAATATGCTGATGTCAGTTTGACCTTAATTAATTAATGAAATATTAATGTATAAACTCTCGGCTATAGCTTGTTTTGTTTTTTAACATTTATTTTGTATATTTAGCCACTTTTAGTTCATTTTTGAACAGATTCTGGCCTATGACCTGGTCCTGACCTTGCAACACAACAAGCGAACGGTAATAGTGGGAACAGTTTGTGGGTTTCAATAGGTGGCGCCATCTGATAGGATGCCTAGGAAAATTAAAAAAAAAAACAGTTTTTTGTTTTGTTTCAGTGTATTTTTATTATCATTCATTATTTGTTTCAATTAATATTTTAACACTAATTCGGTTAAGTTTAATTTTGCCATTGTTAATTTTCATGGTTGCATGGTTAAGCAGGCTACGCCATCTGTGGGACAAAATACCAGCTTGTGGGTTACACCAAATAACTATAGATGGCATCGGATACTTGAGAAAAAATAAATCAATTTACTTCTATAGCTTATAATTATTTATAACTTTATTATTAAGCAATTTATTACTTTCCGATTTAAAGTTCGTGTGAATTTTTATGAAAAGTGATAATTATATCAAATTGATTCTTATCGATATTTATATACGATAATTGTTTTCAAACAAAGGCGGCCTCTGCTCTTTCATTCATTCATTCATTCGTGTCATTGAAACAGCTGATTGCAATCACAAAAAAAAAAACATTTTCGCTTGTTGCCTCTTTTTTGTTGGTTTTTATTAAATTGTTATTAAATTGTTATTATTGCTGTGTGTTTAGTTGTTAAACACTAAAACCACATGGAAGAGGACCTGACTCGCTCGGACATTATAAGTGAGCTTAAAAAAGTAAGCATCCCCTGGAATTTTCATTGGAAAAATGTAATACATTTCCCTACTCATACAGCGCCATCTCCAGGTGGACCACTTGGAGAGCTTGTCGCACGGCCAGCTGGAGAAGATCTACCAGGAATTTGCAGTGCCTCAACCACGAAGGCAGCCACGCAATCGCCCCACTGCCATCGATTCCCCAACCAGGGAAGTGGAGCACCTGACGCAGCGCATCAAAATGGCAACCTGGTTGGGTCAGAAGAGCCCGATGCCCGGGGAGCAATCTAGCCCCGATTACAAAAACAAGCCAATCAAAATGGATCTCTCGTGACCCCTTTCAACCAGCGATAAGCTCGCGCTGCGCTGTTGTTGTGATCGCCACTCCCAGTCCAGTCCAGTCCCAGTCTAGTCCAACCGCCTGTGATCATCACTAGTTGCTCCTCAGCTATGCCTGTTGGGGGAGCGCGATTTCGAAAACTTACAAGTAAACTTAGACCCTAAGATCCCACCATAAGAAGTGTGTTTACATTTGTTTAACTCCATCCTCAGAGTATCCAACTGCCCGCCACTACTCGCTGCAATCTGCAACTTTATATGCGACGAAATGCCTCTTGCATTAGCGGAATCAGCAGGACATAGCAGGAGATGAGGCATCACCTGAAGGTGCATATGTCACGGCGGCTAGCAAATCTGCTAAATGCCGATGAGGACATTCAGTCTTATGGCATGTTTAAGGCGGCTAGCAGCCAGAGCCTGTCCTGGTGAGGGATATCCTGACCGCGACGAGCAGAGCTTTTCTAGATGATGATAGAGGCGGAGTTGGCACTGTTTTTTGGTGTTACTAAACCATGCACGACACCAACAAGTTGTTTCTGCTTAACAGGGCCCGAGTAGCTAACAGAATGGATAGCCACACGTCACACGTACGCCGGAAGCGCGTAGCTACCCTGCAAGACAGCCTCTCTGACCTTTGTGCCGAGTCTGCTTTTTGATTTGCAGAACAACTGTCTGCTGAGTGGCGCCGATTAGGAGTATCCATAACGGATGAGTGGAACTATGGCCTGGATGGCCGGCAGATGTTCACCTGGCGTGAGGAGAACTACATGGATTCCGCGGGAGCAGAATGCTGCCACTACTTTCTTTACGTTACGCGGAGAGCTCGTCAAATGATACTTTTATGTGCGATCTGGTAGTACCACTTGATCAACCAGTTTCTGGATCATTGGCTATGTGGATAATGAATGTTTATATCTTTTGTCAAATGGATTTAACTTTGTGTGTAGCGGGAAACGCTGCACAGAAGCGAAGGGGGATTGCAGTTGCCGATAACAGTTGCAGCTGCAATTTAATATTTAACTATAATACATAATATTTAATATTATTTATTCGTTGTGTATAAAAATTCAGATACAAAAATATATTAAGTGTAGTTTTTTTATTTTTTAACAAGTTAAAAATTTAGTTTTCTTTTTAAGGCCTCATCGATGTCCTTTAGTAGTGGTTTGAGTCTCTGCTGAAGGTATTTTCAACTTAACTCCTATCGATCCATCGATCACTTGGGCAAATCTATTGGCGGCAATTTGCGCCCAAATCGTTGCATCTCTAACTCTCTTGTGTGTTTTCAGCGCGTTTTCCATTATTTGATCTTAAAGAAAAACAAGCCTCGAAAAGGCAGGAATATCTTTGACAGAATGCCCGCCGGCCTGGTGAAAACACCGAACAATGGAAAAGCCAAGGAAGGCTTACAAAAGTCCGCGGAGCGTACGACCAGCAATGGCAAGAAATTTGTACAGACGCGTCTGCCGTTCAAGATGATTACGCCCAGCGGAGCACCCACCGCTGGCGCCGCCGCCGCCGCCTCCTCCACCTCTTCATCTGGAGCAGTGGTGATTTTGGATGAAGATGAACCGCCGGTCACAAGGGAGCCACGCAAGCGAAAGCTCTCCTATGACGACGAGACGCCGCCGCAAGAGGGCACTGGCTGCTCCACGGAACCAGGGCTGTTGCGTCGTTCCAACAGCAAGGAGAACCTGAACTTGAGCGGTGCCAAAGCCACCAAGAAGGTGAAGACCACGGAGGAGGATGCAGGGATTATAGATCTGAACGAGGATGATGAAAATGAGGACGACGGGGAAGTGATGGAAGTGGATGTGGTGGCTGCGCCAGCCAAAAAGCCAAAGGCAGCCAAGGATACATCGGTGAAGGCGACTGCAAAGCCCGCAAAGTCTGCAGCCAAAGGGAAACCAGAGCCCAAGGAGAAGGGTTCGTCGTCGGCGCCCATACAAATCAAGTGGCCATTGGCAAACAAGCGGCCCAAGCGCAGGAAGTCGCTAAAGAAAGCCGAGGATGGGGCCATCGATGCTTCGCCAAAGGAGGTGGAGAAGGTGTGCAGTGAGTCGAGTGATGATATCGAGGAGTTAAATCCCCAAAAGAAGCCCAAGGTTCAAGGGTCAGAAGAGGAGAAGAGTCAGAAAGAGGATCAGGAAGCCGTGGAGCAAAAGGACAAAGTGGTGATGGTTGTGGACAAGCCGGAGGAGGACAAGAAGAAGGAGAAGAGTCAGTCACCAAAAGAAACCAAAAAGACAGAGTCCACTCCCAGTCCAGAGACCTCAAAGAAGGAGAAGAAAATCGAAAAAGAGGCCACCGCAGAGGCCGACATCTCAGTAATTCTCTCCAGCAGCGAGGGCCAAAATTCCAGCAGCGATCATGAGATGGATGTGGACACGGAGGCCGCTGAGAAGGCCGATGCCCCATTGAGAAAGAGCCTGCCAGAGTCCACGATTGATGCCCAAAAGACGCTTACGCCCAAGCAGCAGCGCCTCCTCGAGCAGCGGCGAAAGGCCCGCGAGGAGAAGGAGCAGAAGCTAGCGGAGGAGCGTCGCCTCAAGCAGCAGGAGAAGGAGCAGAGGGAGCAGCAAAAGAAGAACGAACGCGAGCAGAAGGAGCAACAGCGGAAGCTGGAGCGGGAGGAGAAGGAGCAGCAGAAGAAGGTGGAGAGGGAGGAGAAGGAGCGCAAGCGACAGGCCGAAGTTGACTCGAAGAACGAGGAGAAGCGCAAGCGCAACGAGGCCAAGGAGGAGGTGCAGCGCAAAAAGGACGAGGAGCGCCGCAAAAAGGAACTCGAGCGCGAGGAGGCCGAGCAAAAGAAGAAGCGGGCGGCCGAGTCCTTCACCAAGTTCTTTGTGCCCAAACAGCCGAAATCTGGTGGCAATGCCAACGCCAGCTTCTGCCTGGAGCACGAACAGTCCAGCTGCGACAGCACCAAGGCCAGCAGCCAGACCCTGGCCTTCCGTCCCTTTCAGATCAAGGACGACATGCTTCTGGCACCAGTCACGCGCGCCTCTCTGCGCCAGGAGCACCGCTCCCAGCTGGACGGGCTCTTCAGGCATGCCGAGCAGCCGGCTGACGAAGAGGATTCGGATGCGGACGAGGATATCAGTCGGCGAAAGCCACCCAGCCGAGCGCATCTCTATCTCAGTGAACTGAGCAGCGGCCGCCACAAGCCGCTGAAGATGTTGCGGGACACAAGACTCCAAAAGTACGCTAAGGAGGAGGAAGACGACGATGTCCAAGTTATTGGTGAGTGCTAAACACAATTCTTCTCACGCGACCCGAGTTTGTGATACGAATTTCCTTCTTGTTTTGTCTCTACAGATGACCTCGCCACAGCTGGCTTGCCCATCGAAGAGGAGCAGCCGAAGCTTGTGGCCAGGATGAGAACCAAGTATCTACACTTTGCGGACAACCGCAGGCCTCCCTACTACGGCACCTGGCGCAAGAAAAGTCAGACAATCTCTGCCCGCCGTCCGCTGGCCCACGACAAGGTGAGTCTTCACGAATTTAGTTTATTTTTTCTTACAATTACAACATTTCGTTGCTTGCTTGGCAGGTTCACTTCGACTACGAGCTGGACTCCGATTGCGAGTGGGAAGAGGAGGAGCCCGGCGAGTCTCTAAGCGCCAGCGAGGATGAAAAAGAAGAGCGCGAGTCGGAGGAGGAGTCCGAGGAGGAGTATAACGAATGGTATGTGCCCCATGGCCATCTCAGTGACGAGGAGCTGCAGAATGATAGCGACGGCGACGATGGGCACACGCGGGAGGCGCAAAAGGCTAAGCTGCAGGTGCTGCAGCAGGAGTTTGCCCAGGAGATGAAGAAGCAGACGAAGAAGATCAAGCCGCGGCTGCTGGGACCCGTCTGGCTGGACGAGAATGGTAACCAGTCGGAGCAGCTGCCGGCCATCTTTGCCCACACAATCGGCATGTATGCCTGCTGGAGTGCGGTGGCCTCGATTAGCCTGGAACCACCGCCGGAACCAGAACGCGACGATCAGGCGCCCGAATCGCAGTTGCCGCTGCAACTGGACGAGCGCCTGCTCCAGCAACTGGTTCGTCTGACGCACGGCAATCGCAACTCCAAGGCATTCCTAATTAACGAGTATCTGGAGTACCTGAAGACTCAGACGGAGGCGAACCGAACGCTGCTGCCCGCCAAGACCTTGATCCGCGAGAAGATCGATGAGCTAGCCAGCTGGAAGCCCGTGGAGCTAAGCACACCCGAAGTAGTAGCCGCCAAGAAGAGCAAAAAGCCAAAAAAACGCCTCTGCTGGATAGTAACTAGCGAAATGCTGCAAAAGTTCCAACTCCAGGACCTAACCCTGCAGAATCAATGGGATTATACGCTGACGCCGAAGGTGAGCGAGGCCGGGGGAGCAGAGGCACAACAACACGAGCTCAGTCCTCCAGCAGATGCATCGCCCATGGCGGCTGTCCAATCTCCTGCCACGATCTCAGCCTCAACTCCAGCCCCCAACACATCGCCCGTGGGACAGGGTAAAAGCGGCACCAAAAAACGGGCCACCCTGCTCATGTCTGTGCCCAGGGATCAGCCGATACCGTCGGCCGCCAAGAATGCCCTGATCAGCCAGTTCCTGCGCCGCCAGACTGAGGCCAAGGAGAAGGAGAAGCGGACAGAGCAGGAGGGACAGGGGCAGGGGCAGAAGCAGAAGGCTGCACCTCTTGTCGACGAGGATGTGGTGATGCTCTCGGATTAGTCTTCCCCCTTTCCTTAAGTCTACATATATATATATATATTCGGAATATTAAATCATTTTTTTTGTCGCTCGTAAGTTGATTTAATTTGTAATGTGCCGTTCCATGTCCCCCTCTGTCCCCTCCAGTCCCATTCACACCTCTGTGGATCTGTCGGGTGCTGCTGCAAGGCAACTATGACATGGGCGTCCCAGAACCATCTCTATACATGTGTATAGTTTTACATACATACATATATGCAATAATAATTAATTATCTTGTGTGTGTTTATTTTTTTTTGTGGGTTGCTTATGGCGGGATCTTGGGTGGGATATATTTTCTGATTAAATAACTTGTTTCTACTTTTTGTAAGAAATAAAAAAGGGAAAGGAAGTTAATTTATGGAAAACTAAAAAGATATATATGTAGTTTAAACCATTTTATTAAAATTAAATAGTTAAATAATTTGTTTTTACTTTTTGTTAGAAATAAAAAAAGGAAAGGAAGTTAATTTATGGAAAACTAAAAAAATATATATTTTAAACCATTTTATAAAAATTAACTAATTTATTTATACTTTTTGTTAGAAATAATAAAAGGAAAGGAAGTTAATTTATGGAAAACTAAAAAGATATATATGTAGTTTAAACCATTTTATAAAAATCATACAAATTTGGTTTGATTAAAATGTTAACATTATTTTTTTTAGCTGTATAAAATGATTATATTGCAGAGTTTAATTATAATAAATATATTTTACATAATATATATATATATCTTTATATATCTCATGTAATTAATTATAAAATAAAGGGTAATAATGTAATAATATATATGGTAAATAGGTACAAATACATATATATTTTCAGGATTAAAGTCATTTCATTATCATTTGGTTTGCATTTAATAAAAATCCAAATTCTAAAGAAAGAAATTTAAGAATGGAACTGAAAGTATTTTTATATCGAAATTATAATTTATTTAGTTTCCGGAACCATCATATAGCAGCTATAAAATATAGAAAGCTATATCAAAGGAATATATATAGCATATTTGGTTTGCATTTAATAAAAATCAAAATTCTAAAGAACAAAATTTAAGAGTGGAGATGAAAGTTATAATTTATTTAATTTCCCGAACCATCATATAGCAGCTATAAAATATAGAAAGCTATATCAAAAGAATATATATAGCATATATTGCTCTCCAAATCAATCCACTTACATGAATGCCATTTAGGTAGAAAAACACAAAACCCAAATTATTTTTAAAACTTGTTTGTTTATTCTTTTTTACCACGTTTTCACGTCTTGTTTTTTTTATTAATTAATTAAATTAATTATTTAATATACATTTAGTTAAGATGCCCGACCAAAAAAAAAAAAAGAATTACTGTGGCTGCTGTGTGTGTTGTGTGTGCTGTGGGGGTGTCTCTGGTCTTTAAAACCTGGACGAACGCGCGTGAACAAAGGTGTGGCATGTGTGTTACATTTAGATCCACAAAAGTTGTCCCTATATGTATATTGATTTACGATTTACACTTGACGATTATCCATAAATAATAGCTAATTGTAATCGTTGTTTAATTGTTTATCCATTCAAAGTGTGTGCCCTCCCTTTCCCAAATCAAACCACAAAAAAAAATGACCCTAGAAATCTCAGGATAAAAGTGCGGCGAATTATTTTTTACCTGTGGTTCTCACGATTTATTTTATATATATATAGATAATAAGGCAAATATATGACGAGGATCGAGTTGGATCGAGCCAATGAATAGTGGAGTTAAGAATCCATGTAGCAGTGCGTTTCAGTAGAGTTCGTGGTTAAGTACAGGAGGAGCAGATATATCTATGCCTATATCTATTTCCATTAATAAAATTAAGTAAACAATTTGATGGTCAGTCGAAAGTGGATTTTGTGGGGTACATCTTTACACTCGTGAAACGCACTGCCCGCCGATGAATTATGTATTGTCATTCGTGTTGTGGTTTTTTCTCTATATATATATATGTATGTATATGTCGTGTATTACTTTCTTTTTCTTAGATCAAACATCGAGGAAATCAAGTCTGGGGGGGGGGAGTACTTAAAAAATAAAATCATTTTCGTTATCATCATATTTACACGTGTCACGTTACAAAATATAACAATAAAAATTACTTTTGAGGGTTATTTTCGGACGATTCGGATCATATTATTATATGTAGGTTTCGACCCAACCCAAGAGGGTGTTGTCTGATAAGCGTTTCGTTCTTGTTCAAGTTCTTTCTTATTCCTGGTCGCAGTTTTATAAATTTATCGTTTTCTCTTCTCAGTTTTGGTCTTAATTGTCGTCTTGTCTTTTTTTTTTAAGTTTCGCTGTGCTTCCATTTTCTATCTTTCCTGATTCATTTCGCCTTCATCACCCACATCTTCCTGACCAGCTATGGCCTGGTGGTGTCCCTCATCGGGACAGCGTCAGGGCAGCGTTAGGGGCCGGAAGTAGGCGCGGCAGAAAATGGTCGAGGCCGATGGCGGCAGATCCTGGTTGCGATAATACATATTGCACTCCCGTTCCGTCAGCTTGTCAAAGACGGCCGCATATTCGCGATGGAATGTGGCCAGATCCACGTTCGTCCTGCCAATGGCGGTCAGGGCCAGGAAGAGGATGTCGCGATAGAAGGAATGCGAACGCTCAACACCATCGCTCTTCAGCTTGTGCCGCTCGTTGGCCAGGCGCTTCAGGGGAGTGGCCAAATCGTTGCATCGAATGGCCGAAATGATTTGCTGAATGACACTGCAAAAGAACACAAAAGGAGGGGATCAGCTGGCATTGCCTTCTCTTTTTGGGTTTCCACTCACTTCTTGTTGAGCTGCGCCTGCTGATCGGGAAACAGGTTCGTTGGCTGGACCTCCCGGTACAGTATGTACATGGGTGGGCCACTGGCCTCGGTATGCAAACTGAGATTGTCCCACAGGCACTGGATATGCACCGTCTTAACCTTGCTCAGCGGATCCAGCTGCTCCTTGTCGCTCTGAAAAAGTTAAAGATGTTGTTTTCTTGGACTTGGACTTGGACTCGTTTAAAATTAGAAACACCCACCGGAACGGGCAGACATAGCTCTGGCAGATGGGTCTTGCCCTCGATCCTCTCCATAAGCCAGAGTAGGTTCCAATAGATAATCGGATGCTCCTCGACAAAGGCTGGCTTTATAAGCGCCATATCGCCCTCTTGGGTGAGTATGTTCTCCAGTTCCTTGCGCAGCACCAGGGGATTCAGATACGGCACTGTCAGGCTGCTGCTGCTGCTGCTGCTGGTGGTGGTTCCGTTCTGATCCTTGGAGCTGCTCTCCTGCGGATCCATCTCCGTCTCCGCCACCTGCCGCTCGATCTGCACGCTAAGAAAGGGCACTGTCAGCTTGTTGCAGGCATGGCAGGTGGTATTCAGGTTAGAGTCCTCTGCCGTCCAACCGCTCATGATCTCCTCGTCGTAGACGAGCACCGAGCAATTGTGGCACTGTGAGCATGTCGTCAGCCGAATCATAATATCGCAGTCCCTGTCCGCGGCAATCTGAAGGGGAATTTGAATAATAAATTAATTAATAAGATGGATAACTCATTTTGTTGGTTTTCTTGGTGTACCCACCTCTCCCGTCACACTGTAGAGATTGTCGGGCAGGGCGGGAAAGGCATGCATATGCAGGGCGCCGCTGGAACTGTTCTCGCCCAGCGGCACCAGATTGTTGTAGCTCGACTTTCGCGACTCACTGAGCCTGCCCCAGGGATCCAAATCACTTGACACTCGCCGCAGCTTGCCATCCTCATGAACGCCGGTAGCAACGGCAGCGTCATGCTCCTCCAGCTCCGGATTGCTATGCTGCTGATGCTGATGAAGATGATGATGATGATGGTGGTGCGGGTGCGGGTGGTGATGATGATGCTGCTGCTGCTGGTGTCCATTGTTCGTCTTTGTTGGCGTCGAATTGGCCGAAATGACACCCTTGATCTCGTCGAACTTCTTGGTCAGCGAGTTGGCGGCGTACTTGATGCTGCTCAGGCTACCTTGGATCAGTTCGTTGGACTTTTTGCCCGTCAAGCTGGGACTGAATGGTATAAATATCAGGTTACTAGTGGGGATTATCAAGGTGTTACCTTATTACTATAAATGTTAATGGTGAAGATGATCAGTGACAAAACAGAAAAGGTGAATGAAAATGGAAATGGAGACAGCGACAGCCAGTTTTTGGAGTAAGAATCTCTTTTTGCTGTCGCTGGCTCCTGCTCTCTATGGTGGTGCGGTGCTTTGTTGTTTTTTTACATGGATAATGATGATGGATCGTTAGTTATATACGAGATATATAGCAGCATCGTTTTAAAATGTAAATGTTATGTATAAATGCGTGGCTCTTGTCAAACCTTGAATTGCCCGCCACCGTCACCGCCACCAACGAAGACTCTTTGAGGGGGGAACTGAACCAACATTGTATTTGTATTTTGTACATAAAAATCATAACCGAGTGGAAACCACCACCCTGGGCAATCCCAGTGGGGCTTGAGTACAAAAAACAATTCTTTTAACAAATAAAAATATACAATTTACATTCCACATTAAAATTTGAACCGATATTAGGGTTAATCGATAAATCTCGATAAATAATTAGAAATACAAACATTATCGCTTAAATATTTCAAAAACACACAGAAGTAAATCAGTTCTCAACTTATAAAACTTATAGAAATTGACCAAAACCCAAGAGATAAACATAAATCACTTTTTATGAAGCGAGTTTCCATAACCAAGAAAAAGATAAGACATTAAATTAGTACAATTTGATCTCTGTGTGTGTTTGTGTGCGTGTTGAAGGTTTCCAAAAAGAAAAGGTCTCAACTTACCTTATGCTCGATATGTTTTCTATAATATTGGCGGGCAATTTCAAGTCTTTCTTAAGGGACAATCGTGCGGGTGAATAACGGCTAAGATATAATTTATATAAATTATGTATATATACAAATATGAAAAAGAAATCATAAAACAAATTGTCGATAAAGAGAGAGATAGAGAGATTTATAGATGGATGTTTTTTAGCCTCTTTCTGACTTGCTTCTTGTTTCTTTTTCAAGTCAGAAAAAGGCCGGAAAACATCAAATAATTCGATTCAGAGGATAATCATCAATCCTTGCTTGCTCGTGTGAGTGGCGGGAAGGGGAGAGAAGGGGAGGGTCGTGAGAGGTGAATCAATCAAAGGACATGACAACAACAACAACAAACAAATAAGTGAAAGGAAGGATTCTGAGAGAATGGTTACCCAAATGTGAACTTCAGCGAGGATCCAATATTGGCCAGACTGTGGGTCACCCCGCTGCTGGCCACCGGCATAGTCTCGGAGCGGTGCATGCTCTTCCCAATCTGCGTTGACTCATCGAAGGTGGCGCTTCTCTGGCCACGGAAGAGAATCGGCTTGTCGGTATACAGGCTGCTGTCCAACTGCCTGGGCTGCTGCTCCTGTTGCTCCTCGGCAGCAGGAGTGGCGCCAGTGGCTGTCCCAGCGGACTCCTCCTCATTAAGAGCGCCCAAAGGATCGTTTTGGGTGACGGGCGTGCGCGGCGAGATTCTGGGAAAGAAACCAATGAAACTTTATTTCTCTTTTACTCTTAATTTTCACTTTCTTACTTGGTTGGACTCTGAACCCGCTGCCTGGGACGCTGGGCAGTCACACGATCATCGTCGTTTGCGTTCGCGTTCTCTTCATCATCGTCGTCGTCATCATCCTCCTCCTCTTCATCCGCCTCATAGTCACGACCGCCGCTAAACTGCAGCTCATTGCCGCCGCCCGCCTCTAGCTGTTTCTGTGGCGTGCTTGGCGAACCCGCCGTGTACTCATCGTCATCATCGTCATCCTCGTCCTCGTCGTCACCGCCGCCAATGCTCATGATTTGCTTGCGCGGCTGCTGCTGTTGCAGGGCTTTGGCCAGGATATCAGTGTCACCGCCATAGGTGGGCGTTGCCGTATGCTGAGCACTTGATTCGCCAGCATCCGCGGGCATCATTGCATCATTATTGCCGCCCGTCACCGTCTGGCGGACAATGCTACCCAGCTTGTTGCGCAACCGGTCAAAAGCGGCAAAGTCGAGCAGGCCGTGGCCACCGCCACCGCCAGCACCATCACCACCGCCCGATGAGGCCAGGCTGCTACGCGACTGACCGTCCACCGTTTCCAGAGTGCTGAGATTCTGGTCCTGTGAGTCGCTCAGTGATTTGTTCACCTGAAAGCCACGAAAACTTTAGGATTTACAGAAGAAACAAACGAAAAAAAGAGGCATTTCCACTCACCTTGGCTGCTGCCCGTCGCTTGCCAGCCCTGCGGAACTGCGCAGCTCCGAGCACCACGTTCTTGATGCGATTCCAGCGAATCTGGCTCAACGTGGTGCTGTCACTCGGCCACTGGGACTCCAGGACGCAGCGATTGTAGAAGCCATAGGTGAGGGCATTCGCCTGGACACCCGATCGCTTCATCAGGTAGTGCAGGCGTACGGCCAGCACGGGAAGGTTGTGGATGCCGCAGAGCTGCATCATGATCCGATAGCAGAACTCATCGCAGGTGATCTTCAGGCGGCTGGCTCGCACCAGGACATCGTACGCGGCCCGCAGTATGTCCGGCTCCTTGCCAGCATGCCGCGTATCCAGCACCATCGAGGGCAGGATGAGGAAGTACAGCGAGTAGCAGGTGGCTAGCAGGTACTTGGACCATGCCTCCGGATGCTGCTGGCACCGGCTGGCCATCTTTTGGGACAGTTTTATCTCGTGCTTGGTTCGTCGCGCAATCGGGGAGCCCGGCGACAGCGAGGCGTTCAGTTGCAGCTGCAGAAATTTCGACAGAGCCGTTTTCTTGGTGCCCTCCAATAGCTGCGGCTGCAGCGTGAAGTTCTCATAGTTGTAAGCTGGTTCCTCGTGCGGTCCAGGCGTTACGCCGCCATCCGGCGGAAAGATATACTTGGTGCGCTCACTATTCTGGCCCGTATCCCAGTCCACCAGATGCAGTTGCGCCGGCGTCTCATCGTAGTTGCCCACCTTTTCCGCGCACTCGTCGAAGAAGCTTAGTCCATGGTCGCCGTCCGAGACAAAGGAGCGCTCCTCGATGAATCGGATGAACATTTGCGTCTTCATCAGCAGTTCAAAGAACTTTTGGTAGGACTGGTGGCCAGGAAATAGATAAATCTCAATTAATTTGTCGTAAAAAAAGAATATAATTCAATGTCACCTTATCCCTGGACCGCAGAAAGGCCTTCAGCTGAAATAGGGCACTTGGATCGGTGGCCCCCACCGATGGTGCCTTAGAAATGGGCACCAGAAAGTCCCTATAACCACGCAAAATACTGGCCATGAACAGCAGGAAGGCCTCCTGAATGCGCTGCTCCAGCACCAGTTCCCGCTTTCGCTTCCTAATATCCCGATCCAGGCTATTTGTGGAGTCATAGCTGATGGGCTTGGCGTTCTCCAGCTCGGTCAGGGTATGCCGGAGCAGGCGGGCTGCCCGTTTGGGCAGCAGCTTTGGCGATAAATGACGCTGCGATTCGCACAACTGCAAAGGAAAATGTTGAATTAAATATTTACTTGTCAGTCAGTCAGTTAGTTACTCACGCTTATATTGTTCGTGTCCAGATCGATGCAGGTCACATCCGTGGGCGGCTCATACAGATCGAAGAAACGCGAGTCGACGCCAATTAAATAGGGTAACGGGGCATGCAGCACCTCGGCCAGGCCCAGGGGACAGAGCGGTATGTAGGGACACTGCCATTTGAAGGGGAACAGCAGGGAGACAATGGCCTCGGCCACGGCGGTCAGAGTGGCAGGCCTGCAAGGAGGCGTTAGAAACCAAGATCATAACCATAAATCATCAAGAAACGCACCTGAGCGAGTGAATGAGTATCTTCTGTTCGGTGAGGGCCAACAGGAGCACATGCAGACAGTTGTCAGTGCCCAGGTTTTGGAGTAGCATATGAAAGCCAGCTCCGCTCCTTGGCAGCGGCGAATCCTCGGGCTGGGTGAGCAGAATGCGATCATTAGACTCGCTGGACAGCTGTAGGTGAATACTGGGCGCCGGAAATGGCACCTCGTCCAACAGCTGGGTAATATAGCGCTCCACGGGAATGGGTATGTTGACGCCATACAATACCATTCGCTACAAAGAGAACATTTTACACATTAATATGTAGAGGGTAAATTAAAGTCCTTGAGACGCACATGAAGGTATTTCAGCCACTTGTCAAAGGTGTCCCCAAAGGGATGATGCGACAGCAGGCAAATGGCCTTGATCATGTGCAGCGAATGCTGGGATCCAAACTTCTCGTCCCAACCGAGCAGCTCCTTCTGTTCCTCCGACAACTGAGACTCACTTCCGAAAAAATAAAGAACCCGAAATTAGAGGCTATAAAAATGCAATCAGGCAAAAGTTCACTCACTCGTAGTCCTCGTAGAAGGTTAGCGCGGAGCCGTACACTTTGTAGGTGCCATCGTTAACCGTTAGCACAAAGGTACTGAACACCGGACTGATGGGCTTCCGCTTCTCAGTACCGTTGACATGTGGCCAGGCCTCCAGGGAGGCGCCCATGGGCAGGCAGAAGAGCGGCACGCTGGGGCACAGATTCAGCGGGAAATCGTTGTGATCGACGGTGGGATAACGCAGCAGGATCTCCGGCTTGTAGCTGATGTGCTTGGGCCGGTACATGGACTTCTTGTAGCACAAATACACATCGCTGCCCACATAGCCCTTGTTCAGTGTCTTGTAGATCAAACAGAAGGCATGCGGAGCCCGTTCCCCCTTGCTCTGGACAATGACACAGAGCTCGGTGACCACCAGTTCGTTGCATGGCATATCGGCGCGGGCGCGTCGATACGTGAGGAAGGTCTTGGCCGATGAGTTGTTGACGTTAGCCACCCGGCCATCGGGTGTCTCGGCCACAATCTCAGCGTCCGACATGATGCGTTCGTGGCCATCGTAAAGGACACCTAAAAAGAGTTGGGAAATGGTATTGATGAATGCCTTTAAATGTTGTAAAAAATGTGATAATGTTTGCCATACTTTTGCCTCATAAGAAAGACCGACCCGACCGACTTGTGCTTAAATAAAATAAGTTCCCTGGCATTTTTTATCGTGTCAAGAATACAAGCCTTAAAGTTTACTTTCGTTATCTACAGAAAACCGAAGCACATAGAGCTTTCTTTTGATTGATTGATGGAGCCCCTGTCTCTGCCTCAATCAATGTTTGTTTTTAATAAACAAACACAAATAGAGTTGGAATTTGTAGAAAACATTATTTAACACAAACTTTTATATAGAAAACTAAACTTATTTAAATATTTTTAAGCGGAAATTCCAGGATTATCAAGAATTTTAATTAAAAAAATGAGATTACTGCTCTGCTTATCGCTTTAATGTCGCGAAATTGCATATTTTGTAAGAGCGCTTATAAATTTAAGCGGAATGCTTATCAGTACAGGGTTTAAGGTCACTGCAGGAGGGTCTCCTTTAAAAGTTAACCGCTTATTTAACCCACCTATATCCACCAGCGGTGGACGATCCTTGCCCCGCCGAAAGTAAATGTAGCATTCGGTGGTGCGCACCGAACCATGATTAAGATTGGCCGGCAAACCGGTGGGCGTGTGCGCCAGCAGCTCAAAGCCCTCGGGTATCTCCTCGCCCAGGAGGGGAAAGAAGACACCAATGTCCGTGATGGGCTCTATGGTGCTGGCTGCCCTCAGCCGGCCGGAGTCATTGAAGATGTTCTCCTGCAGCAGCTGGGGCTGTTCCGGCATGCCGGCAACCACGAAATAGTCGGCAATGCGTTTCTCCTCCATGGCGGCGGCTGGGGGACCTCTGGACCTCTGCAAAGAGATAGCAAAAAAAAGCCGGGTTGAGTGTTTAAGGCATGCAGAGAGTTGGATATGTCGGAGATAAGATAGGAGGGTCTTTTTTTGCTTCGATTTTGACTTTAATTAAATTTTTCTTTATGTATTATCTTAGTTTGGGGCCACGAGGAGTGGAGATGTGATAAAGGAAACATTATTTTAATTATTTATATCAATTTAAGAGCAGGGTTTGGGGCTTAGCTTGAATTAGCGAGTGAATTTCTATGAAAAATCTTTAGTTTTTGTCATTTCTTGTAGTAGGTGTAGGTCTACTTTTTATATTTTTGTTTTATAAACAATTTAAGCAACGAGGACCCACTGTACCTCGAATATATAGGATAGGCTTTTCCCACATGGCGCAAAATGCTTTGTTTACATTTACCGCTAGAACCGGGGGTGAACTCGGAAACCAATTGGACTTTGCATGAACTTAACAAATACATTAAATTTTTATGCTTGGAGCGGCAACAACAAATGGGGAGTTGGAAAAACAAGTTCTGCCACGATGATTCAACTTCCTACGCTTCCGTTTCACAAACAACAACAACGAAAAAAGCATTCAATATTCGTTTTTGTTTGTGCAGATTGTGCGTTTTGTTGTTGTTGTTTTGTTTGGAGGAATCCAATTGGAACTTACTGCACTGCTCTGCTCTCCTTTATGGCTTGTCCTCTGCGGCAGTGGGGCACAGGGCAGGGGGGGGCTTGAGGCACAACCTTTAGCAGTAGTTGGTTTTGTTGTTCGCCTTGGACTGCAATTGTCGCTTTTCCTTCGCCACTCTTCTTCACACTACGTTAATTTCCACACACCAAAGCACAAACACACTCGCACACGGGGGCGCGCGCACACACACACACACACTCGCTCACTCACTCACGCACACGCACGAAAGCTACTTGAGAGTTTTCCTTTACATCATTTTCGCTTCGCTCTCAATTTGTCCAATTTAATGGCAATGTGCAATTGAATCCGTTTGCAATGTTACAGCCTTCTGAGCCAGGCGAAAAGTTAATAAACTTTAACTGCACATCTGTGTGGACAAAAAGTAAAAAAGATTGTTAACTGGCCGAGCTGCGTGTGTGTGTGTGTGCGTGAGTGCCAAAGTTGCCACAAGCAAATAGCTATCGATATCGTGCGGCCAATCGATTGAGGACACTGTAACTCATTTTGGGACTTTGCAGCGTTTTTCGGCAAATCCAATTGATTTTAGCTTAAGGTGTTGAAAAAAATCAGAATTAAAAATCCAAGTTGTAATAAGCTAAATCATTATTAGGTCATGATAAACAGGAATTTCAATTTCAATTATTTCAAAAGCTGCAAAAATATTGAGGTAAATCGACTTAGAACAATCGATAGATGAGACCGTCAAGGCTAGAGATAAACGGTGAATTCCAATACTTGAGCCATGGGCACACTTCCTACCATATGTAAACAAAAAAATAAAAATAATTAAATGGATGCAAAACCGAAACGCTCTTTTAAGCGGCCATTTGCCTTCCCCAAAAACTGTGTTTACCGCCCGCTGCGGCAAATAAGCAACATGGAGCGGAACAAAAAGCTGCCGGCCGATCGGCCCACTTGTAAGTGCAGGAAATGGGGAAATTGGTGGTTTTATCCAAACAACAAAAATGTGGGGCCTAACTCGCCTGATTTTTGCAGACTTCACGCTTAATGCACCGCCCTCGCTGGTGCCCGCCAAGAAGTACTCGGATATTAGCGGCCTGCCCGCTCCGTATGCGGATCCCCACACCAAGCTGCGATTTGCCAATGCCGACGAATACGCTTCCATGCAGAATTTGCCCTCGGACATTATTAATGGCTACCTAACCGTTCGTGGCTATACGAGCGCCGTGGGATAGTCTCGCCTATAGTATATGTAGTACCCAGCACAATACAAACGATTGTGTGCTCCGCCCCTGGAGGCGATTCTAGTGTTTCCCACCAACCAACCAATTGCCGAGCTGGCCGGCTGACCTTACTTTTCACTTACTTGCATTGCAAGGTTGCGGCTTAGAGGCTGCTTCCTGGCTAGAACAGTTCACTGAGGGTCGAACAGTGCTCGAAACTACATTGTAAGCCCAGTTGGAAGAGTTGGAAGTTGAAGATCACCAGATTAAGGCAATGAAACTACTATTTTGTAGTAATTAATTTAATTTATGAACGACTATTGAACAAATTAGTTAACATTAAAGGTATATAACTAAAGCGACTAACAACTAAGCAGCTTCTGCTAAGAATACAAAATCACAAATCTGTTAAATGATGTCCTTAATATGTAAAATAAAGCGTAGAAGGGAAATCAAAGTGGGGAGAGAGGAGGTCGTCTTCCAACTAAACATAAGAGTATGGCAATAACACTTGAAATATTTAGTATACAAATGCACCATCGGCACACGCGCTCGTCTTGATGTCTCGATTATATATAGTTAATGGAGTTTTTATTTTGGGCGTTCTTTATATAAATGTTTTACAAACTACATCGCTATCATCATCATCGTCTTTGCTTTCGTTCCCGGTGCGTTATGTGTGTGTAATTCGAGCTCGCTCCTCCAAATGGGTTTTTTTAAGTACTAGGAACCGGACTAGTGGCTCCCAGATGCAGCAGTTCTATGCGGTTGCAGAGTAATTAGTTAGTTCACTTCACCTGTGGCAGTTGACGTTCGTTCGTTCGTTCATTCCCTCCCATATAACCGACCGTCTCCAGCTCCACTTTGGGCTGCTAGCCGGCCTGGTTTATCGGCCGGCTAATACTGTTCGGCTGCGTGAGCATTTGCAGGTCGGAGCGGAAGCTACGCGGCAGCCCCGAGATGTCCAACTGATGCTTCAGCACCACCATCGTGGCCAGGGTTTTCAGTGTCGGCTCAAAGTCCAGCACATGCAGATCGCTGTAATCGATGAGGGCCACGCCCGCCGGTGCTCCACCGGCTGCCCCGCCGCCTGCCTCCTGGGTGGTCGTTGAACTCGCCAATGGCAGATAGACAGCATCGGTGGAGGTGGTGCCGCTTCTTGGACTGGTGCCGCCGAACAGAAACATTTTGGTGGCCATCACAATGGCGCATTGCCTGCGGCGAGCCGTCGGTGCCTTGCCATTGGCACGGATCAGATTCCACAATTTGGTGCGCGGATCGAAGGTGTACAGATCGTTGAAATGCTGATCCAGGAGCCCGTTGTAGCCACCGAACACATATATCAGCTTGTTGTACACGAACATGCTGTGGCTGCGCCGGCCGACGGGCACCTTGCCCGCCGTAAACGGACGGTGCCACACTTTGGTCTTCATATCCAGGTAGACGATCTCATGACAGTAGGTCTCCTCCTGGCTGTGGTACGGACTGTGCTTATCCCCGCGTCCGCCAAAGATGTACATGCGCTCCTGCTCGTAGGCCACGGCTGCATGAAAGTCCCGGTAGCTGGGCGGCACCCCAAAGGTCTGCACATAGCGCCACTCCATGGTGTCCAGATTAAGCGAATGAACGTCGCTGCTAAACTCATTTATCTCGTCCACAAAGCCGCCGAAGATAAACATACTATTGCCGATCACACAGGCAGAGTGGCCATCGCGTGCTCCGGGCAGGCAGCCCGTGACAGGTGGCCGCGACCACTTGGCCGTCTTCGGATCGAAGCAGTATAGGGCGTTGCATAGGTACTCGTCATTGCGACCGCCCCAGATGTAGATGCGATCCTTGTAGGCCACCACTGTGTGTCCATAGCGCTGGAAGGGGACCAGCGGATACTTGAGCGGCTCCCCGTCCTGGTCCAGCTGCTGCGGCACCAGCGTCCAGCGCATGGTGTGGGCGTTAAGGACATGGACATCGATCGGCTCATTGTGGCGATAGTCGTAGCCAGTGCAGTAGCCGCCGAAGCTATATATGAAATCGCCCACGCCCACAGCCGCGTGATTGACCCGCTGCGGCCCACCGTCCAGGTGCACAGTCCACAGCATTTGAAGAGCTCTGCAGGGGCAGGTCCAGGTCCAGGTCCAAGTCCAAGCCGAGACAAAGGAGCGGCGAGTGGAAATCGAACCGAAAATAGCAGAAAATTGGAAAAGCACACAAAGAAGTTAGAAGGCGGTGCTGGCGATGATGGCGAAAAGGTGGACAACAAACTAAACACACACAAAGGAAGACAAAGGCGCCGCAGTTGGTGTTGTTGTTGGTGTAGCTGCCGCTGTTGTTGCTGCTGCTACTGCTGTTGCTCCAAGAGGTGCGAGCGCTTGAAGGCCACCCAGGTGTTAAGGCTGCGCTCTGCTGATACCGATCCAACACCCAATCCAATCCAAAAACGCTCGCTTGCTGTGTTCAAATACAGGTGGAGTGAAATGTTGTGGAGGGAGGTGTTGGAGCTGGAGATTAAGTCGATTGCGATTTGCGATGGCGCGATATCGATATCGATAGTTAAGGGCAATCGACTTGAAGCTATTAAAATTCGTTAGGAACCTGTAACGGGTCACACTAGGCAACTTTATTTTTCTTTGTTTGTTTATTTTTTAAACAAATTAACAATATATAAATAAGCTAACAAATATGATCAAAGCAACAAAGCAGATTCTGATTTAGCCATATCTAAATTAAGTCTGGAAAAAGTATTGCAATAAGTCAAGTTAAAAGTTCAGGGATTTCGAATTGTTTTCATATTTTTGTTTTATTTTGAAATCGATTCTTATCAATCGCTATATTTATACATATATATATATATTTATATATATATTTTTCGACTATAATTTCATTTAAATATTATGGTTGTTGCATGAAGGCTTAATCGATTAATTTAAAATAAATTCATTAACAATTCGTTTCAACAAAATAGGTTCTGTCCATAGATAGGTGTATGTGTTGTATATATGTATATCCGATAATACGATACGTAATTAATTGCGTAAATAATTGGAACTTCTTGCTGATTCTTCAAAAATTCAATGCCAAGAATGTTCAGCAACCCATTTCTCCTATATCTGATATATATTCTTCTGCTTACCATAATACAATGTTACAAGTTCTTCTTTACACACAATTTAAGCAAATATTTGCTTGTATTCAGGGCTTTCCTCATAAATCAGAAAAAAATGGCATAAAAAATAATTAAAAAATAAAAATAATTTAAAAAAAAACAAATTATAGCTGTCTCTGTCTATGCTCTTGTCTTTCTCTGTAATGGGTATTTCAATATATCTATTGTATGTATGTGCCTCTTTCTTCATTAACAAATTACTATCGTTAAGTTTTTGAAACTCCTTCAACTTTGGTATAATATATCTGGTAATCGTAATCGTAATTGTAATCGTAATCATTATCGTTATCGTACTGATCAAATGCTATATGCGCGTTTTAAAGTCGTTTATCTTAGTGGAAAAAGTCGATTTCTCTTTTAGCTACAAAATTGAAAAAGGCTGTGATGTTTTCTGTGTGATTTTTGGAGTCTAGTTGTGCAAATGTCGCGCGTATCGTTGTCTTAATTTTGAATATACTCCCCTTGTCCGTCGAAATCTAGAAAAATCTGTGCTAGCGTATATATGTATGAACAAAGTCGTTTTGGTTGCAGCTGGCTGCTCCAGGATCTACCCAGGGACACCTATGTAAGTCCTATGCCTCGCTAGATGCATATATCAAGGTGCAAAATTGAACACTTCCCACACGTCCTTGCCCTAGACGTCGATCACGCTGTCGTTTTTCTTCATCTCCATCAGATGGGTTTGCTTGAGCTTCTCCTGCATCTGGGTGAGCATGTCCTGCATGCGCCGGATCTCCTCGTCCTTCTGCAACAGCAGGCGATCGGTCTCCGATATAGCGGCATCGAATCCATTTGTGGAGCTTATCGAGTCTCGCTTCAACTTGCCACGCTCCCGGAGCGCGTGCTGCGAGATCTGTGAGATGCACTGTGCCCGGAAGTTCTCGTAGTGGACGTCCTGCAAAACGGTTAATCCGTGAGTGAGTACGGTGTGTATATATATACAAAGGATATTTATTAGAGGTTGCTAAGCCCACCTGTGTGGTATCCTTGAGATCCTGCATGTGCGTGGATATCAAAAAGGTGCGCAGCTTGATGAAATCACTGTGCTCTGGATCCTCCACATTGACCACGCCCCAGGGATACTGACGGCCGCGCACCTTCTTGCCGGCCACCTCCAAAATAGTGTTACTACCCACGACGGCGAATGGTATGGAGGCCTTCAGTTCGCGATCCTGCTGCTTGAAGTCCTCATCCTCATCAGAGTCGCATTCGGGGAACTGATACAGCTGAATATGGTTATCCTCGAGGTCCTGTAAGATGCGCTCTTTCAGCTTGCGCACCTCCTGCTTATTGAGGCAGTCGGCCTTGCCAATGACCAGAACGATGTTAACCTTGCGGTGCAGCCGCCGGATCAGGTCCAGGTCCATCTGTCGCAGGCTGTTGTATGGGAAGATGATAGCTTGATACAGATATCACAATCTCATGCATAATAATCACCTGTGTCCCCAGGGCGGTACAAAGTATAGGCAGCAGTGCACTCGATTATCCTGTATATTCCGCCGATTGAGCCCGCTCTCGTCAGTGAAGTACTGGCGGAACTGCTCGTCTATGTACTGGGTGCACACCCGCCAGCTGTCCTCGCAGTTGATGGCATCCCCAAAACCGGGCGTGTCCACCACAGTGAGCCGCAGCCGCACGCCACGCTCCTCAATGTCCATGGTCTTCTTCTCCACCTTGGTGGTCTTCTCGATGCGCTCCTCCACATTGGGCATCTGTCGATTCTTGTAAAGATCCCCCAAGAACAGGCTATTGATGAGGGTGGATTTGCCCAGTCCGGACTCGCCCACGACCATCAGGGTGAACTCGAAGCCCCGCTTCACCGATTTCCGGTGCACTTGCTCTGGTAGGGTGGCAAAGCCAATATAATCCCGGTCCTTGTCGAAGGATGGTGTCTTAGCTGGAAAGAGGGAAAAAATATAAATGTATAAAATGTAATAAATATTATTCAAAGATTTTAAATGCTTTTTTTTCTTCTTCAGAATGTTTTTTTTTTTTTTTAGACTCTAATTTCTTTGCGTGTGAGCCAAGGGGGGTGCTTAATAAGACAAAACGGGTTAATCGACTGAAGGACCTTGCTCTTGGTTCTTGAATCTTGCTTCTTGACAGACGTCTGTCTCATTAGGCAAACGACGGAATGGTGGAATGGCTGTCATTGAGTGGAGTGACAATGTCCTTAAGAGCGAGCGATGGTGGAACAGCACAGCAGGAGTGCCTGGGACTGTGCCCGTTGTTTGTGCCCCTTAACCCTTAAATGCATCTCGGACTCTTACACATGTTCCTGGTGGTTCCTGCTTCCTGGTGCTGTGTGTCCTGTGTGTGTGTGTCTTCCGCTTCCTGACGCCCCTTCTTTCCGGCCAAGCTTCGTGTGTATACCGAGGGCCTACTTAAAACGTAATTGGGCAAAAGCCTCGCACTTTTCTTGCAGCCTTTTCAGGGCTTTCACTCTGTATCTCTCTGTATTGTTAGCTGGTTTCTTTTCGTTTTTCGCTTTTTGTCAGCCAATTTGCCACATTGTTGCAGGTTCTTTGGCCGCTTTTGTTTTTGGTTTGGTCTTTGCGCAAATTGAACAAAAATTATAGATTATTTATATAGATCCCCGAGTTTGATGAACACTTTATTGTATATATTGTGTATTGTGGCGAAGGTGCAACTCGCAAGCCAACTGCCCTAAAACCATCCAAAATTAATGTGCTCTCTGAACGTCACTCCCTCTCTGCCCTTCAGCCTTTTTCCCGCTCTCCCTCTCTCTCTCTGGCTCTGGCTCTCTATCCGCCAGGATAGTCGCCATGTCCTGTGAAGTGGCAACACCGAAATGCAACTTTCCCCCATACTATTAACCCTCTATTTTCCTTCTCTCAGCGCCTGCGCTCAAGGACCTGCCTGGAAACTAGCGAAAGCCCGGAAAAGTGAACCAGATGTTATGTGAGGGTTTTTTTTTTGTTGGATTTTGGCCAAAAGGTGCCACGTTGCCAGATGGGTTTTAAGAAAAATATCCTGGTTTTAATAATATATTTTTTTTTAAATAATTTCGAGAAAACTTTATGTTTTTTATATTAGAAATAATAATATGTAATAATATATTACAAATAATTGATTTTTCCAAGAGCTATTTTTTGTTTAAGTTCAAGAAGAATATCCTGTGCCGGGTCCTCGGATTTCCTTTAACCAGGAAACCAACAAAAGTAAGAAAACAAGCCTCTCTCTCACCCTCCTTCTCTGTTTTTTTTGTTGCTTTTGACATGGGCTGAGAGATCCCACCCCCTAATAAGGGCCAAGTCTAAGGGTGGCACCGTCAGCAGGACAGGCAGGACACGCGTTGCGTTGCATTGTTCCAGCTCACGTTTTGCATTCATTGATTTTGACGCGCACTAAAGGTGCTTTTGCTTTAAGAAAATCTTTTTATTTTCTTATAACCAGTAACAGACATCATTAAGTTTATAAATTAATAAAGTTTAAACAGAAAATCAAGAGTTCAGAAACCGCAATTTTTTTCGCCTCGTCTTGTATTCAATTTTTTGTGTAAACTTTGTTTAATTGTTGCGAATCGAGCGAGTAAACAATGAATGAACTTGCTGTGCAGCATTTTATGGGTGTCTCCTCCTCTGGCTACGATCTTTGTTTGTTGGTGTCTTTAGGGCGGCGATACAGTTATCTTTTGCCGGATCTCTGGGTATGTGTATATATGTGGAATGCGGCCGTATCTACATCTGTTGGATAAATGTGCGAAAACGGGCCCAGACCACAAGGAACGAGATGGCTAATGAGCTCAGTGACTTGGCCTGACTGGAAGATTGGTTTATGTAAATAAACGAGGGCATCCAACTAAGAGGAGCGGGGGTTATGCCAGTGCACAGCACAAAATAATACTTATAATTATGTATTATATCTGAGAAAGCCCTTAGAAAATAATACAAGTTTTAAGCATAATTTTTAGAAACCTGAAAACCTAAAGCATAGCAAGGTTTTGCAAATTGGGAAAATGATGAAGATGAAGCTGAAGCTGAGAAGCTGCTTTTCACCCGCCGCCTCCACCTGCTGATGCTGTCACTCAAGAGAGGGGGAGAGAGATGATCCACTATTACGCCCACTAGGGGCACTCCCCCTTCACTCTCCACTTCTCCACCCACATAAAGCTGATCAAATCGGAGCTCTCAATCCGATAAATCAGTCAGGGCACTATTTCTCCCTGTGTCTGCTGCTCTCTGCTCCCATTGGAGATCTTTAACGCGCGGCTGGCTGACTGCTTATTGTCGTTTGTTTATCCCAAACAGCTTTTCTGTGGGCGTTGCAGTTTTCATTCTATGCCCTTCTCCATGCCCCATTTTCATTCTATTTCCTCCTCAGCAGCCCCCTTTCCCCTTTGGTTTTCTCCCCCAGCAGTTGTTTGGTGTGCGGTTCATTGACTAGACTTGTCGCTGTCATCGTCATTATGACTAGGTCGGGGGTCTGTGTGTCTCTATAAAAACTCAAACACACCCAGAAAAATGAGCTTTATATTGAGGGGAATTTTATTATGGATAATTTGTCTAGAAATTCCCATTTTTAACTATATTTTTGCGAATGTATTTTTATATAATTTTCAATTATTGCAGAAACCATAACCAGACTTGGCTAAGATTTAAGCTAAAGTTTAAATATTAATTAATAAATACCCCAAATGTTGACCCATTTCTCTGAATGTATCCTCTTTGTTTTGTGCCACCAATTGTCGATGGGAATCCGTGGGTTAAGTTGTTGTTTTGGGGGGTGTCAACCACTTGAGCATTTATCGCTGATAGCCGACCGATCAGAATCGGCTGGCAAATGGCCTGGGAAATGATATATATATGTATCTGAGCTCTGTCTCTCCCGACATTATGACAGAACCCATTTAACACTTGGCGACACATCAATTTCAATCTCAGCCGCCGACTCGGACCCCAGAACCCAGCCTCTACTTGTGTCTTACTTCTGGCCCAACTCAATTTGATTGATCAATTAAGTTCAATTCGAGCTGAAGCTTGGACGCAGCTCGGCTATATGAGCATATAATAATACCCTACTCAAGGAGTTCTTTAACTTGGGGCTAAAATATTAATAAAAGAAACTAAAAAGGGGTTTCCTTTGCGTACATTTCACATTTCAACTTTAAGGCCTTTAAAGGGTATTTCAGTCTTGTTATACATATATTTTTGTGCCCTACGCATCTGGTTTTGCTCCTCCTTCTCTTGGCAAAGTTCGAGTGGCTTGTTGAACGCACGAGTGCCCAGACTAAGGAGGACCGAAGGAGGCATTGCCCCAGTAAGGGGATACGCGGGCTGGGAATGGCACTGGAGCTTGGAATGGCTCTTGGCTGCATTGAATGTGCATCGGCATTGGGTTTCTGAAAGGCATTTGGGCATGTAAACAAATGCCAGAAGGGGGGAGGGGGATATAGAACCCACTATGTATAGCCATGGCATGAGTCAACCCAACGAAGACTTCAATGAAAATTGAAAATTCCAAAAATAAAACAACAAGTTTTGTGGAAACTTATAAAAATAACTAACTTAAAATAGGGAAATTGTTACATAGAAGAAGCCTCACTGTACCCAGCTATCCATCCACACATCCATGGGCACATTCACTGCTGTTCCATAAATAGAGGAGCATCCTCCTCATTCTCCTCCTTCTGCTGCTGCTGCTGCTTCTCCTAAAACAATTGACGGCATTTGAAGTAGCTGCTGGTGCTGGTGCTGCCCAAGTTTACTGCTTCCCCAGCTCCAGTTCTCCACTGACTGCATTTCAGGGGAATTTTCAGCATTCAGAGTCATTTTTTTCGATTCTGTCGATTCGATTTCGGAATTCTTTAGTTTCCCAGACAGCCAGACGGACGCTGGGATAAGTGTTTATGTTACATGAACTCGACCGATGATGCCGCCACACAAAATTACACCATAAATTCTGCAATATCTTCTGCTGGCTACAGTTAAAGCAGTAAAAGAAAATATTACATTTTCCATTGCTGCTTAGCAGAGTTTATCAAATGATTTTGAATGGATCTTTCACCGCCTTTGACATTCTACCCTTATACCCAGGGGTATGCTCCCCTGAATTGAGATCTATTTATAATCCTGGGATCTAAAAATCAAAATCTGTGCCACTCCCAGCCAGCCCCCCTTACCCCTTTATTTATTTTTGGGGAAACTGAATATTTGACAGCTTTTATGTACAGATTTTCCTAATTGCTATGAAAATTCCTATGCCATTGGCCATATAAAACGCTCTGAGCATACAGCAGGCGTCAAGTGAATAGGATTTCGAAAGAATTTCGAGTTTGCTTAGTTTTTATTTTGTTTTAAATTTGAAATTTTTATTCAAAGCATTTTTCTATAATTTAAATTTGAAATTTTAATTCTACTTTATTCGCAACAAACTTAACATAAGAATAAAATAATGACGTTAATATTGTAAACTCATTTTTATAGAAATAAATCAATTTTATAGCTTAATTCTTAAATTAATAATTATGATTTAACACGGGTCAAAGAGCCATACATAGTAGCTTAGGCCTTCGGCAATAATATTATATATTTCTATATATATATATTAATATCTAATCTCTTTGTGGCTATTATTTCTTTCAACTGCATTTGTAAATGAGCATGTAAAAATGTTCCGCATTTGAACAATGCCTGGAGAACTCATAGAAGAACATATAGAACAACATATAGAAGAACATATAGAAGAACATATAGCACACAGCCGCAATGGGACAGCCGAGGAACATGTGTATTCATTTGGCATAACAATGAAGCTGTGCTCCTAATGAGTTTTTAAACGCTAAACTGCACAATTTTTAATTGGAACTAACGAACAAAAGTCTAGGAAAAAATTAGAGACTAAATAGGGAATGGGGGCGGAGGGGAGCGATGGAAACTGGGAAATTAATGGGAATTAAAAGTCACTGTGAAAATGAATGACAATTCAAGAATTTCCTATTTTTTCAGATATTTTAAATAATTGAATACTTTGGTGGGAAAATAATTTACATAATAAGAGCTTAGGAGGTATTTTCAATGGGAAAATTTACTTTATATTATAATCCTAATTTTATTTAATCAAGAGAAATAGTTGAGAACTATAAAATATTGGTTAAAATGTTGGAAAATAAAAAAAGAACCTTTAAAAATCATAAAAATATGAAAAAGAACCTTTAAAATCCTTAAAAGAAATAATAACAATGCAAACAATTGAGCTTCGTAATATTTATTAATACAATTAGCCATGGCTGCTACATGCTATATGGCTTATCTTATCATTTTATGCTTCCAGTTGTGGCTATGACTGGGAGGGGGGACTGGGTTGGTCGATGACTATTTTACCAAGAACAGAAAAGAAAAACAAAACACGGAAAAATATAAACAAATATAAGCTTGTCGGTCTAAGCAGTACTCTTTTTTTTTCTTTAATTTTATATATCATAAACAACAAGGGAAATGAGAGAATTATCAGCTACAAATACTTCTTGATGATATCCCATTGATAGGAATTTCAAGAATTTCAAGAATCAATCAATACGATTGGAAAATAATACATTTTGCTTGAGCTAAACACAAATATAACTGCTCTCCTATTATGAGCCAGAAGGAGAACCCAACTCCTTATTTATTTACTTATTTCTCTGTGCTCATTCGACTCATCCAACCGAGTTAAGGGGGGGAGGTGGAGCCCGCATGGCCTGGCTAATAGGGAACATCGAACACCCTAAAGACATTGTCAACCACGAGTACCGTTAGCTGCGGTCACGTTGCCCCACTGCCACCACGGCCAAGGCCCTGTTGTCCGATCTGCTGCACTCTGGATTGAGGGTATTGGGTGCGGCCAACTTCACAAAACCAAAAGCCAACCCAAAAGCCAAACCAAACCAAACCAAACCAAAAACAAGAAAAGAAAATGTAAATAAATAAAAACAAAGTCTACGCATACCAAAAACGGGAGGCAGTCCCCAACTTCCAGTCCGAAAGCAAAAAAAAAACAAAAAATAAATAAGTAAGCAAGCAAGTAACCAACGGCGAAAGCGAAGTGGGCAAAAAAGGAAAGGAAGCCGACTTTCCAAGCCATCGGAAAATAGTTTGCCAGCCAATTTTCTTGTCCGCCACGTAATGGTTGGAAGCTATATAGGAGATCTCGGTTTCCGATAAGATCGATCCACCCCAAAGAGGCAAAGCCAATCCAAGCATGTTGGGAGAATGTCATTTTGTAGACCCATTTAGGGTCACCAAATTAAGCACTTAACTCGATAAAGTGAGATAATTATAATTAGTTATCTTATAGTTAAGTAAATATATAATTTAATATAAAAAATATATATTAAATAATAATAAAAATACTTTACTGACACTTTTAGGAATTTCTTTTAGTTTAACTTTACAGCTTGTTATCTCTAAAGGTCATTTCTGATATCTCATATGGTGATAATAAATACTGTTACTAACATAAAGGTAATTGATACAAATTGAACTTGTTTCGGTTTAAAATAGAAAAGTTTTAGTTTGCTTGTGGTTTATTTTTAAATTTAGAAAATCCAGAAAATGATCAGAAAGTTATTAACGAAATGTAAATACAAATATTTACGTTAAAAATATATATTTTTTAATTTTAAATATTCAGAAATATTTTGATTTTCAAAGGTTACATGCAAAATTGTTAAATAATTAAAATTTTCGCAATTAAATCGATTTACAAACAATGCAATAATTAATTTCATTTATTAATTATGCAGAATTCCAAGAAAAATCTTTATAAATTGCGATTCTCAGCAAACTCAGCAAACTTTCTTCACTTATTTTACTTATTTGAAAACTGTTAAATAAATAAAATAAGACTTCAAAAGTCAAGAACCAAATTTAGTCGTAATAAGTTGAAACTTCAAGTTGATAAATATATATAAATATTTAACCTTTATATAACCCCTTTAGAGTCACCTCTGGTGATTTTATTAATAAGTTATTTATTCCCTATTTACCATTATTTTTGTTTTTTACTACAAAAGCTCATCTAAATACGTATATAGTTTTTGCCGAAAATTCAACTTAAAGGGAAGCGGGAAGGGTGGTCCTGTAATCCAGTTTTAAGGATCAACCCTTTGCTTTAACCCCTATTTGCAGATTTTTTTTTTTTGTAGTATTTTCGCACCCTTCAAAAATCTGGATTTCACTTACGTTTTGGGTAAAGTGGCGGTCGACACTTAACTGCCTCAATGCCATTGTTGTTGTTGTGGTTATTGTTGGTGTGACTGCCGCCGCCGTTGTTGTTGTTGTTGCTGTTGAGGCTACTAATGGCATTGGCCACCGCTCCTCCGGATGCACCGCCCATCATCGGTGGCTGTGTGAGGGGCAGGGGTGGTGGCGGTGGCTGATGCTTCATGGGGGCCGCCGGTGAGGCATTGGAGCCGGGCGTTGATGGGGAAGACACATTGCCGCCGCCGAAGAGGCGACGCTGCTGCAGAAACGACGCCGTCTTGCCGCCTGTGTTGTTGTTGTGTTGCAATTGGCACGTTGCTGTTGCCTACTGCAGCGGCAAAAGCATTTATTGTTTACTATTTTTGATCGTTGTGCCGCCGCGCCTGGGGGTTAAACGAAACGAAACGAAACGAAACGAGCATTAGTTACAGCGACTAAGGCCTAGCTTAGTTTGTTAAAGATAAGAAGCAACTGCAGCAGGTGCAGGTAACCGACAGCTGGCCATTGTTTACCAAGTTTACTTGTGGCCTGTATTTTTTTTGCTACGCTATTTTCTTGAAGCTCTAATAATTGAAATTTTAAGCTTTTTTTTCTTGGCAAATTTTCGCACCTAAGGGTTAAGTTAAGCAGTTAAGTTAAGTTATTGTGGTTGGTGCTTATCTGAAAGGTGGTGAAGTGAGGAGTGAGGAAGGCAGCAAGAGGAGGGACTTGAGACTTGAGCACATACACATTGAGAGAGTGAAAGAGAGAGAAAGAGAGCAGAGCTATTGCAGATTGTTGCAATATTGACTTTTTAGGGTTTCCACTCTATTTACACACAAACACACACACACACATTGAAATGCAACGGAAAACTGCATGCTTAGTCAATGGGTGGAAAACTAATGGTGCCAAGCAGCAGCAGCAGCAGCAGCTGCCTCACCTTGACCTACACAAATACTTCTGCAAGTGAGATGCACACAATGCACAAATGGAAACAAAAACAACAACAATCAAAAACACAGAGCACGCACCTAAAATAATTCAATCGAAAAAAAAAGCTCAGCAATAGGAACTAATTTACGCGCACTTTGTTATTAACTATTTCCGTTTGTTTTACTTTTGGCATCAATCGAAATTATTCCATTTATATTCATTTATTTTGTTTTGTTTGTATGAGAGATATTTGTTTTTCGATTTTTGAAAAATTACAGGAAGCGAGTGCTGGCTGACCTTTAGAGAATATCAATATTTCCAACTCTTTGGGTTGCAAAAAAGCTTACACAGTTCACAAAAAAAAAAAAGGTAGATTTTAAAATTCCTTCGGCTGTGACGACACAACCGATTTCCTTCACACACACTGGCTATATCCGATTCACGGCGACTATATATCTGTACGTCGGGGCTGGCAATTTAAAACTGATTCCGAATTTCAAGTTTCAAACGAATTAGTGCTGCCGTCTTCGAAGTCTCGGAAGCAGTGTGGCCATTGATGGTGTACTAAAACATGGTGAAGAAATTGGATAAGGTCTCCTGTTCTAAATTGTTATAAAATGGTTTCAGACATAGATTCAAATTTTAGCAGGAAATTTTTAAAGAGCGCGAAAATTGATGTCAAGTTTAGATTTTCAACAAAAAAATTAATGAAAAAATTAATAAATTCAAGAAATTGCTAAAATAAAACTAAAAACCAAGGAAAAAATGAGATATTTAATGGAAAATTTACTAAATAAAAGAAGAATTCACAGAAAATATTAAACAATTTATTAAATGCAAAGGAAGATCATGAAAGTTGTTTTTTTGTAGATTTAGATTTATAATACTGATGATTACTCAATGGCTCAAAATAAAAGTAAATATTTAAGGATTTTAAGTACAGGTTTTTAAGGTTTTTGATTATCTTTAATTGGGGATCTTTTGCTTTTGATAGTTTCAAAGGGCGAAAGGACATTGGGCAAATGCATTTTACTTTTTGACGAAACCACAGGTTTTAGCTTTACTTGGTAACTTGGTATTATTATTTTTTTTAAATATTTTTATTTAATATAAAATCTGTGTTTTTTTCCTAACGTTCTCGGCCTTCTTTAGTTTACAAATTGTAATTGTTGATCCAGCTTTTTCCGCTCAGACATCGCTGCTTTGGGGAACTGCCTTGATGCGCCCCAAACTCATTCAGTCGCTTGATGTCGGACACGGCGGACGCGTTTTGAAACCAGCTCTGCGATAAAGTCGTTGTTGAATCAATTTTTTTTTATTGTTTGGGAACAGTTGTAAGCCAACGAAATTAATTAGCAACCAGAAAAAGGTTCCTCATAAAAAAATTTAAGAATATAAATAAATTTACGCCAGTGTCGCGGGCGATTCTTTGCTTTTTTGTTTAGTGTCAAATTATTATTTTTTTTGGGCGCCAGCGTAGGCGTAAAGAGAAACTACCGAAGAAAAAAAAGGCATAGAATTAGTTTTGTTTGTTTTCTATTTGTTTTTGCCTTTTTTTCGTGTGAAATTGAAGCCCGGCAACGGCAACGGGAACAATGAAAGTTGATTGAATATTTTTTTTATGCAAATTTCCCATTGCAGAAGAAGCCGCTACCGCGACAACGTCAGAAAATTCGAAATTTTTTGCAAGGAAATCACCAGGAAATCAGGTAAATACAGGCTGCTTTGGCTCAGTTTGCTTTTCCTGGGAAAGTTGAAGATCAAGGCCAGCAGCGATGATGGGGCGCCTGGGTGCTGGGTGGCAGCTGGCTGCTCGCCTCTTTGCCAAGGTGAAGGTCATTGCAAGCGAATGTCGGGCTGGCTGCAGCCGTTATTGTTGTTATATAAACACACCCCCAACCACCGTCCTGGGGTGCCCGGGGGAGTTGGCTCACTAACCCAGTAGTGCGCATGTCGCCTCCTTCGAAGGCCGTTGCCTGACCTCCAAGCACCGTCCCCCTCAAGGCCCTCAACAGCTGCGGTCGAGGAAAATGGCATTTCCTGGCTGGGAAGGCGGCGGCGGCGGCGGGTTCTTTGAAATTGTGGGAAAGCTCTGGGTCACCTGTTTAAAGTTTAAATAATTTAAATATGTATATTTACAAGGATATTTAAGTTGACATCTGTTTTGGTTTTTTGATGCCTTGAAAGTTGTTTAATAATAATAAAATATTTAATACTAAAAGAAATACAAAGACTTTTAAAAACATTTTTGTGTTCAATAATATATTGAAAACTTTTTTTAACACAAAATACTTTGTATATCAAGTAAAGAATTATTTTATAATCATTTTAAACAAAATTCCAAGATTTGTGATTACATTTTTCTATGAATTTAACATAAGAACATAAGAAAGTGTGTTTTTTTTATAATTTCAAACAATTTTCGATCATTTTTGATTACATATTTGAATTAATTTTAATTGTAGAACATTTTTTGAACAGAAATTTTATTTCCAGATATTATTTTTTTTCTAAGTTCATACGGCATTTAGAATTTTTTGTTAAGTATAAATTAAAGTCTAAAGAAAATAATAAAATAATGCTTAAGAAATAATAATAAATATGCGAAAGTGTTCATAAGACTCTTTAACAGGCCTCTTTTTTGGCTTTATATAAAATCTTTCTTGATATTCTATTTAATGGATTTTGTATTAATTTAAATGTTTTTTTGTTTATAATATTTTTTTATAAATATTATAAATTATTATAAACAACCTTCATTATTTTGGTGGCCATGGGTGTGTGTGTGTGTGTGTGTGTGTCTAGCATTGAACTTGAACAGTGGCAATGGCTGTAGTGGCGGAACAGCCTTTTGGCCAAGTGTGCGGGCTTTCGGTGCTAACAAGGTTAGTGGGTTAAATGGCCCGTTCCAGCTACCTCTCCTGACCACCCTACTCCTCCTCCGTCTCCGTCTCCTCCTCCTCGGTCCCCGCCTCACTCTCTTTCTCTTTCACTGAGCCCGGATTCGAGGAAACCCGTTAGTTTAGCATTAACCCGCCGATCGGCTTTGGCATTGCTCTTGCTCTGGCTTTGGCTATAGCTCTGGCCCGGCTCTGGCCAAGCTCTTGCTCTTGCTCTGACCATTAAGAGCCACTTACACTCGCTCGCTTACTTTCCATGCTAATCAAAACGCCGATTTGGCCCAAAATAAGCGGGGCGCCTAATTGAAAGAAATTTGTTTGCTGCGACATGTCTCTCGGGGACTCGCGAGTTTCAGGCTGCACAGCAAGAAAAAAACGAATTAATTTTTTTTTTTGGTACTATGTACAATAGTTTAAGATGTTTTGATAAATATTCAATTAGCTTGGTTTGTTTCTTTTATATATTTCTTTAAATATTTATAAGGTGAAATATCAGACTTTTAGAAAACTTTTCTTTATTTATCTGGCTTGCTTTTTTCTATGATAAAATCTATTACATTTTTCTAATTTCTTCAAAATATTTGCCCAACATATCATTTTCCCAGTGTGATTTAGCTTTTAGAGGCTGTGCAACTTGCTATTTGCTATTTGCCACTTGCAACTTGGCGCAAGCTGGCGAGCTGCTAATGTGGTTGGCTTCTTGGAAGTGGCACAGCCGCGGAGCAGGTGAAATTGTGTTGGAGAAGCTGAAGAGGTGATGATAAACGTTGCGATTTCTTATCAGGTTTGCCAGAAAGCACAAAACGAGTATTTATTAAAAATAAATACAGAGTTTTGTTTAGGGGAAGAAATAAAATAAATATTCAACGAAAATCATATAGTTATGTATTTATTTTTTAAGCATAGCCAAGAGATTATAATAATAGAAAGAAAGCCTTATTGCATTCTTATAAAAATGTATTTGTTTGCTAGAAATGCCAGATTGATTTTGCTTTTCTAAACCCTTCAAAATCGAAATATATCTTTGCATTTTAAATATTTTAAAATAATTTTTAAAAAGACATTAATTTCAAGACAACAAACTGAAACTGTGGTGTTTGTAAGAAGCTGATTAGTTTGATTTTTTGAAATTCAATTAAATCCATTTCGATCGCTTTTCTTTTATCTTTTTAAGAATTCATTATGAATTATATATTTTGTAACATTAGAGATCTTCTTTGACCCCTAGGAAACAACTAATCTTACGTTTTTGAGGGCAATCCAATGTGACTCACACTCCCAAGATTTTGTATTCAGTCTTTGGACCCCAAACAGTTCGATGACTTGCAGCGTGAATTGCATTTCGAGTGGCAAGCTGACAAAAAAAAAAACAACAAAAAATATACATACAAAAAATGACAGACTGACAAACTAATGGATGGGCAGACGGACAAATCGTGCGGGTTTATGACCAGTGTGAGCCGAGCTCCACGGTGCCCCCCGGCACGATCCCCAGCGATCCGATAATTGCGCCCAAAAGAGAGCGCACAAAAAACAAAAAAATAAATAAAAACACGGGAAAATTGAAACTCTTGGAAAAAAAAGAAGAAGACAGCAAGAAAATGTAAAAGAGTGGGAAAAGACAAGCGTTAAATGAAAACCAAAACAAAGTCATTAAACGCAAAGTGCTGGAAAATAACAAAAACAAAACAACTAAAAGCGACAAAATAAAAAAAGAGGGAAAATTACCGAGAAATAATAGAAAAACAAAAAAGAGTTTAAAAAGGTTTCTCATTTTCACTTTCACTGTTCCCCGTGTGGGTCCAAAGGGGGCAAAGGTGGCTGGGGATAGGCGGCAGTTGCGCTCTGATAAACCCTCAAAGAGTCAGAGTTTTGGGCCAGAAAGAGCGTTCTAAATGGGCGGTTTCCAAATGAGTTGGTTTCCAAATGAGTCATGGATGTGGCGGTGACCCAAAAAAAAGGATGCCGCCTTTTCAAAACGATCTTGATCGGAGTTTTATTAAAAAAATTATATTACTCACTGAATAGCTTAGGAATTATGGATTTTAGAAATGATTTTGGGAGTTTATTTTGAAATTCTGTATTTATTCCTTGAGCTTCTTTAGTTCTTTGATTTATTAGCAATATTAAAAGGAGTATCTATAAAAAAATATCTTTAAAAAAATATTACAACTTTGTAGAAACAAATTTAGATGTTCTGTATTTGTATTTCATAAATACTATATGTAAATTTCATATTTATTTATTTTATATAATTATTTATTTGTTTATGATACCATTTATATTTATTTTATGTTTATTTATTTCAATAATATTTATAAATATGAAATAAATATATATTTATTTATGCATAATTCTATCTTTTTTTCATAATATAAATAAATAAATATTTATTTATTTAAATATTTATGTATTTATGCACAATTCTATATTTATTTCATATTTTAGAAGTATGCATAAATAAATATATATATTTATTTCATATTTACTTATTCCCTAAATATATATAGTGATTTCTGTGATTTAATATCAAATCTAGGGTGTATTTGAAGGCATTAGCAACTTGATTGATAAAGAAGCGTAGTTTTTAAAAACAATTTCAAGGCTTTTTCTACTGAATTCTTTATTTATTCCTTGCAGCTTCTTTAATTCAATGATTTATTTTTAAATTTGGAGGCCTTCCGAGACATTTTGTCTACTTGGAAGCAGAAAAATATATGAAATACTTACTGATACGGATAGATAAAATATTACCTAACGATGAACTGAGATCAGGTTTCCTGGTAAAACCATAAATAATATTATATAACATTATATAATAATAATATATATTAATAAAAATGAAACAATTATTTTTTATATAGCTTTTATATATTTATTATTGAAAATATATAGGATAATAATGATATAATATTGAGGAAAAAAAAGGTTAACTATACAAGATAAACATCTCATTCTGCCAAAAAAAAAAGGTCAAACCAAGGGGAATTTAAAAACCAATTTCAAGGGTTCCTGATCTCAAAATGTTGTTTTTTTGAAATCTCCCAAGGAACCTATTCATAAATTGGTCGAAACACCTACCGCCCTATAGCTTCGCCGTCTCCCTGATCCATTGCCTCAGCTGTGACACCCTTTCGTAGCCATCGGGAGCGGCTCGACCGCAGCGTCCAATAACAAAGCTGGCCACGCCCACCAACTTTCCGTTGTAGGTGGCCGGACCACCAGAATCCCCATAACAGGCTCCCTTATTCGAATCGTGGAGCAGGCACATGGTGGTGTCCGACAGTTGAGGCAGATACTGCCGCTTGCAAGTGTTCCGATCCAAATTCTTCACCTGCCCATACAGCAAATGATTGGAGATGGGGCCACTGTTGGATATGGCTCCCCAGCCGGAAATATAAACGCTGGCACCGCTGGGCGGATCCTCGCTGGCCAGCTCAATGACCTTGGTATTGGCATTAAGGGTCACCGGCCTGCTAAGGCGAAGCAAGGCCACGTCATAGTCATTGCCCTTGTACTTGGGATGGACATGAACGGCGGCCACCTTGCGGATCTGTTTACGTTCCGAGAGCAGTATGGAGCCCAAAATGCCTGACAAATCGCCACCGGCACTGCCACTGCCATTGACACAGTGGGCAGCGGTCAGGACATAGTCTTTGGAGATGAGGGATCCACCGCAAACGTGGCTGGAATGCTTTGCAAGCGAGACTTGGTGGGGAAATTGTCCGGCGGTGGCCTTGGTGCCACCGACAATGCGAGGACTTGCCTTCGTTTGGGCCAGGACACTGGCTGTGCCCAGGAGGAGTAGAAAGAGAGACAACGACATGGCTCCTACTGGTGCTTGAATGGTTGAGTGTATTCTTTGTCCACCGGCTTGCTCTATTTATGAGCGAACTCATCATCATTAGTTCCTTGAGATGTCAAAGTCAATGTCACACGCTATCGATCCGATTTTGGTTATGTGATAGTTTTTTTTTGCATTTTTTGTCTTATTATATTTGTTGTTTTTCTTATTTTTCGCTTTTTTGTTTGTTTATGGAAATGAAGCCCTTCTAATTGCCAGAGATTTGGGTTTGTTGTTGTTTGTATGGGAACCGAGAATGATTTAATTCTGGGATGAACCAGAAACAAGTTTCTGCCTATGTAGTATAGGGATTCCCACATAATTGAAATAATTTTTGATTGTCTTTTTTGAGATAAAAAATGAAAGGAAAGTCTCTTATCATTCAACTTTCTACGGCTACTCCTGCAGTATATTTTTCGGGGGATTTCAAAGTCATAAAATCGCCACTCATTTGAGGTCATAAATAAACAAGAATTTCATCCATTTAGTGTTGGTGATTATTACGTTAACCAGTCACAGTATCGCCGATCCTTATCCTTATCACCTTATTGACTCATAAAACAGCAAAATAAAGAAATGAGCTGAACCACAAGAAGAACCACAAAAGAAGCATTCAAATTTAAATATTTATTTAACAAAAAAAAAAAAGAAAAAATCAAACAAGCTGCTCCTGAATCCACTCAGAGAAGGGAGCCAACTTTACAAAGACATTCGGATAGCGAGAACCGCAGGCACCCACCACAAAGTTGGTCAGTCCAATGAGCTTGTCCTGGTACACGGCTCCACTGCCGCCATCGCCATGGCAGGTGCCCTCCTTGAGCTCGTGGGCCAAACAGAAGCTATCACCAGCCGGATCGCTGTATGCCTCCTGGCAATCGGCCACTGTGGCCACTTGGAGGGCCATCTCTCGGATTTTGTACGAGGTGGTGCCATCGATGGTGCGTCCCCAGCCGGCAACAGTAACGTCAGAGCCCTCGGCAGGCAGGGGATCATCGCTGCCGGCCACCTCGATGGCCTTGATGCGTTCCGTATAGGTCAAAGGTGAGCTGAGGGTGAGTACGGCCAGGTTGTTCTGCAGCTGATAGTAGTCCGGATGGATATTGGCTGAGTCCACGCCGACAATGTGGCCGCCGGCATATTGATTGGTGCTGCCCACGCGCAGGGAAAGGCGATTGGCGGCAAGGCTAAAGGGATTTAGGTGGATATATTTTAATATATATGGCGGGATGGATTTTGGGATTAATATATAAAATATATATTATTTTTTTATTTTTATATATTTTAAACTAAATGAAAGCATTTTTTGCTGCTTAAAAGAAGATTTAAGGACTCTGGATTAGTGTTTTTTTATATATATATTTGTATGATTTAATTATCGGTTACTATAATAAAAATCTAATCTTTCGTAATTCTCCCTCAGCTTTACCTCAGTTTAAAATCGGTTTATATCACTCATACGCCTAGTTGTGCATCCCTGACAAAAAATATCACGCATACGACAAGTAGGACGGGACTTAACCTATTATTTACTCAAAAGTATTTGAGTTTTTGTGTTGTTTATTTGAGAAATCTTTTGGAGAAATCTTTTAGAGAAATCTTTTCGAATACTCACAGCTTTCCGTCGCGATATAAGCAATGGGCTGTGGTCAGGACCTTCGTTTCGGAGATAATACTAGCACCGCACACATGGGCATTGTCCACGCGCAGAGAGGTAGCAAAAGGTGTGGCATTCAGGCCCACCTCCTCGCCGCCCATGATGCGTCCACCACGAGCCTGGACTGCAACCAGCAGCAGGGAGAGGCCCAGCAGGCCCAGAATCAGGGATCTGTGTTGCATGTTGTGCTCGGGACTATATACTACTATCCGCGTAGGCGGTTGGAATCGAAATGGGGAACTGCGCAACGCCAGTGGACGTGATGATTGTTGTATTTGACCAGCAGTAGTCATTATCTTTTTTGGCTTGTTGTACATCGAGGTAAATCTAATCTTATCGTGTGAATTGGACGGCAAGCGGTGTATAAACGCGTCGTTAGATGTTATTTCACCGATCACACCGATTGGCACCGAAATAGAAAATGGCAAGAGTTCTGGTAGGAAGTCCATGACAAGACACTAGCCAAAACCACTAGCTCAGGCTAGATAAAGATGAGTAAGCCGAGTGAGTCAGGGATGAAAGGTGATTTGGCCAAGAGAAAAGCCAAGAAAATCAAAAGAAGAGACTAGAAACTGCAGCTAGTGAATTAAACTAAGAAAATGTTTAATTCTGCATTTAAATATTCCTTCTTAGCAACAAATGTTGAGAAATTAAATTTAAAAAGAGAATTTCACAAACAGCATTATACCCAGTCAAGCGCCATTATCTTGATTAATATAGGAATTGCCCAAGATCTGTATCAATATCATGTGGCGATAAGACATCGATTTTAGCTTAGTCACAATCTTTAGACGGGATTTTCGAAAATCTATGCTACCAAGAACCCCCACAATTGGTAGTTATTCTGACCCTGGGAACTTCCAAGAACTTCTTTAAAGCCTTATTTACAGCCCATGTTAGATCATCATCAATGGCCAATAATCCTCATAAAGTCGAAGGTTCCATGGAAACTTTGATCGTCGATTGTGCGGCGCCGTATCGGTTTTTATTTATGGCCAGCACTAAATTCCCCAATGGCCAATAGTTTCGGCCATAAACTGGGCCAAGCAATTGCAGTCTGGGATTTAATCAGAAACAAAAAGAAACAATTTTTGTTTTTCGGGGGAGAACACACTTTATGCACATGAAAAAAATGTATAAAAAAAATGTATGCAGGAAACTGCGGGGATTTTATAAGGAGTCTTCAGGGATCCTGTGATTTTTAAGCTCTCCCTCACTGCGATCCTTCCTTCTCCGTCTAGCTTTCATTGGCCTCGATCCAAGCCAGATAGTATGAGACACGGGTGCTTATATCCGGGTAGCTGGTGCCGCAATCTCCAAAATGGAAGCTGGTGATGCCGCGCAGGACATTGTTGTCGTCGACAACCGCTGCTCCGGCATCGCCACGGCAGATGCCCTCCTTTTCGGCACTGGACAGGCAGGTGACATGCTCGTAACCATAGCCGCAGGCCAGTTCGCACCATGGTGCACTCAGTGTATTGTAGTTGGCCTTCTGCAGCTTGTAGGAGGCATTGCCATCGGAGGCCTCACCCCAACCGGCCACATATACCGGCGTGCCATTGGGCAGCTCCTCCTCTGTCTCCTCGCCACTGCCCTCTGCCTCATCGGAGGGCAAAGTAACTTCGTCAATGCGATCGCTATAGGTGAGATCCTCATCCAGGAACAGAAGGGCCAGATTGTGCAGGAAGTTGCCATAGGAGGGATGGATTAGGATTTTCTTGACGTTGACAATACTGCCGCCGGCATACTGGTTAATGCTGCCCACACGCACGGCCACCGAGCTGGCATCAACACTGCGGGGGGGATATATATAGTAGAGAAGTTTTAGGAAATTTGTTATTCACCATAAAGTAGGATGTGATTCCCGAACTTACGGCGTGGTGCTCAAACTGGAGACACAGCTGGCGGCGGTCAGAATACGATTCTCCGAGATGATGACACCCGAGCAGGCATGAGCCTTGTTTACGCGCACGGAGACAGACCAAGGGATCTCCCCCTGGGCGGCATCCTCACCACCTAGGATCCGACCCTGTGGTGGCGAGGCATGGGCAATGGCGAGCAATCCGCAGATTAGCAGCAGGCCGAGAGCGATGCGTGGATCAGTCATGGCGATTAATTGGCAACTGAACGGACTGTGTCGATCGATGGCGGAGAGTGACTTGTGTGGCCCCTTGGTCCGATCTAATCGGACACAGAGAGGGGGATATATATATATATACCATATATAAACACTCGATTTATGACTGAACGAACCACGATTAGATTGCTTTAAACCCCGATCATAAAAAGTCGAGCGAGCTCTATAAATGGCAGGGCGGTGCACGGAGTGCCTTTCAGTTGAGTTATCCACTTGCCGTGAATATGAGTCCTTACCTGCTGGCCTTCGTCCTGATTCTGGGCATCCTGGCCATGGGCGGCCTTGCCAAGGGAAACCGTACGCCGGCTGATGTCGGCTCCCTGCCCTACATTATCTCCCTGCGCCGCAACGGCAATCATGTGTGCGGCGGAGCTTTGATCACCGCCAAGTGGGCTCTGACCGCTGGACATTGTGTGAGCCTGGGCGGCGGACAGCAAAGGTATAGAGGCATTGAACTTGATTCCCATCATTACTTATAGTTTTTTTTCCCCTCCCTATAACCAGCTATCCCCCCTCCTCGTATACGATTCGAGCTGGAAGTATTCAGCGACTGGCTGGCGGCCAGGTGCTGCCTCTCGCCCAGATCATCATCCACAAGGATTACTCCAGTTCGGGCTCAGCCGGGGCCAATGATCTGGCCCTGCTGGAGCTGCAGACGCCGGTCACTCTGAATGCCAATACCCAGCCCATTGATTTGGGCACCGCCAGGCCACTGGCTGGCGCTCAGGTTACCTACTCGGGCTGGGGCTCCAGCCAGGCGGACGGAGCCCCGAGTCATGGCCTGCAGGTGGCCACACGGCAGGTGCTTGATGCCACCGCCTGCCAGGGGGAGTTGTTCCTGGAGCAAGAGGATCTGCTCTGCCTGAGTCCTTTGGCGGAGACTGATCTCTCCGGGCTATGTTCTGGCGATGCTGGGGCCCCGGCCGTCTACGAGAATCAATTGGTGGGCATTGCCGCCTTCTTTGTAGGCGGCTGTGGTTCTGGGCAGCCCGATGGCTATGTGGACATAACCCAGCATCTGGAGTGGATCATTGTGAGTTCCGAATAAGTGAAAACCAAAGGTGACAAAGGCCTAGGTTAGGTGGAAAATCCATTTAATTAATTTATTAAGACAATATATAGTATATATATAGCCCAAGTGGAAGAATGTTATTTGAAATGGGGAATTGGAGATTGATTAATTGGATTTAGTATTTTATATATATTTTATATTGCTGCCCTTAACTAATCTTAAGTTGTTGTTGTTGTTGTTGGGGAAACTCTTGAGAAAAAACCATTGAAAGGGATTTGTGGGAAAGTACTTCAGTTTGGAGAAGGTTTTTCCTGCCTTGATTTACACTTGACGGTTGAAAATTGTGCAGGGGAAAAGCATAAATGTCTAAATTGGTTAATTTCTAAAAGAAAAAAGTAATTATATATAATAAACAACGATTTTGGATTAGATTTAATTTTAATTTGTAGAAATTAAAGTTGTTTTTCCAAAAGTTTATTAAATCCTTTATAAAACCCTTTATAAATCCTATATAAAATCCTTAAAAAAATATTTTAGGTTATGCTTCTTGGAAAATATAAGTTTTTAATGGGAAAATTAAGTTCTTAATATTTTTTATAACTTGGTTTAAGATTGCAAAAGTTTTAAATGATTTTTAAAGGCCTTTGTTTTGTTTTTTCTGAATTGTTTCTTTGTTTCTCTGAATTTTATATATTTACTATAAAAATATTTTTCATATTTCCTATAATTTCACCTATTTCCCAACTTGACTCCCTAGGGTATGCAGTAATCATTTTATTACTTAAAGAGTTAAAAAAACAAAACCTTAAATAAACTTAAAACAACTCCCATTTTCCTTATCATCTCTGCTGCTGTTTGACGTTTTTATACATAATCACATTATTATTCCGATATGAAAATGATATGGTATTGGTTATGTCATACTATATAGATTTCAACTGATAATCAAAATGGTTCTCGCTGATAAACGATTTTTGGCGATATATATTTGCTTCGATTATTGATTGAAAGATTATTATTGAAAGGGAAAAAAAAGAACTTTGAGAGACTAGAAGTTGGAAATAAATCAAATAGATTATATATATATCCTATATCCGCCCAAAAAATATCAAAAAAACATCTCCTTAAATCTTGCTTTCTTGTCATGAATTAAATTTTATTGGATTTGCTCCTGAATCCAATCGTAGTTGGCCGCAATGCTCACAAATCTCTCCGGCAGCATGCCACCGCACTCGCCGAGCATCTGGGCACCCAGACCCACCAGCTCCCCCTGGTAGACAGCGGGTCCTCCGATATCGCCACTGCAGATGCCCTGGCGACGGCCATGGCCCAGGCACAGCACCTGGTCATTGGTCACCGGCTCCGTTTCGGTCTTGCCCAAAGCACATTCGCGCGGTGCCATCACCTCGGCCTCACCGATCTGCAGGGTGCGATGCATATCCACTTCCGACTCGGTGGTGCGGCCCCAGCCAGAGACCTCCACTTGGGCGCCCAGGGGCGGTGTGTCTCGCGACAGGGGAATGGCAGCCACGGCCTCATTGAAGGTCACATCCTGCTCCAGACGCAGCAAGGCAATGCCAGTTTTCAGGGTATTATAGTTGGGATTAATGGTGATCTCCTCGACGCGAATTCGCTGGCCACCGGAATACAGATCCACAGAGCCCACAGAGACCATGAACAAAGTGGCAGGCCATCTATGGGGGGAGGGGGAAGTGGAAAAAGGTTTTCATTGCTGGGAAAATTCAGGATAAGAAAAAAAGCTAAACTCACGGCTTGTCCTTGCCATCGGAGCAGACGCAGCTGAGGGCGGTGAGGGCGTAACGCTGGGAGATGAGAACGGCGCCACAATTGTAGCTTCCGCCGATGGAGAGGGCTCCCTGATAGGGCAGCTGGCCAACGACGGCATCATCGCCACCGGCAATCCTGCCCTGCGGCTGTGCCCAAGCACCAGCGGCGAGTATAAGTCCAATGGCGGCAACGAGTGTTAGCTTCATCATGATGGTTCGCTTCCTTGTGATGGCTCCACTGGCCATGGCGTGAGATTTTATAGGGCCAAGACACCTATGTACTTGCCCCCTTCCTTGTGGGGGCTATCTTATCACAGAAGAGCGAGTGTGCGGGAGATAAAGGCAGATAGAGAGGCGGATAGAGTAGATAGAGGTGGCCATCCGGTGACGGGAGCCAGAGCCCCTTCTGATTAGACAAGCCCTCGCCTTGTTGGGGGGTAAGTAGTAGGTACCTCCGCTGATCGATTTCAGTTGAATCAATATATATTCTATATCTTTTTAAATATATATATATTTCTATAAAATCAACATTTAATTCGATTCAAATTCAAATTGAAATTCAATTCATCCTTGCTCGGGTATCAACGACCTCCGATCGCCTGGATGATGATGGATAGTGTCCAAGGGGGGGAATAATCCAGGGCGAACACGTTTGCGGCGGCATGCCGCACGGGGGCAACGATCGCAGATCAAGATCTGCACGTAGCCAAGCTCATCATTATCATCATCATCAACTGAAAGCCCATCTCCTAGCGATTCGATTTGGAGCCAAACGGTGGCAGCCGGTGGCCCAACCAGTTGGCTCTCATTTCGAACCACATTTCGCACCTGACTGAAGAGAGTCAGCCAGCCTGCCAGAGTGCCAGCAGCCTCCTGACTTAAATGGTCTGCCCGCTGGCCAGATTTGTTCATTCGCAGACTCGCCGTCGACCGACCATGATCTTGCGGACAACATCATCTCCCAATGCTGGCCACTGGCTGCTACAGCTACAGCTTCAGCTCCTGCTCCTGCTCCCAATCCTCCTGCTGCCTGCTATTATCAATGCCAAGACAGTGAATCCCAGTGCCGATCCGCTACAAATCCAAATCCAGCCGGAGAGGGGATTGCCAGAGCCGAGGGCCTATATGCCAGATGCCCAGCATCTGGACTTTGTCTACCACGATCACGAGGAGCTGACCAGGTTTCTAAGGTGCGTATATCTCGTATCAAATATTAACTATTATTTAATTAATTTATTTATTTTTATTAATGTAGAGCCACCAGTGCCAGGTATCCCAATCTCACCGCCCTTTACTCCATCGGTAAATCCATTCAGGGCAGGGATCTTTGGGTAATGGTGGTCAGCTCGTCACCCTATGAGCATATGGTGGGCAAGCCGGATGTGAAATATGTGGGCAATATTCATGGCAATGAGCCGGTGGGCCGGGAGATGCTGCTCCATCTCATCCAGTACTTTGTGACCAGCTATAGCTCCGATCAGTATGTCAAGTGGCTGCTGGATAATACGCGTATACATATATTGCCCACCATGAATCCGGATGGCTATGCGGTGTCCAAAGAGGGCACCTGTGATGGCGGTCAGGGCAGGTAAAATGGAGAAGAGGAAGGAGACCGCTCGAGAGTCGATCCCAAAACTTATTCTATTTTGTTTTCTTTAGATATAATGCCCGTGGCTTTGATCTAAATCGGAATTTCCCCGACTACTTCAAGCAGAACAATAAGCGTGGCCAGCCGGAAACGGATGCGGTGAAGGATTGGATATCCAAGATTCAGTTTGTGCTGAGCGGCAGTCTCCATGGTGGCGCCTTGGTGGCCAGTTATCCCTACGACAATACGCCCAACTCCAGTAAGTAGTCTAGGGAGTATGCATTTCGGGGAATTTGAGTCTTATTTATACTAGGAAATTCTCTGTCTTGTTTATATATGTATATGATATGTAAACTGAACCCTATAGTTATGTCCGTCTGCTTATTATTAATGGGAATCAGTATCATAGTTATGCGTAGCTGATACCACACATTGTCGGTCGTCACAACTGAAACTTTGTTAGGAAGCACATTATGATTCCTAGAGAAGATAATCTCAGAGCTGGTATCAGCAGTTCCTTACAAAGTCCAGTGATAGCTGGGTGTATTATATATTATATATATATATATATATAAATCATATTTAGTGATTTATGAAAGCCTCCTCACCTGGCAGAAATCTTTGTGAATGAAAGGAAATTTCTAAGAAATTGCTAGAAAACAAACAAAAGAAAACCTACTTCTTGCTTCGGCTGATCGAAGGCAACCACACCCACTGGCTCCTCCTTCTCCTCCTCCCTTTTCTATTCCTAATCCTTCACCTGCTCCTCCCCTTCTCCCCTCCTCCTCCTCCTTAACCGGCTCAAAGTGCCGATTGATAAAGCTTTCTGCTTCTGTACTCTCCCACCAATATGGCTGCTCAAAGGGATCTGCCGTTCGTCCGCCCTGTGCGCGAGTGAGTCCGCGTGAGTCCCTTGGAACGCCCCATCTAATCGTGTTGCTTCTCTTCCTCTTCCTCCTCCTCCACCACCTCCTCCTCCACATCGACCTGTGCCACCCATTTGTGCAATTTGCCCCCAACATGTCCCCTGGGCGCAGTGTTCCAGACCTACTCGGCGGCGCCGTCCCTGACGCCCGACGATGATGTATTCAAGCATTTGTCCCTGGTCTATGCCCGCAATCATGCCAAGATGTCCCGGGGCGTGGCCTGCAAATCGGCAACGCCTGCCTTTGAGAATGGCATAACGAACGGCGCCGCCTGGTATCCACTGACTGGCGGGATGCAGGACTATAACTATGTGTGGTATGGCTGCATGGAGATTACCCTGGAGATATCCTGCTGCAAATTTCCGCCCGCCTATGAGCTAAAAAAATACTGGGAGGACAATCAGTTGGTGAGAAACGATTTCTTTTTTTCTATGCCTATTTTTGTGGGATAATTTTCTTTTCCCTTTTTTTATTTCCAAGTCAATGATCAAATTTCTGGCCGAGGCCCATCGGGGAGTCCAGGGTTTCGTATTCGATCCGGCGGGCATGCCCATTGAGAGGGCCTCCATCAAGATTAAGGGTCGCGATGTGGGCTTCCAGACCACCAAATATGGCGAATTCTGGCGCATCCTCTTGCCGGGCTACTACAAAGTAGAGGTGAGCATGAAACAAAGAAATTTTAAATATAATTATCTAGATATTAACCTGTTCAATTTGTTTCTCAGGTCTTTGCCGAAGGCTTTGCCCCACGCGAGGTGGAGTTCGTGATTGTGGAGCAGCATCCGACGTTGCTCAATGTGACGCTGCAGCCCTCGAAGGTATAAAAATAATTGCAACTTGCATGCATTTCTTCGTTTTCGTTGCGGACTCCTGGTGCCTGGCTAACTATCTCTAATCTCTATGTTCTTAATTCAAAAACCAAACCAAGCAGTACCTGGTATCTGGAGGTTCATCCTCTACCACCCAGGCCTCTTCAGGGAAGCGGCGTGTAAATGGCAAGCTGCAATTGTCCACCGATTAGGCGGCCCCAAAGACCCATTCCGAGGAGCGTCAGCGTCGCGGGTGGCGTGTATATACAATGTAGCTGAAGTGCTTTAATTTCCACCAAAAAAAAAACCCATCTAACTAATCCTTTTTCTCTCTCTCTCTTATTATTTAATGGTTTTATGCTGAAGATTTGTTCAATTCAATTCCCTAACCAGCTTATATCCAGTTCCCTTCTTTTCATTCCTTCTTTATTTCTGGTTTAAAGGATCTTCCCTCTATCCTAATCCTAATTTAAGTCTGGTTGTTGTTTGTTAATGATGATGGTGAAATGTAAAAGGCAAAGGGAAAATATTTAATTAAAATTTTGATGATACCTGCATTTAACCTGCATTTCACAGCGCATTGAGGGCATTGGCGGTGCCATGGGTCCGGCTGGAGTTGGTCTTGGAATCGGGCCGGGATCCGGTGTGAGTCCCGGCGGAATTTATCGACCCATACAGGCGCCGCAACATTATCGTCCGCAGGGACCGGGTCCATATGCGGGCGCCGCCGCCGCCGCTGCCAGCGACAATGGCATCTTCTCGACCATCAGCAATGGGCTCAACAGCCTCTACTCGAATATATTCGGTTAAGGACCCAAGGAACCCTGGACTTGAGGACTTTTTTGTTTACTTTTAAGCGTCTTTAGGCTAAGCATCCGAAACTTCGTCGTACTATTTATTGGTCCCCCACCTCGAATAAAGCCTTCAATCAGTGCAATCATCCAAAAAAACGGGGGATGCTTAATTCGTCAGGGTGGGCAATGCGTTTTACGTCAAAGCGTTTCGGTTTCCCAAAATTCTCATTTCAGAGACACAGTTTCATACAGATATATCGGGGAAATAAAGTCGGCGTGGTAATTTTCATGCTCAACCTCTCAATTGAAGTCGACACAGCAAAGTCTTTCCCTTTTGTAAATAGTTTTTTTAATTTCACTTTCTTTTTTGTTTTTGGGGCAAGCTCTCGACCAAAATTCCATTCAAAATCATATCTATTCGGTTCTCACAATATATCCATATCTTCTATATACAAACCACAACGCCAAATAGTCGCGGAAAACGCCGACTTCATGAGCAGATCCAAGATTCAGAATATATAGAAGAAGGCGCCGCATAAGCACCGAATCGAATGAAATATAGGAGTGGAAAGTGTACAAGTGTACTGTACAGACAGGATGCATTACACAGACTACAACGGCGTCTGTTTCTCGGAACATGGCGTTCCAAGTGGTAACTTGGAGTTCCGGGTAAGTGCCTGTGAGAGCTGGAAAGCCTGGGAAAAGCAGGCTTTCTTTTGGCTGGGAATTCCTTTCAAAAGGGAGCTAGTATCCTTTGGCAGGGGATTTCTTTAGCAAGAAGGTTTCTTTTGGATTTTTTAGGAGGAGGCTCTTGGAAGAGAAATGATTTTTTTAAACGGAAAGTTTGTTTCGAAAGGCGGTTCATTTAAAAGAAAGTTCCTTACAAAAAAGAAAAAATTCCTTTCAATTTAAAGTTTCTTTATAAAAGTTATTTATTTATTTATTTGTACTTAATTCGAAATTAAGCAACAGGAATTGTAATAAGCCCTTAGTTACTGAGGCTTTCGGCTGATCTTTAAGAAAGTTGATTTTGTATTTATTTTGAAAAGGGGTTTCTTTTGAAAGAAAGTTTTTTTGCATTTATTTAGAAAAGAGGTTTATTTTAAAGGAAAGTTCCTTGTGAAAGATGAAGGTTATTAATTGAAATACTGCTTATAGAAAATAGATCCTTTTAAAACACTTTATTTAACAATACAAATTTCATTTTCAAAATAGGTTTATTGTGGAAAGAGGTTTCTTGTTTATCCTTTCAGAGGGATGCTTCTGGGATTACTTTCCCTTGCATTAATGTTTTTTAAACTCGATCCCCCATAGTTTTCTGGGCCGGGTTCCATACCGAATGCCGTGCATCAATACAATGTCCTGCGTGGCGCCGAGCTGGCCGAGCTGAGGCGTCGGAAAGAGCGCTCATCCAACTATCCGGTCTTCTGCAAGGTGCGCTGCCCCGGCAGCGATGTTAACAGCATGGTCATGTCCCGGGATTTGGACGTCGTCACCCAGCTGTCGCTCGATTCGCAAACGACGATCACCAACGAAGGCGATAGGAATAATAATAATAATATTTATGGCGATGAGTGCGGTATGGGCGACTCAGTGCGTCTTTGTGGGGGCGCAGAATCAACTGCGAAAGGCAGACGCAAAGGCAAGGACAAGACCAAGGGCAAGGCCAGGAAGACGATCAAAGGTCCGGCCAAGAGTTCGAAAAAAGAACAGCAGCCCCCAAATCCGCAAAGGTCCTGTCCAAGGCCTCAGCAGAATGGCGACGTTTTGGAGAAGCTGAAGAATCTGCATCTCGAGGTCTGCGCGGAGTTGCAGACTTTGGTGGCGGAGGAGCAGGAGGAGGAGGTGGTGAAGAAGCCCAGCCCCAGGGCCAAGAAGGGGGCAATCAGGATAATAAAAAGGCTAAAGACAAAGCGGCAGCAGGGCGGCGAGCCCCAAAATGCCAATAATGACGCCAAGACCCAGGAGCACTTGCCGAGGGTCGGCGAACCGGTCTGCTATGAGGACTACTACTTGCCGCAGCCCAAGTGGGTGGACATTATGCCCTCGGCCATGTTGTCGCAGGGCATCAAGGTGAATGTATGCACCTGCCCGGACGCCACGCCCCAGTCCGCCTACAAGTTCATGGAGCACTATGGCTGCATGCAGCCGGAGTCCCTCAATCCCTTCTTCCAGGAGGACAGCGATCTGGATCATGAGTTTGCCGATCGCAAGGGTTACCTCCGCTATGTGGAGCCTCGTCCCCGGGCCGATTGCTGTGACGAATCGCCGTTTAAAGACAATAACGGCGCCGTGGATACCTGCTTCGTGGAGCTGGAAAGGCGACCGCATATGCTCAGCCTGCTCAAGAGCCTCTCGCCCATGCGTTACACCTCTCAGTGCTCCGAGCTGGCCCAGAAGACGGGCATGGTACCGAGCCCCCAAAAAGCCATGGAGCCAGAGGTGAAAATGCAGGCATTGGAGCTGCAGGCCAAGAAGAGGCGGTCAAGGAAACCGCCGACCACGGCGAGATCTAAGCAAGTGGCCAAGGCGTCGAATGTCAAAGGCGGCCGCCTGCCGGCAGGATCTCAGCCGGAGGACAGGGCATTCAAGACGCCCGCAGATACACCCACACCAACACCATCACCACCACCAGCAACAGCAAGAGGAACAGCCTTGCAGCCGGCGCGGCGCCAGCAGAAGCGACGCAAGCCCAATCCCGTTGTGCTATGCAGCAAGTCCCTGGAGGATCTCAAGTCCGAGAAGCTGAGAATCTACAACAAGCTCTCCTTCACCCATGAGCGCATCATTGGGGCCGTGGACAGGCTGCAGCTTAGCCTGCTGCAGCTGCCGCCAGCACGCCAGCGCAGTGTCCAGGAGCAGGAGAGGCGTCAGCGCAATGCCTTTCAGTTTTGCGTTCGCTTTGCCCGCAATTTCCTGTATCCGCTCAAAGGGATGATTGACGATGTGCGACTGACCCCGGTGGCGAATTTCAATAGTGCCGTCTCCAACGAGGCCTGCCACCGGATGATGTGCGTCTATGGCCTGATGCTGCAGTCCCTGCAGTGCTATCAGCGCCAATTGCGCTACTTTCTGCTCGAGCAGGTGGCCCAGAAGCTGAGCGCCCTCATCGAGATGATCTACACGATGACCAACTGCTGTCTGGATAAAAACATACTGGCTCGCCACGATCCAGTGGTGGAGAGCCTCCTCGAGCGCTGCACCCGCTTCCTCAGCTTCATCGAGGACATGCAGGCGGAGCGCATAAAGTTGGCCCGCGAGACGCAGCGTCGCAGGCACCTTCAGTTGGATCATGCTCCGGGCTCCGGGCATCGTTCCCGTCGTTGCCACTATGCCGCTGCCCCCCATTCGCGACAGCTGAGACACCTGAAGCAGGAGAAGCTCCCACGCTCCCACGAGCGCTATGATCTCAAGATGTGCCTCAACGATTCCAAAGTCTATGAGCCGCGTGTAGTGCCCAAGGAGCGACCAAAAGTCCTGGATAAGGCCATTCGCCGACGCAGGAGGAACCAAGCCCATGTGACCGCAGCCAATTCCGTGGCTGAACCGGCCACCGAGCTGCAGTCCCGTAAAGACGATATTCGCACGCAGATGCAAATCCAGGCGGCTGAGGCTGATGAGGGCGGTGCCGCCGGCGACACCACCAGTTCCATGAGCCTGGCCACCGTCGAGAGTCAGGGCCATCGAATGGCCAGAGGGGCGTCGCCGCTGCGCGAGGCCATGCTGGAGGCGGTGCGTCGGGCAACCCGGTCGCAGCTGCAGGAGGTCCTGGATCCCATGATGCGATCCCTGAAGGCCATGACCAACGAGAAGATGGGCCCAGACGATGCCCAAATGAGCCCAAATAAGTGAGAGACGAGGCGGAGGAGGATGAGAGGAGAGGAGAGCCCTTTAGGCTGGTCTCCTTTGACCCAATTTTTGACTCTCTGCCTGGTTAAGCCACAATTTCCCTATCACATTGATCACATATCCAAGTCCAAAATTGTCAAGTAAATATATTATATTATGCAACGAGTAAATTGCCCATTTTGAAGGACATAGAGGAGGTTGTTTGTTTAAATTTTTTGAGGATCTTTTTAGGAAGGGGTTAACTCTCAATGAAAATGATATCTTAAAGAAAGGGTTGGAGATATGCCTTGATGATATGATAATAGTTAGTCTTGAGAGCTAAAAAAGCTAATATATAGGTATTATTTTATTATAATATATAAGTTTTTTTATATATTGTTTTATCTTTATGGGAAGGTATAATTTCCAACTTTATATATCATTTGATAAAAATTCGATATAAAAACGTTTGACATTTGATAAAAAATCGTTTTAAAATCGATTGGAATTTTATAATGTTTTGGCTTATGTCAAAGATATTACCTGAATTCCTCGAAAAGAAACCCCAAAAACAAATATCCTGCTAGAAATCCATTTCGCCTCTTTTTTTTATATATTTCTTTAATTAGTTTATTTTATAGGAGATATCAACAATGGTTCAAGGGATTATTCTTGTATTTTTTATATATATTTTTTTAGTTATCATCCGACTTTGTGCAGTTCGAAGTCAAAAATCAAGCAACGCGAATTGAGAATCCAAAATCGAGTTTAGAGAATCCTGAAGAGACAGACAGATAGAGAGAGAAAGAGATGGCGGGGCTGAAGGGGGGCATACAGCCAATTTGCTAGCTAAGAACAATTATAATTAATTAAAGCATTTAAGCACGCCTCCCCTGCCAGCTGAATGCATTTTCCATGTTCCATGTCCATCCAATTTTCACTCTTTCCCTCTCTTAGTTGTTTTTCTTTTAGAATTTTGCTTCTTCTTTCACTTTAAGCAATTTTCGAGTGGGATTTTTCGAGACCTCGAGTCCGTCCGTGTGCCGTTCTGTTCTTGGCCTCCTCCTCCTCCTCTTGCGGTTTGTTCAACAAGTTACGATTACTACAAATACCATAATAATAGATAAAATATACATTTAGATATCGATGCGTAGGTGAAGGTGGTGAGGTCCTGGACGACTCCTAGTCGTAGCAGGACGTGCACATCGGCTTGTTTTCCTCCACGGCAAAGGTGCTGGCCGTAATGGGAGTGGCGCATTTCTGTGGTGGGAAAATAAACAGATACGATTTGAATAGGGAATAGGAAAAAGCTATATGTATATAGAGATCTCACCTTGCACTTGAAGCAGTCGCGATGCCACTTGGCATTGAGGGCCACAATGGCATTCTCAGTGATTGGCTGACTGCAGCCGGCACAGCGGGCGGCGAACAGCTGCTCAAAGTCCACACGGCAGTAGGGATGTCCATCGCGCTCATAGAAGGATGTGCCCACCAGCGGCTTCTTGCAGGGGCCATTGCAGACGAAGCACTCCTCATGCCAGGACTGTTCCATGGCCTTGATGGTGCGCTGAAAAATCGGGACTCTTTTGTTTTTAGTTTATATTTTATATATTATATGTATAGCCATATTTATATGATCATAATCAAAGCCAATCAATCGTGCACACACCCACTGACACGACACTGACCTTGCTGCTGCTGCTAAATTATATAGAAATCGATCAAGCGTTATAGCAAATGCTCTTTAATAATAGTAAATAAATAGTAGAAAGATTTCAAGAAAGAAGATTAAGATTAAGATTAAGATTTATTTAAAAAACTCACTAAAGTTATATATTTCAGATAATTTCTAACAAAGTAAGACAAAAACTTATTTATAAATAATCCCCAAATAAATATTCCCATTTAACTTTTCTTTATTGCTCTTTAAAATACAAAATACTATTATTATGCTTTAAAGAGAGAGCTTAAATATCAGCAGCATTTTTGTCTTTAAATTAAACTTAAGAAATATTTTGAAATTTAATTCCAAATTATTATAGGGATTTTGGAGAATTGTATAGGTTCTCTTTATGGTAAATGCTTAAATGCAATGCTTCTTTTCCACCTCCTTTTTTCTCTCTGATCTAAAAATACAATTCGCAATCACTTCCTTAATTAAATCGCACTAAGTGTATATAAGCACCGATATCTGAGCGGACTTATGGCGCAGCGGGGGCGTCTCTAGGTAAATGTTGACAGTATTTATTACCTAACAGCGATGCTCGTAAAACGTTCGAGTTAATGGCAAACAGACGATGGGAATTTTAGCAACTGAAATGGTTAAAGATAGCCAAGAAACTCAAAAGATTTCTTAATGAAATGGAAACTAAAAGGAGCATTGATCTAGAAATTTATATAAATATATTTAGGAGAAGCCACAAAAGAGCTAAAAAATAATAAATAAGTAATAAATATTTGTGGCAATCTTTGGATGTTTGAAATTACTTTGAAAGTGTGTTTAAAATTAGTATATCAAATTATTTATGCACTCAATTTCATTGTAAATAAGTTTCTTATATTCAAATCCCCCTACGTTTAACTAAATCTCAGCTAAGTAACCCATTTTTATGGCTATATTCTAATGGACTCACCTCCAGGATGGGCTGCTTGCAACCGAAGCAGGTTCCTGAGTAATTCTTCACAAAGCAATCGGAGCAGACCGGCTCATCGTTTTGTATATTGAAGGTGGCCTCCGTGATGGGGCGCTGGCAGTCCTTGCAGGCAAAGTGCTCCGGATGCCAGGTCTTTCCCAGAGCCGTGATAATCCGCTGCTGGATGACCCCATTGCACTTGTGACAGATGGTCTCCGATTCCGACTGAAAGAAATTAATATAAATAGATTATAAATGTCGCTTAATTTGAATGCCAAACACGTACATAAAATAGCCCCAAAAAAATACACCATTATAATTCTCAGACTCGGTCTGGATTTGGATTTGGTTTTTAATCCCGGGGGCGGCTGTCTGGCTGAGAGAGAGATTCATCTCTGAGTCAGAGTCACAGTCACAGTTTGGGTTCAGAAACCGCAGAGGCGCATATGATGATGCTGATGCGATTTTACGTAATTCAAAACCAAATGAAATGCCAAAGGCCTCAGCACAAAGAATATATTATATATATAGAAATATATAAACATATACACGTAATTGCCATGGCAAATGATGAGCATCAGCGTAAAATCATTTACAGAGCAGCAGCAGCAATAACATTAGCAATATTATATAATAATTATCCAAATCTGACGCTACATTGTTTGCTTTCAAATATCATTCAAGCAAAGCAAAAGCAAAGTGATTGTAACTCTTAATAAATTTGATTTTTTCTAAAATAAATATTAATACTTGATACTAAATATAATATAGATAGATATAAATAGATACAAATATAATATAAATATTCAAAAAATTTCTATTTATATGTATTTTTTTAAATTTTTTTTACCAGCTTAAATTTTGTAGTTTAAAAATGATTTTACTAATGTTTTATTAGCACAAAAGTGTCAAGAAATAGCTGGATAAAAAGAAGCTATAAATTAAATTGGGGAAAAATTTAATATTAGCAAAAAATTAAAGAATAATAATGAAACAATAATTTGTAAACTTATAAAGGCAATAGAAAACCAAACAAAATTCCATTAAAATTCACAAATGCACTTCAATTCAGGTAACTTAAATCCAGCTAACCTTAGCACTTCCTTAGCAAAAAACTGGCATAAATTATTTGCCAAGCTCAGTCAGTGCCTCTTGGGCAGCCCAAAACCCATTGGCCCAAATCCTTTTTTGGCTTATTTAAACAATTTAAACTGTTAACCTTTGCCAGTTTTCCAACAGCCCATTAAAACACCTGCTGGCCACCCAGGAGGCGGTAAGTGAGGTAAGCCAGCCATTTTCAGCCACAGAGGCCAGAGGACAAATGGCTTATAAAAATGCAACAAGAGGCGGCCATAAATATTGAATGGGAATAAAGTGAAATATCCGCAAAATGCACAGCCGACAGTCGATGGCCGACAGCCTGTGCGCTCCCGCCTCTCGGTTTTATTTATGCCCCAGAAATGTATGGAGTGTGCGGTGTGTGGTGTGTGGTCTATGGAGCGGGGCAATTTTCTCATTTTCCAAATTTTGCCCGAAAATTAAACGCACATTAAGTTTCCTGTGAGGGGGATTTTTTTCCCCTTGTTTAAAGTTTCGCGCCAGATGTAGCAGCAACAGCAGCGGCAGCAGCAGCATTCATTTCTTTTTGCATTAGACGACGTCTCAGTTAGATCATCGCTTGACTTAGAATCAAATTAAACAGGCACGCACAAGGGGCCCAAGGGGGGTAAGCAGGGGGAGTGGCACTTTCAGGGGGCCAAGGGCGCACACACACACTTCAAATGAGTTTTGCTTGGATATTTGGGAAGGGGGGAAAGCAATAACAAAAGGCCACAACTGCCAGGGAATACAAACAAAACAAAAAAAAAAAGCAAAACCAAAACAAAATACAAAATTAAACTTAATTTTTCAACGCTTAATGGGCAGCAAACAAACAAACAAAATAAAATAAAACAAGAAGCAAGAAGTGAGTGTAGAATAGCAGCCAAAATATACTCTTTCTGATGTAAAGAAAAATGTTTAGTATTTCAAATATCTTTTCCTTGGCGATATTAAAATATTTCTGTATCAAAATCAATTAACTGAAAATTGATTTTTGTATACTAAAAGTATCTCTATATTTTTATAACTGAACAGATTCCCTTTTAAATCGTAAACCTTAAATATCAAAAACTTTCCAAGTTAGCAATGTTTGAAGGCAATGTTTTATAAATAAATATAAATTGTACAAAAATCGTAATACCCTTTTGTAAGTGCATAAGTCAGAGAATATAGCTAAGCAGCAGCCTTAATTTGTATTTAATTACCCATTAAGTGATCTTAAGTGATATTTTAAGTGATTTCCCAAAATAACATCATCGTGTATATGGTATATATATTAAGAAACTTAATTTTAACTAAACCTTAACCGAAAGTAAGTCCAAAACAAACAAATTCAAGTTATGTGTTAACTAGGCATTCCGCTTAACCCCCAAACCTCTTAACCCCTTAAGGTTTTGACCCACTCAACCCCCCCCCCCCAGTGTGTCTCGGGGCTCGAATTGCATTTTTTTCTTTACGTCAACGACATTATTCTGTTGACTGTCGATTTGCATTTCTTATCTGTTAATTGCGGCATTATTTCACTTTTTCCTACAACATCAACAACAATAAATACAATAATAAATTTAAAAAAAGCAAAGAAAATAAGCCGCCACAAGTTGAAAACAATATTTTACAGTTTCTATATATTTTTTTTGTTACAGTATTTGGGTTTATTCATAGGCGATAATTAAAATATTGAATGCATGAATCATGGCGGCAGGCGGCAGGCAATTGAACAGAGGGGCGATTGAGAAGTTTGGAAGGCGTCAAGTGTCTGGCTCTCGCTTTTCGCTCTGCGGCCATCAATCACACTTGTCAATCAACGAGGCACGTTGCCTTGGATTGGATAATTCAGATAGCAGATGAGGCAGCAGACAAGGCAGAAGATCCCCCGCACACACAACACACAACACACATACTCATATGTATATCCATGTGCGTGTGGCATACACTGCGTATACGTAATGGCCATTAAAGCATTTAAACTGTGAGTGAAATGCCGAGAAATCGCTGTGTAATATATGGCAAACTGTATATAAATAAGATCATCTGGCAGGCAAAAATCGGAAGATCAATGAGTGGGATTATAATGAAAAGTCCGTGGAAAAACTTAAATATATTTTTTTGTAATTTAAAGAAACATAAGAGAGAGAGAGAAAATGTAGCATAAAAGTTGACAAAGAAAACTTGGCTTTTCTCTTAAATTTATTTGTATTTTGTTAAGTATTTTTTTGTTGCATTATTTATGTATATATTTATAACCAAATAAAATCTGTCTAGCTTGTCACTAACTATTATAAATTACTAAGAAAGCTTGATGAGTAGCACGCTTAGCTTATAAGTCCCTTCAAGTTGTCTGGCAGTTAAGCTACTATATTAAGCAAACACCTGAGAGGTGAATATAAATAAAAAATATCATCCAAAAAACAAAAACAAAAGTAAAAAAACACTGCGAAGACTTCAGAGCAGGGCCAAGCCCATATTTAACATTAGTTTCCAAGCTGCTAGTCGGTCCATCCATCCCTCCCTCCTCCTCCTCCTCCTCCTCATCATCATCGCTATAATGATGATTATTATAAAAAAAAAAATACCCTCTGGTTAAGCAGGCTGCTGATTTATATGGCTCATTTTATTAAGCGGACATCGAATAAATCGCTTAGTAAATTGATATTTTTTTGTGTAAATAGCAGAGCCAGAGATGCTGGTGATATCATCGCAGCTTACAAAATAAACATTCTGAACTTAGATCCAGCCAGCTATATATATACATATATATATATATATGGAAAGCAAGGCCCTTGGCTCTTAATTTCGCCCACAGCTGGGCAACACTTTTTCGAAACTAAATTCACATATTTTCCCCAAAAAATAAACACGAAAAGCGTAACCAGACTATTGGAACGCCCACCACCTGGCCTACCTACCTGGGCAATTGTTAACTCTTGAAAATAGTTTTCTCTCTCTCACTCTCTTAATTTTTTTTTAGTTTATTTTTATTTTTAGTATGGTAATTAACATAAAGTCTAATAAGGCAAAGCCAAAGCCATATTGGCGAGTGCGTGATTTTTATTTTTGGTTGCTTTTTTTGCTTTAGCTTTTTTGTTTTTAGTTGATGTTGTGTGTAGTAGTAGTTTCTTCATCAACTTCATTTGTTTTTTGGTTTTTTGTAGGTTTTTGTGTTGACACTCTCTCAGAAATTCCGCTCACACACTTGCGGCATGAATCTGGGCACATGGAAAGCCAGAAAAGCGGTGAAAAACGCTACTACGAGACAAGCAGACAAACACGGAAAGCGGAAAACATAAATGGGTGGACGGGCCAACGCGGCGTATGAGCAATCTGCAACCTGTTTGAAAAACGCCCACGCCACGCAGATCTTTCAATTGGGAATTGGAACTGGGATTTGGTGGCTATGCCTCAGCCTCAGCCTCTGCTTCTGTGGAATCATGGCAGCCAGCTGGGCGACCAGTTGGAAAGTGATTCCGATTCCGATTTCGATTTCGAGCAATCCCACTCGCCAATGGTTAGTATCTTTTCTTTTTATTTCTTTTGTATCTTATTTCACTTACCATTATTTTTTTTTATGCCGCTTCTCTTTGGCTGTGTCTGCTTTTCGGTTTTAACTCGTTCAGTTGGGGGGAACTTCAAAAAAAAAAACACTAAACTAAACAAAAAATTATAATTAACATTAGTTCAAAAGGTTGACTGATGTTTTTAATTTTTCTTTTTGTTTGCTGAACAAAAATGATCAAGAAAGTTATGAGCAATAAAACTATGTATATAGCAAACAAATATTTCAGGAAACCATAGATTTTTTATATATATTTATTAATTTATTAATAATAATTGAAAATAATTTAACAAGGATGATAAGTATGTTTAATTCAAAGATCTTCTAACAGCTGTTTCGAAGGAAATCTCTACCTCAACACTCCTTATTAATATTCCATACTTTTCCCTTGAAACACACAGTAAAACAATTAAGAAAACTAAGCATTTATTAAATATTATTGTTTATTTAGTTTTGCATAATAAATATTTGCATAACAAATTTAGAAAATCCCCAAACAACAAAGCAACCATTATTTCGGTTACAAAAACTGTCAATAAAAGCAAACAGTTGGCATTATACAAATTTAACTAGGTTCAGCAAATTGCAATAAGTTTATTATTTGTTTTTTTTTTATATTTATTTTGCTTGCTCCCCCCGAATTATTGCGTATACTTTTCTCGATTCTGTTTATTTATTTCGGCTTCTTTTTTTCGCATTGTATTTTGTTTGTTTGGGGACTGTGTGTGCAAATTTCCAGTATAACAACCAAAAAAAAACAAAAACGGGATAGAAAGGGCGTTAGAAACAAGAAACTCGCGAGTGCAAAAAATATTATATATATATATATAAATATATATATACCGTTGTATCGGATCGGAATCGGAATCGAACCGAACCGGCGAGCGTCGACCAAGAAACTGAAAACTAAACCGCCGGCCGTCGGCGCACGAGGCAGCGCAGCACCAGCAAAGCAGAGCGGCGTCATGGAAGCGGCGAAGTCAACGTCGCGTCAGTTGGCGCGCAGGCGCCGCGAGCCAAGGGGCCAATGGCAGGAGGACCTCCGCCTACCCTCCAGGATGCCGGATCACAGGGTCACCATTGCCGTAGTGCGTCCCCCCGGTGGCGGCCGCACCACCGCCCGCAGCTGGATATCCGCCGTTAAGACAGCTCAGCAGCCGCCGTCACCGCCGCCGCCATCGCCACAGATGCGGTCAGCCAAGGTAAGAAGGCATTGGCATCTCTTACCCCTGACTGTCCCCCTGGCTAATCTGTCGGCCCCGCATCAGGCCTTTGTGGTCAATGGACGGAAGCCATCGCAGCCGAGCCAAAGGAGTCGGCCAGCGGAAACGGTCAGTGTTGTGCCGGCCAAGAACCGCAGCAGCCGGCAACATAAGCAGCCCAGCAGCTCTGGAGCCTGGTGTAAAGCCATATCTGTCAAGGCCAAGGTGGATTCGCATTGGTTCAAGCCCCACCATCATCATCACCACCAACACCACCATCACCACCACCACCAGAACAATCGTTCCTCCCACAACGACGTCCCACGCCCAAGACCAGAACCCAGACCTAGTCCAGGGATGCGCAAGAATAAGGCCAACAAATCCCTGGCCGCGGCTCATGAGCAGCTGGAGCTGATGCTGTCTAGGATTGAGCGGGCCAAAGAGTTCCTGCCACCGCCACCTGTCATCGCTACGACCGCCGCCAGCAAGAGGCGAAGTGTCCCAATGGTTTCGATGAGATCCGGCGCCAAATTTGTTGACAAGGTGGCAAAGGGTGTGAGCCGCTATATGGCACAGCCACCGCCTGCGCCACCGGGTTCACCCATGAACAGTGCCCGACGGGATAGTGCCTCACAGGAGGAATCCGAACTGGAGCACTACCTGGCCACTGTTCCGCTGGCCCACAATCCGCAGCGTCTGGTGCCGGCCAAAAGGGATGCACTGCTAGAGCTGCTCCAGCAAAGGGAGCAGCATGACAGGGGCATTCTGGATATGGTGCGCAGTGGCAAGGTTGGGGATCATCAGTCCGCCATGGACACCACACGGATGATGCTTCAGAAGCTGTGAGTAATTCATTTATTAATTTCGTGAGAAACTTCCGTAATTTCTGATGGGGATCTTGGGTTTGCTTAAAGATTATATATCTTTATATATCGATATAGATAAAACCCGATGTTTTAGTGTCAATATCGAAGAGATTTTATTGGTTTTATTGTTGAATATATTGCAAATGATGCTTCCGATACTTTGATATATAGTACATACAAAACAATGGGGGTGAAATTGCTATTAAATAGTTTGAAGGCTTATTAATTTCTGTTTCAATTTAAATACTTATCTTTTGAAGTCAAAATATAGGCAAAATAAGACAAATTTTTAAGAATCTAATATTTTTTTATAAAAATCATAAACCATAACTTTGGATCTGACTGTATCTTTGCTATGTTATATGTTCCTATCTTCATGCCCCAGGCTGTGGGTGAAACGCAGCAACGTTGCCGGCAGAGGTGGCGGCGGCGGCGGCAGCCCCAAAATGATGTCATCGCCAGCCGTCAGCTGAGCGCGAGTGGGAGCGAGTTGTGGAGAGTGGGAGGTGGCTGGAGAGTGGTGGGGATAGTGGGAGCTCTCCGCTTAGGGGGGGTAAAGGGGAATGGAGAATGGAGAATAAAAGAAATCGAGAGAGCGAGTCAGCTGGCAATGCTCCTCCGCTCCGCTGACGCCATCGCACTCTGCCACCAATGCTGCCGCTGCCGCCGTCGCTGCCGGCGTGGAGTTACTCATACATATTCAGCCGCGCAGTCAGGGTCTAAAACCAAAACAATAACAATAACAGCAACCAAGACACACAGGAGCAGGCTAAAAACAAAAAACAAAAAAAAAGTAAACAAAACTACAATAAGAAGTTCCTTGTTTTGGTTACCATGTGTACATACATACAAACATATTTATTTATGTTTATCTTTTATATGTAAAGTTCTTTTAGGCCAGCTTCTCGTAGCTGGTGAGACTTGGAAAGATCTCGACGAAGCTTAGATGGTTATCAGGCTAGAACTACCTGGGAATTCTTTGCCTAAAAACAGGCTGAAACTGAAACTTTCACTATAATTCTTAGCCGAAAAACAAATATTTAACTTTTTTGTTGGTTTTTTTTTAAAGTTTTTATCGTTATATAGCTATTGGCAATATAAATTGTAGATATTAAATATTTATAGAGTTTTTAGATCTTAAATCTCAAATATTAAACTACAAAGACAATAAAACATTTTAGAAAACTCACATAAACTATCACTTAAAAATAAATTTTTAAGTATTGCCAGTTTGGCAATATAAATTATAGATATTAAATATTTATAGAATTTTTATAAAATTAAATCTCAAATATTCAACTTCAAAGACATTTTAGAAAACACACAAAAACTATCACTTAAAAATAAATTGTAAAATAGAAATTATTTACCCACAAAAAAAGCTATAGAAAACGTGGCTGCATTTGCTCTTTTTATTTTTTGTTGTTCACTTATCAATTTTATTGATCCGAGCCATAAACCTAAAATTGCCAACAGTTAATGAAAGCATTTTTGCGGCCCCAATAAATCTTCCATTAAATAATCAAATAATTCAAATGATCAAACTCCCAACTGGATGTAAGAGAGAGATCCTTTGGCCATTGGTTTAGATAAGAAAACAAGTAAATATCTTTGATACTGTAGATACTATATCTCTCAGTTACTAATGACTTCTTTACAGTTTTATACAATTTCCTATTGTTTATGGGGGGCTTAGTTATATATCTTTTATATCTACAACTGTAAAGATAGGCAAACGCCTGTGACTAATGGCTCAGGTTCAAGGTCGCCTTCCGTTCGGCCTGATATTTGCTGTTCTGGATTACCGGCTCTATATATATATATATATTGCAGTTCTGGTTTGGATAATGTCGCTAATGTCTCATGTTATTTGGTGTGCAAAAATCTCACCACTGCTTTATGTTCTTTTTATTATTTTTTGCAATTTTCGGTCTCCGCTGATATGAAGAGAATGCCCGTAATCAAATACTACGATCGCCGGGCGCTAATCGGCGACTGTTTGCAGTTTGAATTTGCGTTGTTACCCACATATATATACCTATATTTGATATATATATATATAGAACATTATACACTAGATATGTGGCATTTGCCTGGCCAACTACTACTTACCTGGCAATTGGCCGATTTCGCCTGAGGGCTATAAATAGCGGTGGCTAAGCCGGCCCCAAAAGCTATTCGCAACGCCATCCAAACCCGCCCAATCCGTTTTGGTCTTAAGGAAACCCCTTGTTTTTTTTAATGTCTTTATTTCGTCATCTGCTTTTTCCTGGTCTTTTTTTAACCAACTTTTCCTTCGTTTTTTTCTGTATTTTTCTTCTTTTCTTTTTTGTTCTTTGCTGATGCGCTTTATTTGTTTGATCAATAAATTTGGCTCTGCCATTTAGCAAACTCCCTCGCCCATATCATGGTTAGAAAATTTCTGGGGGGGCTAGAACCAAATGAAATATTTTTAACCAAAAATTAAAAAGTATTTTTTGTAGTTGAGTTTTAAAACGAACAGATACAAATCAAATAAAACATATTTAAAATAAATTATTGAGATCCTGGGCAAAGAGAAAACCCTTAACCTTAAATTGTGAATATTTTTTCTTGGCGAAAGGGGGGAGCAGGCGCCCCTGACCAGAGGGGTTGCGTCATCATCGGCAGCACCGCGCTGCGGCGGTGTTTATTAATTAATTCTTCCACAGTTTTTGGCTTCTCCATTTCCCAGTTTGATTGTGTCATATTATTTACGTGTGCTATCACTGCGATTGGAAGGAAAGGCAGGGGGTTTCCGCGGGCCAAATGGCTGGGGGCAAAAAGGGGGTGGGTTTGGGGTGGCACGGCGGCTGTTAGGTTGCCACAACCACAACCTTAACCCCAGTGACCCAGGCTATGAATAAAGGAGCAAATGAATGAATGAATGAATGAATGAGTGAGTAAATCGCGTAATCATACCCTAATAGCCATATCGGTGGCATTAGCTGCTCCAAGATTTGGATGAACCTGTCATTTAGGCTTAGGAAAGGTTTCTTTATCTGATTTTGTGTTAAATTAATGTTCTTTCAATGGGAAAGTTAAGACTTATTTCGAAAAGTCTTAATTTTTATTCAAAATTTGATATTTTTACATGAACATCAATTTTTTAGAAATAAAACATTCTAGAAAATCCATAATAAGCCAATAGGACGTTAATTTTGATATGGAAACCTTTTCTTTAAACGTTTTTATTGTAAAATTAATAGAAAAATTGTTTTTTATTTTAATTTTTATAATATAGTTTAATTTTTACTGCTTTTTGTTTAATATTTTATTATTTCTGAGTAAAGATTTCATTGACAAATTGAAATATATTTGACTTTAGGCAATCACTGGCATTTTTTGGCATCCTCGGCCCTGAAATATTTGCATCGATATTATTTTAAAACTTTTTAAGTAATTATTTTGGGCAAATCAAAGCTTTAAAAATCCATAACTAAGCCAAAAAACAATTAAATTCAATTCGGAAAACTGTTCTATGTAAGTTTTTCATAGGGTAATAAATCTGCATACTAAATTTTCAAGTTAAAATATATAAAATATAAAAAATATAAAAAATAAAGAAGTATATATTTTTTTTTTATCTCAAATTAAAAGGTAACTTGGGCTTCTTGGGGGGCTTGTAGATAGCGAAGGAGTCATTTGCGACCCTATAAATCATATATATAATTGATCAGCATTAACAGCCGAATCGATCTGGCTTATTTTTGGCAAATTTAAATTTTTGCCCATTTTTGAAATTTTTAATGATGTAACCCCTTACATTTTTTTCAAAAAATCGAAAAAAATTTTTAAATTTGTTTTTGGCCAAAAATACGCCAAATCGATTCGATTGTTATAGCTGATCAATAATATATGATTTATAAGGCCACAAATGACTCCTTCACTCCTTAAAGTCTAGTAGAAGGGAATAAAATATTTTAAAATACTTTAAGATTTCAATAATTTTATTTTTTATGAATTTTTGGAATAATTTCATATATTTTTTTTATATTTTCTTAATTGAAATCTCGACTGGCAGAGTATTCGCCAGCATGTATTTCTCAATAGGAAGTTACTACCGTTGTTTCCTTATGTTTAACATTATCCTTGAAGTCTCTAGGAGACTCCCTCTTATCCATACTATCATTCCTGGAAGGGAAATCGAGTTGGGTGGCTGGGTGGCTGGGATTTCGTGTGCAATTCCCCGGTGGGGCAGGAAAGCAACTTGCGTGACGGCGGCCCATATGAAAGCTAATCCCAATCGGTTCTCTGCTCCCTTTTCCCCCAGAGAGACAAAGAGACTGATGCAATAACTCAACTTTATCTATATATGCAGAGGAAGAAATTATATCATTGCTATTTTTAAGTAGCATAAACAATAATCAACACAAAATGTAGTTAGTATAAATTAAATAGAACAAGAAAGGTTAGCATGGGTTACGATGGGATATTTCTAAAATAGCATACACCAAAATTGCTTATCTCTAATTATCCAATCAATTATCTAATTTTCGTATTCCATATTTTCCCTTCAGACCCCTCAGCCTAAACGAATCCCCGTACAATGGCAGGGACTGGAAGGCATTCAGATCTGGTTCCGGCTTATTAAGGGAGCGTCAGGAATTGCACCAAATCCGACAAACAGAGGCTTCAGGTCAGGTTCTTGCCCCGCGCACCATGGCCGGCGAGCAAGGAGACGGCAAGCAGCCATTGCTGGTGCACATGGAGGAAAAGATCCGACAACTAAACGACCGCCAGGAGCAGGCCATGAGGGAGCGGGCTGAGCTGGAGCAGAACAAGCAGCTGGTCACCCTCTGCCGGGAAATGCGACGTGAGCGGGAAAATAGGAAAAAGCTCGTCCAGATGAAGAAGCAGCAGCTGCGCGACGCCAAGAACAGAGAAGACTCAAAGCTCCAAAACACCATCCACCTAAAGGATCCGCTTACTCCAGCTTCGAGCCCCATTTCCGTTCCCCTGGATCCCTGGAAGCAGCTTCTTCAGGAGCGGGATCGGTTCCTGGGTCAATGCCAACGCAGTTATTTCTACAACAATTCACGGAGCCCGGCACCCTGGAAAATATACGCCAGGTAAGACCCTATTCTACACCATTAAGCGACCATGAAAGGATCTTCCTTCTCCTAGAAACTTTTTTGTTTGACCTTGAAAGAATTCGGATATATGTACATACATATATCTAGAAAAGCCGACAAAAAATAATAATTCTCTTGGCTGATTTTTGGGAAAATGTTTTTGTAGCACTGATGTGGTTGTCAAAATGTTGTTGTGCAAATATTGTTATTAAAGGCAAAAGCAAGGCCTAAATGTGACAATATTCAGTACAAATACATTGACTATACCCAATTTCAAGCACAAGGCGCAGAGAACAAATTAATTATGAGCAGCATTTTTTTAAATTATTAAATTTTAAAATGCGATCAGTTAGCGCCATAATATAACGGTCCAATTTAAATTCGAACTTAAAATTGCTATCAGTTTCCGTTACCGTTTTACCCGTTATTTTTAAATTTGAATTTGAAATGACAAGTTTATCGCTCTACGCTTTCCCTCTCCTTCCTCTCGCCCACAAGCTGTAGTTTAAGCTACGGCCGCTTGGTGCCGTTTTCTTTTTCCCGATTTAGGGATTTAGGGCAGTTGAGAGCGACTAAAAACTTTTATGCAAACTTTTGCCGTAGTCATGTTAATGTAATGTTACCGTAATGTTAACGTAATGTTAACGTAATGTTAACGTAATGTTAATGTAGTGCAATGTTGATGTTATGTTAGACCGTCTGAATCAAGCGAATTCGTTGATTTTGAATTTCAGATACCAGGCGAACAGAAGTGAGTAGATGGATGACAAGCAAACATTATTTAGCCAAGTTTCGAACCTATTGAGATTTGAAATTTAGCCGAGTTTGCAACCTTTTGATCTAAATGGTTGAAGTCTTCGCTTAGTTTTAGACTAAAAAGGTTCGAAACTTAGCTAAATCATTGTTGCTTGTCATCCATCTACTCACTTCTGTTCGCCTGGTATCTGAAACCAAAAATTAACGAATTTGCTTGATTTTGACGATGTGCATCAGTGATGCGCATCTAGCTATAAAGCTCTGTTGGGACAAATTTAAATCTTACTAACTGCCAGTGATGCGCATCTAGCTATAACGGTCTGTTGGGACGCATTTGCATTGAAAATTTAAAAACTAACATATTTTCCTTTCAGAGTGGCCAGTAAGCTCAGCTCCCAGCTTATGGACATTGTTAATGCCAAATTCAAGCAACCCATGGATTAACTTTTTAATGAAGCAACGCCCCATGGCTCTCATCCCGAAACTGCCAAATTAGCTGTAATTTTTTACCAGAACAAAGGACATAAGCCTTTTTACGACTGCTGCGAGATAGATTGTAAGACATCTGCAAATTGTGAGTGTAGTATAAATTAATATATTGAGAAAAGTATTAAAAAATATACAAAATTTAAGCGAAACCAAGAATAAGAGATTTTTTGCATTGGGAAACACTTTCCTCGCTTTTCTGGTTTATTTGTTCTCCAAAAACTCAAATCAAATTCATCAGTTTATACACATTCCTTGCTTATCCACTATATAACTTACAATGTTTAGCGGTTATCGAACTACAAACTAAATTAGGCAATAGGCTCGCACTTGAGTTCGACTTTCTTAACTTAACTTGGTCGGCTTGGCGTTAAGTTAAAGTGGGTGTCCGTTTCCGCTTCCGTCTCTGTGTGATGTCAACAGTGGCTAGCCAGTCGAAAGTTAAGTCTGATCCTTCATGGTTAAATCTATAAGCTAAAACTAAGGCTAGGGCGATGCATGTGTCTGTGTGGGTGTCCTCTCTGGCAAAGTGTGTTTATGTGTGTGTGGGGGGGGGGGAGTTAAAAAAAAGTACAATAAATAGGTTGTCGTTTCCATTTCGCAGCGAGGTTCTCCATTCCCATCATCCTCACCCACAGGGCTCAAACGAATGTCCATGTGGATGAACGGCTGAATCTCAGAGGAGGTTGGAGCAGCTCGCCTCCGAAACGGCGCAGTTTGTGGAGCGCGGCAAGAACTGAATGTGCCGCCAGGTAGCATTGAAGCTGCAATAGAAAAATATATATAATGAAACGTATAAAAATATGAAAGGAGAAGTGCCTACAGATAACTCTCCGCCAGCTGGCTCTCTACATGCGGCTTGATCCTGGCATAGTCCTTGTCCGCCATGGTCGTGCTGCAGTGCTGCTGCATGTAGGCCAGCGTGAAGAGCTCGTTCTCGTTGAAGGAGCGCAACCCAGGCACCCTCAGGCGCCTGGTCAGTCCCAAAGCCTCATAGGTATTGACCTGGTCGATACCCGATCCCTGGATGGCACTGCCCGCATCGATGGCACTCACAAAGGTGCTCAGGGCCCTCGCCGCCGTCCGGGCAGCACTCAATGTCACATGAAAGCCCTTGAGAGCATTGCTCGACAGCTCGTTCAGTTCGTGGGCCAATCGAGGGGATCCTCCCTCCTCTGATGCCGCCGACGAGGCCAGGCAATTCACATCCGGCTGGGCATACTTGATCTCCGGCACGGCGTCGCTAATGTCCGAGCTCTGGGTGTTGAACTGCAGCAGGAAGACGGAGAAGTTATCGATCAGGGCCTCCAAGATGTCAGTGCCAATGCGGGCAAAGTTCACGGCTCTGCACGAAACAAAAGAGAGGCGATTCGTGATTAGATTAGATTAGAAAGAGACGGAGTCCGATTTCTCTTTGGGTTTTTTAATAATTCAAAGAGAATCGGTGATTTTGGAGAATTGTTTTACTTACACAGGAAATCGGTAGTCGTAGTAATTGGAGCTGATCAATATCTTCGAGACGAGCAGCATATTCAGCTTGTTGGAGTAGCCGATGGCTTGTGGATTGTCCCTTGTGTACATCTCGGAAACAATGCTGCCAGGGAGAGATTGGAGACGAGTTAGAAATCGTTGGAAAGCTGATAGATCGATCGTGACACTTACACATCCAACATGCCCAGCGTGCCCAGCTTCTTTTCCATGCGCGTCCGCCGGAACGTCCATATGGACTCCAAATGCTCCACAAAGTACAGATTGTTGAGCATTAGCTCCGAGTAGTATGCCTTCAGGTAGCTGGGCTGCTCCAGCACTTCGTCCGGTATTCCAAACTGCAGCCGCATCTCGTTGAGCTTCTTTTGAATGAACTGCCTGGCCGCTGGATCTAGCCATTGGGCCTGGCCCAGCGAGTCCTTCAGCTGATTCCGCAGGCTATAGAACATCAGTCGTAGCAGCTCCTCATTGCCATGGGTCTTGTTCCAGCCCAGGGTGGGTGAGGCGGTCGTTTCGAATTGCTGCCTCGGCGGCTGTTGCTGCAATGCATCCACCGCAAAGGGTAGCCAATCCCGCACCACCTTGCTGCAGACAAGCCAACGCGGATAGCTGGCCGTCCGTCCGTACACGGAATGATCAAAGTTCTCCGCCAAAGTGCGGTATTCCTTGGACAAATGCGGCAGCATTTGGCGGGCCAGCGACCAAATAATAAAGTTATTAATGGGCCTGAAAGATATTAATAATAATATTTATTATAAATTTCCATCTGTGGTTTACTTTACTCACTTCTTGTCCGAGGTGGAGAGAAGCACTGAAATGGCATGCAAAACCTCGACATCGCGGACCAATACCTCGGTGTCTTCGGTGATTTTGGTCTTGGGAAATATGGCCTGCAGCGACTCCAGAATGGGCAACTGCAGAGAGAGGAATATAATTAGTTTTTGGGTTAGCTTTAAAAATTACAAAACCCAATACTAACCGAGGGTGCCTTCGTCTTGAGATCGGCAAGGCTCATTAGTTTATTTAGCTGCCGATCTCCGCCAGCCTTGGCATCTTCAATGTGATTGACAATGCGTCGTTCGTAATGGAAAATATCATCGGCAAAAAGGTCCGCTTCACGGGAAACAATTCCTAAAAAGGTAAACATTTCAAATAATAATTCATTTCAATTAAATAATAATAAGTAACTCACCCATATTGATGGCAAAGTCCCTGAGGAGCAGCTTGTAGCCGCGTACCACTTCCTCGTCGGCATCGTTGCCATAAAAGTACTTGTCCGGCAGCCCCACCTCGCCCTCATCCAGGGTGATCACATAGTCATGGGGATTGCTATATCCATTCTCCACGCTGACGCGATAATAGGGAAAGATGCCATACTTGGCCTGCAGGAGGACCAGAACCCGCCTGTAGTCCCAGGACTGCAGTCGATTTGTCTCACGAAATGCCTGCCAGCCACCTGCAAGAAATGATATAGTACATATATTGTATAAGAATCAATGAAGAACGGGTTAGGTATATAATCATTATCCCCAAATATCATGCGACAGGTTTCTTGGTTTCGATTTCGGGTTTTGGGTTTGGGTTTGGGTTCTTTAAGGCTGTTGTTCTGTGTGGAAACCCCCATCTGGGGCTGATGCTAATAGAAATTCCCGCCAAGCAAATACCCAGTTGCATGCACACATCATTATGGCATATAGATCCGTCTATATACACACTATATGTATGTATATATATCGATGGGTTTATGGCTACAATTAAAGGCGCTAAAATGTTTGGCTGCTTGAAATTTTCAGGGCGCTCAGTCCCGTCGTCTTCTCTTGCAGTCATAAAATATATATACATATATTGAGTTAAAAATTAAATAAAATAAAGTAAAGATGGATTAACTAAGCGCTTATAGAGGGAAATTGTGAATTCTCTTTTTATTTTTTTAATGCTTTTATATGTAAATTTGATGAAAGCTTTAATTAACACAACTTAAAAAGACAACAAAAAAAAAACATGAGAAAACACTCAACCTGCAGATAATATTATTAATAAAATATATTAAATATTATTTAATTTTATGAATAAAAATATTAAATAATATTTTATATTATTATGATTATTATTAAACAATACTTTTTGAAGGAAACAAACTTCAAAGCTTACTAGGGACCTCTTTTTGGCGCTTTTGTGATACCTTCCTTAGGAAAAGGTCCTGCAGCAAATCTAGCTAAAAGCTGAGCTGTGATAAGGACACTGAACTAGGCCAGAAACACCTGTTTAATTATTTATTTATTATATAATCATACATTTAATATCTAAAAATTTCTAGGGATTTGCATCTCATTTCTGCTGACTTTGTTAGTTTTCTTTCACTGATATTTAAAAAACCCCTAAAAGTAGTTACTAAAAGTGGAACAAAGTTAGTGTTGATTTAAAATATGTTTCAAAAAGCCTAATAAATATTTTCCAAATTAACTAAATAAAACTCTGTTATAAACACCAAATTCTAGGCATTCTCTACGTATCTTATGCATAATTTAAATAAACTTCCACATAATGTTCCTTATTTTCCCCCTACCAACAAGACAACACACATATTAGGTGGAAATATAGGTAACTACCCTCATATAGATATAATGATTTACCCCAACTAACCACAATATATATTATGATATATCTTCGGCTTCCTTGACCGCCCTGATTTCAAAACATATTGCACACCGTATGGAAAGCCGAAACACCAAATCACTGCAGAGTCAGACATAGAAATCGTTTGTTCCACGGATTATTGTTTTGTTGACTTTGGCAATTAGCACTTGCGGTGGCAATCCGATACCAAAAATAATAAATATAAATCAAAATTTTAGCCGTGCCAGCCTAGCCGGATTTGTTAGTGATTGGAAGATGGCAGAGTGGGGGGAACTTTTCGATGGATGGATCTCTTGGGTGTTATAGTTTTTTAACGATTTATTGCAAACCACTTTAATTAACTTCAATTAAAGGCGCCTCCCTCTCGCTCTCTCTGGGAGGTATAAAAGGTGACAGTGCCGGCTGTCTGGCATATCAAATCGCTCCAACAGCTCAACAGGGCGACAGTAGCTCCTCCTCCTTCTCACATCCATCCTCCATCTGTATCCAGCATGAAGCAGTTTGTGGTAAGATCTCCAGGATCTGCATCCGTTTCCAGTGATTTAAAAATCCAACTTCTTCAACAGGTTCTGGCCTGCCTGGCCCTGATTGGCGGCTCCTTGGCCGCTCCCCGTCCGGATGTCAGCCACTTGGCCGGCTATGCCTATCAGGCCGGTGGCTATAATGGCAACCTGGTCACCAATCAGGTGGTGAGCGCCCCGGTGGTGACCACCACCTCCTACCAGCCCACCGCTGCCGGCACCAACTACTTTAGCTCTGGACCAGCTATTGGCCAGCTGAGCAGCATTGGCGGTGGTTCCAGCTACCAGGTGGGCTCTGCCGGCTCCTCGGGCATTAGCTACCAGGGATCATCCAGCTCCTCGGGCTCCCTGGGCTACCAGACCGACTCCTCTTCCGGCGTTTCGGACAGCATCGGCCTAGCTGGTCTGCAGCCCGGTCCCACCATCAACTACAACGAGCAGGAGTCCTACATCAGCCACCTGGCCAACTTCCAGCCCGCCCAGATTAGCAAGCACTTCTACATCCACAGCGCCCCCGAGGATCACGATGAGCAGCAGATCGTCCGCTATGTGAACGTGGGCAGGCCCCAGAAGAACTACCGTGTGGTGTTCATCAATGCTCCCTCCTCCACCACCAGCAAGGCCAAGATTATTGCCAATGTGGCTCCGGTTGAGGAGAAGACCGCCATCTATGTTCTGTCCAAGAAGTCGAATGCTTTGGATGTTTCCGCGGAGGTGGTTACACAGCGCCCAGCGCAGAACAAGCCGGAGGTCTTCTTTGTCAAGTACAAGACGCCCCAGGAGGCGGCCCATGCCCAGCAGACAATTCAGGGTGAGTAATTGTGTGGATTCTTTTGATATATATTATAAATAGGATTGGTTTATATTTATCCTTCAGATTTAGTATCTTTAAGATAGGATTTTTCATACGATTTTTTTTGGTTTTTTGAGTCTCACAAGAGAAACTTATTTATAAATTTATATATCACAAATCTGATTTGATTTTGATCAAGATTAATACATAAATTAATCTAAAAAAAAACCTTTTTAAAAACTGCTGAAACAAGTTAAAAATAATTTGATCATTTAAAAGGAGTTGTTGATCTTTTAAAATGCAGATCCTCATCATTTCATCTTCCCTTTAATTTTGTAATTAATTTTACTTAACTATTTCCTACTCAATAATTTAAAATTTGTATTAACTTTTACCCCCTTTTTGCAGCCAACTATGATGCTTTGGGTGGAACCTCGGAGACCAGCAATGAGGGCGTCATTGCCACCTCTTCGGTAATTGGAAGCCTGGGCGATAATGGCGCCTCTGGCGTGGTAACCGATGCCAGCGGTGGCCTGAACATTGTCGGCACCGGTGGTGTGCCCACTGTGGATGCTGGCTTCAATGCCGGTGGCATTGCCTACGATGGTGAGGGTAGCCAGCGCCAGGTGATTAGCCAGGTGATTTCCGGCACCAATGCCCAGGCCACCTATCTGCCCGTGAAGCCGGTGCGAAAGTAGGATGCTGATCACAACCCACCACCACTCCGAATCTATGCATCGCATCATCACTGCCAAGGACACACTGTTTTGGAGCTTCGGGAAATTCGGACTGGATGGGAAAACCCCCTCCTTGGGTTTGGGGTCCATCGCAGTGGAATTGCCGCCGAGGAAACCTTTTGCGATTTTGAAAACTATTTAGATATTTCTAATAACTATTTTTTTTTTTTGTTTCGTATTAATAAAATTTAAGAGCTTCTCATAGGCATTCAGAAAAATGTAATTTCCCAGAGTTTTTTTCTTCTGTTAGTTCTGTTTGAGGAAAACCCACTCAACCCAAATCAGCGATAATGTGCAACTTGAAGCTGCAACCTGTTTAAAAGACCGCCCTGCTAGTTGCCGTGTTGCATAATCCCTGACGGAAAGTCCAATGATACCAACGCCTCTCAGCGTTTGGCAAGCTGCTGCTCATAATTGTTCAACTCGATGGACTGGCCAACCGACGGCAACCGACTCGACTCACAGAAAAACCACTCGGCAGGTAAATAAATTAGCGACTTAAAAAAAAAATAGATATATATATATATACTCCACTCGGTGTTGGGGAATGGGTATCATCATCTCTCTATCTGTATCGGTGGTATGCAGGGCCCAAGGCCAATGCAAGTCGCATTAAAATACCAAAGCGTCTTAAGATAAAAAAGAAAAAAATTAGTTATACTTTAAAATGCAGCAGCCGGCACGCCCCGTGAACTAATTTGCCCTCTCACCCACTTGTATCTATTTATATCTTTGCAGGTTAAATAGTATCTATCTAATAGATATCCATCTTCATCTGTATCTCAATCTCTAAAAATCTAAACTCTCGAGATCTGCATATCAATGGACCGCCAAGATCTTTTGCATAAAGATAATCACACCTACTAAATAAAAACAAAAAAAAAAAAAAAAAAAACAGAAGAAGCGCCGACAGTAGCTGGCAGAAAACCCTCTCAGCGCCAGATTGAGATCGAAAAGATCCAAGAGATCCGATAGATGGGCGGCGGCGGCGGCGGCGATTTGTCCCTCGATTCGATTTCTATATTACTGTCATCATCAATAAAATGTTACATAAATTTTCAGCACAGCGAGCGAGCGCGGCGGCGATGCCAATGCTCTGCCAGGTTATAAATATGGAATGCCTAATTGATAATTATCATTTTGTTCGGTTTTCCATAATCCGCCGCTGGCGATCTGTGATCTGTGATCTGAGATACTCGTCGCTGCTAATGGCTAATTTAGTCTGAATCCGAATCGGAATCAAAGTCGGAAACACTTAGAATATGCATTACCATTTTGTCAATCAGTTTTATGCGTTTATTCGTTTATATATAGTAACATATGTGTGTTGCTGTCATTAATCCAACTCTCTGGGCCCATAATAAATCCGCTCAAAGCCATTATTCAAATTCGGTGGCATCTCCTTCTATATATATATACACCCGATAATATGAGCAAATTATGCTTTTTATGATTTTATTTTCGCAATATTTATTGCGGCCTCCAAGCCCAGGTGAATGTTTATTATCTTCTGGGCTCAGGTGAGTCAGAGAGATCGATAGATTTAGCGGTCAACACCATTTAGGGTGACAAAAAAAAATAAATAAATAAAAATAAAATAATAATAATCACAAAAGACACCGCACCTAATTCAGCAGGGAATTTCCAGTCATCGAATCGGACACAGAAAGGCTATATATTTATATATATATATGGCCAAGAATGGTATTTTTTTTGTGCAACGGAAATACATATTCAAATGCGATCGAAGCACTCGTCCTAATTTAGGTGGATTTTTTGTACTATATAAATAAATATGTATCAAATAAGTATATATATATAAATACACATTTATTTAAATTGATATAAATATTAGATAATTATTGCCACATATAAATTGAGGTAATTTAATTTACTTGGCTTTAAGGTTAAGTCATTACTTAAGCTTTATTTAATTAATATTATTAATTTATTTAATTAACAAACTTACTAGCTAGAAAATGTAATATGTAAATTAAGGATTTGCCTTGTTTTAAAATAAAAACAAAATTTTTAATCTTATCAACGTTCTATATTTATTTCCAAATTATTTAGTAATTTAAATAATGAAAAAGAGGGAAAAGGTTTAATAAATTAATTATAAATAATAACTTAATAAATATTAAAAAATAAATATAAAGAATATAAAGAAATTTGCCGACTTTTAATATGCTCAAATTTAATAAAATAATTTATTAAAATAAAAAAGAAAACATTTAAAAATGTATTCTATTTAATAAATACAAATTTTTAGTTAAAGAAATATTAAGTAAAATACTTTAAAGTCCTGGCAATTTATTAAAAAAAATTAAATACCAACATCTAAAATATATAATCTGTGTACCTACATAAGTAGATTATTTCTATCACTACAAGTAAGTCGAAGGCCTTGTCGCTTTGGCTTTATTATAAGTTAATTAATAATAATAATAATATAATCTGCATATATGTATATTTTGAAATATATAACCTGTACAAATCTTTTTATAATATATTATCTATCTATCTGTCTATTTGAAATTTATAAACCATATACAACTAACTTTTAAGTAAAATAAATTAAAATATATATATAATTCGTTTGTATAAAATATATAGAAAATCCTTTAATAAAATTAAAATGAAAAGAAACTGTTTTTAATTCCCAACAAAATACCTTTGCCCCAAAGCAACATTTCTAATATCAGGCCTAAATTATTCACCGATTTAAGCCAACTGTTATAGATATTTGCCAATTAATTGATGGCCGAATATGCTCGAAACTAATGACTGACGACGCCGAGGAGGAGGAGGAGAAGGCGAGAAGAAAACCCCAACGAACGTGTTTGCTTTCTGGCCAAGATTGATGCGCCGCGTGAAGATGATGTGTGATCGGTGACAACGCGGTGCCGTTTAATTAGATTCGCTGGGCTTGGGGAAGGGCCCTGCGGCTTATGCTGCTGCTGTTGCTGCTGCTGTTGCTTCTCCACATTCAATGGTTTTCGCATTTACCTGCAGGTAAATTTCGATATTTGCCAGGGTCAATCCATGGAGCAGTCAAGTTCAATGCCAGCCAGCAGCCCCCCAAAAGACGCGCGCGATAAAGAAAACGTATTCGTTCTGATTTGAATAAGTTTTAGGTCAGTCCGTCGACTGCCAAGACAATCCGAGAGCCAGGCCACCACGCATAGGCCCTGCGATGTGATGTTGGATGCTGGCGCTTTGGCTCTGGGTGACATTTGCATAAACAGCGACGCCGGCAGAGAGTTCAGTTCAGTTCCGATCCAAGCCGATCCGGAGCATATTTAAGCCAAGTGGAGCGGCCCAAAATGCAATCATTGACTCGCAGCAATTCAACGAAGAGCAGCCAAACGACAGCTACAAAAAAACCCAAGGATCACAGAGGATTACTTCGATCTTTTTTTTTTGTTCGTGTGAAACCCATCAACCACCATCATGTTCGTTCAGCAAATCTTGCTCGGCTGCCTGCTCCTGGTGGCGGCCACCCAGGCTCGTCCTCAGTATGGATATGAGCATCCGGTCGGCGGCATTGGTTCCCCATCGGATCTCTTTGTCGGCGGTGGAGCGAGTTCCTCTGGCCTCGGCGGCCTCGGTGGCTCTGGCATTGGTTCGGGCTCTGGCTCTGAATCCGGCCTGGTTGCCATTCAGCCACATCGCGGCGGTGACAAGTATTTGCCTCCGGCCAGCACCACTCAGGCACCGATCATCAACAAGAAGTTCTATCTGGTTTCGGCTCCCGAGGATCATAGCAACGATGGCAAGGTGAAGCATCTGGTGCTGGGACGTCCGCAAAAGAACTATCGTGTGGTGTTCATTAAGGCCCCAGCCGGTGACAATGCCAATGTCAAATATTCGGCCGAGTTTGCGCCACAGGAGGAGAAGACCGTCATCTATGTGCTGAGCAAGAAGGATAACGATTTGGATGCCAGCGATGTGGCCACACCGGCACCAACGCAGCCCAGCAAGCCCGAGGTGTTCTTCATCAAGTACAAGACCGACGACGAGGCCAAGCAGGCCCAGCAGGAGATCCAGGGACAGTACGACAAGCTCGGTGGCACCAATGAGTACCAGGAGGATAACAATGCCCCCATTACCTCGGTGATCGGCAGCCTCGATGGCCTGAATCCCGATGGCAGCTACAACTACAGGCAGATTGCCAACCGTCCGCCCAGTGCCCAGTATCTGCCCAGTCTGCTGAAGCACTAAAGGATTGCCACCATCACCAGCACCACCACCAAAATACCCACAAAATCGAAATCACCTCCCAAAAAAGAAACCCCATCCCAGACCCTCCTTTGTTGTGTTGCATAATTTTAAGAGATCCTTTCAAATTTTTTGTGTTTTTTTTTTTTTGCTGTTAATTGTTATTTTTTGTTGCTAATAAAATTTTTATATATTTAAAAAAAAAAAATCGAAAAGTTGTTGATTTTAAAAAGAGAATTGAAGAGTGAATTCTACAAATATTTCCAAGGTAAAAAGTACAAAAGTAAAACACAATTCAAGAACTATTATTATTACAATTATTATTATAATAATAAAAATTACAATTACAACTTTGAAATGCCTTCAACTCTTCAAGAGTATAAAAACTTCGGCTGCCTTTCTACTTATTTATCACTTAAACAAGACCTAAGGTCGGTCAGTCATTTAAAAAACAAAAAAACAAAATTAATAAAAATCCTATAAATTGAAATGTTTCTTCTGGCAGCTCGAAATTAAATAAAATTCAAATCAAAGTCAAAAAACAAATCGAAGCAGAAAGAGACATTTCGTTTTGTTAAAATTCAAATCAGCCACACAGTTCACATTTCAATATGTCCAAATCCAAATCAAAATCCGAATCGAAGTCGGAATTCAAGCAACAACAGAGAAGCTGCCGTCAAAATTTCCAACAGAAATTAGCTTAAATGAAGTGAGAAATCAAAATAAGCTCATCAAATTTAATTAAATAGTGGAGTTTTATATATATATATATATCTATTTTTTTGTTGCTTTGATTGGACCATTAAACTGACGCTGCATAAAAAGAGACCAAGCCAGAGTCAAAGGCAAAAAGTCTGTGCCTGTGAGCCAAGAGCCGAGAGCTGTCCGATGATTAATGTTAAATCGTTAAATTGAACCCAACAAATAATAACATTGGCTTTCAGATCGATCCATTTGGGTATTGGGGGGAAGTCAATGCTTCTTTATTTAATTGGTATTTATCGCTGTAATTAAAATTAATTACATTGATGATAAAGGGTAAGTATGGGGTCAAAGTGTTAATATTATTGTTGGTTTCCTAATTTATAATTTATAAGTAATTTCATAATACGTATTTATTTATAAAGTATATTTATTTTCAATCAAATTAATTACAAAATGAATCTAAATAAATGGAATATGTATGGCAAGAAAATGTGGCTAAAGAATAAATATCTGAAAAAATCACACTTATGGGCTGCCAGAAACGAACAAATGGACAAGACTTGATCAAAGTCAGGGTAAGTTTAAGATAGGTAACGCACAATCACCTAAATTGTCATACAAAAATCCAATATAACCAAATAAAAATATAAATATAAATGGTAAGAGTGGTAATTATTTATTAAATAATAAAAATGAAATTTTTGTACCTCTCTAGATTTTATAGAAATAAAACTTTGAGATCTAAAAGCCACAATCTTTTTCAGTTTTCACCAGGCTATAAAAATCCTTTCTCCTACTCATCATCAATCCTAAAAATCCTACAGAAATATATGGAAAACTACAAAAGTTTCAAATAGTGTCTCTTGATCTCTTCATCGATATATCAAAAGTTAAGCCAAAGAGGTCGACGGGGCGGTAAGGTAACATCTTCATAATCACAACAACATTTTTTTTAATAAAATCGAGCATAAATCAAATTAGCTGTACCATTTTGCTTAAATGCGACATGAAAGTGTGGGAATTGCGCCTTAATTTATGCAAATCCCATGCACCATGCCAGTTTCCAACAACAAATAGAAACAAAACTAAGCCATAGCCATTGTTGATATTTTAATTGTCTCTTGTTGACAACTAAAAAGAAAAAATAGAGAGAGAAAAAAATAATAAAAATACAAAAAAAGCGCTCAAATTAATCTACTAATCAGCGTCGAGGCTGAAGACCAAATAGAAATCGAAATTGGCCGAAATGCAAGCAAGAGGTAACGGCCAGTCAAGTTGGCCAAGATCATTAGTCAAAGGCGAGGGCGTTGAATGATGCTCCTCGCGATATGCAACACACATCGGTCGTCTTCCCGCCTAAAATTTCAAGCCAATATAAATAAATGATAAATGATCTGTAAATCTGCAAAAAGATCTGTGTGAGATGTGAGAAGAGCATAACGAAAGGCCGTGTCCAAATCTGAGAGAAGCAACTGAACAGAAAAAACTTAATTAATGGCTTTATAAAACTTATAGTTGAGGGGATTTTTCTGGCTAATACGAGTTTTGTAATCATTCCCCCCGAGGTTAAGAAACGAATTCTGATTACCTGAACTTACATTAATTTGTTTCAAGTTCATTTCTTAGTTTGAAAGAATGAAGGAAGTTTAATTTAGCTTTAAGGGGTTTTCCTAACAGATTTAATTATAATTTCTAGTTTGTAATTAAAAAGTTGACGAGAAGAGTTTTCTTTTTAAGGATTTTCCAGTGGTTTCTGGCCAGTTTGAGATTCTTTGGTAGTTTTCCATGAGCTTGAGCTTGAACTTTTCTAGAAGTTTTCTTTTAAAAGGTTTTCTGTAATTATTTGTAGTGCTTTTTTATGTTTAAAATAATTTTCTATAAGTTTTCTAAAAGACTCCTCTCAAGATTTGATTCCTGTAAAAGCCCCACCAATGAAATAAACTTTTATATATATTTTTTGCATCATCTACTAACTCATCATTATCTAGGGAAATTGAAAAGATTATGAAATCCTGAGACCCTGACGACCAGAGCTTACATCAATAATGAAATACATTTCAGGCAGCTTCTGTTCCCTGTTTCACGCACAATTAATTTTTCGGCCTGCCACTCGGGCACAAGTTTGTTGCCCAAGTCTTTTGTTTTCGCAGCTCTTAACTAAGCAATTTGCTGGCGAATAAAACTTAAAATAAAGTTTTCCCCAATTTGCTGGCTAATCAGAGCCAAAAATCTAACTAGATCTCTTGTTTAAAAGTAAACCCCAGCCCAGGGACCAAAAACAGTTGTCTGCCGAAAGCCGCGAAATGTTGAACTTCATCGGTTGGTTTTCCCTCTCGCTGGTGGGTTTGTCGTGGGCTCAGGGATCACCATCGCGCACCTATTTGCCGCCCGCTGCTAGTCCTGGAATCGTGGAACCCATCATAACCAAGCAATTCTATAGCATATCGCCGGCCGAGGATCCGGATGACTTAGAGCCCAGAAACAAGCACCTGGTCATTGGGCAACCCCGCAGGAATTATAGAGTAATTTTCATCCGAGCACCGGCTGCCCAAAGCGAGAGATTGAGATACACAGCGGAATTGGCGCCACAGGAGGAGCGTACGGTCATCTATGTTCTAACCAAAAAGCAACACGAACTGGAGGCCACGGACATTGTGGCGCCGCGAGAGAAACCGCAGGCGGAACAGAAGCCGGACATCTTTTTCATTAAATACAAGACGAACGAGGAGGCGGCCGCTGCCCAAAAGGAGATCCAGACGCAGTACGACCAGCTGGGCGGTAACAGTGAGATAGCTGCGCCCTATGTGGCACCTGTTCGGTCGGTGATTGGAGCGCTCAATGCCCAGCAGACGACGCCCTCCTACCAAGCTCCCTCCACCAGCTTCTACCAGCAGCCACCGAATCAATCCCCCGGCTATCACTACGAAAGACCAACGCCGCCATCCACGCTCTTGGCGCCAGTGGAGAGGTCGTACTAAAGCCCGAATATCTTATTCAGATATATATATAATATATATCCGTTGAATATTCCATGCTATTTGCATATAATTGATAAGCCATTTCCATCGGCAAACGAATTTATCATAAAACTTGGTGAACGCGTAAATAAAAATGGTTTCTTTTAATTATTTTCTTGTTGTATAATTTTTGCAAACCTTTTTTTTTTTTGGTTTTCTTTTTGTTGTTATTTATTTTTTTCCGGTGATATCTGATTTGCAAAAGTGCTTTGACCCTGTGACAAAGGAGAGGAATTTGTGACTTGGGCTTATTGGTTAAATAGTAAAAAGAAATCGAAATAAAAGGGGAAAATTCAAATAAATTAACAGCAAGAAATTAACAAATAAAAAGCTTCAGCATACTAACAATAAATTAAATTAATTACATGTTATGGATAAATAAATAACCAAAAAAGCTGCAAAACAATATAAAACAAATTGTGAAAATTGCATTCCTATTTTTTGTTATTATAAATATTGTCTAAAAAAAATATATATATATATATCGTGCTTATTATCTTGCATAATATTTAGTTCTTTTGTAACTATGCAGATTTTTAAATAAATAAATACTGTAAGTAATTGTGTTTAAAAAATGTTTACAATCTTCTAAAACTATAAAAATGTATATAAAATAGTGTTGGTCAAGGCAACTGATATAAATCTATATTTTATAAGGCTGAATACAAGACCTACATCCTTATTTATTTTATTTACAAAGATTTTCGGCTAATAATATTATTTATTTTGTGAAAATAATATATATTATATGTTATTTTGTGAAAATAATATATATTATATTTTATTTTGTGAAATTAATATATATTACATTTTATAGGGGCTCCAAAATATCTGCTAAATTGGTTTGTGGCCAAAAATAATTAAAAATCTGCATAAATTTTGCAAGTCGCAACCAAAAAAAAAAGAAACCGCAAAACGGCAATGCAGTTTTTAAAGTTTTTTTTTATTATTATTATTAAGGTGTCTCTGGTCCTCGCTGTCGCTCTGTGGCCACCAGTTTATCTTCATTGGATTTATTTGCATTTGCATTTAATTAATGAATAGATGGATGGTGTTTTTTTTTTTTATATTTTATTTGAATTTTTGCAAGCCATTTTTGGGCATCAACTGGGCGACCTTTTTTTGATTGGCAGCAGCAACAATTTGGCAGCAATTAATCTTTGGTTGCTTCAAACAAAGAAAGATGTGTGGCAATCAGTGAGCTCTAAATGCCAAGGTCTTGTGGCGAAAATTGAAAACTAAAAAGTTTCATTCTAAGCCTATCCCCAAACAAGCACCTCGAATAATCAAATAATCGAATAATCCAATAATATTCATCATTCCAAGGTGGCCAAAATGTGTGCATAAATCACACACATCACACATCATATACACTCGCGCCTTAATGGCCCTAAAGACCTGGCCCTGCCCAAAACGCATTCAAATTATGGCAATTATATTGAACTTTTTCATCAACAAAAAAAAAAAACTGAGAGTCAAAGATGTGGAATTTTGGAATTTCTGCTTTTAGTGGCTTTAACTAAAAATAGACCATGACGGACGGACATAATCTATGCATACAACACCACAGTGGATACCCTTTTGAGCGGCTACCAAGAAACCAGAAACGAGACTTCAAAGTGGTTTAATTGTGTTGTAATACAAAAACTAAAGCAAGATTTAATAAATGCATAAAATAAATATATAAATAAATGAATTTGGCAAAGGTGAGGCCAGGGTGGGGGGTATCCTTTTTGTTGCTTTTGTAATTATATAATTTATGAGCCAGTTTTTGTTAAAAAATACCACAACAATTAAGTGTACGCCTTAGAGTATACAAAATTCAGAGTTTGCATCAATGCCAATAAGCGCCTGCTGCGCCTGTGGCAAAACACTAAAAATAAAATAAATAATAGAAATAATAATCCAATGCTCTTAGCGATGCTGTTTCTAATGCCTTCAACATAATTAAGCTCTTGTTAACAATGGCTTAATACGTCAAACTAAAGTCCCCTCATAGCGGAAGCAGGTTCTGTTCTTAAAGAACCAAAAACAGCAAAAAAAAAACCGCAGAACAAGAATCAATAATGAAAAATCACCGGACCAAAGAAGAGAACTCACTAGATTCTTCCAAGAATTTGTTTGACCATCCAACCCGGGACAGACTGAAAGACAAGACAGACAGACGGCAAACAAATTGCGCCCATCAATCAAGCTTCGTTACACTATCGCTTAATAAAAAATAAATATTGTACAAAAAAATGAATAAAAGATATTGAGACTAAAGAAAGAAAGAGAATGGCTAAAGAAATTGAAAGTTTTGGCGGGAAAAATATTTATTAACAAAGTAAAGAAATAACTTCTTTTTTAAAATAACATTTTTGTATGAATAATTTAGTGTTTGAAGTTAATTTTAATTATTTTATATAATTGTAAATATTACTTGAACTTGAACAAAGGAAACTAGAAAATAAAGTTCAGGTTGCTAAGTCAATTTATTATTAAACATTTAATATCCTGTTAAATATTCTTTTAAATTAAAATAGGAAGCTACAAATTACAAACATAGCAAAGCGGAATGTACAGAAAAATGTGGTTGGCCAAATATTGATAAAAATATATTTGTAGGGTCAACTTGGAATCTTTTATAATAACATCTACAAATGTATCTTTTTATTTAAAGTTCAGTTTTTCCAGGGAAAATATCCCATAAAAGGAAAAACTACTTTTTTAAAGTAATAAACTACAATCTAGAATCAAAGGAATTAACTTTGGAAAGCCCAAGTCTGTATATCCTTTTACAGAACAATTGTATTGAAATTATAATGATAGAAATCGAACTCAAGTAGATGAGTCTCCCACAAGTACAGGGTATAATATATCATGTATTATCTCCTGCTTCCTGTTCCCTAACAGGAATCAAGAATTTTGTAGTTCAATGAAGCCCCAAAACGTGCCAACTTCTCAATGCTGATCAAATTAAGTTATAAACGCGTTTCCCCCACACATTTCGAATACCGCTAAAGATCAATCAATCAATCGAGGATTTTATGCAAAATTTTGCATTCATCTTGCAAATTTGCAAAGAGATATATATATAATAATAATGATGACAAAAATGCAACCGAATTTCGTGAGGGGAGTCTTTGAAAAATGGAAATTGATCCACGGATCTACCGGCGATCAAGTTGGTCGAAAGACCGGCGAATATTCGGCTATGATTTATTATCACCCCGAAAATATATATACAACAAAAAAAGAAACAAACCAAAACCGAAATCAAAACAAAAACAATAACAATAACAAAACGAATATCGATGGACAACAGGTCACATTAAAGGAAGCGTGAATGAGAGAGAGACAAACAAGTCAAATGTCAGAGGTTCGGCATAGTCAAATAATTGAGCAATTAATTAAACCGGCGAGAAGGAAAAAAAATTATAGAAAATCAGTGAGAAGCGGAGGAACCAATATTCGGGGTATAAAAGGCCAAAGATTATCAAGGGGGAGCATCATTAAGCCAACAACTGAAAGCCACTCAACATGCGTCTATTTGTGGTAAGAAGAAGCCGGCTAACCTGAGGATTAATCAGCGGATTAACTGGAGGAGAAGAGCATCAAACAAAGGATTATCGAAATATTAAATTCAAAATTCCTTGCAGACCCTTTGCACTCTGGTGACCCTTAGCCAGGCCAAGCCCCAGGGCTACAACTATGGCAGCGGCGTCTCCGGCTCCCTGTCCTCCGGCGGCTCAAGCTCGGGCGGCAGCTCTGGCGGCTTCCTGGCAGCTCCCAGTCACTCGCAAAGCTACGGTCCCCTGGGCGCCTTCCAAAGCGCCAGCGTTGGCTCCTTGGTCGGCAGTCCCTCTGCCGTCCAGTCGGTTAGCCATTACGGCGGTGGCCATGGCGCCACTTACAGCTCTGGCGGCTCTGGATCTTCTGGCTCTTCCCACTACGGCGGCGGTGCCTCCAACTATGGCTCATCTGTGTCCAACTATGGCGGCAGCTCTGGCGGCAGCTCCTTCACCGGCTTTGGACCATCGCCCAACATTGGATTCGGCGGTCTGGCCGGCTATCAGGCACCCACCTATCAGCAGCAGCAGGAGCAGGAGGTGCAGCGCGGCTTCCAGGAGCCCATTATCCACAAGCAGTTCTTCACCGTCGCCGCCCCCGAGGAGCACGAGAATCTGGAGCGTTCCAAGCATCTGGTGATCGGCCGTCCCCAGAAGAACTACCGTGTGGTCTTCATCAAGGCTCCGTCCTCGAGCAATGCCAACGTTAAGCTGTCGGCCGAGTATGCCCCCAAGGAGGAGAAGACCGTCATTTATGTGCTCAGCAAGAAGGACAACCAGCTGGAGGTCAACGATATTGCCACGCCCGCGCCCACGGTGCCCAGCAAGCCGGAAGTCTTCTTCATCAAGTACAAGACCGATGCGGAGGCGTCTCATGCCCAGCAGCAGATTCAGGGTGAGTTACACTCGGACATATGCTGATGAAGGTGATTTCTCATCGAAAAAATCTATCAATTTCCTGCAGCCGAATACGACAGGATCGAGGGAACCTCGGAGCACACCGATGGCGGAGTGGCTCCAGCTCAGTCGGTGGTGGGAATTCTGGATGGTGGTGCTATCGGTGCTGCCAGCACTGGCAGCTCTCACTTTGTCGGCGGCAGCTCCGGATCGACTGGCGGTGCTGGCTACACCGCTGGTTCAACTGGTGGAAGCTACACCGCTGGTTCAACTGGTGGAAGCTACACCACGTCGTCCTCGTCTTCGGGCGGCATCTCTGGAGGAGCCACTGGAGGCGCCACCATCATTGCCACCCACAAGAATGCCCAGAGTGCCACCTATCTGCCACCCAATGGCAAATAAATGGTCACTAGAGTGAAAGGATCAAGGGTTCGAAGGATAGCAACAATTTTTCTGTACAGTGATGCCAATAGTCAAAGTTTTTTTTTTTGTGAAATCATAAATAATTAATAAAATAACGAAATAGAAGAATAACTCAAAAGGACTTTTACTTAATTAAAGTTGGTTGATGAAATAACTGAATAACTTCTTGGGAAATTAAGCTAAACAATCACATAAATAACAGTTCACAAGGGTCCAAGCAGTTTTCTGACCTATCCAGATAGAGTATATACTATAATACTACCTTTTTGAGGTGCAAATTAGCAAATTAACTTTATGTTATATGATTTATAATCTTTTCTCTTGAGTTACAACTCATTTTTCTACGGAAAACACTATAAAAACTGACTGAAATATGTCTACAGAATAGAACTCTTTAATTTTTAAATAAAACTCAAGAAAACAAGTCAGAGAACTTGATTATTCGTTTCTTCATGGTTTTAGTAACGTAGCTAGGCATCATTATCGAGCCTAGAAACATTTGAGGTTGTTTTTTACGATATTGTTGAAGAAAAGAACATATTGAATTGAAAAGATTATAAAGCCCATTAGTTTCCGAGAAGCAAACAGACAAATCTAATTTAAAAACAACTCATTGTATTTCATAGAATCTGCAGATAAGAGGAAGCATTTTTACAAGTTCACAAGTAACGCCTGAAATTTATGAAATTAAAGTCTTGTATTGCCGACTTTTGGGCAGATTTAAAATAATTATAAAGTCAAAGAAATTGGCACATGTCTGGATCCTATCCTATATTCATTCTTCTCCAATAGTTCCATAAAAAACTATGCAATGCCTAAATATATCCCATAAAACCACGTTGTTTTCAAGTTCTAAATAAAATTCAACATGAAATCATTGCATAATATTCAATCTGAACTCACCGACAGCGTTTATGGCTCGTTTCAGTAACAAATCCGACTGGCTCTTGTCCAGAGAGTCAATCTCTCGGCAGCTCCGATACAAACTGGTCACCGTGGACTCGATTGAATAGGCTCCCTCGCCGGTATTGGGCAGCATGGATATGAAGCGATTCAGTTCGTTGAGTTCTGGAAGACACAAACCAAATCAATAAATAATTCTCTATCATAATGAAAAAAGCTAGAGATAAGCTCAAGTTGCAGCTTACCCTGATACTCATTGTAAGTCTTGTAATTCCACTCGCCACGCTTGATCACGAAGTAGTCGTGGTTGGCATAGTCGCTGGCAAAGTTCCCGCAGGCCCACTCGTATGTCTCGTGGCAGGGACTCTTCGAGGTGTTGGCCCAGAGGAGCAGCTGCCGGCTACTCTCCACGCACTCCTTATCCAGGCAGAGCGGTGCCCGTAGGTAGAACGGCACCTCGGGCCAAAAGGCTAGCAGTAGGATGATGATGAGCAGGAGCAGGGCGCACAGGCATGCGGTCGTCACATACAGAATACGGCGCTTGCGGGATAGACTCATCAATGCATCGAAGGAGCGACGGCCTGGAATCAGCAAAGCTATCATCGTGGAAAGACATGGAAATGAATGAAATGACGGGGATGAGTAAATGGAAATGTAAACGTAAACGTAAACAATAACAAATGCAAAGGAATTCAATGATGATGAGAAATGAACCCTCAAATGAATAATCACCTCTCAGTCCATTGGCCGAGGGATGCGTGGAGTTGGGTGTGTTTGCCGCTGGGGTCCTGCCTCCAGCTCCACCACCGCTGCCGGCGCCGCCTCCAATCTCATTGAGGGCATCTTGGCGCGCCGCCTCCAGATCCTTGGGCGTCAAATGGGAGCCATCGTCCATGTGTAGCTTCTGCTGGTTGGTGGTCAGCGGTGCCGTTTCGCTGCCCTCAATCTGCTGCAGTTGCTGCTTGCCCCTGATCTCGTCCTGGCTGTTGTGCAGCTTGTAGCTGCGATCGTCCACCTCGTCGATTGCGCAGATCGTTGGCTTGTATTTGCCCTGATTAATGGCCATTTTGGAGTTGGATTTTCGTTGACTTGGCTGGCTGCTCTTATGATTCGTCGTCCCCGTCGCTCAAAGCAGGTGGTTCCTCATTTTTTTTTTGTTGTGTTGTGTTCCCGATTCTCAATTAGCTCTGTGGGGAGATAGAAGGAACGAACGAAATGACGAAATCAGTCACAATTGCCAAGAATATAAAACGCTGATAAAACCGGTGAGACGAATTTCCTACCGGCTTAACCGTCTTGATAATCAAAAGATTACCTTGAGACATGATATAGTACAGTGAGCTATGTACGTCTATATACCTCCTCTGGCCAATAACGAAACCTTTTTCGCTATGTGGAGCATCAGAGATAAGTAAAAAAATGCCCGATTCCTGAGATAGTAGATATACAGCTGCGGCCAGCAAAATAAATCAAACAGTTTCTCTAGTTATAAAAGAGTTATGATTTTGTTTTTAAATCTTAAATGTGTAAATCTTTAATTTATTTCCAAGAAATTTAAAATATCCAATTTATTTTTTAGGTTTATCTCATGGGAATTATATACATTTCGCCTACTGTCTCGTCTTGCAATTGTTCAACAGACGCAACTCATAAATACTCATAAGATCAGCGGCTATATTTCTGCCTTTGCATGCTCAACATTTGACTTCTTTTCAATTTTAAATTGACAACAATTGCCAGCAATTTGCACTGTCTTCCTCTTCGACTGGCGAAAATTTTGCAAATAAGTGGGAGTGAGATCTCCGAAAGAAAGGGAAATAAAGTCTCTTATTTAGCGACATGCATAAGTTGCCATTGAGCGCCGTGCAAATAATTAAAAATGCAGCCAAATGGCCGCAAGAAATTAAACTGGGTTAATTGCTAATTGCTGTAAAAAAAATCGAAAAGTCTATATAGTTTTCTTTATTTATGATAATGAAACCTTAGACCCAATGATTTGATTGAAACCCATAGTATTTGACAAGAACTAAGCAAGTTTTACGAATGTTTTTAAGTTTTTTAAAGTATTAAGTTCTTATATTCATAAAGTTCAAATTAAGACCTCGAAAAATATACAAAAAATGCAGCTAGAATTTTATTAAATTATTATTCCAAATAATGTAAAATTTTACTGGGCTATATATTATATTATTTAAAGTTGTTGTACAGATTTTGAACATCAATTGATACGTTTTATCAATATATATGAATGATCTTCAAATGGAACCTATTCGTATAGCTGGATTGCTTTAGATGCGCTTCGCTGACCGCCAGAGGGCGTCACTTGCCTTTGTTTATTTGTGGTTATGCTAGTTTTGAAATGGTTTTCTGCTTTTGTTTTGTTATTTTTTTCCAGGTGAAATCGTATAGCGCATTTGTCATTTAATCTACGAGGAGAGCAGCTAATGCACCCACACCATAACTGCTGGCAGCCGGTTAATTATGGAACTGCAGCGAACACACGCGAGTTTATGAAGCGCAATTAGAGCATTGTCTCAGGTAGGTCTTTATGGGGGGCTTCTTCTTTGGAATTTCGACCTTTTTTTTTGGAAAATATTTACACGTATTTACCCATATTTTTATGAATCACAATCGAAATTTAATTAAAGAAAACCCTCAGCGCATTGGCATTTCCTAATTACAGATATTCAATCAAGATTCTATTTTCCAAGCCTTTGCAAATCTCTAGAGCGCCAAAAGAGCGATAAGTTGCGGTCAGTATGAAGATTTGGATAGTAAAATAGAACGGAGCGGAAAAAATAGAAACGCAGACTGGCTGCTTATCTTATCGAGTTGAGATTATTGCCTAATACATTGCTCATTCCCAGGCGCTGCTGCTACTAAGGCCTTTTTGGTCTGCCTGCCTGCCTGCCTGCCTGCCGATAAGTCGCCCTTTTATAGTTCATGGTTAGCATAAATCAAAAGTGTAGCATTCGCAAGCAAGATCAGTTCCTCCGATTGCCCAAGTGTTTAATTGAAAAAAGAAATATAAAATTTTGTCTTTGGATAAGGGGGAGAAGAAACCATAACTATTATCTCAAATTATCTCTGACTTTATCTGTCCTACTAAAGGCCCTATATAGCGTAGCCTAGCCTAGGCACTTTACAAACCGAAGGTTTCACATTGTTGAGTAACGATGAGGGGGAGAACGAACAGCACTTTACCCACTTTACTTCGGGGGGAAAAATCATAAACATTAACCATCAAGCGATAAGATCTTCAAAAGAAGTCACATAAAGATAAAGGAGGATCTGGAATGTCCCAAAGACTAGCAGATAATTTCTTAATTAGTTTTATTTACTGATTAAGACACTTTTGGCAACGTTTATGCCAAACCTCAGACTCACTTTCATACGTTGATCAACTTCTACATTTATTTACTTGAGCTTCTTTCTTTTTCAAGTTTAAATTCCGCATTCACAAGACGCATTTTCCGTTCCCACGAAGGGTTGAATCTCTGTTAGTCATTATTATTATGTTCTTTATGCTGAGCTCTGTGGCGGCCTGTCAGTGTTTCGCTTGTCTTCTCTCTGTGTCCAAAATGAATTACATATTTATATTCGAGTTTAATGGGTCGCTTTTGCCAGTTCAAAGAACCTTTGCGAAAAAATAACACATATGGAGCCTATATATGTATGTATAAGCTGCACTTGCAGCAGTAATACAAGCCCCAAACAGAGCTCCGTTTCCTCGGTCGGCATCAAGTTGCCATCGCTTTGATTTCTGATTTATGCTTAATAGGCTCGATTCAACGATTTCTGGGGAGGGGGCCTGATTCTAAAGTGGACGGAAACTGAAACTGAAGCCCAGTTATACCAGAAGCGCAGTATCTAAAATAAGCTGCTGATGCGTCATTTAGTTTGGGGTGGATTCTGGAGCCCCTGTCCTCCTATTGTTATTATTCTTGCGGGAAGCGCAATTCAATGTTAAGTCGCAGTTCGATGAAAATTGGGGGGTGGATGGTTAAGCAAAGGAATTGTGTGGGAAATGTTGCAAAAGTCGAGGCGAAGATTTTTAGTAAAAGTGCAAGCCCAAGGGTTTATTTCAGGGTTTCAATAACTTTTTACTAAAGATTTTCCTCAGATACTATTAAATTTCACTTTAAATTCAGGAAACACTTAACCCAAAATTAGATTCTTTCCTCTAAACACCATTTGAACACAAATAATGAAGCAATAACTCATTCCGAAATGGTATAAAGACATTTTCTGTGTTGGTAATGCATTATTCAAAGAGAATGAAGGTATTGGTAATCATTATAATAATTTTCAACTTAATATTTCCGCTTTTTCTCCTTCCACAGAAGAGTAATCGGGTTTCTTTGTGTGACCAAAAAGAGAGACACAAGAGGTTTTCCGCTTTCCCCCCCTCTCAAATATTTCCTTTCGAGTGCTGGTTTCCATATTTGAACATGCCGCGCATAAATCACAAACAGACCTTATAAATCTCGCAAGATAACAACAAAAAGATACAGATAAAGGCGAGTGGTGGGAGGCCAATAAATATGCTGACCAATTTTGACAGGCACTAAACAATTATTAGCTGTTCCCTTTTAAACATATAGAAATTTTTAAATCATATTTTATATGGGGAAAAAAAAGAAATTGGATTTCAATTGGTTTTTAATTCTTGATTAGTTTTAGTTGTATGTTTTAATGGGACTTATTACCAGCTGAAATGGCAATTGATTTCGTATAGGAAAATATTTGAAAATTAATATTAAGTATTAAAAACTCAATTATACAGAGATAACTCCCTTATTTTTCAATCTACACAACTCTACTCTATTTATGAAATCATTATAAGGGCATATAAAATTCGACTAGATATAGATATCTTCCGCTTAGGCCACTTACTGTTTGTGTTGACAATTTTGACAGCTATTAGGCTGTAGGAAATAATACAGGGAATTAGAAAATCAATTTGACTTTGGGGGGTAATTGAGTGTGGCGTTTTTTTTTGACAGCGCACCTGTCGAAAGCTTGTCGCCCTGATTTACTACTCTTTTTTTTTGTTTCTCGCTGTTTTTGCTGTGGCTATATTGACATTTAATTTGAGCTAATGGCGCGACGAACTCGTTGCTTGTACTGTGTATTATTACCGGTATCAAAAGTGTTGATTGCGGCCAACGGCAAAACTCAATGATTGCCATTTGTATTTGAGGGATCCCAAGTGGGGCTTTTAAAGCGTAAAAAATGAATTAAAATTAATTAAAAATCTAGATTTGGTACCAGGATCTTAAGGATTAACGCTTCATCTGGGAACTTTTCCTTGCAATTTTATAAATTATAAAAGAAATTGAAATTTTATGTATTTTAGATCGATTATTTATTATTTTTTTCTGATTTTTTAAAAACTCAATTAAAGGTGAATAGCGATATTTATTTTCATTCGAGTTGAGACATTTTTCTTCTGATTAACTGATAACCTTGTCGCCAGAGCCCCCAAGCACAATCAGTTGTTAAAAATGTGTCAACAATTTGTCGTCGGGCTAGTCAGAGTGGAAGTCACTAAAAAGTTGACAAATTGAGAGCTGCAGAAAATGTTTGCTTATGCAACTTTGCTTGCGAGGGAACAAACACACATCACACTCCAAACATGAAAGTGTAATTAATTGGCAAGAACATATTAAAGCTTTTGGTGCTGGCAAAATGTATACAGTTTTCTACATGGCAGGAAAACTATAATTTCAAATTATTTGGAATCAATCTGAAATGGATCTCTGAGTGGATCTCGCTGCCATATGCAAAGCACCGCTCAAGCGTAAAGCTGGAAACCGTATATAAACTGTAAAACGTTTAACGGAAAAAGGTGCGGTTAAGGTTAGCTTTTCGAGGGTTTATTCTGTTTTTTTTTTGTAATGCCAAAGCTGCGCAACAATGGAAAAGTGGCAGATGCGGGCGGCGGCAGAGGTGAAAAACGTGAAAATGGGAGGATTTCGGGGATCTTCTTAGTCAGCAGAAAATAAATCGTGCGTGAGCGTTACAATACAAAAGAATACATAAATATTACCTATATATTTGTTTATGTATTAAGTATAAGCAGGGGGTTCACTTGCGCATCATGGAGGAGGAAAAGAAGCGACACAAAATAAAAGGGAACCGAGAAAAGAAGGATTTTGGGCAAAAAAAGAGAAGGAGACAGGAAGTGCTTCAAATAAAATAATTTCAATTATAACAGAAATATAACAAATATTTTCAGTTTAATTTAGATAATAAATAAAATAATAAAAATAAAAATCCAGCTTCAAGGAGAAATGAAAATGAATAAAATTAAAATGAATATTCCTCAATTACATATTCATAAATGAATTTGTACATATACATAGGTACATACATACATGTACATATGTAACTGCATATGTAGATCAAGGTTATCTTACTGTGATTTCAATGTCACCGGCTGGCTTATCATTTGTGAATTGCTGTTCTTGTTGTGTGCTGTGCTGCACTATTTCTCTGCCTCTGCCAACGCCGACAACTACGCTGTTACGCATTAATTATGGGAATTTTCGGAAACTGGGAAACCAAAACAAAAGAATTGACACGCAGGCGCAGCAACACACACACACATGCGCAGCCGCAATGCAGCGAAGAAGCAGGGGGAAAAGGAGAATGCCAACAGGCTTGCGGAGTAAAAGAGAATGGAGTAGAAGCGAGTGGGAGGAAGCGAAAGAGAGAGAGCGCGAGAAAGCTATGGTAGCAGGGCAAGTTTTAGGCTCGTTTTCTACTGATCCAAAATATTGAATACAAAATATTTTAGCGAAATTTAAAAGGGGTTCCACATACAAAGACAAAATTCATTTGACTATTTGGCACGTTTTGCAAATGCACACGAAAATTTATGAATTTTGTACAAATAATTCGAATAAGAGCAGATCCCAAAAGGGGACGAAAGGCAACGATTTCCCACGATCAATAGAATACTTTTTAAACCAAACAAACCATTAGTCGCAATGAGGCGACAAATATTTTCCAGATCGTGATCCCGATCGACGTTGGGGACGAATACATATTTTAGGCCAGGTATTTTTTTTTTTATTGTTTTCCTTTTTTCTTTTTGTTTTTGCTTTGGCCACTTGCTGAACCGGTTCTGCCGGCATTTCACACACACACACACACACTGGGACACTTTTCCACCTTAAATGTACATGCACGGTTGTATGTAAGAATGTTTAAAAAAAAAAGTGCGCTTAGGTGCTCGCTCCATATTTCCGCTGCCTCTTCCCTCCCTTTCCAGCACACTCACACACATGCATTCTGTGGGAATTCTTCAACAGCAAAAAAAGAAAATCACTTGGTTTTACCTTTATTGTTTATAGCATCCCGCTAATTCATGGCTCGTTAGCGTTTTTCCCAAAGCGCCGCAACATACATTTATATTTATTGTTGTTTATTTGATCGCTGCACTTGAAAAAAAGAAACACACACACACAGAAGCACATGCACAGGTACGCGCAAAATTCGGCTTAGATTTACGCGCTTAACGGTGACAAGACGCAGCAGCCAAGTACCGCTATTTCGACCGTCTCAATGAAAATGTTTTAAGAATAAGAATTGCGTCTAATTCATTTCACACTTAATCCATGTATTTATTTCACAGTTAGCATGCCTTAGCTAACTATCACTACTACAAGACATTAATGCGCGGCGATCATTAAAAAAGACTGGAGGAGGCACGGAAAACGCGTCCGCTTGCAACGAAATTTTTTTTTTTAAATGCAAAGTGTTTTAGTGATGCTGAAAACATCGATATTTTTACCGATGTCTTTGTTGATATCGATGATATGCATCGATGTTTTCATCATCACTAAGAGCACAAGCAAATGCTCTCTCAATTACCGGTTCGGAACTCATGCCCACTCTCAATTACCGGTTGGGAATTCATGCCCACCTTTCTCCCCGATTTTAGAAAAAATAGAATGCATTCATTAAAGGATAAGTGTCTCGATGTACTCAAATGGCCGTTATTTTAATTAAATGTTTTGTGAGAGATTAGTGATGCTGAAAACATCGAAGCATCGCACATCTATGTATCGATGTATTTTTGTTGGGACAATTTGGGACAACTACCCCAATTGGTCTAATACGAATGGTTCTGAACATCGATAGCTAAATTTGAAAATATCAAACCGTTAAATACAAAATTGACGCAATACAATTTATAAACTCTTTCTTTCAGTTGCAAACCTGAAAAATAAAACAATTTGCACCTCTTTAATTTTATACAACTCGGCCGTCATTTTTATTCGTATATTCTTATTGTAAATCATTAAATGTAATACAAAAATTAGCAAAAAAAAAAAATATAGTGGGAAAGTGGGGGGCAATCGGTAATAAGTACAGTTAATAAATTAAACATTAGCGTATAATTGAACTAAACTAAACTGTGAGCGGGGGGAGGGGCCGAACTAAGGTTTAGTACAAGGGGGTTTATTTCGAGAGTACACTGCAAGAAGTCGATCAGCGCTTCTCCCATTGTAGTTTGGAAATAAATGCATTATTAATTTAAATTAAACAATTTAACTCTTCCCAACTCATTTCATCTCGTCGTAGGTTCTTGTTTTTTTTAGTATATACACAAAGATTACAAGTAAATAATTACTTAGATTAATCCAAAATTTTTCTTGTTTTTTTTTTTTGATTAATTTCTTTTTTTGTTGTTGTTTATATAATTTTAAATTTTTTATTTGCATCTTCTTCATGTCGTGACTAGGCAAGTTTAAATGTGTTTTTCTTGTTTTGTTTTTCCCCTGCGAATATTCAAGGCTTTATCCGCCGGATAACTAATCGATTTTCGTATAACACGGTACCATCGCTTCGGCTTAGAACCTACCAGCTTTTAGTTCCCCCCTTTTAGTACGCCCGTTTGCATGTTTTTTTTAGTACATTTTGGTTTAGTGCGATGTTAGAAGTACCCATTGTTCGTGGCAGGTCGTGTTAATATTTATTGCGCTTTTCCGCAATCATTTCCCTCTTGGACAGCATCTACAGATGCTCGTCGCCATGGTAGCCATTCCGCAGTGGCTGCCGCTCCTGCGAGTGATCCATGGGCCGGTTGCGATTGAAGAAGCCGCACTGTAGAATGTATTTGCATTTTTAGATCAGTATATAATATAATATTTTCCTCTAGCTCACCTTGTACAGCAGCCAGACGAGCAGCAGGAAGATCAGGGCACCGGCACAGGCTGCCAAGACAACCGCCCACAGGGGCACCACATCCGGCACCTGCTGCGGTTCCGGTTCCGCCTTGTAGAAGATCTCGTGCGTCTTCTCGATGGGATCCTTGGGCGGCCCAATGAACGGCAGCAGGGTGACATTGGCCACCGCCAGCGTGGACACGTTCAGCGGCACATTCGAGGCCAGCTTCTCCATGGTCTTGGCCACCATGCGTGCCCTAATGGCCACGAAGGCGGCATCGCCATCCTCTGTGCCCAGATTGCTGACCACACACCGGATGGTCTTGCATTTGGCCGACTTGCACGGCGAATTCAGATCGATCTGGCGGGGCTTCTGCTCCTCGTTCTCCTCCGGCGTCCTGCGCATGCGTCGCTGCGAGCTGGAGCTGGAGCTGCTCCAGTGGCCCGTGGCAGCGGGCGTGGCCTGCTGGAGATTATCTTCGTCGTAGTAGTCCTCGTTCTCCCGGCCATAGTAGGGCTTGCTGCCGCCGGAGGAGTAGGTGACCTGGTGGGTCTGATAGCCACCCGGCGCGCTGCTGAACTGCGTCTGTCCCTGATAGGACTGGCTGGGGCCCTGGAACTGGCCCTGATTCTGGCCCTGATACTGTCCCTGTCCCTGTCCGAGTCCCTGGCTCTGCACCCGGAACTGTCCCTGGCTCTGGCCGACAGTCTGGCCGGGATAGCTCTGGCTGCGCTGATACAGCTCGTTATCCACATTGCCCCGGTTGGCCAGGGTGCCCAGATCAAGGGTGCCGGCATGGAAGTTGCCTGCCCGGCCGCCAAACTGTGACTTGTCATTGAAGCTGCCGGAAGAAGCTCCAGCTCCGCCGGAACCAGCACCGGCCAGAAGAATCTGCTGCTGATGCTGCTGATGCTGTGGCCAGGCACGATAATTGCCCGAGCTGCTGGACTGTTGGACAGGTCCGGCCATCTGGATGTGTCCCTGGGTGCTGTGGCCACGCAGCTGGGCCGATGGAGAACCCGATGAGCCGCCGCTGCTGCTGCTGGTGGTGGAGAAAGTGGCGTAGCTGGACTGGTTGATGCGCGGCTCCTGGACTTGCACCGCCGCCTGGGTGGCGCGATCTCGGTGCACAAAGGAGGCATCGCCGGGCACCTCCAAGGTATCCTCGTGCTCCAGTTCCGCCAGCTGCTTGGCAGTCAGTCGATTCTTGGCCTCCGTCCTGCTGACCAAAACGGCCTGGCCGGAACCACCGGAACCGCCCTGGGATATCTCCAAATGACCGCCGCCTTCTTTGGCACTGCCACTGCTCGTTCCCGAAGAGGATGAGCCGGAGGTGGATGAGCCGGAGGAGGATGAGCCCGAGGAGGATTGTCCCGCGACCAGCGCGGAATTCGATATGGCACCCTGGGCCTGCAGATATGACTTTCTGGCCAGCTTCTCGTCCAGCAGCAGGTTATTTTCATTAACCAGCACCTCGTCACATTGGATCTTGCCGCCGGTCTCCGGCTGATTCAGGAGATACATCAGCGGATCACCCACAATGGTCTCGTAGGGCAAATGAATGCGGACCTCTGCCTCCTCGATGATCGAGGGTCGATTGTTGCGAATCTCGTAGATATGCACCACCTGGGGACCAATCTCATCCTCCTTGGTGGCATTCTCCAGGGTCGTGTAGTCACCCGCCTTGTACAACTGATAGTCGGGCAGCGAGGTGCCCTTGATGTCCAGGTCAGTGTCCACCCAAATGCCGACGCTTTGGCGGATTTTGTTGTCGAAATCGGAGCCCACCTTCTCCAGATTGGTGGAGTTGGCCTCCCAGTAGAAATCATAGCTGGAGGAGCTGCCGTATTTCTCCTCCGGCACCAGGCTGATCTTGAAGTGGGCCTAAGGGATAAGGGGAAAAAAAGGATTTAATTCGTGTTTCGTTGCGGAGGAGCTTCTCAGCTGCGCGACTCACAATCTTTCCCGACTCCAAGGGATTGCCAATGTCGCACTTTAGCGTGTGATTATTGGCCGGCGTGGGCGGCGAGCAGGTGATGGGCGTGTCCTTCTTCTCGCCCAGCTGCTGCAGCTTCCGGAACTGCAGATCCGGCGGAGTGAGCATGTAGAAGGCAGCCTCAAAGGCATCCTCGTTGTTGTTCGAGATCAAAACCTCGATGACCAGGGGCTCCGGCGAGCCAAACAGATACTTGTCCACGGTTCTGGGTTGGGCGTACGAGAGGGAAATGAGGCTTAGAAAAGTGGGGAACCTATTTCTAGGCAAGCACTGTAATACTCACTTGACCTCCAGCTTGAGATCCGGCTCACAGATGTTGTCCGGACCACAGTTCTTCTGTATATTTATCGCATCCCTTAGCACGATCTCTCGATTCTGATCAATTATCGGCTCCAAGGTGCTCCTTCTGCGTCGCACCACCGGATCCAGGGGTCGATTGCTACGCAAATTATACCTGGCCTCCACTTCCAAGGGCGTCAGCTTGTCCTGGACCTTGTCCATCAGATACACCGTCTCATTCAGACAGTACTTCTGGCCATAATTGAGGCGAATGGTCTGATTCCGAATGTTCTTGCCCTCGTCCCGGAGGAAGAACATGCGCGGATTGGGCAGCTTCTTGGCGTCCAGCAGCCAGGACACATCAAAGTCCAGCTGCTCGGGCAGGTAGCGACCCGTATAGCTCCAGCAGGTGGAGAGGAGCATGCAGGGCACCTGCTTGTGATCCCGCTGCAGCTGGCAGCTCCTGTCATCCAGACTGATTAGCTTCGAGTTGCTGGCAAAGCTCGTCTCCGCATTCACAGCGGCCACTGGCCGCGCCTTGAAGATGAACACCTGGTCAGAGGTGTAGGCGCCCACAGCCAAATCCGGATACGTGTTGCCATCCATGTCAACGCCGCCGGACAGGGAGAAGCCAAAGGTGCGCGGATAGGGCGCTCCTTCGACAATCTGCTCCGACTTGATCACCTGCGAGGGCTTCGCCAGCGGACCGTTTCGCGAGCCATGGTAAATGTAGACCACGCCCCTGCCCTCGGGTCCGTCATAGGGAGCGCCGACGGCAAAGTCACCATACCCATCACCGTTCACATCCCTCAGCGTGGTCAGGGCCAGGCCGAAGCGCCCCTTGCTGTGCAGGCCGTCGCGTATATGCTCAATGCTCCAGCGCCTGTCCTCGGTTTGGCCACCCTGCAGCAGGATATACACTCGTCCCACATCGTACTTGCCCTCCACATTGTCGGGATCCGTGTACATGGGCGCGCCAATGATTAGATCGTCCAGGCCATCGCCATCCACGTCGCTGGTGGCCAGGGAGTAGCCGAAATACTCGCCAATCTGACGGCCCGTGATGTTGAAGATATTCGCCATGTTCCAGCTATTGACCACGATCCTGCCCACAAGATTGGCGCCGCGCGGCATACCAATGGCCACATCTTCGCTACGATCGCCATTGAAGTCGCCGGTGATCATGGAGTAGCCCAAATAGGAGTCATCATTCGCCGAAGAGCTCTCGGAGGTGGAGAAGACCTGGTTCTCCGGCCGGGTAACATCATGAGAGCTGGCCTGACCTGTGAATTGGGGGTGGGTGGTAAACGGTTAGGATAACTCTCCATGTCGATGCCTCTCTCTAACTGAGATTTCTGAGGTTTCTTTCGGGTGAACAAACGAAACGAATATATGGAGTGAGTTTTTTTTTTTTTTTTGAGCCACAGCTGCGGTCAAATAAATAGCACTTTTCGTGGCTTTAAATTATTTATCTAAGGATATGGGATATCCATGCTATTTCTTGGACCGCCGCCGCTGCAACATGAAGCCTAATTGCTATGGGGACATGCTGGACAAGACAAGGCAACGATATCAACGGTGAGATGGTAAAATGGAACTCATGGAACTCTAACTACTGGCCACAACAACGACAATTACCACAGGATACTACATAGGCTACTTTTCGGTTGGGTTACGTGGGCAACTAGTACTGCTTACTACCATGCCACATGCAATACAGATTATCAGCAGTTAGTGTTTAGTGGTAGTAGCTTCAGTTAGTTAGTACAGTCAACACCAGGATAAAGCCAAGGATTAGGCAAAGCAAACATGCATATTCTGCTTATATATATAATTAGACAGGGGGGCTAGGGGGATCAGACTAAAAGGAGAAGGGTCAGGCAGAGAGACACAGTGGAGGAAATAGGGAAAGGTATCGATTTATATCGATATACTTGATTTTGGATTTCAAATATTTACATTATTTCGAATATTTACATCATTTCTTCCATTTATTCATATTTCTTCCTTTTATTCTTTTTGAATAACCAAAGCTGCCTTTTTCAAATAATAATAATATACTATATATGATGATCTTAACAAAGATCACAATTGTGATATCATAAAAACATAATAATATCAGAATTGTAATATTTCTGAACTTTTCTAAAAGCATATTAATAATTAATAATATTAATATAATATTTGAAAGGCTTTTAAAGTGAAACTCTCAGTTTACATTATTTAAAGTTCCCTAAATCAAAATCATATCAAAATTTTTTTTTATTGTTGATTCAAAATTATCATCTAGAAAATGATATTTTGAAATCCTTCTCTGCCGTTCCGTGAGTCCTTTGTCTAAGCCAGCCCCTTAAATAAGTAAGTATAGCAAACGCGATCAAATGAATGAAAGAAAGAAAAGCTATGGTTATAATTAAATATGTACAATGTCCTTTTTATGCTTTCTTTCTTTGTTTTCTTTTTGCCCCAAAAAGTAGGCAATGATTTTTTTTGAAGCCGCTAATATTATATTAGGTTTAGCGAAGAAGCTATTAGGCGGTGACCTCACCTCCCCCCTGCCGTATGCTATGCCATCGAATCAAATCTATAAAATTTGCTTTATTATCGATGGAAGGGAGGGAGGTAGGTACGCAGGTACGCAGGTACACAGGTACGCAGTATCCTTTTTTTTTATGATGATTTCATTTAATGATTTTTATGATATTTATTTATTGGGATGATCAGACACCGTTAATGGGAGACCCTCGCTAGAGTGGATATTGTATGTAAGTGTGGCTGTGTGTTGGTGTGGGTTTAGGTACTTTTCTTCTTTTTTGCGTTAATGTTCGTAGGTACAATTTCGGTTGAGTTTGAGTTTTGAGGCAGTGGCAAGTGGTGAAAAGCGTAGATACTAGGTTTTTGTTTTTATTTGATTTATTTTTTAATGTATTTATCTTTGGTTTTTAATTATTATTACCTCCAGTGCCGAAGGGCTGATACAAAGGCGGCTTAAATGGAAACTCGGCATCGGGCGGTATTGAGTAGGTTTGTCCTTTTTTATGGTTTTTGGTTTTTTTTTTTTTTAGTAAAAAGGGGGATACGGTTTTGGTTTCAGGATATTCGTTTTGATTTTTTTGTTTGTTTTTTTTTTTGTCGTGATCGAATGGTGCGTTTTTGATTTGGGAATCGGTACAGAATGCATTTTTCATACACATTTTTTTTTGTTTAATTGCATGCATTTTGCCCCGATAATAAAAAGGATTTGGATTTGGTTTGAGAGTGTGTGTAGTGAGCCAGAGGTGGAACGAGGAGCAAAAAATATAAAGAGAAAGAGAGAACATCATTTGGATTAATCAGAAGAACATGACGCGTTATACGGTACAGGTACAGGTACAGGTACAATTACAATTACGGTTACAGTATTACATGAATACAGAGTACAGATTAAAGTTATATATACTCGAAATTGTGTATCAAATACGGTACAATAAATGCAGCTTACTTCAGTCTTTTTGGGGGGTTAAATGGTATACATTACAAATTTGTTTTACAATAATTACGAATTACGAAATACGTTTATGGTTATATCTGCTGCTGTTGCTGCTGTCGAGTTGTGTTTTTTTTAAATTTAGTTTTTGGTAGCAAGGATACAGTATCGTTCAAGGAACAATATTGTAAGCTTCCTGGTCAGCGGCGGTACAGTAAACAGTGCGACACATGAATGGGTATTATTAGGCCAATTGGGGGGTTAAACAACTCGACAACACAATATATATATATATGAATAAAGGATACGCGATAATGGATAAACACGGTACTCTTGTTCGATAACGATAACTGTCCATTTTGAACAGAACTTGATTTTTGCTTGGATTCATTTTTATATTTGATTAAAATAGTATTTTTAATTTCTGAATTCGTTTTATTATTTTTTTTTAATAAAAAATACATAAATTTAAAATTTGTTGCTTAAATGCACAGTTATCGTTTCGTTCCTTACAAAAAACAAGTTGATAAAAAAATGAAATTCACGACTTGAATTCGACTTAAATTATATATATTATACCAAAATGTACCCTTAGGTACAATCTACGTCTAAGGACGAGGGTACAATGCCACATGCACTAAATACATCACACATTATATCTTAGTCTACGTCTTAAGTTGGCATTCAATCTTCTACTGATGCTCGATACTGGATACTGGATACTGGATGATATAGGAGCCCTCTTAGGTCTAAGGATCGAGTGTTAGAGACTTGGAAGGTAAGGGTAATCCCGTATTAAGTTATCGTGTAAATTACTTAGGTTACAAACTCTCTTTTTTGAAGGAAACAAAAACTTAAAACAACACACAATAAAAAGATAGACTACGCTTAGGTACAAATGCAATTACTTGTTTTTATTGTACATCGGAAGAAGGTAAGGGAGGAAGGCAATCAAAATTCAATATAATAATCAGGTACTACTAGGTACTAGCTAGGGCAAGGACTAGGACAAGGACGAGTGCTATATAAGTGATGAATGGAGGGCGGCGGAAAATAACGAAAAACTTCAAATTTCAAACCAGTTAAAGGGAGTGTCTGTGTGTGTGTGTTTGTGTTTGTGGCTGTGTATCTAAGGACATAGGATATCTTAATTATTTAATTTATCTATGACTAAATAGTATTTTTTATTTTATTTTTTTTTTTGGAAATCTCCTGAAAGACTCCTCACGGAATTGCTACAAAATTCAAGGAGCGGCCATTCAAATTCATACATACAGTAAAAGTACAAAAAAAAAATAATAAAAATAATAAATAATATAAGGTAAGAAAGAGGTAACACACGTTGGTGGAATAAAAGTATAACAACGGTACAAGGAAAATGTGGGAAAAACGTGCACTTACCTTGCCAGTACCAACTGCCAGGTGCGCCAATGAACAGACGCGAGCCATTCTACAACAAAACAGAGTGGGAAAAAAGAGGTTACCATTAGATATATGGTAAATATATATATTTGTATATATACATATATGTATAATGGGTGAATTGAATGCTGGATGGGCATGGAGTTGGAGTTGGTGAAGGAGATGCAATTGTGAATGCAAATGTTATGCCACGATTCCAACGAGGTGCCAACTAAACGTGCCCACATCCATCCATCCGTCCGACCGACCTCTCTTTCAAACGATTCTTCTCTTCTGCATATAATAACTCAATGAAAACCCGAAAATAAAAGGGAATGACAGAGGAGAAAGAGGTGTGTAGAGTCTAGAGACTGGGTTCGGCTTTTGAAAGCAAAGATATATCTTAGTTTTGGTCTTTAAATCAATGATTTGGAAATGTTATATAGGAAATGATCAAAAAATTGCATAATTTGCAACGGACAACAAAAATGATCTAATAAATATATATAATTTGTATAATATTTATTTAATTATGGTATTATTGTTATGAAAATCAAGTTTTAACTTTGAAAATTCTGGTTTTAACTGAAAATCGTTGATCTTAAAAAATATTATAATAAAAAAAAGCATTCTATGGCACATCTGATATATATATCTGTATGTATGTATATAGATTGTATATACTCCCATTTTTGATAGGGTATTCCCTGTGAGATGAAGTACTTACCCCATTGATCGCTGCACTGAATCCCGCCTGACACGAGCCCTGCCGATGATAACCCCAGTAGTCTGCAAACGAAAAAAAAAGAGATGGAAATGCATAGCATAAGTGAGTGATTGGGCAAAAACGGTAAGGGGGGACAGAGTCAGTCACTGTCAGTCACAGTTGACCATTTAGGCGCATTGTCCAACTCCAACTAGAACGAGTCAGCGCGATCTTCGATGCCATCATAAACGATCGCTGAGATCGCTATACCAAGACAAAAGGGGAGCAGTATGTGGGACAATAAATTGCAAATAATTACCGAAGCAATGCAATAAATTGCTCGATGGAGGTGGAGTCCGCAGGGGAAACTTAAAAGGATTAGAGCGCGCCTTCGGGGGACCAGCCGATGGACATTGAAATGAAAGCCCCAACAACAACAATAAGGCCACAGATCGGGCCTCAAGTCCGAGTCCGATCGGCAAACAAAAAGATCAAGACGAGGCCCAAAGTGGAGACAGCTAAGAAAAATAAAATAAAAATAAAACATCCGCACAAGCATTCACATCCACACATCCTTTTGTTGCCTGGCCCCGCCTTTTGTTTGTTTGTTTGTTGGTTTGTTGGTTTGTTTGTCCGGCAAAGTGTCTGGCGAATGTTGCCTTGCTACCAAATACGAAATCACGTAACTTCAGCAGAAAACCAGCCACAAAATGTACAAAAGTCGAAGATTGAGATACTCTGGGGAAGACTTTTTCCACTCAAATTGACATTGAGCATTTCATGGCTGTTATTTTTTGGATATTTTCTAAGCTTCAAAACATACATTTTAATATTGTATAGGATATACTGAATATAGATTATTATTAACACATATTTAAGATTTTCATCTTCTTTCATCTTTGTAAATTTTGATTAAAACAAACATTTTAATATCCTATATATTTAAGATGAACAATTTTTAACTTTGTAACTTTTGATGCAAGAATAATTTGTTGGCCGACAAAATTTATGCATTTTTATATAATATTATTCAACCTACATTTCTAGACACTTTGTGGCCATGTTGTGCCAAAACTTGGCTCTCATGAGGGAGACTCCTGGCCAGGACTAAGGGTATAAAGCCAGCGACAAAAACAGCTTTATGTCGCAGGCTCTGAAGGGAAACCGCAGCGACAGCACAGACAGAGCCACGGGGAGGGAGGCAAAAAGCAAAAAAGCAGAGAAATCAACAGCAGATCGTGCGTTTGATCAAATTAAACGATAACAATTTGTCTCGAAGTGTTTCAATTTGAGCGAAGAGACATGTTGCCTGTTGTGCCTGTTGGCTGTTGCCAGCGGCAATCGCATAAGTCAACTTTTTCGACTCGCGACTCCTCGCACACAGGTAAATACTACAGGTAGAGCTCTGCCCGTGTGTACGTGAGCATACCCAGGGCATTGTCTTCGAAGTTGTAGTAATTCCCATAATAAAATCGCCCCGTCTTGAATTACAATTAGTTTTTTTTTTTAGCAAAAAGGGTAGACGCAGAGGACTCACAGCTCCGGCTGTTTTCAGTACAGAAAGAGAAAATTAAGATGAATTTAAGCACTTTACCAAAAGTATTTAAAGTACTTTTATTAATTGCATTTAATATTGCAAAATTAAAGAGCAATATTTTAGATAAATTTCTTATGTTTTGTGAAACATTTTGATGCAAATTTTGAGGGGAAAGAAAGAATCTTTTAGATATGAAAAAAGAAACTAGAATTGTGTATCAAAATATGAAAAATATTAAGAAAAATATACTTAAAAATATATTAAAAATAAAACTAATATTAAACATTTATATTCTTAAATAAATTTGATTGAATTTAGTTCTTTTAATCAGTATGATATTTTGTAGCTTAATTTTTCAACCCAAATGAATTAATTAAAATGTTTTAACAATTTTATAGTGTTCTCTCTGATATATCCAGTAACGAAAAACAATTATAAACAAATACTCTACAATTCTTTTTTTGAAGTGTATCCAAGTTGGCTTGGTCACCCGGCAATCGTTTGTACTTCTGTTGGAGAGTATTCCGCCTCGATTTACCCTTTTCGCTGGCCTTTTTTGTTGTATTTTTTGTGTGTGTGTTGTTTCGTTTAACTATTTAGTTTGGCATTTTGTGCGTTAAGTTGGTATTTATTGCTTTCAGTGATGTCGGAATGTGCTGATGCCAACAACAGCAACAGTCAGGATGAGTTGCTGCCGCGCTGATATGTTGCCAATGTTGCTGCTAATCATTGCTGCCGCGGCAGCATTAATAATAACGCAACAATCGGACGCAATGGGAATCGAGTTGGACGGACAACCGACACATCCGAATGTGTTTTGAATCTATAAATTGCCCTTGGCCCGACCATATGGTCAAGTGGGAGATTGTGGGATGGGATTGAGCAATCGCCTCTTAAAAAGGGAGCTGCTGCTGCTGCTGCTACCTCTGCTGCTGCTGGGTCAATATGCAAAGCGTTATTAAATAGTTCAAAGGAATTTATTTCAAAATTAAAAATTCTGATTGCACGTTTTCGGAATTTTAAATACAATTTTGTTCTGGTTTTTCTATTAATCGGTTTCAAATCAACGTTTGTAATAACTTATTATAAATTTTAGAATTCTTTTTTAACTTGTAATAACTTTCTTGGTTATAAAATCAGACAAGCAATAAAGCATTAAAGTAGAAATGGAAATGGAAAAGCACGGATCATAAAGCAAATTCTTCCGTATGATAAACTAGTTCAAGAGTCAAAATCCCGACTAATGGCCATATGCTATAGACGCTATATAGGAACACTCATGCGTAAACACACCCGTATGCATATACTATATACCGCGCCTTACAGATCCCAAATATATATGTGCAGAGAATGCTAAAAATAATCACACCTCATCGAAACTTTGCGGAGGAGGCGGAAGGCGGAGGTGGTGGCGATGCCACATGTGTGCACATATACACAACAAGCCATTTATATAGACCTAGATATAGTCGGTATAAAGTGATGATGACTAACCCAAACAACAAACAACAAATTTGGCAGGCTGTCCCGAGAGCAAAAAGAAAAGAAAATAGAGAACAAACCGAAGGAAAGAAAGCCAGGAGAGAACTTACAAGACTTTGAAACAAAGAATTTCAATATTTTTAGATATACAAACTTAAGGAGAATGTTTTGTGCTTCTCCAGCATCTTCGGCACTGCATATACTATATGCTTCAGGTATTTGTTTCGGCTGTCGGGTCGCGCATTAATCTTTCATGTGATACCAGGTGGGTGGAGAAAGGTTTACGATCGGATCTGACACAGAATTAATTCCTGTCATCCAAATGGAAGCTGCCCAAAAGCTATAAAATGTATCATTAACAGGAAAAACAACAACTTTATTTTCCAAATTAGGATGAAATGTGCCCCAAAAATATAGGATAAATATTTCAAAATTTCTTTAAATTTTTGTATTTTGCACCTAAATTTTCCTCTTGATCACACTTTTTTTTTTACTTTCACCCACAAAATTATGGTCATTCGATACTCTTCGTTCCACCGAGTGATTGACAGTTTGAATTTCGCTTTTCAAGGGATTCCCCTCCCCCCCCACTGCCTCTCAAATTACAGAATCACATCGAATCGGTTTCGAATTATGTTTGGGGTGTTATAGTAAGGGGATAATCCCCAACGATAGGGGGATACATATATAATAGGGATACTTACTTGTCCTGCAGGGGGAGATCTCGTGGAAGCGCTCAAAGTCACGCGAGGTGAAGCAGGTGCCCACAGGATCAATGCGGAACGTTGTGGACGGCGTCATCGTATGGAACACATAGCGCGGGGCACAGGCCTGCAAATATATATAGAAATTGCAGAAATTATTACAAATTTATAAGTAACTTAAATGGGGAATATTCAAAAATAAATAAAGATAAAGACATATTTATTAAAATTAAAAATCCTCATTTAAACTGCCAGCTGCCTTTAAATAAATAATCTTCTGGCTCTTTTAAGCTATTTATAAATCCCCATTTTACTTAACAATAGTTTTTTTTATATTATAAACCTATTTTTACAAGAATTTTCAACTTCTCTAAGCTTTTGTTGTTTATAAAGTTTGTTATTATAATTTTTTTGATTTATTCTCGGTGTAGGCATGAAAATTATTTGGTGAAGATGTGAGACAATGGCAGGCTAGCAGCAGCAAAGGCATGAAGCTCCTCCTAAAATGGACAAAGCGAATTAACAGATCCCATATAGCCACAGTGTGGGCACAGTGTGGTCAAACAAAGAGCTTAAAAATGATTTTCAAAAAGTATAACAAGATATATAATATATATTTTTTATATTCAACTCAAGGAATTCTTTTATATATATTCTTTTTGGAATTCAATGCATTCTGTTTTATATTAATTGTAAATTTAATTTGTTCCACTGTCTGTTGGAATGGAGAGTGAGTTAACCTCTGCACATTGCATCGCTTCGCATCACGGCCGTTTCTCAGTGTGTTTATATAGTTTTATAATGTATAAATGGCTGGCAGTTGGACATAAAACACGCACGAGACCCAGGCTCCCAGCCATCTCTGTCGCAGTGCCGTGCCAAATATGGTCAGCCGCTGGCTCTGGAGAAGCTTTCTGTGGCATGGAGATGGAGGAGGAGGAGGAGGCATGAGGCATGAGGCCAGAAACATTCAACATCCAAAGATCCAACGGGCAGAGGCATAGCCACATCAGCGTCAAGATCTTAGGCCGGGCCATTGTCTCCGCACTGCAATTACTTTTACAAATTTATACATATTGTGCCATTTATGGCAACCAGTGGCTCTCTGTATCTGTCGCCTTGTCCACCTCTTCCACCTGCCCTCCCGCCTCGGGAATGGAAACTCTGACATAAACTCAAAATGACGCGCTATCGCCAAAAATGCATGCTGATCGCATATCGGATGGGGGCCCGGCGAGAGCCACGGCCATTCAAATGCCCCATTGAATCACAAATCTATGAGACGGACCCGGGCCAGGCCAGGACGGGGTCGGGCCAAGTATTATGCAAGTCGGCAAAGGAAAAAGGTAAACAACAAAAAAAAGTTTTTTTTAATAAAAAGAAGAAAGAAAAAGAAATCACAGTGCAGCTAAGCTGGCACTGAAAAAATAAATGGGGAGTATTTTTATTTTTAAGGGTACTTGAGGTTCAAGATTCAAGAGAATTTAAGGGATTTATAATAATAAAATATAAAAATATTTAATTAGTAACGCAAAATTAGAGACCCATGGTTATTGAGAATTCATCTATTAAATACTTAATATTCACCTAATTCTAAATACTAAATAATACAAAATAAAATACTAAATAAAATAAATACTAACTAAAAAAAATACAAAGATCAAGGTTGTTGAAATTCAAGATTTCAGTCATCAATTTTATATAGTTTTTAACCAATAATACTGAGAATTAATTTATTATTTTATATTTTTATAAAATTTTTTCTATTAAATTGCTGAAAAAATACTGAGAATTTGATGTATTAAATATTTAATATTCACCTAATTCTAAACACTAATTTAATTAATTTTACTAATTTAATAATCACCTAATTCTAAATAATAAAAAAAGTACAAAGATCAAGGTTGTTGAAATTTATAAAGTTTTTAAGCAATAATACTGAAAATTAATTAATTTTATTTTATTTTTATTTTATATTTTTATAATTCAATTAAATTACTAAAAAGCCATAAGGAATTTATATTAAAGAAATAAATGTAATGTGAAACACTTATTTATTTGTTTTTTTATTTATAGTTTTTGGTATATTTATTTTAATTTATATTATTTGTAAACAGATTTTGCCCAGGAAAAAATAATAAAGCAATAGATACTAATGTATATCAAGGTTTAACTTTTCAGCAATAACTTCTGGTATTTTAACCCCTTAAGAAAAAATTACAATTTATCATTTTTATTTAAAAAAAATTCCGTTTTTAAGTGTAACCACAAAAAATGGTTAAATAATAAAAAAAACATAAAAAAAAACCCCAGTCGCAGGCAATCGCTGCTGCCTTTGGGGCACTCGGGGCAGCCAGAGCGTTGAAACAATTCAATTGAAATTCACAACAATTGCCCGCATGGTCCATTGTAATTGTCCAGGCCATGATCAATAAGTTAATAGCAATTTCCTATTAAAAACTTTATTATCAGTTGGCCGGCAGGGAGGAGGGATGGATGTGAGGACTCTGGGCTGGGATCTTGCTTGCTGGCGCACAAGCGCAGTTCACGTTCAAATAGTTAGGTATGCAAATGAGAATCGGCCAAAAGGATGAAGAGAATCCCCAGAAACAGGTCTGGCTTGTGGCTCTTAAAGATTCCCAATAAGTTGATCTTGGCTTTGGAAATCAAAAATGATGTTTATGAATATGGGTTTCGACCAGAAGAGAAGAAAAAAAAAGAAGAGTAAAGTGCTTTACTTTGGCATAATGCCACCATTAAGAAACGTAGTTTTTATTGCAAAGACATTTTCCCAGCTGGGAAAATAATGTTCTCAACGGGAGAATACATTTAAAAAAACTGGTAAGTGATAAGTTTCGGTTTTACAGATTTTTAAATGGTTAAAACTTGCTTGGCTTGCCTACTTCAGAGAGAAGTAAGTGCCTTCCTTCTTCAGGGTAAACACAAAGACTTTAGTTTATAAATAAATATTTAAAACAAAGCCTTTACTATGTTCCTTTTATTTTTTGTTTAAATACTTGAACTATTGTCTCTGGTGGCCCCAAAATAAATGTTTATTAAACCATTTAAAGACTATAAATCGATGTCTGTCTACCCTTAAATAAAAAAAATTGGGTCATCTTCAATTTAGGCCAAGGATCAGCTCACAAAAAAAAAAAAACGGAAATATGTGGTATATGATGAGATCATAGCCCCAATCAGCAACTTGTCGCGGAGTGGGCGTGTTGCTGTGGATGTGGGCGATGACCACCAGCGCCCACAATGGTCATGATCGGCAATCAGCCGAACCAAGGTGACATCACTGTGAACTCTCCACTCTCTTTTGGGCCTGGGGGCATACTATATGTCGTGCAGTCTCGTTTTGCTGCGTTTTTTTAGTCGTATTTTTTTGTAGTATATCCAGTACTTAAAAATATTTTATGGGGCATGATGATATGTTTATAAAATACTAAGAATAATAAATATTTTCTGATTTGATTAAGTTTTTTATTTGTATTTTTAGCATTAACTTTAATTTGTAGGTGCAACCTTATATTAGTTTTGAAGTAAAAGCATTAAATTATTAACTTGTATTATTATTTAGTAAATTAAAAAAAAAATAGGCAAGAAATATCAGTGAATTATTTATACATTTCTCTTTAATTCCCGAGGTAACATGTGGGTCTGTATATCCCTTTACTTTTTATGTTTCTTTCCAGGGTTTCTTCTTTTTTTTTTTGTTTTGTTTCTGGGCTTCGATTGCGACATGATCATCGACACGATCTGTGAAATTGCCAGAAGTGCACTATGGAGGACTCAAAGGATCTGGAATCGAATCTTGGGGGAATAGAAGGGGGGCCCGGAGCCTAGCCGATTGCATCTGCATCCCAGATAGGAGTACTCTACGGTAACGTCTGCATGTCGACCATGTCAAACGTGTTGACTTTTGACTTTAGCTCGGTTTTGTTTTTCTTTCTCTTCCTTTTTTTTTGTATATTTTTCCTTGATCGGGGCAAAAACGACGGCGTCTGCAAAAGTGCAGTTTAATGTCTCAACAATTTATCGTTGGCGTTTTGGTATGCACTCTGGCCCAAACATGGGCAATAAACCACATGGAACAAACAACAAACAGCAAAAAAAAAAAAAACCAAACAAAAGCCCAAATACAGACAAAGACCTCAAAAAACTACTACTAAAAAGCCAAGGTAAAAAGAAAGCCCAAAAAAAAAATAAAGCAAAAACAAACATTCAAAATATGTTAAGCTGGCAAGGAAATAAAACCAAGAACACGACAAAACAATTTTGGCTTTAAGGAATGGTATTTCGGCGACAAGCAACAAAAGCAAAAATCTTTAAAAAAAAATATGAACAACAAAAATGAGAGGGCTCAGTGTAAGAATTTTCTTGTATTTTTTCTAAGAGTTGAATTTAACTTGAAAGCATTTTAGTTTGAAGTCCAAAGAATAACAATTTAAAATCACTAAATTTATCTGGATTTTGTGTAATTTTAATTATAAATACTTTGCTTTCGTTCTCTATTTTGGGACAAACTAAAGTTCAAATAATTTGCATAGACCACCCATAAATTATTTAAATGAAATTTTTATTGTTTATGATTAATTACACTTCCCTAAAGCTAAGCCCATAGTCCGTCCTCTTGCACTTTTCACCTGCCATCATGACTGATGTAATGCCATACTGGTGATGTAGTCCTGTAAGTCGAAAAATCAATCGATGACCAGTGCGCTGCTCCTCCTGCCTGCCTGCCTGCCTGGCTGCCTGCCCATCCTGTTAATGGGTCATTTTTGAAGGCCAGACTTGGGACCGGGACAGGGACCAGTCCCAGACCCAGTTCCAAGTTCCCATTTCCAAACGCGCGTGGAGCGGAAGTGACCTGACCTGGTCGCGCCATCTCCCCCAGCTCCCCCCTCTCTCTTCATAAAGGACAATGTACTGGCCATCCAATGTTCAGCGTCTTAACGGCATTTGGTGTGCCACGGCCAAAATCAAATGGGCCAAATCAAAGTTAATTGAGAACTAAAGTGAAAATCAAATGTTTATGGTGGGCGGGCAGGCAGGCAGTCGGTCAACAAGCGGCCAACAAAGCAAAGAAGCCAACGCCAACGCAATTAACCAAAGTTGCGAGTGACTCGAAGGCGCACCTTAAAGCTGGCCAATACCAAGACAAAGCATTTGTACACCGTGGGAAATGGTCTAGTCTATAGCCGTAGCATGTCAGTAAATATTGAAGATTGCCAAGAAAAATGATAAAAAATGATATACCTCATACGTACTTGCTTATGTTAAATATTGTTTTTGATAATGAACAACATTTTTATAGAAAATAACTAAAGTCAGGATATCATAAATTGTTCCTTGATAAACATAGATTTTTAAAAAATATTTCTTAAGCTTAAATATTTAATATTTCTCAAGCTGAAATGTAAATGTAAATGTTGCTTGAAAAAAATATATATAAATGGAAATTGTTAAGTATTATTTTTGCGATATTTTAAAAATTAAAAATAAAAAATAAAATAATACTTGAGAAAACTATATACCATAAATTTCAAATATCTCTTTTAGTGTAACAACAACACGCACTGTGTTTGAGCATCGGTATCTTATAGTTTTCCATCTACTGTGGCTTTTCTTTTGTGGTTTACTTGACGCAATCCAAAAAGCCACAGCCGCAACTATGACAAAACCAGAGATACGAGACAATTGAAAACAGAAATCGAAATCAAAATCGAAATCCGAACGCATTGAGAACATAAAGATATATATATGTATATATATAGTATAGGTTTTCTTGAACTCCCACAGACATCTAAATGGGGGAATGCAGCAAGAGAGCTATAAAAACAGGTAATTTCCTATAGGGATTTCCCGTGTGTTTTTCTTTACATTTTTCGTTCAAAGAAGGTGTCGGTTACCCTGACCAGGTGGGCGGCGGACGAATGAATGACCCATATCCATACCAATACTATATACTATACATATTTCCCTTGCACTTTCGATGCGATCTGACAGTTTAACGAGCTCCGTCGAGCGAACCATGATGATGCCATCATTATCGGATGCACATTAAAGTAAAATCGGGACATCACCTTCTAATGAAAATGAAAGTATTACTCCGGCTTAGACCGCCTTTGACTCACTTTGTTTGGCCCATAAAATAGGGCGGTTAAAATTGGGCGATAATTAGAATTAACCCCAAGCTTTTTAAGACCGTGATAAAAGCTAAAAGAAAAAATGAAAACCCTCCTTTTGCCAGAGTTTGGTAATCGTTTTTCGGGTTATCAATTAGACTATAAAAAGTATTTAATGGCTTAAAAAATAGGAGAGACAGACTTTAATTCTTGAAGTCTAAATGAGGTTTTAATATTCAAAATTATCTAAAATAAGAATTTCTGTAATTTACGAAATAATTTACATATTAATAAATCTATAAAAAGGAAAGCAAATAATCTTCATAATATAAAATGTAGAAAATAGAAAATTCTCTAACTAAACGGAGCCTATGAAGAAGTTTTTAAATTTCTATTTAAAAATAAACTTTAAACTATAATAATATAATATATATTTTATATAATATATTTAATATATAATTTTGGACCAAAACTCATTAGAACAAGCATAGCAGAATCTTTAAAAATATATATTTCTATATATATATTTCAGTTCCAGACTTACCACAACCATATCATTATCGCGTCCTGTGGCCACCGTAGCTCCTAGCCATTGATGGGACTTCCTGTCCACAATCTGATGGTCACTATTCCGGTTGTTACCTAAATGTATTAAAGACAGCAAATTATTAAATGAACAGATATTTAGGATTTAACAAATGCAACAATCAAAGCAGCAGAAATATATAAAGAAACAAATATATATGGTACATATATAGAGGTAAGGAGTAAATATAAAGAAAGAAAAGAAATCGCTGGCAAAAATTGTGGACGGAAATGAGCAATTTACTGAAATTAATATGTATTTTTTTTAGAGGGACAAAAAGGAAAGAAATGAAAAGCAAACTCATTAAGCTACACTGAGAACAACAAACACTTGTGAATAACAACAACAGCATTGAAGAAGTGGGTAATGATGATGGTCACTTCCTTTTCGGTAGATTCGGTGATTTATGACACAATTTTTGGGGGGTAAACAAAGAGACAGAGTTTGAGAGGTGGAATTGCAATAGGGTCCGTCCCCTAGGGATATGGATACGTTTAGGATATACATATATAGTAAGTATTTCTGGGGTGTGCAGGCTCTAATGAGGGATGAAGGACCAAGCAAATAAATCCATTAAATATCCAAAAGCTAAGCCTGATGGATGGATCAAAAATCATAATTAAATTGTTATTAAACTGTAGCTATAAAATTTCATAAATAAAATATTAGAAGGCACTCAAGATGCTCTCTGAAATCTGAAATTAGTAACTTATAACTCATAGTAAGAGTATATATATAAATATATGCTTAGATCTTCCGTTTTGCTAATAAAAATTCTGCGAATTGCTGACTGAATCAACCGATGACTAAAATTGTTTACTCAAAAATATATATATTTTTTTTGTGTTGTTAACTGACAAAAGATGTTTAAAAACTGCAGAAAATCAATCATTAAAAAGCAACACACACAAAAAAAAATCTAAATAATTTGGTGATTATTTAAACAAATTTAGCCATGAATGGTGCATGATGTAGATCGCTAAAGGCTGAATCACATCGAATAACGAGATGAATCACAGAGTGAAAATGACGATGACCCAACGAACCTGCGAGCTGAATGAAGCACCTGTTGACTCCTTTTATTGTTTATTTATTGTTTTTTAGCATGATTTTGAGCAGAAAATTTATATATTATTTTAGCGAAACTGAAACTCGCTGTGGGGCAGAGACAATTTATGGGGCACACAGCACACCTCACCTCACCTCACCCCTTGGGCAAACATTAGTAGCCCGACACAGGCACGTGTCAATAACTTTTCCCCCTTTTATTCACACATGTATATATATACATATATATATATATATATATATATATCTGTGTTGCACACACAAATTGCACACACACACAATGCCAGACAAGGCGCAACAGTTAATGGAAAAAATATGCAAAATATTCAGAGGAAGTTGCGAGCAAGCTGATCATTTCCGTTTTATGCCCAGGATGTTACAGGCAATTGTCTAAAAATATATTCTCTTTACTTTGTAATATATATTTTTAAATTTATATGTATCTTTATATACATGTATAACTATAGATATATCTTTGCTTTTGCCTTGACTGCACGTTGTGCATTCTTTGCATTTTGCATACTAAAGAGTTGCGCCTGCGTGTAGGCCATAAATAAACTAATTGCAATTTGTGATTCTCTCCCTGGCGCCAGACCTCACTTGGCGCCTGAGTTCTCTGGCAAAATGTGTCTTAAAAAAAATGTAAAAAAAAGGAATCAAAAAAAGTATTACCTTTGGAATCGAATGCCACCAGTTTGCAGTCATCGTCGTTCATGCTGCACTTGAAGACACCGCCGCCCACCTCCACACCTGGCTGGTAACGGGAGGTGTCCAACTGAGGGGCTCCCACAATCAGGCTACAGCTGAAAGATATCATAATTTAAGGATTAAAAGGATATCAAAAAATAGAAGAAATAAAATAAAAGAAAGCTATAGAAGTTTTCCTTTTTCTTAATTTTTACTTTTCCCTTAAAAAAAAAACCACATAAATTTGCAATATCATGCTTAGCCCTTATTAACCATCATTTGTTGGTGTCTTTTATTCCAAGATCTAATGAACACTCAAAATGAGGATTTCTTCAATAAAACCTCCCTAATTTGATCGGCAACCCGCAGCCGAACTCGGGGAGTCAGGTTCTGGCTGCTCTGATGGTTCTAGTGGTGCCCTAGGTCCAGCCTGGCAGCAGTTCATCATGGCACGCACATTGACAGCTGTCATTGAATGGCTTTTGAATGCGGAAGTGCCAGCGAATGGTTGCCCGGTTTCGGTCTTTCAGTCTTTCGGTCTTTGGGTCTTTGGTCGGCTTTAACCCTAGGGTGCACTAAATGGGCCTTCATTTAAATTGAAAATAATCAAACGGAAAGTGAATGTGAATGCACTCGAAGAAAAATATGAGTGAATGTTGATCAAGAAGCATAGAAACATAAGCTACAAGGTACGAAAAAGTATTTATTTATCTACGAAATTATTTTAATATATTTGATCATTAATTATTTAAATTGAAAAATCTATATTCAAGTCAATTTGATATATTTATATATATATATTTTTTTTAACATTAATTTTACTCCTTTTTCTCATTTTTTGCTCTTTCGGCACATCTACAAATGAATGCCATTCAAGGCATATGCCGCCGCCGCCGTTGCCGCCGCAAACGTTTCCAAATCAAACACTTCAGAGTTGATTAAAAGAAGCCCTCCTCCGACCCATTTGTAACCCCCTTCTGGCCGAGATCCTCCCCCGTTTGGGCGACCTGCACCGCATATAGCCAACCCACATGCAACAATTTGACGCTTCACTAAAGCAAAAATCGCACATATGCGTGAAACTCGAGAGGGAGCGACGGACGATTCAAAAACAGAACAAAAAGAATATAGAATAAGGCGAAAAAGATCGCGAACTGAACTTCCTATGAATGGAAACACCTAAAAAAAAAATAAACAATGTAGAAAGCTATTGAAAATTTATATAAAATAAATGTTATTAATTTTTACTTGTCTTATTGCTTTGGTATTTGGTTTCTGTATATATGATTTGTTATTTATTTTATCTGATTTATTTTGTATTATTTATCTTATTAAATTTATTTTCTATTATTTATTTTATTAGATTTAATTTGTATTATGTAATTTATCTGATTTATTTTTGTATTATGTAATTTATCTGATTTATTTTTTGTATTATGTAATTTATCTGATTTATTTTGTATTATTTATTTTATTAGATTTAATTTTTATTATTTATTTTAGCACATTTAATTTGTATTATTTGTTTTATCAAATGTATTTTCTATTATTTATTTTATCTGATTCAATTTGTATTATTTATTTTATAAGATTTATTTTCTATTATTTATTTGATCAGATTTTTTATTTTCTTGTATTTTTGTTCTTCGTTCTTTATTTTATTATTATTTTTTTGGTTTCTAAAGGAAGAAGGCGTTGGATTATTTCTAATTGAGTTTGGAAAGTTTATAATCAATTTTTATATATTTTTAAATTGCAGAATAATATTGTAATCAGAGGCAAAAATATTTTAAATTGGGCTTTAAGTTATGCCAAAAGATACAAATAGTTAAAGCTACGAGACTAGACTTCTTCTCTGCTGAGGCTAATACTTATAACAGAACATTTCAGGAATTATTATTATTTATTACTAAGAAAATTTCAAAATATATTGATTTTTACAAATTAAATACATTTCAAATCCAATTATGTATTCAAAGTTTCCTATCTACTTTAAAAAGTAGTTTCAAGATATTTTCTGTATGTAAGATATTTAAATATCATGATGTTATTTAAATATGTATGATATATTAAATATATATTAAAAATATTTATTATTTGTATTTTTTATTATAATTATCTCAGTGTGCCAGCAAGAACTGGGCGGGTCGGATCACTAAATAAATGAATGAAGCCGGGCCTTCTGATGATCGCCAGCTTGCGATTCTATGGCGGGCATTTGGTATGCATCAAGTAAACATTTATTCATATAATATATATACTTTTTTGTGTTTTTAAATAAACAAATAGCGAGAGCCTAGAATCGGGTTTTAGCTGTTACAAAAAGCTCTTTTATTTTTACTGGTTAGAGCACCGTAAGCTCTATTTTTTACTGAAGCTGCGTTTTTGTCTCCTGATTTTTTGTTTGTTTTTTATTTTAATTTATTTTGCTTAAAAGCTGACATCATTGGCATCCATCGACACAACTCGATTCGATCATTCTCTCGCTGGCAAACAATTAATATTAATTTATGAGCAATAACACACAGATCAAGAAATGAGTGAGAAAAAAAAAGAAAAAACCGAAAACTGGCCCAAGTGAGACATTCCCCTCCTACTCATTGCATTTCTGCTCAATAATCTACGAGCGAGTAGAGTGAATAATGAAAAAATCAATGGAAACCATTCTTTGCTGATTTCTCTATTAAAAATCATTCTCTTTCGCATATTTTATCATTCTTGATTCACATTGCATTACGTTGAAAATTAATTCTGAGCCCCCCATAGCCATTGCCAAACTAATTCAGAGCCCAGGCTTACGTAATTTATTTATTTGTATTCGTAAATTGAAGAGCACGCGTCAAGCGACGGCCCAGTGGACCGTTGAAAGATCAAACAAACACAAACCGATCGATTCATCGAATAATACAAATCAAAATCAATGCGAGTCAATTGAAAAAAGAGTGAAAATAACATCAGGCCAGGCGCCAAGCCAACAAAAAGGCACATCGCCGCTTTTCTATATCGTTTTTGAATTCCTACACAGGTCAATGTATCAATTTGAAAGGAAGTTATAGATCGAAAACCAATTTTCCGCACACATGTCTCACTTTTTGAACAATAACCAAAGGCCCTGTGAATTCAAGGGAACCAAAGAAAAGGAGGGAGAGAATACAATAAAATAGGATAGGATCCCGGCATAGGATCGCGCCTTGAATGCTAAATTGAGTCTCAGCCTGAGTCTTTCCAGTCTGCGGCTTCTTCGGACTTGTGCAGCGTCGCGTGCAGCAGCCGCCGCAATAAAAATAATGTTTTAAAAATAACATTTTTGTGTTGAAAATTGCTTTGGTGTGAGCCCTGAGCCCTGAGCCTGAGTCCGACTTCCGAGTCATTCCGTCGAACACATGCTCGCAGGATGTGACAGACACGAGTGCTCATTCGTATGCGTTTGTGTCTTTGTATTTGTTTTCCAGGTTTCCCCAGTGCAATTTCTAGTCCCACTCCACTCCACGTATCCAGTTCCAATTCCCTGTCACTGGCTTCCCTCCATCCCCCTCCGAATGTCGATGTGACGTGGGTGAGAGGCTGCGCATGCGCAGCAGGCCCATGCTTCCTGCCTCCTGACACTCCACAGTGGCAGTGGAAAGTCGGCGAACAGGATTATTTCTCAGGGATATTCACTAAGAAGCATTAAAGATAGATTTAGTTAGATCGAAAAAAATAATATATACAGAAACAAACCAAATGCCAAACAATAGAAAAAGTAGAGAATGTCTGAGAGTGCATTTGAATATCAGAATTCAGAGCCAGCAAGAACTTTGAGCCCAACTTCCGCCTGGAGCAAAGACTTTCAACGATCACTGCGCCTTGAAAAACCTTTTTAGAAACCGAAAGCAAAAGGGGTAATCATACACATATATTGTGTGTTTAAAGCAAAGCGATCGCCTTGAATCGGATCGTATCGTATCTCGGGGCACATATGTATGAGGGTGAGGAGAATCGACTGGGAAAGTGCAGAATAATGCCGGAAAAGTGGGCAAAGGCGAGGGCGTGTCGGCGCTAAACATGTGTGTGCGCCTACCGATATTTTCCCGGAGGTCGGGTAAAATAAAGAGAGAAAAAAAGAAAGAAAGAAAACGAACCTTCGGGACACACGTGACAGGCATGGATGACGGCTCTGGCTGGCGCTGCTGCACTCTGCTGCTGTTTGCCCATTTTCCGTCCGCATTTTCCATTACCATTTTCCCCGTACCATTACCTAAATGTGTTTTAAGCCCCTGACTCTCTGCCTTCGGGTCTATTGTTTGGGCGTGTGTGGTTTTCCTGCCCCTTTTTTTATATACATATATATTTAACACATTGACACTTCCGTTGGCCTGCAGGCCCTGCACGCCAGCTGATCGGTAGTTGTGATCACTGATCGCCGATCGCTAATCGGTGATGGACGATCTCTGATGTCTATCTTTGGCTGGGAGTCCGCAATCAAGCGGCAATTAAGGCGGCCAGCGGCCGAAACCTAAACAAATACTCAAGAGTGGGCACTGAGAGTAATAGAAAATATCGATTGGAATAGAATAATAATAATAATTGATATTTATTTATATAGGATTTTTGGATATTTGTTGTGTAAAATTCGCATTAATACTTTTGATTATAATTTCTTTAATATATTTAATAGCTGATCTACTACCTCAACACTGTGGATGAATACCAGCAAGGAATTCAAATGCAAATAATATAAATTCTAAAAACAAATGGCATACTATTTTAATAATTTCTGATATTTTTGGTAATATTTCCTTAAGAAGTTACTATTTTCTATATTTCTGATATTTTTGTTAATATTGCCTTCAAAAGTTGCCTGTAATTGGTGTGATTATCGTTTTTTAAATATAGAAAATTCTATTTTATTTATGTTTCGCTTTAAACTTTTATTTCTTTGATTACAAAATATTGCAAAATATTTTGGTAACTTCTTAAATTCGTAAAAACAAATCTTTTCAAACGGTATTTGGAAAACTATTAACTATTAACTATTTAACTATAAAATAATAATATAAATAATATAATAATATTATAATTTAATAATATATAATAATAGTCATAAATTCTCATTTCAAATAATTTCTAAAAATATTTAAAAAAATAAAAGTTTGTAATTTCTCAACTTCTTCAGGTTTTTTGCATAAAAAAAATCAACTAGTTTTCTATTTGAAATTGATGAACTTGTTTTAATGTTCGTTCTGCCTTTTCTTTTTTTAAGGTGTACGCACTGCAGAAATATTTGAAATCAATTACATTTCTCATTGTCTGCGGCCGTTTTTTTATTTATTTTCATTTTTGTATTTTTTGTTGTTGTTGCCATTTCATAACCACAACAAAAGGCGAACCGACCCGGTCGATGGATAAACGCTCGACACGATCTCATTGCCGCGGTGGCGGTGGCACAGCTGCAGCTGACAATAGTTTATGCAATCGATGAATTAGCCAGGCAACCCACTTTACTGGAGGAGACCCAGAACCTGGAACAGCCGGAGCTAATGATCAACGCTACAAGAATCTAAAAATAAAATAAAATTTCAGGCAGGCGAGGGACTCCGAATTTTGGTTATACTTTAGAGTATCTTTCAGATTACCGGCAGACAGTGGCATGTAATGAAGACACACACAGTCTGAAAATGTGCTTATCAAATACGGCTTTTGTGAGAGATTAATGAGGCTGAACTAGATACTAGATACTGGATACTGGATACTGGATACTGGCTGCTCTGGCAGAACATTAAAGGATCTGTGCAAGCCCAAAAGCAGACACAAAACTAGAAGGGGGAACGGGGTCACAGTCAGTCTTGGCCTGGCAGCTAATGAGAGAGAGAAACCATTTATATGCATCTATAAGGAAACCTGAACCTGTGCTAGTGCTTGTGATCGACTCTCCTCGTTCTGGTTAACGGACAAACGACTTTATTTGGCCAATTGGGTGAAGCTGCGACAACCTTGGCTTGGCTTCCACTACACTTGGCCCGTAAATAGCTCAGGCGAAGTATGTCAAACGGAGAGTTGCAATAGCAGATACAGATACAGATACAGGTGGAGATACAGATACAATAGCTAAAGATATAAATATATAGTTAGATACAAGGCAAATCGGAGGCGGCATTGGTACACACAAAAGCAGATACACGGATGCTGTATTAATTGCTGGCTGGCTGGCTGGCTCTTTGCTCTCAGGGCAAACCACAAACAAACATTTACTGCCTTATAGACAATAACCACAACTAGTTACTTAGCAAAGAGCCCCCATAGCCCCTCATTATCTGTCAACACTCACTCAATTATCTCTTTTGAGGCTGCAGAATGGTTTCAGGTAATTTCAAGCTTTTAAAGCCAAAGCAAACAGCTCAGACTTGAGTGCTTCACAGTTTCCCAGTTAATATTTTACACATTTATATGAATATTTTTATAGTATTTATAGAATATATATAAAGCGCGTTTTTTGGTATTGAAAATACGCTGGCAGATAGTGCTATCAAGGTTGTTCCGCCAATAAACTATATATAGACTTAATATACAATACAATAATGTCACATAATTTGGACAAAAAACACGTGGTTTATATACATAGCTCTAAGCTCGGTTTATTTTTCACTTTCAATGCTCTTTAGGTTTACAAATACTACTTTTCAGATATGACATTTAACATTTGGAGTTCACAGGCAAGTTGGTTTATAAGTCGCATGATGTTAACTTTTATTGTTCGCTGTCCCTGTGTGTATCTTTGTATCTCTTCTGGCCAAAGATCTTCTGTGTTTGCGCCTGTTTATTGAATTGTAAACATTTTTAACGCTGCATTTAAATAATTTTCGTTGCTTTTAAAGTGCACTTAGCGCTTAGCGCTTCGTATCTGTATCTGGGAGTGGGGCAGCAAGCGGAGTGTGTGTATATATGGATTATGGCTAGGAGTAGCGAAGAGAAAGAAGTGCAAACGACGACCCAAAGGCCATTCACACACACACCTCCTGGCCTGGCCAGATTCTGTTGCTCCGATACCCTCGGTAGGCACTCTCTATTGGGAGTATCTTCTAGCTACGTACAACCATCCAGCGAACGTGCGAAAAATCTAATTTCAAGTAAGTAAGGCACACTGAGAATTAATTGATATTCTAATATGAAAAACATTTCTTAAATTCTCTTTAAATTGTTACTAAAATAACTTTGCTTAAATATTCCTTAAACTTGCCTTAAAGATTTTCTAAACATTCCCCTTAAGATACATATTGAAAGTTACTTTTGCTGAAATTTCATAAGTTTTTCTTATTTTTCTTTTTCTAAACCTAAAATAATAGTTTTCTCCCAGTGCAGAACTGAGACTATACTGATTAACACACTTCAGCGAGCCGAGACTGAGACTGAGACCGAGACCAAGCCAAGAGTTCAAAGAGGCTATCGATCAGAATATTGAACGAACCGAGAGCCTGGGACTGGACTGGGGCAATATTTTTTCCTCATTGCAATTTTCCGTTTTGGGGGGTCAGGACCCGCGTCGCACTCGATGAAAGTCTAAAGTGTGTGCCACATAACATACCATATAATATAATGGGGAAACTCTATAAATTTATCAATGAATCTCTTCACCAATTGCAGCCACAATCTGCAGACGGGCCTCCGCTATCTTCGAAAGATTGAAATTAATGGCGTTTAGCATTCTGAATGCATATTTACACGCTCGTTGAAATAGGGGAAGTGCCATCAGAGGCAGCGGCAGCAGCAGATAGCTGGAATCTCTTTAGAGATTATAATGTTGTCACCATTATCGTCGGTCTCTGCACAAGGAGTCGCAGAGTTGACGAGCAGCGAGACTATCTATCGATGCAGCTGGCAAACTAAGAGACTAAAGACTAAAGTGTCTTCTTGCTGGTTACAAATGACATTTAAATCAATCTTTTAAATAGCAGAAAAGTATCTCAGAAGATGTCAATTGGTGTAATGTGAAGACGACATCAAAGATTTTAATTTATTATAAAAAAATTTAGTATAAACTAAAGATGAGCATATTTGGAATTTTAATATTAAAAAATTTTAATAATAAAAATTCTATTTGCATTTGACAAATACATTTCCCCAGCTTATCATTTAGAGGAAAAGAAAAAACTAAATTTTTAATTCATTTGAAGAGGCAAGATTTATAACTAAGCTAAAAACATTTAAACTTCTTTAAAATTGTAGAATTTTAAACATATCTGTGTTGTTTTTTAAGAAATCTGCATTTCCCTTAAATATAATCATAAGAATATATATGAATATAATAATATATTTGAATATACATAAATATTTAATTTATAAATTACACTGACTGATTGGTAACTCTCCCTTTCTTTTCACTTTAAAAAAAAAAATGTAGTTAGAAAAACCCTTTATAATTAAGACTTTGTTTCAAGTTAAAGCATTTAACAAATAAAAATTTAATTTTATTACTTGTACAAAACACTCAAAAGTCTTTTAAAAAATACTACCAAGGAAAAGGGTAATATCTTTTCCTTGATAGTATTTTTTTAGATTACCTTTGAGTGTTTTGTACAAGTCTTAAAAAATCAATTTTTATGTGTTAAATCCTTTCAACCAAACAAACAAAAATATATAATTTAATATTTATAAAAATGGCCCAATTTCCCTTTTTTCTTTCTCTAAGTGAACTGTAGGATAAATGATTCTGGCAAGACGCTTTTTTTTCAAGTCTTTTCACTCTCGAAAACAAAAAACAAACTGATTTATCAGCAATTACAGAAACTGGAGGGAAAATGATTACAGCCTGGGCATTTCCAAACTTCTTCTGAAATGTTTTTGAGCCCCGATAATGCCGGGGTTTATGCCTTAAATACTATATATACTATATAGACTACACATATCTACTCACTTGTTCTGATTGCTAAAGAAGTTGCTGCCGCTGCGTGCCTTGTGCATTGCAATGCTGAATCCGAACATGGAATTGGTGGCCTGCCGGAAGCGCACGTAGCTGGGCAGATCGATGTTATAGCCATCGGTGGTGGTTGATATGGCGGCGATTAGCAGCAGCAGGATGGCCCACAGCCAGGACACATCCATCCTTGTCCTCATCGTATTATTATTATTATTAATTTGCTTTATTATTATTAATAATTTTTGTTGTTGTTGTTTTTATCACGTTTCACGTTGAACTTTATGCCGTTGAGTTCTTTTCTAATTAAACTTTCGATTGTTGCGGTTTCGTGGGGCTTGCATCATGAAACTCGGCCTATTTCACGCCTGCATCTTCACAGCTGCCGATCGGGACAGAGAGGAATTAGTATGGCAAGCAACATATGGTCAGAAATATATACAACACACAACATCGGCGTCAAGCTTTAATTTTCTTATAAAAATCCAACCTTGGCCGAAAAAGCACACTTGAGCACAAAAATCAGTGGGGGTAAAAAATAAAAAAACAAATATTCTTTAACTCAGCAAAGAGCAGCAGCAGCAGCAGCAGCTCTCCGAGTTCTCCGATCTCCGATCTCAGTCTGTGTGTGTGTTGTCTCACTATATCTCTCCTCTATCTGAGCAACGAAATCTGGCGGCCTTGAGCCACCGCCACCGCCGCCGCATAGGTGGTGGGAGGCGGGGTGGTTAGGGCTGGTCGGATATCGAGGCAATTAAGATACACCAAATTGGTCTTTATTACACATTTCCATTTATTTTCACAACTCTGAGTGGCTTTTCAATGGCAAAACAAATAAAAAAAAAAATACAAATAAGGAAAAGCTAAGAATTTGTTATATTTAAAAGTTTCTTTAACTTTAAAAACACTTTTCACAATTTTATTTTATATTTTGGCTTTTATTTCACATATTTCACTATTTTATTGAATATTTTCTTAATTTTCTTGGTTAATCAGAGGTAACATTTAGTCGTTTTCATTGTTTTGTGGCAAAATCAGTTTTGAAATCAGATTTGTTGTTTTTTTTTGTTAACGTTTTGTGTGGTTTGTTTGCTTTTAAGCTTTTTGGCGTTCTTACGCGGTTCAGCATCTCATTTCAATGACGTAATGGGCCGCCAAAATAAAAACGGGTTGTTCAAAAAACTTCCAAATAACGGACAGAAGATCATAAAAACCAGACGGACAGCCCTTCCCACACACACAAACACACGGGTAATAAGTTAAGAAATAAATATGTTTTATGTCAAGATCAAAAAAGATTTACGAAATGTTTAAGTAATATAGTTCACATAATATAGTCTAGAAAGCCTTGGTTTTTGTTATTATTATTATTAATATTATTTTTCAGAAATGAAACTTCATTGAAAACTAAATAAAGTTTTAGAAACTTGTTAAGAAACTTGTTTTAAGAAATTAAACTCCATTGAAAACTAAATAAAGATATGAGAAACTTGTTACAGTCTCATTTTAAATAAATCGATTTTTAATATCAAGATTATCAACAAAAAATAAATTTAATTTTGAAGGAAAAACAATTGAAAATAAAATCAATTGTTTTTCATTTAAATTCAATTAATTTTTTCTTGATAATCTTGATATTAAAAATTTAAATTTAATTAAATTTAAAAACAATTGCTTCTATTTTCAATTGTTTTGAATTTAAATTCAATTTATTTTTTGTTAAAAATTTAAAATTTATTTAAAATGCGACTGCAACAAGATAAATATTAAATTTAATTGAAATGAAAACTTTAGCATTTTCCCCTCTCTGTTTTTCCCCATTTTAGTGCAACCAAAATTCCCTTTTGCCTTGCATTTTCGAATTCAAAAAAATTAGAAAAAATCTAAAAAAAACAAGTTGTAGGCGGCAACGGCAATGGCGTTGGCGTTGGCGTTTATGTTTCAGTTTGCAGCCGGTGACATTTGACACATTTTCAATTTTCCACTCTCCACCTATTAGTATTTGCATACATATGCACAGTGTATAGTTTTTCCGGCAAGTGTATGGGCGCCACACAAGTTCATTGATAGACTGTGTAGCCCCTGTCATTCATAGAAATAAATAATTTAAAAATGGTTTGTAGAACGAACGCCATATGGTGTGGGAATATATATATATATATGCCAACAATTGATCACATGAGTTGCATTTATAATGTGTAGGCCACAAATTGCAAAAAACAAAAACAAAAAGTAATAAACAAGTAAAGAAAAAAAGAGTAGAAAACTCATTTGTAAGCCAAGAGTTTTGCTAGTTGCAAAATTTGCATAAAAACTTGAGCTGGAGAAATTGAAAGAAATTCCAAAAATGTTGCATTTAAATCTGGAAATCATTATAGAATCAGTTTTGAGGTTAATTTTAGCTTTTGGCCAAAAATCTAGACTGGAGTTTCGATCAGAACCAAATAAAAAAAAAGACAGATGGTGCAGATACGAAAATGAACCAAAAAAAAAAACACATCAAATTAGTGGCAGGCAGCGAAGGCAGAAAACAACAAAAAAAAACATCATTTAGTCTAAAAATAATTTGAAAACGTTGGATACTGAGATGCTGCCAGCTACGCCCAGCACCACCGCCTATAACTAGGTGTATATCTATATATATATATATATATATATTCATATATAGAGAGACGTGCATATAGAGATATTTTGCCTACACTGGCCGAAAACGAGCTGAGATCGAAGGTTAAAGGTTTATAATGAGTCATCATCATGCTTAGTAAATATTTATTGAATTTAGTTTGCATTATTTTTGAAATATATTATTCCTGCACTGGTTTTAACTTCACTCGAACAAAAAATGTGTTATGTCGCGTCGCGTTTGTTATTATTTATTTATTTATTTGCTTTTATCGCAGCTCGTAGCTAGTTGTTAATTAGTTTTTATTTTAGCCCAGTTAGCTCGTGCCACGACTCTTGCTCTCGTACCTTTCGCAGTGAACGCCGCAGCATTTAGACACCGACTAAGCGAGCGAAAAACTATCTGTTAGATACATCTCAGAGGCAGACAGATACATAGAGGCATCAGCCAGATCGCCTACACACAGGTGAGAGAGACACACACACTCGGCATCATCGGAGAGACGCAATCTCAAAGCTCTCTAACGGCCAAAATGATAGCAAAGTTTATTTTTTCATTATCTATGTTCGGGCTTCCCACTCGAGACACCAAAAAACAAAACCAAAAAAAAAAGAGGAAATGGACTTTAAGGTGTTGTGTGGGAAGCATCGCTGCATAAGTGAGACTGCACAGATCTCATTTTCTATAGCCCCGCTGACTTTGGTCCGAATCGTACAAGCATAGCTTTAATATCTCTTTTCTGTTCTGAGAACCTCATTTGTTATGATTTTTTATCGTTTGAAGCTCAGCGAAATCGAAAAATAGATTGTTTCGAAATAAGATCACACATTTTCCATTTTTTAAATGAAATATTATTTAAAAATTGTAGTTTACTTAAATATCAGGTTCTGCATTTAATTCAAATTTAATTAAAAATTTAAACCGCATTTATTTTACTTCAACGGGAACACAAATTTTGTTTATTACATTTTATTGATAACTATTTTAGAGTTAAGAAAAAAAAAGTTGTAATTTTTTATAGCAAATTTTGTATGTTTAAAAACATACATTTGTTTGTTATTTGAAAAGCACTTCTTTCACTAAAACATTTATATTTAAATGTTTGAAGCTTTTTAATTAATTTTAATTGTTGACAAAATTTGTTAATTCAAAAAACCATTTCAAAATTTCCTTAAAAATTCCAAAACCTTTTCTCACAACATCAAAAAAAACGTATATAATGCACCACATGGTGCTTTAAGTTGGATTTGCTAATAAAAACCATTTGATTTGGGTTTAATTTTTGTTATTTTATTGCAATTTGCCGGCTAACTGAGGCCGAGCAATGCCACATAAAAACAAACAAATCCACTGACGTTTCCGACACACCAACAAACAAACAAACAAACAAACGAACGAACGAACAGAAATAGCTTCGCTTTTCGCATTTTAATTACCAAATTACATTTGCAAATGCACACGATCCGTTATTTGAAATCTTTTGAAATCGGGCGCTCTCGACTTTCTTCGAATTTCGCTCGCGCTCCGCACGACGACCAACTGATGGCTTTCAACGACGCGAACGAGTGGCAGATTGAATCCGTAAGATACTTTCGGAACTGCCACATCGTCAATACATTTTGTCGGCGTTGCCGGACACTTTTGCAGAAGAGTTTGAATGAGGGCGACAATAACAAAACACCTCAAGTTTCAAGGTTTTGCAAGAGTATTTTCATTAAAAACAGAAAGCAAATTAGAATAAGAATTAGAATTAAAATTAGAATTAGTTTAGAGCGTATCAGAAGCCAAGCTTGGCAAAGCTTTATGCTCTAGAAGTCCGAGAGGAGAGGTAGAGAAAGAGTGTACAGGGATCATCACACCAACTTAACAATTGAACCCCAATATATAATAATAATCTTTTTAAACTGCTTCAGCTTATGAAAATAGTTAAATTTGTAAACAAATGTTTCCCCAAATTTAAGGACTTTGCATAGGAAAATACTATAAGGCACTGCTTGGCCGTTCTGGGATTTTGTGAAGCAAGCAACGGCCACACTGGCTGCCAGATTACGCGACCAAAAAAAAGGTCTGCGTATCCCCCATTGAATTTCCCCCGATTTCTTGAGAGGAATCCCACGAACAAACCGGCCCGAAAGATGCACAAGGTGATCCGGCAAATGACGCAGCTGCGCTTGCAGCCGCTGCAAGGAGCGGCACTGCTCAAAGCAGGCGAAACACCAGCGCCCATGCTAAGCCAGCTACCTGCCTCGCCACCTGCTTTCGATCAGAAATCCATACACACGGGCGCTGCGGGCGGAACTCTGTGTGCCAAATGGAACAAACACAATTACGGACCACGCAAGTGGCTGGAATACAACAAAACAGTGCATCCGCCGCAGGAAACAGACGAGGAACCACGCAAGGCTGTAAGCTTGCTTCGAATACAATGCAATCATATCATACACTTACACACTTTCGCCTCTTTCCAGTACGTCTGCCATATGCGCTCCAATATCAAATACAGCCCGGACAAGATGTGGTACATCGCCGCCTTCGTCCGCGGCATGTCCGTCGACGAGGCCTTGAAGCAACTCAATTTTGTGCTTAAAAAGGGGGCGACGGATGTGAAGGAGACCATACTGGAGGCCCAGGAAATGGCCGTGCAGCGTCACAATGTTGAGTACAAAAGCAATCTGTGGATAGGTAATGGAACTTATATCCACCAAGCATTACTTACCAACCAAAAGGCTTACTTGTGCATTTCTCTGTTCGCATTTTCCAGCCGAATCCTTTGTGGGCAAGGGACGCGTCTTTAAGGGCATGCGGCGACATGCCCGCGGTCGTTTCGGTCACGTGGAGTACAAGCACTGTCACTACTTTGTGAGACTGGAGGAGGGCGAGCCGCCAAAGCACTACTACCAGGAGCCGCAGACACCGGAGCAGCAATACGAGCATTGGCTGCAGCAGATGCGCAGTCGGAAGATCATCAACTCGCTGTAGTGCCGCTCGCAGCCAATCCAACTTCCATTGTACTGCTCGCTCCCTTTCCTTTCCTTACTGTCTTTTCGCCATCCCTTACATATTATTTTGTTTTTAGAAATTCGAGTAATAAAATAAAAAAAAACCAAACAAATTAAACTGAAAATAATTGTAATATTCGACTTTATAAAAGTTTAAATTACTTATTTAAGGTATAGAGAAACTTGGTCCAAGTTTAGGTTTTTAGTAGTTTGTTAGGCGTAAAAGTAAACTTAGTTTTGTAAGGAATATTCGTTGTTTTGTACAGAATTTCGCTCTTCATCTGTAGGGATTGGGGTCTCATTTCAACTTCAACTTACGCTTGAAATGTTAGTGCCGCTTCCATCTGTGTTCGTAGATTGTTTGTCTTTTTACTCCAGTTCATCTTCGTCTTGCAGAGCTTGTGCCAGCAGCTCCTCGGCGGGATCAGCCTCCAGCGACTGAGTGACCTTTTCCAGGGCCAACGGTTGGCGTTCTCTAACCGCCTCCTCCTCGGCCTTGTCCTTGAGCTCTAGACAGGCCAGTTTGGACAGTCGGGACTTCTTGCTGCGGCCAGCATCGCGACGTCGCTTTCGAGATTTCGATGTTTTGTCTTTGGAACTTTTCATAGATTTTGGATTCTTCTCTTTAGCTTCCTGACCTTCGTCCGTCTTCGTCTCGTGATCCCTGATTACATGTTTGGCCAGATTCTGGGCACTGCTGAAGCAGCGTCCGCAATCAAGGGCCTGGCACTCGAAACGCCTGCCCGTGTGAGCAGACAACACATGCTGGCGGAGATTCCTTTCGTAGGAATAGTTCTTATTGCATCCCTTCTCGGTACAGGCGAAGCTTGCCTCCGAATCCTTGTGCTTGGCCTCGATGTGCTGCTTGAGATCGCTGGGCTTGGTGTAGCAAGTGCCGCAATGCTCACACCGATGACGATTCTTGCCGTGCTGCGTGTCCTTGGAATGCTTCGTGTACAGCGACCACTTGTCGAATGTCAGGGGGCAGGAGGGACAGGTGTAGAGCTTGCAGCTGCCCTCGTGGCTCTCGCGCTGCCACTCCTGATAGAATCCCCTGGCGCACTTTGTGCACCGAAATGGATAGTCCTGCGTGTGCTCCCTTATCTCGTGGCGTTTCAGCTTCAATTTCTGCGAGAATTTGCTGTCGCAATGGCTGCACGGATAGACCCGCGGACTTTCGTGGGCCTCGCGCATATGCCGCGTCATATTGCTGAAGGAGATGAACATCTTCTCGCATTCATTCAGCAAGCACTTGACAGTTTTCTGGGCCGCCGCCTCGGGTCTTTCGTGGGTGCTCCGCAAATGGCGCTTTAGATGCGTCAGGATCGAGTAGGTCTTGTCACAGCCCTCGTGCGAGCAGGCGTGCTTTTTCTGCAAGGGTTTTATTTATTAAAGCATATTTTGTCCTTTGTCTTTTGTCTTTTGTGAAGCTTACAATTCCCGTATGGTGATACTCGTGGCGGTCCAATTGGTCCAAGCGCTTGAAGGAGGCATCACAATTGCCAATACTGCAGGTGTACTTGGCGTTGCCACAGCTATTGCGACGCTCTTGGCGCTCCTGGCGCTGCTTGAACTCCTCTAGAACACCGTCCAGGTCGCTGTCACTTGTTATTTGCGTTCCGGGCGGCATTTTTTGTTCAATTTTTGCCAATTTACAAATTTGCCTTTTGCCGTCTATTGATGTTGCTTATAAAGTGTGGCCAACCGTTTAAGTTATTGTCTATCGATTAGCAAACGGTATTTTGTGAAACCCACTCAAAAAATACTATCTTTAATTGTTTATAAAATATTTTTTTTTTTAACTTTAAAACCTATTAAAAACACGAGTTCATCAAAAAAAATAAGCACTTTAAAAGTGCTAAACTTGTATTAAAATTTTTATTTTACGTAGTGTATGTTTCTAGGTAGTGCCTAGGGCATAGGACTGTCAACCTAACTAACTAGCTAACTAAAATAATATGTTAAAAAAAAGTTTAAATCATAATAAAATATAAAAAGACGATATTAAACCCCTAACTGATATTGCTTTGTATTGTGTTCCCGCTCTTTCCCTCTCTTTCCCCTCGTCCACAAGCTGTAGTTCAAGTGGCGGCCGCTTGATGGCGCTTTCGTTCTAACGACCCTTTCAAATAATATTTTAAAATTTGTTTAAACACAGGAAGGAGCCAATTTCTACCCCAAAACCCCTATATATTCTTAATCAGCATAAATGGGAGAATCGATTTAGCCAGGTTTTGAAATTATAAATGGCAAATTGCAAATTTGAAATATCATATTTTGGCCAAAAATACACCAATCTAAAATCGGAAAGTATTGCTATGTTTATTTGTGTTTGTTTAAGCATGTTCTGAACAAAAATAATTTTGTAGAATTTTTTAATAAACTTTTAAAAACTAAAATCACAATTAAATATCAAATTTGGTTTTCTGTTTCGTTAAAACGTTTAAAACGAACACAGCAATGCTTTCAGAATATAATTTCGTGCATTTTTGGCCAAATTATGATATATCAATTCTGCCCTTTGCCATTTAAAATTTTAGAACATGGCTAGATAAATTGTCCTGTTAATGCTGCTCAAAAATTTATAGAGTTTATGGGGTCGAAAATGACTCCTTACCGCGTTAAATTATAATTTAAAAGATTGCTTAAAAAGGGTCGTCAGACCGAAAACGCCATCAAGCGGCCGACGTTTGAACTAAAGCTGTGAACCCTTTGAAAAAACATACCACAAATTGTGGTAGTTTAGTATATTTTCGCGTTCGCTGAGTTTATTTCATTACAGCCACCACGGTCACATTAGTTGGAAGCTCTAAGCTAAAAAAAAAAATACTTGGCAAAATTCAGATAATAAACAAAATCAAAGATTGTTGAATTTGTAATAAGATGGAATACGAAAGTGTGCTGATCGTGAAGCCGGAGGTGTTCATCTACAAAATACCACCGCGCGCCAGCAATCGAGGCTATAGGTGAGTCAACAACCTACTGGGGGGAAAGGCCCAAAAAAGACACGAAACGAAACGAAACGAAAAAAGTGATTGCTTATTTTTCACATTTCGCCAGAGGAGATTCTAAATTGAAAGTTTTTTCGGATGCAAGTGTGCGAGAGAGAGACGCCCCCACATTGCATTCGCGCGCGTGTGTGTGTGTGTGTGTGTGTGTATGCATAAATTATGTTTTTAATCAAGGTTAAAACACCCGACTTGTTGTTGTTCTTTTGAAGTTCAATTCCAATTGATTTTTTTTTTGTGTGTGTGTGATGTTGCAACAATAAAAACATTTGTGGTTTTTCTTGTACATTTTCCCTTACACGTATCCAAAAACAAAAAAGAAAAACGAAAAAAAGCTCCGCTGCGTGCGTGTGTGTGTGTAATTGTTGGTTTTTGATGCTTTCTTTGTTTTTATTTTGTTGTTGCCACTGCCACTTATTTCACAGTCAAGTGCGCTGAGGTGAATAAATATGTGTATATATAGGTGACGGCGGGGTTAACTAATAAAGCCTTAAATTCACTTTTCACACCCTTTTCGCCCCCACAGAGCGGCAGACTGGAATCTAAAGGAGCCCACCTGGACAGGCCGGATGCGGCTGGTGGCCAAAGGCACCGCCTGCATCCTGAAGCTGGAGGACAAGACAAGTGGCGCATTGTTCGCCAACTGCCCCATCGACACATATCCCGGCGTTGCCATCGAGGCGGTATCCGACAGCTCCCGGTACTTTGTGATCCGCGTCCAGGACGACAATGGTCGCTCGGCATTCCTTGGCCTGGGCTTTGGCGATAGATCGGACTCCTTTGACCTTAATGTGGCGCTGCAGGATCATTTCAAGTGGGTGAAGAATCAGGAGCAAATCGAAAAGGAGAAAACAGAGCCCAAGCAGGAGCTGGATCTGGGATTCAAGGAGGGCGAGACCATAAAGATCAACATGAGGATAACGGTGGGTATAAATCCCCATGATACATATTTTATGAGCCTAATTCTCTACTCTTTTTGATTTGAAATGCAGAAAAAAGACGGATCCGAGGGCACTTCGCGCACCGGCAAGAACAAGGGATCATCTGGCGTGTTGCCACCACCACCCGGTGGCCTAGGCAAGATCGCACCACCACCGGCAGCCGCAGCAGCCACGACGGTGCGGCAAAGTCCTGGCGTCTCGCCTGCCCACAGACCCGCCGGAGGATCCGAGTGGACCGATTATGCATCCGCAGGGTGAGATCAAGCCTGAAAATATATGTTGAAGCTCCAAATTCTTATATTATATGCTTTCAGTGGCAACCAGGGACAACAGAATGCGGCCAATGCCAACGCCAACGCCAACTGGGTGCAGTTCTAGATAGAGACGCACACACAACATCCTGTTCCTCCTGCTGGTGCTGCTGCGCTTTTTTCTACCCCCAACATTATGGTTAACCAGACTTCTTTCTCGCATCATTTGTTCACTATTGAATCGAAGTTTTTCTTTCGGTTTCGGCTCCCAAAAACACGACCAACAAACACAAACAAAAAGTAACATTCAGCAGAAGCGGCGACAAGCGTCAAGCGTTAAAGATTTAACATTTATATATATTTTTTTTATTAAATCGAAAGTGTGTATTAGTTTCCTCGCCCGCCCTCTGCCTCTCTTTCCATCTCTATCTTTCTGACTCGCTCTATTTGATGGAGCAGAGCGAAAAGAAAGCTGGGAAAAGGAAAGGAAATTGAAACAGAAACATAAAAGAGGACGAGTTCTCAGTGGGCGGGGATTTTTAGTAAAACTATGTATTTAGCCTGGTTGTTATTTGTATAAATGAAATGAAAGTAACGAGTATATAAAAAGTAAAAGAAACTATTCGAAAGTGTAATTTGTTAAAGTCTAGATCAAGAGATATTGCAACTAAAAAAGAGATGAGAAAGGGAATTAAGTTTAAATGCCACGTTATAAAGCTAAAACTAAAGTGAGTTTAATTAAAATTATTCAACTTTTGAGTACTTACACACATTACACACACACACGCAACAACACATGAAAGGACATTCCGCAAAAAACAAAAAGAAAATCGAGTATCGTCGTAACATACCAATCTATAATTTATTGTTAAAACTCTCCTGAACTTCTGCCCGATCTATGAGTTATATATAACAAATAACACATAAATATATATTTTTTTGTTTCGTTTACAACACACCTACACACAAACATGCTTAGCAATTAAGTAAATCAAATGAATTATATATATACATATATAATAATAATAATAATAAACAATATGAAGAAATATCCATATGTATTTAATAAAACCACACACAGAACACTACTCCTTGTAGAGAAGGAAATCTTGCTAGCTCTGAATTCAATTGTTGTTAAACTTGTTTGTTTCGATTTAACATAAAGAATCACCGGAGGACTCTGTGTATTTGTTTCTGTGTTGCCGTTAAAAGATTAACCTAAAAAATACAAAATTAAAAACAAAAATGGGACAAAGAACAAGTTACAGCACATAAACAAAATAAATAAAAACAAGTTATATATATATATGTATATTTGTTCCATAAATGTTTATAATTAGGGCTGCAACTGGCACACAAATTCATCGCTACTTGTATAGTTATGGATAATTGCTAGGAACACAGTGCGTTTTATGGACATTAACTCTTCAACGAATATTCCAGTAATTGTTTGTGAAATAAAAGATCTCTCAGAAAATGTATTTAATTCATTTTTGAATTCAATTGAAAACGCACTGTTTTCTAACAGCAATTATTAACTTACTTGAGACATGTTCTTCATTTTATTTTTGTTGCAGCTTTATTTTTTTATGTAGCTCAACCGAAAGAACCTACGAACCGAACATATTCGCCAGCTTTGAGCAGTCAGAAATCAAGAAACGAAACAATTTGAATTGAAATAAAATTATATATATATATATATACACCCAATATATATACAAAATGTAATTAATATAAATACGAAATACGAAATAAAAATAGCAATGAATTTCAATGTGCGGAATTGTGGTTAATCTATCCTTTTTTTAAGAAAAATCAAATCTAATTCAAATTGTCGTCAGACCGAAAACGCCATCAAGCGGCCGCCGTTTGAACTATTAAGCTTTGAACTCTTAAAAAAAATACCATAATTGTGGTATATTTTTGCGTTTGCTCACCCACTTATTTAAATCTTTATTATTTTTCACATAATTAAAATCTGTAAATAAATATTTCCCAACAGACCACAAAATAACAATTTCATTTGATATTTTGTTTAAATATTTTTTTTCGTATGTTTTTATTTAACTTACAATTTTTGCCTTCATTTTTTTTTTGAATGATGTTCACTTGTTTATTTTCTCATTGCTTGTTTTCAATTCTTTAGGTTTTTATTTTAGTACATGTAATTACAACGCAATATTTTCATAGGACTTCTTCTGTTCGACTTTAAACTTGCCACTTGACTTCACTATTTCCGGTATTTCTTTAAGCTTAGTACTAACATCGACCCAATTCGCTTATGAATTTGTCGTCGATGCCAGTAAGGTATTTCTCTTTTTCAAAACGTTTTTTGCATATATGTATGTAGAAAACATATATGTAGGTTTTTTCTTTTTTTTGTTTTTTGTTATACCGAACAGTATATAATATGTAATCGTAAACTATTCATATACATGGGTGGTATTTGTATAGATAGATGTTGTGTTGTTACACATATGTTATGTATAAAACATATATGATTTCTTTTATACCGAACAGCATGGATCATCGATAATATTATAATCGTAAACTATTCATATACATGGGTATCAATTATTAGTTTGTTACTTAAGTGCTACAAACTAAATGTAACTTAACATTATGTATGTATGTGTTTTTTGTGTTTTACGTACATATGCTGCATGCGAAAGGAGTGAACGGGAGGGGAAAACGAAGTAATAACTAAATTGGAGGCTACAAAAAAAAATATTGGGGTAAATAGTAATAAACTAAAAAATTATATACAATATTTGTTGTTGTTGTTGTTGTGGTTTTCCCCACAAGGATCTATTCGCGTTCACTCATTTTCCATATCATTTAATCCCAGAAGGTAAGATCCTAGTGTCTGTGTGGGTGTGGGTTGCAGTTTTATTGGCTTACTCCCGGCAAACCATTTGGCGATGGTTGTTGATTGTTGTTAAAGAAAAACACGAATAAGACGCGAAAAAATTAAAAGTTGCGGAAGATTCGCTAGCAACTCTCCTCTAGAACATTAATTTGATAGCCTCTAAAATCGCATTCTGAGCACTTTCTAATCTTCAGAATGCGATGTCGCGGTCAAATTAGAAGAGTCGCCTGCAACTCTTTCGCAATTGAAATGGTTTTGCCGGGAGCTGTGTTGTGTGTGGTGTGTGGGATGAGGGCGGGGCATGAATGGGATTACATGAAGCGCTGTCGCTTACTGCTATAATGACATATATCCATTTTGTCATCGATGGGACTGCCCGGACGCTTGCAGTGGCGCGCTATTTCGTTGGCAACAAATGCAAATAGTTCCGGACCCCTGAAAACATAAAATATGGCAGGATTAAGTAATTTAGTAAAATAGATAAAGAAATCTTAATTAATTTAAAGCGAAATATAGATATATGACATTTTAAGGTTAAGTGAGATGAACAAATACAACTTTTCAATGGTGAAATAGTTTACAAAACTGATTTTCCTGTAAGTTTTCTAACAATTATCTAGTTTTTGCACATTATTCTTCTGCAAACTCAAGCTTTATATACAAATAATACAAAACAATGCCATAAATAGAAGCATAGATGCTTCAAAATAGACCAAATATGAAAAAGAAAAAAAACCAACCGTGGACGCAGAACCAAGGCCTCCTTGAAGGTGTGCAAATCATCTCCTATCCCACCGCCAGGGGCTCCGCCCGCACCCGCCTGACCGCCGCCACCTGCGCCGGCGGACAGCAAGTGACCAACACCGCCGGCAATGGCGCCAGAAGGCGTACCACTGTTCAAGCCCAGAGCCGAGCTGTGAAAGCCGAGTCCCGAGCCACCACTGCCGCTTTGATGATGCTCTGGCTTGGGTGAGCTGTTGGTTACAACGGAACAGAAAATAATATGCCTTTTAGAGGGATTTTGAACTGCAACTAAGGCCATAGCAACTCACCGACGATTGGCATGTGGATTTGCATTGGATGGCGGTAAAGGTTTCCCGGCCAAATAGGCCAACAGATCCTCGCGGCGGATCATTCGGCGTTTTTTGCTGCGCGCCCAATCGGCCAGCTCGCGAGTGCGTCTTTGGTAGCCGCACTGAACGGCAGCGTCACTGGTGCGTTTGAGACCATCACATGATTCTGGAAGAGATCGGATCGGATCGGTTAAATATCAGCTCAGCTATTGGGTTTGATTTAAGGCATAACCAACCTTTGTAGAGAGTTGTCACAGTGCCAGCTGCGGTTTGGAAGGGCAGCCAAAGGGCGCCTGTGTCTGATGAGGAAAATGTGTTCGATGAGCGCTCTGCAAGGATACAAATTTGCATAAATTTATAAAGTTTAAGGATAGCTTGGATCGATAATAATATGATCGCATCAAAATAAGCAAAATAGGAATAGAAATACAAATCAAACAATATCCTTGACCATCAAAATATGAAATATTTAATGCGCAATTTAGGAAACAACAACAACAGGATAGCAAAATGTTGATCGTACGCTTCTCCTCTTCTTTGCCTTTGTCTAGTTTTCTCCATATTTTTAGTGTTCCCCCATTCTCTTGCTCTCCTCTTCATGCACACCTGCTGCATGGGAGGAACAAGGACGACAGCAGGAGAAGAAAGGGAAGAGCAGAACAGAAGAGACGGTCAAAGAGGAGGCGCTACCTCCCTTGTGCCGTTATCGACCGAAAAGCAGTGGAGGCAGGACCAGAAAAAGCCGAAACGATTGCAGCAAGTGCAAGTGGGATGGCAATAGGCTCTCTCTCGCAGTCATAACCCAAAATAATTTGCAACAAATTTAAGAAGAGAAGCTACACACACACCGACGGTGTGAGTAAAAAGCAATCAAACATAAAAAAAAATTAACAATTAATGCAATAAATAAATACCTGAAATTTGCCTTTATTATTATTATTGTTATTATTTATATTCCCCTTTTTAGCCAGGTCGAACGCAATGACGAAAGCAGAACAGCTGTTCGACCCACACACGCACACATACTTTCGACTGCACGCACATGTTGATTAATTATATCAACAACAACAACAACAAGAAGAAAGTGGAAAGAAACTAGCAAACAACAACATTAGGGAAATACTCGACGTCTCTGCCCTCTAGCTGCCTGAGCTGCTGCTGGGCCGCCTCTCTCCCTATTTTGCCATTGCACTTGCTGCCGCCTTCTTCGCCGCCGTCACCGTGCCTCTCTAGCCATCTCTCTTTTTCTGGCTAGCTGTTCTATTGCATCTCTCTTTGCCCCGCTCCAAACAACACAAACAAAAAGCCCTTTTCTGCATTTTGATAATGCGTAGATTGGGAGAACGATTGAGAGAGGGGGAGTTGCATGAAAGCCGGGCTGCTGCTGCTGCTGCTCCTGCTTCTTCTTATTATTATTCTTCTCCCTCCTCCGACTGTTCTATTAATACCTCGCCCAAAACTATTTTTGAAGAGAGACTGCACACGCACACACACACATACACACATCAACAGACACACACACAATCACACACGACCGAATGGAAGCACAAAGAACATAACAAAAAAAAAAAAAAAAGAAATGTTGAAGCATGGAAGCCTACGCCCTTGGATGTGGAAAAAGGGGAGATTCGGGACATGCATGTATGTAATTCCCCATTACCGGAACATTACCTCTATAAAGCTGGGCAACGGCGGTGGCCGAATCCTGGAATGCTCCCCACACGGTGCTCAGGTTGTTGTCTCGCTGACGCACATACTCCCGTTCGTACTCATCGTGCTGCCCGTGGATTTCACGATGACATTGCTCCTCCAGCCAGCTCTCCTCGCCGCCCGACTCCGATTGCTGTTGCATTCTTAATCTTCCTGCTTTGCCTCAGTGGTGAGCTCTGAGGCTCTCGTTTTACAGTCCTTTTCCCGATCCGGCGAATGCCTGGACTCCCTCCGCTGCTTCTTCGCTGCTGCTGCTGCTACTCCTTTTCTGCTGCTGTTTCTGCTTCTTCTTCTGCTACGACGACAGCACCAACACCAACACACACACACACACACACACACACCGAAGCACACCACTACACCGAGCAATCGTACGTACGATTGTGGACTTCTGGTTTCAGAGTCACCAGGATGCGAATTATGTTCCTTTCCCGCAACGCACCGAACCGAATCGTGAACGCGATGCTGGATAGTAAATTCTTTCAATTTATTAACCGTCAGAGCGACAGGCAAGTAGCACTTTTGTGTAGTAAACCAGCACAAAAAAGAACCAACACTCAGTATCAGTGCTGCCAGACCGCTAGTGGGTTCCTTTCTAGTTCGATTTTTGAGGAGCGGGTTCTGAACCAGTCACTTTATGGCGTTTTAGAAAAACAAAGATCATATGACGTTATTTGGACCATTTAAAATTTAATCAAATAATTATATTCCTAAATGTTTTCAATATATTTTTTTATTTTAAATTAAATAAAAAATATTGAAAGTTACTTTGGTAATGCTTTCGTAGTTAGTATTTTATATAATCAATAAGGTTAAGATAGAAATCTTTTCAGTTATTTATAAACACCTAAATATGATATTAATAAAATATTTTTAGCCATGACCATACACTTAGATCTCCTGGTAACTTGGTATGGATTGATTTGTAAATGATCGTCTTGGATGAACCAGTTACTTATCATATACTATATTCATTCAATAATAATGAACTTGATTTTTGTTCCAAATTCCTATATTCGATTGCGTTATATCAATTGTAAATAAAGCATTTTTTTAACTAATCATTTTTATATTCGTTTAAGGCCGAATCGTTAAATATTTCCAGCGCAAGTGATTGATCATTGGAGGGAACGAGTTCCAGTGCTGCCAGCTTTTTGAACAAAGTGGCAACACTGTCCAATTTGTCTGCACGTTTTTAAAAGCCGGCTATCGAAATCCAAAACAAAACGAGGATCCTCGAACAACCAGGATGTTTTTGAATTCCAATTTTTTCGAACCCGGCAAATCGAGGCCGGAGAAACAGTTCGTCCAGGTGGCGGCGAAGCAAAACCACCGATTCGACGGCAGGCGCTGCAACGAGTGGCGCGATGTGGAGTTGACCTTCGGTGCGGAATGGGGCATCGTGGCGGTTTCCCTTAAGGACACCAAGGTGCTGGCCCAGGTGAGCTGCGATATCGGAGCACCCACCACTGCCCGGCCCAACGAGGGCAAGCTTCAGCTAAATGTGAGCATTGGCGGCGTGGCATTCCTGGACGAAGTGCAGTCCACATATGACCAGCGACTTCTGACACTGAACTCCCAACTAGAACGGATATTCCGGACCTCCCGCTGCCTCGATTTGGAGTCCTTGTGCGTGGCTGCCGAAAAGCATGTGTGGTGCATCCGAGTGGACATCAATGTGCTGAACCACGACGGCAATCTATACGGTGAGAGCGAAGAAAGTTATCAACAAAAAAAATGAATTCTATGCTAATTCTTGAGTCTGACTTGTCTTAGATGCAAGCACTATAGCCGCTTTGGCTGCATTGATGCACTTTCGGCGACCGGATGTCACATATGCGGACGATGAGCTGCGCATTTATACGGAAAAGGAGCGTGAATTGATTCCGCTGTTGTTCCTCCATTACCCCGTGAGCGTTACATACTGCATCTACAGGAGCAGTCCGCAGCCATTGGTGGATCCGACGCTCTTGGAGGAGAATGCCGCTGACTCGGTAATTGTGCTCAGTTTCAATTCGTATCAGGAGCTGTGCACTTTAAATGTGGGCGGCACTGCGCCCACCAATGTGCGGACTATTATGCAATGTGCCCGCAATGCAGCGACACGCTGCAAGGCTATGGTGGAATTCATCAGAAAGACCTTGGCATTGGACGAGGAGCGGCGACTGCAGGGCAATGGCCCAAGCCAGGGACTGGTGGCTCTTCTGGGAGAGAATAAACACAAGCTTAGCTTTAAGCAGCTAATGCAAGGCGGCGGTCAAAGGCAAGAGGCTTCTTCGGCTCTCCATGATGCCAAAATGGAGGTGGATGCGGCTCCAGCAAGTGAGAAGCCGAATGTGCAGGAAGTTTCAGTCAAGGGAGAGGAGGCTGACGCCGCCCCAATGGACACCAGCACTTGGCTGCCACAGGAATCTATTGAGGACCAAGAAATGCCAACGAACTCGACGGCGAAAGTGGCAAAGCCAAACAAAAGGGCCAAAAACAAGACCAACAAAAAGCAGCAAACAAAGAAACAATGTAAGTTGAATTAAAGGGATTAAAGGAACTGATAAACTAATAAATCTCTATTACAGATCACAGCGATTCAGAGGAAGAGGTTACGCAAGTTATCTAGAAACTAACTTTATGATAGATTGATAAGCGAAAATGTTTTCTATTCAGTTTTATTTAGACTTAAAAGTACGGCTAAAATCAGTCTAGGCTTTAACAGAAATTGTTTCAATTGTAGTTCCCAATTATTTGCTTGGAAATAAGATTAAAGTTTATAGCTCTAAATATAAAACCTAGACAATGTTTAACTTAAGAAATATTGCAAGTAACTTTCATTTCATTTTTCATACTTTTTACAGCAATAACGATTTATTTTCTTTTTAAGCAACAAACTCCCAAGTAATTGTGCGTCGATATTGCATTTCAAAGGTTTATTTGTGTTTTTGGTTGCTTGGTTATCTGCGTTCGTTGTTTGTTATCTTTTTTAGCCAGCCAATCCAGCCCCCTTGGCAAACAATCGCCTAAGAATACGAACTGCTATTTGATTTGCTGTTTATGGTGTATTAATTCTCTTGTTAATATACATAGTTTATTTTATGTAAGGTGTATGAGTGGGTGTTTGTTGTTGTGTACAAATATAAAGAGCTATTAACAACGGACCAAGGCTACAATTAGTTTTGTAAAATCAGCTTAAGACTAAGTTTATACTCAATCGCGTTTAACTACTACATATTTTATTGCGAGCACCGATTGCCACTACTTTCCTACGCGTTTTTTTGTTTTAGGTTTTCCGTTTTCCGCTTTTTTTTTATGTTTTGTTCGTGTTAATTACATTGCAGCTTTTTGTGGGTGTGTTTTTTGGGGAAAGTGGACTGTTCTGGGTAGGATCTGTGGGGCAGTGGTGTGTGTGTGGTGACATTTTACTATTTTCGTTTGTTTTCCTTTCAATTTTGTGGGGTGAACAATGCCGGCGTCCGGCAAAGGCAAATGCAGCAGCAGCAACAATGTGTGTGTGTGTGTGTGGAGAGCTCTCTTTTGAATGACGGGTGGCGGAATGGCTAGCGTTAGAAGGAGTAGACATCGTCGGCGTCCGCCTCCTCCTCCCCTTCCTCCTGGTTAACAATCCGCCCGCCAGCGGCACGCCTTCAGGTGGTGTCGTTGCCGATGCCATTCTTCTGGTCCAACTTATTCGAGCCCATCTTCACCCTGTACACGAAAAACGTAATGATCTCCTTCTCCTTGATGGGTATCGTCTTGAAGTGCTTCATGATGGTCTAAATAAGCAAAACGATGGCGAGAAATAAACGAAATAAACGTTTAAATAGGGCAACACCACCACTTATTACGTATTTAAATAATATAAAACAAGGTACAAACTCACATCCGCCAGCTGTGCTCTCTTCATGCCCTGCCGCGTCTGGACGTTGAAGTGTCGCTTGTAGCGGCGCAGCGCACTGACGCCCAGCTTGTGGAGATCGGGAAACTCATGCAGATCCGTGTCTGTCTCGTTGCTATCGTCCTCGCTGTCCTTGCGCCGTCGCTTTGTGCGCACCGATTGGATGCGGTCCTTGTGGTGGTCGCAAATGTAGATGTGCTGGGCACTGGGGTCGCTGCTCAGCTTCAGCCGCTTCTGGGCGACCGTCTTCTGGATGCGCTTGCTGTAGCTGGCGTAGCCGGCCTGGTTGCGACACCGTTCCATGTCGTCGATGAGGCAGCAAGTCTGGTCCGTGTGCCCGCGGCTATCCTCCTCGCCGGTGCTAAATCCGTTATTCATCCTATTCTTTCCGGGTTGCCTTCGCTTTTCTACCCACTTGCTGTTTTTCCCAACTTCTGCTTTGCTTTTCTTTTCGCTTTTTGCTTTGTGTTTGCGTTGCCCAGTGTGACCGCAATCGAGTCACTGAAAACATACCTTCCGGCATTCAAAAAAATATATCGATAGTTGGGCAAAGAGCAGAAAATTAACAAAAATACATTAAAAATGCGACAAATAAATAAGAAAATATTTATTAGAAACAAAAAACAGTATCTACAATCTATTTTGGGGTATAGAAATGCATTTCAAACAAATATTATTTAATATTAGTAAACTATCGATAAATATCATGTTGTACATCTCTAAACATTTTTTAAACACGACAAAATAATTAAGTTTTGATAAATTTAAAAAACAAAACAAAGAATGTCACAATGAGTAATAGAGTGCGAATTGTTATTGTCGGTGACTCGGGTAAGTAATGCCTTCTTTTCGACTCCCGATTCCCGCCTAATCCTCTTTTATCCCAGGTGTGGGCAAGACCTGCCTGACGCACTTGATCGCCCACCACGAATCCCTGATCCGGCCCGGCTGGACGGTGGGCTGCAACATCCAGGTGAAGATCCACGAGTTCAAGGAGGGCACAGCTCGGCAGTGCCCCTATTTCGTAGAACTCTTCGACGTGGGCGGCTCGCTGAGCCACAAAAACACACGGAGCGTCTTCTACGCAGGCGTACATGGCATTATCCTGGTGCACGACCTCACCAATGGCAAATCGCAGGAGCACCTGCTCGACTGGCTCTACGAGATCGTCAACAAGGAGGGCAAGGATACGTACAAGTCCCGCGGTAGCTCCATACCCGTTCCGACGTCACCGCCGCGGAGTACCTTCTCCTCAAACGCGCCCGAATGCGCAGCTGCATCGAACGCGCCGGCACGATTCGATATGGAGGAGTTCCTGGGCGCCACACAAACGCCCATTTTGGTTATGGGCACCAAGCTGGATCTCATCGATGAGAAGCGGCAGCCCAAAACGGCGGTGAAGAAGGCGGGCGGCATAGGTATGTCTCCAGGAGACGCCTCTAGGTATCTGCAATAATCCATTCTATTTTTCTTTGGCAGCCGACAAATGTGGTGCCGAGGAAATCTGGCTGAATTGCAGGGACACCCGCAGCCTGGCCGCTGGCACAACCGATTCGGTGAAGCTTTCCCGGTTCTTTGACTGTGTGATCGAGAAGCGTGAATCGCTGGGCGGTGGCTGTGGTACACCAGACTTTGGCAGCTTTGGAATTGGCGCTCCGCCAGACCGTCGCCGTCCGGTCTATTCGGCAGCCAGCCCATCGGAATATTCACTGTACGGCGGTCCTAGCAGCAGCAGCGGCATGAGAGTGGAACCCAGTGTCATTCCCCTGCTGGACACCAACGACCTCAAGTGAGCATATATTTATGTAGCTATAAGATTGTCTTGTAAATATTTAATGTATTTAACAAATTAAAATTGAATTTGCTGAAAAAACACAGCCAAAAAATGCAGCCTAACTTAAGTTAGTCTTAAACTAAAAGGTATTATCTTGCCTTGAGGATATCGCGATACCAGTCGGGCAGAATTTGGTGCTCCTCGCCTCGCAGCACCTTGTAGCTTACAATCCTATCGTACGAATTGAAATCCACCTGGATCACAGCATAGGGATCATCGATGGCCTCCATTAGCCCCCTCAGTTGGCTGAGGAACTCCACCAGAAATATGGTCATTGCCGATGGACTCCACGGCTTGTTGCGTGCCAACCGGCGGACATCAAACTCCTGGATGTCACGCACCATTCCCTTTTCATCCCGCAAGCCGGCGTAAATAGTTTCGATGTTCACGAGAAACGATTGGCTCCACCAATTGGCCGATTTATAGTTCTCGAAGGATCGCCTCTGACCGGCAGTCATTTGGTAGGCGCTGGTCTTCAGCTCAACGAACTTAAGGTTGTCCAGCACTTTGGGATCCTTAAAGTCACTGAATTAAATCGAAAATAACAAATATTTATGCCAAGGTGAAAGGTAAACACTTACACTGGTTCTTTGCTGGCAATGCAGTCCACTTCGGCGCCGTATAGCAAATCAATTCCGTTCAACTGGCTGCTAAACATGGCCAGGAACTCATCACCCTCGTCGACCGGCACATCGGTCACTGGCCTCGACTGCGGATGATCGCAGGTCACATACTGCTCGAATTTGTAGCCCCAGGAGCACATGTCCCAGTCTCTCTTCGTCATGTTCTCCTTCCTCAGTCTTTGCTGCTCCGTTTCCTCCTTGGCCATGTATATGGTGCCGTTGAGGAGCGTTGCCTTGATGCGGAAAACGCAGTTACGCTCGTACTGCAGACACATTATCTGCCGGAGGATGCCGCGCAGCGTTACGAAGTGAGCCCGGAGACCTAAGGTCTCTGGTTGCGTGCTCCTTGGCCCGAGCAGCTCCGCCTTGTGGTGGTCTATGTAGCGGAGCATAAACTCCAAGTCCTTCTGCTCATGGCCCGGTTGCTTGCGTATGACATCGGCAATGCCGGCGTTAAGGTCCAGCGGCAGATCCGGGAACGGTGGACCGTACAAATAGTTGACTTTGCTGGTGTCGTCGATAAACCGCTTGCCGGTAATGCTGCAACATCCGATGCATCGCGGCCGGCTCAGGTTTGGGAATGGTTGACGGAACTGTTCTCCGAATCTGTGCTGAGTCCATGGCAGGCGTAGAGTACCGTTATCACGGGCCATTCTTGCAATTTATTCACCTGGAAAGTCATTTAGATTGTTGGGCGCAACAGCGCTCTTAAGCAGTATTTTCGTCGATATATTTGCTTTTTTAGGTATTTCTTTGGTATTTTGGTATTTTTAATCAAAGGAATCTTTTTTTTCTTTCTTGGCTTTCGTTGAATTCTCTATGAGTTTCGTGATATTTGACAGGATGCCCAGTGTAAAAGGCAGCCATAACTCTTCACAAAAAAAGTTAAAAAATTCGGCTATTGGCAGTGAGTCCTCGATGATGAAAAATACTAACATACTAACGTAAACAAACAAATCGATAGTATTAAAATCGATGATGACATGACGGCAAAATAGTAATCTGAACAAAGAAATCGATAGTATTAAAATCGATTTCGATTCAGCACCGCGCTCGCTGGGTAGTTACTTTTAAAACTTGTTTTCCTTGGAGTTTTAAAGAATAACATTAGTAAAAAACAAACAATTGGGGTTTATTTTACTGTATATAGCGCTGTTATTTATTTTCAGTGTGCAACTGAAACCGGGCTTCTTCGAGGTAACAAGATTCCCAGCGGGAATCCCTGCATTAATCTAAACTAATAAACGAATCTCGTGCTCTCAACTAAACATTGATTTAACAAACCTGGACGTACATACATACAAATATACATCGTGAACAGATTTCGCATAGCTTATTTACAGAATTCTTTTATTTTGCCGTTGGTTGGCGCCTCCTGCTTCTGTGTATTCTGCTGAGCGGGCTCGGGTGTCCTTTTTCCTATATATCTCTCGCTTTATCTCCTCCTTATCTCTTTCCGTGTGATGCAAAGTCGTAACAAGAAACCAAGTTGGAATGAACGAAGGAAGGCGGGTGAGCGGTAGCAAACAATTAACAGTTTAAAAAAAAAAAACACGTGAAATGTACATATAAATGCCTAAGAGCGCGCGCCTACTTGTAGGCAGGCCAACAAAGTACCAACAAGTAAAAAATAAATAGACTAACTCTACGCGTCGTACAGTACAGCTATCAACAACCTATGCCTGCAGCCCGGCGACCCTGTCTCCGGAGCCGGCGCCCCCATTGCCATTGCCCACAGACTCCAGGTCGTTGTCGATGAACAGGCACATGAACTGCACGCAGCGGGTGTGATAGTCCATCCAGGCGGTGACCTCACCGCTGCGCAACAGGATGCGACCAAAGGTGGAAGCTGTTGGCAAGGCATAAAGGGTATTAACAACTGATATGTAAGATATGTGACATATATTAACCCACCAACTTGCTGCAGGTCGTAGTACTGGCTCTCGATGCCCGCTCGCAGGAACATGCACAGATGCATGAACACATTCCGCTTGGGGGGACTCAGCAGTGAGATGTAGTCCATGGCCCGTGACTTGTTGCTGCAAGCCAGCAGATCCTCAACGAATGGCTCTAGCAGTGCCTGTTCCGGCATATCGAGCAGCAACAACAGAGCCTGTGCAGCAGTCTCCGCATTTACGGCTAATGGGATGGATGGATGGATGGATTGATGGTTAGTCAGAGCCTTTTTATGGAGGCAAACAGGACACTTACGGAAAGGCTCATCCGACCAGCTGTCCAGCCAATCGCGCAGCAAGTTAAACTGGCTGCCAAGCGACTGACGGGACTCGTACGAGGGGAAGGCGCCCTCCTGTTTGGGGCCCTGTTTGTACAGAAAATCAATCAGCAGGAAGAACTCCCTTGGCATGGTCACGCGATATTCCGGCGAATCGTCGTTTATCTGCATTATTTTCATAATTTAAATACAATGAATGAATCAATCTTCAAGGGCACAAAGGCCTACTCACCAGCTGCTTGATCTGCTCCTGCGTATACTCGCCCAATGGCCGATCAGTGCGGCACATAGTCTCCATCGAGAGGCCAAAGCAACTCGGCTGATAGTCTCCCGTGACGGTTATAAAGATATCTCGACCATTTTCCACATGCAGGATGAGTATGTCAAAGTTATCGCTGTGCCTGATCTTGCGCAACAGCCCGGCAATGGTCCGGACACTGACGTGCATCTTTAGGCGAATGCTGCGGGCGGAATCGATTAGCAGCGAGTCCTGCCGGGGATCGACATGCAGCCACGGCTCACAGATGGCATGAATGTCCTTCTCCTTGAAGCTAAAGTCAACCGGCAGCGGGCAATTGTTGAAAACAGTAAAATTCTGGGTGACCGGCTCATTGAATCGCACGCTACCGAAATCAATCACCGTCTTCTCCACATTTATCTGCGGCTGATTGTCATTCTCTCGCTTATCGACCGCCTTTAGAACCTCCTCCTGCACCCGCTTGTACTTGATGGCGTCGCGTGTCTTGATCTTGACGCGAAATACCGCATAGACCGGCTTGTGGTCGCTCTGTCGCATCTCCATGATGCTGTTGTAGGCCAGCTGCTCGATGCGCGTTCCCTTCCAGAGAACACGGTCACAGTAGGCCGGTGCCCGTTGCTTTTCGCTGCTGTCATAGGTGTCCGTGCCCGGATCGTATTTGTATGTCGGCCGAAACTTGATGTCGCCCTCGGTGTAGCCCTCGAAGCATTTGCCGCGCTGCATCTCCTGGCGCAGCTGGTCGTACTGCAATAGCAGCTCGTAGGTCTGGGCATCGCTCAACGGACCGGGTCGCTGCTGTCCCGGTGGCTCCTGGATGCGATAATTCAAGTCGCCCAACCAGAAGATGTGACTGATAAAAGAAGCCATTAATTAGCGTTTTTAAAGAGACAAAAGGCGTAAACTCACTCATGATCTCTGATGGTGCGTCCGTCGTCAAAGGTCATGCCCTGAACAATGGCATTATAGTCAGCATTCCGCTCCTCCACATTGGCCATGTGCGCCGCCAAATGGGAGTTGATGAAACAGAGATTGCCCTCGTTTAGCTGCAGGCTAATGCCCACGCCACCCTTGTTGCCCAAGGCATTAAAGACCCCACGGGCCACCGTCTTCAGGCGACACCGGGTGATCTGTGGCCGGATTTGCTGGCGCACAATCACCGTTAGCATGGTGGCAACCAGACGCTGTGTGCCCAGGACCTCGTACTTGGCCTCCGGATGAAGGCTATCCATTATTTTATCGCTGCAACACAAAGTTATTTAGCAATTTAGCTTGCAAAAAGTTCTATTTTGCCACTCACATCCACATCTTCTCGATGCCACCCATCTGGGTGGTCTTCACCATTTCGTAGGCCATTGCCTTGGCCGGAGCATAGAGCTCCTGCAGTCCAATGGCATAGATATCGGGCGGTTGGGCGGTGTGCCCCAGCCAGGCTCTCAGCGGATTCTCACCCTCGCCGCAGGGCTTGTTGTTCACATTCCAGGTGGCGCAGAATATGCTGCAAAATGTGGCTTATAATCGAACTTCAAAGATTGATTGATATATTTTTGAGCTTACTGCGTATCCTCGTAGACAATGTACTCGCTCTCCCGCTTCTTGAGCTCCTGCTTGACCTCGCCTATCTGACGGTAGTCATTCAGCCACCTAAAGTTCAGCACCGCCTCCGGATCGTACTGGGCCATGGAGGTCTTGCAGGATATGATCCTGGCATGGAACTCCTCGTAGTTGGAGGTCTCCGAGGGGAAGTAATAGTACTTGACGGGCCCATCTTCGGCCGTGGACAAGTCAAACTGTTGTGTGTTAATGGAACCCATGTAATCTGCGGGGGAGGCAATAATAACATAGATTTTATTAAAGGGAAACAAGTAAGGAAGCCCAAATCACAAGCAAACCTTTGCCTAAACTGAAGGCAGGCAGTCTTGCCTCAAGTGTTAAGTTAATTAACTAAATATTTAACTTGATTTACTGTTTGCCAATTAGCTAGCCTGTCTGTTGTTGTTTGCTAAATGAAGTACTTTATTTGTTAAGTAACTGGGGAGTTAACGTAATCTTCTGAAGCTGATAATTACTTGCAAGCTTCTTAATTATTACTATTTAAATGCAAATAGTTTTGGACTTAAACTAGCAGAAGAATCAGGGCTCACCATGCCTTATCTGGAAGCTGCTGTCGATGGCAAACACCTTGTGTATGATCAGCTCGTTCACCGATGTCAGTGGCGGTGTGCGCAGGTAGGAGAAGGCGACAATGGCGAAGGTGCCGCCAGATGCCGAGGATACCAGGGCCAGCAGTCGATTGGTATACTCATGTCCAACGATCTGATAAGCATCGAATATCTGTCGTAAAGAGAAGAAAGGCATTATTTGATTGATTCTGCGAAAGGAGCAAATATAATCTTTATTTTGGGTGGGTTTCTTGCTATCTGGCTGGCAAAGGCAAGATAACAGGCCAGGTTGCAAGTTGTCTGTGCAAACTATAATGCAATTCACTATTTGATCATCATTGAGTCATCATGCATTAAATACATAACCGTCATCACCCATTCATGCTTACACTCAGTATAACTTCGTCCTCCTTGAACCGCTCCTTGACAATGTCCAGCGTTGTCTTCGGCGGAGCTGTGCCATTGGGCAGCGCACTGTCGCCCACAGTCTCCATGTTTGCCTGTACTGATATGGATTGTTTGAGGGGGGGGATTCACCCAATACTCCTGACTGATTCCCGACTGTTCCTTCTTCTTATTTGATGAATACTGCTTCTGCTGCTGCTTCTGCTGGCTAATCTCGGAATGGGGAATAATACTTGTAGGGGTTTCTCTGCTTTTGCTTCGATATGGATATATGGACAATAGTTTTGTGGCCCCTCTCCTCCTTCTCCTTGCTGGTTTCTATTTTTAGAGTTGGCGTTGCGGCCCGCCAACGATAATTGGAATTCTTTGCCCTTCTGCTTCGCGACGGCTTCCGGTAGCAAGGGAAGGCAATGCAATGCAAGCGTCTCTGGTGGCCTGACTGACCCTGCTCTTCGTCAAGAGCTCTGCAGCCGTAATCTAGCAGCCGTTAACCGTAACCGTAGCCGTGGCCGTCCGTTTGTTTGTTTTCTTGCTGGCTTTATTGTTGTTGTCGTTGTCGTCGCTCAAGGTGGGTGTATCGCTCACGCACACACACACACTTGAACACTCGCAAACGCACGAAACGGCAACACTTATTATTCATCGGCGAAATGCGATGACAATAATTACAGCTCCCGGCTCTCTGTCTGCTTCGTTGGAATATGATGGGGCTGCCGATCGCTTCTCACAGACAAACTGGCACGCGCGCTAATTACGGCGCTGGCTCATTATTTTCAACTTATTTTCCGGGGGCTGGCAGCCGTTACTTGTTGTTCTTGTTGTTGTTGTTTATGGCTAGCCAGTGTGCCCAGAGTTGTCTGGGAGGAACAAAGCCATATTTAAATCAAATGATTTATCGATAGGTATAGAGTGACCATGCCAAGTAGAGAATTCTGACACTCCGATAAACTGTTTAATTATTGTTGTTGTTGTCGTTGTTACCTCGGCAGCTGCTGCGCTGCTCTTTGTTGTTGTTGTTCCTGTTGTTGTTGTTGTTGACTGACAAACAAGTGTTAAAAACTATTTGTGGTGCAATATTTTCCGCAATTATCGCTCGACCAGCGTCTTCGCCGCTTGCCAGTCGTGTCCAAGTTGCTTAAATTGTAGCAACAAAGGCAATAAAAAAAAAAACACGACGATAGCCAAAGAACAAACCCAATCAGTTGAACAAACAGAGATTGCTGGACTTGACTTAACCGCGCCAATCGCACAGAAATGAGCCAGAGCCAGAGCCAAGGGCAGCCAGCGGCGAAGGAGGCCTCCAAAACTGAGGTGGACGAGGCAGCAGCAGCGGCAGCAGCAGGCAAGGGCAGCGCCAAGCAACAGCTGGAGACCTACCGGGTGTATGTGGTCACCTGGAATGTGGGCAGTCGCTTTCCCGACAACATCTCGCTGCGCCAGCTGCTGGGACTGCAAGACGTGGATGATGATGACACCACCACCACCAGCAGCAAGGACCATCTGCCGGATATTTATGCCATTGGCCTGCAGGAGGTCAACGCGCAGCCGCAGCAACAGGTGCTGGGCCTGTTCAAGGAGGATCCGTGGACGCACAAGGCCAAGGAGCTGCTGCGCGCCTACGATTACGTTGCCGTCAAGACGGAACAGATGCAGGGACTCCTCCTCAGCATGTTCGTGCGGCGCCAGCATGTCGAGCATCTGCACGACATCGAGGCGGAGTTCACGCGCACCGGCTTCGGTGGCATCTGGGGCAACAAGGGCGCCGTTAGCATCCGCTTCACCCTCTACGGCTGCGGACTGGCCTTTGTGGTCGCCCACCTGGCCGCCCACGATCATCAGCTGGACGAGCGAATCGAGGACTATCGCCAGATATTGGAGAACCATCACTACCATGTGAAGCGCTATCGGGAGATCTACGATCACGACTACGTCTTCTGGTTCGGCGACCTCAACTTTCGGCTGCAGGGCGGCGACTCGGCCACCGAAGTGCGAGATCTGGTGCGCGACGAGGGTCAGCATGAGGCTCTAATACAGCGGGATCAGCTGTTCCAAGTGCGGGAACGAACGCAGCAGGCCTTCCAGGTGCTGCACGAGCGCCTGCCCGCCTTTCCGCCCACCTTCAAGTTCCGCGAAGGCACCTCCGACTACGACCTAAAGCGGCGTCCGGCCTGGACGGACCGCATCATGTACGCCGTCCAGCCACTGAACCGGCAACCGGGAATGCAGCTAGCCATCGAGCAGTGTTCGTACAAATCGCATCCGGTGTACACCATTAGCGATCACAAGCCGGTGACCAGTGACTTCACCCTAAAGATGTATCCCAATGTTCGGGTGGCGGGCGTGGTCTTCTCACCGCTGAGCGTCTGGCGAATTGGGGATGAGAACACGGTGGAGTATCGCAAGCAGGCCGAATTCGATGAGGGTCCCAACGATTGGATCGGCATCTATACCCTGGAATATGCCAGCTTGGCGGACTATGTCGCCTACGAGTATGTGAATCAAGCAGAATCGCCGCCGTCATCCGATTCTAATCACGAGCCCGATCATTTCGATACGCCATCGCATCATCGTCGCGGGCGGCATCATCACAAGAATCGTCAGCGGCTGAGGCGCCAACAGGAGGCCAATGCCCAGGAGCAGGTGCGCCTGGACTTTGCCGACGATGTGGAGCTGCGGCATGGCGAGCAGTATGTCCTGATCTACTTCCGGAGCACCGGCATCAGGGGCGTGACCAGCTTGGCGGGCATCAGTGAGGCCTTTGTGGCCGAGAAGCGACACGGCTCGCCGCACCGAACGGAATACCATGTCGACTAGCTGGCCGAGGCCCTGGATATCTTTATACTTTAGTCCCTACCTCCCTTGCTATATATCTTGTAATCTTTACTGACGTTCTGTGACTCTGTTAAGTTTGCCTTGTTTTTTTGTGCCTGTTGATTCTATATATACGGCCCCACCCTACAGATAAATATGATTTATGTGTAATAATTATACAATTAGCGAATCAATCGTTCTGTTTTGTACTCTCTCCTAAACCGAATTAACCATTCCCCGAGTCCTGCTTTCGTTTGCTCATGCCTTCGTTCTGTTTTGGTTCTGTTGTCATTTTGTTATTTTTATTTGCACGACGTTGTCGCTGGAAATATTTAACCGGTTTCGTAAAGGTTAATTACGCCACACACAACCACCGCGAGCTATGTGTATGACACACCCGCACAGTGGGTCAAGAACTGAATGCGAAAGTTAAATCTAATATCTTTGGAGAGTGATATTTTTTCTATATGCCAAGATAATACTTGGTTAAATCCATTCCATATAGGGGCTTAAATTGTAGTCAATTTTTTACCAAAAATTGACCTATTTAAAACAAATAACTAGAACAATTTATTTTTAATCCAGCTCTTAACAGGGAGCCTAAAATTATTACAAAATGCATAAATAAATAAACACCAGGAAGAAGAAAATTTCGATACCATATAGAAAATATTTTATTGCATTTTTAAATACTGATAAGATATAGAAAAATATCTGAAAACTTTGATTTTAGTTATTTGTTTATCCTTCATTGGCATAATATATATTAAAATATCCACCAAATATAACCACATTAAGAAAGAAAGACCAAGTACTATATATTTTAAGAAAAGATTCCCTATAGCCAAGAACCTAGAGGCAATTTCCTTTGTGGTTCCATTATTAGGTTACGGAAAAATATCAAATAAGTTTTTATTACAAGAGAAATTTAAATTCCACAAAACTTGACATTTTTATAATTACCAAAAAGGTATTATTTGAAAAAAAAACCTAAAGAAAATAAGGTCTAAGAAATACATTTAAAAATGTATCTAAAAATTTTAGTATATGCATTATGACTTAAAATATTATTCATAAACATTTCAACCTTGTTTTGGGTTGAATTTTTGTACGAATTGAACCCACTGGGACCCAATTTAAATTCCACAAAACTTGACATTTTTATAATTACCAAAAAGGTATTACATATTTGAAAAAAAAACCTAAAGAAAATAAGGTCTAAGAAATACATTTAAAAATGTATCTAAAAATTCTAGTTTATGCAGATTTACTTAAAATATTATTCATAAACATTTCAACCTTGTTTTGGGTTGAATTTTGTACAAATTGAACCCACAGGGAATTTCTGTGGTAAATAATACTCATAAAAAAGGTTTTTTTTTTAGAAAAAGTATCTCTGCAACTGAAATACAATTTTAAAGTACTTTCTAACCACCGTGCGCCTTGGGTTATTTGCAGTCCAACCGTAACTGCGCGCCAGAAAAACGGTGGCTCCACAAAAGGCATTGGCGCTTGTGAAAGCTTTGCTGGTCTAGTAAACCCCCCAGGGATGATGCCTGGTACATAGATGCAGTCATAAACACAGAAGAAGATGGCATAATGCTGGAATGAATATGCAATTGAATTTGGATGGTGGCCCTCAAGCGGGGGAGCCAGCAACTAGATGGCAATGCCTTCGCTACATATATAAAAAAACACACAAACATATATACACAGACATAGGCCTTATCAAGATGTACACATTAATCAATTTACTTAATCAAATGAAGACATTTACAAACGTTTAGTAGAAAATATACATATATGATTACATAGAAGCGATTCAAGTTACTTGAAAGATACAGAACGAATTACAGACAAAATAAACCGAAACTAGCAACTCAAGTGTGCAGTCTTTTGTCTTTTAAACTTAATAATATTGTGCAATGGACCCTAAATGATAATGAGTAAACAGGTGGAGGGTAAAGTCCTTGGCTAACACAATACAAACTCTTCGAGGATCGCTTTTCTTCGTTAGCGAGAAACCCACAACCCGAAAATGGGTGTTGCTTGCAGCTGAAAACTTGAGCGATATTCGGGCGAGCTCTCTGGTGTTAAACATAAAAAATAAACATTTATTTATAGGAAATATATGTAGGCATTTTTTACGAACTTCTCCACTATGTTCAACCTTCTCCGCTGGATATTAAAGGGAGTACTTAGCTGTAGCAGCTTAATGGCTCACATACTGTAGAGCCTGGAACTAGGGAACCCAATTGCCGGATTTCAACTTAAGAGGGTTATATCGATGTTACTTCAGGGTATTGTTTTCCGCTAGTGTGAAACGTCTTTTTGCCATGTGTCTGTCTGTGTCAGCCAGAAGTCCGGGAGTGGACCTTTGAGGGAACTATGGTTTTAACATTTTCATTTTCGTGGGAGGGGCGGCGTTTGGCGCTCAATCTTGGAATCGTGTGTGTTGCTTAGGTGATGATGGTTGTGGGTTCAGCAGCAGCAGCAGCAGCAGAACTCTACTGTGGCAATCCAAGGGTCTTGCGCACCAGTCGTCGGGCGATGCTATTGAACTCTTCTCTGCTCTCGCGCCACATGATGGCCGCATCGACATTGGCGCCGCTCTCATCATTGGGTTCTGGTTTAAGGAGATGATGGGGAGTCCTTTTTAAGGCTTTTAAGGATTCAAGTGGCCAACTTACCCGCCAGCATGCTGACCACACTGAGCAAGATCTTCTCAACGCTCTGCACGGGACTCCAGCGTTCAGCGGATAGCTCGTAGCCCATGGGATCGTCGCCGGGAGCGTGTAATATTGATATGCAGACGCGGCCATCGGCGAAAATGTTGGGATGGAACATATTACAAGTGAATTTCATTTTTGGCGGACTCAGTGGGTAGTCGGGTGGAAAGACCAAACGGGCGGGAAAGACGCCGCCTTCGAAGCAAGTGCCCTCGGGTCCGCTGCAAAGGGCAAAAGTCATTTTAGACTGATCTGCGAGTAACGAAATGCGATTAGCACTCACGCAATCAGGGCCTCCCACTCAAAGAAGTTGTCCTCGCTGATCGGTCCGGCCACAATGCCCTCGGGCGGGTCGAGTGTTAACTCTGCGAAAGAGAGAGGCAATTTAGCTGCGCTGCGCTTTGGACTTTGGCGTTGTATCTTCTTACGTTTGTATTCCGCCATTAGGCGGCGCAGTGCGGATCCAGCCATTTTCTCGTTCCTTGTTTTCCTCCTCCTCCTCCTCGTCCTCCTCCGCGTTCCCTCTCCGTTGACAACTGTTCCTGCTCCTTCTCCACCCGCTGTCTCAGCTCCTGCCCCTCTCCTTGGTGCTCGTGCCACTCCACGGCACGCCAAGATGGTGTCTTCGTTGTGGTCGCAACGGGGCGCACAGCTGCCGGAGAGCTCCTCGTCTCGGGCAGTGGATTTATTGGAGACACGTAGGACTAGGCGTTGTAGTAATTATTTATACTGAATGTGGCATTTGACATAGAGCTGCAAAAACATCTATGTCATTATCGATACTATCGATGTTTTGGGAAGAGGCGATACGTTGATGTTTTTATTACGCATCGATATTGGATTGGTCACAAAAGTAACGTATATTTAAAGTTTTTTTTTTGTTTAAGATCTATGTAGTGTCATTTATTTGTAGATTTATAAAACTTCAGGTGGTGGGCACCGATTTAAGGCGGCTTACGATAGTTGTGCCACATACAGGGTTGCCAAGGATCCATTTCTGGGTTTATGCAGTGCAACAATTCACGATAAAAAATCCATTTAATAGGTAATTTATAATATTAATAGTGTTCAGGCTTAACTCTGTCTTATAAAATATAATTAAATTTAAAGTAAACATTTAATATTGTGAATTGACTTTGTGAAGTCTATTTTTTAAACACAGCGAATATAACACTGCTTGAAGGTCGGGGCATAAACTTCTAGGGTTGCCCAGATACCGAAAGACAACAGTATTCTGGACAATAACAACTTTTGCTAAATAATTTGTTAAAAACTGCCGAAAGTTAGTCATTGAGTACTCAAAAACAAGGACCTGGAAGAGTGGCAGCTGACCTTCGTCCGGGAAAAGCACAAGCACAAGCACAAGCCACCCCCAAAAAACCGGCATGTCTCATCAGCACCACCCACGCAGCCTCCCGCCAACAAATGGACCCCTACCGGCCAGCGGTGGCTCCTCCCGCCTGGCTCTGTGCCTCATCCACTTCGTGCTCGCCGTTAGCTCAGGCTGGGGACTGAAGCAGAGCACTGGACGCCAAGCGATGGCCGCTTTCGGGATCTACTTCGGTCACAGTCTGCTCTGCCTGCTGCGGCACACGCATCCCAATCCGGGCACGCTCCAGCGGCTGGTGTGCGACAAGTCACGTCGGTATTCCTCCGTTCTGTTCGTCACTTTGGTGGTGGGTGAGCTGCAGGCCCTGAATCCCGCCACCCGGCTGGGCGACTTTTTTGGCGCCGATTGGGAGCGCCTGGCCTTTGGTCTGTGGAGCGGAGCCCTGGCGCTGGCCGTGGCCAGTCTATGGCTAGGCGGCAGCAGCAGCAGCTGTAATAGCAACAGCAGCAGCAGTCGCAGTCCCAGTTCCCTAGGCGCCACCTTTGTCAAACTGGACGCCGCACAGCTGGGCCTGTGTGTGCTGTGGAATGTCCATTGTCTGTGGCGCATTGCCGTCGTCGATGAGCACTGGTGGTCGCTCGGTTTGGCTCTGCTCGTACTGCTCAATCACTTTGTCCTGTGGCGGCTACCCTTGCACTTCAACATCACCCAGCTCGAGGTGGCCACCGTGGGCATGTGCTTCTCGGCCATCTTTGCGCTAAATGCCATCCAGGAGCAGGTGGATGCCGTAACTAGCTGAGAGGAGCTGGTGCTGGTGGTGCCGGCTGCTGGAATGGAATGGAGTCTCTAGTCTAAGCGCAAATTCATATTCTTCGTTCAGCAGTTGAGCTTTAAGTTGTACGTTGTTGATATAAAGACTTTATGTGTGTACCATACTTAATAAATCATTAAATGACGCATTCGTAATTGACCGTGATCTCACCACAAAAGAATATCTGTTTAATTCCTGAATAGGTGTTCATTTTGTCAAAAATTAAAGGGAAAAACAATTTAAAAACAACGTTTAAAACAATTTAAAAATAAATCAAAATATATCGAAAGATCTAGATATATTACAAAATATATCGAAATATATCGGTATCGAGGATATTATCCTTGACCGTGATCTCACCACAAAAGAATATCTGTTTAATTCCTGAAACAATTTAAAAATAAATCAAAATATATCGAAACATCTAGACATATTACAAAATATATCGGAATCGCGGATATAATCCATGAATATTCCGTTCCTCCCAGGACAAATCAAGCATATTTGGTTTGGTTCGAAATGCCATTTAATAAACAGTTTCATTTTAAATATATAATGTATATAGTATCGTAATTGACCGTGATCTCACCATAAAAGAATATATGTTTAATTCCTGAATAGGTGTTCATTTTGTCTAAAATTAAAGGGTAAAACTATTTAAAAACAACGTTTAAAACAATTTAAAAATAAATCGAAATATATCGAAACATCTAGATATATTACAACATATATCGAAATATATCGGTATCGCGGATATAATCCTTGAATATTCCGTGCCTCCATATTTGGTTTCGAATTTAAAGGGTAAAACAATTTAAAAATAAATCGAAATATATCGAAAGATCTAGATATATTACAAAATATATCGAAATATATCGGTATCGAGGATATCATCCTTGAATATTCCGTTCCTCCCAGAACACAAACCAAGCATATTTGGGTTCGAAATGCCATTTAATACACAGTTTCATTTTAAATATATAATGTATATAGTTAATATTATTTCTCTATGTGCTTTATTACATATTGATCTGGGATTTAGCATTGCTCAACCCTTGATTTCCTCGATTTCGAGGAGAGTCGCAAACGAAACTAGCTTTGATTCTTGTTAAGGAAAAGTGAATAATATAAAAAAAAAATACAATAATATATATATAAATCGAGGGAGAAGAATGTGAAACGAGTTTCTAGACCTAGGACAAGGCGGGATAGATGATTGGATGGATGGATAGATGGGTGGGATTTCGCTTAAAGGAGTAGCCATCGCCTAGGCATGGGTGCTGTCATCCTCAACAAAGTCCTTGGCCTCCTCCCGCGTCACACAATCGATGTGGCTGACCTTATTTCGGAACCGCACGCCATAGAATTTGTGGGCATTCTCCAGCAACTCCGGCCGGAACGTGGTCGTGATGAACTGGGCCGTATCGCTCAGCTCGTGGATCATGTCCGCCACCGCCTTACGATGCATGGCATCCAAGGCCTGTTTTGGGGAAATAAAGAAAATAATTACATTTTACATTTGTTCAGAGAGAGAGAGAGAGAGAGAGTAAGCCCTGTGTTCGCACCTGATCGATTTCGTCAAATAGATAGAAGGGAGCGGGATCGCACTTCTGAATGGAGAAGATCAGGGCCAGAGCGACGAGGGACTTCTGGCCGCCGGACAACTGGTTCATCTCTCGCATTTCCGCCTCGACGCCGGTGAACGAAACCCGAATGCCGATGCCCGTGAAGGCATCCGAATTGGCCACCTCCTTTTCCATCTCCTCGCTGTCATTGTCCTTGGTCTTCAGGATGAGAAAGCCGGCGCCCTGCGGCACCAGCTTCTTGAACACCTTGGTGAAGTTCTGGGCCACCTGTCGGAAAGTAAACTGAATGGCCTCCACCTTTTGCATCTCCAGCGATTGGATAAGCATGTGAATCTTCTGGTCGCCAATGTCCAGCTCCTCCTTGCGCCTGTAGAGCTTCTCCTTCTGCTCGGAGAAGCTCAGGAACTGATCGAGGGCCTTCTTGTTCACATGATTGTACTTCTTCAGATGCTGATTGGCCTTCTCCAGCTCCTTGAAGATATTCTTCAGGGAGATGCGGCTGTAGGCGGCGTCCACTTGCGGCAAAGCACCCAAGCTGGCGATCTTTTCGGTGCACTCATCGATCTTCTCGTTGAGCATGTTCTCCTTGGTGGTCCACTTCTCCAGCTGCTTCGAGTCCTTGTTAATGTTCTCCTCGGCCTCCTTCTCCTTACGCACATGCGCCTCCAGCTCCACCTGCAGAGCCTTTTGCAGTTGCACGGCCTCGCCCACCCGCTTCTCGATCTCCTCCAGATCGGCATTGACCTTCTTGATGCGCTTCTCGGCGGATACCAGCTCCGTTTTGCAATTGTTCAGCTTGCGCTTGCGATCCTCCACAGAGATCTCCTGCAGTGCCTGGATCAGCTCGTCACGGCGCCGGAACAGATTGTTGATCAGCAGATTGTCCAGCTTGTTTTTGCGCACCTCGAACTGCATGCGCTGCGTGAAGGCCTCCTTATTCTCCTGATTCAGACGACGAATATCATCGTTCAGCTGGTCAATCTCCTTTTGATCCTGCACGGACAGCGTTGACATTAGCTCCTGCTTCAGCTCGGCTTCCAGGCTCGATTTGGTGCTATTCATCGACTCCAGGGAGGCCTTGCACTGGGCCAGCGAGCGCTCCTTGGGCGCCCGATACTGTTCGATGCGCACCAGCTCCTCCTTCATCAGCCGTATCTCGCCCTGTACCTTCTCGAATACATCCTTCGACTTGCCCTGCTTCGTCTCCGTCTTCTGCATTTCGGACACAATCGAATTGATGCTATTCTCGGTGGACTTGAGTTCGTTGCGCAGCTTGCCCAGCTTCTTCTCAAAGTCGGTGATCTGTTGGGTGTATTCCGTGCGCTTCTTCTGCATCTCCAGGCGGGAGCGTGATGTATTGAAGTAGCCGCCGGTTAGAGAGCCCTTCGACGATACCTGATCGCCGTCCAGGGTCACACAGTCCAGGCCCGTGCTCTTGGCCAGCTCGGTGGCGCGCTCCAGATTACGGCATATCAGCGTCTTGCCAAAGATATAGCGCAGCGCCTTGTCGTGCTGCTCGTCGTACTTTAGCTTGGAGATCATCGGTATGGAGTCGGGATCGTCGGGATAATCATGGATCTTCACTTGCAGACGATTGAGGGGCATGAATGTCACCTCGCCGGGCAGCTTCAGTTTGTTCATCTCCTTCAGGATCTGTGTGCCCTCGTATTCCGATTCGACGATGTGATGGAACAGCCGGTTGGCGGCCGTCACCTCGACGGCGGTGTAAATGGTCTTGTCGCAGCTGAAGTTCTCAATAACCGGGCCGTAGTAGGCCCTTGCTATTTCCGCCGACTGTCCACCGCGCTCGACGAAACTGTCCAGGACCTTGCGCACCGAATCGCAGCCGTTGAGGATCGGCTTGCCGGCCATACTGCGCAGCGCTTGATCCGCCCGGGATAGCTCCTCCTTGTGCGTCTGCAGTTGCTGCGTCATCTGGGTCTCCTTGCGCCAGAGCTCGTTGCGCATGGACTGGTGCTGATCCTTGGTCTTCTTCAGCTCGTAGTACTTCTTGTTGTGCTCATCGATTTGCAGTCGCAGCTGCTCCAGCTCCGACGAATGCTCCTCAATCTTCTGGCCGAGATCCTTCTCGGAGGTGGCGTCCTTCTTTAGATCCTCCACGAGCTTGGCATGGTGATTGATCTTATCGCGCGTCTGCTTGCTGATGGACTTTAGTTCGTTGGTTATCCACTTGTCGCGATCCTCGCGCGACGAGAACTGCGAGCCGCGTCCCTGCTTGGCATACAGCTCCTTGCGCTTCTGCTCCTTGAGCTGCAGCTCGCGGGAGCAGTCCTCCTCCTTGCGCTTCATCGCCTCGTACTTGGGCTTGACGTCGTCGAGCTCCTTTTCGCGCTCCGCTATGGTCACCTTGAGGTTCTTTAGCTCCTGATCCGCTCGCTCCTTGGACTTGTTGTCGCCCTGCACCTCGTCGTTCAGATCGACAATTGTGAGATCCAGCTTGGTTTTCTCGCGCAGCAGCTGCTGCTGCTCGGTCATAAGCACGGAACGCTCCTCCTTGGTGCTCTGTACCTTCTTCTTGGCCTCCTTCAGGTTCTTTTGCACATCCTTGATCTTCTCCTGCGCCTTCTGGATCTCAATGTTGTAGGTCTTCTTCTTGTCCGATGAGGATTTGCGCTGCAGCAGGAGCTCCTCCAGGGCCTTGCGCGTATCCTTTAGCTCGGTCTCGTAGCGTATATACTCGAGGGTGCGCCGGGTCTTGTCCCACTTCTGGTACTCCTTTAGCTCCTCCTTCTCCTCCTCGAGCGTCTGCAGCCGGTCCTCGATGGTCTTCAGGTACTCGGAGATCTTCTCCACCTTCCCGTCCGTCTCGCGCAGCAAATTCAGTGACTCCTCCTTGCGCTCATCGTACACCCGCGTTCCGGCCACTTCGCGGAGCAGCTTCAGGCGATAGGAATCAGCGGCGGTGGCCATTTGATTGATCTTGCCCTGCTTTACAATATAATAGGGATTGGAGCTGGAGAAGCCGGCAGATTCGAGGAGGTTAACCACCTCGTTGCGCGGCACCACCTTCTTGTTGAGGAAATACTGATCCTTCTTGGCGCCAATCACGCGCCGCAGGAAGATCTCCTCTTTGTCGATCTAGGAAAAGGCAAGAAATTGGTTTTTTTTAAGCAGAGTTTCACTTTGGACCAAGAATTCTCGCGGGAAATGAATTGGTGAAGAAATACATAAATAAATATGCGATTACTCACTGGCACACGATTGTCCGAGTTGTCAAAGATGATTTCCACATAGGCGGAGATGACGCGGGCTCCGGTTCCCTCGTGCAGCAGCGACTGGCGCTGCTCCGGACGCAGGTGGGTGAACTCATCGCTCAGCACGAACTGAATGGCTGTTGAGAGGCAGCAACATACTCTTGTTTAGCATTAAGACCAGCCTTTGCCCAGCAAATCACTCACCGTAGAAGAAGTTACTCTTGCCGGAGCCATTGCGTCCAACCACGACGTTGTGACGCTTGTCGAAGGGTTCCACCACCGTCTGGTCCTTGTAACTCTTGAAGCCTTGTATAATAATCTGGAATTACAAGCGCAGTTGCCGTTTCAACTTTCGTCCGGGGTAAGTAAGGCATAGCCAGAAGGCTCACTCACCTGCTTGATGTGCATTTTATTATAGTAGACGGCGATTTCTGCACGAAATCGCGCTCTTTTTGTTGACAACAAAAATTAAAACAAATACGATGCAGTCCGACCGTAGCTGAAGCCAATCAATAAACCGAAAAACGCCGCGGGAAATATACTAGAAGTACGCGTTATCTGGTCACACTTAGTGCTTTCACTGATTTGATCGATATATATCGATGCAGCAAATTATTAAGGCAAAAGTGCTTATAAGCTGTTTGATATTCTTAATCTCATTTCGTTTGCTCAGTTTTATGTCAATTAATTTTTCTAAAATATTAAAAAATAGTTAAATTTCAAAGAACCTGGTCTCACTAAACTCGCTGTAGTGTTGGTCACATCGGCACAGATACATCGCAAAAAGGTCGCAATTTTTTTTTGAGCAGCGCTCACATTCCGGAAATTCGGCAAAATTTACGTCGGAATTTAAGAACATCAACACCTCCACTAACTGCAAACATAGAACACACAACTAAGGCAAAAGCAAAAGCAGCAGCAGAGGCACAGGACACAAAATGGCCATAGCCGAGCATGACAACGTTTTCATCTTTGTGCCAAATTTGATAGGTAAGTTTCTTCTTGTTTTTCTTGTTGTTTTTGTTGTTTTTTTCGTATGAATTCTCCGGAGGGGTAAACAAATCGAATATTTTGATTTATGGCCCGCCGCACACACACACAAACACTTTGGCATTTTGCTAATTGGATTAGTAGTTGGCTGGCAGCAAGAGAGGGGTCGCGCCTCGTTCCTCCTGGTAACCTGACCACCTGGAAGCCCCAGTCAGGTTCAGGGGCAAGCGCCACCCCGGCAAAAACCACCCCCTGTCCTCCTCTTCTTCTGCCCCAATGAACAAGCAAGTTATTGATGTTTTCAAATTGATTTTCGACATTCCACAGGCTATGCCCGCATCGTTTTGGCCCTGATCGCCTTCTGGTTCATGTCCACCAACTATGTGATCTCCGGCTGGTGTTATGTAACCTCCGCCCTGCTGGACGCCGTCGATGGACACGCCGCCCGGGCCTTCAATCAGAGTAAGAACAGCGATCGATCCAATTGCCAATTGTCTATCTGATTGCACTTTGGCCGCATACGTACGGCGAATATTAAGCACCTGTCCCCGGCCTGTGTGGCTCTATCGCTTGTTATCTGCCCGATATATACATATATTAAAGCAAATGGCGAGTTGGATGACGCAGTGCCTGCAATAGTATGAAAAAGCGGAAAGATTCTCCCTGTAGCTTAGGTTTTTTTATGTTATTTAGACTCCTAATGCTCCCTGTCTCTCCCTGCAGGCACTCGTTTTGGCGCCATGCTGGACCAGTTGACCGATAGATGCGGCACCACTGGCCTGCTGGTTACCCTGGCCTACTTTTATCCCAAATACATGTTCTGGTTCCAGCTGTCCATTGCCATCGATGTGGCCTGCCATTGGCTCTTCATGCAGACGTAGGTATAGGGCGGGCTTCTTCCTTCATAATTAATTAATATATTTTTACTCTTCTCTGCTATGGACAGGAGCGTTGTGGTGGGTCGCAGCTCGCACAAGGTTAACGAGAACTTCATAATGCGGCTGTACTATCAGAAGGATATACTCACCTTTATGTGCTGCGTCAATGAGCTGTTCTACGTGTGCTTGTATCTCTTGCATTTCACCTACGGACCACTGAGTGAGTCTCTAGCTCCTTACTTCTATTCTATTCCCGTAACTTTTTCATAACTTTTGCAGTATTTGGAGCCTCACTCTTCAAGATACTCGCCTTCCTCACGGGTCCCTTTGCCGTGCTCAAGGCTTTGATCTCGGTGATGCATGCCTATGTGGCGGGCATCGATCTGGCTGCCGTGGATGTGCGCGAGCGGCAGGAGAAGCGACAGAAGGCGGAGGGGGCCGCCACCGGCAAGAAACTGGAGTGAAATCTTCCAACTTCCAGCAAAAACCAAACAATTTTGATTCCAGAACAGAAAAAGAAACCTTAAGAGAGGACGTCGAGAACAGAGATCAAATCAGATCGGACGATATGCTTGTTTATGCATATGAAAAGGGCATTAGGCAACCAAATAGGACGTGTGTGTGTGTTTGTTAGTAGAATTTAAACTATTTTTATGCGCTATTGCAAGGATTGTTGACCTTATTTTGTATTTCTTTATTTTTTCTTTAGTTATTTACGGAATGCAGCAATTATTTTGAAAGAAAGAAATTTAAGCGATTCGTTCCAGGAAACACAGAGATGAATTTGAATAGTCTTAGACTGTAGTGGCCTGTAGGCCGTAGCTGTTGCATATATATATTTATTTTGCCTTTAGTTTAAATACATTTCTGTGACGTGACGCTTACACATTATATATTTTACATATATATTATATACATACAGGGCAGAGTCTGCGTGTATATTTCCAGGATATATATATCTCATTTTGTTCGATTCGAGACCGACCGACCTTCTTCCTACCAGCAATTGTCAGACGCAACTCTCTCAATGTAACTAATGTGTATTTCTAATCGTAAGCATAAACAAAACAAAAACAAATGTAATTGGAGACCTGCAGGAAATAAACGAAAATGGATGTGTTAATGTGCCGTATTTAATTATTTATTTTATTTATTTATTTAGAAAGCTAGCAGAACGTATTAAACTAAAAGCTTACTTATAAATAAGAGCATTGGCTGTTGTGTTATTTATTTATTTTCAGCTGCAATTGAAATTAATTTCAAAATTCATAAAATACAACTTTCTGGGCTTTAAAAGCTATTTAAAAACAAGAAAGGAAGCTAATTTCGGTTCACCGAAGTTTTTATACCCTTGCAGAATTTAAACAAAAAACAAGAAAGGAAGCTAACTTCGGCTCACCGAAGTTTGAATACCCTTGCAGAACTTTAACAAAAAATTAAAACCGAAAATCTGGAATAATTATTAGTTGCCAAATCTCAAGTTTGATGAAAATGGTTTGAAAATCGGCTAAGTTATGGGTTTTTTTTATTTTCCTGATTGTTCCTATGGCAGCTATATGATATAGTCGACCGATTTTTATGAAATTAATACCAAAATTCTGAAATATTATAAGATGGCCAAATATTAAGTTTGGTGAAAATATCTTAAAAACTGACAAAGTTATGGTTTTTTCATTTATTTTCCTGATTGTTCCTATGAAAGCTATAGGATATAGTTGGCCGATTTTCATGAAATTTAAACCGAAATTCAGAAATAGTAAAAAACGGCTAAATACCAACTTTGATAAAAATATATTGAAAACTGACAAAGTTAAATTTTTTTACCAAAAATTTTTCGATTGTTCCTATGGCAGCTATATGATATAGTTGTCCGATCCGGCCCGTTCCGACATATGTAGGAGTGAGAGTATATAGAAGACAAACTACAAAGTTTCATTCAGATAGCTTTAAAACTGAGGGACTAGTTTGCGCAGAAACAGGTAGACGGACATGGCTAGATCGACTCGGCTGTTGATTCAGATCAAGAATATATACAAGTACTTTATAGGGTCGGAAATGTCTCCTTCACTGCGTTGCTGGGTATAAAAATTGTAGGTTTTCGACTTTTTTGTCGGAACCAACTAGGCCCGACATTTATAGTCAAAATTTATCAAAGGTAAAATAAGCTCTCCCCCTCGCGGTCTAACCATTCGAGCTGTTTTTGAATTGCGCGCCGAATTTGTTTCTTCTTCTTCTTCTTTGAACTATTGGCGCCGTCAGCTGTCGCACAGGTGGAGCAGTGCAGCCCTGGGCCGGATTTTATACAACATAAACATTCTCGAGAGATCTTTTCGGACGGAATTCTGCCCTCTACTCGGACCGGAACCAGGACACGGGCAATGCCCTGAATCACTGAGGCATCGTCATGAAGGTCCTCACTCGTCTGGGCCGCTTAATGCGCTATGCAGTGGCCTATGCCGCCATGACACACTGCACCTTCGAGTACATCGGTGACTTTGTTCTGGTAAGGGAGTTCTTTCTTTAATGCCATCTTTGATAACCGTATCCTTACTGTTACTGCTATGTGCCAGTGTAAGGGACCCTCCATGGAGCCCACTCTCTACTCGGACAATGTCCTCCTCACCGAACGCTTGTCGAAGCACTGGCGCACCTACCGACCCGGCGACATCATCATTGCCATTTCTCCCATCAACGCCGGCCAGTACATTTGCAAGCGGATTGTGGCCGTCTCCGGGGACCCGGTGCTCACCCAGAAGCCGCATCCAATAGAGAACGAGTATAGTGCTGAGACTGGCGGCGGCGGTAGCGATCCGGCTGGCCCCAAGAAGATGCCCTTAATGGTGAGGGACTATGTGCCGCGAGGCTACGTTTGGATCGAGGGCGACAACAAGGCCAATAGCTCCGACTCGCGGTACTACGGACCGATACCCATCGGCCTCATTCGGAGCCGCGTGCTCTGCCGCATCTGGCCGCTTTCGGAGCTAACCGGTCTCTAGAAATGTTTGTTTTTCCTTTATTTTTGTTCTGAAGCATTAACTTGGTTTTACCCAGTGTTGAGCTGCCTGACCAAGTTCCGTGGTTGGGGAACTGCTGTAGATCATCGTAGATCATCATGTAGATTCCGCGCGATGTTAGATGTAGTTGAAGGAATAAAGCTGGAAAAGCTTCTAAAGGAACTGCCTATACATATTTATCATACATTTATTTAAACATTTCCCTTTCCGATTTCTTAAATAAAATAATTAGAATTTAACTGTAATACATAAAATGTTACTAAAAACAATGATATTGTAATCATGTTGATGATGATTTAAATAAATATGCGAGTGCACAAGTTGAGAGTATAAATTATTTAGCCTTTTTTTTTAAATAGAATTAACTAGGATTAAGTTTATTTTGGTTTATAAAATGCTTTAGTTTATCCAGACGTTGATTTTATATATTTGCTTTAAAGTCTTCTTTTTTAAATAATTAATTTAAAGTAAAACTTACCTAAATGCATTTTCTTTTTATATAGCTTTATATTTTTACGAAGTATTTGTGTCTTTCTTAATTATATTATATTTACTTTGAAGTTTTCCTTTTTAAATAATTAATTTGAAGTAAAACTTACCCAAATGCGTTTTATTTTTAGAAAGCTTTATATTTTTACGAACTATTTGTGTCTTTCTTAATTATATTATATTTACTTTGAAGTCTTCTTTTTTAAATAATTAATTTAAAGAAAAACTCACCTAAATGCACTTTTTTTTAATATAGCTTTATATTTTTACGAACTATTTGTGTCTTTCTTAATTACAGTCTTTTTAAATTAACATTTTGGCGGAGTTGTTCTTTTCTAAATCTTTTTATAATCATAACCTATATTTCTGTAATATTTTCCCTTGCCATGAACTTTTTTTTAGTTTTTTTAACATTTTACAAAATTTATATTAAAAATGTTAGTTTAATTTTTTAGGTATTGCATTTACAAAGATTTATCATTACTTTTAGTACTAAAAAATATTAAAAAAATATAGTTTTAAGCAAAACTCATTTCTTAAACGAAATTATAGTATTAATTATTATATTTTTAATAAAAGCAATATAAATATATGTTTTTATTGTCCCCTTTTATGATGATTTCTCACTAGCCTAGAATTAAATTTTAATAAAATAATAAAATAAAATATTATCACTCCCCGAATTTCCTATATAAAAATATATGACAAAACATAAAAAACATATTTTGTAACCTCAGAAAATGCACAAATAAAATCCAACAGAAAAAAACCAAAAAAACAAGCATAGAATATAAAAAATAGCATTTATTTAACTAAATTATAAACGTATTAGTTGTGCTGTTGACCTAATAAAAAATTGCACTATGGATCTGACCACTTAAAGCAGCCATTTCACGCCTTGTTCGGATCCACCTCCTCCCTCTGCTGCTCCACGTAATACAGGTTGTACTTCTTCTTGAGCACCTGGTGGACATCGTCGCGACAGGTTATAGCCAGCCCCCGCTGCTGATAGTCCAGATATGTGCGAACAAACTGCCTGTTGGTCTGATGCACCTGCGGATGCTCCAGGAACTCGGCCACAGGCATCCACTGGAGCTTGGCGATTTCACGCTCGCAGCGCTGGAAGTCCAAATTGAGGGGCTTCAGGCCCACCACTACATACAGATCGGAGCAGCCGAAGCTGCCGCCATGCGCATGCCGGAGGCTGACCACCGAACGGAACTCGGTGCGAATACCCGTCTCCTCGGCCACCTCGCGTATCGCCGCATCGATGAGATTCTCCCGGGGCTCTACATAGCCGCCTGGCAGCTTCCAGCTATTGGGTATCATTGCATATCGATCGGACACAACCAGGACCTCGTCCTTCTCGTTGATCACCAAACCGCCGACGCCCATGAGCGTGTGGGCATAGGTGGGCAGATTGCTAGACTCGTCCAGGGGCAGCCAGCGGTAGAGAACAACCTCGCCGGTGCGGGCATGATGGAAATCGAAGCCATTCTCCGCTAGCACGGGCACCCAATCGGCCTGCTCTTTGTACACACGAAACCAAATCGCTCGGTTCTTGTTTGCCACCCAAAACTCCAGAGATTCTGCGAATTTCAAGGGAGGATCATGTGTCGAAAGATGTATGCAGTACTCAATTTCATACTCACTCTTTAGTTTATCCCTGAAGCTGCTGGTATTATCCACTTGCTCTTCACGTCCATCCACTGTAACGCCGGCAAAGCGATCCGTCACACCGCGGAAGACATCCGCTGGAGTTTCCATGACCTTGAATCTGGAACAGGGAATAATTTAATTGGGTGCACAATGATAGCCTAAGCCCTAACTTACCCCCTCGTTAACAGCCGCTGTGCCTGTGGCTGATGCTGATCTCGGTTTCCTACGTCTCTTAGTTGGGGTCGCAGCGCTGCCGTTGATGATGAGCGATGTCTAGCGTTTCGAAAAAGTGCGCTCCATGAATTGAACGCCGGCAGGGTTAGAACGTTTCTGCGACCCACAAGACCTGCGGCCAACATTAAATAATTGCGCAACTCAAAGGCGACAACGACAACGACGACGACGACGACGATGACAGAGGCCCGACCACGTTGGCGTCGTAACTGGAGATCGGAGGAGGTATTTCCAGAGTTCGTGGTGAAGCCAATCCCTGGGCCTGCTGTATACGTGTGTGCGTGAAACGAAGCAGAAAACTAAACGGGTTGAAAAAAAAGACGTACGGCTCCAAACATCGATGCAAATCCGACGGGCAGGTGGATAAGAAGGTGGAGTAAATAGCCCCACTATCTATTTGCTGGCGCAAGATAAGCGATAAAGGCGCTGTTACGCTTCGGGTTCTGTTCTTGACAGTTCAAATTTGGCGCTCATGTAAGTGACACATAACACAGAGATGAGCGACAAGTCGTGAATAAATAAGGAGTCCAAAATAATTATATGTATTGTTTGGAAATTTTTAAAAAGCTTTCATAACGGCAATGTAATGTAATTGTTTAATTTGACAACTTATAAAATATTTATAAGATGATCTCTTATTTTACAAAAATTTAATTGATTTCCGGAAAAAGCTCATCTAGGACTCGTGACACGACACGGCGCACAACGCTGCCGCTCATCTCTAGTTAGCAACCTTGAATGACAGCCCAAGGTGCGATTGTATGTGTGTGTGTGTGGGCGGTGGGTGCCAATGTGTGCGTTTAAAACATTTCCGCATGGGCTCTCTTGTTATTGTTTGTGTAGGAACGAGAGAAGGTTTATCAAGCTGCGTTGCGTCGAGTGCTGCTGCTGTTATCAACGCGCCAGACAATTTAACGCGGGCGTTTAGCTTTTTACATAACAAAAACAGAGCCAACAAACTTGTCACTTGCAGCAGCTGAGCTTCATACAAACTCCAATCACAAATATATTACCAACAAGCGCTGGTGGTCACTGCAAATGATGATGATTCTCACTGTATCACCAGGCCGATCGATCTTGCCAGAGAGTTGGACACAATTATTTAATGGGACGCAATGCGCGCCACTACTGGACTTTGGCATAAAAATAAACAGAACAAAACAAGCGCGCGATTTCAATTCCTCTTCACACCGTTTCTCAAGTTCTAGGGATGGACAAGCTGGCGCATCAGCTGTTTTGCACAGGTGCCTTAGCTATTTCGCGTAAAGCTAAAAACTGTTTTTAGCATTACATTTTTAACACTTCCCCTCTAGTAATTCACAAATAATTATTAAATTATGGTTTATTTATGTATTTATTTGCATTAAAATATATTAAAGCGAGGTTTTGCTTTGCGATTGCATTTTATCGATATCTATTATCGCAAGTGTGGCAACACGATCGAAAAAGGAATATGGTGGCTTTTTACAGTTATGTTTTATCGAGTAAAAAACGCAAATAGGAAAGGTTCGGCTCCGCGTTTATATAGTTATATCGAGGTTTGTGTGAATAAAACTGGCATAAATCGATGCACAATATACAAAGGAGGCGTGGGACTATAAAGGCAAGGCAGAATCCGGAGCGAGGATCGTGTTATTTGCGTGTGTTCGTCTACGCTTTGAAAAGCCGGTCCGCCACGAATCGCCGGTCTGCCCCCTTCCCGCCACAATCGCCAGTGCTTGTGTGATTATGAACGCATGTATAAACAAATTCGCATTTAACATTTTTGAAAATAATACAAAAATTATCTACAAGACAGACACCTGTGCGAGAATACGCGAGCCAGTGGCAGTCGCAAATTTATGGCGCGTTGCTGCACAACAGTGTTGCAAAACACTCGTGTCTGCCGGCAGGTGTACAGTTAACTTGAATTTCAATAAGCAACAAAAATGGTGAAACGAACTTATTTTGGGCCATTGAAGGCCCGCGGATCGGGTGTGCCCTCGCGCTTTGTTTCGTTGTTGTGCTGATACATGAACCACTGGTCCTGGCGCTCCATGCCCTTCATCCCGTACGGCTCCGCCTCCTCCTCATCGTCCATCAGCCAAGCGTGCATTGTGGCGTTCAAGGCAGAGGATCGCCGGCGAGGATCCGGATCCAGCATGGGCTTCAAGAACGACTCAAACTCCCGGGCATCTCTGGTGCACCAGCTATATTTGACGACAAGAACAGCGCTCAGGGAACGCTGCTGTAGGTTGCCAATGTGGCGCAGCGTCCCATTCGAACGGAGAAAATTATGCCCAATGCTGCAAGTGGCGATCAACTCCTTCGGTATGGAGCCGCATGTCTCAATGATGCTCGCTATATGCGTCTCATCCAATGTGGCCCGGCCGCGACGCTCCTGGGGATTGAACAGATAATCACCGGTGGCCAGCTCCCAAAAGAGACAGGCAGCACTCCAGATGTCCGCCTTTTCGTTGTATCCGGCACCCAGAATAACCTCCGGAGCGCGATATTCACGCGTCTGAATGTCATCGGTGAAATGATGATTGAACCAGCAGGCATTGCCCATATCGGCGATCTTCACCTTCACCGGGCAGTACTCCACGGAGGGATCCTTGCGCGCAATGATCTCCAAATTTGGCAGGCAGCTGCGGCGTTTGGTCTAAACAAGAGATACCATCCATAGGTGAGTGAAGATTATATTATTAATTTATAATATCTTTCGTACCTTTCGTGCTCCTTCTTCGTATACCATTTTCATCATTTTGGCAATTCCGCTGCAGCTGCTGCTGCCCTGTTGCTTAATCTTCCTGCCCCGCGGTGTTACCACCTTGCCCAGTTTATATTGCTCCCGCTCCGCCTTGTCCAACTCCATGGTCTTCCTCTGGACATGCCATATAAACTCTAACGGGTTATTAAATAGCATTCGCACAGCTTCCGAGTAATTTCCCTTTGGCAATTTCCTTCCAACATAGTGAGGCACCTCCAGCATGAACTGCGCTGAGCTCCGCTCTCCAGTTTTCTTACCAACTCCGCCCTCCATCTGATCCAACTGCTCCACTTGCTCGAGATCCTTGTCGGTGAGGAACACTACGCCATCGATGGGTGGCATAAAGGCTAGCTTTCCGGTAACAGCCCGGGCGGCAAGGGATGGCGTCAGATAATTGTTCTGGGCCAGAACCAGAAGATCGTCAATGGCCTGCTGTCGCAACCACTGACGATGCTCCAGAAAGAAGCTCATGTTGCGCTTGGCGCGAGCCCGCAACTTGCGCTTTGCGGTCTTGGTCAGTTTGGTTGCAGCCGGAGCGGTCTTCAGTGTGTTCTTAGAGGAGGAGTTGGTGGTGCTCTTGGTAGAGCTTTTGGCGGTGCATCTGCGGGATCGCTTGCTAGTGCTGGTGTTATTGGGGTTAGCATTGGTGCGTCTGCAGTCATCTGGAAATAGGAAGCTGACCGAACGATGGGAGGCAGCCATGCCACCGGCAGCTTTTCTGTGTGAAGGTGATTTAAGATGGAATTAAAAGTGATCCCTTTTCCCCATTTTACTTGCACTTACCTCGGCTTGATAAGATGAGCGTTGTCCTTGAAGAAGCCGGTCACAACGCGTGTGGCCTGGGCGCGTATCGCCAGCTCGTTGGCCTCCATCAGTACATTTTCGGGCTTCAGATCGGTATGAATGATGTTGCAATGCTTGTGGATATAGTAGAGACCCTCCAGCACCTGGAGGGCAACCTGCTTGACGTTACGTATCGGTAGGCCCTGGTAGCGGGAGCGCTGGATCACCTTGAGGAGGGTATCGCCCAAAATCTCAAAGACCAGGCACAGATGGGTGCCGTGCGTGCCACTAACACTGAAGTGATCGGTGAACTGGACAATGCGATCACGCAGCGGATGCCATTCGCTGACGGCAATGAAATTAAGTAGCTCGATCTCGTCACGGGCCGTCTCGGTGAAGTGATCGGCCGACTTGACCATTTTGATGGCGCAATAGCGCTCCAGGACGCTATCGAAGCACATCCAGACGACGGAGAAGTGACCCCAGCCGAGCTTGTGGATGGCATAGTAACGATCTTTGAATACATCGCCCACCGATACCGGATGATAGCCACCGAATTTGTACTGTCCGGGGCTCTCCTTCTGCATAAAGTCCGAGTCATAGTCCACACTAAATTGGTTTGTCTCATCGTCTTCGACATTCTCGCCGCCCTCGCCGTCCTCGACGTAACCAGCGCCATTATTATTGTCATAATTATCGTCCTTCTCATCCATGTCGTCATCGTCACCATCCTCCTCCCGCTCATATGTCAATGTGGAGCCCGCGGATGAGCATGTATCGGCGTCCTCGCAGCTCTCATGCTGAATTGGTACTTCTGGCGGTAGTTCTGGATCCGTTTCTGACTCCTCACCTTCACCATCGTTGTTGTTCTCAGACTGCAGCACCAGGACATCGGTTCTTGGTTCAATTTGTTCCTGTTGATGATCGGCGGCTGCTTCAACTGGCAAATGGATCTGAGCCGGCTTCACGCTCAAATCCTCGTTGGATGACTCCGAGGTGATGCTCAAGAACTCCTCTGTTGCATCCTCCAGTTTGTTTGCCATCTCTAATGGTTATAGTTTAGGTAACCATAAATAGCTTTTATATATTTTTTGGTGGAAGAAAAATATAATTCAATATTGAAATGGGGAGAAGAATGATGAGAACAGAATGAAATGAGTGCGGGTCAGGTTGAGTCTGACAGACAGTTGGCGGCAAGGGACTACTAGATTTTGGATTATAAACATATTTTTAATGGGGCTTTATCATAGAAAGAATTTAAATTATGCATAGAAAATATCTTAATTATAGTATTTGATCATAAATTAATTTTTATTCGATTATAGTTTTGATCTTCAATTATTTTATTTATTTATTTGATTGTCATATCCTTGAGCTCGTTTTTTTTAAATATCTTAGCTTAAGAGCTATTTGGATGAGCTTGTCTTCTTATTTCTGTTTATTTTTTAATTTTAAGGACCCTTTTAGGATTATATCATTTAGCTATCAGAAGATTAATCGATAAAATCGAATCGAAAGTATTACATTTTTGATCTTTATGTGTTCAGTCTCTTCAATAACAATAAATCCACTGTTTGGCAAAGGTTCAGTTAAATATAAATATACCATAATGTGCCAGACTATATAGCCAGACTATATATATCCACAAATATGACTTACCCTTAGCGATTTTGGATCTGTCTCTGGGAAATAATTCTTCACCGCCTCGTTTCATTCTAAAAAATATAGATTTTCCTTGAGAAGTACTAATTTTTCTGTTGACTTGTTCGTTCAAATGATTGTTAACGAATGATTTTTAGTTCCGAAAACTGAAATATCCAGCAGCACTTTGTGCTAGGCCTGCTGTGATGTTAATTTAATGAATATCTGAAATTATCTCAAACTTTGTTTGAAGCTAAATGTCAGGGGAACTTGTTGAAAGGAAAATGTTTTAATAATTTTTTACGACTATTTTGAGGTACCTAAAAGTAGGCAATTAAATATGCTGGAGGATGTTATCCTTTTCTTGAACACCTTAAGGTTTGATAGCATACTTTTGTGCGCTTATCCTGAGTCCTTGCAGACTCTATAAAAGAGTCATACAAGGGAAACTGATTTAAAGCTGCTTCATTTATTAAAAAGACCTGAAGAACATTTTTAAGTGACCTTAGTTCTTTATCAAATATTTTAATAATCTTTTTGAGAGCTAAATAATAATTTTTAGATCTTTCAGATTTAAACAATATATTTTATGAGCTTTTCATTGCAGATCAAAATTCTTAAATATATTTTTAGACCATGTTTCCATTAAATAATTTTTAAATTATAAACTTTCATAGATAAATTCATTAGTTCTTAAATTAAATTTAAATTATTATGGCTTTCTGCTTAAAATGAACTTATTCCTTATTTTAATGTGTAATATATTTTATTATTGATTATTTAAGAATATTTTAAATGTATTTAATTGATGAGAAAATGCCTTTTATTAGCATATCACCATTTTACTTTTAATACATTTTAATACCATTAAAATATTATAAATACATGTTTTATATCTTTAAAATTACCTTAGTTCTAGTTTTTAAAGATTAACTAATATAGTTCAGAATTGAATATATATTTTATCATAATTATAACATTAATGGTAATGTTTCAGTTAAGAAAAAATATCTTTAAAAAAACGCCGACATTCCCTTCTATTTATGTAGGTCAATTCCGACCCTTTTTCTGTATTCTTTTTTTTACAACAATTAATCAGCACTTGATAATATTTTTGGCAATGCCCATTTAGCCTTTATGTTATTTATTTTCATTTTGATATTTTTTTTTTCAAATCGAAATTGCTGTGCAATTGAGGGCGAAAATCCTTTTGTGCGCCGTCGTGTGCGTTGATTTGGAAAGTGCCATTTGAAGGCAATAGTTGGGAGTTTACAGAGCAGATTGAAGGGATTATCAAGGGATCGTGTGGACATACACAGTTGCAACTACATTTTATATGCTATATAGAGGAGTCAGCATGCCTCACTCAGGTGCTTCAGTTTTTTTTTATTTTTCGGACAACAATAGCTCCCATTGATCCCTCCCGTCCCCTCTTGTTTGTATTTTGATTGCCAGCTTAACATGCTCGTCGTGTGTGTACTTAGTTTTAATTCATTTCCACCAATTTTTGAGGGAGAAAAATGTTCCAAAAATATGTGTAAAAAAATGAAAAAACTTACCCCTACCGGAGGGAAATTTTTGATTTGGATTTCGAGGCTGCTCTCTCTCTTCCTCTTTAAATATATATTTGCTCAGTTGTTTAAACAAATTTTCCGCTTAGGGTTGCGGATCGACCTCCTGTTTGCACACAATGGATTTCGATAACGATTTCCCTGCTGGCTTAAATGCCTTGTCAAATATTTATTAAAAAACGAAAATAATAATAATAATAATGGGGGGACAACAGTATTTTTAATATCGGGAAAACGTTGAAAGCCCCGAAAAAAAGCAAAGAGTTTCCCAGGTTCCCAGGCGGGACGACCCACCCTCCCCTCTTCTTTGGTGGAAATCTTGTTTGTAATTAGGGAGTTTTCCTTATCATTTTTTCCTCCCGCGAGGAGAGGAACCCTCCTCTCCTTGGCATTGTTTCTTCGCCAATTAAGCGTAATTTCAAGTGTCCCGTTCCCCCTCCCGAACTGGTTTCTCCTCTCGCCTCCTAATGAACTGTTTATGTGCCAAGGCACACAATGGGTGGAAATTTTAAATAAATTAATGTCAATTTTTCCCCGTTAAAATATTCTAAAGGTGGGTGGTTGGGTTGCAAGCCAGCTGGAAAGCCAGGCAATAATGAGCAATGGCTAGGCTTTTACTTTGATTTATTCCCTTAATAAGCATATGCCGAGCAGGGAAAAGCTGGAAAATGAGGCTTTATTATTAAGCCATTCGCACACACCCCTTTTTTTCGGGGCCTTTGTCAACAGGAAATTTTTTTGTATGTTTTCCAACAGGAAATGGCTTGGTTCTAAATGGCTTGGTAAGTTAAAAAAAATATTGAGAATTTTAATTATAAATTTTATAATTAGTTGTATTTTTTCTATTTTAAATTTCATTATTTTTTAATTATTTAATATACATGTTATTTTTAATTTTATTAATGTTATTATACTATTATTATTGCTTAAAAAATATTTAAAAATAAATAAAACAAGTAGGAAATATATATTTAGGTATTTATTTAGCGCCTTGTATGGAATTATAAAAAAAGGGTGTTTAATTATTTAATCATTTATTTATTAATTTGGAAAACATAAATTTATAGAATCGAAATGCTTAAGAAACAAGTAGCTAGGCAAATGTTGCTAGCAACATGTTTAAGCAACACACAGGTTCAGCTAGCAACATGTTTAAGCAACACACAGGTTCAGCTAGCAACATGTTTAAGCAACACACAGGTTCAGCCCCGGGAAATAGGCCTCCCTTAGCTTGTGTTTTGCTTAAAACGTAGTTCTAACAACCATTTCCACTACAAAAAAAAACAAATATTTTAAATATTTCTTATATATAAATATTTCTTTCACTATACTAACTCAAAACAAGAATTCGAATTCATTTATTTTGTATTTGTTTTATATTATTTTTAAAGGGAGATATAGGAGATATGAATTACATTTTTCATAATAAAAATATATTACTTTTATGAACAAAGAACTTCCCCTGTAAACAATTATTGAATTAGGATTATTTTGACATTTTTTTTTTTTAATACGCAACAAAGGATCTTGAAAAAAGTCAGCGCCAAGCTCCGGCAGCTGATTCTTGATCCAGTTTCACTTCCACTTCCAATTCCCCCCTCTCAAAGATAATGAGCAACGTAATTGGCGCATTTTGCTGGATTTTTTTTGACAATGACTCGAGTTCAGTTTTGAGTTTGAGATGCGACGACAAAAGGACCTCGTCTCCTTGCGACGGGCAGCTGCAATGCCAATTGGCACACAATAAAGCGGCGGCACATGCCACACTGCCAAAAAAAAAAAAAATAGAATATAAAGAACAGGAGGAGGAAGACAACAAAAAAATGGGACTCCGAAGGACATAACTGCACATTGACAAAAAGGAAGCGTTGCCAAGACAATGAAGAAGTGAAAAATCTCCGATGGTGGCACGGCACAGCAGCAACACCCCAAGGACAGCTGTCGGCGTCTCCATCTGTTTTTCCCTGCAAACCCTCCTCTCAATCCCCTCAAGATCCGATCCTTTGCATACTTAACTAAATAATACAACAAATATGAGTTGATCTTGACACAAACACTTGATAATATTGAATGGATATCGAATCTCTATTGATTGAATTGATGAAATTATTACTTAAATTTAGATAAGGAATAAAAATTAGCTTATTTGAAGGGTTTATATGTTTGAAGCTGTTTTGAAGCCAAAAAACCCCTGTTTAAGTTTTAAATAACTAAAATATTTAATAAATATATTAATTAAACACACAACTGCTTCATCAGTACCCACTTAGCTGATTGATTTCCTTCAATATTAATTAAGAACTCCAATAAAGAACCCAACACATTGAAGTTTCTCTTTAAAACTAATTAAATCCATAATCTTTTTCGATTTTTTCAGATGTTTCTTTCCATTTCCATAATTACAAACATTTAAAATGTGGAAAATAAAAGGGGTTTCCCCTATAAGCTGAAAGTAAACTTTTTCCATTACGCGCGACTAGGCGCGGTCAATCTTTAATTGGATTAGGCTACTCCGTGCGTGCAACCCTTGCCGAGCATCCCAGCATCCCGGCGATCAACTGTTGACCCTCCTGTGACCCAAAGCGACCTTTTGTGGAAACCAGTGGCCAATCAAAGAAATGGCCCTTTGGCTGCTTGGCTGCTTGGCTGCCTACGGATGCTGCAGCAGACCGGGAAAGCAAGAAAAACACGGGGGAAATTAATTAAGAAAACAGAAAACTCTCGCTCTCTGGGACCGTATCCCATAACGGATTTTTATTACATGTAAGTTATTTACGCACACATCAGTGAGCACATCCTTGCCTGCCACAAGGATACCTCTGACCCTATCCTGTCTGACGTAAAAACTTGCACAGAAATGCATTTACCTTTTCCTTATATGTATTTATATAATAGTCTAAAGGATCAAGAATACTTTCAAAACCTATTTTAATGTTGCAGATATAAAATTACATCAAAAAGACATAATTTCCTCTCTTTCTTCGTGGGAGTCTTGCCATTTGGAGTCACTGCCTGGTCCATTTATCACGCCATTCAGCGACAGGATGCGTCTATCCTGCAGGATATGACATGGCATAAACTGTTACACATCCTGGCCGAGTTACACATTCCCAAAAACCAAAGTGTCATGGATGCTCGACAAAAAACCTTATCGAATGTAAAGCGAAGAATGCGACAGGATGCGCAGCTGTCCGGCGGGAAGTCACACACACAGGACACGCAGTAACACCGCAAAGTTCGCGCCCATGTCGCGGCCGCTGTAATCCTTTAACTGTCACAAAACCAAAACAAACATCGAAACAGTGACCGGAGCGACGACCGAAGTGACCTCTTCATTACACACGGCGACAATCTTGGCGGGTCGTCACCCGTCGAAAAGGGGACGGTTCAGCGGCTTGGAAAATTATGCAACACGGCAATACAGCGTCGTGGGATTAGCGCAGTGAAAGGAACTACTTCTGAAGTCCTGATTCTCCTCCGGCTTCTCACACTGCTGACTGACCCTGCGCTCTTGTTTTTATTGCTTTGTGTCGGACAATTGATTTTGTGACATAAATTTCGATGTAAACAGCTTTGGTCAGCTTCACGTTTACGTTTCCACCCCGCCGCGGCCAAAGATGGAGTTGTCAATGGAAGAATCAGAGAGCAGCACATAAATCAGGTCAGTCCCGGTGATATATGGTCCATAGATAATGGTAGCTACATATATTAATAGTAATTACATTCATCAGCCTTGTGTCTGCAAAAGGCTCTCTTCAAGAAGAGCATTTTGCAAACAAAATCTAACTGCTGCATTAGGGTTTCGATATATATATTTTTGAATTGTAATTGAAAGTCTATTGTTTGGTTTAAAGTGTAATGGGAGTGAGGCAAAGGCATTAAATACTTTAATTGCATCACCCTAGCCTTTAGAATATATATATTTTAAATGTAGACTTGTCCCTTTTTATTTATTTTATGAGTTTACAAATTTAATGTATGGCTTAAAGCATTTTCTGTATATAAATGGGTTTTTTTTGTTTTGTATTCTAGAGAATATTACAAATAATAAATAATAGTTCTTGAAGTTTAATTAATTTAATTTAATTATGATAGCTAAACCCTCTTTTCCAATTAGTTTTTTATATTAAAAAGTTCATTAAATTAAGAAATATTAATCTTTTCCTTCAAGAAACCCTAAAAAGTAATCATTTTTCGAGGATAATAATTTAGAAATCGGACTTTAAACCAATTTTATAATTTTATAATCTAGTCTTTATAGAAATATTTATATATACTTTTATAACATTTAAAGGAATCCAAAATATGATCATATTTCGATTCGTTATCCTTTTAGCCTTGACCAATATGCTTTTGTTTTTTGTCTTTCAAAAAATAATCAACTAAAACACTAAAGTTTAAAACATTTTATAATAACTAAGCTCTCTTTTAAACCATTTTATAATAACTAAACTCTATTTTAACTAGTTTATATAATAAAAAGTTTATATTTTCATAGATTTCCCAAATCATTAATAATTTCTGTTAAAGATGCAAAGCTAGAAACCAAATTTCCCTCTAGAAACTATTATATTTTCAACTATTTACGAATCTGGTTACCTTGACAACCCACCCATTCACTTTATGGACTTTTATAATTATGCAAGGACCTGACCTCGGCGGCTTCCTGTAAGCGGAAACATGCCAACGAGGCATTAGAACCCGCTCGATATGCAAACATATAATTGAAAACTGTCAACGTCTGACAAATTTCCCGTCGTAAAAATGCTCGCGGCTAACCCTAAATTAACCGAAATACTAAATAAACCCCAAGCCACCACAAAGTCATAAAGTTCTGATCGACAGTCGGCAGGTCCTTCGAGAACGAGGACGAGGTCGAGGCCGAAGCCGAGTCCTTGGGCCGTGTTAATGTGTTAGGCGCGTGGGTTTAGGGTGGTTTCGGCCAGTAGTGGCTTGCAATTTGCCGATATGAATCTAGCTTTGTACTTTTGACAGTTTATCATTATGGTGGCGCGATCCTTGACCCTGGGTCCTGGCCATGGTGCTGGTGGTGGGTCATTACATAGTAAGCCTTGTGTTTTTAATTGATTTTCTGCACTTTTTTTAGTCATTAGTTTTTGGAGACTCGAGAGTCCCTGATAAGTTGCTTGCGATAGCAAAGCCATGATTAATGATTTCTTATAGAGAATATATAGTAGAAGGAAATATATATATTTTAAAATACTAAAGGGTTTATATAAAGTTCAAGTTTAGGGTTAGTTCTAGGGAAGGTTAAAGGCTGTTTAGATTTAAAACACATCTATTAAATACATTTTATTTAGAGTCAGTTAATGAAGCTAACTCGTAACTCTAAAATCATTTATATAAAGCTTGTTTATTGAGCTCATAAACTCTTCAAAAATCTTCCAAAACCAGCTAAGAAATTATTTAATAAAGATTTTCCATTAGGATTCCAACTTTTCTTATATATTTATTATTGTAATATTTTCAATATTAGCTTAGACTTACCAATAATAACCACAAATCGAAGAATGTCTGCTCTCCTTTTTCTTTTCCTTTGGTCTCGTTCTCACGTCTTCCCTGATGGAGGTCCTTTGTGTTTCCTTATCGCTGCACACGGCGCGCCAAAAACAAAAATCTTGAAATTTGCGAAATAATTCGCACACTCTGCTCCTGAGATTTATTATTTGCCAAACACACACACATAAATCTCAATCTGTCGGAGCGCAAAATAAAAAAAATTAAAGCGAAATGTGATTTCGAAAATGAAAACGAAATCATTGTGCCAAAATCAAAATTTAACCGCAAATTAGGCAATAAACAATGGCTAAAGCGGTCATGGGTTAATACGTTTAGCATCAGCAGACAACCGGGGTCACAACCACCGCACAGCACAGCAGCGCGCAGGCTCAAAAGGGTTAAGCTCAAGGGGTTAAGGGTTGCCTGGCTGGCGCTATATATATCATACATATATATATATTTTAAACGTGCGAAAAAATCAAATAAAGGAATCCAGTGATCTCTTTTCGACTCTGTCTCTCTACCCCTCCGAATTATTGCACAAAATGCAGCAATTAAAGAAGGACATTTTTTCGAAATGTCAGCAATGCCCAAGGACAAACGCCATTTTAGAGAGTATTAAAGGAAATTCTATTTTAAAATATTTCTAAGTTGGTTAAACAATTAAATATAAACTATAGATATAAACTATAGCCACCCCACGTCCTAATAAATGATGCAGTTTTCAGCTAAGCAAACATGTCATATGGAAGGCGTGGTCCTTTAACCATAATTAGTGTCCTTAGACACTAATGTCCTGCAACTGGACATTAGGTCACCATAACGCGAAAGAAAGAATATAAGGAAGAGTATAAGGAACATTTAAGGGGCTAATGAAAAAAGGTGGAGGATGAAAATCCAAACCAAGGCCGCCGCCGCGGGCTAATCAATTACGCAAACGCAACTTTAAGGGAAGACGGACGGTAACTTTTACATTTTATTCAAATTTAATTGCAGCCATGCATTAATTTTCGACCAAAAAAAAGGAAGGAAGGAACCTGATCGCCGCGCTGTCAAACGCTTGACAAACTTACTTCCTCGGGGTTGACATGTCTGTGATGAGGAGGTTCGACGGATCCCATGGATTTCGTTCCCATTTAAGAATAATTTGCATTTTAACCCTTTTCTTTGTCTAATGATGCACATACACTCGCACACTCGCACACCCAAGTCGCGGTGCTTCTTTGCCGCCTTGCGGTCACACCGCCGCGATCCGCGTTTTCCTCTTTGTATCGCTCTCGCCTTGGGCCGCTTTTGCTTCTTTTCTTTTTTTTTGGGTAGCTTTCTTCGTGAAATGAATTGCTGGAATCCCGGGATTTTATTTGGGTAATTTTCTTTACAATTAAATATGCAAATGGGCGAGCGCTAAACGATTGTTTTGTAAGGCGTTTGTTGGCATCATTTGCTGAGCGCGCGCGATCCTCCTTTCTGTATTTTCTAGAAGCTCCTCCTTTTTGGAATTGCTCTTTCAGTATTTTAATGCACCTGATTAGCTATTTGTTGCTGTATTTCCATTTCTTAAGTTAAATTAATATAAATCTTAAAAAGAAACTCAGTTCTCGAATCTTTTCAAATACACATAAGTGTTTATAAGTATCGTATTTCCTGCTGTTCCCATATTTGAGATTAGAATTTTCAAAGGGAACCTGTGAATTTCCACAACTTGGACAATGAATATTGTTTCTCAACTGTTTTATGATCTCATTTCATGTTCATGGTTTATCTCTTCTATATATCCCGATCAGAACAGTTCGGATTCCTCCAGGGTTTCTCATGCAAATCGAATGCCGATTTCTATGGTCTCCTCTCCTCCGGTTCGCTTCAAGAGTTTGAACTAATTAAGTGTCGAAAGGATTACCAACGCCTACACCCGTGTTGCTGGTGATTTACGATCCCGGTAGAGGGTGTAGCTACCTGTCGGCTGATCCTCATTAGCATGAGCCGACGACGACCGGTCACCGGAGGAGGGAGAAAGGTGGCATCTAATCCGTTTGAGTCCAGCTGAGCGCGTGTGCCATTCATTCACAGTCTTGGATCGCCATTCATCTCTTATTTCCATTCACACATGTGTCCATATATATATCTCTCTTCCGATCTCTACCAATCTCTGCTGATCTCATCCCATTCTAATTTCCAAATCGTTTCCATTCTTCTCTCCTGGCCTGGCTTATCCTTATCCCAGTGTTGTGCCATTGCTTTCGTATTGCAGACGAATCCTGCAATGTCTCCAGAAATCCTTTCCTTTGGGTTGCACAATGCTGCTGGGTTTCTGGATTGGAAATGAATTGGAATTGTGCAGCTGCCGGGGCGGTGTGGGTGCCCACATTTGCATCTGGCTTAAGATGAGGAACCTTTGGCTAGACTCTTTGTTTGCTGGTTATTTTTTTGTCTTTTCTTTTTTTCTTTTTTGTCCAAGCAAAGCGCAGCTGTCCCTGCCTGGCAGTGATTGACATTTGACAAAGAGGAAAATGTCACCCAGTTGGGGTAGGTGCATATATCCCTTAAAGAGTTTACCTTGAAGATTTTACTTGCTCCAAAATAGGTCTCTCTCTCTTGCTTTCTGTAATATCTTCATTGGCTGCGCCTGCGCCTGTCAGCTGCTGCACTTGGCCACGTGGTCACCTCAATTTTGGGCCCATCAAACGGGCCACTAACTCTTCTAATTGGCCCAAAAAAAAAAAACATACTATACCTCCTTGGCCCTATCGTAATTGGATCTGGGCTCTCTCTCTCTGGCTTTTTCTTGTTTTTGACTGCGTCATGTCACATGTTTTGGCATTGGGCAAGGGAAAGAGGGAAAAGGACTCACGCGTATCGATGTCGTACCTCGGATCCTTGAGCAATTTATTGCTCAATTTATATTTGCTTAGACTGCCAATAGTTCAATAATTCATAAATGCAAGGAAGCTATCGTGTGTCCTGGGAAATTTGCATAACCATGATTTGCATAAGGCAGCTGCCTTCGACTTACACTTCCACTTCCACTTCGACTTCCATTTCCCAACTCCCAACTCCATCATCCATCCACCCGAGGCGGCAAAAGGTGTGAGCGCATGTAATGAAAGTGGCTGTTGTGACTCTACCTGGGACTCTGGAATTTGTATACGGGATTCCGATTCCTTTGCCCTACTGTTGTTGTTTGTTCTCCGTTGTTTTGATATGTAAGTTGATATATGATATTTGATTTCTTGGAGAGAGACGAACGCGGGGCGAGGGGCGTTGGGAGTCTAGACTTTTGGGTGTCGCCGGGGTCTCAACTTCAATTATGGCAAATGGCAAGCACAGTGCTAGGTTAAGGCGTAGTTATGGGTTTCCATCTTCATCTCTCTCCATCAGCTGCTTATTATGGGTGAGGTTTGCCATTACCATTTTCCTTTTTCTTGAATTATGAAGGAATTTTCTTGAATATTTTTAAAATTTTATATGCGAAAAATAGTAAAACAGAAGAATCAGAAAACAGTAGCCTGTATAGTGGCTATATATGAGAAAAATATATATAGAAAAATATTTCTAAACATTACAAAAATTATAGTTAATAATTATAGTGAATTTTTTTCCCTTAAAACCAATTTAGAGATTGCTTTAAATTAAATTAAAATTGCAATGTAATTGAATTAAATGAAAATTAAAGCTTGATTGTAACTTTAAAGGTAACATATAAAATCCCATATAATTCTGCTTTACTTTCTTGTATTTATATATATATATATCTGTTTTTTTCATATATTTATTTAAATATATACCCATATTCCTTTTATTTTTTTCGCCAAGTCACAGCTGCCTCGGGCTGTGCCTCGCCAGAATTCTATGCAAAATAGTTGTTGCCTTCGCCCAGTCAGTGTCCATATGGTCACTGGGCCTGGTGCAGTGGAGCGCTGGTTCAGATCGCTGGAGCGGAACACACGCTACCAAAACCTAGTAGGTGCCTACCTGTACTAGGCAAGGATAGGACAGGACATGGACGGGGACGGGGACTCACCCCCGAGACAAGGCAAAGCGACTTTTAAAGTGTGGACTGCGTTTTCTAAAAAAAAAAAAAAATTTGTTTGCCAAAAAATCAAATTCAAGTTGGTGGAGTGCGGCAGGAAGAAAGAAGGAAAAGAAGGGAAAAGGATCCGATCACACATCAGTTGGCATTTGTCACCCTTTCCGTCGATAGTTTTTCCTTTTTGGCATTTCCCTACCTTTCATTAGTTGCAAATGCGGAAAATTGCAAATGATTCAATTCTAATCCGCATTTAAATTTTTCTTTTATTTTTTTTTGCACACTTCAAGTATGTTTCCTTCTCCTCTTTATCTCAGGGATAGGGTTATCCTCGGTTCCTTAGATCCTGAGATGATTTTGTCACATCCCGGCTGCTGTCAAGTGAGCCGCACTTAATGAAGTAGCAAAAGGAACAAAGATCGCAACAAAGATTGCGCCGATTCAATCGCTCAGGGTTTTCGCACGGACCCAGAGTTCCCGGAGTCCTTGGCAATTGTTATAATAATATTTTCAATGACATGACAGTCCCATAGATTTGCATTAATGATATGCGACCCCGTCTCCGTACCGATGCGTTGCGATCTGCGATGATGTGCAACATTTGTTCGTCCTGCCTTTAGGGGAAAAGGGTTGCTCTGGTTCCTTGCTGGCTGGTTGTCTGTCTGTCTTACCCCTTTAAAGACGAAGATCGTAGGAAGGAAGTGCGTTGCGTAGTCCTGGAATATTGGCAATTATGATGATGCATGGCGATATTATGCAGAGCATATGCAGATCACTCGAGCCTTAATCCAGATCTAGGACAGCCACAGCCCATAAGATTGATTATGTCGCAGCACTAGGTTAGGTTTTAGGTTTTTAGGTTTAAGGTCCTTGGTTTTAGATGCTTCCGCGTTGAATATTTATGGTAATATATAACTGAAGGATCAGCTTCCTTCTTACTATCTGTTTGGGAAAAGAAAACTGATTGATTATGTTCGAGGTTTTGGGCAATTTCCTTGAGAGTTTCCTCAGGCAAATGTGCCTTCGTTCAAGGCTTTGGAGTTTCCGAAGGTTGAAATTAATATTAATTATTTATCTTTGATTTTGTTGGTAGGTTTGCCCTTGCATAATATTAAAAATATTCATCAATTTCCATAAATATTAATGGTTTAAAGAATTGTGCCCAAAGTCTAAGCATACAGCAAATAATTGAAATTCAATTGTTAAAAATTTATTTAGCAAAATGTAAGTTATTTTTGTTTTGAATCTTTTATATGTATTTATTAATATTTGATTTTCTTCTACTTGATCTAGATGATGCTCAGCTGTGACCACAGGACCTGCTGCAGTCCTTCGTCGTGACCTTTACACCTGCCTTGCCCGCCCTTGATGAGCGGTTTGGCAGCCCAAATAATATGTTATGTCCAACATAATTGGACCAAACAAAAAAATAAGTCAAGGCGAAACTCTGAAGGACATTGCCCTTGGGCAAAACAGGTGGAAATTCGGCATTTCAAGGGATACGGCTTGTTAGAAACGCGCTAGAAGTTCTCCTTGCTGTTCGGAGAACATTTAGCACCTTCCTACCTTCCTGGGTAATGTCAGTTAAGAAATGCATCTTGTTAATTGGCATATTTCTTATATTCTTGCTTTGAAAATGTTTAAAGAACAGTTTGTAGTTGAAAATTAGTGAACAAATTTTACAAATTACTCATTTTTCACCTTATATAGTTGGAATATTAGTCAAAAAATTCTTTATCAATTTAGTTTTGTATATATTTTGATATTATCTTTATTACTAGTCTCTAGTTTTCATTTTTGGCTTGAAAAATTAAGAAAAATAAAAAACTACACAGTCAAAAGGTGCTTCGAACAGGTTTTTGTCTAAAATATATTTTTGACAATCTTAAAAAGTAATATTTTATTTTATTTATATATTTCTTATCACCATTTACCATATTATAAACCGAGAAACATTGAAATACAGTCCCAAAATTACACAGGTTAGCAAAAAAAGAATATATTTCTTTTAAATAAAAATACTTTTCCTTAGGACAGCTATAAATACAATTTTCTGGCTTATATATTTATTTATATACTTATATTCCATTTCTCTTTTATTTTCTAGAAAGGAATCGCGGTGAAAGGGGCGCCCGCAGAACGCAGGAGCAGCGGCCAGAAACCTAACTGTTAAACGTTAAATGTCCTTTTGTCTACTGTATATGTATTCGTGTTGGTGTGTTTTTGCACATGTTGACACATTCGCACACGTCCGTCGGCCAGTGACGTTGACTTCCTGGCAGGACATGCAGGACAACCCCTACGCCGTGTTTTTGCAACTGTTTCTGCGATCGATCAGGTCGATAATGGAGGAGAGGCACGCGTGCAGCAAGCGGGCAGCGGGAAAAACCCCAGGAGAGTGTACAAGGATGTGCGGGTCGAAAGGTGCGTCAAAATGTTGTCTCTCCCTCTCTCTTACCCAAAAGGACGAAGATCCCTTCGTTGGCGTGACTTTTGTCACTGTCCAAAATTAAGCGGGTGCAGGCGCTCGATCTCTCTGTGTCTCTGGTTTCAATTTTCGCCACTCGAGAATCGTTTAAATCGCAATTAGAGTTTCGCCCGCTTTTAATGGAACGATTTTTCACAATTTTCCCAATTTTCTCCGACAAACAAAAGTGTGCCATCGAAAAATGGGTTTTGGATTGAGTGCAGATCACCAGGATTTAATTGTTCTCTCACACCCCATAATTTAACACAAAGGCAATTTAATGCTGAAACATTTTAGTTTAAAAATAATGTTTCAATTATATGATATATATATATATTTGTTGAAAGGTGTTTTCAGAGGATAAAGATATAGGTAAAGACTATTTTAAAGATTTTATGCTGAACTAATATATATTAATGGAGCTAATTTTTATTTATTTTATTTTATTTTAACAAATTAAGCTTACCATAATATGCTTAACTTGATATTAAATTACCGAGCACTAGCTGCGGGGGCCTTCGACTATTAATGGAAGTAACAAATATGGCATTAGTGGAAAATATCAAAAAAATCAAAACTATAAGTAAAATAAAAAGATGGGCAAATGTATCTAAAATCCAAGAACAGTTTAAATCTTAAACATAAACTTATATATATTATTTTCTTGCTTCTGTTCCCTGTCAGATTTTTCATCATATCTTCCAAAAGATCGTTATGGAACCTTGACTCCACTAACTCTCGGACTCATTATGCGGCACTCGTCCATGACCAGGAGACGAAGACCATCAGCTCTATCAACTTATTCCCAGGCAGAGCACATCCGGATCTTTCGCTCTCTGTCCAGATCCCGGTAAGTGAGTATCCGTTTCACTTTCAATCAAAACGAAATTAAAGAAATGCATGTTAAATGAGACGGCAAGGCCAGAGCTGGTCAGGAATGGGGAGAGTGTTGTGTGTTGGGTGCTCAAACCAGAACTCTGAAGCGTAGCCATCATTAGCCGTAGGACGGACAAGAACCAGATAATGGTAATAATAATAATAAAAATAATAATAGCGCTCGGGAAAACTCAAGAAAAGCGAGAGTAATAAAATGGGAAAAGGGCAGCGAACAACAGCGGTGTTAACCTTGTTTTCTTTTTTTGTTTTTGGGAAATCAGAAAGTTTTGAGGAAGCGGACAAGGGTTTGACAAGGAGAGACAAGAGAGACCTGTGTATTTCGGCGCCCCGAATTCGGCGGGTTATGTCCCCGGCTGCTTGACCGCTCCGACCTTCTTCGCTAGGGAAGCTTCCGCACAGAAGGAGTTCATCACGTAATAAAGTATTTTACATTGTTTTGCCTGTCACAGCGGACAATGACCAGGATCAGGACTAGCTAGCGCACTAGGACCAGGATATGGTCAGCCTGAACCCGGTTCTGTTTAGGTTTGCATATGAATTTCCGCTCTAGTGAGCATTGGCCCCTGGGAAGTTTATCTGTTCCTCTCTAGAAATTCCTCGGCAAGTTCTTTTGACAGTTTCTTCACTCGAAAGAAAAAGTGTTAACGCCTTTGGGCTTAACCCACTCCTGCCCAGATGGTGGTGGTGGATGGACGGACACAGGGAAAAATGTTATGACAGCTCATTTAACGCCGCGTCTCGAGAGAGTGCGCTGGCCTGATGACCCATCGATGATGGGATGACATTATGCCCATCGGGTCCAATATACTATCTTGGCTAATGAGGCCTATGCTCCTCGGGGGAGCTGTGTGGGAATCGGTTTCGGAATTGGTATCCTTTAGCCAGTTCTCTGCTGGAGTTTTGTATAGCTGATTGCTTGTTATCCTTTTCTTCCTTTCTAGAAATTATGTTACAAGCTTGTAACTCATCTTTTGGCTCTGCAGGCGGTCAGGGTTTTAGCCTTAAAACTAGTTTGTGGCTTAGGGAAATTTCTTGAATTATTTACTAACTTATTATGTTTATATTTTAAAGGGTTTTCTCTTTTTAATATATTTAATTAAGTACTATATACGAAATTATTTTTTTAAAATATTCTATATATTTTATTAATTTTTGTCTATATTAAATATGAATGATTTCATTTAAGAATTAAATAATATTAAACAACTTCGAAAATTTAAACTAAACCTTGTTTTTATAGAACTTTAAGGCATTAATCACGGGTTACCTTCTTTTAGATATATTTTATTTGTGAGTTTTTGATTTAAAAACTAAATTTCTCTTGAAAAAAATCCCTAAATTCATTTGATCATTCTCAAAAATATATTTTATGTGCATAAACTCGTCCCAAGTTGTATATTTTATGACAACATTAATTAAACATTTTGGCAGGTTCTGTGGAAGAACCAGGAAGGAAATCCATGTTTAGATCTCCGTTTAAAGTCTTTTCTTCGCCTTAAGAACACCTCCAACCTGTCATAAGTAGCGAGTACTTCCAGGTAAAGAACCTTGGCGGTGTTAGAACCCACATAATAATATTAATTCCGGGTGCTCTGTGCTTACCCACTGGATATATATGTGAATGTAAAGATAATGGTTTTTTTTTCTGGCGACACACAAAACCCTTCCTTTGTCTGGGCCCTCATTAGAGACCTATGGCTATGGCTCTTGACCCATCCCATTCCGCGCTATCGGAGCATTAAAACGCTCGTTAACCCGGGCATTCTCTGGGGAAAGTGTTCACTCCATTCGTGACTGGGTTGGGAGTTTCATCCTCCTCCTTTCTGTGAGCATGGTCTGCTCTCCACGCTCTGCTGGTCTCCACGAGGTGTTTTGCATAAACCGCTGGTCATAATGCCGATGCCGATGCCGGTGCCGATGCCGGTGCTCTTCTTGGCTCTTCTGGTTTTGTGGTTTCTTCCCCCTCTCCCTCAGTTGAAGTTGATTCCTTTTTTTTTGCATTCAAAAAACATGATTTATTTGCTAGTTCCAAAAAAACGTTCTTAAGTCTATATACAAAAAAATGTTTGGGCAAAAAAAAAAAGAGACGTGTTACTATAAAATAGTTTGCAGCTCAACTGTTATCCGCCAGGGAGAAGCTGAGGCGTCGCTTGGTGGCTTCTCGCACCTGCGACTGCAGCCACATGGCATCCAGCTGACAGGAGGCCTCTAAATCCTCGTTTCCCACACCTAAGCCAACCAGTGGCTGATCCTCTTCCAGCTCACAGTCGCTGGTGGAGTTGTGTCCGCTGTCTGGGCTGATGTGGCGCTGCATCTTCGCCGGCGGAGGAATACCACCCGTCCTGGCAGCGGCCAACAGCTTCTGCGCTGACTGGCGGACGCTGGACGAGATCTTGGTGGCGATTTTTCGCTTGCGCCGGACCACTCGTTGTCTGCGCAGCTGCAGCTGGAGTGACTTTGTCTTGGACTGGGACTGGGAGGCAGCCGAGGTAGCGATGGCCAGAGGCGAGCGCACCTCCCGCTCCTCGAAGCCATCGGCGGGCAGGGAATCCCTTCGCGAGGGCGACTTCCAATACTCGCACAGGTCGCTGGCCGGATCAAAGGCAGGGCGGTAGGTGGGCGAGTGGGTGCCGGAGGGGATTCCAGAGCTTGAGGTGGCTCTCAGGAGCTGCTGCCTGTGCCGCATCTGCTGCTGGCGGAGATGCTGCCTCGGCTGGCGCTGGCGTAGTGGCCTTGCCTTGGATGTGGGTGCCTTGCGGTTGCTCTCCAGAATGGCATCGATCATACGCTCCAGGGTCACATCGCCCATCTGGCTGGAGCTGAGCGTGGTGCTTACTTGCTGCTGCTGGGGCTGCTCCAGCTCCTGCTGGGCAGAAGGCTGTAGAGGAGCAGGATGAGGCAGTGGCTTCTGCTCCAGGTAGCGTGGCTTCTCGAAGTAGCTGTCCGGTACTCCCATTCCTCGCAGGGCTATCAGGGGTCCTGGGATAACGGCTGCTGTAGGGGAGTATTCCGCCTCGAAGGTGGGCAGGGTGCAGGCATACTTGGGAGCTGCTGCTCCTGCTTGTGTTCCTGCTGCTAATCCCAATCCTTTTCCTGAGGGTGGCGTGGCCAGAATGTTGCTTAGATCCTTGAGCAGAGGCGTGCGTGGCGCCAAAGAGCTGGCCGGCAGCGGTGTGGAGGTCAGCTGGTTCTCCTTGCCCTGGCCCACACAGAGCGACTTCCGCTTGAGCTTGCCGCGCAAGGCATGGAACTCGCTGTAGCTGGCGGCGGTCACTGGGACAACGGGGGTCTCCTCCCGGGCCAAATACGAGGGTCGTGGCTGGTTGACGGCCCACTTGAGCATCTTGGCTGGTGTCTGGGCTCTGATTCTGGTTTTTGTAGTGGGTGCTGCAAGAGGAGGAGAAGGAGGTGGTTATTTCTGGTTCTCTTCGCGCATTCCAGAGTCTCAGAGACTCTGATTCTGACTTTTTGAAATAAAAATAAAGAACAATAAAGGCTGAGGAAAGGGCAGCGGCAGCAAAGTTGCCGGGTGAGTTTTTGGCAATTTTGGCGCGCTTTTTCCGCCAAACCTAAATATACCTATAATATATGTATATATATATATATATATATATATATATATATATATATATATATATATATATATATATATATATATATATATATATATATATGTGTATAAGCTATGGGTATTGATTTGGCGAATCAGCCGAGCGGCAAAAATGAAATCAGCAACCACTTCTCGTTCAAACAATTAAACTGGACCGCGGGCAGTCCTTAAAACTGGACTTTGAGCTCACATAATTGGGCGCATTATGATTATTATTAAATTTGAGAATATACACATAGACATCTATATATATAAATATTTTTTTAAGGATTACAATCCCATTTGTAGGAGTAATTTTCTCTCCGTTTTATCACTTGTTTTTCTTTTTACCTTTTCTGTAGGTTTTTTTTTTGTTTTGCAGCACAATTTAAACTTTTAACAGCAAAAAAATATAAATTTTCTTTAATATATTTTAATAATATATATTTATATATATATTATATTTTTTAACAATTTATGGAAGAATATATCGTCGCGTCGCGATCCGTTTCGTGTGCGTTGCCGTCGACGTTCAATGGTTGAATGAGCGTCTGAGCCACGCGGCGAACCCTTAGCTGCCCTTGGTGAGAAAATGTGGGAACTGAGAGGTGGCACACCTGGGAGAAAGTGAGAAAGATAGAGAATGAGAGAAGTCTCTGAGAGAAAGTGAGAAAGATTGAGAATGAGAGAGTTCTCAGAGAGGAAAGGAGCAGACATGTTGCGCATGGGCAGAAAGGTTGAGAGCCGCCGGCAACAGTTTCAACCACTTCAACCATTTCGAGGCAATTGGCATTGAAAGTGGGTGGCAGGCCAGGCCAGAGGGGAGGAGGAGGGGCAGGGGAGAGTTCACTATCCTTGTTATGCTTATTATTTGAGTAATGTGACAAGATCAGGGAAAATATAAAAAAGGGCTTACTCAAAATACTTTAAAACAACTTGAATAGTTGAAATATTTTAATAAATAATTAATTAATAACAAATCATAAAATATTGTTCAAATATATATTATTTAATTAGAATTATTATTATTATATTAATTGGAATTATTTAAAAATAAAAATGCAAACAAAAATTCGTTTAAAATCGATATTGCGTGGAATCGAACCTGCGACTTCTACCTAAAATGGTATCTTAAAAATAAATACAAATTTAAACTAAAAAAAACAATATTTTAAATATTTTAAAAATTATTTATTTAATTTTTTTTTATTAGTAAAAACATATAAAATATGGTTTTAAAATAAATAATATTAATTCCTCTATAAAATATCACAAAAAGTATGCTAAAACTAGTTTTTTAATTACAAGAAAATAAAGTAATTAAATTAAGAGTAAATGAAAAAACAAAATTAAATTTTGGTTTATTTTTGAAACCAAAAAACTCATTTTTTTCAAATGCCTTTAATTCCAAATGCCTATTAAGAAATTATTAAAAATATTTAATTTAAATAATATTACATAGAAAACTCAAAATCAAAGTTAAAGATTTACATCAATTTTTAAACAAATTATTTGGAAACATTTAATGAAAGGTAGATATATTTATATTTATTATATATATTTATAGGTAGGCTTCTCCTTTGATCTACATTAGCTTATCTTTTATATGATCTGTTATCCTTAGACGATCGATTTACGATCTTGCAACAGCTGTGCGAATCTTCCTGCGATCGTGAGATTTTTTTAACTTGGCCAGGAAAACGAGAAGGATAAGAAAGATAGAGAGAGATGGAAAGGAAAACTGAGCAGGACAGAGCATAGCTGGACAGCTGTTCCCAATGCCGCTTACGCCACAAAACATAATTTTCAATTACCTTTCTCGCAGCGTGTGGCTCCTTTCACCTTGGTTTCCTCTCTCACTCTCCTATAATATCCTGCAAGCTGAGCTGCCGCAAGGATATGCTAGACTTTTCGATCAGGACTTATACAGGGATTGGAAGAGAGGATAAGATTCTTATAAATTTATATATCTTATATCATATCATTCTATAGAAAATATTTCAAATTAAATAAGAAAGGAAACGCGGCATGCTTACTTCTAAATTAAATGAAATCTTGTAAGGGTATATAAATTAGGTATTTTCCTAGTCGTGACTTACCTTCCCTCGTTCATTTTCCTTTACCATTTTCGCCAAGAAAAGGACAACGGGTAGGAAGAGCCCATTGTAGGAATTTGGCCCATTGTTTATGGGACAAGCAGAGGAGCCGGCAGAGAAAAATGTTGTGGAAAATTGTGCAATTGTTTTGCAATTTATTGGTTAAAGAAGGAGTCCTTCTTCCTGTTTTCCTTCCCTCCCCCTCCCCATCTCTCTCTTGCTTTCTCCGATCAGCTCAGAAATTTCCAATATTTTCGCAGCCGCCGAGTGTCCATTTGGAGGGGAAAGGAGATTAAAATCCGGGACATCTGCCAATTTTTGCAGTCCCTGACTTTCTTATTATTATTTTTACTATTTGTTTTGCCTTTGGCCATTTGCTGGCCTAATTTATGTTGCACTTTTGCTGCTTCCTCTCGGTTTTTGTTTTTATTTATAAAATTAATTTATGGCTGGGAAGTGGATTGCAGCAGGTCCTGTGGTGAAGTTTTTCTTCCGGACCACCGAACAGGATTTAATTTATGAAGGTACACCTGATGATACACAATCAAAATAAGGATTGTCAGAGGATCCTTAAAGAAGCTCAAGTGAGATGAGTTCATTAAAGTGGGATGAGGTCCTGTGGGAAGATGAAGATGGGAATACTCAAAAACAAAAGGAAATATATATATTTATGGGAAGGATAATGAAAGGAATTACATTTTCTTTTTGTATTGTTCGTATTTGTATTTTATTTTATATTAATTGAATTAATATGTTTTATGTTAGTTTCTCTTAAACTTATTTATTTTAATTTTTATTTTTACAGCAAAGCCAAGTTGAAAATGGCTTGCTCCCTCTTACAAGCCTTCCATGTCTCTTCCGGTAATTGTTGGAAATTAGTTTTGCCAACATCTTTGCGCTGAACTAAACACAAAAAAAAAAAAATTAAAAAGTGATTCGCGGCGGTTAAAAAATTCGGGTCGCGATTTAAAATACGCTGGAAAAACAGTGGCAAGTGACTGAAGTGCGGGAAAACCAGTGACAACTGCCAAAAGTGCGGGAAATCGGAAAAACGGAGAGCCCGCGATGTTTTAGTGTATTGGCTTGGATTAGCTTTAAAATATAAATCTAAGCCGTTTTTTTTTTTATTTTTATTGTGCTAGTGAATTGTGTTATTTTTTTAAGTGCAACAAATTAGAATTTCCTTTTTTTAATTTTTTTACAGTGCTAATGAATTTGGTTGTTGTTTTTTAAGTGCAAGTGAATAAATAAGAACTCCGAGTTTTTTTTAATAATATTTTTTTACAGTGCTAAAAAAAATAAGGCCTGTGCCAGTGAATTTAGTTTTCTGTTTTTGATATTTTTGCAGTGCTAAAAATGGGTTGGGTCAGTTTCAAAACAGAAACCGGCCGCCGTCGTGTGTTTGTTTTAATTTTATTTGTGTTTGTTTATTTTTGGTTTTTATTTTTTTTGCAGTGCTAGTGAATTTTGTATTTTTTTTATGTGCATGTGAAATACCCCCAATTTCCATTCCGTTTGCTCTCCGTTCAATCGTTTAGCAACAATCGATCGTTCCGTCCAACAAATTCGAATTCGTCAAATAAATTTTAATCTGCAGCAAATATTTATGTACAAAAGTGGGTAAGTGAACTAAAAACAATTTAATTTTCTCATCTTTCCTCGATTATCACATTTCCCTTGAATATTTACTTTGAAGAAAGTTCCTTTAATTACTTAGACAGTTATCGCCCTGAAAAGTTTAAACTAAGAGTAGGAAAGCAACTAAAAAAATACAATTCACTCTTGTATTTTGAAAGTTTGACATTTTGGAAAGTTACTGCCTTTGTTTACCTTTCAAATAAATAAATGCAAGGAAAACCTAATGAAGCTAAACTACACTTCAAGCCCTTTTTCTCGTAATTGCAATATTGATTCTCAAATAAATATTAAAGTTTTAAAAGATCTTGAGACACTATGAAAAGCCTGAACCAATTTATAAAACAGGACCCAGGCTACTACCTCTTGAATATCCTGTTTCCCACAACTGTTCTTCTATGCAAATAAATCTCAAACCTTCGTTACGCAAAATTGACATTCGAGAGGCTTTTCCTAATTTGCTATTCCATTCAGGGAAAACAGTGAAAATACCCGACACCGATCAGCTGCTGACCAACGATAAATCTTGGGTGAAAAAAACAACGGGGAAAATTGAAATAAATCAATAAAATTGGGCGGTGAAGAGATGAAGGAGAGATGGCCAGTCGCAGGAGCAGCTGCCCGAGATGCGAGATCCTTCGGATTCTTTCAATAATCCGTGCCAGTCAATGGCAATTTTCCGCCTTGGTCAAAGGGAGAAGGAGAGGGTGAGACACGGGAAGATAAATTAGGGCAGGGGCTCCTTCTTGGCTAGGATCTCCTTTTGTTTTTCTCTCAGTTCCTCTTCCTCCTCCTCCTCATCCTCATCCTTCTCCATCCAGCCCTCTGCCGCTAATAAATTGCCCAACAATTGTGCAATTTTTCATAGACGGAGAATTGCACGGCGGCGACCTTGAGGCGCAGACTTCACGCTCAGATTTGCTACCGTTTTCCTTTTTTTCATTTCCCCCCCCTGTTTTTCGTTCTCTTGATTTTTCCAATCAATGTTTTCTCTGGCTTCACACAGAGAGAATGTGTATAAAAATGTGTTAAATTTATATGTTTTATATTTTAATATTTTGTATGTGATTTTATTTCGTTCTTTTATTTGTTTTTAATTTAATTAAGATTTTAGAGGAGATGCCGATAAGTAAAAGGTGTCTTTAATTCAAAGTTGTTTTATTAGGAAAAGGTAGAGCTTTTCTTAAAATTTTCTTTTTTCTTCTTTACCTTCTGAGTAGCAGTTCAGCGATTTTCTTCTCTGTGTTGTAGACACCCCCCCTGTCAAAAGGGAAAAACGTGCGGCGGCAAGGACATCTAGATAAAGTGGCAAGTAGGTAGAGAGAGAGGGGCAGGAGCCGGGGGTAAGGTAATCTTGAATCACACGCCGCACACACTGATAGCGCCAGGAAGCACGGCAGTACCCACAATCCTTGGCCCTGGACAGCTGTTCGGGGATTAGCACAGGGCAAAAGGGAATCTCGGAAGGCTCCCTCTTACTTTCTAACTTTCTTCCTTCTTTCGCCTTCCTCCTTCTGAAAATTATTATTAAAACCTGGCCCTAAATTATGGGCCATAATTTAGAATTCCAAGCAGACGGAGAAGGAGCTCCCTTTCCTTGCTTGCATATTTGTATTTGCTCAGGGCTTCCCTCCTGTGAGTTCTGCGAGGTCCTGCGAGTCCCATATTTGGTTAAGGCTGCCTGCAACCCAGATGCAACGGGGCTACCTTGATTGATTTGGGATCTGCCATTGACAGGCAGGCACTTCACCGGGTTATTTGCTAAGGATTCCCAAGGACGACGATCAATAGGTGATGCCAGCGAACACAGCGAATAATTGGATCTGGTTCGGGGAAAATTAATTGAAAGGGGGGAAATAGAGAGAGAGAGAGATTATGTATTGTAGCTGCTGGGAAATAAGCTCAAAAAATAACGCAAAAAAAAACCAGAAGAAAAACTACAATAAACTATATTGTAATCCCTTTAAGATCGACATTTTTTGTGGTTTAGGTAGGTATAAAATGCTGTGCAAAATATATTTTATATAATTTATTTATAAATTTAATATATTATTAAACCTAGAAATTATTTATAAAAATTTGATATTAATTTAAATATTATTATTATGAAATATGAAAATAAGCACAAAAATAATCTCTTATTCCATTTCCTTTCTTTGTTAAATTCAGTCAACCCTTTACCTCTATTTATTATACCTTTAAAATCAATCAATTTCTTGAATATTCATGCCAGGGATATACCTGGCCCAAAATTGATATCCTATACCTAAAGCAGAAAAATTGTACCATTAATATAATGTATGCTGATCGTAAACGGGGCATTTGTCAGGCATTATGATCCGTTGGAAATCCGAACTTGACAAATGCCAAGTGAACTGACACGAAAGGCATTCAATTTCAATTTCAATATCAACCCAATCGCTTCGGGGGGCGGGTGTAGGGGGTTCACTCTCCAAGGGAATGTTAATCCTTTGCTCTCTCAAAATTCCCAAACGGAATTCCAACGCACTTCCTTACTTTCAGGAAGGAAGAGAGAGATATATACATATATAGCGACAGAGAAGGATCAAAGGACAGGAGAGAGAGAGAGAGATCTCGGGAGAGGCGCCATCTCACCTTCAATATTGAAAGGTGGTAGTTCAATTGCAATACACAGCAAGAAATTTTAACGAATTTTTGGGGTATAATTTTCTGAAGATGCGAATAAGAAGTCTTAAAATGGAATAAATATTTTTAAGAGGTGCTAAAAAGTTCACCAAAAATCCTTTTTTTTTTGGCTATATTACCTGATATATTTTGTTTGTATATATTTTTCAGTATTTTTAATCAAATAAATAACAATCTTTAATATATTAATTAGATTAATTCATTTTGTTGACCAACATCATGATTATTTTTCACAACTTTCAACCTAAACCATATTAATTTACACAATAAACTTATGAAATAAGTCGAAAAATTCATATTTATTTATTAATTTTAATATTAAATATGTAATTTAATATTTCAACTCTATTTAAAATTCAATTTTAAATACTTTTACATATTTTCTAAGATGTAAAAGAGTTTCGCGAGTGAGAAACTACTACTTTATGTCATTGTGGCATCTGTTTGCCCTTGTGTATTAAATGTAAAGTGTTTTCGCTGAGTGTAATCCAGGAGAGAGCACAACAAAGCGAACCATAGCCCAGCGAGGCGACCACGCAACTTGGCGTGCGAAGGGAGAATCAGTCATTTTGCGTCTGCGAACACGACAGGACGACGTCTTCTGTTCCTGCGAGATCGCGAGCAACCGATCAAGTTTAAATCTGGATTTAGTGCTTCTTCCACCTATTCTTTTTTTTTACCGTGCACATCAACGAAATACTACAATTTTTTGTTACCTGTGAAACTTGGAAAATTCGCCAAAAAAAAAAGAAAGTTCAACAAACAAAGAAAAGGTAAAGATCAAGTGAAGTGCATGGAATGGAATATCCGAAAAAAAAACACCACGTGTGCAAAAATGTACATTAAAAATGCATTAAAGCAGAAGTGTCTGGACCTTAAATTAAATTAAAAGAAGAGAAAAAGCATTAAAAAAAAAGAAAACACCCCATAAAAATCGACTGAAAAATGCATAAATTGTGCGCGTGCGATTTTGGGCAATGAAGGGGTTTTGGCTTTGGCTTTGGCAATGGGTTATGCATAGGGCATGGGTTTGGACTACTCGGAGGCCAAGTGCTCGAGTGCTCTTCAGACCAAAACGAGAGCGCGGCGGCTGCAAAATGCGCAAAATTGCTAGCACGCATCCTCCACTTTACTCCCTTGCCCTCCACTAGGAGTCCTCCATTTGCTCCTCTTCCCTTCTTTTGCCCTCAACTAGTCCAAGTCCTCCTCCTCCTCCTCCTCCACTCAAGTGGCCGGAGATCGACACCGGAGGAGTATGAGGATGTGGCTGTGGAAGCGGAGGAAGCTGAAGGAGAGTGTGCCAGCACCACCACCACCATTTTAATAGGAATTCACTCAGAAAAAAGGTTTTTAGAAACACAAAATCAAAATATATTTGAAAAGCTTATTAATTATTATTATTAGGTTTTAATTATTGATTTCAGTTGCGTTTTTCTTTGTTAAATATAATTAATTGACGATAAAGTATCATTAGTTCTCTTAGAGAACTTAAATTCTTAATTTAAATATAAATTCTTTTAGAAAATCTGCAGTTCCATGAGAAATTTAAGAGCCACAAAGTATAAAATGTATGAATGTAGAAAATAAAAATACAAATAAAAAGTTTCTTAAAACATTTAAAGTCAGAAAAGAAATTTTTAGCTAAACATTTGAAAAACTGATACATTTTCTTAATAAAAATTCAAATATTGAATAAAATACACTCAAAATCTATAAAAATCAAAAAGATTTATATTATTTTCATAAATTAGGTCTTGTTCATTTTTTTTTTTAAGTTAATCTGTTTGGTGGCTATATATTTCCCCTTGTAAATATTTAAATTTTAAGCCCAGTGGACTGGCATTTCGGCACAGTGCACTCGAAAAAGCAAAGAAGCTGAGAAGCCGCGAGGCAAAACCTTCGAACGAGAGAGAGAGCGAGTCGCATCGCAGCTGGAGGGCAGGCGGAGATCCAGAAAACTGGCCGAGCTTTAGCGCGCTTTTCCTTTGTTCGCTGCTCCTTTGTGCCTGCTCAATTGTTTGCAAGGACGAGGTCGGTAGCCAGGAACCAGTAACCAGTAAGCAGAACCAGAAGCTGCTTGCAAAAATCCTTGCCGAATCCTTGCCAAAATCCCTGCAAACTCGTTTCCCTGCCCCTACAAGTAAGTCGGGTTTTCACCTCGACTCACTTTTATTTTTTTAATTTTTTTTTTTGGGTTCCTTTGAGATTCCCTCCAGGAGACAACAATTGCTAACTGGCTCTATCCATTTGCTACTTTTTAGAATCACGATCAACTACTTGAAGAAAGGATAACAGACAGCAGCTGGCAAGATGCTCAAGTGGGCTGTCAACCAGCCGCGAAACTCGTATTTGGCCCTGGGAATGGGAACGGACTTGGAAACAGGCTCCTCCTCGCTGGAGTCCAAGGCTGTGACCGCCGCCAGCTACAGCGAGTTCCATGCCTTGCGCGGCAAGCTCAAGCGGAAGTCGCTCTGTGTGGGTCAGGGTAAGGAGAACCAGCTGACCTCCACACCGCTGCCGGCCAGCTCTCTGGCGCCACGCACGCCGCTGCTTAAGGATCTGAGCAACATCCTGGCCACGCCACCCTCAGGAAAAGGATTGGGATTAGGAGCAGGAGCACAGTCAGGAGCAGTACCTCCCAAGTATGCCTGCACCCTGCCCACCTTCGAGGCGGAATACTCCCCTACAGCAGCCGTTATCCCAGGACCCCTGATTGCCCTGCGAGGAATGGGAGTACCGGACAGCTACTTCGAGAAGCCACGCTACCTGGAGCAGAAGCCACTGCCTCATCCTGCTCCTCGACAGCCTTCTGCCCAGCAGGAGCTGGAGCAGCCCCAGCAGCAGCAAGTAAGCACCACGCTCAGCTCCAGCCAGATGGGCGATGTGACCCTGGAGCGCATGATCGATGCCATTCTGGAGAGCAACCGCAAGGCACCCACATCCAAGGCAAGGCCAATACGCCAGCGCCAGCCGAGGCAGCATCTCCGCCAGCAGCAGATGCGGCACAGGCAGCAGCTCCTGAGAGCCACCTCAAGCTCTGGAATCCCCTCCGGCACCCACTCGCCCACCTACCGCCCTGCCTTTGATCCGGCCAGCGATCTGTGCGAGTATTGGAAGTCGCCCTCGCGAAGGGATTCCCTGCCCGCCGATGGCTTCGAGGAGCGGGAGGTGCGCTCGCCTCTGGCCATCGCTACCTCGGCTGCCTCCCAGTCCCAGTCCAAGACAAAGTCACTCCAGCTGCAGCTGCGCAGACAGCGAGTGGTGCGGCGCAAGCGAAAAATCGCCACCAAGATCTCGTCCAGCGTCCGCCAGTCAGCGCAGAAGCTGTTGGCCGCTGCCAGGGCTGGGACAGGAACCGGTACAGCGATGCCTAGTCACAGGAGTGTGCAGAAGAGGCGTCACATCAGTCCAGACAGCGGGCACAACTCCACCAGCGATTTCGAAGAGGAGCTAGTCACCATTGGAACCTGTGCTTCTGGACTGGCCGAGGCGGCAACCAAGCGGCGGCTGAGCTTCTCCTTTCCGGAGGATTTGTTTGTGGAAAAGTAGAGTTGGTTTTTTTTAAATATGAATTTTTTTAAATCGTTTATTTAAAATTAGAAACTATGTGTATTTTTTTTCGAATGGCTAAAAGCGCAGACTTGCCTTGGCATCAAAATGTTGAAACAGATCCTATAAATTAAGAGTATTCCATTTTTTTTTTTAAAGAGACAAATAAAATATTGATTTGAAAATGAAAATGTTGTTTATTTATTTCATATATTTAAGTTCTAAAAAATACTAACTCACTTTATATATATTTTTTTAATTATATTCCTTTTTGACTCCTTGTTATCCTTGTTAGGACACAACTATTAATTAAGGATAAACGCCGTTTCGGGCAGCAACTTGGCCATTTCTTAAGGATTACTCAGTATAATATATATCAGTTAAAATGCAATTCTCACGGATACTTCACGTTCCGCCCCCCTGAATTCATCATCGGGATATCTCCGGGTGCACAGGATACTTGTATCCTTGACGGGGGTGTTACCCTAGTAAAAATGTTTGCGGCATATCCTGCTAGTCCCTGACACGGCACTTATCACGCACCTGTGCACCGCCAAATGGCCACGGACAGGCGGACAAAACGTTGGACATTTGCATAAATTTGCATAGAATCGAACAGAAATTCGAGTTGTTTTTTTTTTATATGGCCAGGATTCGACGAGGTCCTTGTTGAACTGCTGAACTGCAGATCTCTGACTGCAAGGCAACCAACTGAAACGTGGCACTTACAGAAATTAGTGAAGAGATATTTTATTTCATTTATTTCAATTTATAAATATTTCATTTAATTTATAATATTTTTATTTATTCTTCTTACTCTGAGAGTAGTATTTCTTGCCTAAAATATATTGTTTAAAACATTGCAACAGTTTTTAAAATATAATTTAAATCAAAATAAAAACCAATATTTGGCAGAAGGTATAAAAAATTAACTTGCATTTCCTTCGCCACAGTGTTGATTTTTACTTGAAAAAATTTGTTTTCTTATTAGAAGTTCCAAATAAATAAAATAAAATGTATTAAATATATTATGAATATTTGTAAAATATAAAATATATAAAATACAATGTTGAGCCCTACTTAGCTTGATTTTTTCCATGTTAACCTTCCCAATTATAAATATTGCCCTATTTCTGTCAGTGCACTTGAAGACTGTGACTGTGCCAGTCAGCGATCCATAACTAAGTTATGCCAGTTATATATATACGAAAAATATATAGGAACAAGATCCTAAAGGGGCGGCGGAAAATGGAAAATTGTACGGTTTGATACGGCTGCCAGCTGGCCAGGTTAAGGAGCTGAAAACCGAAATTAGCCAGGATCAGGGGGAAACAATAATAATTTTAAGTTGATTTAGGGACTGGAAAATATATATATATATAATCTAAGAAATATATTTTATATTATTTTTAGAGGAAATATGATCTTGAATAAATATTTTTAAATACTCTAAGAGGAAATACTTATAATTTCAGGGTTATTTAGGGTCTTTTAAATGTCTATAAAATCTATAGAAAATATTTAAGTTTTTAAATATATATATATATATAAAAGATTTAAAACTAAAACTACAAATAAATTTAAATACTTTGAGGAAAAATACAAATAATTTTCAAGGTTTATTAAAGTTTTTTTAAAAACTCACAAAAATATTTGTGTAGCTTTTAAATTCATAAATAATTATTATTCGATTTTATATCTATTTCCCCTTGACATTAGATGTCCATTAAAGTCTGTTAGGTAGCTTAGGGGCCGCATTGTTCCCATTTCTGGCACTGATCCTGGCAGCTCGATTTCTGTTTCTGTCAAGGATCGGATGCCAACTGTATTGAGCCATTGTTGCTGCCGCAGTTTCTTCACATTCTCTCTGCTCAATTGAGTCCAGGCCAGCTGCCCCCGAGGAGTGGGAGTATCCAGTCGTCCGCTCTGATTTTGTCGTTCCAGCAATAAGTGTATATATATTCATATTCCTCTTGCCAAATGTCACATAAGAGCCGCTCGGAACACCTTTTTCCTTTACCGAAAAGTGCGCCAAAAGGGACTCTCGGGACTTGGGACTCGAAACTCGGGCACACGAGGCAAGAGGCACGAGTCATTGGCAAACACAAAAGGAGACTCACTGAAAGGACTAAGTATAAGAATAAGAAGCGGACCGAGGAAAAAGGAAACAAAATCGCATCGTGGCATGCGTCGGCGGATAAGGGAGCAGGAGCAGCAGCAGCAGAGGGGGAAGGAGAAGGCAAGGAGTGGGAGAAGGAGCACAAGCAGGAGAAGGAGCTGTAGAGCCCTCGGGACAGCTGTCGTCGCTCTCATTCCGCAAAAAAAAAAAAAAAAAAAACACCAACACGCAATTCTACACTGCAATCTTTTTGAGATTTATTTGAGAACATAATGATAATATTAAAATTTCAAAGATGATAGTAATAAATATAATAATTAATACAGGATAAATAATAATATAAATTTGGGTCAACTGAGAAAATGTAGCTTTTTCGTCTGTCAACTTTTCTATTTAGCCGTTTGTCCGCCTGCCCTTTTTTAGAGCATAATAATAATAATTTAAATATATTAATAATAAATATAATAATAATAAATATAATAATAATAAATATAATAAAAATAAATATAATAATAATAAATATAATAATAATAATAGCCATGTCCTTATGCCCTTCTGTGCAAAGCTATATATCTCTGAGAGACTTTATCAAATTTGCCATTTAAAAATATTTTCATACCCATTTTTGCTCTCACAACTCATGAAAAGCCGTAAAATAAATATTTTCATAATTAATTCAATGGTTAAAATCCTTTAATAACATTATAAAATCCTTTTATAAACGTGATTAAAAAGAAAATACATTTCATTTTCTGGAACATCTTTGTGTGGCTCAACATGTTGCTAGCAAACACTCACAAAAATACAATGTTACAAATTTTCCAAATTTTTTTCTTGCTGTGCAGGCAGCGTTTTGCGGGGGCGAGAAGTGGTTGCTTAAGGATCTCTGAGGAGCTCAGGATAAATAGGAGCAAAAAAAAAAAATATATATAAATAAAAATAAGTTGCTCAAGTGCCACATGTTGCCTTTGGTAAATTGAGCAACAATTGACGGCCTAATAGGGTTAAGTGCCGGAAATTGCTGAGACCAACGTGAAAATCGCGCAAAAATTACTATCAAAATTGATGGGAAAATGTTTTAAAACCCGGCTAAATGTTATAAACTATATATATATATTAATTATATAATTAATTGAATTATTATCAACTTCTTGCTATATTACCTTTAAAACTTAAACCATATTAATTGTGGCATATATTTTCTTTTATCTATTTATATTTGCTTCTAGTGTAGAAAAAATATATAAATAAATTCGATATTTTACCAGTTTTATGTAATCAATTATTTCTTTCTCCTCCTAAACTAATTGAATTTTGTGAAAGATGAAAGGATAATGCTAAGAAATCATCGCTTTGAACCCTCCTTAATTCGCACAACCTAGTATCCTTTGTGTTTGAACTTTAATGAAGTGCAATCAAAGGATGTGCAGCAGATCCTGTGCGCAGATCCTTCGCCTAAAACTGATAACAATCATTAGCGACAAAGTTGAAGACGCCTCAATCAATGTCAGGGGGAAAAGATAATGCTTTCTCAGATACCTATATGTATGGTATATATTTAAGGGAGTAGAATCGCAACTGTCAATAAATGGAGCAGAATGTCCTGCCGAGAACAAGACTCTAATCCCGAATGACGTGTGCAATAAGTAATAAGTGGCAGTGGCCCAAAACCAGATCAAAAACCCAAGAACTATTTGTATTTGTCAAAGGCTCTCTGATTTCACGGCAGTAGCAGCGGTAGCGGCAAGGAATGTCCTGCCTGATCCTGATCCTCGACGATTAATCAAAGTGACGCGACGCACTCTCATTTTTCTCTTACGATTTTCTTCCACTCCTCCTTCTGCCACATCCCCTGCTCCTTGTTACTTTTCTTTCCTTGGGTTTCCTAGGACATCTTGACTGAGTTTTTCGCGCCAAACGGAATGTCCTTGCTCTACTTAGAGTTTATTTATTATACTATATATATATTGTTTATATATAGTTTTTTTTATGGACATCCTCCCTCGAGGTCAGAGGCTTGGAAACCGCAGTATTCCATTGATTTGCATAGCCTTCAAAGGGGTGTCCTAGATCCTTGATCCCGATCCTGATGGCAGATACCGATTGCCTATGTAAATGTTGTTTGCCCGACAAACTTTAGCCCTCTCTCTCTCGCTTTCGGCACAATGCCAAATGCAAACTAATAGATACATTCCAGGGGCATTCGGGGGGTAATTAAAAATGCAGATTGAAATCAGGTTCAGGAGGTTGCTGGAGAGATGAAGATGCTGCCAAGGATCTCTAAGTACTTAAGCCAATTTCAAGTGAACTTTCATGCGGTTCTTTTTGTTTATCTTGTGGCTTATAGAGTTCAAATTTGGACAAGGTAATGTCCTGCTAAAGGAGATTTTGTTTTTGTTATGCGTTCAGCTCCCCCTTTTTTTTATTTAACTAAATTTAAATTTAAGTTGAACTTTGATTTCTTTTGAAAGCAATTAAAACATTTTTTTTTGCGGCTTTAAATAAACATTTAAACATCTTTAAAGGATTTTAAACCCATTTAATGTGTTTTTTTTTAATTGATACAAATTAATATACAATTTAATGTGGGACACTTAAAAACCCCTCTCACTTGAGTGAAAACACGCAATGTTTTGTCCACAAAAGGTGTAAAAAATTTATATAAAAGAAAAACTTCGAAATAAGATAAAAACACATACATATGGGCCTAATGAATTGTATATTGGGGTCGTAAAATATACGTAACATTACGTAATAATACATTAAAGTACACTAAAAACGAAAAAAAAAATGTATAAAAGGAAACAGAAAACAAAAGAAATATAAATCCAACTTCATGGATTTACTCACCATTATGCCATGCGAGTTTTACGATCTCTTTTTCATTCGGTTTACGAGATGGAAATTTTAACGATCGGGCAAGGACTCTCTATGGAGACTCTATCAAATTGCCATTAGAATGGGAAGGATCCTTTCTTCCTGCCAAACCGTCGGGGCGTGTGGCCGGGAATCGAATGCAAACAATTGTGATTAGCTCGTGTGATCGGGGAGACGGAGAGCATACAGGATATACCATATACAGCGATAGTCATAAAATTGCACCTTCGGCAGCTGATGATGCGGGCCTCTCTTCATATATATTATGTGCATCCTTCCCCTGTTAATTTCCCTTGTTATTGTCCTTGTTCACTCGCCACACTCTCGCTGAATCGCAAATCGCAAAAATTAGCGTATTCGTTGGGGAAATTAGCCGATCCTGTTGGCATTCGGCTGATTATGCTGGTCGTTAGTGTCCTGGAGTCCTAGGAGTGCCTAAAAGGCAGGTTGCTCAGCCTCTATGTTATGGCGGTACCCTCGCCTCCAAGGACACTGTGCAAAAACTTATGTAAATATGGCCGTTGCCTCCGAAACAATTATTAAATGTATTGTTTAAAATTTTAAATATATCTTTATGTATATTATAATTGTAGGTCTTCTTGAAGCTAAAAAGATTATTTTTAAACTTCAATTAATTATTTTAGAATATTTTCAATTATTTTTTATATCCAAATATTTTCTCTGCTTTTTTTATTGCATTTTCATAAAATAAATACAATTATTAAATTGTATATGTATATTTCTATTGACCTAAATACATCATAAAAGATATAAATTTAAAGTAACTCACATTTCTGGCCCGCATTCGCTTACACACATAAAACCTAAGACCCACCTACACAGATGTATGCATTCTGTGCGAAACAAACAAACCCATTCCCGCTCTTTCCCTCTTGCCCCTCGCCAACTAGCTGTAGTTCATGCGGCGGCCGCTTGATGGCGTTTTCCTTCTTATAATCGACAGTGAAGAAGTAAATTATGCATTTTATAGGTTCAGATCGAGACGGATATCAACATTTTAATAGAACTGTGTTCGAAATTCATATTTTGGAAATATTTTCTTTTATTTAAGACAACAATTCAACACCAGTTGCAGTAATATTCAATATAATTGTATGGGTAAAATCGAGGCACAATTTTGAAAGTGTAACTAATAATGCAATCTTAAATTCAATACCAGATGGGGATAGTTCATTTTGAGTTCCTATCTGCTTCTCCTCGAACTTTTGCATTTGGCACCTGGTAATCACTCTCAGAAACATAAAAATAACATCATTTTTGAACAGAATAATGATAGCTTAGATGCAATTTTTTATTTTTCAACTTTATTTCTTCGTTTGGTAACCGAATTTCCTTTCAGTGCCAAGCCAAATTAGTGCGTTTTCCTGTTTTCGGGCATGTTATCCTGCAGCCCATGGTTCGTGGCCCGTGGCACCTGTCTTCATTAGTTGAACCTGGGATCTTTCAAGTCCTCTCGATAAGCAATCAATGGGAAAAGGAAGGAGATAGGAATAGAGACAGGGAACAGGGAAAGAGGCTCGCTCTCCATTTACAGGTGCAAATGCTGGCTGCTTGCTCCAATTTGTATCTCGATTCAAGTCGATCTCGAACTCAAAACGTTTGCATATTGATGAGTCCCAGAATTTACGGCTCCTCTTAGCCAGCCAGTCAGCCAGCTTTCACCTGTCGTCCTGAAAGGCTTAAAGGAGGAAGGAGGAGATGAAGCAGGCCCACATGCCAGGCAGATCGAATGGAAAAACGGTTTAAACAGTAGCCAGGGAGAAGGCCAGGGAAGTGCCAGGATAATTTTCCGATAAAGAACAGGTAGATGAGAGAGCGCACTTTCAATAGGCCTTTTCATTCTCTAGTTAAAAATTATTTATAGTTAATATTATTTAAGTTTTAAGCTAAAAATATAATTATTTATGATCTTAACTCTTACCTTTAAAATATTAATTAATATAAATATTTAAAATAATTAAACAACTATTCTGGGTATTGACTTCTCTCTCTGTCAGTTTCTCTGTCAGGATTCTTCTAGAGTCCTGAATTCTCATTTCTCACTTCTCATTTCTTAGTTTCGGCATCGCCGCCTACCTGACTCGACTGTTAATCCTGGCGCAGGATTCCTTTGGTGTGGCCTGTGTCGAATGCGAACCAGTTTTCCGCTTCGCTGCAACTGACGCATAAATTGCGGCACTTTTCCCGTTCCCAAACAGGACACGGAACAGGACTCCATCCTAGACTAGGATACACAAGGGGAAAAATCTGTTAGAATCTGTAATGAAATTTTTAAGAAATAGAAATCTACAAGATACTTTTTTTAAAGCAAAAAATCAAAAGTTTACAAAATTTCTTTTAATTTAAAAATACTTAAAATATATGTCCTAGTTTTGCTTATTATAATTGGCTTTCTGCATAATTTTTCCCTGTGTAAGGCAGGACTTGTGCTTTGTGGAAAAAGAAGTCCTGGCAAGGCTCTGCTGCCTGCCCCTGCTCTATGCAAATTGTTTGACTTGGCAATGAGGCACGGTGATTTTTCATTCCCCCAAGGCCTCTCTCTCTCTCAACCCCTCTCAAGGAGATCAAGGATATGCTATATCCTGCCAGAACATTGATCAGTTTTATGGAGTTTTATTTTAAAAGTCTAAGCTGCTGTGGCCAGCACCTGTTTTTCCTTTACATTTTCCGGAAGCGGGAGCAGGAGCAGGAGCAGCAGGTGTCTCCATCGATTCCCGGACTGACATTTACATATTACTTGGCGGAGCAAGCAACCTGCTGTTCAAGATCGGGAATCGGTATCCACTATCCTAGGCATGACAATGCTAAGTGGTAGAGTTGGAGGTGGAGGAGGTTCCCCAAAAAGGCACCTTTTGTATATATCCTTTGCGTCGTCATCTCATCGACCCTCGTCAAGCGCGTCCGTCGATTTTTATGCTTGCCTTTTATGGCATTTTCAATTTTTCACGCTGCTGACCAGCGGACAACTGTTTCGTTTTTCATTTACAATTTTCCAAGAGCAAGGGTTGTGTGTGTCTGCCTTTTTCCCCTTTCTTAGTTTTGTTGGCATTTTCTCAAGCCATTTTCCGGCGGCACGCGCTTTTCCGGTCGGTCAGTTGGTCAGTCAGTCGGTTGGGCTTGTCTGCCGCCACCCCTTGGATTGTTTTGTGTTGTGACAGCGGCAAATGGACAATGGATAAAGGATCAGGCATAAAGGATATAGCACAATGGCAGCCTGGCCCAGTGGTGGTCAGTGGAAATGTGATTCGGATTCCGATTTAATTTCATAAACAATTGAAGCATCAATCAGGAGGCTAACCGCGATATGACAGCCCGCGGACAGTTGGAAATGAGAGCTTTACTAGGCGGGTTCTAGGGTTAAAAGGTAAATAAAAAAACTTTATTAAATAATAAGAATTCCCCGACTGAAACTCAAGTAATCCTTGCTTTCTTCGCGCCTTTCATTGATGGCATTTTAACTTAAAAATGGATCTCTGAGGAATTTCTATGGTTGAAAATGAAATAAAAACAAATTTTATTAAATAACAAGAAAATAAAAAGCTAAAAAATCTTTTAAATAAATGATTAAATAATATTAAATAATTAAAAATTCTTAAAAAAAAAAATACTTGGTAAAAGTAGGTAAATATTTACAAACTATGGTAAAGCAATATATAGCTTTTCCCTTGAGGTTCCTTCTATGAGTATCTCCAGGCAGTAGCCTTGAATCAAGTTGAAGGAAAATTAATTTGTTGAACCCTGTTCCTCCTCTTCCTCCTTCCAGTTTCAGTTTCAGTTCCAGTTGAGGAGTCGCCCCATATGTCCCATATTCTCATATCCCAGTTCCGAATCCAGTTTCTGGCCAGGATGCAAGATCTGTCAAAGGCAAGTTGACAACTCGAATTGGGATTCCTTAAATCAGGGGTTGTCGTCCCGAGACCAAGGACTACTTGGTCCGTGCATGTCCTGTTCCCGGATCGCCCAGTTTTTTTTTTTGTTAATTTTTATTTTTGTTTTATTTTTCGAGAAGGAACGGCGTTCATTTGCATTTAGCCCAACCCTTTTCCCTTGATGGCCGCCGCGGGGTTTCCACTCGCTCGTCACCATCTTACTCGGCATACATTTTGCCTCTTAAACTCCTTTGGCAGGACTTAATTTGATTTTTTTCCTTTCGCTTGACATTTTTCGTAGATTTTATAATTTAAAGAAATGAAAAAAAAGAAGGGAAAAAGGTACCAGAAACTCGCCTCGAAATTCTTCAATTAAATATGCAAATTGTCCCGATGATGCTGCAGAAATGTCAACAAGGACAGCGATTCTCCAGTGATATATATAGTATATATACAATATAGTTCAGTTCCAAGTGTCCCACTTCAAGTTGCGCCTAATTAGCTAATGGCCCGTGCAGCCGTGATCCTGTCCAGGACTACATGTAGCTGGGAAAATGGTTTCCACTCCAGGCAGCTGTCAAGGAAATCGTATGAATAGCAAGGATTTATGGAAGAATATGTGAAATAAGGTGGCTTTAATGGGGAAGTCAATTAAATTAAAAAATAATTCATATATTAAGTCCGATTTGTGAGGTATTTAATATTAAAATTATTTAAAAATTAAATTTTATTTGAGATAACAGATAAAACGGATCCAGAAGTTTGTAAAATATTTTTATATAATTTAGATTGCCTTATATTATGCCATCATTGCCTTAGGAAAAACCTTTTAAAACGTAAATAAACTGTAAGAACCCAGGAAAACTTTATATATAACAGGATTTTTTATATATATATAAACTATATACATCAAGCATAATTTTCCTTAATTCCTTAAGCATGAAATTGAAAGTTTCCAAACCAGTGAGTCCTTTGATTTCCCCATGCCAATCAAGAAGCAAAGTGGTAAAAGGAAAATCAACCTAAACTAAATAATTACAAGGCCCCGGTAGCAACAACAGCAACAGCAAAAAATAATAATAATGGACAGATCCTGACACCCATGGCAAAAGGACACCCCAGACCAGGCTGTGTGGCGTGAGTCCTTCGAAAACGAAAGCCGAAAATGAAATGTAATTGCAGTTGCAACAAGGAAAAAAAACTAGACCAAGACCTTGGTGTTTTCCTTTTCTCTTTAATTTTTTTTTTTGTGATCCTTGAGGGGTGATCCTTTTTGTTTTTTTTTTGGGTAGCTTGTACCTACCCCTTGCCCGGCCCGTCGTCCTTGGGAAAGTCTGCTTTCTTTGCTTGATTAGATTTGATTTGTGTGTTTGCGGCATTTTGCGATTCCCGCTTTCTGCTTTCTCTCCTTTCCTTTTCATTTTTCTTGGATTTAAACTCACAGCTTGGCGAACTACATTTAATTTCTAAATTATCGACACGCCGCGGCGATGGGCGTAACAACGGATCGGGGGGAATCGGGAGCGGGAATCAGGATGTATATAATACTAGTTTTCCGCCCTGTTCGGTGTTGCTGTTTTTGTTGTGATTAATAAAATTATAGAGAGCTTGGCAGGAGCAGCAGGAGCCGGGAAAATCAGCTTTTCAGCGAAAAGAACAGTGACAAGGCGGGGCAAGAAAATGGGAAAATAAACCAAGAAAAGGAGGTTCAATAGTAATTTTCAGGATTAAAAATAAACTGTGGGATTTGATGTAGTTCAATGGAAACAAATTTAAATAAAATGAAATATAAGAAAATAAAATACACAACAACACCTCAAGATCTTTGTGTGTTTCTTTTCCCAAAGGAATTATAAACTTAAGGCTTTTTTCTTTTATTTTTCTCTACTCCAATTTCATAAAATATTAAATTAAATATTAAATTTCCTTAGTGAACGAAGGAAAATAATCTGTTTTCCCCTGAGTGTAATGAGGCAATTTATATGCTAATACATTTTCCCAACAAAATATCAAATTATAATCCCTAAACTCAGGCCTTTGAGAGGGTTGGATTTACAATTATGAAATATGAATTTGAATTGTGAATTAGCTTTCAGCTTTTATCATTCAAATCGAAGTCTGTCCTCTAATAGGATTTCAGCTCAGGCCTAATGGATAGCTAATTATTGAATTATTATTGGGGATTTAAAATTAAATTTATAAACAGGTGAAAAAAATTATAACTTTGTAATTTAATTTGAAAATGTAGAGTATGAACTTTGGCTTCGATTCCGAAATTGTCCTATAATAAAATGGACTTTGAAACGCATAAAATATATGCACATATTTTTTCCCTCTGGTTGATTCTTTCATTTAAATGGAGATTATTATCCTTGATTTGATGGCTGACCGTTAAAGTCCGTTTTCCCCGAAAGTTTGCTTTTGTTTTCAATACGAGGAGAAGCCCTAAAATCGAGGCCACACCTAAACAAACAGCGAGAGCCACCACCAGGATGCGGCTGCTGATGAGGATATGGTTTGCTTTTTATTTTCCGGGATGCAATGTGAACCTGCTGGTGGCCGCAGGATGACCGCGCGCATCCGCGTGTGCCGGGGTCAAAGGACACACACGCAGGCGCAGCTGACTTTCCAGTTAGGAAAACTTCTGACCAGCCTTTGTTTTCCCTTTTTTTTATAAGTTAAACAAATAGCGCTCGCGCTTTTCATATTTTCCGTTTTCGTTTTGTTTGCCTTTCGATAATTTCGCAGGCACACGCTCCCCGGAATAAATAATAAATAAAAAAAAAGTAAACAGAAGACAGAAAAAGATGACAAACGATGTCGCTAAGCCGCGACAATATCAGGCTATTAGGGTAATAATTTGAGGGATTAAAAAGGACCTCATCCTTGGAGCTGGCAGCCACCCCAACCTTTGTGCCTTTCTCTATTTACCATAAATAAAATTATTCTCGAGGTGTATTTTTGGTTATGATGCTTGGGGAATGAAAGTTAAACTGACGGAGAGTCTATAATTTTTATTATAACAACTTTTCGAAACTTAAATAATATATATCCTTGAAAAGCAATCAGCTTCTCCGTGCTCCTGATGAGGAATGGGTGGCACCTCAAAAGCTGAGTCTTTGACCCTTACTTATTTCCTGCGAATTTCCGTTGGCTCAGCGGGAAGGTCCTGCGCGGCCCCTGCGGTGTGAACTACTTGGCCCTTGCGGTTTTTGGAAAATTATTTTGAATTATGACATATTAAGATTTATGCCAGAGCGGGATAGAGATGGAGAAAGAGAGAGAGAGAGAGTCTGCAGGATTTGCCAAAAAATATGAGCCCGCTCCCTGCCCTCCTCCGATCGGGTTTCATCCGAGATCGCGCACAATGGGCGACTCTGTGACTTACAGCTGTTCTCTCAAGGAACGTCTTGCGTCCTTGCAGGACTCGTGTATCATCCTGAGGCCGCCGCCTTATTATTATTTCATATTTTGATTTATTGTTTGGCTTATTGTTTTCGCCACACGCACACATATATGGCACATATAGTCCTTATGCCTTATATATGTCCGTACCGATATCCTTTTGTTTACACTCGCCTGCGGTTTTTGGCAAGCGATTTATGTTAATTTTATTGCCCTGCCGAAAATATTCGCAAACAAAAGAGACGACGACCAGGAGATATTTTTGATTTATTTTCAATTTCAAGAAGTCCATTTTCTCAAATACATTTTCAAGGTTACAGCTGGATTTTATATATATTTTATTTTATTTCTAAATTGAAATGATCATTTTTAACAAGAAAATCAATATAAATTATACATCAATTGTTTAAAAACATTTGTTTTTCTATTGGTGTATATATTTGTTTTATATATCTTTTTTATTTTTTCCTTGTTTTTATTTTTGTATTAAAAATTAAAATTAAATTGACAAAAATTTATAAAAAGTATTTAACATTTGGTTACCTTTGTCTTTGTTTATTTTATTTGATTTTCTTATTTCTTGGCATTTGTTTTTTTTTTTTAATTATAATTATATGGTAAATTTTTGAAATTAGTAGCGGCGCCACCTATGATAAATTCTGTTAACTAAATTTTTGTATTGCATTTTGTACCTAAATTGTTTTAAGTTAACATCATTTCCGCTTGAGGGCGCTAAGGAATATAGTGTAAAATATCAAGTAAAATTGGGAAAACACATTTGATTTTTATTTATTTTTTTTCTGTGGGAAAATATATTTTTTTTGGTTCTTCAAATTTAATATAACAACTGTTCTTTAATTATGATAATTTTAACTTGAGATCAACAATGTAAAATTAAGCAAGAAAAATGTTTATTCTTTGATTTTTTTGTAAGAAAATATACCCTAAATTAAATTCATTTCAAGAATGTTAAAAATATAAGAATTTCTTAATATTATAATTTATTTATTTGCTTATTTTATATTAGGTTTTTTGTTTTTGTTGTGTTCATCTTTAATGATTTGAGGACATTTAATTTAAAGTGTTTTCAAATTGATATTAAAGAATTTAGGAACCACATTTAAGGAATTAAAAACAATTATAGTTGTATTAAATATACAAATACCTACCTCTATCAAATATCTTATGAAATTTGTGGCAAGGAATCGTTTCGTATCTCATTCAGAGCTGCTAGGATGACATCATCATTATCATCATCATCATCACGGGAATTGCGAATGAAATCGATCGCATGAATGACCTAATAAACGCGACAATGAATGTGAATCAACGGCTTTGAATTGTTGGCAATGGGGAAATTGCCCTGGAACTGCATCCAACTCGTCTATATCCATTATCCAGCGTTGCATTTCACCAGAAACAGACGCGGTGTCGCCAGCTTCCTTTGCTAGCGACAGTTCTTACACATAGAAAAAAATCGATAAAAAAATTAAATTTAAAGAAAAAGTACATAAAATCCAGAGATGATAATTATACACTTCATAGTATTTAATAATTGAATTTATATATAAAAATAAATAGGAAATTACAATTATTTTGCTAAGGAATTTGTTAATTATTTAATAAACTTGCTTACACATTTTTTATTGCTGTGCATATGCCGCAAGCTGCACCCTTAATTAGCCGATCGGCATCGAGTGACGTTGACGCTGGTGTTGCTCTGTTAATTAATCAATGGAAAATGCCGTTTCACCCTTAATCACTCTTAAATGGCCGCCCCTCCCACGGCCACCACCCACTCCGCCTCTCCAGCTTTTCCAGCCTCCCCACTCATTCATTTATCCATTACGCATTCGGGGGAAAATTTCACTGTTGCGATGGCAATTTCCTTGAGTTTTTTGTTGGTATTCATTCTTAGAATATCGAAGGAGTGGGCATCGGAAATGGTCTAAGAATTAATGCTGGAGGATGATGGCTAATTGAGGAAAAGAAAATTACTTGAATTACTCACCCAAAACATTTATCACTCACTTTATTTAGAGGGGAAATATATAAGAAGTGCTACCAAAAAATGCTTCATATGTTTTCTGAAATCTAAGGAATTTAAAAAAAGGGATAAAAAAGGCATACTAATTAATAACGAATAACGAATAATTGAATGAGCAATCCGGAAGAAAGCCAACTCAGGGAGACCGATCCTTTCAGCATTTATTTCCATTTGGATAGCTTTTTTTTGACTCTTTCACTGCATTGTGCATATTGCGTAATTATTATATAAAATATATTTATAAAATCATTGTATTGCAGCCTCCTGCCTAAATATTTAAAACGCTGATATGCGTAATTATTCTCTATAAATATGTTTCTGAAAAAACATACCTTGGAATAAGTAAGAATTGGGTAATACATTTATATATATTATTCATACGCCAGGTTGTACAAGTCTAACGTTTTCTTTTGATATAATTTTTTCCGTACAATTTTAATTGAATTGTGGAAATTCTAAAACCTAAAAAATAAATAAATAATGGAAGTCATAAGCTCTTCAGCCGCTTGATATTCATCTGTTGTCCCTGAAATAATCTGTAAGCCTACGTTAACCTTCATCCCTGTCAGGCTTAAATATTTATGTAAAACAAAAACATATTAAAACTAATAGTATCTTAGACCTTACGCCTTCCCTCAAAAACTTTTTCATACCATCACCGCTTCCAAATATCAGCTTGATTAATGGTTGGACTAACTAACTAACTCTCCCACCTTAAAACTAAAACACCAAAAAACTAAAGGTAATCCGTACAATCGACTGTCAGCGTTAGAATTTATTCATGCAGCTGACCACTCTATGATCTTGTTTATAACGCTTCGCATTTAAGGTTTTTTCTTTACGTTTTGGCCAAAAACCAATGAGGCGTATGCTTGATAATGAAAATGCAGCTAAGAACAAACAGCAGCAGCAACCTTAGACTTTGCCAGGTGCCAGGTACTGGAAGTGTTAGTGGAGAGGCAGGAACTCACTGAAACTAGACGCTACTAAAAAGCCTCTATAAGGTGCTCAAAAAATAAATAAAAAAAACTCATCTCTCTTGGGTTATATTTACTCATTTTCACAAAATTTAATGAAATGCTAGAGGAACTCTCGATCTCCCCGGCGATGGAACCAAAAATAAGGCATTTGGCAATCATCATTCTGGGCCATAAAATCCATTTAGATAATTTGGTGTGTCGGTTATAAAAGCCGAGGTATAATTGCTCTATAATATAATTTATAGGTATAATTGTCTGAGTGGTAAAAGGCTATTTCGAAAATTGAGTTGTCTAATAGGAAAATGTCGGGGGGGAAAAAAAGCTAAGAAGATCAGTAAGAAGAGCAGTTTTTGATAGTGATTGTAAATATGTGTATATATATATATATATATATATATATATATATATATATATAATATATATATATATATATTTATATTAAGATCTACTTGGAAGGGTATACAAACTTCAGTCATAGGTAGCTTCCTTACTTTTTTTTTGCATATATTTATATTTTGATTCACTCTTTTGTTTTTTGTAGCTTAGAATCGCTTTGCATTGCTTTGTTTTGTTTTGGTTTTCTTTTGTTTTAGTTTTTACCATTTTGCGCATTTAATAATTTTTTTCCCATCTGCAAAATCAAAAAAATCCATAAAAAATAATAATAAATAAAATAATAAAAGCTTTGTTGTTTTTTTTATGATTTTGTAGTTTTGTTTATTCTCTGTGTGTGTGTTGTTGTTGTTTTTGATTTTAAGTATTTTGTTTTGTTTTTAATTTATAAACACTAAATTTAAATTATTAGTACAAGTTGTTTTTTAGCTCTTCTTGGTTTTAAATATTTCTGCTTGCAATTAATCAATTATTTAAAATTAATCAATCAATTATTAAATATAGAATATATATTATATAAGCTACAAAAAAAAAAATCATCATCATAATAATAATAATAATAATAAACATAAAATAATAATAATAAGAATAATTTAATAGAATAAAAAATTAATACAATTTCTTTCTGTGTATGCGGTAAATTTCTTTTTTTTCTCGTGTGTGTATGTGTGTGTGTTTTTGGATGTGTCTGTGTGTGTGTATAAATATGTGTACATGGCATTTTTTGAAATAGTTTCCTCTCTTTGTGATTTCTCTAACAAATTTTGTACATAATTATTGAAAATGGTTCATAAAATGTATTTTTTTTTTGTTTTTTCTTTTAATTTATAAAATATAAACAATCTTATAATGCGTATGTGCGTGTGTGTAATGTGTAATGTGTGTGAGTAACAATTAGTAGAAAATAATTTCACATTGAAAAGCAGCGTTTTCAATTTCCTTCATATTTGTTTTCCGCTCTGTTTTTTCTTTCTTTTTTGTTTTAGCGAAGAAAACATAAGTATTTTGTTTAAAACTACATTTATTTTTCCATTCAGTCAATCAGTTGAAACGTTTTGGGCTGCTTATCGATACAAATGTCGATAGGCACAAGAGACATGCAGCCATGCGCCAAATGCGTTTCCTACTGTGTTTTGTTTCTCATAAATTATATAGATATATATGCTTGTATATATATGTATATATATATATAATAAAAAAAATATTGTATATATGTGTGTATGTATAAATCAGAATAATTAGATTTAAGATAATATTCCCACGCGATAGCCGATTATCGATTAGCTCTCATCTATAACTGCTAATTGCTTCTGCTTTTCTCGCTTTCTTTGCTTTCAAATTGCAATTTAAATTTGAATTTAAATGAATTGAAATTTCTTGCGTTTTGTTTTTTAGATTTTTTTGTTTTTTAAATTTGTTATCCTGCCTTCCTTTTAAGTATTTTCAATAAGTCAAATGTTTGTGTTTTTTTAAAACTCAGTACAGTTTTAATTTCGAATTCTTTTTTTTTTGTGTGCCTGTTTTTTATGTTTTTTTTTTGTTTTTTTTTTTGTTTTTTTTTTTGTTCTTTTTAATAAATTAAAATTTAATTTTAATGTTCGTTTTGTGGTGGGTGGGTTTTGGGAGTTACGGGAAAAGAAATTCAGAAAATGCTTTCAATAGAAGAATTCTACATTGGAGAATTTAAAGCAAACTGCACTGGTTTTAAGCTCCTTTCACAGGATCACTACTCTTTCTCTCTCTCGCTATCTGTCTCTCTATCTCGCTATCTCTCTCTATTTCTCTGGGTTTCCCATTTTCTGCCTTCATATATATAATACAAGTTTTCATTGCTGCCCCCTAAGCCAAGTGACGGACAACAACGACGTTCTATGGGTTAATTTGGATCCCAGCTCCCAGGATCCCGATCCTCTCGAGCCGCTCAGCTGCTGCTGCTGCTGCTGGCGCCGGCGGAGCGCTGCTGCTGATGGTGCGGCTGACGCTTGTGGTGGCGCCTGGAGCGCCGGCATTGCGTCGAGCAGCATTCGTCCAGCGCTGGAGCAGCTGCGTCCGGTTTCTCAAAGAGCCGCCGCTTGCTAGAGACGCGTGTCTGCTGCTGCTGCTGGCATGTAGAGCGGGAGCAGCGCTTGCGGTCACAGTTCACCTTGGAGTCCTTTTGTGAAAAGAAAAGGAAAAGAGAAATATTTGGATTAGTTAAAATGATTAATTAGATTGGCAGATTTTAGATGAATAAAAACCAAAGAAGATGGCCCAAAGGCTTGAATCTTTGATCTTTGATCACTATAGAATTTTGACACTCACCTTGCAGCGGCACTTGATGCACTTCTGCTCGCCGTGGGACATGAGGATCGGATGCCATTCCTGGCCATTCTCGTACACTTTGTTGACCACCTTGCAACCGCCGTTGGCCAGTACCTCCTCGGCCGTATGGCTGGGGGATCGGTGCATGGCCTGATCCTGCAGCACATTCGGATTGTTCGGTGTCGTCTTGTGGCCACCAGAACTGCTCTGTTTGCTCTCGGGACACACCTTGCAGCAGGCCTTCTTGTCGGGCCGATAGGCAAGCTTCTCGCTGCACTGCAGCGGTGGACAGACGAGTCGTGGACAGCGAATCTCCAGGGTCAAGGGATCACAGCTGCAGGTGGTGCAGGTATCGAAGCCATTCGGCGGAAGGAAGGGATGCCAGCTGGCGCCGGCAGGATGGAATTGCTCACCCAAGCGGCATCCACGTCGTTGCTGCAGTAGATCTGTGGCATTTGTTGCCGGTGAACTGTCGCCCACCAGGACAGAGGAGGAGGAGGACGAAGAGCCAATAGATATGGCAGCCAAATCCCTCTTGGGCACACAGCTGGGACAGCACTCACCATCGCGCTGAAGAAGCTGCTCCGTGGCAGCCTTGCACTTGAGAGCCGGACACTTGATCACCTCGCAGCTGGATTGGCCGCGAAGGCAGGCGCACATCTGGCACTGATCCTGGGCACTTCTCCACTGCTCTGACTCATTGTAGAAGCGTCCGGAATGGAAACATTTCGTCTCCCCAGTGACCATGTGGTTGTCATTGTGATCGCCCGGCACGGGAACATTGTTATCCGTGTAAACGGGGAAGCAGTGATTCGGCACCTTGGTGCTCTTCAGCTTGCCGCGGAGCAGGAGCTGCTTTGAGTGCTTTGAGTGGACTTCCAGGTAGCAGACGCTAATCTCCAACTTGATCAACTCCGCCGAGGGCATGCTGAGAAAGAAACCCTCCAGATAGTTGCCATTGAACTCTTCAAGGAGTTTCCGTGTCACCGGCGCTCCGATTGCCTCAATGGGTTTCTCCTCCAGATACAGCTGCAGATCCTGGGCGGGCACACCGTTGAGGGTCACCTCGTAGTGCAGATTGCATTCGTTGTCAATGGACATCCAGGCCATGCCGACGGCATGTGGATTCTCCGAGTGCTCCTGTCGCTTGAGAAGAATGGGTTCGGCGGAATCGCGGGCATCGGCCACGGGACGGGGCACAAGGCGGCCACGAATCAGACTGGTTTCGTGCTCAGTGGCCACATTGACACCCAATTCGCCGGCATAGAGAGACTCGAGCACCTTCGGTCCCAGCTTCTCCACACTGCCAATCGCTTGGTTAAAGTTGAAGCTTGGCGTTAGATCCTCCAGCTTGGCCTTGCGCTTGCCCTGCTCTTCGATCAAACTGATGTTGGGCCTGTCCCGGGTATTCACATGCTCCGTCTCGATGTTGTAGGCCAAAGAGCCATCGGTGTTCAGATAGACCCAGGCCAGGCCGCTGCTCTTAGTCGCCGAGTCGGGGCTGTGGGGAGCCAGCAGGGTTTGGAAGATTTCGCAGCTTGCCCGGGTCACAATATGGCCCTGGATGCGTAGCTGTGGATACTTCTTGGACTCGACAGTTAGCAGGAGTTTGCCCCTGGACATGAGCCGCAGATTCTGTATGGAAATGGGCGATGATAGCTCCAGGACATTGATTTCGGCGGAGGGCTTGCGCACTCGCGGAATCTCATCAAAGACCAGCTCCTTGCGCTCCGGCAGCTCGATCCTAACGCTCAAGGCGGCATCGGCAAACTCCTCGGCCCCGAAGACACCATTAAAGACCAAAGTCAGATGCATGGATGAGGCAGCACCACTGCTAGTGGACACAATGGCCGTGCCACCGGCTCCTGCCAGCTGGGGATCAGCCCTGCCATTGGTAGCCTGTGGCGGTTCCAGCAATGAACTAAAGAGTTCCGTCTGCAAAGCCGTATATTTGGCCACCTTGCCGGCCAGGGCCAATTCCGCTTGATGCTTGTTGCCCCACAGGAGGACAACATGGAGGCGATCGTCGCGCAAGATGCGCTTGTAATCCCTGGGCACACGCCGCCAGACACCGCAAATTTTGCCAGTGGCATTCTGATAGACACTAAGGGTGCCCGCCAATGTGGTCTCCAGCTGATGCTCTTCCAGGATCACTCCAGCATCATCCACGAATTGAATGGCACGGGGACGACCGATGCGCGACGAGGTGTAGAAGGAGTAGTAAAGATTCTTTTTGTGAAACAAAAAGCGAGCGGTGGCCACCACATTCTGTGGATTGTAGGTGGTGTACATGGATTTCATTTCCTCGCCCTTGAGGAAGTAGGAGGTGCGGCCCGTGAGTAGCGCAGCGTAATCTGTAAAAGGTTTAATGAAATGGGTTAGGTTTAGGTGTTAAATGGGTTAAGTTGGAGTGGAATACTTGAAAAGCTGAGCATATTAATTAAGACTTTAAGACTCAAAAGATTTTCTTGTAAACATGAATGAAATTAGTTAATTAATGAATGAATTTTCCTGTATCTTTTGTCTTAGGGATTTTTTTTTTTTGGATTTTATTTGGAATTTTCCTTAGGATTTTCCTGGTAATAATCAGGGCTTTGTACTTACGTTTCATGTTGCGCTCTTCCTCCTCATTGGGCACTGGCACATCCAAGGCCACATCCGTATCTGCAAAGATATCAAAGAGAAGAATTGAATACAAGGGTAAAGATGCTGGGCGATAAGCGTGTTCGTTTCGACCTTAAATGGAATTTGGATATAGCCAAACAAATGCTTCAAAGCAGCCGGTGTTTGTGGTGGTGGTGGTGGTAGTGGTTTTCTTTGCCACCCATTCAAAGGTTCTACACACTTCGATTGAATGAAGGTGAAGTAAAGCCGAAGGCGGATGCCAGGGGATCTCATGCTCATGAATGGCAGCCTAGGCCTAGGCCAGGTAGGGAGTCCAAACCGATCCGTACCCTAAGCCCAGGTGGCATTCATTAATCGTGCATAAATTGAGGGCAGGTAGTGGCAGCTATGTAGAGGGGAAGTGGTGCTGCTGCTTAGGTGGTGTTCCCGGAATCCACATGTGACACGGACCTTTTTGGCGTGAAAGTAGGTGGACACATTTCCGCTGTCCCGCTGATTGACACCCGGGCAGGGAGCAAACATAAATCACCATTACCATTTCGATAGAAGACCGACAAAAGCTGATTAAAGCCCAGTCTTCTCTCCGTATAACCCTTCACAGATTTCTCCTTCTTCAGCTCCTCTGTCGATGGCATTTCGATTATTTTGTGCTGTGTGCTATGGGCTATCCTTCTTCTCTCAGCCCGAAACCCCCATAAGCCGCAGAAATAAAAATAAACGTAAAGAGCGGGGTATCGCATAATGAAGGGCGACAAATCTGACACCTTGTATAGCATTTTATTGAGAGCCCCAGACACACGGCTCCACCAGCAGCAGCAGCAGCAGCAGCTTGGGCTCCAGGTTCAGGCTGAGGTCCCAGGTCTTTGGGCCTGGACTGCCTCTGTCTGTGGCTTCTGCTGTCCGATCTTATCGCCTGATCTTAATACGAGCCACTTGGCCAGCCAGTTCTGGCTTTACCTTTGCCTCAGCTTCAGCTTGAGCCTCGCTTTTAGCCTTAGCCTTCTTACTGGGCTTTTCAATTTGTGGACTCTACATTCTTGGGGCTTATTGGTGTCTTTTCGTTGGGCCTCGTTGGCTGCCCTTGAATCGCATTTGCAGATGAATGAAATTTTCGTTCTTCTTTTATTTTTTTTTTTGTATTTTCTTAGGGTTTTTTGTAGGCCTGCCTGTAAGCCAAGATAAATGAGTTTTGGTGAGCACAAAGACGACGACACGTTGCCGCACGAGGAAGAAGGGGGTAACGGCTGGACACTGGTGAGGAGTGGAGTGGAGAGGGGAGAATCTGAAGCCGACAAAGCCAGAAAGACCGAAAGACAAACGACACCTTCGGTATTGAGTCAACGCTTTGGTATGTGGGGTCGGCCCCAAAAAAGAATCTCGGCGGCAGCTCATTAACAAAAAAAAAAGGAAAAAAAAAGCCAGAGAAAAAAATAAAGCAGAAAATACAAACACAACAGATTGGATCAGATTTGAAGAGATCAGTATACGATCTGTGTGGGTATACAGATCAGACTTAAGATGAGTCTTGGGAATAGTTTCGCTTTGCCCTTCTGAAACCCGTGACTATTAAAAATCCATTTCGGCAACCATGATCGCCCTTGATCACACTCTCATCAGCCTGATCCTCCCCAAAATCAACCCGATCAGGCCAATATAATAGCTTGGCAAATTATGCTAACTCCTCAACCGATTCAATAGATGAGAGAGGTTAATAAGAAGCCAGGAGAAGATTGGGAGGAGGAGTCTTGGGGGTCTCGCTCTCTTTCTCTGCCCCTTTAATCTACAATTCGATTTGGCCCAAGACCGGACACCTTGTTAGCTCTATTTCTCAGCCTTATCGCGGGCCACAATCTCCACTTAAGGTTAAGAAAAAAAAGAAGAGAAATAAAACTAAAAAAAAAAGCAAAAAAAAAACTGGAGAGTGGGAACATAATAGACAGTTCCGTTGCCGCTGCCGCTGCCGATCCAGAACCGATAAAGATAACGATACAGATAAAGATAAAGTCGGAGATTTTATTGTTCGATGGCGCAGCTCACGCCCGGCCATAAAAATGAATTTGGCCCCGATACCGATATCGATCCGATCCGATCCGATACGATACCGATCCCCCGGCCAAGACCAAGGCAATCCTTTTGTGGCCACCACAAAGTTGCTGCTTGGGAATCGAGATCCAGATTGAGATTGGAATCCGGATCGGGGCTAAGGTAACAAAAAAGGGATGGGATGGGATGGGATGGGTTGGGATGGGACTCTTGACCAAAAGATGTCATCAAGTTGAATTGTCAACTCTCTCTCTCTCTCTCTGTCGCTTTCTGTAAAACATTAACTTTTATTGTCTACCTGAGGGGATATGGGGCCCAGGGCCCGTTTTGGTAAAATAGGGACCGCCCGCCGTTTGTGGCGGCAAATGAGATAATTTAATAAGCGTTAAAATGCTCGAGTTATGTCATTATAAAAATGAACGAACAAAAAAGTAATGCCTGCGCATAAATTAATGGCAAAACGCGGGCGGGAAGAGTCGCGAGACGCGAAGCATCGATTCGGAATCGATCGCTGGAAGCTGGAGGAGCAGCAGCAGCAGCAGCAGCCAAAAGATGCGAGCTCCCAAAATGGACATTTAACGAAGGCAGCAGGCAATTGTTGATGTTGATTATATGTATGGCCATGTCATGGGCTTCGAGCTTCGAGCGGCAAGAGCATCGCGAAGCCTGACAACTTGCCCAGGACCTGGGCTTCAAAATACAGTGGAGACTCAATCAGGCGGCCAAAAGAAACAATGGATCTAACTTTGTATATATACCAGGGGGATTCTACATAATTTTTTATATATATTTCAAGGAGACATAGCTATGTCTTTGAAAGAAAATTACAACCTGAAACTACAACCTTTTAAAGATTCCTTAATTTTTTTTTTAATTTTCCTTCGATTTTTTGTTAAAAAATTACCCTCTTCATTTTGTTTTATTAAAAAGTTACTATTATTTCCAGAGATTTAAGAGATTTCTCTAAGCGACCAAGCCACTTTCAAGGCTTTATTTAATATTTATTTTAATATTTTTTTACAACAAACAAAAAAAAAAACTTCAAGTGTCTTAGGAATGCCTCCTTTAAGACCCATTTAAATCGAATTTTCTTCGAGTGCAATCATAATATGCGGACTATGAGGCAAAAAACCAAGTTAGGCAAAAAATAACTTTGGAAGCGATCGTTGGAGGCTGTTGCCTGTTTGTGGCTGCTGCTGCCTGCGAAATATTTGTACAATAGCCCCGGCCCGGCTGAGCTGGCTGAGATGGCTAGCTGGGATGGCTAGCTGAGATGGCCGAGATGGCGGCTGACTGCGTGAGAGCCAAAGAGTCTCAGAGTCTCGCTGGAAAAGCCGCGCCCGTGCCTTCTAACTATTTATGGCAAACGAGTTGGGAGTTTAGCAACCAAAAAAATATAAAAAAATATATATATATATATGGAAAATGCAGAGGAAACCCCAAAGAGGGGAAAAGTGAAATTGTATATAGTAGTTTTTAGTTAGTTTTTTTTTTTTTTTGGTTGGCAGGAAGGTCCGCGGGTCAACGGCTTTTTGCATAAGCAAATGAAAAATTGCCGCAAAACGGAAACTAATGATGTGCTGCAACAGACCCCTTTAACCCCTTGATGCCTTGTTGCCTTACTGCCTTGTGCCTGCCCATTCCCGTTTCCAACCAGTTTCCAGTTTGCCACACAGCAACACATGCAACATGCAACATGCAACTAGCAGCAGCAGCAGCAGCTCAAGACTGGAATCCAGGCACAGCACTTGGTCTGATTATGTGAAAAATGTCACAGAGAAACCTCTATCTAGCTGAGCATTTTTACCAAAATCCTAGAACTATATATATATTATAATGTAGAATATATATATAGCTGATTCTTTGGTAATTGGTCTATTAGCCGCCGGCACGTGCGCCCCCAATGGGGACCCCGGCAAAGTGCTTGGGCAAATACTTGAAATACTCTCTGAATGTTCCGATAATATTGCCCCCCCAAAAACCAAGAAACAAAAAACAGAAACAGAAACAACTTCAGGCGCCGTTCGGGGCGATATAAAATAGATTGAAAATAAAACAAAAAAGAGAGAGAGGGAGAGACCTGAGCACAATAAATAAATGCAAAAAGTCGCCGAAACACACCATTATCCGAAGTAGTGGACCAGGGAACATATATATATATATATAGTATATATATACTACATATAGTAGGAATCATCAGACTCTGAGACATAAAAACGAAATATAAATTGCGTAGCGTTGACCTTCATTTCGGGCCAAGTAATTTTTCATAAACAATTTACGCGTTTCGACCAAGTCCGTGGATATATGCTATATATCAGGGGGTGGGGGGATGGGTATACAGATTCAGGCAGCTGGCATCGCTGTTACGCTTAATTATTCATACCAGACAATATATATAGCAACGAATCGGTGTCTAATCCCGATTTATATTAGCCAAAAACCATTGGCCATGTCAAAATATTGAAGCATTATGCGGAAATTATGGTTTTCGGTGGGGAAATTAAATAGAAATTTTCAAGAACATTTTTGAATTTTTATAAAAAGATCAATTTTTCAATTGAAATTAAGTTAAAAGAAAAAGAGAGCATAAAATCGCGGTTTGAATCCTATAAACGTTAGCTCTTCCTCTAAAGACTATCTTCAAGATTCGAAATGTATTTTAAAGGTTTTTAATATATATAGTTTAAAGGCCATTTGAAGCATTTGTGGGCTTAATAATTTATATTTACTATATATATTATATATACTATATAAATTAGACTTACCGTTCCGATCGCCGGGACAGGTCTTGCAGCATTTTCCAGGCAGGGAGATGGGATCATCGCATTTCGCTGGCGGACACTCGTTTTTGATATTGCGACACTGAACGCGTGCAACGATGCGGCGCTTCTTGGATATCTAAAAAAAAAACGGAAAATAAAAACAAATAAATAAATGAATAAAACAAAAAATTATAAACTGAAAAGCAAGGCTCATAAAAAAAACAACTAAAATAAATACAAATTAATTGCCATAAGCAAGACAGATTCCCGGGCTGCCTGATTTATGCCTTGTTAGCAACCGAATGTGGCCCAATATTGGGCTTATACAAATATAGAATGCCCTCCGTATTATCTTTTTTTATAATTATATTTTTATTCATTTATTTTTTTTTTCGTGCCGCCACTCTGCTGTTTGTCTTTTTGATGTTTCTCTCCCTGCTTTTTTATTATTAATTTTTATTGGTTGCCGCCGCCGCCGCTGCTGCCGCCGTGCTTAAAGTTCAACAGCAGCAACATGTTTTAAATAATTTTATGATGTGCTCATTTGCGACGCTTGCAGGCGACATAAATTATAATTAATTAATTTCAAAGCTGACTTTTATGCAATGCACATTAAAAATTAAAGCAAAATACGAGTAATATCTATCTATATAGGAGAGAGAGATGCGTCTGGTCCATCGCAGACTAGCAACAACAAGGAAAGCAATTAATTTCTGTCAGGCAATTTTCCGATACCAATACCGATTCGTATACGAATTGGGATAAGTATATATCTGGCGCTGTATTTTTTTTTTTTACCTCGCCGAGGACACTACTGAGTGTGTGACATTTTTATGTGTCGCTTTCGATGGGAAAATGGTCTTGCCCTCGCCACGCCCCCTGTTTCTTGGCACTGCAAAATGTTTGTATTTTTTTTTGTGTTTTTTTTTTTTGCGTAATTCGATCGAACAGCCACGATTTTGTTTTTCAATTTCAACTAAAGGCTGGGCAAGGCTAAAGACTATTTGGCTCTGATTCGTAATATATCGCATAGGGAGCACTAAAGCTTTCAAATCGATATTAATCATGCGTGGAAATGCCATAAATTAAGCGCGTCCAAACTGAAAACACAATCATTTTCATTCGCCGACGTCTTTCAGCATTTTTCCTTTTCGCTTTTCCTCGTGTACCCAGTGTCGACGGTCATTAGTCAATTTTTTATTTTGTGCCGCCCATCAGTTGGAATTTCTTGGGTATTTTGCATCTGAGGGGGATATTTCAACTGATTTATAAATTGTGATATTTTTTTTTTGCTTAAGTTTTGAGGTAAAAATTTCCCTAATTTTTATGTGAACATCTGAGGGCTTTTTTATATTTATTTTTTTTTTTTGTTTCATTGGATTATTTTCTTCTAAATTATTTACAAATTTGTTATTTAGGCAAAGCTTTTAATTGATTCCCAAAAATGTAAATAAATTTTTAAGTAAAGTCTAGAGGTTTGTTTCCTAGTTTTTCTAGTATTTAAAATTAATGTATATATATTTTTTTAAAATCATATATTATGACTTACCGCCACGCATTCGCACTTGATGCAGTACATAACGCCAAAGGGTGGACCCAAATCCGCATACCAGGTCGAGCCCAATTCACGCAGGACCTTGCCAAACTGACATTCGGTAACTGAAAATTAAGGGAAATACATAAAAAATTAATAAATATATATAAATAAAAATTAATATAAATTAAAGCCACAATTCAATTCAATTCGTTTCCTCAGTTGCCATTTAAGAACTTTCGAATGTTTATTTCAATTTTTAAAATTGTTGCCATTTTGTTTTTTGCTTTTTCCCCAGTTTAATTTTCTTTTTTTCACATTGCTGGCGCCAGTCAGCAATGCAATTGCCCATATACACTTATTAATATATATATATATGGAAGTGTATATATATAGAGCTGGCAACAACAGCCGATGCCTATATATCAGCACCGATGAGCCAGAGCAGCGAGGTTAATAATAATAATGAAAAGCCATAAGCGACAGAGACGCCCACAGGCAAGTTACCAAACCCGAACTCAAACCCAAACCCAAACCAAAGCCAATCGATCAGCGACTAATTAACTTCAATCGAGGAAAAAAATGTAGAGGGGCTCCCAGCTGGGAAATGCAGGCACATCCAGGCAGCAGAGTTTATCGTCTGTCATTTTCACGTTTTTTCGCATTGGGTTTCGCCACGGTTTCGGGTGGGCGAGCGCCATGCAATCAGAATCCGAATCAGAATCGGAATCGGTATCGGTAGAAGTATATATATATATATATATAGAGAAATAGAGAAAGAAGAAAAAAAAAACCTGGCGCCACATTCGCTGAGAGGCGTTGAGTCGCTTCCGGCAGCGTTTTCAATTACAAATGCAAGTCGGCGGTACACCGGAAAAAGCTGAAACCTACCTATAAATTCGATATAGGAAAAATTGAGAAAAATTCTTTGAGCTTTGAAGATAATAAAACGAATTTATGCAGGTCAGTTAGTGGCCAACACTTTTAGCTTTCAGTGTAGCTAAGCAGAAGCCACCTCTCAATGGGGCGCCAACAAGTGTCAATTTGTGGGATTAAATTGGACGGGGGAAAAACGTAAATCTGCAGCATCCAATTTAGATTAGAGATGAAATTTCATTAGCAGCATTTTTTTCTTCTTTTTTTTTGGGTTTTCAATTTCGATATCGATTGGATATTCGACTTCGACTTTGTTAATTGGCTGCGCGCGAGCGGCAAAAAAAAAAATAATAAAACTTTGCACAAAATGCCACAAATCGTATGCAAATCGGCAAATGCGACGCGTTAAATTATTAATATATTTAGAAATACCGACAAACACACACATACACCAGCTCGCCGGTGTCTCGGCAAAATTATGTTAAAACTTTTGGCGCCACTCATAAAAAATGTAAACGAAACAAAAAAAAAAAAAAAAAAGATACAAAATGCCGACAACAAAAGCTGGCAACTGGCAGCCCAGAGAGAAAACGATAAAAACAAATCAAATCAAGCAGGCAAAGGCCCAAAATTGGTAGCCTCTCGTAGTTGTTGTCGTCGTCTGGCAATGATATTTAATTAAATTAAACAAAAAGCGGCGAGCGGAAACGCGGCCAACACGCGCAGAAAACGCCAGGGAAACGCGTTGCGAACGCTCAGAGTAGAAAAACCGCAAGGAAAACGCATGAAAAAGATGTCACAACTAAAAGTTGATTTTAACTTTGAAAAAAAAGTAATACAAATTATTTGCAAATCAGTAAAATAAGATAATAATTATAAACTAAAAATTCAAGTTTTTTTTAGGTTATTTTTAGTGCTTATTTTTTCGCTGCGTGTATCTCTAAACTCGCCTCAGTTGACACCTGTTGTTGGCTCCCCCGCGGTTATCGCACACATCATTCACAATTCCCATATCTTGGCCAGGCCATATCATGCTGCCCCTGATAATCACATTTGTTTTCGGTATAAAAAAGCAAAAAAAAAAAAAAAAAAAAAACAATAAAAACACAAGAAAAACAAAAAATAAAGAATATAAAAAGTAAAAGAGAGACCCGAGGCATAGGCTATAAACTACAAGTAATTAGCTAAATACACGTGATGGCCTTAAAAATTTACGGCTATCGAGAGCTAAGGAGGTACTGGCAAAACCTCAAACAAGGCGAATCTCAGTAGTATCCCACATAACGTATCCACCGAATAATCCACTGAATCCGCCGGATCTGTTCACGGCGCCATGGCGTATACGTGATAAGTGGCGCTAACGACGCGCGACGTTTATCAATTTTGTTGTTGCTGCTGCTGCTGCTGCTGCTCGTCATTGGCGCCAGCTTTATTTGCGTGCGAAACAATTTAAATACACACCACATACTGCTAGAAGAGAGATCGGATCGGAGCAGATATAAGCTATATAGAGCGATAATCCTCCTCAGCCTCTATAGGGGCTGCTGCTGATGCTGCGACCATTAATCATATTGCAAGTCTTGATCTTCCCAGCGTGTCACACATTTCACAGAAAGTGTCTCGCATAATAATCAAATTAATTAAATGAAAATTTAAATTTAATTTAATTTAATGCCAGGCTTAAATACATTTTAAGGTGCTTATTCATTTCATTTAAATTAATTAATTCAAGTGCAAGTAATTACGAGATGAGTTTCTTAATCATTTTGTGATGAATAATTAATTTTAGTTACCAATATATTTAGACATATTAATTTTTTGTTTAAGATACTTTTCAAAGTACTTTTGATATCATTTTTCCAATTTCCCCCCCCTAAACAATTCTTTATATAATATACTTATACATCTTGGACGCTATCTCTCTCTCCTGACACTCCACTTCCTGTTTTGAACCTCAGCTGTTATTATTATTATTGTGTTTGCCACAATTTGTCTAGACATTTGATGTATGACCGCGAAAAAAAAAACATACAAAATACAAAATGCGGCCAAATTTGGTTCGGTTTTTGTGTCTGTGTGTGATTTTGTGCAATGGATTTTTGTTTTATTATTATTATTATTTATTTTTGCACTTGGGATTTTTCGGGATCGATACGGATTCAATTTGAAATTGATGGACAAGCCTGAATGGAAACAGAGCAACAGCGAAAATATGTGCAAAATATTTACAGCAAAGCAAGTATCCAAAAAAATATATGTAGAAATATTTGAAGAATATCTGAAATATTTGCAATAATAACATATGTGAGGAGGCGGAAACCAATGCATTTTTAAGTTTATATTTAAGGCAACAACAAAACTAAAAATGTCTAGAAATAAACTACTGTGCCGTCTTATATTTTTCTCCCACTAGTTTTTCTAATTATTGTAACTTTTTTGTTCAGTGCATTGACTCACATAGACAGCGGAAAAGAAAAGTGCAGCCACTGTTTTTTGTGGTTTTTCCTTGCTCGAAAGTGTCTGCGGCATACAAATCATTAGCAAACAAATGTTAAAAATACTGAAAAACCAAGCCACACACACAATCCTTCATGCTGCAACCCCATTGCTGTTGCTGACAGGCGACAAAAGTGATTTAAAAAACTATTTTTTCGAAATATTTCAAAGTCTTAAATGGGAGTTTAATCGTTTAGAAGGCTTTTTGGAAAATATTTTGAAAATAGCGAGCAAACTTTGAAACAATTTGGAGACTTTTAAGAAACAGTTTAAAAATGTTATTAAAAATTATTTGTAAAGAATGTATTATTAATTTTGTTTGAAATTTTTGTTTTGCTAAAACTTTGAAAACATTTTTGTGACCTGTGCCGCCGGGGGCAATAAACAGACAACAAACTAAGCTCCCTTGGTGTCTACAATGTGCTAATTACAGTCACAGGCAGAGTAACAGGACCAAGGAGCAAATGGGGGGGGCCAGGCATATATATGTAGATAGATACATGTGTCATCAGGAAAATGGACCAAAAGATTTTCCGCAGGCAGCACTAGACGCTGACTCACATGACGCAGAACCAGCAGCAGCAGCAGCAGCAGCAGCAGCAGTGGCTACGACGGCGTCGAATTGTCGGCTATTTTTTTGTGTGTTGTGTGTGTTGTTGTTGTTGTATCTTTTGTAGACATATAGATACAACCCATAGACATATAAATACATATAAAGATATATATATATATATACATATATACATATATATATACAGGGACAGAGCGAAAAGTGCCTTTGAAAATTTTGGCGCTCGTACGCGCTTTTAATTGAGTTAAAAGATCAGCGCAGATCGGGTGCATATAGCTGTGCGAAATATATAGACCAGGCCAGGCCGCCGAAGCCGTTTTCATTTATCTATATATCTCTCTGATATACATATACATATGGTATATATATATGTATTTATGTGTTATATATGTACGGCTTTCTATACATTTATTTATTTGCTCATTTCGTCGCTTTTTTTGTTTTTGTTTTTGTTGCTGCCGCCAATGCTCTTGTTTAATGTTATTTTTATTTTGCGCCTTAATTAATTGTGGCAAAATAATTAGCGCAAATGTTAAAGCTCAACGCTGGCCATCATAAAATCGAATGAAACAAAAGGATAAAGAGTCAAGCATTCGGGAAAATGATATTAAAAATGAAGGAAAATTTCAAGGAAAATATGAATTTCTTGCTCTGATTTTTTAATTTGGGGAAATGGCACTATGTATACCCCAAAAAATTTGACAGCTACGAGTGTCGAGCTGTCAATCAGTCCATCGGCCAATCAATCAATCAATCAACTGATCGTTTGATCGAACTGAATAAAGTTAATGCCGCGGCGGCAAACAACAAAAACTGAAAAAAAAGGCGGCGATAAAACTAAATGAAATATTTGTACAAATGGTTCGCCAGCGCAACTTGTTTGTTTTATAAGCAATTAAATTATTTAAGTGCAAAGCAAACAAAGTCAAAATGCCTCTCCGCCTGGCCTTTACTTCACTTTTCTGCTTTTCTACTTTTCCACCCCCCACTCTCTCCCTGCTTTTCTTTATTTTTGGGGACACGCCAGTTCTAATGAAGATTTCTAATGGTTGATTAAGTGCGTCGAGGAGAAAAGTGCACGGAAAACAATTACAATAAATAAAGCATTATGACAACGTCTATAATTTTTTGATCTTTTTCTTGCTCTTCTTGTAATGTAAACCATTTTCCGATTTTTAATTATTATTTTAGCAGTTTTTCAATATGGTATCTTGTGATCTTAGGTCAGTTTCAGTGGTCTCTTATTTTTTTCTGTGTGTATTTGTTGCTTGGAAAAAGAAGGCGGGGCTGTGGGCGGCCTGGGGTTTGCCTTGTCATCATCGCTTGTGGTCGCTTTTCCGTTGATAATTTATGACAGCTGAGAGGAGCCCCCTCCGCTTCGGGCGGTGGCAACAAAGCAAATAAAAAAAAATAATAATAACAACAAAAACCAAGTCAAGCCATTGGACAAATAGCAAATATACATTCTGTCCTGTTGAAAGTTCAAAAGTGAAAAAGCCGCAAATGAAATGACAAAAAAAAAGAGGGGCTCGTTCGATTCTCCCTGTTGATTTTCTCTTTCTTTTGATTAATTCTTTACCCCTAAAATTCCTTTTTCTTCCTCTCTAAAGGGGTTGCAGCCAAAGAAAAATTGCAAAAAAAGAAAAAGAAAAGAAAGCAGCGATTCTTGCTTATGTAAAAGACAAATCAGCACAGAACACAGTTTTGGTACAGGGCATTTTTACTATTAAACTGTATATTTATATGATGTGTAAATAATTCAAAAAATTTCATAAAATATTTAGAGATATTTTATAAATTCAATTCTATTTCTTTTGGTTTTTTTAAACCTTGTAGAATGCATTTTCCTGCTCAGTCATTAATCCTCACAAACTGCCGTCTAATGGATCATTTGTAAATGCATATATAGATATATATATATATATATATATATATCTGTTGCAGTTTACTAAATATATAATATCCAATTTTAATTTTGTTTTCCTTTATATTTTCGTCGATGTATTTTACTTGTCTTGTTTTCCTGTTGTTTTTTTGGAACAACAACAATTGATGACCAGGCCTGACCGTAAACACATTCATTTTCAATGACTATTTTTATTTTGTTGGTTTTAGTTTTTGCATTTTTCAACCTCCCCCCCCCCCCCCCCTGGCAAACCCACCTCCTTGAATTATTTACCCCAAAAACGTAGCCGTTGCCTTCCTTTCCCATTTACAAACCAAATCACGCGACTGCGACTTGCCCCGCACAGATGTTAAGACCAAAAATAAATAAATACAAAAAAAATTAAAAAAAAAAAATACAAATATATATATATATACATATAAAATATATATATATTTAAATTACTACAATAATAGCAGCAACAAAAAGCCACAACAAATTCAAAATACGTTGGTGGATTTTGGTTGTTATTTTTTTTTGTGTTTTGTTTGGCTTGTTTTTGTTGCTTGGCTAATTTTAAATGCGCTGATAAGTTGCACAAATATGTTGAGGATGTATTTTGTTTTCGTTTTTGTATTTTTGGGACTGCAATGAATGGGGCAGCAGCAGCAGCAGCAACAACAACAACACCAACAACAAGAAGAACAACAACAGCCGGTAAAGCGCGTCACGCGACACGCGATTTGCGGGCGGTTTTTGGGTTTTCTTCTCATTTTGGTGGGCGTTTTTAGCACAAAAAAAATAATATATATATATGAAAAAATTATATATATTATATATACGAATGTGCGACTATTAAAGGGTAAATTTAATTGTCGAGCTATGCAATTGCATGCCCAATTGCGAATAACGACACACAAAAATTGCCATCGAATTTTTATACAAAATTAAATATGCTCAGCCGAGCGAAAGCTCATTAAGGCAGCCTCTTTAGATCTATGAAATATTTAAGCAAATATATATATAGAAAATAAATAGAAAGCTAAACTAGTTGTTTGCTAATTTTTTTTTTTTTAGCTTTTTATACAAGCGCCAAGCGAAGTCTTTAAAACTAATATGTGAATGAATGAAAATGAGGAGAAAAATTCCATAAAATCATTTCTAGAAATCCTTTTTTTTCTTTCACCATTTAATTCAAAGAGGGTTTTCTTTGGGGGGTTTTTCTTGCGTAAAAGGGGCCACCACCACCACCGCACAGTGGCCACTGATTGCGTCTTGATAATTAATGCATGGCAAGAATGCGGCATGTGCTAATGAAAGGCAAGGCAAATGCCACCAAGCAGAGAGGAAGCAGTAGATGCAGATGGGGCCCAAAGATGCAGCTGGAGATGAAGATGAAGCTGAGATGGATGGCGCCCATAAAAGAAAAAAAAAACAAAATAGAAGGAGTCTTCCGCGAGGCGGCAGAAGCAGAAATCTGTTATTAGCTGTCAACTCTCAACGGATGCAGCCCCCCTTCCCCAATTCAAACACCAAACCCCAACTCCAACTCCATCTACATCAACATCCCAATAGCTTTAGCCATCGCCATCGCCATCGCCATCTCCATTCATTGGAACGGAAACGGCGCAGAGCCTACGGATTCGTCTCAATGAGATCGTATCGCCTCGCAGCGTATCTACTTGGCCTACGCTCTTGGCCAAATTAATTTACGCCAGACACACACACACGGCCTGATCCGGTGTTTGATGTGCTCCCCCCTCCCCTGCCCCCTTTGATTTTTTTTCGGGGTGGGCGAAGCGGAGTTTGCTGCAATTTGACACCTTGTGGGCATTAAGTGCTTCCTCTGCCCACACGCTGCGCAACCGCAAACGCAACGCAACGTAACGTAACGCAACGCCTCCTCCTCCTCCTGCTTGGCCCTCTTGCGTCTTGTGTGTGGCAAATGCAACAAATTGGTTGCATTTCGCATGGCACTGGCTTTGGCTTTGGCTTTGGCACTGTGCCCTCCTCCTGGCAGCAGCAGCAGCAGCTCCACAGCTTGGCCCCCAACCCCATCCTCTTCCTGGCCAGCTCGTTCCCCATTCGAGTGGCTGACATGCAACTGACAACGACGACGACGACGACGGCGGCGGCGGTGGTGGTGGCTCATTTCGGGTGGCTGTCGCAGACGGCCCCAAACAAATGTCTGTGCCCCGCCCCCCCCCCCCCCTGGGCTCTGCCCCACCTCTGCTGGCCCCCAAAACGGGGGTCTTAACGTGTTTCTGGGGGAAATACCCTGAAAGAGTGTCTCTTGGACTTTTGGCTAGGAGTAGAAACCAAAGTTCAAATATATGATTTTTAAATGCAAAGAATGTAATTTTAAGATATCTAAAAACTTAACCAAATTTGGCTAAAACTTTACTCAAAATATATATTTTCTTAAAGGTGAAGTAGGGCCAAAAGTATCTTTTTTTTTGAACTGAATATCTCAGTATCTGTTTTTTAGGGTATTTAAAACTTGGACTTTTTGGTCTGATGTTTTTTTCTCCATCTTCTTCGCTGATCATGATATGTTTGCCAAGACAGAGAGAGAGAGGGAGAGAGATCCCAAAACGAAACGAAATGAACGGAACGATTTTTTTGCCGTTGCCGGCGGCTTGTTGTGGCTGCTCTACGTGTAGGCACATCTTGATCTTTTTCGGAGTCGCTTTTATTATTTCTTTTTTTTGTTTCTTTTTCTTGGCTGTTTTTTTCTTCGGTTTTTTTTTTTTTTTTTTGTATCTATGTATGTATGCGCGCGGTGTTTTTACACGCATTCATTAAAAATAAGTTAACAACTTTTTAACACCTAACTGGGCGGCAGACAGTTGAATAAATGAATTATGCTGACGAATGGCGGCGGGGCCGTGGGACGAGGAGGCTGGGGAAGCTGAGGAGGAGGTGGTATCTTGGTCGCTCGGTCAGCTTGTTAATCAGTTAAATTAAATGCGAAATGAACAAAACGAATTGGCTGCTAGTTTGCTTTGGGCCTTTGGTCTGCTGCGTGGTCTTTGACGTTTGATTAGCCACAAAAAAAAGCAACAAGCTAAAGCCGTCCAAAAACGAACTGTTACGGTAGTTGTTGCTTTTGGCTTTTGCGTTGGCTTTTCATTCATTAAAAACAAAAAAGATACAAGAAAAAATACAATATATATATATATATATGTATATGGAAAAAGCGGGGAACAGAGACATAGGAACGCCGGATAAGTGTGTCTCGCAGCCATATAACGACTAAATTATGCTTCGACTTTGTATAAACATCAAGAGATCTTTGGAAGCTGGAAGTGGAGGAAGTGGCAGTGGGTGCCGGCAGAATATGGCCATATAGTATCTGTAGTAACTGTTGCTGCATCTGCTGTGGGATGCAGGCAGGGCCCCAAACAGTGGGCGTTAAAGTGTGCCATCTACGAACGAGCAATTACAGGACCTAAAACAAAAAAAATTACGTTTAAGGAGCGGGCCAGCAGTTTTCACCAGGAAAATTGGCTTGGCTGAGCACTAGGAAAATCAACCATCAACCATTTGGCTTAAACTTGGCTTAGACCAGAGTCACCCCTTACTTCCTAGCATTTTTGACTTTGTTCCAGTTTAGAGTTTAGCCTAAGCTCTAAGGATTAAGTATAGGGTAAATGTATAGGGTGTTCCGCTTCCGATCTAGTCTGATCTGATCTACCCGATTGGAGATTTATATAGCTCTTACAGGGCATCAACTGAGCCCAAACAAAGCCAAACAAAGCGGGTTGAATGTAAGACGAGAAACGTTTCAAAGTCGCTGGCTTCTGCGCTGCTGCTGCTGCAACGTTAAACCGCAATCTGTTTTTAATTGAAAAATGGCAAATGGAAAAGTGGAAACTGCGGCAAGCTCTGGGTAACATAATAGAGCATGATATATGCGGCCTACATATATAGATATATATATATATATTGTAAGTGAGTTCGGGCCATAAGGGAACAGGAAATGCAGCTAATCAAGCGTGTGAGCTGCAACAAATTGCAATTGCTCTCCATCGAGATGTATCTATATTTGTATTTGTATCTGAACCTATATTTGTATCTGTTTCTCTGCATTGCTATCTATTATATTTTTATCGCCTGGTAAGCGGCTTACGACGCCGATGCGTCTGCGCAAAGCAGGCAGGCAGGCCGACAGGCAGCAAGCGGAAGGGAATTCCCGCTTTCCGGATTAGTAAAAAAGGGGCCCTTGCCTCGCCGTATTCGGGAATATCCCCGAGACGCACCGCTGCACCGCTGCCCTGGACAGTTCGGGATTAGGGGTGCGAGCAGGTCCCGCCTAGACCATGGCCTGCTACCTGGAGACGGTGGCTTTACCTGCGCACTCGCTCCAGGGGGATTTCCCCGATGCGCCGACACGGCGTATGCGCAATATGTGCAGGGCATCTTATGCAATGCAAAGGCAGGCAGGCGGCACAGGAAAACCCTCTAAGCCCTCTTACACTAGCCTACACTACACACTACACTTGTAGGCCCAGTATTTTGTGATAATAAAATCCGCTTTGAAAATGTTGCAATAATTATTTGAGATTAAATGGAGATTTTACGAAAAAATCACTTATAATCAATAAATAATTCTTGGGGATTTAAATATTTGATTTTTTTTGAATTTTTAAAAAAATATATCGAAAGTTTAAAGGGAAAATAAATATTTAAGAAATAAAATCAAAACTAAATTTGTCAAAGAAAAAACGAACTATAAAAGTCAAAATGAAAGGAATTCAAAATGCAAATATATAGCAAGACATTTGAAAATGATATTTAAATAAATAAAGGGAAATATTTTTAAAATACTTTCAAGTTTATAAAGGATTACCAAAACTTAGGGCTATTTCCTTCTAAATTCTGGCAAACCTTTCTCGTGTTAGAACACTTTTTTTGGGGTTTCAAATATTTAAGCTCCCTGAATAAAATTTCTACTCAAATTCTCAGATAGAAAAACCCATTAAAAATATGTTTTTTTTTTGTTTAATATAGAAAACCCGAACTAACTCATTACTAACTGGTGACTGTTGACTTATATATTTGCGACCACTGGTGTTTGTTTGGGCAAGTGGAAAATGGCAAGGTGGAAAATGGCAAATGGCTCGTGGAGAACGACACACGATATGGGAACGTATATGCTTAGCTTTTATATATATATATATAAATATAGTATAATGGTTTCTGGACTTACCTGCTGGTCGGTTGGAGCGTCTGCCCGTGTCGGACTCCTCGAACATGAGCGGCGCATGCCGCCGCCCCTCCGCCCCGCCCGCCAAAGCCAAACAGAGCAGCAGTCCGGCGAGGAGCAGGTGGCGCAGATGGCAGGTTAGCTTCTCGGCGGAGGTGGCTCTGCGGGATCTGCTGTGGTTATCTTCGGGGGCGATGCAGGTGGAGGTGGAGGTGGAGGTGGAAGTGGTGGTGGCGAAGGCGGGGGTGGGGCAGGTGGAGGAGGAGGAACTGCAGCAGGCACTGCTGCTCCTGTCCATATCAAGAAGCGTCACTGTGCCGGTGGCCGTGGCCCACTCCGATTGCTTCCTCTGCTTGATGGCCATTATTTCTGTTGATTTTTGATTCCGAATTTGCGTTGATGTTGTGTTTTGCGTTAATGATCCCGATCTGGCTTCAGATCGTTGGAATATATATATGTGATATATAAAGCACGTTTGCACACAGATTAAACAGTAACGACAAAAAATACAAAACAAAGGTCGGCCGGCACACACACACTCGCGCTCTGTTTAGTATATAGCTATATATTATGTATTATATATATATCATATGTATTATATATATTTATATTCCGATACCGATTCTGGTACTTTTCTTTTGCAGATTAGATAACACTCGCGGGTTTCGCGCGCCGATTTATTGGATTTATATATTCTATTCGCTGTGCCTGCTTTCGCTATTTCTATTCGATTTTGTTTGCATTAATTGTAGCTTTAGCTTGGCTTTAGCTTTAGCTTTAGCTCGATTGTTCAGTTGGGGCAGCGTTGAGGCACTAGCAGCGTATCGAGATATATGGCGATTCGATTCTTATTTCTTTCTTATTCTTATATTCCACTACTTTAGAATTATATTATTTTGTGTGCGTTTGCGATTTGTTTGTTTTCGAGAGCGTGCGACGGTGCGTCGAGGTTGTCGGCGGATCGGCGGCTTTTTATCTACATAGAGTAACTTATATAGCGGCGCACAGTTTTTTCTGTCGAGCGGTTTCTCTGCCGGCGTCGACGCTCAGGTTCGAAGGTAGCGGCAACAGGTTCGGTTCGACAACTACTAGATACTTGGCGGCGTGTGTGCGCCCGTGTATATGGGCTGCGAGCTGCCTGCTGCTGCTGCGACGCTGCTGCTGTGCTGCTGCTCTGGCTCTCTCTCTCTCTCTATCTCCCTGGCTACCTAGCAACTTTCTGAGCCGAAGCACACTTCGGCTGCGATCGTCGTCGGCTGGCTCTCTCTGCGCTTCGGCTGGCTTGCAATTTTCTTCGGTTCGGTATTGTTTGCACTTTTTCGCAACAACAGCAGCAGGTGTGCGTGTGTGTGTGTATCTGTGTGTGAGTCGCGTGTCTAAGAGATACTTTGGCGATGACGAACGAAAAATTGAATGAGCGCTGCTGCCGCTGTCGCTGTTGCGGTCGCCGCTGCTGCCGACGTCGCTGCGCCTGCGCAACCTGATGGTGGCCGGGCGCAGTCAACATGTTGCTAGGCCTTTTTGGCTTTGTGCAACATGTTGCCGCATCGCCCTCGAACACTGACTGGCACTAGCCCGTTCTCGCTCTTCTCTGTCTCCCTCCCTCTCTCTCTCTCTCCCTCTTGGTTGTGCAAATTCCGCTGCCAACGTCGCTGCGTGGGCGTGAGCAGCGCTGCCTTGGCCACGTCCTTTGCCGGCTCTCTCGCACACACGCCCCCTTTTTGGCCAATCGCGGACGCGTCCGGAAAAGGATTGCAAATGGAAATGCAGAAAAAAAAGGAAGAAACATGGGGAAGAAACTGACAAAAAGTAGCACAGGACCAATGGCCCATTGGTCGGGGGAAAATCTTGAGGAAATTCTGGGAAATTCAAGGATCTTGCCGTAGTTTTTTTAAATTTTTTTAAATTTCTCTTTTTTTTTAAAAAAGCAAGTATACTAGTAGTATTTTTTTATCAATAAAATCATTAAATAAATTATATAAGAAAAACATTAAATAATTTCAGTTTCCCCCAAAAAAGGAAATTTTTCTATTGAAATTCAGTTTGTGGGAATAATAAAAATATAGGAATGCAAAAAATATTAAATTAAATGTTAAGAAATTAAAAGTTTTATTTTGAAATGAACTTTCCTATGAATTTCCCCCTTACCAACCTCTTATCATCTTCCTGCAATGCTTTTAACCTTTAATTCCTGATAAAAAAAATCCCAAAAATAGCTGCAATACAGCTTCTAAAATTCCTTAAATAAAAACAAAATTCAAAATTCAAAAGAACATGTGATTAAAGCATACGATGATATTCCCCCACTAGAGAAACCATTAAATTTAAACAATTAACGATAGTGAAATTCCTCGAAAAATGAGCCTGCTCCCGGGAGAGTCGTAGGTTAAAGAATGTCAAAAACAAGCTCTCGGATTAATCAGTGGGGCGAGGGAAATAGGGGAATTTTTCACCAAAAAGTGAGCACTTTATTTGCCCGAGAAAAGGACTAGTCCCTTTATGGCCGAAACATTCCATATATATCATCGCGTAAATATTATAAATGTTCTTTGGCCCCGGCACGTGTGATCGCAATTAAAAAAGCAGAGTTCTGTCCCCGACGACTGTATATTAAGTATTGCTAATAAATAATGCGCGGAAAAATATGACAAACCAAACCGAAGAATTCGAATATTCGGTTATTCAGATATATTCAGATATGTTCGGGGGAGTGTATAATGGGGTATATGTGACCAATATGCGACCAAATATTTGCGGTTTCGGTTAATTAATTTGTTTGCTTTCGCTTTCGTCGTTGTCGCTTTCAGCCTTTCAGCCTTTATGCTTTACTTTTCTTATTCGTTTTTTTTTTTGATTTCGTTTTGAGATACTGAAATCTGGATTTTTGATTTTCAATATAATTTTGATTTTAAATTTGATTTCATTATCATAGCGCCATAGATATCGTTAACAATCATTTCTGTCACATTTGAAATAAAAATAAAACAAATTAAAATAGTTTTTCGGTTTATTAAAAGCCTCAAAATACGAAGAATGTAAGGCGTATGAAATAATATGCACGAAAATAGCTGCTGCCAGCAACATAAAAAAAACTGTATAGAAAAGCTAAAGAAAACAATCCTTGGCTTTTAGCCGCATTTTCATTTTCCATTCATTTTCGTAGTCAATATATATTCCCAGGGGGGTTTGTTTCTGTTATGGAAAATGCTGCTGCTGTATGATAAAATTGTCATTGCAACTGCAGGTAAACGGGTTCTGTGCTATATTTAATCGCTTAGATATATACAAATAAAATACATATATATATTTTATATTTCTGTTAATGATGTCTTGCCACAGCCTGAGATCAAAGAAAACCTATGAATGGGCAATAATTTAATGTGGTTTTCCTTTAAAGTATAAACAAACTAAGGCTGCACTTGATTGTTGCCTTGAATTTAAGGTCTTGACTCGGAAAATGTGGCCTATATTAATGGAAAGTTCAAGTTCAAGCTTCTAAAAAATGTAAATAAAATACCAATATCTTTTGAATGAGGGGAATGCCCTAACGATGAAGATTTTTCTTTACTATGACACTATTTTTGGTAACATTTTGCAGGGTATATCACCCTCGTTACTACCAACTTGGTTGCCCCAATCGGCTTTATTTATTTATGTTTGGCTTTTTGGTCGCTTTTCCTTTTCTCAGCCTCATTTAATGCGCTGCTGGCAGAGCGGCAACGTCTTCGTCGTCGTCGTCGTCGTCGTTGTCTGCAATTTGAAATATTCCTATAAATGTTTTGGCCTCACGGCCCCGCCGCAAACAAATAAAAACAAAAAATACCTATATACATGCGAGCAGAGTGTATATGTACTATATATGAACGATATCTGTCTCTTGTCTATAAAAGAAAAGAAGAAGAAGAAAATGTTAAATGTCTGAAACATGCGTACAAAATGCCATTGCAACAACAACACCAACGACAGCAATCAACAATCACCAAGAACAAAAAAAAAACAAAGATACACGGGGGGAAAATATAAATGAACAAAAACATAAAAACAAAAGCAAAATTCTGCCAGACGATCAGAAAACAGAAAAATGCTTTTCCTTTGATTTATGTAGTTTTAGCGAGCGTTGCCAGCGTCGACGTCGCCAACATAGCGGCAACATGACACACACAGCATATTTATGTCCATATATCCATATATATACACATCATATTCGAACAATCCCGAACAGAAACAAACACCAACAACAACCACAACATATAGGTGGGGAAAAGCAAAAATAAAAAAAAAAATAAATAAAAAAATATGATTTGTATGTCATGTGGAAAGCTTAGCGAGAGCCTTTGGGGAAAGTGCCCAAAAGCATTTTCATTTTCATTTCCATTTTCATTTGTTTTCTGTTTTTCCGGTTCAATTGCACTTTGAACGTAGGCGAAATTTGGAAGGTCAACTTATCAGTTAAGTTTTATTTCTTGCTAAATATTTGTAATACAAATTTATTTAAATATAAATCCTAAATTATTATTAATGTTTTGAGTATTTATTTAACTAGAAAAGGATTGAAAAGTAAATGCTAAATGTTTTTTTGTTTAACTTTTTCTATAAGTATTATAAATTGTATTTAAAACTAAAGCTGTTTTTAAATAAATGCAATATTTTAAGTTTACTGGTCATAATTAACTGAAATTATTTATTTTTGATAAGCTGTTGTTGTTTTTGTTGTTGTTGTAGTTGCATTGTTGTTGGTGTTGTTGCATTGTAGAATTTTTTGCTGTTAGATGCTGGTCAAGTATGGGCTTAGATATCACCTGTATTCCCAAAACGAGGGTCACTGGCAGAGGCGGGTAAGTATTACAGCACCTCTGAGCTATATATACATATATATATGAAGCGGCTCAGAGGTGCTGTAATATATGTATATATATTGATATAGTTGGCTTATCAGTTGGTGCCCAACACGGCTATGTCGGTGCTCCATTCGAGTAGCCGTGTGTATTTTGTTTACAGGCCCACAATGTGTGGCCTATATCGGGCAGACAACTTTTGTGCTATGTGGGGGCTGGCTGACTAACTGACTAACTGACTAACTGACTAACTTGACTAACTGAATGACTGACTGATGATAAACTGCAATTGCTGTTGTTGTTGTTTCGGTTTTCGATACTCGATCGTTACGTTTCGATTCGTTTCATTCCGTTTCGCTTCGGTTTGGACTGGGGCCCCACATTGCGCATACGCCGCGTAATCCGATAGAACAGTAGCCAGTGTGTGAGTGTGAAACTCTTTGACAATGCCCGTCAAGGTGTCAATGCTTCAAACCGCATTTAGCCAGCGAAGACTACGTAAATCAAGACGTTAGTTCATAAATTCGATTCGAATGTGTTTGTAAATTATTTAATGGCTTGATTGACAGCCGTGGAGCTAAGCCGATATCCGACAGTAAGGTCTAATAGTAGTAGTCGTCCGAAAGGGGGGTGCTTTCAATCTCTTGCGGTAGGCTCGACTCGATTTGACTCGGCCCGGCTCGACGGTTTGACGTTTGTAACTGTCAATCATAAATTAGACGCCAATCAAGGCAAATCACAACAACATCACCGACAAAATTGCTCGCATTCATTTAAATGGCAAATGGCAAATGGCAAACGCACACAGAAAGACATCAAATGAAACAGAAGCAGCCATTTGACGGCTGTTGACTGCATAACACACAGCCCGCAAAAAGACACAGCGAGAAATTGCTTTGATGTACATATATTTCTAATATTTCAAATCGTATGAGCAATTAATAGTAAGTCTTTAATTAATATTTTAGTGTTTGCGAAAAGAAATACATATTTAAGTCATTAAAGATATGCTTGTCTTTGTTTCAATAATGCAATTAAAGAGGAACTTGCTTCTGTAATAGATTTTATGGTAATGTAATATATTTTTATCATATGGGAATGTTATCATTGTTAAAAAGTGGTTGTAATCTGTAATTTCGTATATACCTTAAACTAGTTGTCTTGTTGAATCTGTGCTATGAATTAGGGCCTAGATCTAAATACTGCTGGTTTTCCCTGTCAAAGTTGGCAACATTTTGACTCCAGTATTTTTTTGTCAGTGTAGCCGCTGAAAAGTATTGTCTTACTGCAGTCACATGCAATTGATTTGATGGTCATCGAAGCCAGAAGGTCCAATCATTTGAGCCAGCTACTTGGTCTAGTTCAGCAGCTAGTCTGTGGCTTGAGGGGGAAAAAAGCGAATACTGAGAGAAAGACCCTTTTTTTCATAGGAAATTGTATTTCTTATAAGCCTGAATCACCATAAAATCCAAAACAAATGTTATCTAATTCGAGGCTCAAACTGGAAATCCAGTAAAATCTTTCGTTCCAGGAAACGGTTCGCAATTCGATTGAGTAATTTTCTCCCCTTCCCCTCCACCGGTGGTGGTGGTCTTCGGAATAAAAGTTCTTTGAAGCAAAGTTCACAGTAGTTGGCGGCGGCGGCAGCTCACTAAAAGCCCCTAGATGAAATTCCATTATTTATAAGCTGACTAACCCGCAATACAAAATACAATGTGCCACCCTAGCAACAGAGATTCGTCTATCTGTCTCTCTGGCTCTTACTCTTTCTCTTTCTATTTCTATTTTTTTTTTTTTTTGTTTTGTTATTTTGTGCAGGCCAAAAATATCACGTATACGTCATGTGTGTGCGTCGCGTAGGGAAAAAGCTTTGTTTTTTAGCCAAAGTGGCCGTAAAACAGCAGTTAGCCAACTAACTGGCAAACATTGTTAAGTCTGGCTATTGATCGTATGATCAAAAGGGGGGAGAGTGTTTGATCAGTTGATGACAGCGAAATCGAAATGGGAATACAAGTACTGATCTAAAAACTCGTGTAAAGGTTTTAAAATATGTATATTTATAAGAAAAAATCATAAAATAAAAAGGGGAAAATATAGAAGAAATATACTTTCCTTCTTTCTCCCTTCTTACCCTAACTTTTTTACCTTTTCTAATTAAATATCATAAATATTGCTTTATAAAAATGTATCAGCTTAAAACAAAAAGACATTCTACTACTAGCTACGTCATCGCTAACTACGATCTATGTATGTATATATGTGCTTACACTTATTGTATTTGTACATATAGAAGATATAGACGAAACCCCTGGCCGGTCCCTTGGCACGCCCTCGACTTGAATCATGCTGCAAGTCGGAGGCAAGGCAACAATTGCCATTCGATTGGAATTGTAAATGGCTGGCGGCTGTTGTTGTTTTTGTTGCCGGTGTTGCTATTGAACCGCTCAGGAAATTTCATCATACGTCGCCGATCGATCTAACCCACATACACGGCGCCAAAAAAGTACTATTTTTATAGATATTTAATGGATAATTAAATCAGCAAATGATGGGGTTTATTAATTATTAACTACATATATGTATTTGTAGCTTTTGAAGACGTCTCACTTAAATACTCCATAGAAATTCCAATTATAAACTTTTAAATAATTATCAAAAAATATTCTCTTGAAACCTTTTTCCTTCAAAATAATTCCTTAATATTTTCCAATATAATATTCAATTTAATCTTGGCTTTAAATATAATTTTCTATATATCCAATTTAATTTCCGAGTGCACCCGAGAGCCACCCTTTCCCTACTGGAACTGGTCCGAATCGATCGTTGTTCGATTGATTTTTTCTCCCACTATTTTGTCGTTGGCTTTTTTTTTGTTTTATTTTTTATTTGTGGGTCGCCCTTTTGGCATCAGATTTGGTCTAAATACAGTAATAAAAGAAATCATGCTCCATTCCTGGGTAATTGTCTCGTTTTCGGGGTGTGCGTCGTCCCGGCTAAGTGTCGCCGATCTTTGCGGAATGATATTGAAACGGAATTGGAATGGGAATCGGAATTAAAATGGGAATTGGCCAAGCCGATGGCATTCCATTTCAATGCGATCATTCAAAAATCGAAAGTGGCAATCAAAAAGGGGAGAGCAGACAGTGGGTATCAAAAGTAACCATTTTTTTTTTATAAATTACAAAAGAATATTTTGCCAATTTGTTATGGTTTTTCTTAAGCCAATCTTCTTTAGAGAAGCTAAACTCACAATTCGTTTTCGATTTCAATCAACAATTCGAATAATCGAGCTCAAGCAACAAATGTTATAATTTTACAGCCCCATAACTCATAATCGACCTAATAGCGATCGCATTAATATGCCGCAACGCACTGTAATAATGTACGTCACGCCCATATATGCTGCGATTAATGGCGAGTTAAGCTGCAATTGCCAGAACCGATAATCACGAGTGTGCCAAGCATAAATTCCATAATTTCAGTGGTTCATTAAAAACCGATAACTATTAAAAACCAATGTAATTGCCGCATGAACAGTTCGCAAACACACACACACTAGCTAATAGATAGACATACCATAGAGACATACACACATGGCACGTACATTTCACATTAAAAACAACAAAAAAAAATATATGTACACAAGCGTAGGGAAAAGTGTATAAACAGTGCCAATCCTGCAAATCGATATCGATAGCTTAAGGTTGGAAATTAACGGTGCAGGACAGGCGGCGTTTCGATTGCGTTTCGGTAGCGTTTCAGCTGCGGTTCGTGCGCGATTTTGGTCGCGTTTCGGTTTCGTGTTCGCCGCGTTCCACTGGCAGCGGCGCCGCGTTCGTTCGGTCGTCGCGATCTTTGACAAACTGAAGTTTTCCGCCGCTCATAGATACAGACATAGATCTACATTTCAGATTTTTTTCTCGATTTTTTAGCGTGAGCAACGCCGCTCTCATAGTCTCGCTCTCTCTCTCTCAGCGATCTCTGTCAACGTTCTCCGATCTAAAAGCATATATGCATAGCGGATATAGGTCCATGAAAAGCCCTAGCCCAGCGGAGACCATAATAGAATGCCCAACAAATATGAATTTTGAAGAAATATACTATATATATGTATATATTTGAAGAAATAGATTTTCAAACTGGGAGAAGGCCTTGTGGAACTGCAGGGTACATTTTCTGTGCAGCATTCGTTGGGTTTTTTTTTATTTTGTGGCTTTAAGCCGTGCCCAGTTGGCGGGTGATGAGCATGAGCCCACCCCATGGCCAGTAGACCTCCCTGCTCCGTGCTTAGTGAGGCGTGTGGCCTCACCCAATCCACTGAGATGGAGGTACAGTGAGTACACCGACCTAGGACACACAGAGACAGGGGAATTTTTGAGCTTGAAATCATAAACAATAATAAAAGCAATAAAAAAGTTAAATAAATGAAAATAAAACTAACAATCAAAATAAAATCGATAAATAAGAATAAATAAGAAAATATATAAAATTAATATTAGAATTATAACAATATATAAAAGTATTTAAAATATAAATATTAATTTATATAAAATAAATATAAAGCAAATTTTAAATATATATAAAAGTAAACATATTCAAATTTCAGGCAAATATTTTCAAATATTTAGTATTCATTTTTGTTAATTATATTTAAAGCATACACTTCAATAAATTTTTGTTTGAAAAGTAATATAAAAGTAAAGGGAAAGTAGAGAAATTAAATTAAAATAATATAGTTTCTTGAAAAAGTATGGTTTTACACAAAGCAAATATCATTTCTATAAATTATACATTGTTATAAGGCATAAACTCCATATTTATCTATAAAAAGAAAAATAAAATGTTGTAAATATTTATAAAGGAAATGTATTATTTAAACATAATACAGAATATATTGTTATATGTTTGGCTCTAAGAATAAACACTTGTCAAAGCCGCAGAACATTTTCACCGGCTTTATGCCAATTGGAAGGTGTGGGAATATGTGTGCACACACAATGGAGCCGGCAATCTGGTTTCCCTTTCAATTCATATTCTGTCACGATCCGGCATAGCAGTCCCAGTTCCAGTCACATTTCCAATCCCACCTCCAATCCCAATCCCAGTCTCAGTCCCGAGCGGATCAGCGATCTAAGGCTCGTAGCAGCCCCCTGGAGATTTACGTTGAAAAATATATATATTCTTCTCTTTATGAGAGCGAAAAATTTTATATTTTTATCCCACATATTGCATATAATATAATGGAATTTTTTAAAATTAATAAAATAAAATAAGAATCTACAAAATTGGTAAATTAAATGTTATGTTGATAAGTTTAAGTAGCCTTAAAAATGATATACAATTATTATTAAATTCGTTCCTTATTTCAAATACAATTAAATACCTAATATCAATATAAATAATTTTAAAAATTAATGAATGCTTAGCGGGAAGCTTGAAGTTCGTCTGAAATATTTTGTCGATACATTTTTTCCATATATGTTATCTTTCCTCTTCAATGTAGCTAATCTTTAAATAATTATCATTTACTTGTTGTTTCTCAGCCTATTTGAAATATACTTAAATTTAATTAAAATTAAATTAGCAAATCCATCTATTTACATGGTCTCTAAACTCTTGATAATTGGCAAAACTAACTAGATGGATCATGGGCGGCTATAGAGCTTCGATAGTATTCATTAGCGCTACTTTTTCAGGGCCATAGATTTTAGCTGTTTCTGTGTATATTTTAACTTTTTTTTCTTGTTTTTTTTTTGTTTTTATATTTTGTTTTGGCTGCCACGAGACGGGAATTGACCCCTCATCATAAACCATAAATATTTGCCTGGCAGCTCGCTTTCGCTTAGCGCCAAATCAGCTGCAAATGCGCTGGCAATTAGTGCCTTTTCTTCGCAGGGGCAGCGGGTGGGGCAGGGGCGTTGGCCAAGAGGGGCTAACAATCATGGCACGCGATCGCCAGGCACGTGAGGGGGATATAGCTTTGGATGATACCACCATATAGCTGGTCAATTCAATGAATTATTGCAGCCAATCCGCCAATGAATGTTAGTGCTTTGCGCAACAAAAAAAAAAATACAATACAAAGGACAATACAACAGAAAATAAAATCAAATAAAATAAGAAAACCAAAATAAAATAAAAGAAAACAAAAATGAGGAAAAAGAAAAGAAAGAAGAAAAGGCACAGACGAGAATTTTATCAGCGATCGCATAGAGGCGCGTGATTTTTGCCAGAGAGAAAAATAGAAGCGAGCCGGTGACGTTGATTCTATTGCTTCTCCTTTTTTTTTTGTTTTTTCTTTAAAGATGCACAGCACGAATTTGTATGGTTTAAATGATGCAGTTTTATTTTTTAATTGTAGAATAAATTATACAAAATATTTATACATTTCCTACAATTTACCAAACCTAAAAATAAATGTAATTTAAAATAATATTTAGAGCAAAACTTTTCTCTCCCTCTCTCTGTGTGATGATGATGATAGGGCTTGGGGAATGGGAATGCGAACGAGGAATGGGGCATGACGATGAGGAGCATGGGGATGAGGATTCTGATTCCGATGCCGATACCGATTCGGATACGGATTAAGTTGGGGCTAAGGACGAGGCAACCGGCAGCCAGATGCGAATCGAGGTGAGATGGTGAGTCAAGCCACGGCGGCGGCAATAGATAGTCATGGCATGGCTGCGAAATCCTCAAGATAATTAAGACAATGCCAGACGACAGTGAGCATCTCGGCCAGATACAAACATATATACAGACGGCAAAAGATACAGATATATCGCGGCGATAACAGGGCTAAAAGCAAACACACACACACACACAGAGACCCAATCGGGGCAAAGATCTGTGTGCGCAGACAGCGCAAATTGTTGGGCAATTATTTATGTGTTTTCGAATTCTCGCATAGCGACGTATGCGTAATATCCGCGTGTCACATGGCGTATACGCAATATCTTCGCTAGAATCCTTGCTTAGAAATCGCACTCAGGGCAATCCTAGGGACCTTTCCAGTTAAAACTAGTTTGATTTAGTTTTCTTTTGTGCTAAAATAGTTTCCAAAACTGTGAATAATTTTTGTGTATTTTTTTTTTTGTTGCCTGCTCTTAATTAAATATCAAAGAGACAACAATATTGCAATTTAAAAACATGAAAATACTGAAAAAATGCCTGAATATGAGTAATAAGCCAAGCGAGCGAGAAACCTTCTTAAATTTAGCATATTTATTTCTGCTTTACTTAAGATTTATGTTGCCATTCCCGCGTTTGACTCAGCGCCTTTTTAATATCTAGCATATAATCTTTAGCTTAACGCAAATAATTTGCGAATTATTTTTTAGACCTTTGCTAATGGGATTCTTTGCCAATGATTAATCTGGCCAGAGTGGTCTCCCTTCGGACACTAAGTTTACCCCGTACAAACATTTAAATTTATATAAATATAATAGGTTTGGAATGTTTATATACTTTATGTTCAATTTACTCATCTCCGAATTCAACGATTTGGAAATATGTATATAAAGAAATATAAGCAAAATATAAGAGAATTATTTTTTACAAATTATTACTTACTATTTCAAATTGATATTATTCAAATTGAGCAACAAAATAAAAGCCTAAATTGTAATAAAACGATAGAGAATTAAATCGTTTTTTGTTTATTTATTCTATTATAGTTTTCTAGTGCTTAAAACTTATTAAATAAACGTAAATATATATAAACATTAAATATATATAGTTTTGTAGTAGGCAACTTAACAACAAAAATAAAAATTACAAATTCATTAAATTTAATTTATTTGTTAGCTTTTTCTTAAAACGCTCACTAAATCAGATTCAATAAATATATCCCGATTATTATGACATATACCCAGATAATAACCATATGACCCTCGTGTTATACAATTTTTTCGGCAAGTGTAGCGGTCTTTGCGTACTGACGACTGGCGACTGCCTGGCAAATGCAAATTTGTTTTCTGTCAATGGAGCGTGGAACGTGCGAGGGTCGATGTCGGTGATTGCTATATATGCTTTTTTCTATATACCATATTGCCACTGCCTGGTGGTCAGTGTAGTCAGTGTGATGATCAGTGATCGGTGGCTGGTGGCCACCTGCGCGTCACTTTGCTGGCCAAGTCCCAAAATGTCTCGCTGGCAAGCTGGTCTTGGAATGTACTACATATACCCTATATGTTCACAAAACTCTGCTACCTTATAAATGTTGATGTTAATTTCCCATTTTTTTTTTTTTGTGAAACTTATTACTTTTTTTTTAATTCGATACAAATTCTGAAGGACGTGATTTTATTTGCGAACTCAAATTAGTTTCGAAGGGAAATTAAGACCCAATTTAAACGCAGACACCCTGTAATGGCATTCTAACGAATTTCTATTGATCATCAGATCGTCCACCTGTTGTCAGTTGCCAGTTGCCAGTGCGTGCTCACTGTGCCGATCACGTACACCCTGTGGGTGCCTGTGGGTGTTGCCTTTGTGCCTTTGACAGAGTCCGTGACGATGACGGTGACGGTTGACTGTGTGTGCCAAGTGCGTGACACAACAAGGAGAGCTTAAAGATGAGGGAGAGGAGTAGGAGTGTCAGTAGAAGTAGGATTAGGAACAGGAGGTGGCACCCCACAGAGTGCGAAAATAATTGATGGATCCACGCCTCGAAAAGCCACTAATCCGATTTTGTTACGTTGCCCAGGAAATGCAATGCTAACTGGAAACGGAAGTGGCCAGTCACGTCCAAGGGAGAATGTTGAATAAAGAATCGATATCGGAATCAGTATCAGGAATAGGGAAATGATATATCCTCTCGATCATTGTAGGTGAGAGTCTGCCAATCTGAAGCAGCAATTTGTCTTGGTTTTTGTTGCCACTTTTGCTTTTGCTGGGGCTTAGACAGACTTACACTAAAAAATGTATTATATGAAATAAATAAATAAAAGCTACAATTAAAATTAAATATTAAATAATGTATTATAAATTAATAAATAATTAATAAATATAAAAAAATAACAGCATAATTTTCTCTAAAACAAATGTAATTCAATTTTTAATTTTAAACATGTAACATTAGCTTGCAAACAGTATATATTCACTATAGATTTTATTCCCAGCTTTATTTATTGTATTTGTAAATGATATTAACTTGCTTTTAAATATATTGTTCATCTAAAAACATTTCTCCCTGTGCACCATACCGGGGACTCTGGCAATCCAAGTGGTACAAGATTATTGACATGCCAACATGCTGTTGTTCTGCTTCCAGTTGCTGTTCTTCCTTTGTTGCTTCGGAGTTGCTCCTTTTTTGTTGTTGTTTTTGTTATTACTTTACTTTTTTTTATATATATTGTTGTTGTTTTTTTTTTTTTGTGTTTCTGCCCAGCCAAAGTGGCTGCCGTTGTGCGAAATTGCATAGTGAGTGAGCAGCAAAGCGGTTTGACTAGCTCCGGCTATCAACTTGTTGCATCTGAGTGCACAAAACACCACAGCCACAGATCCAATCCCCGAGCCCAACCCCATCCCCACCCCGATCCCCATCCCGATCCCGATCCCTCTGGGTTGCCAGGCACGTTGTTGGCTATTAGAAAGGCATGTGAAATGTTCCCTAATTGTTGGAATTTTAATACATCCAAGAACATGCACTGCACAGAGCACACACTCCCCGCCGCTGAGGCACAAGCCTCACTGACTCTGCCTCTCTGTCTGATGCCACACAATGGAGGGATAGGAGAGGAGGCTACCATACATAGTATATATGATAACTAAAGAACTAAAATAATGTCAATATCAGGGTTCTACTTGATGATTAAAACAGCCGAATGGTGAGGACAAATAATATTAACAGATCATTCAGTTTTGATAGCATCTACATTTGTATTTTCTTATAATTAGCCCCATCGACACAACATTCTTTATATTAATATATTTATAATAGAATAATGATGAATTATTATTTATGATATTTATTGTTAGGGCCTTGCAGCATATTAGAAATTTAATCTCAAAAAGGCCAATGAAAATTTATCCAAATAAATATAAATATAAAGTAGGCTTTGGTGTACCGGAATTAGCTTTCATTATCTTTGCAATTCCGGGAAAATGTCTCTTTAAACCTTTTTCTAATCCAAATTAATTGTGATTTGTAACGCCATCACAGGCAGTTAATCTTGATTGTGTTTTTTTTTTTTTTGCCACATTCATCATTTAATTTGCCCTTTTAATTTCTATCAATAATCATAACTAAATACTCTGTTAGCGAATGCTTAATGCTAATTGACAAATCAAACTTGCACCACAACACCGAAACAAAAATATAACAATAAAAATTCTCTTCACGGCGGTTCCCCGAAAAATGACTCGAGAAAAATAAATAAGGAAAACCAAGACCCAAATCAAGAACAAACAGAGCCGAAGCCGAAAATGTGTTAAGACTTTGATGGTCAGCCATAAACAAGATAAATAACGAAACGGAGCGGGACGGGCCCAAATGAAACCGAAACTGAGACACAAAACCACTCCTCAGATAACCGAGAAACCTCTGAAATTTCCCCAAGGAAATGTGGAGCCAAAAAAAAGAAAAACAAAAAAAAAAAACAGAGAAATAAAGAGGGGAAAAACACTGTACCTGCTGCTGCTGCATTGGTCTCGAGGTCAGAAATTGCAACAGTCGAGACGCCGACTGATAAAGTCGTACTATCAGTGGTAATGGGGATGATTACGATGATCAGAGAGTGCGGCGGGCGAGCTATATCGGATCGGAGCCAGCTGATAAGATCTCCCACTTAAAAAGTGGAGACCAGAAATCAGAAATAAAGAAAAAAACGAGGCAAGGCTAAGGTACTTGGCAAAACTGTAAGGCGTCGGAAAGTGAAATTATATAGTCTGTGAATTTTTATAAATAAATAATGCATCGATTTAAATTTTATTTTATTATATTTTATTTTATTATATTATATTATATTTTATATTATATTATATTATTTTATTTTATATTATATTATATTATATTATATTATTTTATTTTATTATATTTTATTTTATATTATATTTTTATATTTTGTTATATTTTATATTATATATTTTATTTTATTTAAAATTTAAGCCAGAAGGGAATCCAAATTGAACTAGTAATCTTGAAAGTAATGGGAGAACGAACAAAAACGCTCTTCGTCCTCGGAAGGTAAATCTTTGAATTGCATGTAGGGATCGCAGATCTCTTCGTCATCAGAGGGCGAGTCCGGAAATCGTTCCTGTTTTCTTTTAAAATAGCGTTTTAACTCCTCCTCGTCGGTAACCAATTCGGGGTTTTCCTGGTAGTCAGGCGACCAATCGGAGAACTCCTCCTCATTGAAGGGCAATTCCAGGAACCCCTTCTTTGAAGACTCCAAGTGGATAACATTTTGATCCTCTTTGAACATCAAGCCGGGATACCACTCCAAGTCGGTAGGCACATCGGTAAAACCATTTTCTTCGCCGGACTCCCATTCGAGATTTGCCTCTTCCACGCCAGACTCCTCACCTTCGCCAGGCTTTAAACTTTCATCCGCTTCAGCCTGACCTTCCGTCTCCACATCGAGGTTCGCTTCGTGAAAATTATACGCTTCATCATTGTCAGGTTTCATATTCTCGTCTGGGTCAAAATCAAGGGAATCCTCCGTCACATTGTGCTGACCATTAAGGAACCAATCTTCCTTAGACTGCGAATCGACGAGTACATCCTTATCCTTATTGAAATCGATGTTTCCATCATTCATTGAGTCCTGCAGCTCATCGTTCTCGGTTAACTGGAACTCAAAGACTCCATTCTCGTCCTCGTCGTCGGTTAACTCGACATCATGGGGCCCCTCATCGTCATTAGATGTGTCTTCCTTTTGGTTCTTTATCTTCCTCATGGCCCTGACAAGCCTGGCGAAGGTGAGGAGTATCACAAAACCGATCATTACCAGCAGCATCCAGTCCATGAAAGCCGTTTCACATAAATCAGGAGGCAAATATAAAGACAGTGAATTTTCAATAGCCGCGATCTCTCCAGGGTCCTTATAGTTATCGTTCTCGCCATCATCGTCGTCATCAGTCATTATGGTGTCGGTATCCAAAAGATGCTGCCGTGGTCCAGAAATCAAAGATACATCTGTATCTAAATGCTTACCGCTAAGAAGCCCAATTATAAGATCAACGATTAGCCAAATATTCGATTTAATAGCGCCGAATAAAACGAAAATGGAATACATTGTACTTTTTTTCTTTGGCTATATAGCTCCAATAAAAGTCAACAACTAGGAAATCGTATTTGCTTGACAGAAAGATGAGTAGTTTACCGAAGGTTGCTTTGATTGACAGAGAGAAAAGTAATTTACCAAAGGTTGCTATGATTGAAAACCTTAAAACCTATGTTGCATAGCCTGCTACTATCTAACCTTTAATTTTTAAAAATTAAATCACTTATAAAGTCTTTTTTTCTACATCTATTATAATTCTAAAAATATTAATCTGTATTTATTGCATTTTGTATATTTACTATTGAACATGACCTAAAAAACTTTACCATATACAAAAATAAATTGTAAATAATAAAAATTAAACATTGAAACATAGCTAAAACCCGATTTAAATAGTTACATTTTATTTTATTATTAATTATATATATATATATAATATATACAACTCTCCAATTCTTCTTAGTATTTAAATAATTAATAAATACAATCACTTGACGGGCGGAAAGACAACAAATCTGGCTTTAGATTTATGGTAATGATTTTATTAATACATTAATCAGTTGCGTTTGTTATTTATTTTGGCCTGTCACAATTAATAAACCGAACAAACGGTCAGTCATTACATTGTATATATGTATATATAGATATGTAATATATGTATTTATAGAAGGCGATTAGATAAATAATACCAGTTATCGGGGCAGAGGCTTTCATTGAGTGGCTATAAATAGATGGCACAATAGTTATTTATGGAGGCAAGGGCGTTCATTAAACAAATTAAATAAATAAACAAATGAATATACACAAGTGGCACGCACTGTATTTGCATGTAAATTTATATATATATATATTTATATATATTTACTATATAAATGGGCTTGGCGTGCGTATCAAAATATGAGCATAATAAAAATGCTTATAATGATGCCTCATAAATCGCAGCAAACGCCCTTAGGGTCTCCACCTCTCCATGGATCCTCCTTCTCCTCCTCCTCCTCGTCCTCCTTCGATCCAATATGCAATCCTTGCGGGTGGACCTACCTGACCAGCTCTGGGGCATTACTTTTGCGAGACACTGTCAATTCTGTGTAAATTTCAACTATTAAATGCCAATTTATGGGGCATAGCTTATAATTTTTTATTATCGCTTTTATAACACCTCCGAAGGTAGGGCGTGGCGGGTATCTGGGATTTGGGATTTGATTCAAGATCTTACCCTGGAATCTCTTCTCACCCGAAGGCAGTGAGTGCCCTTCCTCCCAACAAAAAAAAAAACAAAAACAAAACTGGACCGTGTTTCGTGTTCGCGGCGTGAGAAGAGATTGAAAGGAGGAATTCGCAGATAAATCACACTAAATCATTTCACTCCAGTACACGGCGCATGCTGCAATGCAGCCCAGTAACCAGAAAGCACAGCAACTGCCACAGAAACCAACTGCCAAGCTGCACTGAACTGAAAAACTGCAGCAGGCAGACAGACAGACAGTCAGTCAGTCAGTCAGTCAGTCAGACAAAGGCCACTGAGAACGGGTAAAAAAAAACTAAAGAAAAACGCCCTGCAAGTCTACTATTATGCGGTCTTTGAACTTGGAAAATACCCATTATAAAATTGCCAAGGAAAATAATAATAAATATTTCAAAAAATATATGTAGAAGTATTTTGTCAAAAGCAATTAAGTATCCTTAGCTTCTTTATCAATCTTTGATTTGCAGCAACAGAAACGCTTTTAAAATAAATGTATTCTCAAAGAAAACAGGGAATTACACCATTTAGAAAATATTTAGAAAGTATATTGCTAAATAAAAATCTTAAAAAATGTATTTTTTGATGAATTTTTTATTTTGAATAGGTTTAGAAATTTTCCCCAGCTAATTGATGTTTAAATTGCATAGGAAAATAATTATAAATGTAAGGGAATATAAAAATAAATATGAAATGAATTGCTTAAAGTAATAATTTATATAATTAAAGCCTAATGACTTAAGAAATATATTTAATATCATACAAAAAAATATAATTTAAATATAATATACAAAACAATTTGATTTCCCAGTAAATAAGAATATGTTTAAAATAAATACTTTCATCAGGATTTAAATATGTACATTTCGGAAATATATTGCCCAAGAAAATGTACAATAAACATTTTAAAAACCAAAGAATGATTTTGACAGAAAAGCTTTATAATTTTTTTATATATGTTTTATACTACCTAAAAGAAAAATCTTCAAATTTTATACTGAACTATAATTTAATTATTTATAACAACGCCCCAAGAGTTATGTCCTGCAAATGGCACCCGCCTTAACTTGACTGCCCATAAAATGGGACATAACCCGACTGTCTTAAGGTAAAGCTACTACAACAAAAAAGGCTACAAAATGCAAAAAAAAAAAAAATGAGGGAAGAAAAGAAGGCAGGCAAAGGCAGAGTTCGCTGCCATCGGCGGATTGCGCATTTTGAACGCCGGCGCGTACTAATCACTCGCATTGTTACACGATCACGCCGTGGCATCACGTAGCCAAGGTGAAAGAAGGCCAAGAGGGCAGGGACAGGGACCAATTCCACGGGGGAGACATATGGGCAGCGACGAGTGTAACTGCACTCCACACACACACACTCGGGATGGGAATCCATCCCACAGACTCCAATTCCTCTGGCAATTTCTGATCGTTTCGTTTCGTTTCGCAAATTCCAATTCGATGGATGCAAATTGGCGGCAAAGTCGGTATGGTGGGGAATCATTTCGAAGTCTGTAATGTGGAGAATTGAATTTTTATTACCTCTCAATTGCTTCATTATCCCCAGGGATATATCTTGCACAGATGCATCATTATCTGTACAGCCAACGACGGCATGAAGAGGTTTTGTTAATAGGCAGACGGGGTTTTTCTTTCTTATTCCAAAATAAATTCCCGATTTATTTAAAATTTCTTTCTTTATTACAAAGGTTTTGAACCTCTTCCCAGTGTTTACTCCAAAAATAAACTTTTTGTTGAACAAAAGATCAAGTGATCAAGCGTCAAGGCCAACACGGAGGCCATGAACCAATTTCGAAACACTGATAGATAGACGTGGTATGTTTGTATCTGTATCTTGGGCTGTTTACATATTGTGTGAGGTCGTCAAGTTCAGCAGTTGAAGGTTGTGCGTCGGAGGCGATTTAAAACGCTGGGAAAACGCGAACAAAGCACTGAGAAGAAAACGTTGTTTTTTAATTATTTCTCTTTAATTTTCATTGATAAATGTATCTTTTTTTGTTGGGGAAATATGGTATATATATATGTAGTAAAAAACCAAACAAAAAAATTTAATTTAACACTTTTGGTAAAAATATTATAATACTATAAAAATACATAATCGAATCATCTTTTTAGAAATATATTTGAATTTGTAAAATTATTGCTGCCGTATGTATTATAAATTAAGCAAATATAGAATAAAACGTCAGTTTAGGAACTCTTGAAACAAAAAACATTTTATTTAAACCCATAAAAAAATATCTGTAAATTTATGAATTTTATTAAAACTTAAAATATTTCAAAAAACTTATTCAAAAAAACTTTGGAACCCCCTCAAATGTACATATTTTGCTTTTATTAGAAAAGATCTAAGATATATTCCAAGTGTGTGTTTGGTTGGGCCATAAGTACTACATTAGCCGATTTATATCCGGCAACAATAAAAAGAACAACGCGACAACAACTAGTTGCTAAAGAGCTAATGACTTGGATAATGATTTCGATTTCGATTTCGCTTTCGTTTTCAATGTCGATTTCGATTTCGCTCATAATATGGCTTTTGTGTGTTGTTGGCTGCTTGGTCGTCGTCGTTCCCCTTTTCAATATTTTAATTTTCAATTTTCTTTTTTGTTTTTATTATTGTTGCTATTGGCCATTGCGGATTCGTGCGTCAATAATTAGATCATCCCCTGCTGGTTGTTGTAGACGATTAGCGAAATCAAAAGGCATCAGCCCACAAAGAAAGCGGAACGACAAGCGCAGAAAAAAATAACAAAAGCTAAAAAAAAAAAATAACAAAAAAAATAAATAAAGAAAAAAATCACATTACCATATATACATATATATATGCTATCTGGGAGGAAATTTCATTTCATTTCAATTTGTGTTTTGTTTTCCTTTCAATGCTTATGGCTTTTTTTTGTTGCCCATTTACCCATTGTCCATTAGGGCGCACAGTGGGTGTCATAGAATCGAAAAGTAGGATATGCTAGGATATACGCTGAATATAGTTGAGGATATAAACTTGAGGGAAAAGTCAGATATTTAACTATATATTTAATTTAAATATATATTTTAATATATATATTATAATGATCCTTGTCTAAAGCTACCTTCCTATTTCCTTATTTTTCCAAGGGTATCTGCAATTCGATTTGAAATCTTACAAGTCAATCCTTTTTTGTTCGCCTTGGAAAGCAAAGATAACACACAATGAAGAAATTCTCGGTTTTATAAACATTCATAAATATGTGCGTATAAAAAAAAAAACGAGAAGCGTAAATTTAATGAAATTTTCGACTATTAGTTAGCTCTTTAGACTTTAATGAATCATGCGGTGGCATGGGATGGGATCGGAGTGGGTGCGATGGGCTGAAATGGGATAGATCGGACGAGTATATGGTATATTATGGATCGCGTGGGCAGGTCCAAAGCGCAGACAAATTATAGACGTTAAAGCATTTGGTTTATGGCCACATTAATGGCATTGACTCGAATTGGCTGGCGAATCTGGGGGATCTGGATCCCGATCGGGATGGGGATGGGGAGGGGATAGGATTGAAATGGAAGGTGAAAGGTGTTGGACTAATTAATTAATATCCGCCATCGTAAACGCAGCGCAAAATGCAGAATCGGATCAAGTAAATCGCATTAAAATACAAAACAAAAAATACAACAGAAGAACATTATAAAAAGAGCTCAGGAGTTGAAATATACAACTTTTCAAATGCGCCTTTTGCTTACACTTAAAGAAATGGGTTATTTATTACAAATAAGTACAGAAAATTTGGTTAGGAAATACAATTGAAGCAAGAGGGGAAATTTTAACTTGTTATTTATATATATATATATTTATTTTTTTATTATTTATTTTATTTATTATTTTTCGGAAGGCAGCTCATCGAACTCACTTTATTTATGCAAATGAGGAAATTTTCCATCTTTGATTCTGCGGAATAAAGAATCCTCTTTTCTTCGCACTGCAAATCAGAGAACCCATATCTATTGGCAAACACAAACTCCAGATTCGTATTATTTTCAAGCGACTCATTTCCTTCTTGTCTGAATCGTCCTCGAAATTACAAACCATAATTTGAAAATCATCGAGCAAGTCCTTTTCCTCGTTGAAGTCCAGGTTTTCATTTCATCAACATCTTCTGGTTTTCTATTGATTTTATATTCGTTTATAAAGAATGTATTTATCCTTGCAAATTTAATTCAGAAAATATTGCAAAATTTTTAAATATTTTTAAACCTTTTAAAGCCTTTCAAAAAAATCACGATTGCCATTTTTTTATATTTCTAAAATACCGAAAACTTTTTTTATTATTTAAGAAATTATTGCAATATGTAGATATTATATTTTTTTATCATCAAATATTTTGAATATAATTTTTTTGGGCAAGTCTTAGGGCTTATTGGGGATTCCAGCCTTCAATTCGATTTGGTTTCTTGATTTTTATGTCCGTCTGGCGCCGATTGTTTTCCCCAAACAATTCGCGTTATTTGTTTTTCGGTTTTCAACATTTCTTTATTTGTTTTTTTTTTGTTCTCTTTCCCCCCTCTCACTGTCTCTGCTCTGTCCTCTTTTTCCTTTTTGGCTTGTGTATGAAATGTCGCTCAAAAAAATTTGACGACCCTGAGAAGGCGCCAGCGACAAGTGGGGAAATCGGTCGGGGTGCTGCCTTCACTTTTATGGGGTTAATGGTAAGAGAAGGAGGGTCTCTGTGGGTTAAGGGGACACACACACAGTGGGCTTTCAAGTGCCATATTCGTTGGTACTAAATATGTTGGATTATATGGAAGAAACATTCATTACCAAATGGATTTTTGGCCTTAAGGCATTAAAGCAAAAACACAAAAGTCTGACTGACAGCGAAATGGAAATGGACATCTATCGATCATAAAAATCTCATATTGGCGCCAAGGCAGTTCAAAGAGCAGAGGGAATAATAAAAAAAATAGTATTATTATTGGGAGGATCAACTCGGTACATGTTTTGTTTGTATGTATTTTTTTTGGCAACAAAATAACAGATCAAATCGTTGGGGATTTAGGGCGATCTCAGAGTAAATCCATGGGGATTATAGATAACACAACACAGCAGAGGTTTACGGCTTTTGATATGTTATATATTATATATACGATTAATTGAAGATAAGATCTGGATTGAAATGAAAGTAATAATAATAAATTAAATCAAAGACATTGCAAGATTATATTATGACTTTTTTATGGCCAGCAGGATTCAAGGGGTCCTCCTTCTTCTCCCAGCTCTCAGGTGTGAGGATGACAGGTAGCTGTATGGCAGGCGGAAATTCCCACCATAAGCGAGGCCCCGAGGGGAGGTGCGAAAAACAGATGCAGATACAGTTGCAGCCTCATAAAAGGGGCATAGACAAAGCCGCCACGATTGCGTGGGAAAAGCCCAAGCCCAACAGGACCTGTGCGGTTGGCGCATCATTGCCGTCCCTATATACCACATATGTACATATAGTACATATATATCCTGCGATACAGGTATATAGCCTTGGTGGGATCATAAAGCGGTGTCGCTTTTGTTTATGCTGCTTATTTAAATTGGCTTCTTGGCGGGTAGTCCCGCAGGACGCATCCCGCAACCCAGAGACCCGAGTCTATGTCCCAAAATCCCAACACTTCGCGGCTAGCTCGGGTATAGCTACCTGTCCTGGGAATTTCCGATCGGCCTAACCCATATGGCCACGGCCAGGAGGAGATGCGTGAGAATTGGCCAGATTCTAGATCATCGGTTTATTGTGTGTGTGTGTTTCGGGAATCGCGCCTGACATAGCTCGGCATCCTAGCAAACCTGGGTTTTTCCCCGATATGTGCGTCATCTGGTTATTCTGGTTCCAGTTGCACTTGCCCGGACACAGCCGAGCACTTGCCCCTTCCAGGATTATGCCACCTTCTGTGGAATCGGGATCTTGGAATAGGGAATATCGAAGAGACCGCCTTGCACACACTTTTTTGCATGTGCAACGACGGCGACCTCTGAGCCAAGCCAAGCCATTGATTGATTCGCTCATGTGTTTGTGTGTGTTTATGATTGGGCTATACACTTGCCGGAATTTATTACACTTTATAAGTGAATTAACACATTATTGTTTATTTTTTTTAAAAGAATTTCTATGGTAATCCTAAGCATTTTAAAAAGGGGAAACGAGATATGTAACAAGCTAGCTGCTTTACTTTCTAAACACATTCAAGTTTCTAAGGGATTTTGGTTGCAAGGATCAGTATACTTAAATGCATTTGACAGGAGCAGAAAACTCTTACTTTTAACAAGAATTTGTTGCTATATTATATTTAAATTTTCCGTAATATTTAAGGTAATATTTAGGCATCTCTTCTAAAGTGAAATAAAGCTGCATTCGAGCATTTTTTATTTTAAAAGTTGTATACTTATTAACATATTTATTAATTTCTTTAAGTACAAATAAATTTAATTTAATTTAAATTAAATATTTTAAATTTTTTAAATACAAATAAAATAATTTATCCATTTATCTTTAACTCTATTATTCAAAATCCTTCACAGCCAATTAATATGAAATAAGGTTGAAGTCAATGTGCTTGTTTAACAATCTATTGTTTCCTTACTTTAATTTATAAATAAAAAAATATATAATTAAAAATATTATTATAAAAATAAATGAAATGCTAATACAATGCACTTATATTTTCCATGTGCACTTGCATCGCTTATGGTTGTTTATGGTTTTGATTTTGATTTATTTGCGGCCCGTTTGCCAATCGGACGGTGATGATGATTAATTGCAACGGTGAATGCCAATTGTCGCCATTGCCCCCGTTCCTCCTGGCCTCCCTTCCTGCTTGTCAGCCTGCCCGATCCCCCTTGCCCCCCTTCCATTCCCAATTTCCATCTCCGACGCGTGCTGACTGGGGAGGCGACTCCCAGACCCCAAGAGAGACCGAGAGATTTGAATCCAATTCGAGCTGCGAACAGGCCACACCCGCATTTGCATCAACAAATTAGCCGCTTGGTGGTTGTATGTAAATCGTGGAAATCATGTAAATCACGTGCCGCCACGCCCACTCCCACACTGGCCGCCTCTTTTGGGTACATTCTGAATACCTTCCACGTAGATTAATGGCTGGAATGTGGATCGAAATGCTGCTGCTGCTGCTGGTGTTGCCGCTGCCAACTGATCGATTACACACTGACCCACAAAAGATTGCGATTAATTCAATTATTATGCAAAATATATGCAAAAAATTTACTATTTAATTTAGTTAATTTCTAAAAATTAAAGCAATGCATTTGTTTAATTTATATATTATTTTCTGTAGGATGTTCTATGGTATTTTCTAAATTAAAGCTTTTTTTATATTATTTTTTTAATGCATTTTCGTTAATTTATTTTATTAGTTTATTTTATATAGCATTTTCTAATATAATTTCTATATTATGTTTTCTTGTATTTTATAATATTTTCTATTGTCTCTTCTATAATATTTTCCTAGCATATTTATAGTATTAAAATAGGGGTTTTAAATGGGGGTTAAGAGGGGGTTTTAGGAGGGATTTTAAAAGAAATTTTCAAAAGGGTTCTTAAAGGGATTTCTCAAGACATTTTTTCTTCGCATAATCAACATAAACTGTGCACTGTCTGTATCTTAAATTCAATAAATAAATGTGCAACCGTTTAGACTTATTATTGCCGGAAGTTTGGTGATCTCATGATCTCATCCTATAAACATTGCCGTCGATCGGTGCATAACTCAGGTCCCTGGCACTTTTCTCTGATTGACAAACGATCGCCGGCGATTAATGCCCGAATGGCTATCAATAAATCTGCACTCGACCTTGGCCAGGCCACAGCACTTATGAAAATAAATTGCATAATCTTTGGCTGACAACTAGAAAATCGAACAGAAGTGCCATTCTCCCCGTTCCTCCCACTGCCACTGCCACTTCCACTTCCATTTCCATTCCCATTCCCATTTCACGTTTTTATTTATGCGTCAGTGGCGATGACGCCAATGGTGGATCCGTGGTGGATCTGGGTATCGGCGGTGGACATGGACACACCCACCATTGGCCAATTACGCGAGTGCCAGTGCCTTAGCCGCTTTGTTTTTCATTTCGTTTACTTTTTTGTTGTTTTGTATTTTCATTTCAATTAATCAAAATTTGCGCTTCCGTTTCAATTTTTTTCATTTTTGTTGTTTGTTTCAGTTTTTTTTTTTTGCGTTGCGTTGCGCTGCGCTGCTTTGGTGCAGGAAACAGCGGGTGGCGAGAGCTCCATAAATTCGACGAGCTTCGCTTTGTGTAAAATTTACAAGTGCATTTCTAGTCCAATAAATAACCAAAGTGAGATCAGTGGCTTAGTTTTGCAGACACATTAAAAGGGGTTTTATTATGAACTTAAGTTTAATATTAATTTGCTTCAAAATTTCCTAAAATTGGGTTATAAAAATAACTTTTCTTTAAACTCTGAAAAGTAGCAACTAAAACAAAATAAGAAAGTGAAAACACAACTAAATTATATATCGTTAATCTTTAATAAATACAAAACCCTTCCTTTTATAAAAAAAAAAAACCCCTTCCTTGGACCTTTGCACTGGCATTTTCATTCGATTGCCTGGCATTTCGATGCGATTCGATTGGATTCGTTTCATTTCGATTCGCCAGCAAGTGATGAAGATTTATTGTTTTCATTAAAGTGCCCACATTTGCACCTCCGCTCGAGTTGACTCCTCCGCCCGATGCCGCTCCTCCACCCCATCGCCCGCTCCTGCTTCAGCTCCTGGGAGCAGGCGGTGTCATCCATTTTTATTGCCTGTTCGCGTTATTTATTTGACACTTCTCTGGGCCCGGCCCCGGGTGATCGATAGTTTGGCAGGGGTCCGATGATGGGCCCAATGGATGGATGATGGCATCGGATCGGATCGGATCGGATCGGATTGATGGTCGGTGGGGTGCTCATATACATATATATGCAGCGGTGCATAAATTATGGCCAATCGGCAGTTGGCCAAAATACAGAAAAAAAAAGCAGAAGGAAAATGTTGCAGCTGCCGCACAGTTCTTTTCTTTTCTTGTTTATTTTTGGGCTCTTCTAATTTCTGCCCATCCGAAGTTGGGGAAAAGCTCACGTACGCTGCCAATCAAGGCATTCAATGGAAATGGAAATGGAAATTGGAAAAGTGGGCAACGCGGCAAACGAAGATCGATATGCAGGATGGGCACTTAAGGCCATTGGCATCATCATTTTTTGGGCCACTGCATATTTGCATATTTATAGAATTTATTATTGGCGCCAAAAACATTTTCGGTTTGCGCATTTTTTGGAATTCTTTTTTTTTTGTAACCAGTTGGAAGTGGATATCGGAATCGGGGAAAATAAGGGGTATACATATTAGAGAATATATACATATATCTAAATAGCTTCAAATTAATTAGGTCTCAAGTGTGACAAACTCTACTTGAATGATAACAAACTTGCGGACGGATCAATTTGTTTATTTATTTTATGGCCACTACTCAGCAGCCTCCTCTTCCTGAATGAAGCTCTCTATTTTTTTTGTTTTGGATCTGGGTGATCAATCAGCCTGATTGGCGTATTTATCGGCTGTCTTGGGCCGATGCAGTGGATCTGTATCTTGTGCGACTTTATTTATTGGCTCTGCTACTGCTGCTGCGGCTGTTGAAACGACATTGCAACAAAGTCATTTCAATTGCAATTCAAATGGCAGACAAATGCAGCAACACAAATGTCATTATCGGAGAGCCTCATCTTAATGAACTCCTCTGGTATGTTCATACATATCAAATATGTAAAGTGGAAAGTGTTTTTTTTTTCGAGAAGAATAAACCAACTACAAAGTATACAAAATATATGTATTTTATTTTCTGAAGAAATTACTTATTGAATATTTTCTTTATCTCAACCGAGTTGGTAATTGAGACACTATTATGCACTTATCGTAATTTCGGACTTCCCCGTATCAATTTTACAAGTCACATAATTTATATGGAAACTATGTTATAGAATGGTACAAATTACGCAAGATAATCCCTGCTATATATTTTATTTAATATCTATGGAAAATGCATATTTTTCTGTCTTTCCTACAAATTTTTTAAAAGAAATATCCATTAGTTATAGGAACTTTTTTTTTATATTAGAAATATATATTAAATTATAAAATTATGCTTTCAATATAATTGAAGTTTAATTTCTGTAAAAAATCCATAGAAACTAGATTGCTATTTTCTTACTATCCAGAATCTTATTTTCTTGAAATTTTCATAAGTAATTGAAATTATATAATATAAAATCAAAACTTGTTATTTATTTATTAGGCATATGTTTTGTAACAAAATAATATTATGGCTATATTCCAAGTAATATCGATAGAACATTAAACTTTTCATATATATTTTGCCTTATCTTAAGCTGTTTTATCTCAAAAAAAGTATTACTAAGTATTACTATTAAAATTGGTAAAAAGAAATCATTTTGAAATACTGGCTCACTCTGCTCTGATACTGCTGCTGATCATAAAATAAAGAGTAAATAAATACGCTATAAATTCCAATCAAATGGGGCAGAAAAACCAAGCCAGAGACAGAGATAAAGCCACATACATGTGCCACAAGTTGACCCTGCCACAAGTGATGCCTTCTCCGCTCCCCCACGCTTCATTCAATTTCCTAATTTGCTTGGCCACAGTCATACCTACTAACATTGAACTTTTTGTAGTAGAAATAAAACTAGTCAACTTGGATTTTTAATAGAAAATATAAAATGTGGCACCTACCCACATACATAGTTCGCCTTAGGCTGTCTCAACTGTATGCCATTCGAGTTCAGCGACTGCCTTGGCTGATTAACTTCAATGAAACTGCATTTATTGTTGCAACTTGCTTTAATCAACGCGCACTGCCTGCCGCTGAATGCTGCAAAGCTGAAAGCTGACAGCCGAGCGAAGCGAATCTGCAGCCTCATCTTCCGGGTGCATCATTCGCCAGCACGTGTGGTCCATGGCTGGCGTAATCTTCTGGCCCCAGCATCCACCTCCTCCTCCTGCTCCTCCTGCTCCTGCTCCTGGTAATTAGCTTCAATTAATTTGCCTGCCATTCCTATTTACAAACCACACACACAATGTCCGCCTGCCCCTCTTTTCTCTCTCTCTCTCTATTTTTTTAATGGCTCATAAAACAAAACGTCGCATTTGCATAATAATTGTTGCCATTTCATTGCGTGTCCATATATCACACATCATCAAAAAAGCATTAAAAAAAAACTAGCATAGAGCATAGGGGAGGGGAATAAACTCGTTTCGCTTTACAGCTTTATGCTGCCTTACAACGCGGACAACGCGTCGTATGAGTAATAATCTGCCTACAAATTGTTATTACGCTTTTGGAGTCTATCATATATACATTTTTTCCCGAAAATTTATCGACTCGCCATCGATGCGTAGGCTGCAATTAACAAATAAACATTTGGCTAATTAGCGAAGAAAAAAAAATAATGAGAGAAGTGAATTTTGTAATTTTGAGTGTGGAAACACAACGGCAATAGGTTTTCCTTCTTGTGAAACGTGAATTTTCCATCAACTTTTAGGCAAGTTTTATACAATTATTTTGTCTAATTAATTATTTTGTGTTTTGTAATAATTAATCTCGGCTTAAATTAAGACATTTCCTAGGAAGTGAGTTTAGGTTTTAAGGTTTTGTTTTGTTAAAAAAAATTTAAACAAAAATTAAATTTGTTAAGAAATATTTATTAAACAATATATTTATGAAGTAAATATTTTAAAATAAAAATGTAAAACGAGTATAGAGTAGAGAAAACAAATATAAATAATTATATAATAATTATATAATAATTTAAATAAATTTTTATAAAAAATAAAACAGGAAAGCTGAAGTGTAGCCTTGCTGCGTATTTAAATTTTAGTCAGTTGCCCCCTAAAAATCATTTTTATTTTTGATAAAATGTTATAAAAGATTTAAAATAGTGAAAAACTCAAGCAAAAATAAATTTTGTTAAATAATAAACCTAAAATGCAGACTTTTGAAACCAAATGAAAATTTATAAAAATTTTTTGAATTGAAATTAAGGGTTTTTTTTTTGGCAAGCATAATATTTTAAAAGTTACATAGCTCCAAAAAAATATTTTAGCTCTTCTGGTATATAAAAGATATATATATTAAGACCGAAAAACGCTCAATTTCTAGACTATATATGATATAATAAATTTAAAAATATATCATATATTTATTATTAAACAATTTTGTAATTTGAAATCCTTTCGTTTGGCTTAATTCAAATTCGTGTAGAAAAATGATTGAATATCATTGTTAGCCAAGTTATTGCCACTGCTGTATAGATGTTATTGTTGTTGCTGCTGCTGTTGTTATTGCCGTTGAATGAAATCGAATAATTAAATATTGGCATAGTCACACCTTGTTGACAATTATTGACAGGCTGATTGGCAAACAAATGAATATACTTTAGCCATTGCCGTTTTCGAGTCGTCGAGGGGCGCGGCCCAGTGGCACGACAATATCATCGGCCCTGTAACTCTGTGCCTTGGCAGCACTGGCAAAAACAACAAAATAGGATTACAAAACGATAGTTTGGTTTGCATTTATTTTTAAAGAATTTCATATATATTTTTATTTAAAACTTTTCACTTAAGACATGTAAAAGAGCTCCTCAATTACACAAGCTGTCTTAATAACGAGATGAAAATCTTGTTTAGATAAATCAATAAATTTAAATCCCTCAATATCTTATTGAAAATATCATGCTCTTTATTATTAATAAATTAATTATGGATTTAATACTTTCGGCAATTTATTTATTCTCTTTGCATCTATTATCGGACCTCAAAGGCACGCCTTTTATAAAGAAAATATTTTAATAATCAAATTTTATTTGTTAGCACTCTATTTTTTCTCGCTATGTAGGCCAGCGGGTGATTGGCGGGAGGTGGGTGGCGCATAGGTGGTGTCCGTGGGAGTGACGGCTACCGAAAGCAGCCAGAAGATCGGAAGATTCGGATCTCCAGCATCCGATCGGATCCAAGCGTTGGCGTTGTCGAACGTTGACAATATCTCTCAGTCTCCGTCTCAGTCACAGCCCTCTCCATATTCCCCCATATCATGGATACCGGCTGGCATTTGCATTTGGTAGGCGCTATCAATTAATTGGCCAATCCCAGGCGGATCCCCGATAAGCCCAGATGGCTTATTACCACGCCACCACATACTATACTATATACAGATGCCACACCGTAATATCCATTATCGGCTGGATGCCAGAGATGATATCTCCGCCATCATTCCGATTTATATGTCACCCCTTCCCCACCCAGGCTCAGGCTCAGGCTGGGGGACTCACGACATTTAAGCGAGTGCCACTACCGCGATTGCAAGTCCGATTTCCGATACATTCGCACTCATAATCATCAATTATCCGGGCCTGTCGCAGTCGCCCGGATAATTGCTGCAAATATGCAAAGCATGTGTAAAACTTTATTGATATACAATGTGAATAAACGTTCCCCTAACTTTGTTTTGATTGCAGCTGTCACTGCGCACCGCACACTCACAGGAATTGTTTTATATTCGAGTAACGACGATCAGCAGATACTCTTATGGCTGCCATTCAACGATCTGGGGTGAGTTAATGATATATAATACTACATTTTTATATTTTTACAATGAAATTGAAACGTTTATGGAACTTTTAGTGGCTGCAAACTTTTCGTAATCCATTTTAAATTGTTTTTCCAGCTTTAATATTATTATATTATTTATATTTGTTTTTCTTTAAGCCCGAAAGTACATTAAGCCTGGTTTCATATATCTCCCTTTTCAAAATGTGATATGGAAATTGATTTTAAATCAATTAAAATCATTGTTTATTTCAGCCCATTTATTTAGGATTTCATTTCATTTAGGATTTGCTTTACCAAATTGCAATTAGTAAATATATTTAGTTATTCCATATCTTTATCGAAGCTTTAAAGAGCATTAAGCTTGTCGTCTTTGTTTCTTAGTGCAAGCTTTTGATTTTTCTTCTGTCCACGAAGGCGATTATTGATAGCGATTGACAACTACTATAGGATCACGCAAGGCAGTTCGATTTCCTTTGGTGCTGCACTTACTATATAGTATTTATTTGGATATGGGGGGGAAAATCGAGAAACGCAGAAGCCGAGAAATCGAGAAATCGCTTCCAAGACAGGCGATGACTTCATCTATCAACACTGCAGTGCCGCCATAGCCAAGCCAAGTTGATCTATATATCAGCCGATGCAGGCATCGGAATTAACTGAAATGGAAATGCCAGCCAAGCCGATTGGCATTATAATCGCTATTTTAAATAGAACCAATTTATGGAGTTCTCGAGAGACGTCGAGAAATATGAGATATAACTTGTTTAGCAATTAGCCGCAAGTCGGAAGTACAACTTGGGTTTATTTAGTGAATTTCTTTGGGTAAAGAAATCTACATGAAATCTTTTCCTCCCACGGGAGTGGAATCCCTCTACTGGCCTCCTGTATCTTGTAGCTTGTAGCTTGTATTTTGTATCTTGTGACTTGTAACTCCACAGTCAGTGCTGATTGCCAACTGATTGCAAAGAAAATATGCTCTGAAAGTGGTCAAGTCATGTGTTGACACTCATGTTGCCGGCGGCTAATTGCACCAACAAGCTCCGCAGATCGGGGCTTTATTGGATCTGGGTCTAGCGATCAGCTTAGGGATGGAGATTCTCCCAGAACTGGGTCAGTTAGCAAAGAGTCTAGTGGCTTCAAAAGACATATGCCACATATATTGTTAAGTGGGTATTGTGACTTGTAAGAAAATGGGTTTTAAAATAATAAATCAAATATTTTATAAACCAAAGAATACAATTTAATACAATATCTTATAATTAAAAGAACAAGAAATGTATGAAAACTTTTTGAATATTTATTAAAATAGTTAACTAAGTTGTTGTTCCTTTTAAAAACTATTTTAATTTTAAAGCTTTTGTAAATTAATTTTATACAATTTGGTGAGAAATTCCAGGACTCAAATGTTGTCAAGGTTCTCAAAGGTTCCCAAGGGAAATAAACATAAACAATAATAAACAGGTTTACATTGTAAACAGAAACAGAAAATCTACAAAATATTAAACAAAAATCAATGCATACCAATAAAAATCAGATCAAATTTTGATACAAATGCAAAGAAAATCTCGAGGATTCGTTGTGGAACCGATACGATTAGCACCAACCGCGAAATTTCTGCGTAAAATTAACACACAAAAACCCCTACATACATATCTCCCTCTGCCACGCTCCAATTCAACGAATATTGATTGCTATTTTATTTAGTATTATTTTTTTTCTGGCCACGCGATCTAACATAATAATAATAATACGAAAAAAAAAACAAAATCAAACAAAAAACGGCAAGCCAAAAAAACTGGCGAAATTTCTTGAGCATTTTTCGTATTTTTATGAATTAAAAGCCAATTTGGTGCGACGAATCTGGAAGTGTACCCCGGGGCCCCTCTGTGGATATGTCCATAAAGGGGGGCCCAAAAACAAATCTTGGCGTCAACAAATTTGGAACTAATTATAAATGCAGGCGGGGGGACCCGGCGGATCGACCAAAAGTGGAGCGCTCCGTTCCAGTTTCGGTTTTCAGTTAAAAGTTTGAAATCAAACATTGATTTTAAAAATCACTCTCAGGCTTTCTGGTTTATTGCTAGGAAAATGCAATAAAAAAAACGAACTATAGAAATGAAATGAAAAATGGATAATAAACATAAATAAAATCATAAAGTAAATGTTATAAAAATTAGAGAAAGAGTTCCCGAAATCATATAGAAAAATATAAAATATCCTGTGTTTTTTTTTTATATTAACTCGGGCAAGCATTAGCTTGGCAAAGCAACTTCTCAGATATTAATTAAAACAAATAAGAATGAAATGTTCACCGACAGTAACTAAATCCGCGAAAAAATAAAGTCAAAATCGGTGGGCGGACAGTTAAGAGCGGCATAAAATCCACCCAAAACTGGTGGTCTGGTCCGGTCATGAATGAATGGATCGGTTTGAATCGGATGCCCAGATGGATGGAATGGGACTCAGACTTCAGACTCTGACTGAGACTGAGACTGGATGGATGGTGGATACACGGGTATGGTGTGGGTGTCCCCCCATGTCCGGATCGGGCGTTGGCGTTTGCCGGCAAAAAGTGTGAAACTAATTTGTCAGCATGACAATAACAGCCAAAAGCCATAAACATCATAATAATATTCAATAAACATCAGCAAAATGCGCCAATTAACCGCCACCGATTTGGCCATGGAAATGGAACGAAATAGTAAATGGAAACGAATAAACTACACTGAAATGGTAATGGAAATGGAAATGAATGGAATTGGAACAGAAACTATATTATTTGTTCATTATTATTATTTCACATTAATTGAATTATAAACGCTGCTGCTGGCTGCTGGCTAATAAAATCGATGATGTAAATGGCACCCGCTTGCATTTAACACCTTTAAGCGCTGGGCTGGAATTTCATCTATTTCGATCGGACAACGGAGATCGGTGATTGGATGGATATCTCTCGGATAGCTCGGACAACGAGCAACGAGTCCGTGAAGGGTATATCCACTGAGATGGACACTTTTATCTTTAATCTTTAAAGAGTCTCGATAATAACTTTAAAATGCATTTCAAATGGAAAAATCGCAGAAGTTTATATATCTTTTAACTTCAGGTTAAGTCTAGTGTATGATTTGGATATGCTTTGAGATTTATCGCATTTCTATATTTATTTATTTATTTTTTTTTTAATTAAATTAAGTTTGCTGAGTGGAAGTGCATTTGTATATTATTTCTGTATTATTTTCGTATAGCTTCGTTCTTGGATTTCTCAGATACAAAGTGTGTCTTATACTTCGGTATTGGATTACTTTCCCATTTGATATATTTTATGATCCCAACCCCCCGGAAAGCCACCCTCAACTGCCGCCCTCTACCCCGCCCCCAATCCGGGGAAACATGTTTCCAAGCCAAATTGCATGCAAATCGTATGCGAATTGCAGCCGCGTTTAAGCCAAAGTTAACCCGGAGGGAAGGGGGTGCACTGAGCCCCCGATCGGTTGGGGGATCGGTTGCGGGTCCAATCTGGTCGGACTGGGTCGCCATATGTCCCTGCCTCTGCCGCGGGTGCTGTGTTATTGTAACGCAACAATCAAAATCAATTGCTATGTAAATAAAATTGCAAATTAAATTACAAATTGATTACCTCACTGAGTCATTAATTAAAAAAATAAATACAAAAAGGAAAGAAAAATGCTCAAAGCTGATGAACGGGCCAAAAGATAACGAAACCGAGAGACTGAACGCCAGTACTCAAAGTGGGTTCAATGGGTTTTTAATTTTTTTCTACGACTTTAATGGCCTCCAAATGTAAGCCAACAGATCGCAAAAGAATTATTTAAATTGGTTTTAATAGAGCCATAAACGTAATGTTTTGATAACTAAACAGTTTGATTAGTTATTATTATTAATGGGGCAATCCTGGGGAAAAATTATTAAGTCTGGCTGATATATATATAAAATATTAAAAAGTTTATTACTTCAAAATGTTAAAAGTATACATTTTTATATTAAATTGCATTGTATACATACATAGTTATTTATACTTACAATATTGAAAATTTAAAATCATTAACATGATTTCAAATTGAACTCAAAACAATTTATTTAAATTGAAAATTAATTGATTAAGCAGGACCGATTTTCTGATTTAAAAAGAAGTTAAAAGAAAATTGTATGGCAATTTTCATTTGATGGCAAGAAGCAAGCTTTAGAATTGAGAAGTTTTTCCTCGGTTCTGAAAAGTGGCAACAAGCTGAAGATAAAATACAATATATACTTTGTTGCCTAAATGCCTTGGTTTACCTTTTTTTTTATGATCATTTGTAAATTTCTAAAACCCAAGAAAAATACTAAATGCTCCCTTTTTTTAGATACATTTTAAAATTTGTATCTTTAATTTATTGTCACTTGAAAAATCGATTTTATAAAGACTATATTATTTCAAGCGAAGGTTTAACTTTAACTTAGTTATCATTATTGTTTATTGCAAAACATTTATATTCTTCACGACTTCCATGGGCATCCCCGCCTATTCCTATATCTTTGCGGTTTTTTTTGCTTTTATGAAATTTTCAGCGGAAATGCCTGAGGACATTGAAGTGACAGATTTAGCAAATGGAAAAAGAGGGCAAATGGCTCAGGTCGAGTCGGTTCAAATCGTATTGTGGAGCCAGAAACCAGAGCGTGATCGACGTCATTGTCGTTGGCACGACATTTGGTTAAATTATGGCCAAAGCGCAACGTTGACCAAAACGAGATCAGTGGGGAGGGAGGTGGGGGGGGGGGGGGGCACCACCGAACCCTCCTCCTCCTCCTTCTCCTCCGTCTATGTCCGAGGCTGTTGTGACTGTGTCGTGGGTCCAGATTGAAGCGGCTTCGATTGTTTGTTGGCCGGGCCCAGGCGCTCGCTCTGTCTGTCAATCACCAGATGTGGGGGCGAGTCTATGCGGCTTTACTCCATCTACATACATATATGTATATATCATATAGAGATATATATGTAGAGAGATATGTATATATGTTAGGGGCGTGGCCGACCCCAAAAAAGCCAGGCCACAGCCAGCTACTTGCTGTTGTTGTCTTTCATTAGTCGTGATTAGTTTTGAAAAGGAGCACAAAGTGTATAAAAATTGGCAATTTAAGTCTCTTGTTTGCTTTGCTACCAAATACCAATAATGAATGATCAGAGGAGATTTTGGTAGAGTATAAGACTTCGCAGAGTACTCTGGGGAAAAAAAATATATATAATTAGGGTTAAGCTTAAGGTAATTCTTGGGATTATTCAAATATTAATTGTGTAATTTTGTCTGGAAAATAATGTAATAGAAATGTCCTAACTGTGTATATTTCCAGTAATATCTTAAAGTGTTTTTTTTTTAAATTTGTATTATATTTTAATTTATAATTCATATTTCTATTTGTTGTGTTTTTAATAGATTGTTTCCAACTTTTAAGACACCTTTCTGGCATGTTTTGGGGGTCTTAACTAATGCTCTTAAGTTCTCAACTAAATATTAAAAACTTCTCTATAAAAAACTAGGTATTTTTAAAGTCGCAACATTTTCTCCTCCTCAACTCTTGCATTTTTTGTTTTCTTAATTCGAATTCGCGCCACGCGCCACATACACAAAAAAAAAGAAAACACAAAAAAAAATACAGAAAACATAAAAACAAAAAATACAACAAAAAAATAACAAACACGCCACTTGGACTTGACAAATTGCGAGCAACGTTTACAATTGAAACAATTTAATCAAACAACCAGCCAGAAAGGCAAGGTGGGGGAAAAACGGTGGCAAATCAACACAAAATCGATGCTGAGTTGCACATTTTGTTGCCCAAGCCAGGCCAGGGAAAATATTACAAAAAAACACACGCAAAAAATAAATTAAACAAATCTGCTTTATCCTGGTGAAAATTGCATTCTTGCTAAGGGAAAGCTTCGAAAAATCAAGAGGTTAGACAACAAGGAAAGGGAATGAAATAATTTATTTAATTATTTTCCCTTTCCCAGATTATTAAATACAATTATAATAATTAAATTCAGTTAATATTCTTAAGTTAAGCAGATAATTAAGCCATTAGTTGTAACTGGTTCGTTCAATGGAATTAATAGCTGAAAATGCTTAGAGGCGGCTGTCTTGACCCCTTAACCCGCTGGTGGCCCCTGTTTTAATACCAGCTACTTGTGGCTTCTGGAATATATGTATTTGCTATGATTAGTTAATCGATCTTTAAGCATATATACATATATCGGGCAAGAAGAGGCTCCTGTTAAATAAAATAAAATCAATGCCAGAGAGTCGGACGCTTGGGGCAAAGATGCTCCCATAATCTGTGATGTAGACACCACGATTATGGGTTGATTATGGGGTCCGGATTCCGAGTAGGTTTTGTTGACTTTGACGGAGTTTCGAAACTCCAGTTAAGCGAATGTTCTTGGTAAGGTTTCTAGGCGGCAGCCTGATCTGATCGTCTGTGAAGATGAGGTTTTTGATACCAACTTACTGATTCTGTATTGTTTATATGATTTGTCCTCTTTGGCATTATCCCAGCTTGCATGCTTCTGTTTAATAAAAGATGTTTTTTTAATGTTTCTGGGAAAGCAGAACGTGGGAGTGATTAGGATTAGGATGTGTTTGAGCAGAGGCAGGAACTCTCTAATCTAAACACTACAAAAATACCATTTTTTGAGTATTGATTTTAAAATGTAAAATTTACCATCAGATAAATAATTCCTGTCGGAATATATATTTTAAATGATTTATAGAAACAAACCCTTGAATGTTTTAGCGCAATATCATGACGCATGTCAGCGGATTGTCAGCGTGTAAATGGAAATTCGCAATGGAAATGAAAATGGAAATGGAAATGTAGAGATGGGAAAGGGACCTGATCGGAGGGGGGTTTGAGGGGCTGCTTTAGTATATTTGAAATGCCGATGGGCAAACACATGTCTCCGACTGGGCTCCTGCAAAGGTGAGTGATTAATGTGCATTTAATTGCGGGTTGGAAGAGGTCGCTCTGCGAGATAAATTCGAATTCGATAAGCTGAACTGTGGGCCGCTAAATGTTCCCATTTATTAATGATTAAATATATATATAAGCCGGCGAGCGGCAGTCGGATGGATAGATAAATAAATAAATAATAAATAAAGTAAACAACATTGCACCGATCTGCGATCGGTGATCCAAGCCCATTTGCATATCAACTTTTCGCATTAAATTCAATTGAAAGCTTTTCTCACTTTAGCATCATTTTGAAATTCAATGAGCCGCCCTCGCGCCCTGCGTTCGCTAATGTATTTATTGCCATTTCGATGCGAGCACAAAATTTATGATGGCATTAAGCAAATGTTAAATGCAAAATAAAATACTGTAAGGCCGCTGTAAGCAATAATTTAGCAATTTATAGTGTTAGTTGTAATTTACACGGACCGCAACATAACCAAGCCCCCCTCTCCCACCCGATCCCGTAGGCTGATTCCCATTCCGGGTCTGAATATCGGCGGGGAATTAGCATGGTTAATTGTGTGTTCGCCGCTGTCACTTTAGCTGAAACGCATTTATATTTCACTTCCCACTTTTTATCATCGCAACAAGTGTTTTGTTAATGATATATATGCCGGGGCGGGGGCATTTCGGATCGTGATGGATCGCTTTTACGTTGTAAGTGGCGGCGCGAGCCTCTGGCAGGAGGCGAGGGTTATGGAATAATTTTTGCATTATTTTGGGAATTTTTAAAGAAATTTTGTGGTGCCTATAAAGGTTTTTGAGATTTTTGATTTTTTATAATTTAATTAATTTTTTTTTACATTTAATTATTTTTAAAAATTTATTTTGTACTAAATTTGAAATATTTTTATTTTATTTTATTTTAAATGAAGCTCATAATAATTCCAAAGCCAGGAATAACTTTGTATTTATTTTATTTTATATTTTATATTCAATTTGAATTTTTGTCTAATTAATTAATTAATATAATATTTTATGGAATTTATGGAAAAAAAAATTTAACCAAAACTTTTATGATTATTTTGAAATTAAATATTATTTTCTAGACTTTTTGTTATTTATATTCAATGTAAAAAAATTAATAATTTTTATAGTTAATGATCATCGTTTTATATAAACATAATTCAATTTTAAGAATTTTTAGATTATTTTGTACACTTTTATTCCCACTTTACATCTGTCTTGATTTTAATCAGTGGCGCCAGCTATTTGTTTATTAGGGAAACACCCAGAAAGGAATGATAGTGAAACACGCTAGATGGCGTTGGTGCCTCAAAAAACCAACTGAATTTTAAATCAAATTCTTTTATTGGGTTTTTGAATATGCTCCAATTGGCTAAGTTTTAAATGAAGTAAATTTCATTTAATTAAATAAATAAATTTATATTTACTTAAAGACAATATCACTCAGATCTGTGCATTAGCTCCAACCCAAAATGGACAATTTATTCAACATTTTTTGAGGAATTTAAAACCAAAAATTTTCTTGCTTTAGTTCTCAGCACAAGAATATTCTTTGGCATCGGAAAAATTATATATATAATATATTCCATATACAATAAAGATATATTCCTATTTATGGTATTTATTATGCCTTTGCAGGGTATAGGAAATTTATTCAGAAGCCTGCCATGAATTGAAAGATAGATCGATTCGGCTGTTGATAAAAAATTGAAAGGATTCATTGGATATGAAATGCCTCCTCACTGCGTTGAAAACTCTCTTAATTCTAAAGAAATTCAGAAATGTGGATTTCAAATTCGAAGTACATTTTTTTTGGTTTATTTATTCTTTATATTCTGTGCTTTTTGTGTTTTATTATCGAACTGTCAGTGAATTCCGCGAACTATAAACGCGGGAGTAACGAAGCAAGTGATTCCGATGGCCACATGTTGCCATGCCACACCACACACACCATACACACCACGCACACCACATGGCGAGCCCAAGAAGACACGCAGCTCCACTGATAGCAACGCTTGTGCGATGAGCAAGCCATCTATCAGATACAGATACGCACAGCCCACTCTCTCGTACGTCCCTCTCTCTCTCGCACACAGATACAGATACACAAGCGGCTGGTGCAAACACAAACAAACCAAACTGTGACACGACTTTAGCTCCAATTTGTACCTCTTTTTTAAGTTTTTCAAAATATTTATCTAGTTTTTTAACCCTTTCTATTATAATTCCTGTAGTGACTTGGGGGGAATGCAACTTTAGCAACGTTACAATTAGATAGGAATGAGTCTGAATAATGACACAATATCAATGTGGGAAACCCATTAGGAACAATAATAAATAATATTTCTCAAGTTATTTGGCTTAAACAAATACTTCTTGTTATATTTCTATTTAACTTTTCAAACTAAATATTATTTATTAATCATTGCAAATACATATATAGTACATAAAGATTACCTAAAGGTAACCGTGATTTTCTGTGTCACTCCGTGATCACCTGTGACCTGGGCGCATCACTGAATGCCTCGCAAACACACAGCTGACGGAGAGAGAGAGAGAGAGCGCAACAAAAGTATCTGAGAAATACTCGCACTTTCGCAGCGCGCAAAGGTGCTCGGGGCTCTCTCAGTGCTGCTCGGAGATCTCCGCAGAATTTAGTTCTTGGACGTAATTCAAAGTTTTTTGACGTTTCTCCTCGCCGCCAACCCAAATAATAAAAGAGCTCTCCTTCTCTCCTTAAAAGAAATAAATTAAAATAAAAAAAAAACCGTGTATTGTGTAAATTAAATTTCAGCAAAGGAAATAAAAGTATATATACCAAGAGAGAGAGAGTGAAGATGGTGCTATTTTGTTAACAACAAGTGGCTCTTTTTTAATAATAATAATTATTATTATTATTATTATTGTTGTGCGTGCTGCTGGCCAAGCAGAGAGTTTTATTATCTGTTTTCTTACGTATTTTTTTGTGTGTGTGTTTTTTGTTTTTGTTGCCGTGAATCGACCTTTGCGAACCTAACGTCGTAACCAGGGAAAAACAAAAAAAAGGCAACAACAACTGGGCAGCTAATAATAATTAAGCAGCAGCGTGTTTTGAGACAAGCCAGTCTCTGAGAGTGTGTGCGTGTGTGTATCTGTGAGGGTGTGGTGGTATGTGAGTGCCGACTAATTGTCAACAGTCCACAAATTGCACTCGAGCAATCCAAAAGATACGCTCGCTACAATACCACAGATACTATAATACACAGCCCAATCCCAAATCCATATTCAAATCAATATCCATGCTTCCCGATCATCCGATCGGCCGCCAATAAGGCCAACTTCATGCGGCGACGGCGAAAAAGTGCGAAAAGTGCTAACTGTGCAATCGGAGGCAACGCGATCAGGTAGAGAGGAACCGCACACACAGGTGAGTAGTGCTTCAAGTTCGAGAGATAGAGATACTCGTGTAAGCTAGGTATTTCTAGGCAGGGGAAGGCACTGATAGAGTGAGGTTTTTATAAAGTAGAGGATAGGGGATGTTGAATTAAGTTTTTATATAGTATAATCCACATATATATGCCAATGAAAACTATTATTTAGGGATCTTTATCAGGGTTTGACTTAATACCAAGGCAAGCCTAAAAAATAACTCATAAAAACTCATTTAAATTAACTCATCATTCGAAAAAATCGAATATTCTTGAGAATCAAACTAAAAAGGAAAGAAAAGCTTCAAAAAACGCTTAAAAAATAAGCATAAATTCTATTTAATTTAAGGAGTTTGTAGCCTAAAAGTCAACCATTAAAATAGAGATTTTTATGTTGGGATTTGAGTTTACCTTGAGTTTACTTCCCAAAAAAACACTTGTTGGAAATTTTAAAATTTCACTGAAAATTAAACAAAGAACTAAGAAAAGCTAATTTCCTTGACTCAATTACCAAGAATCAATTAAACAGTTTATAGTCAATAAATCCAAGAATTAATATTAAATAAAAATGTTTCCCAACCTGAAAAAATCGTTAAAAATCACAAAACTGAAATTATACTTAAAGTTAGCTATATCTCTCTCCCAGATTCTATAGAATTTTCCTTATAACTCTATGAAATATGAATCATTAGCAATAATCTAATTCTTATCTTTGCCAAATAATGCAAAATCTCGCCTTGCATTTAGAGTCTTGTTATCAAATTCAATGAACTTTTAAGGCATCTAAGGAAAAGGCATATACATTTTTTTTAATTTTGTTTTGTCGAAATTTAAAATTACAAATTTTTTATTTCTGACGAAAAAAAAACACACAAAAAGATTAAAAGTCTCAGTCTCAGGCCCAGGCTCAGCATCAGCCTCACTCTTCGACTTGCTTAAATGCCTCAACTTGCTGTCAAGGTCTGAAAATCCAAATTCAAATCCAAATCCGAATCCAAATCCGCAACCGACTCGCCTCGCCTCAAAACACTTGTGTGTGGCATTAAAAAAAGAAAAAAAAAACAATAATAATAATAATAAAGAGATCATTAAAAGGCAGCCCTGAGTTCAGCGGCGTCTGCCTGGGTTCTCCGTGTGTGTACCCTTCCACTGGCTGATAAGCTTCTGAAAATGGAAACCAAATTCAATAAATAATCGAGCAGTGTATTTGGGGCTTATCTCTCCCTCTCTCTTTCCCAGAAAAAAAGGGAGAGCATAAGTTGCATAATTAACCCCAAAAAACCCCCCCAAAAGGTCGCAGGCATGGAAAATGTGCGTCAACTACACTGAAAATAAAGATTTACTAGCACTTTAACAGACTTTGCCTTGAAGTTCTTTCCTTGCTATAATTTAGCATATTTTAACAAGGAAATTAGGTATTAATTTTCTATTTTTTTAATAATTATAAACGCACAAAACTACATTTAAATTATAAAGATACTTTAAAAACAATTAAAATTAAGAGGGGGGTTTTTCCGAAGCTTTCCCAAGCTACGAGTAAGAGTTTTTCCTAAGAAAATCAACTATTTCTGTGTTTTTCCCTGAGCAGAAAATCCCGAACAAAAATCCAAATGGAATGGCAGCTAAACACCTTCCGTTGTGTGTTCCAGTTTTACGTTCACCGCCGGCCTTTGATTTGTAAACCAAATAGTTTTCCGAGCTGTTTGTTTATTTAATTAGTATTTGGCTTTGGTCTCGACGAGGCACAACACCCTCTACATGGACTCCAAGATCCGTCATCCCCCCCCCCCCCCTCCGCCCGGCATGCTCTCAATTGTGCCGGACACCGAGATCTCTCTGTGCCGTCCAATTTACCGGGGATCGCCTCAATTTAAGAATAGAATTTTATGCTGTCTGGACTGGACTGGGCTGAGCTGATCTTTGGCTGAGCGTTTATTCTCAATCTGGGCTCAAGTGTCTGTGTACCGACGACGGTGGCGAAGATCGCGCCCTGCACCGGACACTCAGTGCTCGGGGGCCAACTCCTCCAATTCCATCTCAAATATTTGCCTTCAAATTTCGGTCTATTACAAACGCACCCAGCCGCCACTCTTCAAGTGGTGCTGTGGTTGTGTAGCCGTAAATAAAAGGTATATATGCATGGATGGAATCGGATTTAGTTTCTGGGAACTCATAAATGTAGAAATGGGAGGGAGCCCCCTTTGAGGTAATTACAATTTCCCCCAAACTATGCTCATATTTATTTATTATAAATTAAGCAACAATTTTCCTGCTGCGGGTAAACTCTTTGCTATTGCCTTCCCCTGTCTAGTTCGCATCGGATGTGTAGTATTTACTGGCACGCGCCATCAATTTCAAGAACGATCCACCATATCCCCGCACATGTACATCATACATCATATATGTATATTTACCCCCACAGAAATACAACATTCAGAGAGAGAGAGTAAAAGAGAGCGAGATTTTGCATTCCACATGAACGCCGACGCCTGAAGGAAATACTATTTACCAATTTGGTTCCAGATTTTGGGGGCATTATCTTGAAACAATCAATCAGTTATGCTGATCACGCACACAATGACGAATCGCAAGACACTGATCTTTGCCTGCTTCGGTATCATTCTGGGCCTGTGCCTCGGCACCTTGCTGAAAAACTACCGGGCGCTGGAGTATGTAAAGGGATGCAGTTTGCGACCGACGAACCTCAAGACACCGGCGGAGATTATTGGACTGCGAGAGGAGGACACCATTCAGAATTCGCAGCGGAATCTGGTCTTTGTGGGCGTAATGACAGCCAAGAGCTTCCTGGAGGGCAGGGCGCGGGCTGTCTATGATACGTGGGGCAAGGAGGTGCCCGGCCGGATGGCCTTCTTCAGCTCTGAGGGCAGCTATTCGGATGAGCTGCCGGTGGTGGGGCTGCGCAATGTGGACGATCGCTATCCGCCGCAAAAGAAGTCCTTCATGATGCTGCACTACATGTATGAGCACTACATTGACCGCTTCGAGTGGTTCATCCGGGCCGATGACGATGTCTACATGGAGCCGGATAAGCTGGAGCGTTTTCTGCGTTCCATTGACAGCTCCAAGCCGCAGTTTATCGGCCAGGCCGGCAAGGGTAACACGGAGGAGTTTGGCCTGCTGTCCCTGGAGTTCGATGAAAACTTTTGCATGGGCGGACCGGGTGTGATACTCAGCAGCGAGACACTGCGTCGCGTTGCCCCGCACATTCCAACCTGCCTAAAGAATCTATATAGTACGCACGAGGATGTCGAGGTGGGCAGGTGTGTGCAGAAGTTTGCTGGGATACCGTGTACCTGGAATTATGAGGTAAGTGAAAAAAATCACGGAACTTGATTAATTCCACAAAAATATTTCTATATATGAATGGATATTTTTATGCATAAATAATATTTTAATATAATTGCTAACAAAAAATATATTATATGAAATATAATTTATTTGGAGTACATTAAATTAAATTAAATATGGATTTCTTTTAAAGTTTTTATATAAACAACTCAACAAACCTATCAAATATTTTCTTTTGGAATACAAATAATTCTTAAATGATTTTCTTGATCATTTTGTGGTTTCTTGATCAAGTTTATAACAAGTATTGTTTTATGTTTATTATATATGTTTTATATATATTTTGTATCTATCAGATGCAGTATATATTGCGGCACAATTCCAGTGGCCCAAATGCTTACACCGGCAAGCTGAAAAGGAAGGAGATCCACAATGCCATTACCCTGCATCCCATCAAGCAGGCGCCGCTCATGTACAGGCTTCACTCCTATGTGCAGGTGAGTTGTAAAGTTATATATTATATAGATACTATATAGATATTATTCACATACTATATAGTCTCTATTGAGAGAGAAAAAGAGAAGCTAAAGAACTAATGTTCTTGTTTGGATAAATCTTGAAGATATATTTGATGTTTACAGGGTCTAAAGGCTGAGGAGATGCGTCAGGAATCACTGCTCCTGCATCGTGACATCAAGCGGATGGCCAAGTACCTAGAGGTGCCCGACGAGAGCACCTACATGCTGCCCAGTGCCTCGCCCGAAAGTGATACCGGCAAGCGGCATTTCCAGGATCACAACATATTGGGTGAGATTAATACCCTACCAATATACCCTTCCCTTATATACCCTTACTATATCCACTTAAAATGGGTATTCATTTGACAAAAAAGAAAAACTCGACACAAGAACAAAAAATTTACTAAGATAATCCGAGGAGCTACGGCTGCTTATCCTGGTTGCAGAGGGTCAAACCCTTGCCCAGGCAGGCGGCATAGCCCATTAGATGGGGCAAAAGATTCTGCTCCATGACGCCGCCAAAGAGATGAGCCTGCGGGCCCATGGCAAACACGACCACATCCTCGCCAGCATGGACACCCTTGCGTCCCTTGATATAGCTGGGCGTAAAGGAGGCTGCAAGAGAGAGAAAGTGTCAAAGCAAAGTCAAGATCAAGATTCCAACTTTACAACTCACTGGGGCTCAGCTTCTTCCTGGGATTCGTACGGCGGCCAGCATTGTCCGCGCTCTGCCACTTGCCCACGGCATAGTTGAGGGTGCTGTAGCCCACACCATCCACGTCTCGCTGCTGCTCGTCCATGCCCAGAATGGGTGTGCCCCGTATAGCGGCGCCCGACATGGTCAGCGTGTGCGAGTGATCGGAGGTGACCACCAGCAGGGTCTCCCGTGAATCGGTCAGCCGCATAGCCGTCTCCACGGCCTCATCAAACTCGAGGGTCTCGTCCAGAGCATAGCCCACCCGCGTCTCATGGTGTCCATGATCGATCCGTCCGCCCTCAATGAACACAACATAGCCCTGGCCATCGACCCGACTCTGCTGCTCCAGCTTCTCCAAGGCGGCCGCTGTCAGGTCCTTGAGACGTGGCTGCTCCTTGGTGGCGGCCAAATGGTACGGCATGTGGCTGTCACTGAAAACGCCCAGCAGACTCCCATTGCCGGTGCAGTTCTTCAATTCCGATAGCGAACGGCAGAAGCATCCCTGCGGATTCGATTGTCGCCAGTGAAGCAACAAATCCTTGCCATCCCGCCGCTCATCGGCAAACTTGCCAAGGCCGCCGCCCAGAAGCACTTTGAAATTGCGTCCCGGCTCCTCTTCCACCAGTTGCCGTGCTATCTCCAATTCCTCGCCGCGTCGCGAGACATGGGCATAGCCACCGGCGGGACTGGCGTCTGTTAGCCGTGTGGTGGTCACCACTCCGGTGGCCTTGCCCGCCTGCTGGGCCCATTGCATTAGCGAGTCCACCGGCTCACCGCTGGCACTCTGGCCCAAGCAGCCAACTCTGGTCTTTACACCGCCCAAATAGGCGGTGGATGTGCAGGCGGAATCCGGAATCTGGGCGTCGACGCAATATGTCTTACTGAGTCCGGCATAGGGAAAGCGTTCCACCGCCAGCAATGACTCCTCGCCGGTACCGCCGCCGCGTTGTCCCTTGAGAATGCGAGCAGCTGTCAGTGTGGTGATGGATAGGCCATCCGCAAGGAGCATCACCACATTCTTAGCTTGCCGTCGGTCCATTGAAGAGTCTTTGGTCCTTTCCAAGCGCTGCTGGAGCTGCTCCTGCGCCAGTCGCGTCCAATAGCTGGCCAATGTTTCCTCCGGGAGCTTCACCTCCGCCACCATATCGGGCTCACCAGCAGCGACTAGGACGAGGCAGTGGATAAGCGAGAGCGTTAGGGCGATCTTGAGCTTGACTTGGAACAACATCTTGACTGGGCCGGGGCAAAGAAATAAACATGTAAATAACTAAAATAAATGCGAGTTCCAAACTGACAGCCAATGACGGGGATTTTTATAGGCCAACCGAGACAGCGGGGGCCTACTCCCACCCGATAACCTGGTTTACCTTATCCCAGTTTTAATTTAATGTTCCCTTTACTTTTTACAACAGGCATCAGTCCGGAACTGAATAAATTCGTGCCCGCCAGCACCGACGACCTGCTGGATTGGTCCTTCATCGCCCGCAGCCTGTACTCGGCAAGCTCAGCGAATCCCAAGCAGAAGATTGACTCGGCCATGAGGGAGGGCCTCGAGGATGTTATTACCGAGGTGATGGAGAACATCAACAACTATTCCCGTCAGCGGGGACGTGTCATTGAGTTTCGGGAGCTCCTCTATGGCTACCATCGGCTGGACGCCTTGCATGGTCAGGATCTGATTCTCGATTTGTTGCTCATCTACAAGAAATATCGTGGCAAGAAGATGACGGTCCCAGTGCGACGGCATCTCTATGTGCAGCGTGCCTTCACGGGTATCTTTGTCAAGGAATTTGACGAGGACTTTTACAATGTCACCCTGCAGCAGAGTATGTGAATCCGGAATCTCCTCGTGGATAAAAGATATATCTAATTGTATTTTATTACTCTTTCAGGTCTCCTGGGCAGCTTGCTACAGAATGGAATGGCCCGGCTAAGCAGTCACTTTACCATGCCCAGCGGTCTGTTGCCACCGACGCAAGACAAAATCGTCTTCGTTCTGCCCATTGCCGGACGCTTGGGCACCTTTGAGCGTTTCCTGCGCACCTACGAGCGCGTCTGCATCCGGGGCGAGCAGCACTGTGACCTGCTGGCTGTGATTTTCGGCTCGTCGGATGAGCTGGGCGACCATTTGCAGCTCCTCCACGATCTGCATGCGCGCCATGTGTACCAACAGGTGAATTGGATTCAGCGGAGCAGCACCTTTTCGCGAGGCGTGGCCCTGGATGTGGCAGCGCGCTCCTCGTACATACGACAGGAGGACATCATTCTTTTCATCGATGTGGACATGGTGTTCGAGGTGGAGACGCTGCAGCGGGTGCGGATGCATACGCAGCGCGGCAAGCAGGTCTACCTGCCGATTGTGTTCAGCCAGTACGATCCACAGAGGCGTGGAAAGGGAGCGGCCGATGAGTCGGAGGCGGAGGCGGAGTCGGAGTCACCACGAATTGACGATGAGAGCGGCTATTTCCGGCAATTTGGCTTTGGAATCTGTGCCATCTACAAGTCAGACATTTTGGATGAGGACATCAATGGCTTCGATAAGGACATAACCGGCTGGGGCCTGGAGGATGTCAAGTTTCTGGAGAAGATTGTGCGCGTGGGCACACGGCAAAGGGGTTTCCTAACCAACACCGCCGAGCTGCCGTTCGACTACAACGAGGCCGCCGAGCAGTGGCGCCGGCTGAGCGTGTTCCGTGCCCCGGATCCCACGCTCGTTCACATATACCATGACATTAGCTGCGACATCCGGCTGGATGCGCCGCAGTATAACATGTGCCTGGGCACCAAGGCCAATTCCCTGGGCAGCACACGGCTGATGGAAGAGCTGTTCCACAGCAATCCGCAAAATATTGAGTTTGCCGCCGACTTTAATCGCCAGAAGCAGCAACAGCAGCACCAGGTCAGGTGATCCCGACACCGATACGGATCCCTAGCCAGTGATCACGCCAGCGTTCCTGCCACAAAGTATTCCCAGCCAGCATTTAAGCACATTTTTCAAGTCAAATTCGAGTCTGTTTCGGGGAGTCCTCCTCCTCTAACTGATTGTTTTCGATACAAAATTATATCCCAGGGCAACCAGAATCCTGGCTTTAATGTCAGAATCTGGATTATCTAGGCCATTCTTTATCTTAATTTGAATCCCTTAAAATATTTGCTTAATTACGAATAATCGTTGAAAGCAATTCCGGTTTTGTTTTACTTAAACTTTCTTAAAAGAAAGCATTTTTTTTTGTGTACTATATTTATAGGTTTAGAAATCGTTATTTAATCATAGCCTTTTTCTTATAATTAATAAATTCTATTAATCATACTTACATTACCAAAAAAATAAAACACAAAACAATTGCAGCCATGAAGAGGAGTCAAATTGGTGTCTTAAAAATAATGGTATCCTATTTATATATGATCATTTTTTAAACACCAACCAACCTCTTTCAAGCAGCAAGAAGATTCAAAGAAATCTCCGCTAGAACTGCTCTCAATTTGATTTCAACAAATTTCTTTCTTTTATCATAATTTGAGAGTCTTTTTCCAAACAGCAAATGACTCATGTAGGTGATTTTTGTACAAACAATCTTCCAAATGCTGGCAGGGCTGGTTTTATTTAATATATATATTTTTGTAATAACTATATTTGTGTGTATGTAAGGAGCAGTAGGATTAGTAGTAGTTGTTGTAGAACTGGAAGAGGAGAAGGGGGTATCAAATCCCTATTCCCTCATTATGTAGTCGATGTGGGCTCCTCGGCAATGGTCACCGAGGGTGGCGGAATGACGTGTCTCGGTTTGCTCGGCGGCTCCCTGAGCATTTTGAGCAGATTAACCTTGTGACGCTCCATGCCATCGTACAAGCCGTAAACCTGGGAGAAACCAAAATATGCGGCCACAGCTGCCACACCAAATAGAGGAACCATAATGATGAAACCGCCTAAACAGGCGAAGAACACCATGGACACAATGGTGAGGAGTGTGCCTGCCATAAGAAGGAACAAAATCATGCGATTAGAAATGGAAAAAAAAACTGGAAATTCCGGAAAACCGAAAACCGAAAACAACCAACCTTCGAGTACCAAAAGGCCAGTGAATGTCATCAGCATGGTGGCTATACCGAAGCCAAAGATAATGAGGAAGGGCAGCAAAAAGACCAAGCCGGCGGCCAGCAGGCAGATGGCAATGTGAGGATTCCTGGCACACCAGGCGGCCATGGATTCCACAATCTCCCTGCCGCCCAGCTCGGACATCACAAACTCCGCCAAGCGTCGCACCTGAAGCCCTGGAAAATATTTCAAAAAAAAATCTTTAGATTTAAGGTTCTTTTCTATTTGGGGTTTAATTTTTTTTTTGGAAAAATATTATTTTTTCGTAAGCTAAATAAATGAAAAAAGTAATGTCAAAGTCCACAAATCTGAAAACAAGTTTAATTTGTAATTAAACATGGATATTTGAGTGGCGGAACCTTTGAATTACAGAAATGGAGCGTAAAAAACCTGCTCATCAGCTGTTAAAATTGAATTAAAATAATTACACTCGCTAATTAAGAGAATCTAGAACTGGTTTTATGGCGTACATACACGTCTTGTATAGCATTTGAAGCAAGGACTCCAGGAACTGGTCATGGCCGTTGCCCATGGGCCGACCTGCTGTGTCCTCTTCCTGCTGTGTCTTCATCTTTGGATCCGCTTTCTGTGCCTTCCTTGGTCCAGCAGTTGTATCATCTGGCTGTGCCTCTCTTGGCTCAGATGTGTTTTCTTGCTGCGGCGTCCTGGGCTCCGTTGTGTCCTCTCCTTTTGATCCTGCGGCCGATCGCTGGGCAGCAGCATTTGCTTCCCTGGCGGCCGCTTTGCGCGCCTTGTTCGAATGGCCCTGGGGAATGGAGGCGGAGATCATCATCATGCATCCGAACCGAAATCGATAGTGATTAAGCCATCAAACGCGATGACCTTTGGCACCATTCAGCATTCAGCATTCCTTTTCCAGTCGCAGCCGGCGAACTGCAGCCACACAAGCACACACACACACACTTACCATGTTGATTGGCTCCTGTGGCTAAGTCAGAACTCAGGAACGGACTGCTGGGCTCATTCCAGGTGGAATCTATGGCCGAATTATGGCAGTTTCGTGTCCAGTGGTGGTTCAAAAGCAGCAGCAGCGAAAATGAAAATCAAAATCAAAATAATGATGAGCGGAACGTAAACATTGAGAGCGGCCTGCCAACTCGCTGCTTTGTCACACCTGCGGCGATGCCAACTCAATCGGAAGAATTTAAAAATTTCAATTTCAAATTAACAAACTGCGAGCCACAATTTAAAAAAACGCCTTTGCAAGGGAGCGAGCCCCCAACTCAAATTCGCACACACGCATAAAACTCAAGACCCACCTACACAGACGTATGCATTGTGGGCGCAACAAACCATCCCGCTCTTTCCCCTCGCCAGCAAGCTGTACTTCATGCGGCGTCCGCATGATGGCGTCTTACATTCTTATAATCGTTTCAAAATATTTTTAAAAATATTTTTTAACAGTGACGGGGAGTAAATCATAAATTAAATATAATATCAATTAAATATTATTGAAAGTTTTATTTTTTCTGAATTTGTACAATCATATTTTTTTAAACAAAAGCTGCACAATTCAAGGCAGGCAGCTTTAAACTACAACTAACTAAAATAATAAATTCAACAAAAAAATTACAATAATTCTTAATAAAATAAAAACAAAGCAATTAAAAAAAGCAATTTAATATCAATAAAATATAATTGAAAATTTTATTTTTCCTGAATTTTTACAATCATATTTTGATTTAAGAAAAGCTTCACAATTCAAGGCAGGCAGCTTTAAACTACAACTAACTAAAATAATAAATTCAACAAAATAATAATAATTATTAATAAAATAAAAACAAAGCAATTAAAAAAAGGCCTTTGCGAGCAAAAAATCAAACCTCTAACTCACATCCCTGTGCCGCATTCAAAAATAGCATCCCGCTCTTTCCCCTTCCTAACAAGCTATAGTTCATGCGGCGGCCGCTTGATGGCGTTTTGCTTCTTAGCACCGTTTTAAAATATGTTTTAAATTATTGTTTAACAGTAAAGGAGTAAATGATACAATTTTTAATTGAGATTTACAATTTTTCGTAATTTCTACAATTTTTACAAAGTAAATACCTTATAAAATTGATAATTTTTTTTGATTAGGTTTACAAACAAAATATATTATACTATACTGTCATATTATTTGTGTTATTAGTACATATACTCTTGCAGGGTGTTATAATTTCAAATCTTATATAGTTTAGATATAGCATAGTAAAAACAATCATATACAAGTTCTCCAAATTCAAATTATGCCTTTTTGATCAAGTTATGATCGATTTCCGATTCAACTGCAAGGATATACAAGATTCCCGAAGTTGTTTTTTTCTCTTTGGTTTTTGTTTTTTTTTTTAATTTAGTGCTTTGCTAGGTAATTCATCCACTAAAAACAACAATTTGTATTAAATACTCGTTACATAATTTAAAAATTTGATTAAGCTAGGACAAAAAAAGTGTTATCTTTAAAGTGTTATCCATAAAAGTCGGTTTTCGATTTGGTTTTGTTGGGCAACTTAATTAGGTCTTTGGGCTTCAAGCTACAATAAGCACAGAAAGCAGTCTGTTTAGAAATTGAAGTCACAGTGATTGAAAAATCACATTCAAATTTAAAGTCCGATGGGTTTAGTGGAGCAGGAACCGGAGTCCGTTGAACGGTGGCCGCTCCGTAATCCTCTCCGCCATCAAACGCTCCCCGTGCACCGTCATCCCGCAGCGCATCTTGGGCGCATGAAGGAAATTCAAATCGGCGGCACGATCACGACACGGCAGCGGCAGCCATCCATACACCTGTGACTCCAGGAGTGGAACACCTCTGGCCAGCTGACGCTGGCGCTCCAGCTGCTTCTCCGGCCAGGTGTGGGGCAGGTAGCGCAACGGATTTGCCGGCTGTCGTTGCTCAAATTGGGCGTAGAACTTCCGGGTTAAGGGATAAACTGCAAAAAATACAGATAGGATTCGGTATTAATCAAGAAAGCAAACCATGAACACTCAGAAAGAAAGGGAATTTCAAAGGACATTGTACCTTGGCTCACTGGCACGAAGGCATCGTAGAGCCTGATGTGGCGATTGGACTTCTCGATAAGCTCCTTTTCAAAGTCGTAGGGCAGCGGTCGGGGATCGCCCTCATGATGATCCTGGCCCTCGCCATCCTCCTCGCCCTCGCCCTCGCCATTGGCCTCGGGACCAGGCTTCATGGTGCTCTCCTAATTTCACTTTCCGTTGCAACAGCAGTTCCTACTCCTGCTGTTGCTCCTTCTATGCCTGCAGGAGCACCTCTCTCTCTGTATATATATGCTACTAAAGTAATCCGTCCGCAATCGGTGGCGTGCTTGGTTCGTTTGACTTGGCTGCAGCCAGCAAGGACACCTGCGCCAGGTCCTCCTCTACTTTGTACGCTGACTACCGCCTGCCGCCTGTCTTTTCACTGTTTTGCTGCCTCCATTTGGCAGCAACTTGTACTCATTAAAGTTTTGCTATTGTTGCCGGATGGCAGGCAATGTTGCCAGCACGGCATACGTACGCATCCCCCATGACGCACCCACCGAACCCACCGAAGCCCAAGGAGCCGCCGGGCAGGCTCTGCGGGTGGTGTGACCCACAATCACAGTTTTCGCAAAAAACGTCAGAGCAAACGTGGAACGACGGGGTGTCGGAGGAGGTAAACTAGGTGGAGCAGGAGGAGCAGGAGTAGTGTAGGTTTAACCCTAAAAAATGGCAAGTTTCTTAGCCACCACCTCCCTGCATATATACCTCTAAATATATATATATATTGGCTCCATTTCATGTCGTTGCCGTAATTTGGTACAAGCCCAAAAAACCGAATCCTTGAAGTAAAACAGCAATTTCCGAAAATAAACCCATTTCGGGGGCGATTGGCATTGCGTGTCCAAACAATCGCAGCCGCAATCCGGACAGAGGAGAGCGTGGCGGGCGAGGAGCAATACCACATCCTGCCTGGTCGTAATCCGAGTTTATGGCCCCGCAGTTGTGCAACCTGCTCGATGTCGCCAATTTCCGGCCTAATCGAATCTAATTGAATGCATAAATACACAAATAAATCAATTTAATTACAATGCAGGCTTGGCTGGCACGCACACCCATACTCTGTGTATAGAATGTATGTTTCCCTAAGTAAGTCTATGCAAGTCCCTGACAATGTCTTCAGCAAAGCCACAACATCAACAAAATGGGATACAAGAGTGTGTCTAATAATAATAATTGACGATATTTACACTGAGGGGACAGGACCAAGCCCAAGTCCTGTTGCTTCTTTTAATTACATATATTTATTCTTAAATAAATGTTAAATGATTAAAAGTTGTTTGCGGACAGGAGAAATGTACAAAACTTTGGAACTTAAATGGAAAGAAGACTTGGAAAATTCCCATTGGAATCAATCGGAAAATTCTTAATTCACTAAACGACATTTTGTCTAAACACATGGAAATTCATCTATTTTTAATTTACAAAATATTTTAAATTAAATTAAAAAAAAAATAAAACTGCATATATCAAGTAAAAGCATGAAAGTTATCTCCCTTCTCCCAATTGGTTGAGGTATTTAACCATGTGTATATATCCCCCATAAAGGAATTAAATCTCTGCGAGATGTGTGAGGATTCTCTGCTCCCAAGCCCAGCCCAGCCAAGCCAAGCCACGCCCAGTGCCCGTAAGAGTGCCCCTTAACTAACTAAATACATATATCAGTCGTGTTTAGGAGGAGTCGTTGTTGGATGGAGTCCTGGGAGCCGGGACTACAGCGCATCTGGATAAAAGTCCCGATAGGCAAACGCCTCTATATACTCCGGCCGATGGCAGCCGAACAAGTGATGCGGCAACTCCTTGTGGGCATACCGCTCCAGCGCCTTGCGCGTCTTCTCGAGCAGGACGGCCTCGTCGAACTTCACACGCTGCACCGTTGTCTTTCGCAGGATAGTCTGCACGAACTGCGACCAAACGGAGCCTGACTCTTCGGGCTCCGTTTCTGAATCAGCAGGAGCAGCAGCAGCAGCAGCAGCGTCCGTAAGCTGCTTCTTCTCTTTGTCGTCCTTGGGCTTGGGCTCAGCTGGTTGAGCCTTAGTCGCTGTCGTCGCTGTCGTCACCTCCAGCGCTTTAGCTTTGCTTTCAGCATACACAGTGGCCACGTCCGCCGCATGACCTGTTGCCGGCTGAGCATCGTCCTTAGCGTTAGTGGCAGATTCTTTGCTTTTGGCGGCCAGTGGCGTCTCCTGCATTAGCGTTTGCAGGCGGTCCACCGTCTCGGCCATGCGTTTTCGAAAATCAATAATGCGTCGGGCGTAGCGGAAGAGTTCCCGCTCCTCGACTGGCTTCATGGGCCTTATGCGCTCCTCCTGGCGTAGTTCATCGGGTTCAAGCAGCGGTCGGTAGCGTCCCACGGCATCCGTGGTGCCCGAGAGGTAGATGCGTTGGGCAAACTCCTGCATGGCGGTAGTATTCACTATGGCAAGTGCATAGCCATTACGTGCCTGCAGTATTACTTCGCGAATATCATTCAAATGCATCGAGGAGGGAGCGGCGGAGGCGGAGGCGGAGGCGGAGGCATTAGTTTGTAGCTCTTGCGCATTCTGCCCCTCGAAATGGACAGATGATGACGGCCTATCCAGGCTCTCCAGTACATTGGCCAAGTGGCCGTGCAGACGTTCGCCGTCCGCCTGGAAACTGAGCAAGCCCAGGCCCCGGATCAGCCGAATGTTGGCCACATACTGCTGTTCCAGTTCGTAGAGCTGCCAGAGGGATCGCATTCGCGACTCGTACTCCTTCTGGGCGCCCGGACCTAGGACACTGCTGATGTTCGTGTCGTACAGCTGCAGGCCCCGAATAAAGGCCACGTCCATGGTGAAGTTGCCCATGAAGGATAGCACATAGTTGAGGGCATCGGCGGCGCTGGCAAAATTCTCTCTTCGCTGCGCAAAGAAGTCGTCCAGGTCACTCACCGTCAGCTGGTTGCGCGGCACTTCGCTCCGCTGCAGGCTCTGGTTGAGTTCCCGCTCCTCGCGTATCCGCTCAAAGTTGCTCACCAGCAGATCTCCGGCAGGCTGTTGGAACTCATCGAACACCTCAATGTCCACGGCCATGGTTGTGGTGGCTGATGACTCTGCAGTATCTTTGCCAGCTTCTGGTCCTGCCTGGGCCTTCGCCTCCGCCTGCTCCCTCTCCCTCTCCCTCTCCCTCTCCTGCTCGTAGTAATGCTCGTAACTCTCCGGATGACACTGCGGTGCCCATTGATCCTGCAATGCCAACTGACGCTCCCTGCTTCTCTCGAAGATGGAACGTGCACTGAAACGCTGCAGATCCAGGCCGGCGTATATATCCTCCTTGTGGGCATGACAACAGTGCAGCGCCGACATATCCATTGGATGGGCCTCTGTGTTGAAAATATAGGCGCCGGCCTGCACCACACAGACATCGTCTTCGGTGGCGAGCAGCTCGCCACCAGAGCCGTCATCGTGCAGGAAGTTGTCCTCGTCAAAGAGCAGATACAGATACTTGCTCGTCTCCGCCAAGAAGAACGATTCCATGCGGTTCTCCTTCTCGTGGGTAACCACATTGCGAATCTAAAAGCAAAACAAATTATTGTTAATCCCGAAAGCTTTGATTTATCAATTCATTTAATGCCCTGAAATTCTGGGTTCTCTGGCCCACTTACCGTGGCATATCCGCACTTGGTCTTGGCACTAAACTCAATGGTCTCCAGCATGTGCTCGCCCAGCTCTAGTAGGTACTCGTTGCGCGTCGCCCGATACAGATACATCGCCGATTCGATGAGCTCCGGCCGCAGGGGATATACCTCGCGATTGGGCGACGCCTCGCCCGCAGCTATGTTGTAGAACTCCGGCAAGAAGCCGTACTTCTTCCACACACCGATGTACCGTGAGATGGTGCGCAGCGCCGGCTCCGTGTCGCCGATAATGCTGAGTATGCCGGGCCAAAAGGCCTCGAGCGACTGAAAGACCGGCAGGGTGACGTGGCCCTTATTCATGCCGACCCACACGTACCAGTCCTCCTTTCGCATATACTTGTCGATGGCGGCACGGGCCTCGTGGAAGAGTTCCAGCAGCTCGGGGCGGTTGAGCAGCATGGACGCCTTCACCAGGTATTCGAAGAGGGAATCCACACCGGCGCCGATGCCCGAATCGAGGGCCGTCCAGCGTCCACTCTGGACATCAATGTGATTGCCAAATAGGCCTATGGACGAGCGGTGGTCCCAGAGAGCGTGGACCGCCCGCATGGCCACCTCCTCGTAAATACTGTTGCCGGTCAGCCGGCTCAGCGTGCCGAATTCGATGAGGAAGGTGCCCACGCCAGCCGTGCAAGTGACCGAAGTCTCACCCTTGGGCACGCCGTACCGCAGGTTCACCGTACCGTACGGCATGCCGGTATTCGTGTCAAAGGCGGGCAATAACCGCCGGGCCACGTCCTCAGCCAAACGGAGCAGCGGGCCCTGGCAGGGCCAGCCCTGCTCCAGATCGATACCGGCCCGTTTGGACAGCAGGTGGGCGGATAGCAGGCCGCCAACGATGCGGATGTTCGTCTCGAACACGGACACATTAATGTCCCGATCGAAATTCATCTTTTGCTCCAGCAACTGGGTGACGCGCCGGAACTCTGTGAAGTTGCCCATGACGGCCAGCGTGTCCAGGGCGTCAATCAGCGTCAGCGAGTAGCTGCCCCAGGTGTCGTGGCCGTCGCAGGTCAGCGGACGCAGCTCGTCATAGTTGGAGGCGTGTCGCAAGTAGCCCTCGTAGGCGTGCTGGAACATGCGGCGCACATCCTCCCTGCCGGGATTGTAAACAGAGATTAGCGCTGGCGGTCGGACCAAACCTGTTAGTACCCACCTTAGCTCCAGCTTCCGGGCCTTGGTGAAGTGCTTCTGACCGCTGGCATCAGTCGCCAGCAGCAGCAGCAACAGAGGGAGGACCGTGCAGAGCAGCAGCTTGTGAAGATAGTTCCAATGCTGCATCGTTGCTTGGGTCGGAGGAGTCAATCAGTGGCGCTAATTCAATTATGGGCATGGTCAGTGCGCCATGGCCAGCGTGGATGTGGATGTGGGAGAAGTCAAAGCGGCTACGTTGTCGTAAAAACCAAAACACGGCGAATAGCGGGAAGGCACAGCGGTCCGGGAATACCCTGCACCAGGCAAATGTGACCAACTTAAGGGGGGGTTAATGTGTGTGTGTGTGTGTGAGTCGCTTTATCAGTTTATTGTAATTATTTCAATGCACATTGAATATTACATTATATTACATTTGGTTTAATAATAAGATTTATATATTTTAGTAACTAGTTTTTTGTATACAAACAACATATTGTTTATAAAACCACCTATGCCCGGTTATAGAGTGAAAACAGCTGTTCCAAGCAAAGAACTATCGGAAGTAGCGACAGGGTGCTCGATTCGCGTGTAGATACTGGGCTAGCAGTTACAAATGTCTCTGTTCGGCACAAAACACCTCCAAATAGCCGATATAATATTTAAAGCCGTCATACAAATTCAAAACGAATATGGCCCAATACTGCAGGTACAATATTCTGGCCGAAAAGTAAATCGATTGTTCGTGGCTCTATTGCGCGGCACGCGCGCCTTTTCCTTGACACAAGTTGGCAGGACCAATCAGTGTTTCTCTGCTGGCCATTCAAAAGTGTGTGTTCTTACGGCATTGTATTGTGTTTGGAATTCAAAATAAACAGGGAACAAGCTAACCAACAATTGCAGAAACTGCACCCAGCGGTGAGTGAGTCCACAAGGAATTATTTCTATTAACTCTTATATGCCGGATACGTAGGCCAAGTACAAGGCAAGCCTTGGTTTCGTATGCAAACAACCGAATCACCTTCCTGTCAATGGGCAGAAGATGGGTCTTTGGTGGCTATTCTCCGGTTAAAGCCGCCAACAAATGTTTCCCAATCATCTGCCCAGGCAGTGTTTATATCGTGGGGGCTGTCTTATAGAGCTCAGCTCAAAGCATTTCACAATATGCCTTCGGATGCGGGAGTAATGTCCGTTGGCTGAAATGTAACAACATTGTGAAAGCACACATGTGGGCTCGCCCCTGAAGCCCCCGTGAACGCGCAAAACCCTTCCCAATTACGTTTAATCATAGGCCCGTAACGTTTGCTAGCCGCCTTTTACGTGATCATTGTGATATCTGTGAAAATATAAACAATTGGAGGAAAATATTAAATTTTTAGAGCAGAGTTGTCGTCGTTCGCACCGCAATGGCGATTCGCACGGCGCCGCAACAACCCTGCGCACACGCAAAACCTATCGAAAATTTTTTTATGGGCCCACGGTCGATAAAACACTTTCGTGTGCGCCTCTCAGTCGTGTACAAAAAAAATAAAATAGAAAAATAGAAAAAGAAAAGCTTCTAAAACGAAATCGAAACAACGGAATACAGCGAAACACAACGGGCCCGCAACCGAGTGCAGTACACACAAGTAACCATCGTTTAGCTAGTTAAGTGCAAGGAGCGGGAGCAACGCAAAAACAGCAACAGTTCTACGGGAAAAATGGAAATATGCATAATACGAAAAAGTGGCCAATAACAAAAACAAATACAGCCAGCGACAATAGTCAGCAGCAGCAGTAACAACAACATAGCAGCAGCAGCAGCAGCAGCAGCAGTAGCAGCAGCAACGTGTGTGTTGTAATTGTGGAACCGAGCAGAGGCGGCCCCAGAAAAGTGTGTGTGTGCTCCGACGGGGGGTGGTTGCTGGTCGTCTGCTCGCCCATAAATTAGAATCGTGCGACGACATTGAGGTCCGCCCTGGAGTGCAGCATGTCCGCGGATCAGGATCAATAATCATCGAAGTCGACACATCGTAAGCAGCAGCAGCAGCAGCAGCAGCCGCAGCCGCAGCAGCGGGCAATAAAGTTCGAACCGAAAAAAGAGGAATCACGCGCGCCACCCCAATACGGAAAACGGCTGAAAAATGTAAGCTAAATGCCAAGTTATCTACAATTATTATTTATTTGTCCCTGTGTGCGTCTGCCAGTCGAGTGTGTGTGTGTGTGCGATAGCAAAAATAATAAAAATCCGCTCAAATTGCGATGCCAAATTGTCGCCGCGTCCCCCCGACTTGTGTCCAATTAATTGATCGTCTTTCAATTGGCGAGACATCTCTCCCATACATTCAGATATTCAGCATTTCCATATGTCCGTATCGCTCCTGGAGCTGGCCATCTCCCAAGGTTGTTGCCTGCCTATTGTATAACTCGGAATCGGAGCCGAGTAGTCCGGGCCTCGTTCCTTGTTTATCTTTGGACAATCCAAAGTGGCGTACAGTGGAGGCTGTCACAGGTTGGACTCGAACGGACTCACTTTGATTCGATAAGCCACTTGTCACCTGGCATTACGGTTGGCTAGAGAGAGAGAGTAGAGAGAGAACGAGAACCCTTATCTGTGACGCCTTGAGGCTGCTTTGACATATTCGAATAAATTAGGCTTTTTTATTTGGAGAAACTGTTGAAAATAATAATCATAAATTGGTGTCCCCCCATTTTCTTGTAAGGATTAATGTTCAGAAAGCTTCAAGGCTTCACTTTAGATAGTTTCTTGGGGCAAAAACCAGAGGATTTACACAAGTAGGCTGTTGAATGATGCTTTATTTAGCCCTAAGGAACGGCATTTCCAGAAATGTTTACTCTTTAATTAGGAATAGCCTTCATAAAACTTAATTTCTCAAGGTTTCATCGAGAATTAACACATCAAATTAGCTTGGAATGGATGGAAATGGAAATTCCTTTGAATATTTAAACCTTTATTGTATTTCTTTTCTTTTTCATACTGTTGAGGATGATATATGATATTTTAGAGGCGCAAATTAGCTTATTTCTCATTTAAGATTTCCACATTTATACAATTCCCAAGTGCCAAGTCCCAAGTAGTACTGGCAGACCTTCTTCGAAACGATTTCCTAGTCGAAAAATGATCAATTTTGAATTGATTTCCTTCTAAAATATAAGTCAAGATCCCAAATATATATTGAGGCATAAATAAAGCAACCTTGGCAGGTGAGCGAGTGAGTCACTGATTAGCAGCTTTCACTGTACCGCGCACGCACTCGAACGAACGCACACAGGCGACACCACCCTTACCCCTCCCCGGTCTATGTGGCTGTGGACGTGATCAAATGTTTACTCAAGAACCATTTTTACAGAGCCAGCAGTAGCAGCAACCGCAGTTCGAGGGAAGAGAGGAGGCCAAGGAGGAGGAGGAGGAGCAGGTGGAGCAGCAGCAGCAGTTGGAGTACAACGGTGCTCTGAGCAGATAACAGCCGCCTGATCAAGTCAGCAGCAGCGCCATGGTGAGCAACAATCTTGTTGTGCCCGTGGTCCTCTGGGGGCCCACAGCGCCCACGCATTGCATCTCGAGCGTGTTCCTTTCGGACGACCAGCTGACGCTGGTCACCGGCTGCTACGATGGACAGATCTGCCTGTGGCAGGTGGAGCCCAGCACATTAAAGATGTCACCGCGCTGCCTGCTGGTGGGCCACTCGGCCCCGGTGCTGTGCCTGGTTCGTGCCTCGCTCCTGCCGGAGAACAGCTTTCTGGTCAGCTCGTCGGAAAACGGCGAGATGTGCACCTGGGACCTAACGGACGGCAAGTGCATGGAGGCGGTCAAGCTGCCGCAGGTTCACACCCAGATCCAGAGCTATCACACGGCCAACAGCGAGGATGTGCGTCTCTTTTGCATTGGCTACTACGCCGAGATCATGGTCATGGATCCCTTCAGTCTCGAGGTTATCTATGTGCTCAGCTCCAAAGTTAAGCCCGACTGGATATCCGCCATCCATGTGCTGCGCCCGATGCGCCGCAAGGACGATGTGGTGCTGGCCATCACCACCACCGGCACCGTCAAGGTGTGGACTCTCACGGGTAACGAGAACAAGCACGCGGAGCCCATCTACGAGAACGAGTCGAAGGAGATCCGATGCCTCAACGCCATCACGATGAACTGCTGCGCCCAGAACCAGCGAACGGTACTCCTCGTTTGCACCAAGTACTGGCAAATCTACGATGCCGGCGACTTCACCGTCCTGTGCTCCGTCATTGCGCCGGCCCGAGAGCGGTGGCAGGGCGGCGATTTCATCACCTCGGACCGCGTCATGCTGTGGACGGACGAGGGCAAGGGCTATCTGTATAAGCTGCCCGCCAACTGCATTCCGGACAACAAGGAGTTCCACTCGAAGAGCGTCGTCCGCGACGCCCCCTACCTGTACTACGTCCTGCAGCATGCCGGCGACAAGGTGCTCTCGTGTCCGCCGGCCATGAAGCTGCTGCAGGGCGCTGGCGGCCAGCACAATCTACTGCGCGGTGACTCTGAGGGCTACATCTCCGTGTGGAACGTGCCGGAAGTGCCTCTGGACAACATCAGCATACTGCAGGCCAAGCAGATGCCGCCGCGCGTCCTCAAGCCGCATGTCTGTACCTCGCTGGTGGAGGCGTGGTCGATTATGGATCCGCCGCCCGTCGGCATCCTGGACCAGCTGTCGCGCATCACTGAGTCGCCGGTGAAGCTCACCTCGAGCATCTATCTGCCGCAGCAGAGCCGTTTGGTGATTGGACGCGAGGACGGCAGCATTGTCATTGTTCCGGCCACTCAGACGGTGATGATGCAGCTGCTGGTGGGCATCAAGCAGAACTTCAGCGACTGGCCATCGCATCAGATCCTCTACGGCCACCGTGGACGAGTCAACTGCCTGCTCTGCCCCTCGATGATCCATTCGCGGTACGAGAAATCCCACCTGCTATCCGGCGGCATCGATTTCGCCGTCTGCCTGTGGGATCTGTACAGTGGCAGCCTGCTGCATCGATTCTGTGTCCACGCCGGCGAGATTACACAGCTCCTCGTGCCGCCGGAAAGCTGCAGCCCAAGGATACTGAAGTGCATCTGCTCGGTGGCCTCGGATCACTCGGTCACCCTGGTCTCCCTGCAGGAGCGGAAGTGCGTGACGCTGGCCAGCCGCCATCTGTTTCCCGTGGTCACCATCAAGTGGCGTCCCCTGGACGATTTTCTCATCGTCGGCTGCTCCGACGGCAGCGTGTATGTATGGCAAATGGAGACGGGGCACTTGGATCGCGTCCTCCACGGCATGCTAGCCGAGGAGGTGCTCTCCGCTTGCGACGAGCAGGCAGAGGATGGCGGCGGCTCCGGTGGCGGCGGCGGCGGCTCGAATGGCGCCTCCAGTGCCAGCGAAATGGGCATGGCCAATCCGGCGGTGCACTTTTTCCGCGGCCTCAAGTCGCGCAACATGAACGCCATCCGGCATGCCACGCAGCGTGGCATTACGCAGCTGCAACAGCTGCAGGGGCACAATCAGGGCAACTTTGATTTCCTGATGAAGCACCGCAGCAATCCGCTGGTCATACAGGGACTACGCACCAATCCCAAGGATGCCGAGAGCCACATACTCTTCTTCGACATCGAGGGGCTGATTTTCGAGCTGCACAGCGAGGAATATGCCCAGATGACGCCGGCCACGCTGGAGGCGCTGGGTGTGCACCTGCAGAACCCCAAGGATGGCAAGTCGATGCATCTGGACGCGAGCAAGAAGATCGGCGACTTTTTCAGCAAGGTGAAGAACAAGGCGGTTGACGTGGAGAAGATACTGAAGGACAAGGACAAGCACGGCCTCGTCCAGAAGTTCAAGGAGAAGACGGAGATCGTGGAGAAGAAGGTGCAGGCCAAGGTGGAGAGCCTGCAGAAGGCCGTGGAGCCGCACGAGGAGCAGCAGGACCTCAAGAGCAAGATCGCCTCCAAAATGGAGGTCACGCACGTGATGGAGGTGGCCCAGCTGCTGCTCTCGCTGCTCCATTCGTGGGGCCTCGACCCGCATCTGGACAAGATGTGTGAGACGCGCCTGGGCCTGCTGCGCCCCATCGTGCCGATCTCGTACGGAGTGCTGTCCAAGGCCGGTTACATGTCCCTGCTGCTGCCGACGTGGCAGAATAATTATGCCATTCCGCCGGGCATACAGCTGCCATCCAGCTCGAAGAAGCGTCCATTGCCCGAGGAGCTGCAGCGTCTGGAGCATCTGACAGCCGTATTTACGTCTCGCCTGCACTGGGAGCTAAGCACCACGCTGACAACCAATCACATCCTCGCCCTGGTGGCCATGTCCAACACGCTGCTCTCGATGAGCGCCGCCTCCTTTCTGCCGGACAGCGAGAAGCACAAGAAGCTGCAGCGCCTGGCACAGCGCACGGACTCGACGCTGAGCAACGAGGAGGAGCGCGAGGAGCTGATGGCCCACCACATCTCGCAGATCAAGCACGCCTGGAGCCTGCTGGCCACCCACCACTGCTTCCTGCTGCCGGACAAGATCGAGGCCCTGGAGCCAAAGAAGTTCAAGCGGCCGCAGGTGGAGATGATGGTCAAGCGCTGGCAGCACCACTGCATCGAGATCCGGGAGGCGGCGCAGCAGATACTGCTCGGCGAGCTCACCCGCATGGGCAAGAAGGGGCGCAAGCAGCTGGTGGAGAGCTGGGCCCAATACTTGCCGCTCTACACGCACACGGAACCGATTGTCGGGGCCCAGCAGCAGTTGGCCCTGCTCAGTCAGCCGGCGGGCGGCGGCGGCGGCGGAGCTGGCTCCGGTTCGGGTGCCAATGGCGGCAGTGCTGGCTCCGGGACAGGTGGCGGCGGCGGAGGCGGAAATGTAGGCGGCGGCGGCGGTGGCGGCATGGGATCAGGCGGAGGAGTGACCGGCGGCGATGCCCATCAGGACGAGGACTATGAGGAGGAGGAGGAGGAGATAATACGCAAACCATCCAGCCTGTCGGAGCTAAAACGCAAGCAGACCACGGCAGTCATACTCCTGGGCGTCATCGGGGCCGAGTTCGGCCAGGATATTTCGCAGGAGTCGCCCAACCATCGCGGCAGCATAAGCCTGGCCATGGGCGCCACTCTGACCGGCGGCGGTGGTGGTGGGGGCGTCGGCGGCGGCGAGCGCCGGAAATCGAGCGTGGTCGAGGGCTTCGGCATAGCCAATAACCTGGCACGCCTCACATCGATGGCTTTGGCCCACCTGCTGTACGCGCCGCCGTCTCCAAAGCTGCCGCAGTACACGCCACTGCGCCGGGCGGCCATCGATCTGCTGGGCAGGGGATTCACCGTGTGGGAGCCGTATCTGGATGTGTCCAAGGTGCTGCTCGGCCTGCTGGAGATCTCGTGCGAGGGCAAGGCGGTGCCGAATCTGAACTACAAGCTCCCGCTGACGCCCCAGGCGGATGCCTGCCGGACAGCCAGGCATGCGCTGCGCCTGATAGCCACCGCCCGGCCGGCGGCCTTCATCACCACAATGGCGCGGGAGGTGGCCAGGTACAATACGATGCAGCAGAACGCGCAGTCCATCAACACGCCGCTGACCCAGTCCGTCCTGCACAAGGCCAAGGGCGAGATACTGCAGTGCGTGGAGATGCTAATTGACAAGATGCAATCGGAGATCGCCGGCCTCCTTGTGGAGGTTATGGACATAGCCCTGCATTGCGTCGATAGCAACGAGCTGAAGAGCCGCGGCCTGGCGGAGCTGTGTCCATCGATCTGCAAGTTCAACCAGATCTCGCACTGCGCCCAAACGCGGCGCATCGCCGTCGGTGCCAACAGCGGCAATCTGGCCATTTACGAGCTGCGGCAGAACAAGTGCCAGATGATACCGGCGCACACGCATCCCATCACCTCGCTGGCCTTCTCACCGGACGGCAAGTACCTTGTCTCCTATTCCTGCGCCGAGAACCGGCTCTCCTTCTGGCAGACCTCGACGGGCATGTTCGGTTTGGGCCAGTCGCAGACACGCTGCACCAAGGGCTACTCGACGGCCCCGATACCGGATGTGTCGCGCCTCAATCCGATGCGGCTGGCGAAGCTGGTGTGGATCAACAATCGCACGGTGACCCTGATGCTGGCCGATGGTTCCGAGACGCGATTCAATGTCTAAGCGGTGACAGGAGGCGATAATGATGTATTAGGCAAGGTTATTAGGGCAATCAGCGCGCGGGCTTCAAAAGCGGCGAATATGGAAGGACGCAGGATGGCGGAGTAGGAGAAGGAGAAGCAGTAGGTGGAGCAGAAACGACAAAACAATAATTATTCAAAAATAAAACCCGGAAACGTCTGGCGTTTCCTTAAATAATAAATAATTAAGGCAATGGAAACAAAGAAGAGCTAAGCGAAAAGTAACAACAACAACAACAGTCAACAGGACGAAACTGAAAACTTAAAGAAGGGGAAAACCCCCAAACACTAAGCAGCATTAAGTTAAAGGGGAGAAAACTGGAGGGCAAGGAGTCAGAGATAGAGAGAAAGAGAGAGGAGCAAATGGTAAATTCAATACACAACACATTTTGTTATTTATTTATACATCTATATATATATATATACTTATCCTATATATCTGTATCCCCGTATCTATATCTGTATTTTAATGTATTACACGATTTTAATATGTCCCCCTAACCTACCCCGTCGTCAACGTCCATTTTATTTTTTAGTGCCTAACTTTTACCCCAAAAACAAACACACAACAGTTTTTGCTTTGTTGTTCTGTTCCCAACGCGGAAGGAAAACAGAAAACTAAATCCAAATATTAACAAAGTAAACAACAATTAATAACCAGATGCAAAACACACACACACATGAAAAGGAAAAACGATTAAAATTATAACAAAAAAGAAAAGAATTAAAAAAACAAAGATTGAAAAGCTGTTATTATTATTACACAACTATTATTATTATTATTACTATTGTATGCTACTTTACTATTATTATTGATATTTGTTATGCCTAATGTATTGTTATATATATATAAATCTAAAGAGGAAAACTTAAAAACAAATGTATTTCAGCAAAGTTGCGAAACGAAAACAAAAACAAACGAAAAAAAAACAACACTAAATAAAATTAATTATATAGAGCGAAGAAGTCAGATGTTTTAATTATTATTATTTTTTTTTTTTATAAATATATACATACATATATATTTTTTTTTTAACCTTTTAACTTTTATTGTAAATCCTATAATTGATAAACTTCTTCGTCTTCTTTCGATGTCATATTTCTGCTTAAGCGTGTGTAAAAAGTCTTTGTTGTTCTGTGAAAATAATACATACAAACATTACATGCATACTTATATACGGGATCCTTCAATCAAAGTATTAAAACAAAAAATGATGAAACGAAGCAACTACAATAATTATGTACGGAGGAGAGTATACAAAAAAAAGAAAAGAAATAAACTCAAAACATGAGCACTCTTCTGGCATTTTTACTTTTTACTTTAATTAAAAATCTCTTAGCTAAGGAACCGGACTGTACTTATTGTATCATCATAGCATGTCCACACTGGCGCCCAACTGCCAGTGTGGCCATGATTTTGCCTTCTTCCACTTATCCACTTACTCATCCACCTCCACCATATCTCCTCTCTGCTCTATGAATTACAGTCATTTTGTTGATCGCCCAGTGAGAAAGAATGCCCGTCGCCGAAGCCAAGAGAGGCCGGGGAAGGAAATCAGCTGCGGCCACTGCCGCCGCGCTGATACAATCCGCCGCCAGTGAGGAGGAAGAGGAGCAGCAGCGATCCGGCAAAGTGCAGGCCATGGACGTGGAGGACGATGACAACGATCGCGAGGAGCCCGACGGTGAACTCGACGAGGGCGAGGAAGAAGAGGAGGAGCACTTGGACGATGGCGAGGAGGAGGAGGAGAATGACGATGACGACCAGGAGAGCAGCAATGAGACAAGTGAGCCCGAGGAGCACGTTGAGCCGCAGGCCTTCAGCCTGGCCACGCTCGGGCTGCAGCGCGTGGGCAGCGCCCCGCCGCCCAAGCCCAAAACGCAAAAGGTACCGACCATGAACCTCAACGCCCGCGGCATGCCGGTTCGCATCCGCAAGAAGAACCGTCTGTTCTACGACGAGAACATCATCAACGATGACAAGCCGCTGCGCGTGAGCCTCGCGCCAAAGAGGTTGCCCGGCCGGCCGCCGCTCTCCGCCGGCGGAGGCTCCGCCCACAAGAAGCCGCTGACGCCCTCAAAGGTGCTGAAGAAACGCAAGGGTGTTGTCTCCCGCTACATGCGCTCCAGTGACGGCTCCAGCTCCAACTCGGCCAGCAGTCAGCAGCAGCAGCAGCTGCATCAGCCCCAGTTGGGCAAGAACAAGAAGACGCCAGCGAAGGGGCCGCTGAGAGGCAAGCAGCTGACGTCCGGCAAGCTGGTGAAGAGCGGCCGTGGTGCCCACTTGATTGGCAAGGGCTCGGCAGCAGCAGCGGCTGCGGCGGCGGCCGCCGTGGAGGAGTCCACCCAGGCGGAGGCCCATGCGGCGGCACACAAGCGACTGGGCCAATCCATTGGTCTGCGACTGCGCAATGTCCTCAAGCTGCCCAAGGCGCACAAGTGGGCCATCGCCGAGTGGTTCTACTCGTATGTGGACAAGCCGCTCTTCGAGAGCCGCGACGAGGTTATGACCCATGTGAACGAGCTGGCGCCCCGCCTGGGGCCCCGCCTGCTCAATCGCCACGAGTGGATCAACATTAGGCGGCGGATGGGCAGGCCACGCCGCTGCTCGGCCAAGTTCTTTAGCGAGGAGCGCAAGGAGCTGGATCGCAAGCGTCAACTCATCAGGACCCTGCAGTCGCGCAAGCCCGGCGAGTTCAAGGACTCAATGCTGCTGTCGGACATGCCCGAGAAGATACCGATGCCGTTGCCGCTGGGCACCAAGGTGACGGCCAGACTGCGCTCGCCCCAGGACGGGATCTTTGCCGGCACAGTGGCCGCCTACGATTCCCTGAACGCCATGTACCGGGTGACCTTCGAACGGCCCGGCCTGGGCACGCACGCCATACCGGATTACGAGATCGTCTCGGAGAATTTCCACGAGATGCTGCCGCTGCACAGTTTCACCAAGGACTTCCGGCCCAACCTGATGTGCATCTATCAGACGAACAATCTTGGCTTCACCACCAACCTGGGCTTCACGGCCAACCTCTCCAGCAATTATCTGCAGAAGAAGAGCGAGAAGGGGGCAGGAATCGGAATTGGAATGGCGACGGGCAGTCCGCAGAAGCATCTGGCCAGCAGCAATGCAGACGCGCGCAAGGCGCTGAGCATGAAACTGAACAAGAGCGATCCGCTCCTCGGTCAGGATTCGGTGGCCGAGAGCCCCATCCGGCAGCAGCTGGCCCGGCATCATCACAATCATCAGCAGCATCGTCACAGCTACTCGAGCACGCTGCTCGAGCACCTGGTGCACCTGCAGAAGCACATTGCGGTGAAGGCCGATCGCATCCAGCGGCTGAACAAGATGAACAGCACCGCGGAACTGGCCCTGGCCGAGATGATTAACCAGGACGAGAACGGGGAGTGCCATCGCCGGCAGATCGCCGATAATTTTCAGCGGCAGTATGCCTACAACATTGTGTCCATCGAGAAGAACAACGTCGATCTCATGTTCGAGCTGACCAAGGTGCAGGAGCTCTCGTCCAGCCTCACGCGCAATCCCAATGTCCAGGCCATGATCTCGCCGACGTACATGCGCGAAGAGTGCCGGGCCAAGGCCACCCTGAAAGTGGACGAGATGAACAAGGGGCTGGTGAAGAGTCCGCACATGATCCGCCTCCTGAAGAACCTCACCACGCTGCTGATCCTCACCCAGAATCTGAACGGCGACAATAAGGTCTTCGAGGGCTGCGTCGAGGAGGTGCGCTCCAATCTCGTCAGCAGTGGCAACAGCGACGTCTTCAAGAAGAGCGTGCAGGCGCGGCTTGAGTACATTACCATGGACATTGCCAAGAGTATGGATGAGAAGCGGCAAGGCGGCAGACGCACCAGCGACGACCAAGTCAAGGACGAGGACGAGGAGGAGGAGGCGGAGGAGGAGGATGACTCAAAAGACAGCTCGAAGGCGAAAACGAAAGAGAAGCAGCAGCAGCAGCAGCCAGATGAGAGGAACAAGGAACCTGGCAAGGTGCCACAAAAAGGAGAAGAGCCAGGTGAGGATAACGAAGAGGAGAAGCTGGATTCAGACGATTCGGACAATGCCGAGCAACCAAAAGAAGTTAAAAAGGAAGAGGAGAAGCAGCCACAGCAGCATCGGCAGGATCAGCAGAAGTTGAAGCAGGAAGGAGAAGAGGAGACAGAGCCCGAGATGGAGGAGCATCATCTGGAGCCAGAGCCAGAGGCAGAGGCAGAGCCAGAGAATGAGAATGAGCCCGAGGTCGATCCCGAGCCAGAGCCCGAGGAGCGGTCACCCAATGCGACCGCCACCGACGACACCCAGATTACCATCGAGTCGATGAAGGAGTCCGAGGAGGAGTTCCTCTCCGGAGATGACTTCGAATACGTCAAGTAGAGCTGTAGAAGCGTTCTCTTTCCCCCAAGCCTTCTCCCCCATCTTTTTTTTTACTCTCTCTTAGGTTTAGAGTTCGTGTGTACATTGAATAATTTCAATTAGTGGCAATAGAAGGTGCAACTACCATCAGCCGCAGGTCCCTTGCTGCATCTCTGACCCTGGCCAGGTGATCCGTTGATTAAACAATGCAAATTTGCTAAGAATTTATCAAAAACAAAAAAATATAGAAAGTTGTATAGAAAATTCCCGGCAATAAAGAGTTTCAAATATAAGATGTCATCTTTCAGGGATTTGGGCCAGGATTGGGCACACCTAACTTGGGGTTCGAAGCGGAAAAATGCGCAAACAGCCTTGCAGTTTTATAGTTTTTGCTTCTATTTATTTAATTATCTTTCGGTGAAACCATTGGATGATTTCAGGAATTTACAAAATTACAAAAGCTGCAGAAGTTATAAAATCGCTAGCTTAATCCTCATCCTCATCCTCATCGTCGTCCTCTTCTTCGCTGGACTGGTCTAGCCATTGGACAAGCTTGGCTAGGCTCTGGCGCAGCTGGGCGTGCTCCTGGTCGTCCAATTGCTCGTACCACGCCTGGATGGCATCCTCCGACACAAAGTCCTTGTCGTACAGGTAGTGAACAATCTGCGAAATCTTTTCCCTGACCAGCGGATTCTCCTCGTACACGTCCTGCATGAAATTGAGGAATATAAAGCATTAGCCACCAAGCAAATAGAAAGAGACAGAGACAGAGACATAGAGATAGATACAGCACCTCCAGCGCTTTGAGGCAGTCCAGCATGGCGTCCTCGCTTTTTATATAGTTGGAGACCACCGGTCCGAGCTGCTTGAAGGCGGCATTTATGGCCACCAGGACATTGTTGTTCGCCGGCTCCACGATGTGCTGCATGCCGAAGACGGCCTTCACCACGTTGAAGTTGACCTCCTTCAGGGACATATTGTAGGCATAACGCGACGAGTTGATCTCCAGAATAAGAAAGTCCGGATTGGATTTTTCCCGGTAGCCACGAGTCAGCGAATCGATCACCTCGCCGAGGAAAACTGCAAAAGGGAATAATAAAATAAGAAAGGAGCTAAAAAACAGCTAATTCTTTTAGAGAGCCTGAGCGGCTGCACTCACTGTTGGTGTCATCGGGCAGCGGCGTCACCGCCCGCGAGGCATCGTCATCGTCCTCGCTGTGGTCGCTGCAGTAGCTCATCTCGTCCAGCGGCGCCAGCAAGTCGCCCATTTTAGGTATGCTGAGCGGCTGCTGCGGCAGGAAGTCATCGCCGTCGGAATCTTCGGGATCGCCGGTGGTCAGATCGCTGATGATGAAGGCGTGCGGTCCAAGGGACTCCAGTTCCACTGCAAAAAGAGATTATTTGAAACTTGAAAGATAAGGAGGTGTAAGAGGCTCCCACCTGTCGCCTCCTGCTGCTCCTGATCATCGTTGCGCTGTGTGCTGGGCGTGCTAGTGATCAGAGTCTTGGCCAGTTTCGTCTTCGCCGGCAGCACACTCTTTGCACCGAGCACACAGCCGGCGCTCACATCGCAGCCCTCGTTGACGATGGCTCCCGCACCGAGGACGCAGTGCTCCAGCCGGCAATTATCCTTGACGGTGACATTCGCCAACAGGAAGACGTTGGTCAGCCGACAGTTCTTGCCGATGCGGCAGTTGGACCCGATGACGCTGTCGCTGATCACCGTGCCGCTGTCCACGTGGCTCCCTGCCTGGATTACCACGTTCTCGTGCAGCGCCACCTTGGAGACGTGCGCCTCGTGGCTCTTGTAGATGTTGTCCTTGTGGAAGACATACTGCTGCTGCAGCTTGTAGACGCCCATGTCGGGGACCAGGGGATAGGCCCACCGATTGATAATGTCCCGGCTAACCAGCTGGTATGCCGGCCAACTGTTCACTTTGTGCGCATACTGGGCGGCCGGCAGGAGGGCCACATAGATCCTGCTGTCCAGCAGCTCCTCGTTGATCAGCAGGCCGCGTACGAAGTCGTCGCGGGTCTGGAAGTCAAAGTTATCACTGAACAGCGACAGCATCGAGGGCGACCCAATGGCTATCTGCGGATCGAGCAGATTGTGATGCAGCGCCACGCAGGAGTTGCCCAGGAAGATGTCCAGCGGGATCTGGTAGCGCGACTCCTTCTGGTGCACCTTTAGGCGCTGGTGGTAGTGCAGCCGATCGTTGCGCCGGTCGACGGCGATGAGCAGCTCGTTGCCCGTGCGTACGTTGCTTGAGCACTCCTTGAATACCAGCGTGGCGGCCGTGCCCTTGTCAAACTTGGCCTGACGCTTGTGCTGCTCCAGCACCGGTCGCAGGTCGGCATTTGTCACCGTGTCGGCTCCCAGCAGAATGAAGTTGCCTCGTATCAGGGCTTTGGCGTCCAGGTCCCGCATGGCGTCGCCAAAACAGCGACATCCCTCGCCGCCAATCACATGCACTGTCATCTTGAAGGACCACGAGGCGTACGTGGCAATGCCCGCCCTGGAAGGGAAACAAGGCGCATAGCACCAGTTAGCACCACAATTGCATCATCTCACTGGACGCTCGCTCACTTGATGTGATCCCGGACGTCCTGCAGGTAAAGGCTGGCGTACACGAAGACTTCCTCCACGCCGCTGCGGTTGAGGGCGATCAGTGCGTAGTCCAGCATGCTGACATTCACCAGCGGCAGCAGAGCCTGGTCGGGGAGACGGAATGGGTGACGATTTGGTGGACTCGTGGCCGCCGGGCATGAATGGCATACTCACCGTGGACCCCTCGTCGGAGAGCGGCTTGAAGTTCCACACATTGTTGTCGGCTATCAGCACCGCCTGCACGATTTCCTTCTCGAACTGGGCCATTTCCGTAAGTTTTCTTCGGGACGCTTTCGCCCCAGCGAGTTAAGTGAGGTGAGGAAACAGCTGATTGACGGCTTGTAATCGCTGATTTTGTATGCTAAAAATCGATTTAAAATCGGTAAACCCAGTGCGGGAAGTGTTGGAAAGAACACAAAGGTAATCAAAAACCGTGGCACGTAAGCATTTGACGTAAGCGAGACTGCACATTTTTTGAATGCCAGATTTTCAGGTTGTAAGCAGTGTTTTTTTTTATTTTAAATATTTAAAACACAATGCAAAATTTTTTTTGAAGGGTTTTAATAATAAACCATTTGTATTTGCATTTATTTAAAGTATTCTTTTGTTTTAAATTAATTGAATATCTTTTTTTATTAATTTATTAGTTAAGTTTGTCCTACAAAACATTTTAATTTTATGTTTGTTCTTTTTTATGATCTCTTCTAGGGACAAAATGATCAAAATGTTAAAGACTTTTTAGTCAATTCCAAAGGACATTCAGAACATGCAAGATATCACTGTAATAGCTAAAAATTATGAATACCTGAAAGGGCAGAGCTGTTACAAACCAACCCCTCATTACCAACCCCCACCCCCATCCTCTGCTCGTAGGAAAGCATCAAGTTGGCGGCAGTATGAAGAAAAACGCTGAACGCAGAAGATTACCAAATTGTTGTGCTGGTGTGTGTGCGTGTGTATTAGTGTTGGTGTGATGATGGAACTGAGAAACGAAGACCTGTGGAAACCAAAAGCCCCCGTATAAAAAAGCACGGCCTCCGAAAAGACTGATAAAGCCGAAAAGTTGAACCTTCCTCCCAACAAATCTAAATCCCGGCCATAACCCAGCTCGAAAATAACAAAAATAACAGCGTAAACAAGTTGGAGAGCAGCGCTGCGCTGCGTGCAGTAAAGAACAAAACGAAACAACAAAAAGACTCAACGCCAATGCAGCCGCTACATCTCGTTAATGGAATCGACTAAAACAGGTTTGCTTGGATAAACATTTTGATTTTGTTTTTGTTTTGGTTTCTCGGTCGCGCTGCAAGCAGGCGGGGAAAGTGGGGGCGGGGGGCTTAAAGCCAGGGTACAAAGTTCACAAAACACTAAAACCACATGTGCAAATTGTTGTGTTCCGCGCGATTCACTCAAGTGTTGCACGCTCTCCACAGTCGAGGTCGCATAAGTAGGTCAGTGGTTTTATTAAAGAGAAATTACGCAATATATAGAAATTGTGTAATATTTATTTAAAAAATTATTCTTTAATGAAAAGTGCATATTAATCCTAAAATTAATATTCAATATGTTAGTCCTTTCTTTGCCAATACATAGTAATTAAAAACAACTTGCACTATAATTGTGGCCGCCACTGTATGTGTGGGAGAGTCAGAGAGAGAGAGAGAGAGAGAGAGTGCATTGTAAATATTGTTAGATTTTCAAATACTTAACACATGTGCACATTGCATTCATAATAAAACTGGGCCTGCGAATTGCATCGCCTTCTTACCCAACTGTTGAATAACATATAAATGTATATGGCATTTAGATACAGCCAATTATAGTACATATATTGACCATATATATCTTGATACCAAGCATGTAACATACTCTCTCTCACCCTGACTGTGCCCTCTCTCTCTCTCGATGCAGTTCGAAGATCAATGCAACAGAAAGAGACAACAAAAGCTGCATGCAAATTAAAACAGGCGCGTGCAGAAAATAGAACTATGGGAATGTGGGAGGTGGAAGGAGTGAGGAGTGTGGAGTGTGGAGTGAGTGTGAGAGGCCTGCCTTTTAATGGCCTTGAGTTCTGCTTACGTTGCTCCTCCACTAATTGTTGTTGTTGCCTTGCGGGGTTTTGTTCTTCTGTTGCTTTCGCTGTTACGGCTGGAATTGTTGACGCCAGTGTGCATTTCAAACGCAGAATTTCCCCCAAAGCAAACGCAACTTGGGGCTCAAAGTGTTTGGTTTCGACTTTGAACAAGTCTGCGACGAGGTGAATGCACCCAGAAAAACCAGAAAGAAAGACACGTTTCTATGGGAAATCAAGCCTCAAATGCATAGATGCAGCTCTATTTTTGATCATATATGAATTTACCATCTGAAATCCTATAATATTCATATCTCTAAAATACTTAAATATTTCTATTTCAAGCATACAACATTTTTCCACTAGACAGAGCAGGTAATCCGTAGCAATTTCTTGGTAGACGTACAGGTGTTCGAAAAGGAATCATCGGACCAGTCTTTTGAGTCAGTGGTCAAAGTCCTCCCCGTTAGCTGTTCACGAAATCTTGGTGATAAGCCCGGGACGGGAACGGCCTGCAAGTCATGCGTAGACATCAAAAAGCCATTGCACAGTGATAACGATAAGAGCAGGTCTCTCACACATAGGAGGGATTTGGGTGGGGGCTGTCTGGGAGGTACTGCAGGTCTAAGTGCTTTGCAGCCACTGTTTTGGCCAGCTTGGAGTACAATAAATTGACTGGAACGATTACCCTCTAGCCCCACAATCTTCAACTCGATTGCTAATTGCTGCTAACAGCTAACAAGGCATTATAGATGGTTGCAATTGCAAGCTCTTATCTGGAATTATCGATGGAATGCAACGGGATCGGGATCTCTATATATTTAGTAACTTGCATTCGTTTTTTATTCTTGTTTTATGACTTAATTATTATTATTTTCCCGCCACAAGGTTGCATCGTTGTTATCTTTTTCGATCTTTTTCACTTTTGCAGCTGCTGCAATTTCCTCTGAGAGAAGAACGAGTGGGATTTCGAGATTGAGACTTTGGAGAGCCGGCCGGCGAGAGAGTGCACCACCCGCAGCTGAACACTGACTGCATACACTGAGAGAGAGGAATATCAGCAAAGGCGGCAAGTATTTGCTCTGGATTGCAATTGGCAAGCAATTCAGGATCAATTACATGCAATAATGATATATTTTTTTAATGAAAACCCCTTGTGTTTTTTCTCACTGCAGGCAGTCAGAGATACGCCAACGCCAACGCGATCGTGCTCCCTTGCCTGCGTCTCGGTCACCGGGCGAGAGTGAGTGAGTGTGTGCGTGACTGAGTGAGTGAATATCGGCGGCAGGCGGCATTTACTTGGCACCGCGCCGCACGATCGCGACAGTCGCGTCTCAGCACTCGACAGCAGCAGCAGCAGCAGCAACGCAACAGCTTCAATCCGGACTCCAACAGTTCTCCTCCGCCTCCGCGACACTCAACTCTCTCGCTCACTCTCTCTTCAAGCCACCATGAATCCTGCTACTCAACTGCTGCGCCTGCGCAGCGCCACCGCACTGGGCATGTGTGTGCCCCGCTCCAGCCGCTCCATCACGACCAACCGGCGGGAGCGGACCACCGCCAGTGCCCAGCGGGAGCGGACGCAGGGCGTTAGCGAGACGGACAAGTTCCTTCACTTCAGTCCCGAGGATGGCTACTACAAGACCTCGCCCTATGACCCCGTCGTTGTGCCGAATGTGCCGCTGCACGAGTATGTCTGGCGTGACTTTAAGAAGTGGGAGAGCCGTACCGCTGCGGTGAGTAGCTTACTATATATATTCCCCATTAAAAAGTAACTAGAACTTGACTTAAAAAGTATCTGACGGATACCTACTGAAAACCTAAAAAGTACCTCAAAACGGAAGCCGGTAAAGTGCAGGGACAAGTGTAAAGTCAATGTGATCTGTATTTTTTTGTATGTGTTTATGTTTTATTTATGTGTTGCGATCAGTTTTTAAAAAACAAATTATAGAAATATATTTTTAAAAATATTTTATAAAAATAAAAGGGTTAATCAGAATGGAGAGAGGTGTCGTTCTAAAGTCCTCTTCAGTTTATACTCTCCTTTTATATCGATTTCAAAGATACCAGGCAAGATCCTTTTCATTTTCAAGTGGTCTACATTTTCAAGATTTAATTCCTACAAGATTTAGTGCCTCTCAAGGGCCATCGATCATTCAGCATTATCATACATTATAAAGGAATTAAGCAGTTTAATTATATTTACCTAGCTCTTGACCGAATTAGAGCCCCTCCCCCCGAAAGGTAATAGAATCATAAATATTTTTTGGGCTATCGAATTCGTTGTCGTAGGCGCCCGCTCGGAGAATTCTGCGTTTGTTTATGGCGGTTTATTGAACCTGAGAGAGCCCACATATGTCTATATATAAATATATATACGTTTGCAGTCTGATTTGCGTCTGCCAGAGTTTTTTTTTGGTTGCTCGAGTTGTTTTACTTTTTTTTGTATTTATTTTTGCAATTTCTGCAGCTTTTTTATTGTATCCTATGAGGGAGCGTTGAGTATCAGAGTGTTAGTATCGGTATCAGTCCCGATAGTCTGGAGGAGTATGTGGGTCATATAAAGGCCCCTGCGGCGACTCCCGCTTATCAGACACCGCTAATGACGAACGGTCTTGATAAGAACCTTCGGGTTTAGCACCCCCCTTCTGGGTGTCTTCGTCTTGGGGGCGATTGATAAGAGCGAAAGTGAATGTAGTAAACACGCATTAAATCAGAGGAGGGGTGCTCCTCCAGCTCTATCTCCTCTACAACCACTGCGAAACGGATCCGTTCCGGTCTGAATTTCTCGGAATTCTACTCGCAATCTATTGCGAATCCCGGTGTTCCGGTGTTCCAGCTCGTTGGTAGGAAATTGATCATGGGGTCCCGGCTTACAGATAAGCCAGGCGATTACAGGCAGCGGATCAAACTAGCAATGAACTTTATAATTTTATAAAAAATATATATAACTTTGTATTGAGGTTTCTTTTAGAGGGAAGCTGATAACTTTTACAAACTCTTTTTGGATTGTTTTGGTTATTTTTGAGGGTATTTTTGATTTATTTTTAATTTATTTTGCTTTAGTTTTTAGTTAAATATTCATTAAGAATCGAATTTCTGATCTTTCCTTTGCATAACTCATTTTTCTTTATGAAATTTTTAAAATTTAATAAATTAAATTGTTTTTTTCAGCTATATTTCATAATTTTAATATAATAATACTTGAACTATAAAAATAATATATACTTGAAGATTATAAAAACAATTTAAAGATTGTATCCCATAGAAAGTCAGTGCTCTTTTTGATCTACTCTCCCCGCCCTCTTATGCCCAGACGACCTTCGTCAATTGTTTGCACTTTTCACTTTTTTTCGCTAGGTTTTCCGCTTGTGTTTGTGTGCAAATCAAAGTGCAAACAATTTTCATTGAAATTTATTGCCATCGTTTGTGCAGTGTGCGAGGAGGGTGGTGACAGCACCAGATCGTAACCAGAGCCCCTGGCAATTGTTGAATTAAATGCAATTAAAAGTGCTGAGCGGTGCAAAGTTCGCTTTTTGTTTCAGCTAGAAAATCCCCCCCATTGTAAACAGACCCCGAAATCTTCTCAAGTGATATATGTATTATATAGATAAGATATGGCATTTAGTTGTGTCATCATCTAACTTTGTTTTGGCATTTAAAACTAAAAACTAAAACTTTGTAAGCACAGGTTTATTTATTTAATGAAACTAAAAGTTGATAAACAACTTTTGTGCAAATATTTGAGGGCTTTCTTAGGCATATTTCTATTTTATTTATAAAGATTTCAACTTGGTTGAAACAATTCTATATATAGATGAGTTCAGAAATGCATTGAAGAGGGGTTTCAGCATTAATTTATTTATAAATATGTATTTAAAATACAAATTCTTTGTAACCTCTCAGCTAGCTTGTTTATAAACCAAGAATGAAACCGTATCAGACTTCTGGCTGGTTGGAATTGTAATCATAGATGACTTTCCTTCTGGCATACCTTATTCTTTTCTAGTTTCCTTCAACAAAAATAAATATCTCAACTTAAGGTGTTTTCTTACACGCTCTCAATGCCATATTTTCAAGACCTTTAAGCTTTGTGCAAATAAATAACTTGTACTTCGATAGGGTTTGTGTTTATCATTTAAGTTTCTTAGTTTATTGCCTAGACTTTCTCATTTTCTGACTGCACTTTGCAAGGCTAATGTGTGACTCATCATTGCAATCTGTCAATTTTAATCAAACAAGCACACAGCCAAGTGCTTTATGCACCCCCAATGAACCCACCCAATGAATGAATATTCCCCCGATATGCCCATATATATAATGCTCTTTTAATTGCCTCGCCATTATTATTTACGCCTGCTTTCTGTTTGTTTTTTCTGTTTTTTTTTTTTACTTTTTTGGTTTTCGTGTTTGGTTTTTTGCTTTTATTTGCGTGTTGATGATTTTTTGATGGTTTTGTTTTGATTTTTGTTGCTGGTCGACGTCAGCATTTGGTTGGTCGAGGTCCAGCCTCCGGCGGCAGTTTGGACCGATCTCTCGACTCTCCAACAGAGATAGCGTTGTCAATTTAGCCAATTTTTTTGGGGAAAACAAAGTTGAGTTTTTATTTAAAAATTTATTTTATGCCTGAATTAATTTTTTTGGAAAAGTTTGGACTAAACAAAGCAAAGTTTAAAGGCCATAAAAAAAGAGAGGTAACTAAACTACATTTTCTTATTTTACTTTCGGTTTTTGAATTGAATTTTCACGCTGATATTTAGGGGGTATTCCTTGGTTAATATATGAGTTACTTAGCAGGAATACTGAACACTGATGAGGACAAACTCGTGGCTTTCTTCATAAATAAACAGCTTTTTCGTTTTTTTTTTAGAAAATATTTTAATAATTATTTGCCTTGTCTAATTTGATTTTATAATTGGCTAAAATGATATAACACTAGAAATTTGTGATTACTTAAATCTACATATTTCCAAACTCCTAAATTTTATTAGATTTTAAGCCTCTTCTTAGCTCCTTCTAACCAGAGGGATTCCCTTCCTTGAGGAGGCATACTTTTTTAGTTTTTTTAGCTAGACTTTCTTGTGATCGATCGATGGTGGGCACCACCGGCAAGAGTCAACAAACGCCGCATAGCAAATGACTAAAGAGGAGGGTGGTGGTGGTGGTGAGGGGAAGAGACATGCCGAGGCGACTCGTTTAGACTCTGCAGACTTTGTACTTTGCCCCACTGAACTTTGGACCTTCGCAACGAGGCGAGCGGCAAGCCAAGCCAAACTGAAACTGAAACGGAATCGAGCGGAGCACAAAAAAAATGATTCTCTTATTTTTTGTATTATTTATTTATTCATTATGATGTGAGTGTTGTGTGTGCTGTGTGTGTCTTCTTGTATTTTCTTCAATTCAAAAAAAAAACATGGCAATTCGGTTGCTCTCGGCGTTCCGGTCCGGTCCGGTTCGGTCCGGTTCGGTCCTTCTATTTATAATGATTATTTTTAACCGAATGCGATTTCTGACTGCGCAAATATTTTTGGCGAAAAAAACACACCCCCCCTAAGCACCTTCAGTCACTCATTTAATTCGATTCAAAAGCGTCCTTCACCTTAGCCCTGAGCGGTTACTGTCTGTGAGAGGTCAGCAAGCAATGAACTTTAAGCAAAAAACGTTTTAAATATTAGATTTTTGCTTAAAAAAAAAAGGGGTGTTATTAAATATAATCTGTATTATCCAACAGATTGAAGATTAAATTGAATAATAAATCCAGCTTCGCATCAGATATCGATTTAGTATTAGTCTTAGCCTGCCCAAGAACTGACCTTGGCCAAGTGCCAAAGAAATGGATCCCCAAAAAAAACAAAGCGTTAAGACTTGAAGTGAGGGAATTGATTGGTTACAAAGATAAAGCCACCTGCTGTGTGATTAAGTTGAGGACAATGTCACTGGAATGAAGTAACGCCTTATCGCCAGATGCCTCAAATGGGGTCTATATACTATAGATATGATACCAGCGGGTAATTGGCCTAATAAGTATGTTGCCAGCATTACTGGCAGCATTCGTAATTTCACAATATTTTACCACCTGCTTTGAAATTCCAATCTCTTTGTCCCACACTTGAGATTGGAGATTGGAGGAGATTGTCCAGCATTCTTTAGATAAGATTGGAGCACAGCACACACTCTGGGACTTTCCCAGTCATGGGCTTGATTTTGATTTGGTTTCCTTATCTGGAGATTTGCTAAATTTAAATATTTTGTTTTATTGATCATTATTATCATTTATTTTGCAGGTGTGCGTAATCACCGATAGGCAGTACACCTTCGCCCAGATGCGCGATGCCAGCGCCGCCTTTGCCGTGCGCCTTCAGACCCAATTTAAGCTCCACAAGCCCGATGTCCTGGCCATCTGTCTGCCCAATCTGCCGGAGTATCCCATTGCCACGCTGGGCGCCATCGAGGCGGGTCTCACGGTGACCACCATGAATCCCATCTACACGCCGGGTAAGTTTCATGGCCCTGCTTTATTCTTTTCTTTATTTCTAGCTTAAAAATGCCAATGATAACATACACTTGATACCAGAGACTTGTTTGTGGCGATAGCAATTGAATATTCTATAGTTTTTGCCCAGATAACAACTAACAACTAACAACAATAGTTGAACAGTAAAAGTAGTAAAAAAAGAGGAATCAAAGTTTTAAAAATTCATAACTTTGCCAAAAACTCATTAATTTCGATTTGACATTGCTAGATCGATAGCCCTGCTAATTCTGATCAAGAATAGGGTCGAAAATGACTCCTTCCCTGAATAAATCATATATAAAGCTAGGGAAGAGTATAATAATTCTTTTAGTTTCTGTTGATAAATTATTATTATGGGTGGCAGAGAAATTATTCTCGAATTAATGGCCTGCATAAAGACCAAGGTTCAGCGGAATATATTTCCCATTTATTCCTGAATTATATTCCAACCAACTTTGTTTGCTCAGTAAAATGATCTTAACAAAAAAAACTAATCTAAAATTTTTACCTACCAAAACCCACTCTCAAAAAGCATCTGTTTTGAAAATGACTACCTTAATGCAAGGAAAATATATAATTTCATTAAAATTGTTGCTCTATTTCACCAAGTTTTAAAGGCTTTCCAAGTTATAGAATTTTTTTTTTATTTCACATTCCACAAATTCCGATAAACAACATTTATGGGGGGGCTGTGGCCCATATTTTCGTAGTTTTGACTTTCTTTTGACACCATTAAAACGTTTAGATATAGCAAATACCCTTTATAAAAGAGAGTAGATATAGCAAATACCCTTCATAAAATAGTGTTCCCTGCTAATTAGAGTGCGTCAAACTGGCGCCTTATCGGAGGCGCCTTTTGAGCTCATGTATATAGTTCCAAAGTCGAAAGATCGTCACTGATTTGGCTCCTTCTTCTTCTATTCCAGACGAGATCGCCCGCCAGCTGAAATTCAGCGGTGCCAAGTTCCTGGTGGGCACCGTCGCCGGCTTCCCGACCCTCAGCCAGGCCTGTAAGCTGGCCGGCAAACAGCTGCCAATTGTGGTGGTGAGGACCAGCCAGGAGGATGCCCTGCCGGAGGGTGCCATCGATTTTAGCGAATTGATGAGCACACAAAATATCCGATACGATGACCTGCAGGCCCCCAAAGAGGCCACCGCCAACGATCTGGTCTTTCTGCCCTTCTCCTCGGGCACCACGGGTCTGCCCAAGGGCGTGATGTTGTCGCACAACAACATCACCAGTAACTGTGAACAGGTGCAGGCCTCGCTGCCGCTCGACCTCACCGGTCCCCAGGATACTCTGCCCGCCGTCTTGCCCTTCTTTCACATCTACGGCCTCACCGTGGTGATGCTCTCCAAGCTGGGCCAGGGCTGTCGGCTGGCCACCATGCCCTGCTTCAAGCCTGATGACTTTATGCGTTCCCTGGACCAGTACAAGGGCAGCATCCTCAACCTGGTGCCGCCGATTGGTAAGTAATAAGAGAGGGCTTCTTCGATCATCAAACTAATAATTCTCGTATTTTATTTGCAGCCCTCTTTATGATCAATCACCCCAAGCTGACGCAAGAGACGGCGGCCCATCTCAAGGTGGTGATGAGCGGAGCAGCTCCCATTGGCCAGCACGATGTTGAGCGTTTCCTGAAGAAGTGAGTAAAAATACATATTCCAAAGGAACTATTCCGCAGATAGTTTAATGCTGCCTCCCTCTGCAGATTCCCGAAGACGATCTTCAAGCAGGGCTACGGCATGACCGAATCCTCGCCTGTGGTCCTTCTAACGCCCGATGGCAACACGCGCTACGCCTCCACCGGAGTTTTGCCCGGCAGCACGGAGGCCAAAATAGTGCCCCTGGACGGCAACGATACCAAGGGCGTGGGCCCAAAAGCCACCGGAGAGCTGTGCATCCGTGGACCCCAGGTTATGGCCGGTTATCTGAACAACGAGGAGGCCAATCAGGTCACCTTTTATCCCGGCAACTGGTTGCGCAGCGGCGATGTGGCCTACTACGACGAGGATGGCCTCTTCTATATCACCGATCGGATGAAGGAGCTGATCAAGGTCAAGGGATTCCAGGTGCCGCCAGCCGAACTGGAGGCGGTGCTGCGCGATCATCCCAAGATCCTGGAGGCGGCCGTCTTTAGCATTCCCCACGAACTTAACGGCGAGGCGCCGCGCGCCATTGTGGTGCTCCGGCAAGGCCAGGAGGCCACTGCCGAGGAAATTGCCGCCTATGTGGCCGAGCGGGTGGCACACTACAAGCGGCTCGAGGGCGGCGTCATCTTTGTGGACGAGGTGCCCAAGAATCCCACCGGCAAGATCCTGCGTCGCGAGCTCAAGCTAAAGTTCTCCGATTGAGAGCGGTGGCATCTCCATAAGATATATTCCTTGTGATTTCTGTTCGTATCTTCCTTTTTTTTTTTGTGAATGTTAGTCTCAACTAGCGGCAGGGCAGGAATCTCTGCTCGAGGCCATAGGAACCCATTTATGTATATGCTATGGCCATCAATGTTGGTCCTGGAAGCGGGACTGGTTCACACATTGCATTTAACACTTCGAAAATACTTAGTCCGTAGGCGTAGAGATAGGTCTCGATTAGTCGCTCGATTGGTCCATAGTTGGTAAGCGTAGCTTAGGCAGCAGTTAGCCGTTAAACCGATGTTAGCCACACACTATATACTATATACCATATCCCCCGAAATGCGTGTGGCCCTTGATTAAAACTTACTGACGACCCCAATGGATATTTTACAGGTTAACATTGACGATATTACCATATTCCCATTATACTTATTATTTTTTTTGCCTAGTACCCTAAGAATTATCTGTTTGTTAATCGTATTGTAAGCGGCGGCATGCCATGTCTAAATATATATATTTACTTTAATATTTGCATGTACGCCATGATGTTTGATAATAAAGACAAAATGAACTATTAATTACAAAATTGTCTCGACTAAATTATTTCATTATTTTGTTTGATTTTTTTCGGCAAATGAGCATCACTGGCGTGAAGTGTGATGTCATTTTAAGCCAACAGAGCTTTATAGCTAGATGCGCATCACTGGCAGTTAGTAAGATTCAAATTTGTCCCAACAGAGCTTTATAGCTAGATGCGCATCACTGATGGACATCGTCAAAATCAAGCAAATTCCTTAATTTTGGGTCTCAGATACCAGGCGAACAGAAGTGAGTAGATGGATGACAAGCAGAAATTGTTTAGCCAAGTTTCGAACCTTTGAGATTTGAAATTTAGCCGAGTTTGCAACCATGTGATCTAAATGGTTGAAGTCTTCGCTTAGTTTTAGACTAAAAAGGTTCGAAACTTGGCTAAACAATTTCTGCTTGTCATCCATCTACTCACTTCTGTTCGCCTGGTATCTGAGACCCAAAATTAAGGAATTTGCTTGATTTTCTCGATGTCCATCAGTGATGCGCATCTAGCTATAAAGCTCTGTTGGGACAAATTTGAATCTTACTAACTGCCAGTGATGCGCATCTAGCTATAAAGCTCTGTTGGGACAAATTTGAATCTTACTAACTGCCAGTGATGCGCATTTAGCTATAAGGCTCTGTTGGGACAAAAGGGCTTCTCACTGAATGCCAGTGATGCCCATTTAGCTATACGTTATGTTGCGACAAAATTCCAGTCTTCCCGAAAAACCATTCAAAGTCTAGAAGGTATTTTTTTAAATTTATTTATTTACGACAAAATACACAAAATTTTAGATTTGATTTATTTAGGTTTTAGCTTTTAGTTTTTCTCTTAGTTCTTCTTCGGTTTGCCGTTGTTCATCTTCTGTTTCTAATGCTGCTGCTGCTGTTATGATTCTTTTTTGCACACTGCGTTTACAATTAAAGTTACGTGCACTTAATATACAATATAAAAAAAAATATATATATATGTGTGTGAGTGTGTGTGTGTTGTGTGTGCGCTGATTTATTTATTCCGGCTAGGAATAGTGCTTAAACACAAATTAGTGTGTTAATTACTCTAGCGAAATGAGAAAAGGAAACTGGACTTGAAAGACGCGATAAAAAATTGCTTTAACTAAATGCCAGTTAAATGTTAAATATAAATAACAAAATTGATTTCATTCTTTTTCCTTTCTTTTGTTGTTGTTAATTTTTTTTATAATTTTTTCGTGGATTTTTTGCTATGAACTAAACAGTGTAAGAGTAAAGTACAAAAAATTGTTAAATGCATAAATATATTCGTGGGTATCAAAAAATAAAGTGACAAAAATATATATTATAAAGCGAGACAGATTCATATATATGTTTATATATATATGTATGGTTACATAGGACCTCGCCGAGTCAAATAACAAACAAATGTTTATAAAGTCATAACTTTGAATCAATTTCTTATAGCTTTTTTTTTGTGCAGAAACTGAAGTCAAGAGTCCGCTTGTGTGTGTATGTGTGTGTAGTGTGAGTGTGTATTTTTTGTATTTTTTTTCTTTTGGAAGAGCGTTAACTTCAGAAGAAACAGTGTTGTAATGCCTCCAGCTATCCAACTATCTCTCAAAACTTTAGCTTTACCAATGAATCAATGGGGTTAACTATGGCAAAATTTGGCATATATCTTTTTTTTTTAATCAATACAATCAATAAATATATCAAACTTAAAAAAAAACTATCAGCAAATACATTTTCTTGGTCAAATTCAAACAATTTCAAAATATATGGCACCATTTGCTAAATAAAATAAGGAAAACAGAGTTTGAAATCATGAAAATGCCGATTAAAATATATCATTAACATTGTTATTGATTTTAATTTGGCTTTGTTTCAGCATTGTCTAGAATATGCATCATAAAATTGAATAATAATTAACTGATAATGCGATTTCTATTTGCTCTGGATTGCAATTGGCAAGCAATTCAGGATCAATTACATGCAATAATGATATATTTTTTTAATGAAAAGCCCTTGTGTTTTTCTCACTGCAGGCAGCCAGAGATACGCCAACGCCAACGCGATCGTGCTCCCTTGCCTGCGTCTCGGTCACCGGGCGAGAGTGAGTGAGTGTGTGCGTGACTGAGTGAGTGAATATCGGCGGCAGGCGGCATTTACTTGGCACCGCGCCGCACGATCGCGACAGTCGCGTCTCAGCACTCGACAGCAGCAGCAGCAGCAACGCAATAGCAGCAGCAGCAGCAACGCAACAGCTTCAATCCGGACTCCAACAGTTCTCCTCCGCCTCCGCGACACTCAACTCTCTCGCTCACTCTCTCTTCAAGCCACCATGAATCCTGCTACTCAACTGCTGCGCCTGCGCAGCGCCACCGCACTGGGCATGTGTGTGCCCCGCTCCAGCCGCTCCATCACGACCAACCGGCGGGAGCGGACCACCGCCAGTGCCCAGCGGGAGCGGACGCAAGGCGTTAGCGAGACGGACAAGTTCCTTCACTTCAGTCCCGAGGACGGCTACTACAGGACCTCGCCCTATGACCCCGTCGTTGTGCCGAATGTGCCGCTGCACGAGTATGTCTGGCGTGACTTTAAGAAGTGGGAGAGCCGTACCGCTGCGGTGAGTAGCTTACTATATATATTCCCCATTAAAAAGTAACTAGAACTTGACTTAAAACGTATCTGACGGATACCTACTGAAAACCTAAAAAGTACCTCAAAACGGAAGCCGGTAAAGTGCAGGGAAAAGTGTCAAGTCAATGTGATCTGTATTTTTTTTATGTGTTTATGTTTTATTTATGTGTTGCGATCAGTTCTTAAAAAACAAATTATAGAAATATATTTTTAAAAATATTTTTAAAAAATAAAAGGGTTAATCAGAATGGAGAGAGGTGTCGTTCTAAAGTCCTCTTCAGTTTATACTCTCCTTTTATATCGATTTCAAAGATACCAGGCAAGATCCTTTTCATTTTCAAGTGGTCTACATTTGCAAGATTTAATTCCTACAAGATTTAGTGCCTCTCAAGGGCAATCGATCATTCAGCATTATCATACATTATAAAGGAATTAAGCAATTTAATTATATTTACCTAGCTCTTGACCGAATTAGAGCCCCTCCCCCCGAAAGGTAATAGAATCATAAATATTTTTTGGGCTATCGAATTCGTTGTCGTAGGCGCCCCTCGGAGAATTCTGCGTTTGTTTATGGCGGTTTATTGAACCTGAGAGAGCCCACATATGTCTATATATAAATATATATACGTTTGCAGTCTGATTTGCGTCTGCCAGAGTTTTTTTGGTTGCTCGAGTTGTTTTACTTTTTTTTTGTATTTATTTTTGCAATTTCTGCAGCTTTTTTTATTGTATCCTATGAGGGAGCGTTCAGTATCAGAGTGTTAGTATCGGTATCAGTCCCGATAGTCTGGAGGAGTATGTGGGTCATATAAAGGCCCCTGCGGCGACTCCCGCTTATCAGACACCGCTAATGACGAACGGTCTTGATAAGAACCTTCGGGTTTAGCACCCCCCTTCAGGGTTTCACCGTCTTGGGGGCGATTGATAAGAGCGAAAGTGAATGTAGTAAACACCCATTAAATCAGAGGAGGGGTGCTCCTCCAGCTCTATCTCCTCTACAACCACTGCGAAACGGATCCGTTCCGGTCTGAATTTCTCGGAATTCTACTCGCAATCTATTGCGAATCCCGGTGTTCCGGTGTTCCAGCTCGTTGGTAGGAAATTGATCATGGGGTCCCGGCTTACAGATAAGCCAGGCGATTACAGGCAGCGGATCAAACTAGCAATGAACTTTATAATTTTATAAAAAATATATATAACTTTGTATTGAGGTTTCTTTTAGAGGGAAGCTGATAACTTTTACAAACTCTTTTTGGATTGTTTTGGTTATTTTTGAGGGTATTTTTGATTTATTTTTAATTTATTTTGCTTTAGTTTTTAGTTAAATATTCATTAAGAATCGAATTTCTGATCTTTCCTTTGCATAACTCATTTTTCTTTATGAAATTTTTAAAATTTAATAAATTAAATTGTTTTTTTCAGCTATATTTCATAATTTTAATATAATAATACTTGAACTATAAAAATAATATATACTTGAAGATTATAAAAACAATTTAAAGATTGTATCCCATAGAAAGTCAGTGCTCTTTTTGATCTACTCTCCCCGCCCTCTTATGCCCAGACGACCTTCGTCAATTGTTTGCACTTTTCACTTTTTTTCGCTAGGTTTTCCGCTTGTGTTTGTGTGCAAATCAAAGTGCAAACAATTTTCATTGAAATTTATTGCCATCGTTTGTGCAGTGTGCGAGGAGGGTGGTGACAGCACCAGATCGTAACCAGAGCCCCTGGCAATTGTTGAATTAAATGCAATTAAAAGTGCTGAGCGGTGCAAAGTTCGCTTTTTGTTTCAGCTAGAAAATCCCCCCCATTGTAAACAGACCCCGAAATCTTCTCAAGTGATATATGTATTATATAGATAAGATATGGCATTTAGTTGTGTCATCATCTAACTTTGTTTTGGCATTTAAAACTAAAAACTAAAACTTTGTAAGCACAGGTTTATTTATTTAATGAAACTAAAAGTTGATAAACAACTTTTGTGCAAATATTTGAGGGCTTTCTTAGGCATATTTCTATTTTATTTATAAAGATTTCAACTTGGTTGAAACAATTCTATATATAGATGAGTTCAGAAATGCATTGAAGAGGGGTTTCAGCATTAATTTATTTATAAATATGTATTTAAAATACAAATTCTTTGTAACCTCTCAGCTAGCTTGTTTATAAACCAAGAATGAAACCGTATCAGACTTCTGGCTGGTTGGAATTGTAATCATAGATGACTTTCCTTCTGGCATACCTTATTCTTTTCTAGTTTCCTTCAACAAAAATAAATATCTCAACTTAAGGTGTTTTCTTACACGCTCTCAATGCCATATTTTCAAGACCTTTAAGCTTTGTGCAAATAAATAACTTGTACTTCGATAGGGTTTGTGTTTATCATTTAAGTTTCTTAGTTTATTGCCTAGACTTTCGCATTTTCTGACTGCACTTTGCAAGGCTAATGTGTGACTCATCATTGCAATCTGTCAATTTTAATCAAACAAGCACACAGCCAAGTGCTTTATGCACCCCCAATGAACCCACCCAATGAATGAATATTCCCCCGATATGCCCATATATATAATGCTCTTTTAATTGCCTCGCCATTATTATTTACGCCTGCTTTCTGTTTGTTTTTTGTGTTTTTTTTTTACTTTTTTGGTTTTCGTGTTTGGTTTTTTGCTTTTATTTGCGTGTTGATGATTTTTTGATGGTTTTGTTTTGATTTTTGTTGCTGGTCGACGTCAGCATTTGGTTGGTCGAGGTCCAGCCTCCGGCGGCAGTTTGGACCGATCTCTCGACTCTCCAACAGAGATAGCGTTGTCAATTTAGCCAATTTTTTTGGGGAAAACAAAGTTGAGTTTTTATTTAAAAATTTATTTTATGCCTGAATTAATTTTTTTGGAAAAGTTTGGACTAAACAAAGCAAAGTTTAAAGGCCATAAAAAAAGAGAGGTAACTAAACTACATTTTCTTATTTTACTTTCGGTTTTTGAATTGAATTTTCACGCTGATATTTAGGGGGTATTCCTTGGTTAATATATGAGTTACTTAGCAGGAATACTGAACACTGATGAGGACAAACTCGTGGCTTTCTTCATAAATAAACAGCTTTTTCGTTTTTTTTTTAGAAAATATTTTAATAATTATTTGCCTTGTCTAATTTGATTTTATAATTGGCTAAAATGATATAACACTAGAAATTTGTGATTACTTAAATCTACATATTTCCAAACTCCTAAATTTTATTAGATTTTAAGCCTCTTCTTAGCTCCTTCTAACCAGAGGGATTCCCTTCCTTGAGGAGGCATACTTTTTTAGTTTTTTTAGCTAGACTTTCTTGTGATCGATCGATGGTGGGCACCACCGGCAAGAGTCAACAAACGCCGCATAGCAAATGACTAAAGAGGAGGGTGGTGGTGGTGGTGAGGGGAAGAGACATGCCGAGGCGACTCGTTTAGACTCTGCAGACTTTGTACTTTGCCCCACTGAACTTTGGACCTTCGCAACGAGGCGAGCGGCAAGCCAAGCCAAACTGAAACTGAAACGGAATCGAGCGGAGCACAAAAAAAATGATTCTCTTATTTTTTGTATTATTTATTTATTCATTATGATGTGAGTGTTGTGTGTGCTGTGTGTGTCTTCTTGTATTTTCTTCAATTCAAAAAAAAAACATGGCAATTCGGTTGCTCTCGGCGTTCCGGTCCGGTCCGGTTCGGTCCGGTTCGGTCCTTCTATTTATAATGATTATTTTTAACCGAATGCGATTTCTGACTGCGCAAATATTTTTGGCGAAAAAAACACACCCCCCCTAAGCACCTTCAGTCACTCATTTAATTCGATTCAAAAGCGTCCTTCACCTTAGCCCTGAGCGGTTACTGTCTGTGAGAGGTCAGCAAGCAATGAACTTTAAGCAAAAAACGTTTTAAATATTAGATTTTTGCTTAAAAAAAAAAGGGGTGTTATTAAATATAATCTGTATTATCCAACAGATTGAAGATTAAATTGAATAATAAATCCAGCTTCGCATCAGATATCGATTTAGTATTAGTCTTAGCCTGCCCAAGAACTGACCTTGGCCAAGTGCCAAAGAAATGGATCCCCAAAAAAAAACAAAGCGTTAAGACTTGAAGTGAGGGAATTGATTGGTTACAAAGATAAAGCCACCTGCTGTGTGATTAAGTTGAGGACAATGTCACTGGAATGAAGTAACGCCTTATCGCCAGATGCCTCAAATGGGGTCTATATACTATAGATATGATACCAGCGGGTAATTGGCCTAATAAGTATGTTGCCAGCATTACTGGCAGCATTCGTAATTTCACAATATTTTACCACCTGCTTTGAAATTCCAATCTCTTTGTCCCACACTTGAGATTGGAGATTGGAGGAGATTGTCCAGCATTCTTTAGATAAGATTGGAGCACAGCACACACTCTGGGACTTTCCCAGTCATGGGCTTGATTTTGATTTGGTTTCCTTATCTGGAGATTTGCTAAATTTAAATATTTTGTTTTATTGATCATTATTATCATTTATTTTGCAGGTGTGCGTAATCACCGATAGGCAGTACACCTTCGCCCAGATGCGCGATGCCAGCGCCGCCTTTGCCGTGCGCCTTCAGACCCAATTTAAGCTCCACAAGCCCGATGTCCTGGCCATCTGTCTGCCCAATCTGCCGGAGTATCCCATTGCCACGCTGGGCGCCATCGAGGCGGGTCTCACGGTGACCACCATGAATCCCATCTACACGCCGGGTAAGTTTCATGGCCCTGCTTTATTCTTTTCTTTATTTCTAGCTTAAAAATGCCAATGATAACATACACTTGATACCAGAGACTTGTTTGTGGCGATAGCAATTGAATATTCTATAGTTTTTGCCCAGATAACAACTAACAACTAACAACAATAGTTGAACAGTAAAAGTAGTAAAAAAAGAGGAATCAAAGTTTTAAAAATTCATAACTTTGCCAAAAACTCATTAATTTCGATTTGACATTGCTAGATCGATAGCCCTGCTAATTCTGATCAAGAATAGGGTCGAAAATGACTCCTTCCCTGAATAAATCATATATAAAGCTAGGGAAGAGTATAATAATTCTTTTAGTTTCTGTTGATAAATTATTATTATGGGTGGCAGAGAAATTATTCTCGAATTAATGGCCTGCATAAAGACCAAGGTTCAGCGGAATATATTTCCCATTTATTCCTGAATTATATTCCAACCAACTTTGTTTGCTCAGTAAAATGATCTTAACAAAAAAAACTAATCTAAAATTTTTACCTACCAAAACCCACTCTCAAAAAGCATCTGTTTTGAAAATGACTACCTTAATGCAAGGAAAATATATAATTTCATTAAAATTGTTGCTCTATTTCACCAAGTTTTAAAGGCTTTCCAAGTTATAGAATTTTTTTTTTATTTCACATTCCACAAATTCCGATAAACAACATTTATGGGGGGGCTGTGGCCCATATTTTCGTAGTTTTGACTTTCTTTTGACACCATTAAAACGTTTAGATATAGCAAATACCCTTTATAAAAGAGAGTAGATATAGCAAATACCCTTCATAAAATAGTGTTCCCTGCTAATTAGAGTGCGTCAAACGGGCGCCTTATCGGAGGCGCCTTTTGAGCTCATGTATATAGTTCCAAAGTCGAAAGATCGTCACTGATTTGGCTCCTTCTTCTTCTATTCCAGACGAGATCGCCCGCCAGCTGAAATTCAGCGGTGCCAAGTTCCTGGTGGGCACCGTCGCCGGCTTCCCGACCCTCAGCCAGGCCTGTAAGCTGGCCGGCAAACAGCTGCCAATTGTGGTGGTGAGGACCAGCCAGGAGGATGCCCTGCCGGAGGGTGCCATCGATTTTAGCGAATTGATGAGCACACAAAATATCCGATACGATGACCTGCAGGCCCCCAAAGAGGCCACCGCCAACGATCTGGTCATTCTGCCCTTCTCCTCGGGCACCACGGGTCTGCCCAAGGGCGTGATGTTGTCGCACAACAACATCACCAGCAACTGTGAACAGGTGCAGGCCTCGCTGCCGCTCGACCTCACCGGTCCCCAGGATACTCTGCCCGCCGTCTTGCCCTTCTTTCACATCTACGGCCTCACCGTGGTGATGCTCTCCAAGCTGGGCCAGGGCTGTCGGCTGGCCACCATGCCCTGCTTCAAGCCTGATGACTTTATGCGTTCCCTGGACCAGTACAAGGGCAGCATCCTCAACCTGGTGCCGCCGATTGGTAAGTAATAAGAGAGGGCTTCTTCGATCATCAAACTAATAATTCTCGTATTTTATTTGCAGCCCTCTTTATGATCAATCACCCCAAGCTGACGCAAGAGACGGCGGCCCATCTCAAGGTGGTGATGAGCGGAGCAGCTCCCATTGGCCAGCACGATGTTGAGCGTTTCCTGAAGAAGTGAGTAAAAATACATATTCCAAAGGAACTATTCCGCAGATAGTTTAATGCTGCCTCCCTCTGCAGATTCCCGAAGACGATCTTCAAGCAGGGCTACGGCATGACCGAATCCTCGCCTGTGGTCCTTCTAACGCCCGATGGCAACACGCGCAACGCCTCCACCGGAGTTTTGCCCGGCAGCACGGAGGCCAAAATCGTGCCCCTGGACGGCAACGATACCAAGGGCGTGGGCCCAAAAGCCACCGGAGAGCTGTGCATCCGTGGACCCCAGGTTATGGCCGGTTATCTGAACAACGAGGAGGCCAATCAGGTCACCTTTTATCCCGGCAACTGGTTGCGCAGCGGCGACGTGGCCTACTACGACGAGGATGGCCTCTTCTATATCACCGATCGGATGAAGGAGCTGATCAAGGTCAAGGGATTCCAGGTGCCGCCAGCCGAACTGGAGGCGGTGCTGCGCGATCATCCCAAGATCCTGGAGGCGGCCGTCTTTAGCATTCCCCACGAACTTAACGGCGAGGCGCCGCGCGCCATTGTGGTGCTCCGGCAAGGCCAGGAGGCCACTGCCGAGGAAATTGCCGCCTATGTGGCCGAGCGGGTGGCACACTACAAGCGGCTCGAGGGCGGCGTCATCTTTGTGGACGAGGTGCCCAAGAATCCCACCGGCAAGATCCTGCGTCGCGAGCTCAAGCTAAAGTTCTCCGATTGAGAGCGGTGGCATCTCCATAAGATATATTCCTTGTGATTTCTGTTCGTATCTTCCTTTTTTTTTTTGTGAATGTTAGTCTCAACTAGCGGCAGGGCAGGAATCTCTGCTCGAGGCCATAGGAACCCATTTATGTATATGCTATGGCCATCAATGTTGGTCCTGGAAGCGGGACTGGTTCACACATTGCATTTAACACTTCGAAAATACTTAGTCCGTAGGCGTAGAGATAGGTCTCGATTAGTCGCTCGATTGGTCCATAGTTGGTAAGCGTAGCTTAGGCAGCAGTTAGCCGTTAAACCGATGTTAGCCACACACTATATACTATATACCATATCCCCCGAAATGCGTGTGACCCTTGATTAAAACTTACTGACGACCCCAATGGATATTTTACAGGTTAACATTGACGATATTACCATATTCCCATTATACTTATTATTTTTTTTGCCTAGTACCCTAAGAATTATCTGTTTGTTAATCGTATTGTAAGCGGCGGCATGCCATGTCTAAATATATATATTTACTTTAATATTTGCATGTACGCCATGATGTTTGATAATAAAGACAAAATGAACTATTAATTACAAAATTGTCTCGACTAAATTATTTCATTATTTTGTTAGATTTTTTTCGGCAAATGAGCATCACTGGCGTGAAGTGTGATGTCATTTTAAGCCAACAGAGTGTTATAGCTAAATGCGCATCACTGGCAGTTAGTGAGATCCCATTTTCTCCCAGCAGAACTTTATAGCTAGATGCGCATCACTGATGGACATCGTCAAAATCAAGCAAATTCCTTAATTTTGGGTCTCAGATACCAGGCGAACAGAAGTGAGTAGATGGATGACAAGCAGAAATTGTTTAGCCAAGTTTCGAACCTTTGAGATTTGAAATTTAGCCGAGTTTGCAACCATGTGATCTAAATGGTTGAAGTCTTCGCTTAGTTTTAGACTAAAAAGGTTCGAAATTTGTCTAAACAATTTCTGCTTGTCATCCATCTACTCACTTCTGTTCGCCTGGTATCTGAGACCCAAAATTAAGGAATTTGCTTGATTTTCTCGATGTCCATCAGTGATGCGCATCTAGCTATAAAGCTCTGTTGGGACAAATTTGAATCTTACTAACTGCCAGTGATGCGCATCTAGCTATAAAGCTCTGTTGGGACAAATTTGAATCTTACTAACTGCCAGTGATGCGCATTTAGCTATAAGGCTCTGTTGGGACAAAAGGGCTTCTCACTGAATGCCAGTGATGCCCATTTAGCTATACGTTATGTTGCGACAAAATTCCAGTCTTCCCGAAAAACCATTCAAAGTCTAGAAGGTATTTTTTTAAATTTATTTATTTACGACAAAATACACAAAATTTTAGATTTGATTTATTTAGGTTTTAGCTTTTAGTTTTTCTCTTAGTTCTTCTTCGGTTTGCCGTTGTTCATCTTCTGTTTCTAATGCTGCTGCTGCTGTTATGATTCTTTTTTGCACACTGCGTTTACAATTAAAGTTACGTGCACTTAATATACAATATAAAAAAAAATATATATATATGTGTGTGAGTGTGTGTGTGTTGTGTGTGCGCTGATTTATTTATTCCGGCTAGGAATAGTGCTTAAACACAAATTAGTGTGTTAATTACTCTAGCGAAATGAGAAAAGGAAACTGGACTTGAAAGACGCGATAAAAAATTGCTTTAACTAAATGCCAGTTAAATGTTAAATATAAATAACAAAATTGATTTCATTCTTTTTCCTTTCTTTTGTTGTTGTTAATTTTTTTTATAATTTTTTCGTGGATTTTTTGCTATGAACTAAACAGTGTAAGAGTAAAGTACAAAAAATTGTTAAATGCATAAATATATTCGTGGGTATCAAAAAATAAAGTGACAAAAATATATATTATAAAGCGAGACAGATTCATATATATGTTTATATATATATGTATGGTTACATAGGACCTCGCCGAGTCAAATAACAAACAAATGTTTATAAAGTCATAACTTTGAATCAATTTCTTATAGCTTTTTTTTTGTGCAGAAACTGAAGTCAAGAGTCCGCTTGTGTGTGTATGTGTGTGTAGTGTGAGTGTGTATTTTTTGTATTTTTTTTCTTTTGGAAGAGCGTTAACTTCAGAAGAAACAGTGTTGTAATGCCTCCAGCTATCCAACTATCTCTCAAAACTTTAGCTTTACCAATGAATCAATGGGGTTAACTATGGCAAAATTTGGCATATATCTTTTTTTTTTAATCAATACAATCAATAAATATATCAAACTTAAAAAAAAACTATCAGCAAATACATTTTCTTGGTCAAATTCAAACAATTTCAAAATATATGGCACCATTTGCTAAATAAAATAAGGAAAACAGAGTTTGAAATCATGAAAATGCCGATTAAAATATATCATTAACATTGTTATTGATTTTAATTTGGCTTTGTTTCAGCATTGTCTAGAATATGCATCATAAAATTGAATAATAATTAACTGATAATGCGATTTCTATATAAACTCTGAAATGAAATTCAAATATTGCACATTTCGTAATCGATATTTGGTTGCAAAGCCTTCAGTTGGTTTGATTATTGGTTGCACAAGTTTTGGGGTATAGCTTATAGGTTCTTCCTTTCTCTCTCTTTGTCTTTGGCTCTTCGTTTGCATATGGATTTCACTTTTAGTTTTGTGACAGAGGCAGTAGTTGTAGTTTTTGTTTAAAAATTCCAGAAAAATGCAAAAAGAAAAGGCCAAAGACAGAGGGAGAGATAGATAGAGTACTTATTTTGAGATACAACTCTGTTGGAAAGCTACTCTTTTCTGGTGATGTATGTATAAGGTATATATGTATATATAGTATATAAATAGTTTGGTAAATAAATAGCTAACACTCTTTGCTTAAATGGTTTGCGCTTTAAAGTTATACAAATTTCACGTTGATTACTTTGTTCTTATTGGTTATCGGTAAATCGATTTATCGTTTTCGTTTTCGAGAGGAAAAGGCCACAAAATGTATAAACTTTAGCTGAGATTAACGTTGGTATTTTGCGTTTGTGTTAGTTTAGCTTTTTGTTTGTTTTTTGATTGTTACGCGGGCAAACATCACACACACACACACACACACATCAGCACACACGCGTGTGTGTATATGCATGCATATACATATACAATATATATAAATATATAATATCGGAGTACATTTTGCTACGTTCGATTGCAATTCAAACATCGAGTTTTCGAGCATTAAATAGTTTCGATAATCGATCTTTGCTGCTGTCTCGTATTAACAAACGCCTGCTTCCACTCCCTATTTCTCTCTCTGTCTCTCTTGTTCCAGCTCCATGCTATCCTGCGACTCCCCTTCAGCTCCTCTGCCGTTTATTTCCTGTTTCCGGTTTACAATTCCTTTGCGCTGCGTTACGTTGTCATTGCCATATGCTGGATATCATCCCATTCCATTAGGTTTCACGCCTTGGCCCCTGGGATCTTGGAGAGGACCTTGGACAGATCCACTCCGGTCAAAGCGTTAATCGATGGCGGCAGCTGGGCCACCAGGCGGGTCACATCGTTGGTCACATTATCGTTGCCGCCAATCAGCACAATCTCCTCCGTCTTGGCCAGCGGGGCAGCCACCTCGGCGGCAATCTGTTGGGGTTAAAATGGATAGTGAATTATCCTGGATTCTGTAATAAACCAATTGCCTACCTTGGGCAGCGATTCGAGGACTATGTTCATAATGGCAGCGTCGCCGTACTGCTTGTACACATGCGCCTTCATGCGCATCCTTTCGGCCTCCGCCTTGCCCACCAGCTCAATGGCATGGGCCTCCGCCGAACCGATCTTACGGATGCGCTCCGCCTCGGCACGGGCACTCTCAATGGTCTGGCATCTGGAATTGATATAAAATATGGATAAGTAGGGTTGCTATTTCCAAGGAGATGGCTAAATACTTACTGCTTGGCCTGGGCCAGAGTCTGCAAACGGAACGCCTCCGCCTCGGCGGGCAGCTTAACGGTTCCAGTGAGCTCCCTATCCTTGCGCTGCACCTCCTGCGACTCAATCTCGATCTGCTTGCGACGCTCCACGACCTCAATTTGGATCTCCTCGTTACGTATCCTCTGACGGATCTTGGCCGCCTGCAATTCGTAGGCCAACTGCGACTCGGCCTTGGCAGTGTTGATCTCCTGATCGAAATTGGCCTTCTGCAGCTTGTACATTCGTGTATTATCCTCGATTTTCGTGTCCGTCGAGTACTTAACATCCATGGCGCTCTTCTCGCACTCGGCCTCCCTTATGCCGGCATCCCTGTTGGCCTCGGCCACACCAGCATCGGCATCGCGCTTGACCACAGCGGTCTGGGCCTTGCCCAGCGAGGCCAAGTACTGGACATCATCGTAGACATCCTTGATGGTGAACGAGAGGATCTCGATGCCCATGCGGCCGACGTCAGGAGCGGCGACTTCGCGGACCAAGGCCGCGAATTGGTCGCGGTCCTTGTACACCTCTTCGACTGTAAGCGTTCCTGCAAGGACACAAGGGAAATGTGGATTATAATTTATTTTCGGATTAATTTCAAAGGAGTATTTAAAGAGAGATTGTAAACCAACCATTTTTTAGATAGGAAAACTATTTTTGCTTAATTCTTTTCATCATTCAAGCTTTAATTTATAATTTAATGTTTTATTTTTAATCGTTTATAATTATAATAAAAAAACACACACATCATATATCAAAACAAGGTAAAATAGGTTATATCTGGGCTATATAGCTTTACAATTCCATTTCCAAAGCACGTTCCCAGAGAACACCTTGCCGCCACACGTACTACTTGCGAATTTCAAGTTGATTTAATCATCGTTTTGCCAAGTGCACAAAATATGTAAATGTCAACGATAAGGGTTGAATATATATATCCAGATATATGTATATATAAGCTACCCTGTCGCCCTAATAATTAATCGATGATAGATGACCTTACCGACTGACCACCAGCGAGGTGACGCCCACTATCAGGGCCACCTTGAAGACGCCCAACCAGACATCGGACATGGTGCCGCCGGCCAACTAATGCCTCTACCTCTGCCAGCGGTGGCTACTTATTTGGAACCAAAAACAGCCACTATCGGTGGCAGGTAGAACATGGGAAAGATAGCAGAAGCAGCACCTGTCCAGATACTCTATCTAGATTTTAATTAAATCATTTTGCGCGATTATATTTGACGTCATCTGGCGCAGTCTTATCGCGGATAACACTTATCACTATGTAGTGGCGTCACACCATAAAACAATTAATAACAATAAAAGAAACCGGGTTTCAGATTGATTATTAAATATAATTAATATAAAATTCAATCAATATAGCACTTGTTTATAGTTTCACATCGAAGGTCAAGTTCAGTGTTTGTTGTTTGTTGTTATTAAATTAACAAATAAGCTCGGCTCGACACGCGATTGAAAATAGCGACCAGACCCTCCGGCGATGCGCCCACAACTGACAGCTTGAGCTGTACGGAGACTTGGATTCCGTTTCGGGGAATGGCAATGTAATGGTTGTGGAAATGGAAATGGGAATCGCCTTGAGACCTCTCTCGAGCCTCTCGTAAACTGACACTAAACTATAGGAAACTATAACAAACTGTAGAATAACTACTGCCTCTACGGGTTCGATGAGCCCATAAACCCTCCTCCCCGGCTCGAGTCTCGGTCTCTCACTCGAGTTATGTTTAATTAAAAGCTTTAGATTGGCCATCAAGGTCGCAAATCGTATAGAACTCTACACAAGTTATAGTTGTGCACACACTTTGGCCATATTTTCTCAATTGAGTTTCGTATTTCACAGGAAAAACAAAAACAGAGGGAAAGCTGGCTTTGAAGCCTGAGAAAATACTGGGAAATATATCTGAAATATCTATCTGAGACACCATTAGGCATTTGAGAAGGGAATTCATTCGATTTTCCTGTGATTTATTAACCATAATCTCACACAAACTTGTTTCTCAACAGCCAATAACGTTCTGGTCTTTCTGGCCACTACTAATCGATCATATATTGTAATATATATGCAGATATTAATCATGCCAAGCACATATTGTAATTCACACTTATTACTCACAATTATCGACATAAAGTGACTATTAAATATGGATATGGTTTCCTCTCGTATTGAAAATTAAGCGGGCCATTTCCAAGGCCACAAACAAGGTTGGTTTTTAAGTGAAAACCTAGCTGGGAGGGGTCAAGGAAGAAAACACGTAAAGAAGATTGAAAATGGTACCAGAATAAGAAAGTTTTCTTACAAAAATATGTAATAAATTTGTTATATATTTATTATATATTTTATTTGTAATATTTAGATATAATAAGCTTATAAAAATGAATACAAAAAAGCTTTTCCAAGATTTAAGTCTTAAATCTGATTTTTTAAAACTTTAAACCATGAAAATAATTATATAATAAAATTGTAAAATATACAAAATTCTAAATAAAAATTCTGTTAAATAAAATAAATTAAACAAACAAAAAAAAAACACATCCAAGGAGGCTGTGGTTTCTCTCCTCCGACCATCCCAGTATGCCAACGCCCCAAACTTCTGGCCAACTGTCATTGTGCTCCGACTGGAGCTTAGCTCTCAGTCTCATTATCCACTCCGTTTCTAACGCACGCACACCTCCATATAAATTGTCCCTTCATTATCAAAAAAAGTTGATATATATTCGTTCGTTCTACTATTTGATGTCTCGAGCAAAAAACAAATTGAATTCCTTGTGATTTCTGGAAAACAAGAACTGGTCACAGCTCCTTTCCCCTTTGGTGTTCGGTTTTCGGTGTTCGATTCTCGATTCTCAATCATCGCCCGCCACCCATCGGTCGCCATTATGATTGCCTCGCTGCGGCGCCAACATGGCGGCGGTCGTGACTTCCTGCAGGAGAACAAGCAGCGGGTATCCAATATGGAGGCCAATGGACGCTGCCTGGCGGCGGCCAGTGCCCGCCGTGTACCGCTGTGGCGTCCAGTGGCCCTTCACTATACGGAAAAGGTGCGTCCGCATGTCAACCTTGGTGGCCAACGACGACCGAGGCAGGGCCATGGGGCAGCAGCAGCTACTGAACTGCGCAGCAGCGGTTTGGCTCAGCCCTACATGGGATCAGTGCCGGGAGCCGGTGTTAAAAAGAACACGATAATTCCACCCTGCAGCCACGAGCTGAACAGGCGAAGGCAGGCGGAGCAGCAGGAGCAGATACGCCTCCAAGGCGGCTGGGTGGATCCACGGCGCAAAGAGCGACCGGTGAAGAGGTGCTGTCACCAGGCATGCCTATGCCATCAAGGGGCAGAGGTGAGCTTCCTCTATTCCTTTATTTCCATTTCCATTTCCATTAAAATGGAGATAATTTTTTGTGTGGACAGCAGGTTCCCGTTCCTGTTTCGCCACCAAACAGGCAGGGCGAGGGTGACCAGGTCGACCGGTTATCCTCATGCCCCTCTATGGTTTCAAGGGCTTCCCAGAGGGAGGAGAATGTTGAGGCTCCCGAGGCACCGTTGAGTGCCAGGAGTAGTGCCTCTGCCGCGACTCTCAAAACGAAAAGATCTGTCTCCCAAGAGAGCAATCGCTCGAATGTCACAGTCAAGTCCAACATAACGGTGGCCTCCACCAAGACCAGCGCCTCCAAGCAGAGCAGCGCCTCCAAGCAGACGGTCGCCTCGAAGAAGAGCCAGTTGAGTCTCAAGTCGAGATCCATGGAGGAGATGCCACCGCCAGAGTATAAAAATCGGAAGCATCACCATTACCACCACCAGCAGAATCAGCCATATCCCCCGTCTGAGCCCCAGGGTCAGGAGCCCCAGGGTCATCGGGACTATGACGGCGGCTACACACCCCTCACACCAGCCCAAAGGGAGGCCATGCGCGAGGATGCCCAGTTCAAGTACGGGAAACTAATGGAGGAGTACAATCATCTGCCAGTATCGGCGCCCACTTTGCGGGTGCGCAGCCGAAGGATTGCCATCGAGAAGCAGCTGGATGAGCTGGACTATGCCATCAATATGTTCGATCAGCCGCATATGGATGTGTATTATCAGCGCTAGTTAAGGACACAACAACACACGCACTCGTTATTCACTCATTTCCAAATTATGTTGTTGCCACACACGCACACACGCGTACACTACACTCTAAATCTAAACTAAAGACAAATCGAAGACTAAACAAACATTACTCAATGACACAGCTTAGTTCTAGCACTGCTGCCTGAACCTAAAGAAAACTAAAAACAAATGAGAAACAAAATCTACACCTAAACCTTAGAAAAGATATATCATACGGATGTCAAATATCAAGAAACTTTGTGCGGCTTGAAAGAGAGAGACCCGATATTCATTAAAAGCAATGTATAAAAAGTATTTCCCTATCTTTTTGATTTTTTTTAGTAAAAAAAAAGCTATGGAAAACTTACAGGAAAGGAGGAAAATATAGTAAATCCTATAATCCATTTCACACAGAAATATATAATATATTATTTAATCTTATAGCTTTGCTACACCCAAAAGTATGCCAAGTTGAATCTTTAAATTTCTATCTGAATCTTTAAGATATTTTAGGGGGGGGGCTTTCCCAAGTTTCTTTGCTAAGAGTATTTATTATAAATTATTGCTTTTAATGGCTAAATAACTAGTTAAGCAATAAAACTCAAAATTAACATAAAAAGAAAGTTAAAATCAAAGCTTGAAGTTTGCAATTAAATTGAAAATGGATTATAAACTGGCAAAAAATGCATTCATTTTATTTCGAAATACTGTTTTGTGTTCAGAAAATATTGAGATGAATTTTTTTATTAAAATAAATAAGAAACTGTATTAAAATTTTTGAAAGTTTCAAAGTTTTGTTATAAAGACCGATAAAGAAATATTACAAAATTAAATACAATTATTTATAAAGTATAAAAGAGAGTTATATTATACAAATTGTTATGTTTTATATGAAAATATAAATTTAACAAATTTCTAACTGAAAAAACAGATTATTTTGAAAAATTGTAATAAATGTTGTGATAATGTTTGATTCATTTTTCATACGTTACAAAAATGTAAAGTATATATTGAATATATATAAAGTTTTTTAACATTAAAACTTGACTAAAAAATTATCATCAAAATTACCAATTTTGAAAAGGTTTGCAAGATCTTTTTTAGCTTATGTCAGGGACCAAGATCCTTTGAGGCTTTCTAAGGATCTTGATCTTGAGATGGGCATGCCTTAAACTTATATTTATATTTTTTTAAACAAAGAAAATGGAATCCGCACACTCACCCAATATGGCGCGGAGGTGTCCCTCGAGGGTCTGCAGGATTGTCTGCTTGATCTCCTTGACGCTCTTGCCCAGGAATTGCTCGGATGCAGTGCCTAGGAGCTCGTCGGCCTGATGGTGGAAATAATAAACATTCATCATCTGTTCGTGTGTGTGCGTATTGTGGGTGTGTGGCGTGTGTGTGTGTGTAGGTGTAGGTTTTTGTTTTTGTTTTTGTTTTTGTTTGTGTATCCGTGTATAGATTGGTGTGCATGTGTGTGGAATAGAATTTCGCAGATTCGATTTCGATAATTCCATTGTTTTCATTTTGATTTCGGATAATTTTGATTAATTGTTGGTTTTTTGTTTTTATTCAATATTTTTGATATTTCACCCACACACACGCACATGCACACGCACACAGATAGGGCGACAGAGAGATATATATATATATATATAGAGTATATATGTATATAGAGATATTGAGCGATACATGGAGTTTAACAGCAGCAACCAGAGCAGTAACGGTACATAGTAGTAACGGTAGCAGTAACAGTAGAGCAGTTTTTGGGGTATTTTTTTTCGATATTTTTTGGGTATTTTTTCAATTTTTTAGTTTTGGAAATGAATGCATGTGTGTGTGGTTTTTTTCGCATTTTTTTTTGTTGATAATTTTAGTTGATATTTCGTATACAGTTACAGTTAGTTTTGCGGATTAGTTGTATTTTTTTTATGATGACGTTGAACGATCGGTCGCAAGGTTTTTGGTCGATTTTTTTGGTTTTTTTTTTTGTTGTGGTGGTGAAAAGAAAGTAGAGAAAAAAGAGAGTAGAACACAGAGAGATCAACAAGGTTTCATAATTGTTTTCTTTTTTTTTAATATCTTAATATTTTCTTTTTTTTAATATTATTTAGCAGACTGTACTTTTCTTCTTCTCCTTCTTCTTCCTCAGCTTCTGATGATGATGATTGAATGACTTTTTTTGATTAAAAAACATTGACCAAAAACAACACAAAAAAAATACAAAAAGAAACCAAGAAAATCTGGGGAAAAGCCACTAATGAAAGCGTAAAGCATGCAATTTAGAAAAACATGGAAAAAATATAAACAATAATTAATATAGTGTAATGGAAAATGTAATATGATGTGTGTGTGTGGGTGGTTGGGTGGGTTAAAGGTGCTTAAAAAATGCAAAATTGAAACCAGGCAAAACACAAGATCCAAAATCGATGGTTAAATCAAATAAATGCAATAATAAACATACCTCGTCGTTATTATAATCGTTATGCTTATACGAAGATGACTGCAAAATCGAATGGGGAAACGATTAAGTAATGGGAACAAACATAATTTTGAGGCAGTCATAAAAAAATCGATCATAATTGCGACCAAACTAATCAGAATCAGTGACTCTGAAGTGACTATGAAGTGCAGAGTTTTTTTTATTTAATAATTATATAAATTAATTTTCTATAATTTATTAATTTTGGTGCTGCATTCTCGGATTTTTTTTGTGAAAAGTGCATATATATAGCAACAATGTGGAAGTTTTTATAGAATCTGAATATGCAGAGTGAATATAATCTTTAATTCGATTAATGTCCACTGATTTACATAGAGAAATGGTTTAAGGATCTAAAAAATCAGTGCTGAAATGATTAATCCTTTGAATGATCTCATGAAAACGAAGAAAATTTGATTAGAGAAGATTTGATAAATAGAAACGGGGTAAAATGTTACAAAATAGGGATTACATAAACAGATACTAAAAATATTCAGATAATGAATTGATTAAATGATTTACATGGGAAATCGAATTAGAAATTAAACTGTCCGTAAAACATTCAGTTCGATGTCAAAACTGTACTGTCCCAAACACAATTTCAGGAAATTAATGAACAAAACCTGAGAAACAAAGAGTGCAAACTATAAATTTAAAAAACATAACCAAGTTGAGATCCTAGAAAAAAAAAACGATAAGAAATCTAGCAAATAAAGGGACAAACAGGAGCGCGGGTGTTTTGATGATTTCTAATACGTGGTGCTAATACTCAAATATTTACTATATTTTTTTAGAAAACTAATGTCTACGTGGGGAGATCGCCGGGATGGATGATCGCAACTTACTTGGCGGTGTTCAGATTGAGAGCACTTGCTAGGCTAAATAGGCATTCGATGGGAATGGAGGTTGGATTACTTGGGAGTCGGGCGGAGGGGGGAGGGAGGGGAGATGTACAAATAAGAGCCAAACATTGGATTAAGATAAGTTCGATACGGATCGGTTATAGATACAATATGTAACTAGGTGTTCAGGGCTGCCAATTTAAAAAAATTATATTTCTTTAACTATATAAATTTCTGGTTATTTCTCTCAAAGGGCAGCACTGAACGGAAAGACGGGGTGGGTGGGTTGGTGCAGGCAAGGATACAAACTCTCTACATGCCTCTAATATCGGCCAGGAATATAATGATATAATCGAGCATTACCAACAAATCTTGCATATATATGGTACTATATACTTTTTACTATATGTAAAACGGAGAACTCAAAAACAAACTCGGGCAAGCTTCAATCACTTTCGCTCAGATTCTCGGGGGTGCAGAAGAGAAAAGGGTTGCCAAGGTCAACCAAAGTCAGGGGGAATATCTATAGATATCGCTAGAGGGGATCGTACCTTCATAATCTTGCACTGGGCCACTCCGGTGACCGTCAGCGGCACACCCTGGGCGGTCTCCACATTCTCGCACATGGGGTTCAGGGTCATCACGTTCAGGGACAGCCTTTGGACATCCGTCACCAGCCACCAGGCCCACGCCCAACCACCCACAATGGTTCGTTTCTTCGTAGAGCCACAGCAGCCACCTGGAAGGAAGAGGGATAAAAAAGGGATTAAAAATCTAAAAAAGAATGGCACTTATTGAGCTTAAGATACAAATGTATCTATATCTACATATCTATCTGTCTTCTCTTTTATTTACAACTTAAAAGATACCCCTTAAAAAGATAGTTGTACTCCTCTCGCAAGCTTTACTTCTTCTCTATTTACCTCTCTCTCTCTCTCTCGCTCCCTCTCATCATCAGGTTAAAGCCTCTCTTCTGTTATCATAATAATGCAAAGTCATGACGTCACACGCACAGTGACCCACAAAAAGGTGTTGCGGCTGTGTTACTCATTTTTTTGACACTTGACCAAATACTAAGAGTGAAAGCATTTCGCCAGCACTCTCTATGCCATGGTGTGCGTTAGATGCGTGATGTCTAATGTCTACGTGCCGGCAAACACGTCACAAAGTCCAAAAGTCAATAATTGAAGTCAAAATGGTTAGCAAATGGAAAACAGGAAGCAAAATTCGTTCTATTGTTTATTTACTAGGGGGAAAAACTAACGGAACATAGTCAGCTGTGTGCGGTCGAAAGGGCTTCAACTCTCCAACTCTCTTTTGGAGTGTAAAGAGAGAGAGAGAGAGAGAGAGAGAGAGAGAGAGAGAGAGCGAAAGAGGGAGAGCAGGAGCTATTTGCCATCGCGCAAGCGCGGCACTTCTTTCTTTCTTTCTTTCATTTCTTACCATTCCTTTCTTCCACAGCCTTCAGTTGGCCAGCGAAGTTCCCAGCGTGAGGTTGCCTCTTTGGAAGCTCAGCCCCCCCCCGCCCCACCACCGCCACAGTCGTCGAGTCGGAAGCGCGAACGCATGCGCAAAAAGAAAAGAAAGAAAGTGCCTACAGCAAACAGAGACACACACGCAAACTCAAGAAATACGAGTCAAAACAAACGAAACGAAACGAAGAACCGCATAGAATTTAATATTTTGTTGTTGTTTTCGCAAGTGTAAGTAAGTGTGCCAACCAAAAGAATCGTAAAAAAGAAATCAAAGCCTTGCCCAAAAAATCAAAATAAAGAAACGAAAAAGAATACGCACCAAAATTCTCAAGCCGGCAAACAGAGAAAGAAGCTTTCTCAACGAAAGTGATTCATGGCGCTCCTTCAGATATTTACTTTTGTTTTGTTTATATTTTTTTTGTATTGTGTTATGCATTTCTCTTTGCTTAGTGCCAATTGGGATATTTAGCAGCCTATTTTCAAATTAAAGAACAGCACAAAAAGGCGTTAAGCCATCTCTTGGTGGTTAAACCTTCTTCTTGTTTTTTTTTTCGTTTGTACCTTGAACTTGATCGCTGCCGCAGCTCATTCAACTCTAACAACCTGTTTGCAACAACAACAACAGCAACAACAACAAGTTTGTAATTGCTAAAAACAAAAACAAACAACCAAGAAAACAACAGCATCTAAAACTTACTAGACTTTGATTATGCAAAAGATTGGCAAAAGAAAATGTTTTTCTTTCTCTCCTTCTCTCTCTTAGACTCTCTTTCTCTCTTTTGGCTACTTCTTCTTGTTGTAAAGTTCAATAGAAACAAAAAAAAAACACCAGAAATACAGGGAAACTTCTATAGAAAGCAATCATCAATTTATCAAAAATTAGCCTCTTTTTGAATAAAATAAAAACATTTTAAATGCATTATTCTCAGTAATATATTTAGCTTTTTCTAGCCTAAAGTAATATTATGTTAAAGAGTGATTTTATTATAATTTTTCCAACTGTTTCTAGCTTCAAGCAAACTTAATAATTCCTTTTCTGCCAAAGTTCTAAGCAATTTTAAACAAAGAAAATATACATAAATATTATTGGATTAAATATTTGTTTTTGGCCTTGTCACTTATATTTTTTATTAATTTTTTAATCTATTAAAATGCTTCTTTTAAGGAAATTTTATTTTGTATATTTTTATTAGATTTTTAAATCGAAGAATATTTCTTTCTAACGAATTATTTTTATCCAAAAGCGGAATAATTTGATGTCCAAACAAATTTTAAAAACAAAATGAAATATTTCTATTAAATTCAAATAAAAATCTCTACTTCAAATAGAGTTGAAGGTGTCATTCGCAGAGGCTTGACTGTGCCCCTGAAACTGGTTGCAAGTGGAGTGGAGTGGAGTACGTGCGAGTGGCGAGTGTGCATCACAATTGTTGCATGCCGTTCGACCGTTCGAGTGAAAAGTTGCCCATCGTCGGCTTTTTCTCTATATATTTTTGGTGTTGTATTTTTGTATTTTTTTTTTTCGTTTTTGGGTGCCCAGTAGAGTTTTATAATAGAGTCTCGGGGAAAGATTTCACTTTTATGCGGGAGGCCCCTCAACCCAAGATGCTCGTATTACACCTCGGTTTCAGCCAATCGCACACCTTTCCATTTTTTTGGTTTTTTTTTATTAAAAGAAAACAAAAGGTGCAGCACGTGACGCGAAAGATTTATCAAAAGAAGTAGTTGGAAAATTAAAAAAAATGCCCATCAAATTATATATTCAAAGTCCAAATTACATTTTTTAATGATTGCTAAAGAGTGCAATATTATTTATGGTTGTAAAGCCACAAAACAAGGATGTTATTTTATTAGTTCAAATAATTCATAATATATTTTTAATATATGTATGTATAATTTTTCTCAATAATTGTAATTTGACTTTTCTTTTCGATTTACATGTAACTTAAAAATTAAAGTTGTAAAACTCACAACTTTTGCGACTTGCATTCAATTTACAAAACTATAAAAAAAGGGGACTGAAATCGGAGTTGGAATTGAAATCGGCATAACAAACAAATGCCACGATTACGAAATCGCCGCAACCAATGAATGAGGCGTGATTGAAATTCTGATCATGAAAATCGCACCCTATAACCCGGTTACATACGAGAAATGGTGTCCACTTTTCAAGTCTCTGTCTCTCTCTCTGGCTTTAACCCCAATATATATGTTTCCCCCAATTTTAATTTCCCAAAAAATTGTTTATTTATTGCAGTCACATAGCCACTGAAATTGGAAGTTGGCCAGCGCGCAATCGAGACACCAAACCCTCCTCCTCTGTGTCCCTGATCCCAGAAAATGAGCTCGGCCATTGTGGGAGCCGCATCCGCCATTGGCGGTGCTGTGACGGCGGCCACCAGCAACAGCTGGTTCATCCCCATGCTAATGGCAGCGGTGGCCTATTTCCAGTACGAGGAGATCATTGATCCAGAATCCAAGCCCAGCGATGTGGGTGGCGACGATATCTTGGATCACTACGACTTTATAGTGATAGGAGCTGGATCAGCGGGTGCCGTGGTGGCGAATCGACTCACCGAAGTGGAAAACTGGAATGTGCTGCTCCTGGAGGCTGGCGGCGATGAGACGGAACTCACCGATGTGCCACTGATGGCCGGCTATCTGCAGCTCTCCAAGATTGATTGGCAATACAAGACGGAACCATCGGGCACCTCGTGTTTGGGTGAGTGTGGAATATGTTTATGATATATATATTATTAATTAATATATATTCCCCCTATTTATCAGCCATGCAAGGAGGTCGCTGCAATTGGCCCAGAGGCAAGGTACTTGGCGGCAGCTCCGTCCTCAACTATATGCTGTATTTGCGTGGCTCCAAGCACGACTACGACAGTTGGGAGGCCATGGGCAATCCCAGCTGGTCCTATCGCGACGCCTTGTATTACTTCAAGAAGTCGGAGGATAATACCAATCAGTATCTGGCCAATACGCCATATCATGCCACCGGTGGTTATCTCACCGTTGGCGAGGCTCCCTATCACACACCGCTGGCGGCTAGTTTTGTGGAGGCGGGCGTCGAGATGGGCTACGAGAATCGGGATTTGAATGGTGAAAAGATGACCGGTTTTATGATTGCTCAAGGGACAACACGACGAGGCTCACGCTGCTCCACCTCAAAGGCCTTCCTGCGGCCGGCCAGGTTGCGTCCGAATCTTCACATTTCGATGAACTCGCATGTCACACGAATTATGATCGATCCCGTGACGAAGCTGGCCTTTGGTGTGGAGTTTGTCAAGGATCAGAAGCTCTATCATGTGAGGGCCACCAAGGAGGTGGTTCTGTCCGGCGGTTCGGTCAATAGTCCCCAGCTGTTGATGCTCAGCGGCGTGGGTCCCAGAAAGGAGTTGGCCAAGCATCGGATACCGCTGATCAAGGAGCTGAGCGTGGGCGAGAATCTACAGGATCACATCGGACTCGGTGGCCTGACCTTTCTGGTTAACCAGCCCGTTTCCATTGTGGAGAATCGTTTCCACACCATGTCCACGGTCCTGCAGTACGCTGTCTTCGGCCAGGGACCCCTGACCATTCTGGGCGGCGTGGAGGGCCTGGCCTATGTGAATACCAAATATGCGAATAGCTCCCTGGACTGGCCGGACATTGAGTTTCATTTCGTGTCGGGCTCGACCAACTCGGACGGAGGATCGCAGCTGAGGAAGGCTCATGGATTAACCGAGGCCTTCTACAGGGCTGTCTTTGAGCCGATTAACAATCGGGATGCTTGGAGCATTATTCCGATGCTGCTTCGGCCACGCAGCGTGGGCAACATCAAGCTGAGGAGCGGCAATCCCTTCGATTATCCCTACATCTTTCCCAACTATCTGACGGATGACTTTGACATGAAGACGCTCATCGAGGGCGTTAAGATTGCGGTGGCCTTGTCACGAACCAAGGCAATGCAGCGTTTCGGCTCCCGCATCTCAAGCATCCGCTGGCCGGGCTGCGAGCAGGTGCCCCTGTTCACGGACGCCTTCTGGGAGTGCATGGTGCGACGGTATACGTCGACCATTTACCATCCGGTGGGCACCTGCAAGATGGGTCCCTACTGGGACAAGGACGCCGTGGTGGATGCCAAGCTGAGGGTCTACGGCATTCGGGGACTGCGTGTGATAGATGCCAGCATAATGCCCAAGCTGGTCTCGGCCAACACAAATGCACCGGTCATAATGATAGCGGAGAAGGGCAGCGATATGATCAAGGAGTTTTGGATCAAGAATACCATCGTCTGAGAGGAGGAAAAGTTCGTAAAATAGAATAATACAGAGTAGTGTTAAGAGTGTGGGACCTGGTTCTTTACGATCTGATTTTTTTGGGTTAATTGAGGTTCTATTTGAGGCTCTTATTAATGCGAAATTAGTTTTCCTTCCTGGAAAATATAAAAAAAAACATTTGCAACTTTATATATACAAAACAAAAATCGAAGAAATCAGATCCTGAGAATAGGTTCCCATATCCAGTGAATGTCTGAGTATATGTCTGAGTTACCTAAATGTGTGTATAACTTTCTTTGAATGCCTTGTGTGACTCTTTGTAAATGTTTAATTTATAGTTTTATAGAAGCTTATAATTCTTCCGAAATTCATTTTATTGAATCCAGCTTCAGTCCCATATTTCCCAATATATATATATATGTTTTTTTTTTTATTAATTTTTAAGCATAACCCCCTCCCTGTGTTTTTATATAAATTATACTATATGTGAATGCAATACAAAGTAAAGAAATAATTAAAAGAAAGTTCTTTGTGGTTTCAATTTCTCGCAATTATTTTTTTTATGATGGAATTGCCTTTGATTAGGTATTTTGATAACTGTGATTATTGATTAGCTACGATAAAACTTAAATAACCTTCACGAGCTGTTAATTGCATTGATATCGAAAGCGTTATAAATCCATATAAATAAAAAAAAACATTAAAAGTAAAAGCTGTTTTAAGATTAAAAAAAATATATATTGTTTAGTTTTGTTTAAAAAATTAATTGCTTATATATTTTGTATGTTGTTTTTTATCAGCTGCTTGTATTTATTTTGGTAACTCTCATTTCTTTCGACTGACTTTTCATGAATATACAATATATTTGTGTATATTACATGTTTGTGTTTTTATGACTGGCAAACAATAAGCAAAGCAAAATATAAACAATAATGTACACATACAAAAATATTCGAATATATATTTTTAATGCATTTTAATTTAGTTAATAACACTTTATTTTATATGAATAAACAAACAAAAAAATTGGAAGCTTTAAAAATGTATTTTCGTATTGCCAATCTTAACAATTAAAACCATTTTTGCAAAATATCATAAAAGTATATAATTGATTTCATTGAGGGATACAAAAATATTGATTTTTTAGCAATAAATTAAGAAATATTCATATTTTGTTTAATTTATCAAAGAAAGAAATCGAAAAATTAATTAGTATTGAATATTTTTTAATAAAAACTGAAAAACAAATTATTTTTAGAGAATATAAATATATTTGTTTTTGTTTTTGATATTAAAAATCTTTAAAAATTAGTTAAATTAAAGTTTTCGATTTTTTCTATATGATTTTGTGACCCTCCTCCCCATAGAAACACCCCCAAGTTCTCACAATTTCTCTCCGTGTAGAAGAAATGTGTTTAATTTCGTTGATACGGTTATCGTTCGTGCGTCGTCCGGCCTTTAATTGTGGCTAAAAGTCGACCTGTTCGCGGTTACCGATCCCATTAGCGCGACATCAGTTGGAATTCGAAGATGGTTCACAAGCCACACAAGCCAACCCTGAGGCTCCTCCTGCTCGGATCTCTGCTGCTCTGCATGGGAGAGACGGCATCCTCGCAGTGGTTCACCGTGGACAGCAGTGGCCTGGGCATTACGCTTATGGAATCGGTGGCATTGGCCCTGAACAGCTCCAGCCTGGCGCTGGCCAACAATACCGCCTGGCCGCTGCAGCATGATCCGCTCCGATCTGCCGAGCCAGAGATTGAGACCTACGACTACATTGTGGTGGGTGCGGGCAGTGCCGGTTCCATTGTGGCCAGCCGGCTAAGCGAAAGCTGCAGTGTGCGGGTGCTACTGCTGGAGGCGGGTGATTTGCCGCCGCTGGAGTCCGAGGCGTTCACCCTGAGCGGTGCCCTGCATCACGACGCCCGGTACATGTACCTGGACGAGGCGGTGCCCAATCCGGAATGCTGTCAGGCCATGGCCGAGGGGCATGGCTGCTCTTGGTGGCACGGACGCATGATGGGCGGCACGGGGGCCATCAATGGGAATATCTTTATACCAGGCAGTCGGAGTAACTTTGAGAATTGGAATGCCACCGGCTGGCAGTGGTCCCAGGTCCAGGACACCTATCAACGAATGCAGGCTCGCCTCAATCTCTCCTATTTGGAGGCCAATCCCCTCAACCTGAAGCTATCCAGTGTCATTTACTCGGCAGCCGCCGAGTTGGGTGTGCCAAGGATGAGGCAGCCACTGATAGCAGGCGCTAGCTTTGGTTACACCCACCACGTTCCGGTGACCCTGAATGGCGGAAGGAGAGCCAGCAGCGGACGTCTCTACTTGGCCCAGGATGGAGTCAATAGGCGACCGAATCTGAAGGTGGTTCGAGGAGCTCGAGTGGAGAGGGTGCTGCTAAATCCCGAGGGTAACCAGGCCACTGGCATCACCTACTCTCTAAATGGTGAACAGATCTCTGCTTCCATCTCCTCCTCCTCCGGAGAGGTAATTCTGAGTGCTGGCACCATCAACTCTGCCAAGTTGCTCCTGCTCTCGGGCATCGGACCGCAGGAGGAGCTGAACAGCTGGAACATAACCGTCAGGCAGGATCTGCCGGTGGGTCATAATCTCCAGGATCATGGAATGTTGCCTCTGTTCTTGATTTTCGGTTCGGATTGCTCGGTGAATAGCACCAGGCTGCCCACAGAGAATCCCTATGGCCCTGTGTCCGTGGCCAAGTATCTGCTGGAGAGCCAGAAGGGTCCACTGGCCCAGGGCTTCTACATGATGGGCTACATCAACTCCCGGGCACCGCACAGCTCCCTGCATCAACCCGATCTCCATGTGGTGGCCCACACGCTGCTGCCCAAGGGAAGCTCGGGCAGCTTTGGCTACCTCGGCTTTCGCCCGGAATTGGTCCAGGCCCAGGCGGATATACTCAAGGAGTACGATCTCCTCCAGATCATGGGCTCCCTGCTGCAGCCCGTGTCGCGCAGTCGAGTGCGTTTAGCGAACGGCGGAACGGAGGCCAGCATTGAGAATCACTACGCCGAGGCGGCGGACGATCAGCAGACGCTGCTCCGATATGTGCGATATGTCCAGCGGTTGACCCGCACTCGGGCATTCCGCAAGTGCGGCCTTCGGCTCTGGCTGCCACCTGTCCAGGAATGCGATGCCCTGGCCCCCGATTCGGATGATTACTGGCTGTGCCACATCCGTTACTTTTATGTGGGTGCCTGGCACTCGGTGGGCACCTGCCGAATGGCGCCCAGGAGCCAACAAGAAGGGGAGGGGGAGACGGTACAAGGTGGAGTCGTGGACGAGAGGCTGCGGGTTTACGGTGTCCGAGGACTCCGTGTGGTGGATGCCAGCATAATGCCCCAGTTGTCGGCGGGCAATACCAATGGACCCGCCATGATGATAGGCGAAAAAGGAGCAGAAATGATCCTCGAGGATCGAGGGGCAGACAACGAGGTGGTAACCGATTGTTGAGGGATCATAAACTGACTATAAACTAACCAACTATTATAAACTAAATATATATATATTTTGTAGTGTTTTTTAATATAAAAATCTGTAGTTTTGTATTGTTTTTTTTGTGAAAAATAATTAATATATTGTTAAAGATTCAATATTTTAATTAAACATCAATATTTTCAAGTTAATAAATATCTCTTAGCAAATTTACGCTTCTTCTTTTAAATTTTTAATATTGTATCGAACTTTTTTTTTGGCTATATACTTTGTGGAAAATTAAAAGCAAAAGAGACAAGTTTAAGGTCAGCGGCAACTTTATTCTTTTTTACATAAAATATAAAATAAAAAAGATAAATAATTTCACAGAAATATTTCAAATTATATAAGCAAAAACCAATATAAAACTTTTAGTTTATTTACTCTTGCAGATTTTATATATAAATATATAGTTCTTCTTTATTTTTGGCATATATAATTTTATATTTTCATGGTTTTGATCGAGCTATTTGTTTATGGCTTTTACCATTAAACATTAAAAGTATATAGCCAAAATAAATATAAAATTAATAACCCACATTTACCCTGTAATTCCCTATCTAATCGAGTTTTATTGACCTTTTTTTTAGAAGGCTTTATAAATAAAGCTGCCAAATGAGAGTGATGCGAGGGAATATGTATAAATTTTTTAATTTATAACAAATTTAAAGATAAAATATTATAATAATATAAAATAAAATATATATTATATATTTTATATATATTATTTTAAATTCTGCTTAAATTTCTTGACCTTCGCCAGACTTTTTCTCTGCTTTTTATAAACAAACAAACCCAATGATCTTCGATCTCTGAGCTGCTTTTTGTATTGAAAATTTTGCCGCTTAGTGTTGCTGGGTTTGGGATTGCAGAACTGCCTGTGGTCAATGCACCCTCCTATAAACGAAACAACCCAAAGAAGTCCCAAAGAAAACCCAGAGAAACCCGCAAGAGCCCAATGTCTGTGGGTCAGCGAAACATCATCAGCAAATGCTGGCTCAGCAATTGTGGAGTTTTAAATTGTGTAAAGAGACCCATTCCCATTACCAATCACAATCCCAATTTCAGTTTCATTTTCACGATGAGCGCGATCAATACCTTTGTGGCCATGTGGCGCTTCCTGCTGACCCTCGGCCCCTCGGCCATGGTCATCCTGCTGCTGAACAGAGGCATTCTTGACCAGCGGCCGGACATTGTGGATGAGCCGCATCGCGTCCGTTCCATTCACATTGAGGATCTGCGAGATGTTTACGATTTTGTAGTAATCGGTGGCGGCTCTGCGGGCTGTGTCCTGGCCTCAAGGCTCTCTGAGAATCCGGAATGGAGTGTCCTGCTGCTGGAGGCTGGCGGGGATGAGCCGCTGCTAATTGATTTGCCGCAATTATATCCGGTTTTTCAGCGCAGTCCCTGGGATTGGAAATATTTGACAGAGCCCTCGGATCGCTACTGTTTGGCAATGGAGGATCAGAGATGCTTCTGGCCGCGCGGCAAGGTATTGGGCGGTTGCAGTTCCATCAATGCCATGATGTACATAAGGGGCAATCGAAGGGATTATGATCATTGGTCGGAGTTGGGTAATCCCGGCTGGGAATATGGCAATGTCCTGCACTATTTCCGCAAGGCGGAGGATATGCGAGTGCCGGGATATGAGCATAATCCCTATCATGGCCATGGGGGTCCCATTTCAGTGGAGAGATACAGGTATGGCTGCCTTTAATGGGCTTTATATGGTATATATATATATGGATATCTTTTAATATATCCTTTTAGATTCCCCTCGCCCCTGCTAAACATATTCATGACGGCCGCCCAGCACTTGGGCCTCGTTAATCGCGATGGCGACTTCAATGGCCACTCCCAGACTGGCTTTGCCCCACCTCATGGCACCCTGCGTGATGGCCTGAGATGCAGCGCCAACAAGGGTTACCTACGCCGAAGCTGGCAGCGTCCCAATCTGGATATTGTGCTCAAGGCCTTCGCCGAACGTTTGATTATCGATCCCCAAAGCCGGCGTGCCCACGGTGTGATCTTTGAGCATGCTCTCCTCAAGCATCGGGCTATGGCCCGCCGGGAGGTCATAGTGTCAGCTGGGGCATTGGCCAGTCCGCAGCTGCTAATGGTCAGCGGTGTGGGTCCGCGAGAGCAGCTGGAGCCACTGGGCATTCCGGTGATTCAACACCTGCCCGGTGTTGGGGGCAATTTGCAGGATCACATCTCCACCTCGGGGGCCATTTACACCATCCAGAGTGGCCTCAATCGACCCTTGTCCTTCATTGTGCCCGAAATGATGACCGAGGAGGCGGTGGATCAGTTTCTGGAGCGCAGGGAGAGCTTCTTCTATGCGATGCCCGTCAGCGAGGTGATGGGATTTATCAGCACGAAATATCAGGATCCTCGCCTCGATTGGCCCGATGTCCAGCTGTTCATGGGAAGCTATAGCTACGGGGCGGATGGCGGAATGATTGGACGACGTGGTGCTGCCATTACATTGGAAAACTATGCCGAGACCTTTGAGCCGGTGCTATATCAGGACTCCTTTGTGATTGCCCCGCTGGTGATGCGTCCCCGTTCGAGGGGCTATCTGCAGATCAAGTCAGCGGACGCCAAGGTTCATCCGCTGATACATGCCAACTACTATGACGATCCCCATGACATGGCCGTCATGGTGGAGGGCCTAAAGCTGGCCCACCGGCTCACCCAGACCCCGGTGATGCAATCCCTCAATGCCACAATGAATATCTACGAGTGGCGCAACTGCCCGGAGGTGGAATACCTGAGCGACGCCTTCTGGGAGTGCCTGGCCAGATTCTACTCGCAGACCATCTACCATCCGGTGGGCACTTGCAAAATGGCCCCCGCCTCCGATCCTGCTGGCGTTGTGGATCCCCGGCTGCGGGTTCGTGGCATTCGTAATCTTCGAGTGATCGATGCCAGCATTATGCCCACCATACCCACCGGCAACACGAATGCACCGACCCTGATGCTGGCGGAGAGGGGAGCGGACATGATCAAGGAGGATTGGCGACACTATAGGAATGGAGGTTGGGCCTAGATTGGGTGCCAATACCACATATCGAAAGAAATATCAAAATATGTATAAAATATGACATTTCTTTAAATATAAAATACATTTTGAAAATGTAGTTTTTAGTGTTTAATGTTATGGGAAAAATGATATGTAAACATTTTTAAATTTCTGATATATTTTTCTAGTGTTGATATATCTAAAGATCTGTAAACATTTGAAAATTTCTGATATATGTATATTTCTAGTGTTGATATATCTATATTTTTTTTTGTTTACTTTCCCCTTCTATTAACTCTCCCACATTAAAAGCTACCTTGTAATTAAAGATTACTTTTATTATTTCTTACTGAAATTCTGATAAAATTCTAGAAGTTGGAGAAGTTCTAACAAAAAATAAAAAACTCTTGTTAAAAAATTGCTTAAAAATCTTTATAATATTTAAAAACAAAGAATGTGAGGTTTTTTTCATAAGAAACAATGCTAAAAAGATCAAGAAAAACCCTTTCAAAATCAACTGAATGCCTAACTAATAGGGCACCTACATATGGCATTGGATGGTGATTACTATTAAGAACTGGCCAGATCCAAGTGTCTTTCTATATAGTAAATAATATATCTGCTGGGCGGGAACTATATCTCCTCAATTGTTGCCATTCCGCAGGTCAACCAAATTGCTTTGGTAATGATCTTGGCATTCATTTGAGTCTTTGAGCTCGTTGCAATAGCTGGCTGGCTGGCTGGCATTGCCGTTTTCCCATTTTCATTTTCAATTGAATTCACATTATTCCATTTATGTTATGTTCTCTTTTTGTATTCTTTTTCTCTTGTTTTGTTTTTTTTTTTTAGCCTCACAAACCTGATAACATTTCCCAGCGTTGACTGCGGTTCGTTCTGAACTTTTGCAATTTTTGCCGTCATGTTTTTCTTTATTGTGAATATTTATGAATGTGCTCTGGGTCATTTTGTGAATATGAATATGGGTATATGGGTTTTGTAGGGATTATGATATATGATAAATAGTATATATATATTTTTAAATTTTTTATTAAGATTAGTTTAATTTATTTATTTATAGCTTGGGAGAAATTAAGTTGTGAAGTTTTCTTGTAATTCTTGGTAAACTTTTTCATTGATTTTGCATAATGCATTTTTTATATTAAAAATGTAATTGTTGCCTTTTGTAAGATGTTCGTTTTTTTGTTTATTTTTTGTTTTTGTTTTGTTTTTATTACTGATTTGTTTATTGTTATGTTTCTTTAAGAAGATGTTCATCATTTTTATCGGCCCCTAAAAAATAATATAAACTTCAAGGAAATTATATTGAGCTTTAAAAATATTTTTGAATTTTTTTTAATGGTTTCAAAATCTTAAAGTGATTGATATAAGCTTCCCAAGAATTCCTTTCCATTTTTTAAAATTCTTTTCAATCCCACATTAATGCCCGGGTATCCAAGTAGTCGTTAGTTAACATGGCTTTTTTGGCCAATTCCTCCAGCGTTCTCGCTCGTTTTCTGCCCGTAATTTATGAGCGGCCACTGAACCGAAATGGCAAATGGCAGCGGCGGTAGCCACAACTGAGTTTACGTGTTTGACCAGTTTGGGGTGCCTCTCGACTGAGTAGTGAATGAGTAGCGCCCCCAGTGGGCCATGGCTTTGCCGCGGATCGGAAAAGGTTTTCGAGACTTTTCATGCGAGCTGCGCTTCGAGACTGCACTTTAGTCCACGTCCGCCACCGAACGCAAGATGACGCCGCTCCGGGAGCTAATCCTGATACTGTTTATCCTGGCTGTTAATCCCAGCCAGGCCCATCCGCAGCAGCAGTTCTTTCTAGCCGAGGATTTGATAACAGGAACGGGAAGTGGAACGGGAACAGGAACGGGAACGGGAGCAGGAGCTGAACCCTTGATACCCGTCAATGATCCTTCGGGTAGGTTTCTGGCTACATTTTAAATGTCAAATAAATGTTTGCGAAATATTTTATACATTTTTTGTATTGTATAATAAATATTCTCCTTGCAGATCTTAGTGCTGGCTTGAATTTGGCACCTGTTGGCAATTTAATAGCCGCCGCCGCCATTGCCGTGCCCCCTGCCCCCGTTCAGTTTATACGCACGGCCATGAACAGCGGCCTCTGATTATTATAATAATTATATATCTATTTTATTTTTAAGCGTCTTTTTTTTTTGTTAGAGCACATTTTTAAATTAATTATCTTTTTTTTTAATTATTTTATTATTATTATCTTTTTTTTGTGTACTTTTTAGTGGTTGTCTTAAGGTAAGCTTGTTATGTTTATATTTGTTGTCTTTGGCGTTGTTGCTGGTGCTATAAACATTTTTTTATGATACGAGTTATCTACATTTTGTGCCCAAAAAGCTGTATGTTTATCTAGATTTATTATCGGAATACTCTTCTATACTTCTATCATGTCTCCTTTGGGGTCTACTTGAAGCAGAAGCTTCGAAGAGCTGGCTCAATGAGAGCAGTTTATATATATTAAAAAATAAATATAAAAAATAATAATTTTCACCATTATTTTTATACTTCACTTTCAGAGAGATTTGTAATTATATGGTAATAAAAACCATTTAAAATATGTAAAGAAATTAAGGATTTGTTCCCTTTGAAATGGTTTTTGTAATTCTTGATATATATTTTATAAGACATGAACTTGCTTTAAGAATTTTTTAAGAATCATTGCTTATTAATGAATATATTTTATTAACCAATTAATGCAATAAGTAATAAATGAATGGCAAAAGCGGCATTTTCCCCTTTATTTATTTTTTTTGATTGTGTAAATGCACAGAACTGGCTTTGTCACTCACTCAAGAGATAATACCGAAGACAGTTCGATTGCTCACGATGATGGAAAATGACCAGCATCTGCTGGACACTTGGAAAATTCCAGTTCTTATTTTCTACTTGGAAAAAGGTTACCTAAAGCTTGGTCTTTAGAGGTAAATTTGGCATAAAATATCCATAAATCGATTCTATGTTCATAATTGATGGTTGGAAAATGCATTAAGTACTCGTTTTCTTAAATATATATTTTAATAAAATCAATATTTCATCTTGTAAATGAAATATTTGTTTAATTTTTGCATTAAACATAATTTTAGAACATTTTCTTCGATAATATAGATATTTTTTTGATAATATCTATATTTTATTGTTACATTTAAATATGTTTTGATATTTTAAATGTATCAAATACAATATTAATTTATTTTCTTCGATAATATTAATATTTCATGATTAAAAGAAATATTCTTCAGTACTTAATTTTTTTAAAATCCAATTTTAGATACAAATTGAAGCTATCTATAATATTCTTGAATAATTCCCAAAATTCTATATGGTTTTATTTTTTTCAAGTGCACCTCTGACACATTCACACACGTGCTGTCGGCGCCTGAGTCAACGTCCTCCTCGGCTCACATCGTTATAAAATTGGGGAAAAAAGGGGAGAGGGAAAGGGGGAGGGGGAGGATGCACTTTACCCGCTTATCGGAGCACTGGAGCAGTGGAGCAGCAGCTATAAAAGCGAATCTCCAGCGGCAAACGGCTTTCAGATACAGAAAAGAAGACGCGTTCAGATGTCGCTTGCCGGCGACCTAAATCCCCAGCCAGATCAATGCGGACTGCCTGATGGAGGAGGAGGAGGAGCAGGCATTGGCCTGTGGAGCGGCATGGTCAGTCTGCTGGTGCAGTCCCTACTAACCGCCCAGTGTCAGGTGGCTCCGCCTGGCCAGTGGCCATCGGATTATCAGGGGGATCTCAGTGAACCCTACGACTTTGTGGTGATTGGAGCAGGTTCCGCGGGATCTGTGGTAGCCAGTCGGCTCAGCGAGAATCCCGAGTGGCGGGTGCTCGTCCTGGAGGCTGGCGGAGATCCTCCCCCTGAGTCGGAGGTGAGTTTATTTAAGAAATAAAAAAAAAACAACGAAAAAATGGGAATTTATATTCTTGTTCAGCTTCCATCACTATTCTTTGGCCTGCAACACTCGGAGTTCGTGTGGAACTACTTCACAGAGCCGGCCCTGGAGTCCTGCCGCGCAATGAAGGACGAACGCTGCTACTGGCCGCGCGGCAGGATGCTGGGCGGATCGGGTGCTGCCAATGCCATGCTGTATGTGCGTGGCAATCGGCGAGATTTTGACGGCTGGGCGGCATTGGGCAACCCCGGATGGAGCTATGACGAGGTCTTGCCCTTCTTCGAACGATCCGTGACGCCGCAGGGCAATGCCACCCATCCCCGGGGCTATCTCACATTAAATCCCTTCGAGCGTCACGATGAGGATATCCATCGGTTAATCTTGGCCGGAGCCCAGGAGCTGGGAGTGCCTCATGTGCCGGCCTTTGAGGAGGGCAGTGAAACGGGCTACACCCATGTCCCGGGAACCGTGCGCAATGGCCAAAGGGCTAGCACTGCCAAGGGCTATCTGGGAGCAGTGGCCGGGACGAGGACCAACCTGCATGTGATTAAGAATGCCCAAGTGACGAGGCTCCATCTGGATGAGGCTGATCAGCAGCGTGTGAGCTCGGTGAGCTTCGAAAAGGATGGTAGCCTGCACAGGATTGAGATTGGCCGGGAGGTGGTGCTCTCCGCGGGAGCCATAGACTCACCGGCCTTGCTGCTGCGCTCTGGAATCGGTGCCAGGCAGCATCTGGAGGACTTGGGCCTGCCGGTGCTAGTGGATCTGCCAGGAGTTGGCCAAAACCTACAGGATCATGTGCTAGTGCCGCTTTTCCTGCGCCTGGACGAGGGTCAGGCCAAGGCGGCCACCGAGCAGGAGATTCTGGATGATATATACAATTATTTGGTGCATCGCCAGGGACCCCTGACCACGCCCAGCACCGCCTCCCTGGTGGCCTTTGTCAATACGAATGCGAGCAGCGAGAGCGTGTATCCGGACACGGAGTATCATCATCTGTTCTTCCAGCGTGGTCGCCACGATTCCTTGGCCATTCTCACCCAGGGCCTGTCATTCCAGGAGCAGTATGCGGAGCATCTGCAGAATTATCTCCGTGACTCGCATCTCCTTTGTGTCTTTGTCCTGCTCTCACATCCCAGGGCCAAGGGTGAGCTGCGTTTGAGGAGCCCAGATCCAGTGGAAGCCCCTATCCTAACCAGCAACTATCTAACGGAGGAGGAGGATGTGGCCACACTTTTAAGGGGTATTGGCTACATGGAGGCCCTGGAGCAGACCAAGGCCTTTCGGCAGCATCGTGCCGAGTTGGCCTATATACCGATCGAGGAATGCGATTCGATGGAAAGCTATCGCAGCGCGGAATACTGGCGCTGCTTTGCCAAATACTTCACTGTCACCTGCTATCATCAGTCGGGCACCGTGAAGATGGGTTCTAACCACGATCCCGAGGCCTGTGTGAGTCCCTCAAGCTTGAAGCTTTATGGTCTGAGTAATCTCCGGGTGGCCGATGCCAGTATCATGCCAGCGGTGGTCAGTGCCAATACCAATGCGGCCACTGTGATGATCGGCGAACGGGTGGCGACCTTCATCCGGGAGGAATACGATCATTTGGAGAAGGTGCCATTGCATATGCATGCGGATGGATTCTAAGATCTAGGGTTTATATATAAAATATATATATATTTCGATTCCCATTCCCATTTGAATTCCAAACACAGCCTACGGATCACATTTCAAGCTGGCAGATTGTCAACAATTGTTGTCCACACAGAAAACAACAAAAATTCAAATAGAATCAGACTTAATTTCTGATTAAATTTAAATCAAATTCAGGGTCATTATTGAACTTAGAAAGAAGATATGTTGGAAGTTAAGGTTGTTTAACATATTTCCAAAAACTACCTAAACTTTCCCCATAGAAAAACCTTATTAACAAGCAAAAGTTTTACTAAGAAAATAAGAAAGAAATTAAGGTACATATTTATGTACATGTTTATTAATTGAAAATAAAATTAAGTAATTTTTTTGATTATATATAAGCAAAACTGGTAAAAACCAAAGGCAACGCTACAAAGAGAGCTTTAAAAATGAAATAAATTATAAAAATTGATATATTATATATAACCAAATGATTTTAAATTTGTTTTAAGGCAAGATCAAACGGCAGCCAAACTGTTAACTAAAAATCTGAAACAAAAACACAACATAAATGAAAAATAATAAAAAACTTGGTACCCAGATTACATTTTTTCCCCAAAATACTAGCTTATTTTTTATTAAAATATTCTCCAATTATTTTACCCTTTTTTTAATTTAATTTAAGTAACTGAAAATATTCTTAGCATTGCGACAATCTGTAATTTTGGCTCTTATTAATTAATACCTTTTCAAAAACATAATAAAGCAAGTTTTTTACATTTTCTATGCTTCAAATATATTGTAATTATCTTGTTTAAACCTAAAGCCAAAGAAATTAGATCAAGCTGGAACCTATATATCTCTCCTTCTCTCTCTTAAAAGGCAGTTTCCAAAATAGTTATCAAAATATTTAGCATATCTCTGCCTAAACTTGACCCACACACGCTCAACAGCAGTAACAGGTTTGCCAATGAATATCTCAATCGAAAACCTGGTCTTATCAGAACCAGAAAAGGAAAACATAAACTCAACACAAAACCCAATAAAAAAAGAACGAGAGAACAAAACCATTGATCCTATATAAAGCCGAAAATAATCGAAAGCTTCCAAGCATTCAAGATAAGCGCGAGTGCAAACAGATTCTGTATTTCAGATCCATAAATATATATATTCTCGATTCCCTATCTGTATAAAGAGACCCTCTAGAATTCAGTTCTGTTGGGTTATCATACGCCTCGCACCTCGGCACCTCCAATGGCTAATCTTGGAGTGATAAGGGGAGTGCCTGCCACTATCCGGCGCTGAAGGCGGAAGGTGCGTCTAATTTATGTGAGTTCTATACTATATAGTATAGTTGGGTTACATTCGTTCGGTGCGAACGCCAAATGCAAATGTCTCCGAGCTTGTTTGAGTTTGATTTACGGACGCCGCTGGCATACGAAAAGCTCCCCAAGCACGGACGTACAAATTCCGGACTCATACCGGTCCCGGACACCAGTTGCCGTTCAGCGGAGAACGCAAGCTAACGTGCGGCGACGGCCACGGACTAGGGAATTAATCCGACAAATTGACTAAAGGAGCACTAGAATATATAGTTTAGAGGATATATAACTGGTGAGTAACAAGAAAAAAATTCAATTCAAGAAAAGAAAACAGGGAAAAGGCATTTAACCAGGGGATATAAGCTGTACTAGTTAATTATTTACTCTGCAAAATTTATAGAAAAAACTGTACAAAATCGGAAATAAATTGATAGCTTCAAAAGATTTTTTTCTCTCGATATTTAAGGAAATTTATCCCTATCTCCAGCTCAGCAAAATGGAATTCCTGAGCGCCCAATGCGCCGCCCGTTCAGCGGGTCCGGCCAATACGCTCATGTCCCTGCTCCTGTCCACCCTGATAGCCAAGTTTTGTGACTTGAGTGGCCAGCAGCAGTGGCCCGAGGATCGTGGCGATTGGCTGGACAAAACTGGTGGCTTCCTGGATGTGGACTATGACTTTATTGTGATTGGTTCGGGCAGTTCGGGTGCCGTGGTGGCCGGCCGCCTGGTCGAGGAGTCCAACTGGAAGGTTCTACTACTGGAGGCTGGCGGTGATCCGCCGATTGAAACGGAATTTGTGGCCTGGCACATGGCCACCCAGTTCTCCGAGTGGGACTGGCAGTATCATTCGGAGCCCAATGGACGCGCCTGCATGGCCATGCTGGGCGAGAGCTGCCATTGGCCGCGCGGCAAGATGCTGGGTGGAACGAATGGCATGAATGCCATGATCTATGCCCGGGGCACTCGCCAGGACTTTGATGACTGGGAGAGGAGGGGTAATCCGGGCTGGGGTTATGACTCTGTGCTGGAGCACTTCCGCAAGGCGGAGGATCTGCGTTCCACGCGGCCGGACTACAAGCCCGGCGATCATGGCGTTGGCGGACCCATGGGCCTTAATAACTACGTTTCGGATAATGAATTTCGATCGACGATACGCTCTGGCATGCAGGAGATGGGCTATGGCAGTGCTCCGGACTTCACAGAGGGTTCTTTTGTGGGACAAATGGATATACTGGGCACTCAGGATGGCGGACGTCGCATAACCACGGCTCGCTCTCATTTGCGCAAGGATACACCCAATTTGCACATCCTGCGACACGCTCATGTCAAGAAAATCAATTTGGATGGCCAGAATAGGGCCGAGAGTGTGACCTTTGTGCATCGCAACAAGAAGGAGTACACAGTGCGGGCCAGCAAGGAGATTATATTGTCTGGAGGAGCTATAGGTTCACCGCAGCTGCTGCTGCTCTCAGGTGAGTAATTAAATATTTTAAAAATACACTTGAACAAGGTTAGAATGTAACTAGATATCTTTTAAAGTTGCATTTTTTATATCCTCTCTATAAAAACTGTAACTTAATTGGTTTTAATCCCTCAGTCAAGTCAAGTTATTTGTATTTTGGCTTAGCTTCTGTGTTCTGTGTTTTTTGGCCTGCATCTAAAGACCTATAAAAACGACTCTCTTGATAAGTGCGATTAGATAGCCGGCGGAATCACTATGGAATCCCGATATCAGAGAACCCGGTGTCGATGCCATGTCAAAGTCACACGCCCAAGGTCAAGCGATCACGATTCCGGATCATAAACATAAACTGCCAGGCGAGATATTAACAACAGCAAAAAGCAAAAAACAAAAGGCAAAAAACAAAAAACTATTTAACGATAGGAGGTTTTTTTCCCCACCCGGTACTTTCCCTAGAAGTTAAAAGGTTTCCCTATATTTTACCAGATCGATAAGCTACGAGCTTGGCTCTCAAAAGTAAAGCAGTTTCAAATGTACATACCTGAAAAGAGAAAGGAAAATAATAGTTCAATAAGTAAGTTGTTTAAAACATATTAAACAAAAATATATATATATTTTATTTAAAATCAAAACAAACAAAATGAACAAGTTTTTCGTTAGCTTTTTTCATGAATTTCAATATAAAACTCGGACAGGTTCTTGGATTGTTTAGCCCAGAGACAGGTTTTATGGTTTAGTATAAAATTTCAACTAGTTATAAATTTTGTATTTTATTTAAAAAAAAAAATACTGAAAACTACAAATCTAATTCTCTATCTTTCCCCCCTTTCCCTCAGGCATCGGTCCCGCCGATCACCTCAAGAGCCTGGGAATTCCCGTTAAACTGGACCTGCCCGTCGGTCAGAACCTCAAGGATCATGCCAGTCTGCCTGTCATTTTCCAGATTGATAAATCCACAGCCCGAAAACCCACCGAGGAGGAACTGGTGGATGCCATGTACAACCTGCTAATGGGTCGCTACAGCAAATTGTTGCATCACGAGGCCACCGCCCTCACTGGCTTCATCAACACCACCTCCATCGAGGGTCCCAATCCGGACATCCAGACCACGAACTTCTTCAGCCTGATGCAGAGTCCGGAGCTCAAGGGCTATGTGGCTGCCACGGGATTCAATGATCGTGTGGCCAAGAGCATTCTGTCGGCCAATCAGAACACAAACACCTACATCACCTACCTGCTCCACCTGAAGCCCTTCTCCGCCGGCAGTCTGACCCTGAAGACGGCCAACTATCTCGATGCCCCCATCTTGGATCCCGGCTATATGACCGATGAACGTGACGTGGATACATATATCCGTGCTCTGAATATCTACAAGAATCTGCCGAACACGAAGGCATTTAGCGAACGGGAGGCCGCGCTCCATAAGTTGGATTTGGAGAAGTGCAACGGTCTGGAGTACCAATCGGATGAGTACTGGCGCTGCTATATCCGTCACATGACCACCACTGTCTACCATCCGGTGGGCACCACTCGCATGGGACCCTCAACCGATCCCACAGCCGTTGTGGATCCTCGACTTCGGGTCCATGGCGCTAAGGGACTCCGTGTGATTGATGCCAGCATAATGCCCGACATTGTGGGAGCCAATACGAATGCCGCTTGCATTATGATCGGCGAGAAGGGAGCGGACATGATCAAGGAGGATCACCTGGGCAAAGTGCAGCACAACGAGCTCTAAGCTATGAGCTTGGAGCGATATTATATGTAGTACGAGTAGAAATTCTACATAGCTTTAAGTTGAAAAGTGTTTAAATCGAACGCTTCTTTTTTTTTGTCTAATAAATATGCATTTTATAAAAAAAAAGGAATAAGGTATAATTTAAAAGGATTTTCAATTATCTAAATTTTAAATTCTTCGAAATTAATAAGAAGTAAAAGTTTGAACTTTAGAAACTTGAATTTTCTAACTGTTTACTTTTTACTAGCTACCTTTTAATAATCAAATTTTAATAATTAAATTTGAATTTAAATAAAAAAAATATATAGAAAACTAAAGTGGGCTTTTTACATGAATTTTACCCAAGATTTTTTTTTTACAGAAAACAAAACAATCTTTTTTTTCGTGTGGTTGATATCTACGATAAAAAACGTTCACAGTGACTTTTAAACTGTGTTTGAGTTCCAAGCAAAAGTTAAAGTTAAAGTTTTGTTTTTAGGCCTCTCTTTGAAGTAGAAAATATCTAATTTTTTCTGCTTTAAGGAAGGTTTCAGAAAAGTCGTTAAACTAACGCTTTGAACATGCTTCAGTAAATATTGCTAAAGAAATGTAGCCAGCATCATGTTGCGAACATCTATGGATGTTGCACAGCAATTTGAGAGTTTTTATTATTTAATTATTTATTGTCTATCCCTCAATTTCAGTCACATTTTTACACAAAAAAAAATGTTTAGAAAAAATTGATTTTTATATATAAATTTAAACGATTGAATATTCCCCATAAAACCATTTTACTTTGCAATATCTTAGCTTAAAAACACACACACAAGAGGCTAATATTTCCTTTTAAAGGAAATTGAACAAAATTTCTCGAAAATCGCCAAATATTGGGTGTGATTTTGTTTGATGATGCTGATTTATAAACTGCACCATCAGCATGGAGTGGCGATTGTTTGCCATTGAGTTTGGGGCGACACTCGATGCTCGGTCGGCCTGGTTAGCTCGTTTCATTTTTGATTGACAGCTTTCACTTTTCATTTCGCCTTTATATACATATATTTTATAAATTTGTTGTTTTTTTTTTTGCGCTCAATTTGTAAAATATTTGCAGACGGCGCGAAGCGTGCCAGTTATCGGCTTTGTTTGAGCCTTTCGGCGTTCATCTAATGCATACCAAAAAACTAAACGCAATTAATTGTTGGCCAAAAGTGTTTCGGCCATATTGGCAATTATACAACATGAAGGTGGTATTATTATTTGTGATTTACTTTTGGCGAGGGAAACTTGAAGTTTTTTTCAAGGATGCAGATACATTTAATTAAACCCTTTTAATTTAAATTAATTGATTTGATATCTTTTTCAACAATTTAATTAGCCGGAAAAGCTGCCTTATCGCAGTTACACACTTTTCTAAAGGGGGAGGGAGGATGTGCTTTTCATATAATAATTGTTTCGTAAACACACTATTTTTGCCCCCATTTTCCATTCAATTGCCACGGGTCGACTTGGGGGTCTCGTAATCACTCTTCTTTTCTTTTTTTTTATACTTTTTTCTTGCCTTTCCTGCACTTGACCAAACCGAACCGCAAAATGGAATCCAATTAAACGAAATCGCTCGCGATACGAGCTTGGATAGTGGTTAATGGGTCTATGGAATACCTGACACATTCGTTGTGTCGGTGGAAAGTGGAAACATACAATAGTAGAAGTGGGAGGGGGGAAAACGGAAATTCCTCGAGTCCGAAAGCAGAAAAAATAAAAGAAGCACAAGCACAATTTGTAAAGTTTTTTTTGAGTTTTTAGTGATTTGATGAGAAATGAAAGATGAGAGATGCTGCTCTCGTTGTGGTTTTTTTGGTTTTTGTTAGCTGCTGAATGTCAGCCTTTTTGGCTACCAGGTTAGTCTTTGGGCCACCACGCCTCCACCGCCCCCTATTTTGGGTAACCCAAGTGGTAACCTAAATACGCACAAGTATCGAGTGCGAGTGCGAGTGCGAGTAGTGGCTCGGTTGTCGGGCACGTCGGCCAAATCCGGCATGCTCGACTGCCGTTCAGATACACACGAGCCGAGGTATCCGAGAGATACAAATCGGAGATGGACGTGGAGGAGACCAGATCGTGAGTGGGTTTGACACTGCCCACCAGGTGGGATATAATTAATTGCTAACTTGACACTAATTAATTGATTACTTTTTTTAAAGATTTAGAAGAAGTGGGCAGAAATTAGAGCATATTTCTTTGGCAATTTAAGTAAGCAAACTTTAAGCCTTCTAGTACATATAAAAATTCATCTTTTCTAATTTAAAATTATCAAAAAATTTCTCATTTTCAGAAAAATTTTGTAAAGCTAGAAAAACAATAATATAATTATTTGTTTTGAGGAACTCTGTTGACCCTTAACTTGGGCACAAATAAATAGATATTTCCACTAATATAATAACTAATCTGCAGGAACTATATTTAGTTAACAGTTAAATTCATCAAGAATAAAACCCAACTAAAGCCCTCATCCTTGTAAATCTCTGCTAGGTTAGGTTATTAATTTATTAAATATCAAATCCCCAAAAGTAACCCCCATTTCGTGTCACGCACTCAACCACCTCATCCCTATGTGAGCTACAAGTACTTGCCGCACTTGATGCCATTAGCCCATGGCTTCGTTTCTTGCATTTGTCGTTTAATGAAGTTCATTTTCAGATGGAGCCACGGAGATGGCGATGCGGATGACGCAGCGCTAAGATAAAGCCGGGCAGACATCGAAAACAAAAAAATAGGAGGCAGTACGAATATTATTATTATGTCACCTCCGTTGGCTGGCGCCTCTTCAATTTGCCCAACTCTTTTTGTGGCCTCTTCTATTTTCACTTTTAATTGCCCTCAAGCCAAAATTGTTTGTTGATTGGGCAATTGGTGGGGGATATAATATAGTGTGTGTGAGAGTGAGTTTCGAGGAGTAAAGTACAAAGATCTTTGCCCGGAAATCGTTCAGCGTGTAGGTTAGTGTAACACTAATCGTAACTGTAGCGGAAATTGTTGATTAAATATGCACAGAAGCCTGGGAATCCAAGCCACAGAGCCATTATGAGGCATTAGTGGCCTATTAGAGGGCATTTTTTATGGCTAAGAGTAATGGTTTTCCCCACTTTCTGTAATGTTTTCAATTATTAAAAAGCTTTTGCTTTAGCGATTATTTAGAGCATTTTGTAAACATTTTGTTAATATTGCTTAAATAATATTTATTTAAAAAAGGTTTCCAGATTACCATAAGCCTCTAAAATACTTGATTTTATTTATTTATCAAGTAGTTGACCGTGTTATTTAGCAGAACTATTACTGAAATAACTAAAAACTCAAATTTGAAACCCTAAGTGATGGTCTCTCACGGCGTCAGCAATTAAATGAAGCCTTAACCCGAATAAATTAAGCCATCCTTGGCTTGTCAACCACTTGGCTCAGAATAAAGGTCACAAAACATAATTAAAACCTTAAAGAAAATACCAGCAAAATTCCCAACAACAGGTTTCCATAGTTTTCCGAATTTTTCACAAGATCAATCAATGGTATGAAAACCTTTAATTAAAGGGGAGAACCTAAAGTCGAGAAATAAAAACTCTACAATGCTCGACTTTTGACTTAAAATGACTTAAATAAAGAAACAAAAAAACAAAAACATTCGCATGGAAAACTCTGGTCAAATCGCTTGGACTTGGACTTGGTCTCTGACCTTGCCCCATTAGATGGTGATATATCAAACGATCGTCACATTTTCGGGCATTATATTGCGTGTGACTTTCGTCATAACATTAACCAAGTTAGTTTGGCGGAGAAGTGGATCGATCTCGGGGGCTGTGAAATGAAATACGATTGGGAAATTGTATTAAGTAAAGTTTGCCCCGAAAATTTGCTGGCCTAATTAAATTGTATAATATAATAACAATTAAGATTGAAATTAGAAAGAAACCGAGAGATTCTAGGTTTTTTTCTTGAAGATAATTTGCATTAATGTACAACAGTGCGTATGAGTAATGCACATATTTAGAAAAAATTACTCATACGCAGTGTGGTGTTTTTATGGTTATATTTTTGTAAACCTAAATAAATATTAAAATATAAATATTAAAAATAAAAATATTAAATATTAAAATATATTAAAAATGCCTTGCAAATAAATTCAGTATACAATTAAATACTTAAAATAATGACACTAATATTTCTCAATTTTTATAATAAATAGTTTGCAGTTTATTAAAATTCCAACAGATAATTCGCATCACACCTCTATCACCCATTTAAAGTTAATCCTTGACCGGATATTGCAACATATTTTACAATAAAATACAACAGTGCGTATGAGTAATGCACTTATTCAAAAATTACTCATACGAAGTGTGGTCTTGTTGTGGTTATATTTTTATTAACTTAATTTTATATTTTTAAAAAAGCTTTGGAAATAAATTGAGTATTTAAATAAATGTCCACATTAAATATTTAAAATAATGACACTAATATTTCTCAATTTTTATAATAAATAGTTTGCAGTTTATTTAAATTCCAACAGATAATTCGCCTCACACCTCTTTCACCCATTTAAAGGTAATCTTTGACAGGATAATGCCTTGATTATGACAACAATGCAACACGGAAATCGGAACCAAACAGTCATATAGACATCTATATCTTTTCGGTTAGGCATCTCAGAAAATGGTGTAATTTCGGGAAATTCAAATTCCAGTCAATTGTCCATTCCATTGATTCAAAACAAAAATCAAAACTAGTTGCGTTTGAATATCCGCCCGATATCAGGTGTAATGTAATGACAATTACTTGGCAAAAATCGTGTTGTGGTTTGTCAATTGGCTCTCTGAAAACCGGTTGAACCGTGCAACAATAAACAAAAATAAAATAAATAAAATAAAAAAACCACAAGCAACTAAGTAAATGCCAGAAATTTCACTTGAATCTCTGGATTTTTTTTTTTATTATTGAACTCTTCTCTGTCTTCAATGCCAAACTGGTTGATTGCGGTTCTTCTGCCAGCTGGGTTTTTTTGAGGTCGATACCAGGTACAGGTATAGGGTTTGAGCCCGAAAATATTGTAAAAATTCGAAGAAAGACATGAAAATGTATTTCATTTTTTTAGTTACGAAATTAATTATTTAAAATTAAACATACAATTTATGGATTTAGCATTCCTCTTATAAATTATATGGAAATATCATGATTTTTTTTAAACTTAAATCTTTGTTATTTGGATTTTAAAAATGTTGAGTTTAGTTAATGAATTTTAATTATTTTCGAATATTGCCTGTATTTTTGCTTTTCCTCCTTAAATGGCCTACGTGCGCAATCCCAAAGATACAAAACTCGAATTGGAACTCAGGCCCAAAACCCAAGAAAAAACACGAAACTTCAAAATCGAGAGAGCAAAGAGCGGAAAGCCAAGTGCTCATAACTGTAAACCGACGAGCGTAAAGAGCCCTGAAGGTCGTCTGTCGTCTGCAAGGAAATACAAGCAAGAAGAAGAGAGCCAAAACAGAAAGAAGATAGAAAAAGAAGAAGAAGAAGCAATGAAAAGAAACTGCAAATGTCAGATACAAGTTACATATATGGACAGCTAAGGATGCAAAAATAGCACTGAAAAATAGTGATTTAATAAATTAAGAAGATTTCTTTAATTTATTAGTTTTTTTTTTTAACAAAATATTGAAAGAACATAAATGCATTTTTTTTATATTTATTTAATTTGTTTTTAATATAATATAATATTATTAATGTACTTGTCGCAACCTATTTAAAGGTAAAACTTATTTGAATTTAATAAATCAAAACAAATGCTATTTCTTTCACCTCCACTGTTTTGTATCTACAACTATTGCCGAGGTGTGCGAGCGAGAAGCTTGAAGCTGCACCGTTTCGTAAGGCAGCTTCTGTAGAGCGTAAGAAACAATAACAAAAACAATAACAATTGCAGCCGCAACGCATGTGGGCGAGAGTGCGAAAAAAAGAAAGAGAGAAGGATAAAGAGCTGATAACGTTTCCCAACCGGCAAACTCTTTGGAATAAGCCATGGGGATGAGCAAAGCAAAGAGCAAGAGAGCACAATTTGCTAAAGGAGTCAACCAACTGTTGTTTCTCATTTAATTTATTAATCTTTATTAATTTTTTTTTGAAAAATATATTTTTCCTTGAAAATATTTTAAAAAATAAACGAAATTCCTTTTGTAACCATTCATTCCCCTTTGTTTTTAATAATAATCGTTGAAAACCTTCAAGGAGAATGCCATAAATAAAAGCCTGCTCACTGATTTGCCTTCTTTTTTGTTTTTGTTTTGGAGAGAGTGAGTGCATATTGGCTTCGCTTGGCAAACAAAACAAAAACAAAAGCAAAAGCAATGAAGAAAAGGCCGGGGCAACGGTGCGCATGCGCAACTGTTCGGTGGCAGAGGCACTGCCGCCGCTGCTACCGCCTCTGTCGGCGCAGCTGCAGCGGGAAAGCAGCAGCAGCAGCATCGGCCAAGCGTCGCAGGCTCGAAAAACTTTGAAAAACAGAAAAGACAGAAACGCAGCGACTGCCAAGCGAGGCGGTTGGCCTAAAGCAAAACGGGCTGGCGAGGCGAGCAATTTAACCGATTATTGAAATAATTCCGGTATTAACCGATGCAAAGTGCGCGCTTTAAATTAAAAAATAAAAATAATAATAATAATGTAAAATACAACAAAGAATTAAAATAATCAAACAAACATTAGTCTACTTATTCCTGTCTTCTCCTTTTTTTTATTAATTTTTTTTTTTTATTTTCTTTTCTTTGGCCTAAATGAAAGTGCAGAAAGGCAAGTGAACGTGCCACCAATTGGACACAGTGAGAAAATATCAAGGAAATTAATCAGAAATTCTGTTAACAACAAGAATTTGTTAATAACTTAACAAGTGAAATTCCACTGAAAGCAAAGATTATTAAATAATACTTTTTGAACATTTTAGAATCCAGAAAAATGGGTTTATAAATAAATATATTATTAATAATATTTAGTACTTTTAATAAATATCTACATATAATTCTTTCTTTATAATTCAAAGTGAAATGCAACAAGAAAATAAATAAAAAATAAATTTAAAAAACGTATACATAAAATATGTATAAATATTAAATATATATAAAAATTTTAAAAATTAAAATAATATTAAAATATTTGTTAGGTCACAACAATTCTTGATTATATGTAGATATTTTTGTGCAAATTTAATTTATTTTACTTTTGTGAAAACAATTTTTTGTATAAAACTTTAAAAACCAATTGCCTTAATATTTATTGCTTCATTTTTTTGTCTCAGTGTACGGTTGCAGTGACTGTGAATACAAAAATCGAATGAAAGTGTGGGATTAACTCAGTTGCAATGCAGTGTAACGTTTAAAACAGCTCAAAGTGTAACCGAATAAATTGTGGAAAAGATATAGAAATATCTAGAAAAACCCCACTCTCTTCCTTTCCTTTCCCCCCAAAAAAATCCCCAAAAAAAATCGAAAGTATCTACAATGGTTGTGGTTCCCGCTCTGGGCGCCGCCGCCGTCTCGGTGGGCGGACTTCTGTTCAAGGCAAGCGCCGCTTCCAAGGCAGCGGCCACCGCTGGAGTGGCGGCCATAGGGGCCTCGAAGCTGGGACTGGCCATTGCCGGAGCCATCAAGTTGGCCACTGCAGTGATTGGCGTTGGCAAACTGACGATCCTGCCGTTCCTAATAGCCGCCATTGCCTATTACAACTATGACCTCTTCGATCCGGAGAATCGACCCTTCAATGTCCAGCAGGTGGATCTGGCCTATGACTTTATCATCATTGGCGGCGGCTCGGCGGGCACTGTGCTGGCCTCTCGTCTCTCGGAGATACCGCACTGGAAGGTGCTGCTCCTGGAGGCCGGCGGCCATGAGACGGAGATCTCCGATGTGCCCCTACTATCGCTATATCTGCACAAAAGCAAAATGGACTGGAAGTACCGGTAAGAGAGGCATCTGAATTTCAGATATGGCAAAAGACTTTTACTTTACTGTATTTGAAGAGAGAAAATATCCTTTGAAAATCCCTTATCTAAAGGATAAATCATTGCCAAAGTGCTAACTATTTACCAATTACATTAGTGGGTCAAGTCAAGCCTGGCCTTAGCAGTGGCCCAGTTTTTGGCTGACAACAAACAATTTCCGTTGTCACTTTTGTTTTTGTTTCTGTTTGCGCCCCTTTTGACTTAGTCACCCAAATCGAAAAGCTAAAACTTTGACTCCCAAACCCAATGACTGACAAATTCTGGCATGCAAATCGCTGGCTGGGCTTTGGTCCGCACGGAGCCCATCCATCGATGATTTGCGGCCGTCATTAGCATTCCGAATGGGCCAAAAAAAAAAACAAGACAGCTCAACTTGTTGCTGGCTGGCTGGCTGGGTTGGGGTTCGGTTTGGTTCAGACAAGTCAAAAGGCCGGGTTTTAGCTCGTTTAGTTAGCAACTGCCTGCCGAATTTCAGACTATATTTACTTGACGTCTTCACACGCAAACAGCACTCCCCGAAACAGAAAGGGAAACCAAACTGAGTAATCGGCTGACATTTCACATCACACGGGAAATAATAATGCGACATAATGTCTGTGTAAACTGCAAGATATGAAGGGTATGGGGATGCGTTGGCGTCAATATTGAGCGAATTCTATTTACAGGGCATTAAAGTGGGCCTAAAAGATTCAATTTTTTGGATACCGAAGTTTAGCTATTTATTTAAATTTTTACATAAAAACTAACTAATTAATTTGTTTCCAAAATAAAGCTATGCTTGCTTTGAATTTACTCTGAACAAAATTCTACTGTAATCTTATTACTATTTATCTTATCTATAAAAAATCTATTCAAAATTCAAATCATTTTAATTTTTTGCTTTTGTTTTATTTCAAAAGGCAGAATATGCTTTTCTTCCACTTTCTTTGTTCTCAAATAAATTTTAATTATAATTTCGTCTCAGTTTTTTTTTTACTGTCAAAACACGTTTAAAGAACAATTGCTTTATGATAATTCCCCTTCTTCCATATAAATAAGACCAAGCTGTATGGCTTCTGTTCAAAGCTACAATTTCTCGAATCTTTCACTTTTCCGCAGAAGACTTTCTTCCCCCCAACTGGATCGCTCTCTCTCTCTCTCCCTCCCTCTTTAACCGGCAGAATGTTCCAATTAGATAAAGGCAAAGCTAAAGACAAACGTAAACGATTTACCATTTAACAACCAGTATCTTCTGTATGGATAATCTTCCCCAAATTTTATTGTTGTTATGAATCGCTTTCAAGCGGCAATTAAGTGCTTTGGGTTGGTTTCAAGCCTCCATTAGACAACAAATGGAAAATGGTTAATGCTTCTAAGACTGATTCAAATTAGAACGGGCTACCGTTAGACCTGCAGGCCTGCCCTGCGGTTAAAGTTTTTGTTTTCCTTGGGCGGGTCTGGCGTTTCATTCAGATCGTTTTCTATCTCACGGCAGCATTTCATTAATAACAGCTGATGATCACCGGTGGCCGCCGCCACCTGTGGACTCCGTCGAGCTGCTTAATTATTCATGAGAGCATTGGCATTTTCCCCTCACCTCTTCACTGTCTTTATTTATTTATTTTGTTTTTTTTTTGGAATTTTGTTCGAGCGTGTTACCAATACCGTAATCCATTTAACTGTTTAATGTGACAGGGGGATTGGTTTTCGATTTGGTTTTTGGGTTGGGTTTTAGGCCTAGCGGCGATCATCGTCTTTTTGGGTTTTTTTTTTTGTGGGTCTTCTTCGCTTTTGGCTGGTAGTTTCACTTTCAGAATTCCAAAATTCATTAGTATTTCCATTCCCATTCCATAACTACTAACTTCCCTCCATTATGGTTTCTAAGCCATTCAATTTTTTTGCGTAAGTAAATGCAATCAACTGCTAAAAGCGCAAGCGAAATGTAACAATAAAAAAATTGGTACAAAAGAAAAGGAAACACAGCCAAAAAAATTAAATATAAATAAAACAAAGGAATCTATAAGGACTTTAAAAGGATATATAATAAATAAATATAATACTAAAATGCTGTAATATTTTATGTTATATTTAAATTTATTTACAATTTAATCTGTTTACTGAAAGCAAATTCAACATTAAAATATTATATAAATTTCCCAAATTAATTTTTAATAAAAGCTTCTAAATACTCTTTGTAAATACTTAAATTTATTTCTTCAAAATATCAGTTAACATGAAGTACAAGTATTTAATCAACTTTCTAAAATATTCCCTTAATTTTCCTATTTAATATTTAATAAAAAAAATCTTTTTTAATAATCTTTATAATTATTAAAATTTCTTTCTGTGCAACTAAAAGTACGTGCACTCCTGAGTGTGGCAATATAATCGAGTGTGTTTCTGAATCATTGCATCATTTGCAAAGTCGCGAGAGTCGCGTATCTGTATCTGCATTTCTTGTCCATGTATCCAAGTATCCAAGTATCCGTGTATCTGGGTATCCAGACAGCTGGCTTGAGCCAACGAAATACGTTAACAAAAAAAAACAAAAATGAAATGAAAAGAGTGAGTGAATTGTCCGCTGCCAGGTGCAAGAGTATTTGTTTTGGGTGCACTGTCTGTACAAATCGGCACTCGAAAACCGCTTTGCGGTGGCAAATTAAGTCAACAGGCACGCAGCGGTTTTGAAACTGAATTGAAAAAACAACAACAAAAAAACCACCAATCACTCTCACGTCAATCCACAGCTTTAATCTTGATTGACCCGCGCGAAAAAAAAGAGTTTCACCTTGTCTGAGAAAGTGCCAAAAATCACGTCGTCGTCGTCGTCGTCTACCAGGGGTTCAAGGTCGTGGAAAGGCGATTTTCTTGTTTATTTTAAATAGGAAATGTTATAAACATGAAATACATTTAAAACTGGTGGAAAAATTGGTTTGATTTAAATAAAATATAAATATGAATAAGTAAATAAAACATTAAATAAATGTATTTAAAAAGAAAACCATGACTAGAAGCACTTTCTAGTTATTTTCGTTATATTGTATAGAATTTCTCCTTTTAATAAATTATATTCATTTATTTTAAATATGGAAAAAAATTCATTTAAATTTAAATGCATTTAATAACAAATTAAATAAGTTACTTGTTACACCCTGCTCGTTACTCCTTAGTTAGTGAAACATAAAATTTTTATAAACTTGAATTACATTTACAATCAAGTTTCGTTTACAGGATAAATGCTGTAAAGTTTATGACTTTGCCAACAAGTATTTCATATTGCCATGTTGCCATGTGCAATTTTTTGCAAAGCCATTAAAAAAAGTATTCAAATTCACAGTGAACCCCGGTTAAAACCAACAATAGTTCTGTGTGAAATAAATATTTATTCGTTTTTCTTTCTGGGGAATACTGTTGTGTCCATCTCCATCTTCTCCTCTCGTTTTTACGTAACTCCTCCAAACGGGCCAACAGCTGATGACCCCCATTATCCGTTGGCGGCATCATTAAATTCCCCCGCGAGTTTGGGCCACGAATTTTTGTATTTTATTTTGGCATCCCAAAAGGTGATGGGGACACGCCCCTGACAGATTCGGGTTCGCATTTTAAATGCAAGCTGCAAGCGGACATCACTTCAGGCTTATTTGCACTGAGGAAAATTATATGAAATATTATAAAATTATAATAAATTCCGTTGTCGGAATATCCTATATGCCCTCTCTCGGCTCTCTGTGTTTAATAATAATTTCCCAAGAGAAAACCAGATCGGATAGCGGTGCTCCAAGGCGGAATGGGTATCAGTTATTAAGTGGGTTAGGCGGTCTACAGGTTTTGTTTTTGGAAATGGCACGGAACGGAACGACTCCGAGACACTTGGCAATTGCACCCGCCCGAATGACCAAAGAAAAAAAAAATACCGGCCTCATCCGACGGATTGCCAAAGCCAAAAGCAAACGTGAGCCGGTTAAATGGACAGGCTTCGGTGGGTCGCTCATATTCGATGCCGTGGCTACCAAGTACTACTTGAGAGTATCGATAGTCCGAATTGTGTCAACCGGGCCATAAAAAAAGGTTAAAATAAATAAATAATAAATAACAAAACAAAATCAGCTGCTTAACAAAAATAATAATTTAAAAACAAAAGAAGAAGTGTCTGAAAAATATTGTTATTTAGAAATGTAATTTTTCACCTAATCGGAGGTAAAAATGTTATGACACTTTATTCGATTTTTACCCAAAATGCTGTTAATTAAATTAACACCAAGGAATTTGTAAGGCCCTCAGATGATGATGCAAAATGGAAAAGTTGTCTTTGTACGGTTATTGGTTAAATAACAATAAAAAATATATTTCATGGGAAAAAAGAAAATTATTTGCTTTATTTACATAAATAAAATAATTTAAAAAATGGGTAAAGAAACCTAGTTTCTTTTTTAATGGTTAAGAGAATGAAAAAAGAATTTTCCTCATAAAAGGAAGAGATTTTTCTTATTGAAATTAAGGAATTGAAAATGGAAAGCTTATTCAAAAAATGTAATATTTGCAAAGGTTAGAAAATATTTATTTTGTTTAGAGTCTGTGATAGTTTTTTCCCCCTTTTTACTTAAATTTTTCTGTTAAATCTCTGTCCAAGGCAAGCAATAATTTTCCCACTTTAAGATCCCATTTGATTGGTTGGACTTTTCCCATCAATAAATCCCCTGGAATCGCTGCACGTTTTATAGCTTAATGCGGCTGCTAAGTGATTTTATATGGCAATCAACAGCTGTTCCATCCGAATGCGTTTTTGTTTATTTTGTTCCATGGTTTTTGGGGGAACTCAAAGCGAGGCCTTAACCAACTTTCGGTTAACGAGCATTAAACAATTACGAAAATAATGCAATCAACTCAAATTTTCGGCATGCATATTCATTTCATAAGCGCCGCGGCAATTATGATTGCTGGCTTAGTGAATGTCCCTAATGCTGCGTGTGTTTCTAGATCCACAAAAAGCCGAAACCAAATCGCTTTTAGCAGCATTATCTTAGTCCATCTTTGGGGGAATAGGTAGGTCTTTAAATCTTATGTCAGTAATGAGTTTTTCATATGCAAAGTTGCAGAGTTACTTTTTGAAAAATAAAATAACTTGAAAGGTTTTGATGTGTTATATTGTTTGCTTAAGAAATTAAAATATAACAATTTCTATATAAATTAAAAAAATAACTTCTAAATTTAGGCCTAGTTCTTTCTTTAAAATATTCTTCATAACTTTGCTACCCAAAAAGAACTTCAACTTTGACTTAACTTAAAATTTAATTTTTAATTTATTTTTCCAAACTTTAATTGCAGCTTTTAAGGCCTTAAACTAGACTTATTTTAACTCAAAACCATTTAAGCCATTTAACATTCTTAGCTTGACTTCCGTCTGTACTTTAATTAATTTAATTGCCGCAAAGGGAAAAGAGATTTATGCGAACACTTTTCCAACTTAAAGCGTCAAATAAACTAAGCGAAATGAGTTAATAATAATTGGTTACGTTTATGTGAGTTAACTGTTAAATGGCTAATAAAAAGCAAACAAATTGCGTCAGTTGGGCGTCGCACCACCAAGTCGAGGCCGAAGCTTGGGGCGAAAGTTTTTTTTCTCTCTATTTTTTCTCTTCGCCAGTTCAGTTGGTTTTATTTTATATTTCATTTTTATTTATTTCTATTTTTTCTGTTCACTAGTTTCTTTTTTTCCCTTTGCTATTGCTGGCTGTCTGGGCCGGCGCACGTAGCCAATAAGTCAGTAAGCCAAACAATGTGCCACAGCGGTGGGGTTACAGTGGCGCGAATTGATATTAATGGCTCGTCATCGGTCCAAAGTGTTAAAGCCATAGAAAATATATATATGTATATATGGCGCCTGCATTTACTATCTGGGCAGCATAAATCACAGAAATGTCGTATGCAAATTACTATTGCGATTAACCTGGAAACCCTTGGCTTTTAGCCTTAGCCCTAACCCTTAGTTAAGCCACGAAATGTGAGAAGAAGGCGAAGGCGGAGGAGTGAGTGAGGTGGCAGAGGTGCCAGGTGAATATCGTTAAAGATAAAATCGAAAGGGAGATGCAAATGCATTCCAGAGACAGGCAAATGAGGCATCACTTGGGCACAACAAACCAACAGCTGGAATCGTTTGATATATAGAAACTACATAGTTTCCTATATAGAAGCTATGTAGCTGAAAGTATCTAAAGTTGAATAATAAACCATAAGACTTTTCCCAATATAATATGCAACCCTAGATTGAAGTTCTCAGTTAGGGCATCTTAAATGTATATCCAAGCTATGGTTAAGGGCTTTCCTTTTACGCTGTTCCTTCGCCATGTTGGCAAAAAAGTAAAATTCATTGCTGACCAAGTTTTCCGCAACTCTGACATTTGATTTCCGTTTTGTTTTCATCGTGCCTTACTCAGTCGAATGTGGTTAAATCTCTCTCTCTAGCTTGTACAGACTGTAGTCTCTTGTCTCTTGATTGTTGCCTGTCACTGGTAATTTGTGTTTTAATTAACGACAAAGCAAAAAAAAAAAAAAAAAAACAAGAAAAAAAACACACTTCCTATATGTTTAGCGCACCCAAAAGAAACCAATTTGGTATCGGATTCAGCTCAAGAAATGAACTTACAGAGAGTTTGTCAAAAACGTTTTGTTTTTTGTCCAATTTGTTGCTGGTTTTATATTGACTGCACTCACGAAATAATGCTGGGAATTTGAAAGAAGGAGGACAGATTATTATCTTAACAAATGCGTAGCTACTGGGCTGCCGGAAAATTGCTTTCTTAATTGAGTTTATGATACACTCTGCCTGCCTCTTGGTTTCCCATTTCCCGCCAGCAATTATGATATTAGTTCCACAGAATTATATATTTTCGACTTGATTTCCTGCAACTTTTCTGGTTAAACTATATTATAAATTTTACAAGTTAACTTGAAATTCGACTCAGATACAGATGCAGATACAATAAGTATCTCGTGGCTGCCGAGGGACAAGCGTTTAAAGGGCACAAGTGCTCAGGGGAGGTCGGGTGTTGTGTGGTTCATTGCCTCATGGATTTTATTTTTATATTTTATTTTTGTTTTTTTTTTTTTTACCTGAGCTTGGCCTAATGAGCGCTTAACACCAGCGCTGCCTGGCTCTCTGTGTCTGTGTTGTAATTCACTTGGCCACTGGGCAATTTGAGGTGTGTGGGCGTGGCATTTGTTGGTTTTTTTTTTATTTTTGTTTCTTTACTAATGGCGCTTTCATTGTCGCTTTGTTTACCTGCCCGCAAAATTATTGGATATCTCTTTTTCAGCCCGTTTTTTTTTTGCGGTGAATTACGAAGCCCAGCCAAGATTCGCTAATTGTTTTTTACTCAGGTTTTTTTTTTACTTTATATATACAAAGGTTTACATACCTTTGTTTTTTATTATTAAATAATTTGTTATTGGACTTGTCCTGTATACAACTCTTTGACATAAAGAAATATGTATTTTTTTCAGTTAATGAACATTAAAATTGATTTTATATAGTGTGAGAGAGTGTTTTAAATATTATTGTTTTAATATATAAATATTGAATATTTTCAGAACCCAACCACAGCCCACAGCCTGCCAGGCGATGAAGGATAAGCGCTGCTGCTGGACCCGAGGCAAGGTCCTGGGTGGCAGTTCGGTGCTAAATACAATGCTATATATTCGTGGAAATAAACGAGACTTTGATCAGTGGGCCGAGTTTGGGAATCCTGGTTGGTCCTACGAGGAAATTCTACCGTATTTCCGAAAGTCTGAGGATCAAAGGAATCCCTATTTGGCCAAAAACAAGCGCTACCATGGAACAGGTATATATAAATAACATAAATATATATAAATCCTTTAAATATCTTTTATTCATTTGTATAGGTGGCCTCTGGACAGTGCAGGACTCGCCTTACAACACACCAATTGGACCTGCCTTCCTGCAGGCCGGCGAGGAAATGGGCTACGACATTGTCGATGTGAATGGAGAACAGCAAACAGGCTTTGGCTTCTATCAATTTAATATGCGACGCGGTTCTCGAAGCTCCACGGCCAAGTCCTTTTTGAGACCCGCCAGGCTGAGACCCAATCTCCATGTGGCCCTGTTCTCGCATGTGACCAAGGTGCTCACCGATCCCAAAACGAAACGAGCCACAGGAGTTCAGTTCATCCGCGATGGACGCCTTCAGAATGCCTATGCCACCCGTGAGGTAATCCTCTCGGCCGGAGCCATTGGATCACCGCACTTGATGATGCTCTCGGGCATTGGACATGGCGAGGAGCTGGCCAGAGTCGGGATACCGCTGGTTCAGCATCTGCCGGGCGTGGGACAGAATCTACAGGATCATATTGCCGTCGGAGGCATAGCCTTTCTCATCGACTATCCCATTTCGATTGTGATGAAGCGAATGGTGAATATCAATACTGCCTTAAGGTATGCCATCACCGAGGATGGGCCCCTGACCTCCAGCATTGGCCTGGAGGCGGTGGCATTTATAAATACAAAATATGCCAATGCCAGCGATGATTGGCCGGATATGAACTTCATGATGACCTCGGCATCGGTAATGTCCGATGGGGGATCACAGGTGAAGACCGCCCACGGCCTGACCGATGAGTTCTACCAGGAGGTCTTCGGGGAGGTAAACAACCGCGATGTCTTTGGCATCTTTCCCATGATGCTGCGCCCCAAGAGTCGTGGCTACATCAAGCTGGCTTCGAAGAATCCTCTGAGGTATCCTTTGCTATATCACAACTACCTAACGCATCCGGACGATGTGAATGTGTTAAGGGAGGGCGTTAAGGCGGCGGTGGCCATGGGCGAAACGCAGGCCATGAAGAGATTCGGTGCAAGGTTCTGGAGCAAACCGCTGCCCAATTGCCGGCATTTGACATTGTTCACGGACGACTATTGGAACTGCTTCATACGGCAGTACACGATGACCATTTATCATATGAGTGGCACAGCCAAGATGGGCCCACCCACTGACCCCTGGGCCGTTGTGGATCCCCAGCTGCGAGTCTACGGCATACCAGGACTGCGAGTGATCGATGCCAGTATAATGCCGGCCATAACCAATGGCAATATTCATGCCCCGGTGGTAATGATCGGCGAGAAGGGTGCTGATCTTATCAAGCAATTGTGGCTGACGCCCACTACAGGTCCACAGGGGGTGGGGACGGGGGCATTTGGCCAGGGTCAAGGTCAGGGCCTTGGTCTGGACTTGGACTTGGGCCAGGGACAGGCACCGCCGCGAACCCAGTGGCGCAGCAAGCGTTCCCTCAACTCCAGTGAGCCGGCAATATCGCCGGTTCATCAGTGGCCTTTGCCAAGATCATAGGGGGAGGGGGGTTAAAAATAAAAAAAAAACGGGGGGTTGGAACAGTAGGGGGGGATTTCTGTCGGTTAGGTCAAAGGGGTCAATTAGCAGGGGCACAGGGTAGGTGGTGCAGGTGCAGGGTATAAATGGGACGCAGAATATCTTAGCACAAACTTATGCCAAACTACAGTTTTGACTTGGTTTCAATTGCTGGCTGGAAATTTCGCAATTTCTTTGATAATTGAAGGGAAAAACTATATATTTTAACTTGAAAATAAAATAATATATTAATATATTAAATCAATTTCCCTCTATACGATAAAGCGATCCAAAAATTAATCAAACTTGATGAAATTTCCTGCCCTGTCAGCTGTAAAATGGCTTGTTTATTTATTTAAACAAAACTTAATTTATTAAGCTCTTATTTCGCTTTCGCTCTTTAGCCTCTTAAAAACAAAAAAAAATATAGACAAATTATAAAACTCCACTCTGATCCCCAATAATTGCCCCTGCTGACACTCCGCCCATGAAATTAGTCAATTAAGCGCTTCATGTAAATATCGAGTCATTTATGCTAATTCATATGTATTTCTTTTTTTTAAATATTTTTTTTGTTTAGGTTTGTTTAATGTGTATCTAATCTAAATGTGTATTTTTTTGAGTTAACTTTTATAGTTTGTTTGATGCCGCGTACACTGGGAGTACCTCAATTAGTTTCTAAGTCGAGAATTGCGAATGCGAATGTAAATGTTTGATTAGTTTATAAAGAAATGTAAACGAAACTAAAAAAAATTGAATAAATAATAAATTAAAAAAAAATAAATAAAGACAACCCCAAAAGCATTTATTTAATTGAAGAAAATTTGTCAAATTTTCATAAAACCAAACTGTTCCACTTCTTTGAATATTTATAAAAGCACAAATAAAGTTTTCTCAAAACTATATAAAAATGTTCAAAAAAATCCTTTTTATTTTTTTTTTTTAATTTCCACAGATTTTTTATACATGGTAAAAAGGTTTTAAGCTTGAATAATAAATATGGCTAGCTTACAGTTTGAAGTTTTGTAGTTTGAGCCACGTTTGCAGCTTACAGTTTGATAGTTGTAAAGGTTGTGGATTCATTATAAAAAGTTTAAGCCAAGCTTACCTGCAAAGATAGACACAAAGAAAATTTGTTAGAAAATAGTTAAAAGCTTTAGGTGGCCAAATTTTGAATTAAGCCAAGCTAAGATAAGTTTTAAAGCTTTAAAAAAAGCTTAAAACTAATTAAAAATATTTTTAAATATGTTTGTAGGTTGGAATTTAAATGTAAAGGTGCTAAAAGGTAGGAATAAAATAGGAATATTAAATAAAGTGGCAAATGAAACATAGATAGATAGTACAAAAAAAAATAATTAAATAAATATTACACCAGACTAACGTTAAGGAACAGATAAAGAAATGAATTATGATTAAAAAAATATATTCAAAATAAATATAACTATAAAGAAGAAGAATTTCAATTAGTGCACATTTATAAATTAATGTCTTCAAAAATTAATCGAATATGCCTTTAAATAAAAATTATAAAATTTAAATTGCAGAAATATAGATATAAGAACATTCTATTTTATTTATATTTGTTAAGGAATATATCCCCAATTTCCTTGTAATCTTTACAAAACACCCACAATGATTATAACTATTTTTACAAACTAATTAAGGAAGTATTTTATTTGAAGCCACTGGAAGTTCCTCATTTTCTCTCCGCGGATGGACTTCAGCGAATCTAACTAATCCGATGCGGTTTGCTGAGCCTCGAATGCTAAGTAATACTAATGCCAATGCCATAATCCCGATAATTTCCCTTTGAGCAAATTAATTACGCTTTTCCAGTCTCAATTTCAATTGAAACTACGAATTACGATTGCGATTACAATGCCCAGCAGTTACAGCCGATGATGATTGCAATTAAGTACACATTAAACTCGCTTAACGGTGCGTAGACTCTGGGATAATAAATAATTGCCATTGAATAATGCATTTAATTTGTTAACAAAATGCACAACAAATCAAGGCGGCTAATTGCTAATTTTATTTATTTATTTTTTTCTGTTTCTGTTTGGAATTGTAGCCTCGGGTCGCGGAAGACGGCCATAAATCTGAGCCATCTCCAGCGTTAAGTCCGATTCCGATTCCAATTCCAATTCCAGCGCTCTCAAGTGCAACGCATAAATATTTATACTGCAAAAGCAATGACCGTCCACAAAAAAATACGAAAAAAAACTAAGAAAAAAACTAAATAAAAATCAAGAAAAAGCCAGAAAAAAACTAAATAAAAATCAAGTAAAAAGAGCAAATTAATTTGCAGACATCTGAATGAAAACGAAAGTTGCCCCCGCTACCCCTGTGTAAGTGAACTCCATTTGCATACTGCCTGCTCCCACTGGGAACACTTGGGAAAAAAACATTTAAATAATATTTAATAAATATTATAATATAGTATTATTACCCAACAAAATTGTTTTTAGTATTTTACTGAATTTAATAGTTATTTTTTATAAGCGCCTATCATACAGTAATTAGAAAAATATGTTTTTAGTTTGTAATACAATTTGTTAATTTAATAATAATTGCTTGAATAAATATAAATAATATAAATTCTCCCAAAAATCTTATAAGTTTTGATTTTAAATAAATTCAAATGTAAAATATATATCTTTCTACAATTTAACTATTATTTTAAGAAGTTTTATTTACGCTTTGCCACTTGGCATGCTGAAACTTGCTGTAAATATTATTCTTTCTCATAAACTTTTATATGTTTGTATATATGGTATATTTTTATAAGTATATATATTTTTTATAGAATTTATTTTTAAATTTTATTTAGTTTTTTCTTCATTTTTTTAAGCTAACCTCACAGAATGCTGCCCCTTGCTATAACCTTAGCTTAGCTTAGACTTTTTAATAAATTTTCTGTCTAATTTCTCTATTAGGCATTGTAATATAATTTTAATAGAATGGTTTTTGCTAATAATTCTTTAATATTTTATATTTACAATAAAATAAATACAATTTCTGCTGATCATTCTAACTTTCAAATTAAATGCATTGCATATTTATTTTTTCTTAGTGCCGTGTCAACCTGGAAATGGCCTTTTTTTTGGCCCCATCTTTTTTTCGGCCTGATTGTCGGAAGCCAGCGCAACGGCAGAGATATATGCACATAATAAATATATACATATATATATATAGTATACATATAGAGTTTGGTTTATGCGATCGCAACGGAACAAGCTGCGCTCTGCGCTCCGCTGGCGAAGTTCAGCCATTTATTTCATCTCGTTTGCCGCCTTTGCATAGAGCTTGTGCCTCGAGTTCAATGAGGGTCAATTGCACCTGATTATGCCGACCGAAGAGTTCGCAATGAGTTTGCCAAACTGTTCAACTCTTTGACTCGCCTAATGAATGAATGAATGAATGAATGGATTTGAAATTGTGGGAATATTATTTCGAGCAGTTTGAGCATTTAATGGCGGTTAAGAGCGGCACTATTTTAGGGTTCAGTTGGAAGGAAAAATAGTTAAGATTGAGTTATTTATTTGATTTGAAGGAAGGAAGAAGTTTTTGTATTATTTTTGAATGCAAATTTTTATATGAAGAAGTTGAAAATGTGCTAACAATATGCTATGCTTAGCTATGCTGCTATTTCTGACCTTTTCAAGGGCCTCATCAGTGTCACATTTGCTGATACTAAGCTAAGAAAATATTAAGGAACCTATAGCCCCAGAAAAACGTTTTTTAAATCGTTTAAACAAAACTATTAACTTGATTCAACTATCAAAGGTGGCCGCCCAAAAGAGAAACCATCGACAATCAATGATGAAATACCCAATTTCTTTTTGTTGTTTTACTTGTTGTCCCCCTTTTCAATTTATCGCACAATTTGGATTGACTGTTCCACAAGTACTTTAAGTATGGGGCACTCTTTGCCCTTCGATCACCAATGGAATCGAGTTTAAGCAAACAGGAAATCTCCATCTCCCTCTCCATCTTTGACTCCATTTCCATTTCGATTTCCATTCCAAACTTTACAATGAGCCACACTTTACTTTTATGGCTTAAACGCTTAACATTGGACTTGGCTTTGGCTTTGGCTTTGAGTTTTGTGCGATTGGGATTCGGTATTCGGTATTTGGTATTGGGAGTTCGGGAATATATATGAATAATAAAACGATAAGTTGATTGCAGACTTGTAAATCGTAGCAGAGTTTTGGCTCAGCCAAAGAAAGCCTCCAACAAACCGGCCCAAGTCTCTTGAGCCTCGCCTCGCCTCGCCTTGCCTGTCTCTAGCTCCGCTGAGCCAGCGAATGAATTCCCGAAAAGCTTTCGCATTTAAGCCATGGCTTAAAGACGTTGGACCGAGCACGTAGCTCAATGATGAGGCCCGAAGACAGGCTGAGCGACAGTCTCAAAGAAATGGAAACGAAATCGAAAGTGCAGGCCGCTACGGAGGTTTGCACTTGGAGAAAAATTGTGGTGAAGCCGGAAAGAGAACGATTATGTTATTATTGTCCAAAAAATATGACTACTTGAAATTTAAATAGGTTTTTATTTTAATATCGAACAGTAAATTTTTAAGGGAAAAATAAAAAATTTCAGGTAACATTAAAAAGTAATTTTAAAGAAATATTTTCGAGCACATGTTAACCAATATATAGAATATATTCAATGCAAAAAGATTACAAAATAAAATCAGAATACTATATTGAAAAGGAAAGTGATATTTTTCTCATTTTTAGTAATTTATTAGATTTATTTGCAGTGTAACTCTAAGCCAAGCCACCGATATTTCTCCCTATATATCTATATATTTTTTTACTCTCTCTCTAAGCTTGGCTTGTATATGTTGTTATCATCATCATAATCATCATCATCATCATCATCATTGCGGTGGCAAGTGAAAAAGCTTCCAAAGGCCGTCCGAAAAGCTGGCTGGCTGCTTGGCCAGGCCAGCGTCCACAATGTGGCCAAAACCAAAGCCAAAAAGCGAATTGCTCATTGAACAAGTCGAGCTCGTGGCGTGCGTTTCGCAGCGAGCGGTGAAATATATATATAGAAATATATATATAGATAAAGATATCGAGAGTGAAACGTAGTGACAATTATTTATTAAAAAATAAAAAATAAAAAACTCGAAGAAATTATCGATCGAGCAAACAATACAACTTTGTCGCAGTGTTGTTGTTTTTTTTTTAGTTATTATTATTTATTTTTTTTTATTTGTTTTGCTGAGATGAAAGAGAGCAACAGCAGTCATGGTAATCGTGTGTGAGACAAAGGAAAGTGGCAGGCCGTCGCGTTCAGTTTGATGCCGCGCCACACCACGAAAATCCGCAAAAATAAGAAATATAAATAAAGTAAAGTAAATAAATAAATAAATAAAGATTAAGCAAATCCACAAGGCAGCAGCGGCTATTGGAGAGCAGCAGCAACCAAATAATACAAGAAAAACCGCAGGCAAGTTTAACAAAAAAAGTCAAAAGAAGGCTCAATAAACAGCTAAAGAAAATATTTTCAAAAATATTAAAATAAAATTCTATTTAAAATTTATGCAAACTTGAATGAAACAAGTTCAACTTTAATGATTTTTGTAGAGCATAAAATTCGTTTCCAACCGAAAGATATATTTAATGTTTTGTGTTTAAAGTTCGTAGGGCTAAGGAAATTATTTTAAAATGGTATTGTTTATTTAGTAAATATTTGTAGAGAATTTTTAAAGGATATTATTTCTAAAAATACCGTCTTCTTTTATTCGAAAAATAAATAATAACAAACCAGCCACTCAAGCAAACGCAATGATCTTTTAAACAATCTCCCTTTGCCTTTGAAAATGCTAAAAGTAATCTAGTAAACATATAGTTAGGTTATAAAAATACATAAAAAATTCAATAAAAATTCAATTTAATCACAAAACTACTCGCTGCAAGCTGACACTTGGCAAACATTAGCGTCTTCAACAATTGCCAAACAGTAATTAAAACCGGAATAATATTGATGCTTGACGCTAAACAATTTTAGTGTCAACTTAACATTGCTTATTAATTCCAAAAGCCAATATTTGTCGGTTTAGAAATCTCAGTTTTTGTTTATTTTAACATTAAATGTACAAAACGATGATGCATCGTAATGAGCATGTTTGCATTATAAATATTATAATTATTAAGGCAAAACATTAACACCTATTTGCATGCGGTGTCGAAAATATATTTTTGCGCTCATTTTCCCTTTTTGATTTTATGTAACTTGGCAACTTGGCTTGCTTGCTTGACCCTTGGTCGAAACGAGGGCGCAAAAATAAAATAAAAACGTAAATACAAATACAAAAATTAAATGAAATAATAAAAATGCAAAATCAGGAGACATTTACAGTGAGCCAGATTCTTATGTAAGAGACTCCTCCACCCCGCCACGCCTTTTCAGCCGATTCACACTTTCTACCGCCAATGCTGGTGGCAATGCTGCTCCACCACTGATCCCACAGAGATCCACCGTAGCCACCGTAGCCACCGAACCACCTCACACCTCTGTGCGAATTATTATCAATTTGTGCACGTCGCGGCCATAAAGAGGCAATCATGGAGCGCGCGTGTATAGCCACCGGCGGCACTGCATATGCATACGAGTCCGGCAATTAAAAGCCAAGCCAAGAAAGTGCTGCTATGTAACCATAAAGCATTCGGATGGTTGGTCAGGAGAAAAAGACTCTCGGGGGCGAGTTACGAATGCAGGGTACCCTCTGGATGCATCAGGAAACTCACAGAAAATTGTAAATAATTGTGATTTGGTGAGAATATCAAACAGAAAAGATTACAGAAATTCTATATAATTTTTTAGTGAGTATTTATAAAAGATATAGAAGGCACAAATATAGTTGAAATCGAAGGAAATACATACAATATAAATTGTGTACAAATATATCAAGATAATATTTGTATAATTTTATCATTATGATTATCAAGTTTAAAGGATGAAACAATTAGAAAGAGCATAAATATTGAGTATCCCTTTGAACCAATCAGTTTAAATGTATATAAAAATGGAAGAACCAAGCTTGTTTTCATGGTAAACAATTAAAATTAAACCTTTGATCAATAATATAGAAATATTACTTTAAAATCAACAAATTCCAGTTAGATAAATATGCCAAGTAATTAATTTCCAGGTGTCGCTCAACAGCAACTGCACTCGTACACTTTGTACGGAAATGTTACATAGATTTTTCGTTGCTATTTTATTATTTTTTTTTTTTTAAGTTTTATATTTATGCTGCTCATTTTTCCCTGTTGTTGTTGTACTATGTTAGAGCTTCTTTAATGTGTCACGGTACTGTGAGTCAGCCGATTGTCGAGAAAGCGTTGAGTCGAAGTGAAGCAGCTGGAATTACTTGGATTTATGTGCGAGGCGACCCACAAAGGGCCGGAGAAATAACCAAAAAAAAAAAAATGAAATAAAATAATAATAATAATAAAAAATTAAAGAGAAAAACCAACGAGCACATGGAAATCCGTGTAAATGTCATCAATTATGGGGCATAAAGTCTTGGCCATAATTAAAAGCTGTCAAATCATAATTGACAGGCAGTTGAGGCCGAAAATACGGAACAGAGGCTCTTCGTCTGAGATTTCGACTAACAATGTGTGAATTGCATAATGACGATGAATGAATCGACATCACTGTGATGTAAAAATAAACAAAAAAATGCCCGAGAAAACCTGGCCCAGTATATATTTGATTTCGGGAATTGCGTCAAAGAAATACACAAAGTAAAATGCTTGGAAAAGCAAAGAAAGAAAAAAAACCTCCGAGGGTTTCCTTTGTCACTCCGCCCAAGGGCGTTGCATAAATTAGCGGTCAGTGTTGATTGTTTTTTTCTTCTTCTCCCTATTTATATATATATTTTTTTTTAACCTGTTGCGTCTGTCGTTAACGGGGATTTGAGTGAATGAATTTGGATTTAATTTTTGCCGCTAGTTGATGTTTGTTTTTCCAGTTACATCGCAACCGTCGAGCCGTTCAAATCGCTTCGCTTTAGCGAAATTGCCGGGCGAAAATATCATAAAGCAACAAATATATATATATTATATATAACAATTTGGCTAACAGCAAACGGCTAAAAATAGGCAGCTATTTTCGGTGCGCTGCTAATTAATCGAGAGCAGTTCCAGTTGCATTTGATTTATTTTTTTTTTTCGCCAGTGTGTGTTTGTTGTGACAGAGAAAGGTACAAGGGAACAATGTGATATATATAAATATATATAAAATATATATAGTGTATGTGGTTTATGTAGGAAGCCCCGATGTCGTTTGGCTTTCACTGCCTCGAAACGGGAGCGAGGGAGATGATGGCGGGGCGAAAAAACTGGAAAAACCGCAGGAAAAAAAAACAAGCAGCCGGGAGCGGCGGCGGCTACAGGCTGGACAGCAATTAAAGCCACCGATGGCCGAATGGACAAACAAAATAACGAAATTGCATTTTACAGGAGGAGACATTGAGACATGAGACAAAAAAAAAGCTCAAATAGTTTTTTCTTTGCTTTTTCCGCCTGCCAAACGGCATTGAACTTGAAAAACTAGCCAAGAGTGCAAGAGAAAGAAAGAGATAAAGAAAAAACTAAATATATATATGCATACAGAGATATATATATAAAACATGATAGAGAAAGAGTGAAGAGACAACTTCATAATGAGATGCAGCTGACATCATTTGAATATTTATATAGCAATTCAATTTCTATGCGATTTGATAACGTTTTTTATATTTTTTTTTTCTTTTCGTTTCGTTTGCTTGCGAAAAGTGTAAACAAGTTCGTTGCCTAAGTCTTTTGTTTGGCAGCGCGTGTGACAGCGCCATCTGTTGGCTGACTGCCCGACGACGATTGGCCAACGATTGCCAAACTCCAATGTTTTCTTTTCCTTTTTTTTTTTGCTCTGCTCTACTCTTTGCCTTTTTTTTTGATGAAATTCACTGGAATATTCGTGGGCTTCCGCTTGCATGTCGCTGAAAAAAAAAAACACAACACAAAACCATAGTGCCCATCAATGATAATACTCATTCATCTTTATCCCCCATTCATTCATCTCCCACGCAGCCCGATTGTCATCATTATTCGGTAGCTTAGTTGCTTGCAACTTGTTAAGATGTTGCTCCATCCATGAATGCCTGATACGTATATGTATATAGAGATAATATTGACATTAAACCGAAATAATGCTTGGCCAAAAAGCGGTCACTCGAATTAATTTTGGTTTTATTGCTGAGAGTCGCATTTGGCAATCGTTTATCGCTAAATAGAGATTTTCATTTAAAGTAAGACGACAGCAAAAGGAGGTGCAGCATTCCGTGAGGTTGACTGAGTGTTTTGAAATAGTAAAATTTTAGAGCTAACTGAGAATTTCAAATATTTTAAATTAAATATTTTACAAGTTTATATATATTTTATGGTATTTTTATGTAAATATTATAGTTCCATATGTATTAATAATATTATGGCATTTACACAATATTATTATTACAATATATATTTAATTAATATTTAGAATGACAAAATATAGCAGAAAATCTTCTGAATCATTTTTGAATTTCATTTGATTTTGCTATAATTACTTTTAAGTAATTTTAAAAATTCTTTTCAATATTTTTCCTTAGTAAAATTTAATTTTAAATTAATTGAACAAAACTTGGGCATTTATTTATTATTATTTAAATAATAATTCATTTGTTGATAAAAAAAAGTAAATTTTAAACTAGTACAAAAAATGTTAAAATCCCATTTTGATCAATAAAATCAAACAATAGGAAAAATCATAAAGAAAATGACAATTGATAGACTTTTGGCTCAAGAATAATCAATATATTATCAAGAGTTTAAATATAGCAAAATGTTTATTAATAAATGTTATTTAAGAAAGGGATTTATGTAAAAAATTGATCAATAATAACTAAATAAATATATACAAATAATTATTTAAACAAATATGCAACTCAAACTATATATAAATTGTCAAGAACTTATATTTCCCATATTGTTTTTATTATAAAATAACTTTGAGCTGGAATAATCCTATAACTTTTATAAAAACCTAATTTTAGAAAAAATGAAAATCCCATTTACCTTTTCAAAAAATATATCAATTTTCTCATTGAGTTTCCATCATTTATTATTTACTTGCAGTTCTGTTCATATTTCTGTCAAAATATGGGCCAGGAGATATCGCAACAGCAAAATCAGCAACAGCAACAACCACACCAGCAGCACCAACAGCAATCACCCCACAAAAGACAGCCGCAGCAGCAGCGGAAAAGCTTCAGCGGCATCAGCAACAACAATCAGGCTATTTACACACCCAGCAGTCACCTTTCCTCTGCCAGCAGCACCAGCACCACCACCAGCTCCACCAGTTCCTCCTCAGCCACCAGCAAGAATAATAACAATAACAATAATAATAACAATTTAAATAACAATCAAAACTATCGACTTCGTCACAAGTACAATTTAAGCAAACAAACCTACGAGCGAAGCAAAATTCCCATTCCCGCCAGCCAATCGGATTCGGACTCCCACTACGCCAAGTTGAATCTGTTGAGGACCAGCTCCCAGAGCTCGGATAGTGGCATATATAACTCATCCTGCCACTGCAGCTCCGTATCCTCGCTGTCCATTTCGAGCAGCAGCCGAAGCAGCAGCAGCACCTCCTCCTCCAGTCGCGGCTGTCCCAGCTCCTTGGTTTCGAGCAAGTCGAGCAATCGATCATTGGACAAGCAGAAGCACTATCTACACCATCATCTGTACATCAAGTCGTATCTGGACATCTTGGAGGAGGACGAGCGGGCGAGGGCCCATTTCAAGTCGGCGAGACCCGGCGGCATTCGCAACTATACCCCCAAGATACTCGCCTCCACTAGTGGCGGCGGTGACTCCACCATATCCACCTGCAGCTCCACAGCGGGGGGACTCTCATCCAGTGCTCCGGCGGCTCATTGTTACGGAGGATCAGGCAAGCGTCCAGCAGCAGCAGCGGGTGTATCATCATCATCGAGTGTTTCGGCAACAGGATTCGGAGGAGGAGCCAGCAAGCATTCATCAGAGGATCCGTGGATTTGACAATTACTGAAACATGGCGTTTGGCACAATGACGTCTTTGCTTGGCATGATCCCGCTGCTGGCGATCGGCATGAATTTCTATCGCTATCAAAGCGTCGATCCCGAGAACAAGGTCCAGGAGCCAACCGTCGTAAGTATAGTAGTATAGGCCCCGATAATGATAAAATTAACATAAAAATATAAACTTTTATCTTTCAGATACGTCGTCAGTATGATTTTGTGGTTATTGGTGGCGGCTCTGCGGGCGCTGTGGTGGCCAATCGCCTTAGCGAGATCCGCAACTGGACCGTTCTGCTCCTGGAGGCTGGCGGCGATGAAACGGAGATTTCCGATGTGCCAGCCCTGGCGGGTTATCTGCAGCTAACGGAACTGGACTGGAAATACCAGACGACGCCCTCGTCCACCCGTCAATACTGTCAGGCCATGAAGGGCGATCGTTGCTTCTGGCCACGAGGCAAAGTCCTCGGCGGCAGCTCCGTTCTCAATGCCATGGTCTATGTGCGGGGCTCCAAGAATGACTACAATCACTGGGCATCGCTGGGCAATCCCGGTTGGGACTATGACAGTATGCTCAAGTACTTTCTCAAATCGGAAGATGTGCGTAATCCCTATCTGGCCAAGACGCCCTATCACGAAACTGGCGGCTATCTAACTGTCCAGGAGGCACCATGGCGAACGCCTCTCTCCATTGCCTTCCTGCAGGCCGGCATGGAGATGGGCTACGAGAATCGGGACATCAATGGGGCCCAGCAGACGGGCTTCATGCTCACCCAGAGTACGATTAGGAGGGGAGCCCGGTGTTCCACGGGCAAGGCATTCATACGACCGGTCAGGGCTCGCCAGAATCTGGATGTGCTGCTCCATGCGGAGGCCACCAGGATATTGTTTGATAAGCAGAAGCGTGCCATTGGTGTCGAGTACCAGCGCGGTGGCCGGAAGCAGCTGGTCTTTGTCCGCCGCGAGGTGATTGCCAGCGCTGGAGCCTTGAATACACCCAAGCTGCTGATGCTGTCGGGCGTGGGACCGGCGGAGCATCTCCAGGAGCATAATATACCGGTGATATCGGATTTGCCGGTGGGCAATAATATGCAGGATCATGTGGGTCTTGGTGGGCTCACCTTTGTGGTGGATGCACCGCTGACTGTGACCCGGAGTCGCTTCCAAACCATTCCCGTTTCCATGGAGTACATATTGCGTGAACGTGGCCCCATGACCTTTTCGGGTGTGGAGGGTGTGGCCTTCCTTAATACCAAATACCAGGATCCCTCTGTCGACTGGCCCGACGTTCAGTTCCACTTTTGTCCCAGTTCGATCAACTCGGATGGTGGTGAGCAGATCCGCAAGATATTGAATCTGCGGGATGGCTTCTACAACACCGTATATAAGCCACTGCAGCATAGCGAAACCTGGTCGATATTGCCCTTACTGCTCCGACCCAAGAGCTCTGGGTGGGTGCGTTTGAACTCAAGGAATCCGCAACAGCCACCGAAAATCATTCCCAATTACTTTGCCCACCAGGAGGATATCGATGTGCTGGTGGAGGGCATTAAGCTGGCCATTAATGTCTCGAACACCCAGGCTTTTCAGCGATTTGGATCGCGTCTGCATAACATCCCGCTGCCGGGCTGCAGGCATTTACCCTTCCAATCGGATGAGTATTGGGCCTGCTGCATCAAGGAGTTCACCTTTACGATCTACCATCCGGCAGGAACATGCCGAATGGGTCCCAGTTGGGATGTGACCGCCGTTGTGGATCCCCGGCTGAGAGTGTATGGCGTCTCAGGTGTCCGGGTGGTGGATGCCAGCATAATGCCAACGATTGTCAATGGGAATCCCAATGCCCCGGTGATAGCCATCGGGGAGAAGGCCTCGGATCTGATTAAGGAGGATTGGGGAGCGAGGAGAGGCCAGTCGGCTTAGTCGGTCCCTAATTAATATATATATAGGGTATATATATGCTTCAACTAGTCAATTGTGTGGATTAACTGATGTAATATTATTGCTATGAGTTCTTGTTTTCTTGAGGATAATTCGTTGTTTTGTTTTGATTCTAAATTTAGGCTTAATTATTGTTACTTTTACTGCTACTTTTACTCCTTTTTTTTGTTATTTTATCAAGCATTTTATTAAATATTTATGTATTTATGTAACAAATCTGCTTTTGAATTTTATATTTAACTACAGAGGGTGGCAAATGGCGATTTATTGATATAAAAGTATATGCATAAAATCATATTTAAATCGATAACGTTGAGATTGAGAGCAATAAGTAACATTTCGGTTAATATCTGGATTCAATAGAAATTTTTAATAGATTTATTAGATATTTTTGTTATATTTAATAACTCGATATATCAATGTTTATATTTTTAATAAACATAATAACAGGGATTTATTAATGGATTTATCCAGATTAAATGATCTTCAATTTCCAAATAAATTCGGCTAATTTAACAGATTTTACATGTAACACATGTCGGCTACTTGATATATATGACATGGGCCTGTAAAACTATGAAAAAAACTTATGACTTATCTTTAAATATTTATTTGTTTATTTATTTCTTTGGGAACTTGAATATTAAATGTTTTATAAACATTTTTTTCTCATTTAGCGTATTTTACACACGTCACACAGGTCGGCTACTTGATATTTATAAAATTAACCCGGATAAGCATTTATTTCTTTAATGATTTCTCATTTTCTATTAGAATTTATGTATATATCACAGATTTTAGTGTATCTAAATGATTTTTCTAGATATCTATATGTTAAACCCATTGTTTCAATTTTAAATTAAAATTAAAAATATTTTACGCAGCGCCTTTTGCTTAGGCAACACTTTTTTTCTGATTATTTGCTAAATATATATTCAAGTATATATCATATTTATTTCAATATATAAATTGACAAGAAGATTTTTCTATTCTTAAAGAAAATTTAACTAAATTTGCATATTTATTTTATATTTTTAATTAAATATTTAAATATTTAGCGAATACAATCACCAATTACTGAGTACTTTGCAGCCCAAGTTGCAAACCGCAGTGAAAGTGCAGTCACGAAATTCGCGTTTTCAATTTTGATTTTTTATTCGATTTCGCCTTAAACACTGGGCGTTATGGGGGCCCCGCCCCTTTTGGCCAGCTCGCTGGTCAACCTGGTCACCGCCCACTCAGCAAGCTTTTAAGTATAATCAAAAATTCGCCCCGAAAACTTTGAATTTATGATCAGTGGTCGTTTCCGTGTTTTCTCCACTTTTCTTTTCTTTTTCAAATATATATATATATATATTTTTTTTTTTTTTGGTGGTGAGAAGGCGTGGCTTCCGTGTTTTGTTTGGCTTTCGTTGAGGCATTCAAGTGTGCCAAGGTTACCGAAAAATGCCGTGGTGAATTGGCACGTTTTATTTCGTAGGTGTCAGTTTCCAGAAAGTTTGGGCAACGGTCGCCTGTCGACAATTATCGCCTGCCAGCTAAAAGCAGACAATTGCGAATTTCGCATGCTACCCCCCATACAACAAAAAAGAAGCCCATAGCAAGTATTAGTATTGCCAAAATAATAATAATAACAAAAAGAGCGAACTGACTATAAACCACCCAAGGCGATATGCCCAGACTTCTTACATAAGGCCCTTTTTTCTGGGAGAGGGGAGTGGGGAAATAACTAATAAATAAATGCAAACAAAAGCCCGGGCAAATATTTGATTTGATTTTAACGAAACGACAAGTCATATAGCCAAGACCGCATACAAATGGAAAGTGTTATGCCGTCCCGTACAGGGGAGATGATGATGACACACTTCGACATTATAGGACGGCCACCGAGCTATATGTTTGTATATTTGTATTATAAAGATCGGCGACGTGAGGCACATATGTATCTGCTGTGTCTGTGGTCAGTGAGACACGAAATTGGGTCATTAAACCGCCGAGAGTTCGTTCGATGAGACCACTTCAAAACGACGAGATGAAGTAACATAGGAAATGCATATAGCGGATTTATGGATTTTATGGGTGGGTGGGGATATTTGGTTGGTCAGTATTCGGTAGGGAGATACATATAATATAATATATAACCAATTTGATTGAAGTGATGATGGGGAAATCATTGAAATGGCCGAAAATGTGTAAATAATAGCTTATGATCTTGAAATTGGTTAAGTAGTGCCGTGTGGTTTTTATATCAGTTTCAGGTGGAAGAAGATGTCGATTAATTTAAAATTTAAAAAGAAATAGAAATAAATAAATGTTTAATCAATATTTACCCATCTATTCAACTCTATATTCATTGATTGATTCATCTGAAAATTTATACCAAATAAACCACTTGAATCACTCAACTGTAATATTTTCATAAATGGAAATTAATCAAAATAGAAGTGAAGAGGGGATTTGTGGCCCCTTTACCTATATTTTTATCTTCTCTATTTCTTCGTTTACCCTTCCTTGTATATTTTCTTTATATTTCCCTATTTCTTCTCCACTGCTTCTCCTCTCCCACATCTTTGCTTCATCTGCAAACAAAAGGGACGTGATGTCGAACACACACGAAAAAATGGCACAAGAAACGCTAACAGTGAAGACAACAAATCCAGGCCTTACTTTACTTTACTTTATCATTTTTTTCTGGTTGTAGTTACGAAGGGGAATTGAATAATCTCTGTTTAATTTCGGTCAATTATGCCGTGCCTCAAGTTGCATTTGCAACGAAGCCCAACTGAAGCCAAACCCGAACCCAAACTCGAACCCGAATCCGAATCCGAAATCGTTCAAGGCATGTAATTTCAATTGCAAACTGGAAACACATTTTCGGCAGGGGGAATCTCGAGGAGAGTGGGATGCATGAGAGCATTGTTAAAAACAACAACAAAAAAAGTAAGAGATATATGTATATATACCGCTTATGTCATAGATGGCAAGGTGTTAGGTGCCGCGCCTCACGTAGGCAATCACCAAAAAAAAAAAAAAACACCAAAAACCAAATCAAACCGCAAACAAGACGGGAGCCCAGGTTAGCCAGAGTTAAAGCCACTTGCCGCCCTTTTAATTCGAGCGGTTATATAGCAGAGTCTTCCTCTCTCTCTTTCTTTTTACTCTGTATCCTTCTCTCTCACCCTCTTACTCTATATCTTCCCTCCGATGCTGATAGCCAAAGTCTGTGATTTAGAGAAAGTGGCACAAACCCTTTTGAAAAAGGGCCAAGACAAGGAAAAGGCTCGTAATTTGAGTAAAGTATTATTTAAACTTTAACAGGGGGAAATTATTATACGGATATTATATATATTTTTATTTTTATTATCAATCAATTCTTAGAGAAGAAACATGAAGAACTTAAGTTATAAATTAGGAAAGGTTATCGAATTTTAACAAAATTGTAAAACGCTCTTCCATGAATGAAATGAATATGTATTATTAAATTTTCTACAATTTTGATTATTATTAAATTTATTTAAAAATTTTATTTTTGGCATCTGATCTCAAGCTGAGAATCTTCCTATTTAAACTCCTCCCTTAAGATACATAAATATGCATCCGGAAACAGATACAGATGGAGATACATGGTGATCCCTCTTCCCTGAGCACTAATTGCACTTTAACACCCAAAAAAAATATATATGCAACCTAAAAAAAACCACCAGAGAGCTGAGAAACGAACCGAAATGGGAAAGAGATGGCAAATGAAATATTTCAACAACTTACCTAAATCATGTTGTTGCTGTTTAGCGTCGCTGTGCTGTGTTTTTGTTTTTTCTTAGCCTTTTTTTTGGCTCATGATTACATAAATTATACCCGTTGACAAAAAACAAACACAGCCAGCAAAGCCGGGCTGTGCCAGTGCCAATTGCTAGCCACAGCGAGATGCCTGGCAAAAATCCAAGAGATCTCCAATGGGAGAAGAAGAAATAAAATGAAAAAAAAAATAACCAGGGAGAGATATGTACATAGACATAGACAGATTTTTTCTCAGCCTTGTTTATGGGTTAATAACTTCATTTGAGCATTTTTTTATTCGGTATGCGCGGAATGCGGGCAAAGAGAACTTCCCACCTAAATAACTCTTTTGAGGAGGAAGAGATATTTTCTAAAATACCATAAATATAATTTTAACTACATTTTTAAATAAATAAAAGGGGTTTCAACGAGAAAATATATTTTCTCACGCCAATTATGCAACTGCATATTTAGTTTTTTTTTATTAACTAAACATTAGCAGAAGACAAAAACACTTTGGAAGTTTGCATTTGCATTATTAAATGTTTATAAAAAATTTTAGTGAGCAAAAAAAAAAACATTGATATCTTTCATCAGAAGATTGATATCTTTGTTTTATAGTTCGTATAAAGTTATATATTTGTACAAGATGGTTATTTTTTTTTAAATACTTTTTGATCATTCAATAGTTATATATAAAAATATATATTGATTTCCTGGATTTATCATTCATTTATTCATATAACTCTCTTAATAACTCTTCTTAATTTGCTCTCCTGAACCAAATCGTGATCCAAATACCTCAGCATAACATATTTAATAGCATTTTATCGATTGTTTCGATATATATCGATTTCCTGGATTTATCATTCATTTATTCATTTTACTCCTCTATAAGATTGACTCGATCGATCAATCACTCTTCTTAATTTGCTCTCCTAAACCAAATCGTGATCCAAATACCTCAGCATAACATATTTAATAGCATTTTATCGATTGTTTCGATCTATGGCTGTAATCGCTTCAATTAACCTAAATTAACCGGCACACACACACACACACCGCCTCTTTCGCTGCCATTTGACCTTCTCCTGGAGGGTTGTGTGTGTGTGCGTGTGTGTTTCCTTGGTGTTGTGTTGTTCCGTTATCAGAGCCTCAAACACGTTGGCAGCGAACACGCTCGATGTGCCAATAATATGCAACAAACAGCTGCTGCTGCTGCTCCGCCAAGCTGAGGCCGAGGCCTGAAGCACGGCTTGGCTCAAAGCTGGCCAACTAGTCGCAGTGGCTCATCGGAATTTCGCGGCAAGCCCGCCGTTCAGTTGACTACGTGCAACGCAGCCGCGCAGACGCAGTCAGCGGTTAAACAAAAAAAAATTATTAACAAAATATATAATTTTTTTACCAATTTTTTTTATTTTGTCGGAGACACCCTTTTGAGACAAAGGACGCCGTTTTTGTGATCGATTTAGTGCCAAAGTGCCTAGCTACGTGGGCTAAGAATTGCAAGTAAGCCAGAGAAACAAAGTGAAGTGACAAATATTAAAAAAAAAAAATAAAATAAAAATAAACAGAGAAATAGAAAGGGGTTAATTGTGCGGGTTAAGGTTTCAAACACCTGTTGCTGCTGCCGGTGTGGTTAAAAAAAAAGTTAAAATTAGACTTCACTTATTACCGTTGGGTGAAAAGAGTTGCAAATGAAATGCACTCGAGTGCAACAACAACAACAACAAAAATCGTACATGGGTTTTGGTTTTATGTTTGCACAATACTTAAGCAATCCACCCACAAAAAATAATAACAAAAAAAAATAACACCAACAAAAAAAGCTGTATAAAAACCATATTAAACTATGAGATACATTCGAGATTTGCAAGAGCTAAAACAAAAAACAAAGGCTACAGAGAAAGAAAAGTCGCAAACGGACTTGAGTTTTTTTAATTTTCAAGTAAAAAGATTAACATATTTATAGTTTTAATTATTAAATTAATTGCTTAATTAATTGTTCTTCAATTTAATTAAAATATATATATAGAATTTCATTCATTTATATTGAATCAAAATTATTAAAAATATCTCAACCCTCTACCCTTCTCATTTTATTTTATATTTGTATTTAAATAGTTTTGTTTGTCCCCTTTTTTGGTATAATATTTTTCTGGCAGTGCCTTGAATATCAGTAGGCTTACAGCAGCAACACTAACGGTTGTTGGGGCCACTGTCATTGTCTTTGATGTTGCTGCTGTTGATGTTACTGCTGTTGCTGTAACATGTGGGGGACACTCTGTTTCTTTTCTTTTCATTTCTTTCATTTTTCTTTTTGCAACACGAAAAACAATAGAAAGACTTGTCTTTGCCGCTGAGCATCAGCAGCAGCCTCACAATAGCAACATCAGTTGCCACAGCAACAACAATTGTTTCTTTTTTTTCTTTTTTGTGAGCATTATGCTTGGGCAGACATTAAAAGAGATTTGCATTTGCATTATGGCCATAAGGGAAAATAAACATAAGGGGGGAGTGGCCAACACACACTTTGAGGAGAACTTAAGGCGGCATTTTATGGTTTTTTGTTTTTATATTAGAAGATCTTAATGTTAGCCCAAAAAGTATCTCTGAAAATAAATAAAAAACAATAATGTACGTATATAAAAATATAGAATATATTAAGGCTTGAAGCTTCAGAAAATATTAAATAAATATTTACGAATACAACAAGCTTCCTTCGTTTCCTATTTAATTTATCTCTTAATTATTAAGTTTTATGTAAAGTAGAAGATAAATCTTTTCGTTTCGTTTCTTTACTTTTTATTATTATTACTTTTTTTGTTGATTTGTTGCCTTAATGGCCAGCGCATAATTTAATTAACATTGGGCACGCATCGCACAGCAGCTAGTAAGTTGCAAGTTGCGGCTAAGCTTGCAACATTTTTGCTGCCGGCATTTCCCTAGGTGTTGTTGCAGCTAAATGAAATTTGCCGCTAGGCAATTAAGGCCTTAAGTATTATAATTAATTAATTGCAGCATTTTTGAATACTGTTACTACTACTATTTGCTGTTGCTGTTGCTATTGGCTGTGGGTGCGAGTCATTGACACAATGACATATGTTTGCCTTTCCCCCCGCCTAAATATCACTGGCATCAAGGTGACTGACATCAAATGACACCACCGACTGACACTGAAATATGGTGAACCCAAAACGACTTCATAAAAAAAAAACACAAACAAACAAACAAATGAGTAGAGTGAGTGACTGACTGAGTGATGTCTGCGTTTGTCTTCACCAAATTAGCGCACAAAATCGCCAAGCAAATCACTTTAATTGTCTCAATCATCATGATCAAGTGCGTGTGCGTGGGTGCTAACCAAAAAAAAAATATAAAAAGAAAAGAGAAAAAAAAAACTACAGAAAAAAAATGTAAAGAGGGGAAGTCAGTGATCAGAGATCGGTGATCGTGGCCTTCAGCCGGACAGGAAGTCTAATTGGCTTTGGCCAACAGTAAATATTCACAGGCCCAGTCAAGATAATAAGCCTTAGGGATTTATTGTTAAATCATAATTTGCAGAAAATTAAATTAAGAATTTCATTATATTAAAATCGAGAATTGGGCTAGAAACTGTTGGAAATTTTAGAGCAAATAATCACCTAAAAGAACTCTTTTTGCAGTCAAGGAAAACACTTTCAATAGTAAATATATATCTTGACAAACAATTATTAGTATGAAAATGTATTTTTAATTCTTTAATCTTTTAATTTTTGTGTGCCTAGCTTTTTGTTAGGAAATGCATTTTATTTTTCGTTGACAACTGTTAAAACTGTTACCAACAAACTGTTGCCACTTATAGATATTCCAATTTTTTGCGCGCTTTTTATATTTATTTTTTTGTTTTTGCTCAATTGTAAAATGACGCATGTCGATAGGAAATCGGGGGAGATATCGGGGTATAACTCCAGGCCGGACCGGACCGGAGCCGGGCCAACAGGTTTACCTGGTCCCGGAGCCGCAAACTAAACTCGTTTGCTGTCTGCTTTGCCGCTGCTGACCCAATTTCGTGCAACATTTTTTTTTTTTTTTCGACATTTTTACAACGGATTTTGTTGTGGTTTTTCGCACAAAACAAATCACACACACACAAAAAAAAAAAACATAAAAGCCCTACAAAAGAAAAGCCAAGAAATCGGGCGAGAAATTGCTAAAGAAATGGCAGCTATCATCAGCCTGAGATACTGTATCTGTATCTGTTGCTGACTCTGCGTTTGTCTCTGTTTTTGTAACTGCATCTGCATTTTCATCTCTTTTGGAATGGAAAGGTTCCCCTTGATGGCTTCGATAGCCACCTGTTTTGGTGGCTTTCGGTGGTGGCACAGTCATGCCCACCACCGGCCTTTCACTTGGCCACCGACAAAAGGAGCGGGTTTTTTATTATTATTTTTTTTTAGTTTTTGTTGTTGATTTTTTTTCGTGATAAGAAATCGACATTGAAATCGATTATGTCAGAGTGTCGGCCAAGCTTTAGGTGAAATTACAGAAATATAAAAGAATTTGAATTGGATTTTTGTTAAATGTATTATTTAAAACTTAAGGAGATGCACTAAATTCCTATTATTATTCTAGTTTTCGGATCCATTTAATTAAATTTTCCACCTTAAAATATATACAAACAAAGCTGTTTGCTTTTTGAATGTTCTTTGGCCATTTTTTTTTTATAACAAATACTTTTTGTTTATTTTTTTGTAGTTTGATTTCTATATTTTTAACTCAAGCATTGCATTTAAAATTATATTTATATTTTATCTTGTAATGGCGAATTGTGTTAATAAATACCTATTATTATTATAAATATTTTATTTCAACTTTTCCGAAAGTTAAAATCAAAGTTTTTTAATGATGTCGGGTTTTAATTAGAGCTTAATTTGTATTAATCAAAAAGTGAATGAACTGATTGGGCGAGGTAAATGGATTCGCTTCGATTTAATTTCTTAAATTCGGCGGCCATGTCGTTAATCATTCCTCTGCCTATCACCTGTTACTTTTACTCTCTGCCTCAGCTTCGCACACTCATTAGGTCAGGTGTGTGTGAATTTGTTTGTAGGCTTTCACACCCACAATTTCGGCTGAAAACCCCCCCTTGAAATGCCGCACAACAGATACTATTTCAACACCAGCTCGATGACAACTAAACAACAAATACGAAATGAATTTTACAAAATAAAACTAGACAAGCATGTGTCACCATATATATATATTTATATTTTTTGGCTTTATTTTTCTCAGATTCAGCTCGGCTTAGATACAAAATACTCGTAATACAATCGAATTGAATCGAAACCCAACAAATTTCAAAGCACGCCAATTACGAATAGCCCCGAAAAAAAGTCAAAAATAAAACTGTAGGGTCTCTGGCCGGGTTACGTCAGTTAATATATATATATATAGACATGTTATTGTTGTAATCCAACCGAAAAAACGGCCGACGAATTTGAAAGACAAACAAATGAAAGATGGTTAAATGCATTTACGTGGCTTACATTTTGAAAAGCCGCTAACAAAACCACCTTCCCCCTTTGGGAAATGATTTGGCTCGTCAAGGTCGTTTGGTGTTAACATATATCAACGAAATTGGATAGGAAATGTGGGTTTTGTTGTTGCAATCGGTTGCATTTGAGTTAAGCAAGTCTTGGGTTAAGCAAATCAGCTTGAAATCATTCGATTTTGCCTTTAGAACGTGGCTACAACTTGGGGTACTTAATATTGAGTAAGCTTTTATAATGCCTTAAATTTGTCTACGGTTCGATGCGGATGCGAAAAGAAGTGTGGCCCAAATTGCACTCTAAAGTTGGGTAAACTGCATTGGGAATGTACAATCACCGTCATAATTATTGATGAAGTAACCTAGCATAAATTCCAAATTAAATCGGGTTTTAGGTAATTCATTTTGAATGCTTTTTTAAGATATTAAAGTACTTGTATGCCTTATTATTTTATTATTATTTGAAGCTCATATTCATAGACTTAATTTTTTGTTTCATTTCCAGTTGGCTTACGACAAGCACAAAGAAAGCACCAGGACTTGATCAAGTTAACCCACAAACTTAAAGGTTTTAAGGAACTATTAAAAGAAAATATTTACTGGCTAAGCAGCAAAGGATAAGGAAAATAGTAACTAGAAGATCAGCAAGGACAAGGAATATAGTTACTGGAATTTCAACAAAAAGAAGAAAAGAATAATACTAACTGGACAATCAATCAGCAGAGGCACAAGGACTTAAAGCAACATAACTTATCTTTCGACTGGCTAATAAAAGTAACCAAGGCTCAAAAAAATTTTTCCCCATCCAAAGAAGATTCCTGCATAAACCCGAAAAAGAAAATACTTTCTCTATAAATAATCCTAAAAAGAAAACACTGTTTTAAAAAATATTAAAGCAAAGCATCTTTAAGCCAAACGCAAAAAATCCTGAGCCCCGCCATGCACAAAAGGAAGAAACGCTAGATCCTAGATTTGGAGAGAAGAAAATACACAACAAACTTTTTGTTTTCAAGAAACAACAACAAGGACAGCTTAAACCCCTTCAAAAAATACCCCCCAAAGGACATCCTTCAAAATGGTGCTAAATCTCCTCTTTATAACCACTGTGATAAAGTCCACCTTCGGCGTGGTGACCACTGGCCTCTGGCTCATACCCCTCATGCTGGCCGCCATCACCTATTATCGCTACGATGCCGTGGATCCCGAATCGAGACCCTTGGATCAACTAAATCTATATCCCGAATATGATTTCATAGTGGTGGGCAGTGGCTCGGCGGGTGCCGTGGTGGCCAATCGCCTCAGCGAAGTGCGCAAGTGGAAGGTCCTGTTGATAGAGGCTGGTCCCGATGAGAATGAAATCTCGGATGTGCCATCGCTGGCGGCATATCTGCAGTTGAGCAAACTGGATTGGGGCTACAAGACAGAGCCCTCGACGAAGGCCTGCCTGGGAATGCAGAATAATCGTTGCAATTGGCCCCGCGGACGAGTTCTTGGCGGCAGCTCTGTCCTCAATTATATGCTCTATGTTCGGGGTAATCGCAACGATTATGATCATTGGGCTTCCCTTGGCAATCCTGGCTGGGACTACGATCATGTTTTGAGGTATTTCAAGAAATCCGAAGATAATCGCAATCCGTATCTGGCGAATAATCCATATCACAGCCGCGGTGGTTTACTAACAGTTCAGGAATCGCCTTGGCACTCGCCACTGGTGGCTGCCTTCGTGGAAGCCGGGACCCAAATGGGCTACGACAATCGTGACATCAATGGAGCCCAACAGGCTGGCTTCATGATTGCCCAGGGTACCATACGTCGTGGATCCCGTTGCTCCACAGCCAAGGCCTTTCTGCGACCCATCAGGCAGCGTAAGAATTTTCATCTCTCAATGAATTCGCATGTGACCAGGATCATTGTGGAGCCGGGCACTATGCGTGCCCAGGCCGTGGAGTTTGTGAAGCATGGAAAGGTCTATAGGATAGCGGCCAGGCGGGAGGTGATCCTATCGGCGGGTGCCATCAACACGCCACAATTGATGATGTTATCGGGCCTGGGACCGCGAAAGCATTTGGAAAAACATGGCATACGCGTCCTTCAGGATCTGCCCGTGGGCGAAAATATGCAGGATCATGTGGGAATGGGCGGACTAACATTTCTAGTGGACAAGCCCGTGGCCATTGTCCAGGATCGCTTCAATCCGACAGCTGTCACATTTCAGTATGTTTTGAGGGAACGCGGACCGATGACCACTCTCGGCGGCGTCGAGGGCCTGGCCTTTGTCCACACACCCTACTCCAATCGCAGTCTGGACTGGCCGGATATACAATTTCACATGGCACCGGCATCCATTAACTCGGACAATGGGGCCAGAGTGAAGAAGGTGCTCGGTCTGAAGGAGTCTGTCTACCAGGAGGTCTATCATCCCATTGCCAACAAGGATAGTTGGACAATAATGCCGCTTTTGTTGCGTCCCCGATCAAGGGGTTCGGTGAAACTACGCTCGGCAAATCCCTTTCATTATCCCGTCATTAATGCCAATTACTTTGATGATCCTCTAGATGCCAAGACCCTGGTCGAGGGCGCCAAGATTGCTCTCCGGGTGGCCGAGGCCCAGGTCTTTAAGCAATTTGGCTCGAGGCTGTGGCGCAAGCCATTGCCGAATTGCAAGCAGCACAAATTCCTCTCGGATGCCTATCTGGAGTGCCATGTCAGGACCATATCGATGACCATCTATCATCCGTGTGGCACAGCGAAAATGGGACCAGCCTGGGATCCCGAGGCAGTGGTGGATCCACGACTGCGGGTCTACGGCGTCCGAGGACTGCGGGTGATCGATGCCAGCATTATGCCAACAATAAGCAGTGGAAATACAAATGCTCCGGTTATAATGATTGCCGAAAAGGGTGCCGATCTCATCAAGGAGGATTGGCTAACGAATCCCGAGTACAAGGTTAAGCGTCAGGCAACAGTCAGTCGGGATGCTGAGCCAGCGGCAAGTGATGTTCAAGGAGTTACGCTCTCACCATCGGATAGCAGCAGCAGCAATAGCAATATTACCACCACCCCAAGGACTCTTATAGACATCCTGGAGAGCGGTAGTAGTATCAGTAATCTCAAAGGCAACACCACATCACCTACAGTCGTGGCCAGCTATGCGGATAGTTAGTGAAGGAAGGGAGAGAGAGAGGGGGAGCTTGTTCAGTCAGCTCCAGATTTTGTGCTCAGGGGTCCATTAGCTTTAAACACTCAATGTTTGCCATTGCTAAAAAGTAACTTGTCGAAAGGAAGGGGCAGGGGAAGGGAAGCCAGGAGGAGCTCTAACTACCATAAAAATCGAATCTTTCAATTTAAAACTGAATCCAGTAAAAGTTAAACAAACTTTTAGGCAATGAAGCCTTTTTTAAGAAGAGTATCTTTTGAATCTCAACTCATAAAAACGTCACAAAAGGATCCACAAAGCAGAAAAGAAAAAGATAACAAAAATCGAGTCATAGATTAAATATATATTGTATATATATATATAAATATGCTAACTGCACACATTCCAACTAAATGCTGTATTCCTAGATATATCCCTATCTTTAGTTATTGTTGTCAATCTAATTTTTTTTTTTTTACTGGTTACGTATTATTATTTATGCTAAAACCTAGATTTAAATAATTTTATTATATAGATAAATATTCTTTGACTATTTATAGGTAACTCCCCTCCCATACACATGCATTATTTAAACGACATTCTATTTAATAAATTAAATTTGCATAAATGAAGCATAAACAAAAGGAATTTCATTATTTTTCAGATTATTTTTGCTTACAGCCAAAAAGCAGGCAATGCCCAATGAGGTAAGCAAAGGCAGCAAAAGCACCAAAATTAATGGATACCAAAGTTGCGTGTCTGATATATATATATATACATATATATTTATGGACTATCCCTTAATTGGATTTCTTTTTTTTTAAGGGTTTTAAGGGAATTTAGTTGCTTTTGGGGAAAGCATAATTTAGCTTTTAAAAATCCTTATAAATTATTTCTTGTTTCAATTCTCAATTTAAATAAATTGAATGCAATATTTTTTAATAATAATAAACCTAGTATATATGGATTATATACTGCTTGTACTGCTCTGTGCTAACTTTTGGGCGCGGTCATAAAAAGACACAACAGCACGCAAAACAACGAATTTAATTACCGCCAAACACCGACCACCTTTTACACAGCTAACATATAGAAATATATTTAAATATATGTATATACCGAAAGTTGTGCCAGCAACGCCCCTTGATAATAGATACAAGATATATGGCCACTAAACTGGCCCAGTCCGACCAATCCAAGTGCTATAAATCATCTATTTTGACAGGCACCGACCACAGCAGCAGCCTTGGTCAACAATTTTCATGTTGTGCGAACATCGGAAGCCGGAAGGAAACGCCAAATTCTCAAGTTGGTCTAATCAAATTAACTTAAATTAAAGAGTCACCCATTTCCGATTTCCGATCAAGAGAAGATGTGCTAAGTTTTATGGTCCCCGTGCCTGTCCCTGTCCCACTTTTTGTTCTAACGAATCGAAATCTCATGGCGAGATGAGATGAGCACAAAAAAAAAACCAGATTTGATGCCTAATTAATGCAAATTTACCAAGACAACAAGCAATTTACAATGGACAACGAGCATGAGCACAAATCACACGACTTAATCGTTGTGGTTCAGGCAAGTTCAAGGTTTAATCTGGAGGAGGGTATTTTATATCAAAAATGAAGGGTTTCAACCATGTTTAGGGGAAGCTTTCAAAGACCTTAAGTTTTTAATATTAAAAAAAATAATAATAATAAAACATAAAACTCCCAAGTTTAAACGTTAAGAGCAATAATTTTTGATATTGAAAAATTCTAAATATTTAAATCTACCTTTTTCCGATATGTTTGATGTGCGAAATGCAAAATTATGCAATTAAAAACTTAAATTTAATTTATTTAATTTTGCAGTATTCCCCGAATGTATATTAAATAATTCTTTCAATATTAACTATAATTAAATGTTATATATTTTAAATTGACAATATTTCCAGTATGACGTTTGAGATATTTTATAATAATATTGATATTTCAGCAATAAAATTATAGATATATTTATACCTTATCTGGCTTTTTCCCTTCATACACATTTATTCCTAATTATTATGTCCAAAACTCTTGCCTAAATTCAAGTTCCCAGTTGTTTAATTAATCACTGTCTACACATTACGTGTACGCCACGTGCCACCAGACTGAACGTCTACGTGATCACGTTCAAAATAAAAAAATCAAATTGGAAATTTCACCAACAAGAGTTGACGGACTTGCCCTAGACTATCAGATATCTGGTATGTCTTGGCCAAAAAGAAACCTAATAAAAATATGCAAAATTGCAAAAAATTTTGTTTAGAAAATGGAAAAGCAGGTCAAGGGCCAGCGGAAGTATCTGCAGATGATCCACAGATAACTTCCGGCTCTGACATGTGTTACCGTTCCAGTTAGAGGTCAGTCAACTTGTTGGACTCCGTTAGACAAGCGATCCGAGGAGCCGCTCCAGCAGTTGACCCAGACCCAATGAACTTGATCTGTGCCTCTGCCTCTGCCTCGGCATCGGCATCGGCATTTGCAATTTGCATTTGCATAGCAGCAGCAGCCGCCGCTCACTCATTCATTTAACTCAAGTTACTCACCTGTAAATAAAAGATAGAAATAAATGTGTGGAAATATTAATTGATGGCGATTAATCACTATGAATCGTAAGAATAATACATTAATAAAGGGATTACGGCCTTAGTATTCATTGGTATTCATAGCATTCTTACATCTAACTCAAAAAGCGGAAGTTTGTAATGATCAGGTTTCGTTTCTCAACGACCGTGGATTGTGATTAGTGACCCATATATACATATATATATGTACATATATTTGATGTATACATGTACAGGCTACCTGTGGAGTGCCACTTTGAACCTGAACAGCCAGTTATTTGGTTGTTACAAAGGTGCCAATCAGGCAGAGCCGGAGTCAACCTCAGAGACCTTTCGGCTTATATAAAATTTAAACTCAAGAAATTCTTAGTCACTGCGATCGACCTTGGAGAGCAACGGAAAGGTTTTTTTTGTTTATTAGTGGGAATTTTTTGTGCTTTGATTATTAAGAACTATTCGGTGGGAAGACGGAGGCCGTTTTGGTACACTTTATGTTATAAAGAAAAAGAAAAAACGGAAATGTTTATTGGATTTTTAAATATAAAATAATATTCGAGAAAAACATATATTGCAGATTTTTTGGAATATAAAAGTGTATTGATTTAGATTTTAATATCGAAAATATTGTAAAATTGTATATACAATATTTAAAAATATTATTTAAAAAAGATAAAACATCAATACTATTGAACAAATATTAAATTGTTTCAATTAACAAATACAATATTTATTCCTCAAACATGTATTTATCCAAAATACAGGCAAAATAAAACAAATATCTCATAGTTAAAATATTGATTAAAATATTAAACTTTTCTGCCATCTGCAGTATAAATAATTAAATTCTCAGCACTTTGTACCCACTTATTTATATATTTCTTATTTTATATTTACTAAATCCCTTGATCCCTGAACCCCAGATAAAATATCGCTTGCAATCTTTGAGATCAACTTCCTGAATAATAATTGCTTTTATAGAGTTCATCGAGTGTCGAGTGTGTGTTGGCGTTCACGTACTCCTCAATTGGCCATTGATCACAGCACAGAAGACAATCGGACGGGACGGACCATGGCTCAAATAATTGCACACTTTAATGGGATTTAATGGTCAATTGCTTGATGGGAGTAAATATTTGATTTGATTTGTGTATCTGTTTGCTTTGTATCAACGGAATCGGAATTCGAATTCGAATTCGAATAGGCGAATATGCTTAAATGTATTATTATTATTATCATTATAAATGATCACAAATGTTATTCAACTTCTGTTCTGCTTTGTCATGTCCAATCATCATCGAGATCTGCAAATGAATCGATTTGCTACGGTCTCTCGAAAGCCCGGGGGGAAGTCTCTGTCTGTCTTTAATAATTGATTCATTTCGATGGCTTTTTGACTTCCTACAAACAGATTTGTCGGTTCGTTTTGTAATTGAAACATGAAAATCAATGGAAATCACAATAAAGTGCAATAATAATATCGAGTGGAATTCTCTCAAGCAAACGATAATGAACCTCGTCTCTCGTCTCTCAACTTTGCCAATGTTAAATATTTGCGGGGGCTGTGGTTGTTGCACAAAGATAAACATATTTCTGGCTTCATCACTTCTACAAAGTCTTTAAATAGTATAGAAAATTACTCAAGTCTTTGTTTCTCATTCATTTAGTTACAAAATTTTAAAGGCCTCATAAGTGTTGTACATTTTGAAATTAATCTCAAGAGAAGGCTGTCAGCTCAGGAGGATTTTCGTAAGGATTTATCACAGGGTTGTTGAGCTCAGCAGGTTTCTTGGAATCGTTGCCATGGACGTGGGCGAAGGCAGAGTGATGATCGACCTGGAATGGCATGCCAGATTATGGATTCTCTGGGACTGGGAGCCAGGAGTGTGCCAGCAGTGTTTGTACCAAGCCGTTTGCTGACGGCTCAGGCCAAAGCCGGCGGCAATCCTCACCGAACAGGTCTCGAGGCTGCGGGCCAGGACTCTTAGGAAGCTCGAGCATTTGGTGTCCGGCACCGCTTTAGGCCGGATAAAGGAACTGAACTTCTGCTGTTCCTGCTCTTCCTGCTGTACCTGCTGCTCCTCTTCAGGTGATACATTCTGTCTGCTTCTCGATGTTGTAAGTGTGACAGCATCGGCCTCCGCTTCTGTATCATTCTTCATGGTGCTGGTGGCCTCATCGGAACTGGAGGTGAACACCTCGCAGCCAGCGTCCGAGAAGCTGCTATGAAATTGATTTCTGTACAGGAAATTGCACCGGACCTGCTTTCGTCCCAGGTCATCATTGGAGTCCATGGGAAGGGGTGAGCGTAGGCATAAAATGGAGCTATCCATCTCTTTTGAGGCAGTCGTTGAGGCATCCAATTGGAGCGGAGGCACTGGGTAATTGCTGATCCTTGGCTGGCATTCCCTTACAGCGAGTGACATGGCCATCATGGCATTTATTGTTTAGAATTTTGAAACAAATAGGCTATTTTTGTTATGGAATTTTGTGACTAACAAAATGAATGACAATATTTACCCAGCCAACTTTTTGGTTAGAAAATATTTTTATATTTTATAGCTTGTAATTAATTTTGCAGCTAATAATTATATATTTTTTGGGTAATTTAAACAATTAGTAAGTGCAGTAAAAACAGTAGCTAATAATTATTTATTTGGGTAATTTCAACAATTAGTGAATGCAGTAAAAACAGTTTATAATTTTGAAAATCTTAATGCTTTTTATGTGTTTTTTTACATATATATAAATCTATTTTTTAGGCTCATCACTCTGCCTAGTTTGTAGTTCTTTCACAACCTTGAAATTCTGTAATAAATGTTGCCCCTCTCTCAAGTTTTGGCAAATATATTTACTATTAATTTTTGGTAACAACTGGTTTTTCGGCTTTAATCAGGAACCTAGAAATACGAAATCAGAGCTTTTGCCATATAATCCCAGACACTACACCTATGCCTATGCAAATTTGTTGTTAAACCTAACGAATTGCTTTGTCATGATGATCGAACGCCATGCAATTAATGGTTTGGCTTAAAGACTCGCTTTTGTTAAGAACCATCAGTTGCGGATTGGGAAATAGCTTCAAATTTGTATTAGTTTTTCTTTTTTTAATTACAATCGAGTCACCCTCATCCTTTGCGGGCAATCGAACCGCATCGAATGTCAAAAAGCGAGTGTCAAAAACGCAATAAAGACATGGCATGGTCGAGGCCCGCAAAGAAAATATATACAAAAACTAAAAACATTAGTTAGAGCCGGTGCAAAAGAGCAACTTGGCCAAAATCAGACGTTGCCAACTATGAAAAGTCGGTCAAAGACGACGAGTTTGCTTAAATTCTTGACTTTATGCGAACAGAAAAATAGCGACAACGAGCCAGCATAATACCAATCGATAGTAAGACTCGAAGCATTAATTGCCGTTAGCCACTACACTTGGCAAAAAAAAACAAAATGTATCTTATAAGGAGATGTGGAATTGGGCAAAAGACATATTTAAATAATAAAATATTATATATATATTTATAAAATAAATAACGAAAATATCGTTAAGATATTACAAAATTTATTTAATGTAAAATATCTTAAACAGATTTCAAATTTTAAGTTTAGAAAAATATTCCATTTAATGTAAAAAATATAAATATTATCAAAACAAAAAAAAAGTATTGAAAAATCTTACATTTAATATAATAAATTTTACATTTTGGATAGATTTGTTTATATATGTATTTTAAAATAAACAGAATATTAATTTATGGCAATTATTAAATATTGATCTTTACATCAATTTTTTCCTTAAATATCATTAAAGTTCTAAGTCAAATAAATAATAATAATAAAATAATACTTTAAATAAATACTTTTATAACTTATATTTCCCCGTAATTTTCTCTCTGTGCCTCGGCGAATGGAAGCTCAACGAACTTGAAGCCCGCGCGTATTGCGAATCTCAGACAAATTGCGAAATTGGAAGCCGCAGACCCTCTGGGACAGCCTTGACTCCAAAGTAATCGTGGACCTGAATGTCATCCATCGGTTCTTTGGAGCCGCCACGAGAGAGAAAGAGAGAGAGGGAAACGGATGCTGGATGCCGGCCGCCCTTGGAGCCCTGCCACAAAAGGTTCTTATCGTTATGGCTACTTGGCTCATTGGTATTCCTCCTTCGATCCAGCGCTAAATACTCCCCCTGGAATCGTCCTGTTCACAGATATGCAATACTTATATATAAACCTATATGTTTATATATATATATTTTCTTGCTGCAACGATGTCATTTGGGGGCGGAGGAGAACACATCAAGAAACCATTAAGCAGTCTTCTTAATTTATTTTCATTTAGTTTTTTTTTCAGTCAGTATGTCATACGGTTGCGGTCGGCTGCTTGGGATCTTGGCAATTTTTTCTCTATATATACATAAACATATATCTAGATAAAGACTGTCCCATTCTAAGCTCATAAATTCACATGCCAGCGGAAATAATTATAGAATTATTCAGTAAACAATGTAGCCGGCAATACGAATACAATAAGAGAATGAGGAAAAAACAAAGAAATAAACATTACAACTCCATTCACTATGGTCGTTTGCCTTTTACAAACATTAAAAAAAACGTTGAATAAATTAACGGAAATATATCTATATCTATCTATATTTTAATGCATTTCCGATGCTGCAATCTATTTATGATTGTTGTGTAATTTTTTAAAGGCAATTTATTTAAGCAACAAAATGCTGTCAAGAAAAATAAATAGAAATGTTTAGTTAGAATATCGGTTTTGAAATATTTTCAGATTTATTTACCTCTTCTCTAAGATAAAATATCTCATAAAATAAAACAGGTAATAAAGATGAATATAAAGTTGAAAGATAAATAAAAACACTTTACCTTTCAATGGCAAAGCGATTTTAAAGATAATATTATTCACTCTCTCTACCAATTGAAAGTCCAATATATTTTAAAATTGTATTAATATTTATTAAATAAAAAAGAATTTCGTTTAAATTCGAATCATAAACACAAAATCAATCATTCCTGCACTTTATCATATAAATTCAAAATAAAATCTATTAAGATTTGATTTGTTTAACTGATACATTGATTAATTTTCCACCTCAGCTCAACCTTTGGATTATTAAGCAATTGTTCTGTATTCAACCCATAATTTAAATGTAAAATTAAATTTGATGAAGCGAAGAAAGCTGTCATTAGCGCATTCTTAACTGAATTTAATTCCTAACTCATTGGCTGAGTGCTTACGAACTTAGATCGATTGCACTGTGATTAATAACACAAAAGATCGCAACGAGTTAGCCACGAACTAAAGTCCATGAATGCACTAAAAAATATTTATTAAATTAAAAAATTTAAATTAAATATTAAATGTTACTTGTGGGTTTGCAAACTAAAATGTTTTATTGAAGAGTTTTCTGTCTAGAAATTTAGTTTCAAATAAACTTAAGACAAAGTCCCAGTAATTATTTTTAGCACAACTCTAGTAAAGTGTGAAAAGTATTAAAAAATCGTGGGTTTTTTTCTATGGTTTTTTTTTTATTTTATTATTATTTTTATAATTTTTTGTTTTTTTGTTGTGTAGTAGTTTGAACCACGATCGTTTGGAAATTGTCATCAGTGCAGGGCAGTTAAAGGCAGTTTCCCTCGACTTGGCTCTCAGTTAGGCGGTCAGTCGATCGCGATTGTTGAGTTCGTCCGGCTGCAGCACAATCATGACGCTGCAATGACTTGGTCTTGGACATGGATTTGGATTGCCGCCGGGTCGCCACCCTTCAGGCTGATCCTCTTTTGGCTGGTTTTAACGGTGGCGACACTGGCTGCGGGTCAAAGTTACCTGGGCAACGCACTGTTCGACAGCCTCGAGATTCTGCGACGCGGCCAGGCCCAATTGGATCTGGAGAATCTCGATGAGCGCCAGACACTGGCCACCAAGTACGATTTCATAGTTGTGGGTGCCGGCACAGCGGGTTGTGCCCTGGCAGCCCGCCTCTCCGAGAATCCCCAGTGGCGTGTGCTTCTCCTGGAGGCTGGCGGACCCGAAAACTATGTCATGGATATACCAATAGCGGCCCATCTCCTTCAGCTGAGCGATGCCAACTGGAAGTACCAAACGGAGCCCTCCAAGCACTACTGTCTGGCCATGGATGGCAACAGATGCAATTGGCCCCGCGGCAAGGTGATGGGTGGCAGCAGCGTTTTGAACTACATGATGTTCACCCGTGGCAGCCGCAGGGATTATGATCGCTGGGCTAGTCTGGGTAACCCGGGTTGGAGCTTCCAGGAACTTTTACCATATTTCAAAAAGTTCGAAGGCAGCACTATACCCGATGCCGATGCCGATTATGTGGGTCGAAGGGGTCCCGTAAAGATCAGTTATTCCGAGACTAAGACACGCATCGCGGATGCCTTTGTGGCCGCCAGCCAGGATGAGGGAGTACCGCGCGGCGATTACAATGGAGCCAAGCAGCTAAAGGTGTCCTACCTCCAAGCGAATATCTACAATGAAACCAGATGGAGCTCGAATCGTGCCTACTTGTATCCCATCAAGGGAAGACGCAGCAATTTGCATGTGAAAAAGAACGCATTGGTCACCAAGATCCTAATTAATCCAAAGACCAAGATGGCCTATGGGATAATGGTGAGGATTAAGGGCAAAACCCTAAAGATATTGGCCAAAATGGAGGTGATACTCTCGGCGGGTGCCATCAATACCCCACAGCTGCTAATGCTGTCCGGCGTGGGTCCAGCCAAGCATCTGAGGGAGATGGGCATTAAGCCTCTGGCCGATCTAGCCGTTGGCTATAACCTCCAGGATCACATTGCCCCAGCGGTGAGTGCCCTGTGCAATGTGAGCTCCCTGCAGGTGCAGGAAATGTTCCGCATCGAGGTTCTTGGTGAGTTTCTGCAAGGTCGTGGCTTGCTACGAATACCCGGCGGCGTTGAGACCATCTCATTTTATGCCCTCGACGATCCCACAAATCCCGATGCCTGGGCCGACATGGAGATCTTTTCGGTGGGCGGCGGCCTACAGACAAACACGGCCCTGCGACTGGCCATGGGAATAAGGGAAGAGATCTATGCGAGCATGTTCGGAGAGCTAGAGCGTCGAAGTGCCAATGGTTTCATGATCTTTCCCATGATCCTGCGGCCCAAGAGTCGCGGCCGCATCAAGCTGAGAAGTCGGGATCCCCTGGAGCATCCCCGAATCTATGCCAACTACTTTGCGGATCCCTATGACCTCAACATCACGGTTCGTGGAATTGAGCAGGCTGTGAGGCTGCTGGACAAGCCCGCCTTTCGGGACATTGGAGCCAGACTTCTGGATAAGGTTGTGCCCGGCTGCGAGCAGCACAAGTGGCGGAGCACTGAGTATTGGCAGTGCTATGCCCGTCACTTTACCCTCACCATTTACCATTACTCCGGCACGGCCAAGATGGGACCACGGACGGATCCCTCGGCTGTGGTAGATGCCCGCCTAAGGGTTCATGGCATTGGGAATCTACGTGTGGTGGATGCCAGCATTATGCCCTACCTGGTCGCAGGTCATCCCAATGGACCCGTCTACTTGATAGCAGAGAAGGCGGCCGATATGATCAAGGAGGATTACAATTACTCGCAGAACTAGGAATTATTTTAAATTATGTTTTTTTTTTTATTAATAATTTAAAGAACGACCTTAGGAATCATTTGATATAATCTGGAATCAAGTCAAAGTATATATTTACCCTGATGTGACTATTCTAGTGAGTAGTTATAAAATAAACGATGGAATTATTAAAAGTTATATATGGTTAGCCTTCGATTGAAAAAAAAAAAAATTAAATTATAATAAATTCTCATTTTAAAAAGTTTATTTACAATTGAAAGCTTTAAGTTATTTATAGTTTTATCAGCAGAAAATAACAAAGTTTATGGTTGAAAGTCAATTAAGAAGTCAAGTATGTATATTGTCAGGGAATTTGCATAAGAAAAAAATCTATTTTAAATGGACTTCTGATCAAGTGTTATTTCTTAGCCTCAAGTTATGAGATATCATATTTACATTAGAGATAAAAAAATTATAACTGGACTTCTGATCAAGTGTTATTTCTTAGCCTTAAGTTATGAGAAATTATCAATGGAATTTCAATTGAAATAAATTCAGTTTGTTAAGTTTGTATAGTTTTTTCTTTTTAATAAAAATAATAATTATTTTAAAAAGAAATCAATATGTATAAATATATATTCAATATATTAAAATAGGAGGCTGTTGGAAATGAACAATTGGAAATTGAACAAAAAATCAAATTAAAATTTTATATTATATTATTCAATGTTAAATTATCAATATTATTAATAGCAGGAAAGAGTCAAGAAATTACATTTTAAATATTATATAGAAAATATGTGTATATTACAAACTTTGATATCGAAAAAAAAACGCTGTTTTACTAAATAAAAAATAAACAAATTTAATTAAAAATGTATTTTAAACTGGATTTTTGAAATCAACTTTTAACATTTATTTATATTTATAGTTGGATATATATTTCTAAAAATTGTATATATATATAAAAATAATATATATATAATTTTAAACAATTTATAAATATTTACAAATTATTAAAATTTATTTTTAAAATAGTTTTAGGCTTTTCTTTGGCAGATTTCAATAGTTCAACATTAAAATATCGTTTTATTATATATTATTTATTTATATAACAAAATTTGTATTTAATATAAAAGCCGTATCTACATATCTATTTTTTTTTTATAAGAAACGCAAGAACCAACATAAAAATAGTCTGAAATACCTCAAATTGATTTTTGATATCAGACGATTATATTATATAGTTAAAATATTATTAATGAGACTTTCCTCTGTCTCTGGTTATGAATTATGTAACTTCCAGATATATAGTATAAATCTTAAAAAACTTTTTCTATATAATAAGCATAATGAAGCGAATAGATGGCAGCTGGTTTGGCATTTAAAATCTTATTAAAATTACGACTGGTTTCGCTGAGAACCCCACCTCAAAAAAGACAAACCGCAGACTATAAACAAAGATTCTTAATTATTATTCTGTTATATGGTTTTGGAGAAGAGGATTTCGGTTAAGTTAGATCTGCCTGATGGGTTATTTCTAGCCCTGGGAAAGCCCTTTAATCGGTTGCTTCCGCATCTACAATGTGCGATCTGCGATCTGTGATCTTGCGATCTGTGATCAGCAAGTTGCCAAGACATATAACCAGCGATTGGAGCGATCGGCTCAAGTCAATGTCAAAATATCAGAGCTTTCAGTTTCTTTTTATTTTTTTTCTTGACTTTGCTATTGTCTCTCTGTCTCTCTGCTGCTATTTTCTTGTTGTTGTTTTCAACTGCGAACGTGTCCACAGTCATGCTGAGTAGAGCTCGAGGGGATTTGAAGATTCTTGGCGAGCGTTGATCGCAGCAGCGATCTCTTGGAGCCGAGTGCCGATCCAAAAACAAAAAAAAAAATACGAAGCTGGCCGCCGATCGGCGCCGAATTTAATATTAAATTGAACTTGGCCACCGCATTTGTCAGCATTTCTAGTTCCGAAACCGATTGGGCAACACGCACGCGATCGCGTCCAAGTTACTCCTATTCCTAGAACCTCGAATCGATCGAGTAACAATATATATAAAAACATTTTATTTTTTTTTTGGTGAATCAAGTGAAGTGTGATGATGATGGCCAGTCGTCGAAAATCCGTATTAATTGCGGCTCTGAGCCTGGTCTTTTGGGCCTGTGCCAGCTTGGCCCAAGAGAACAATGTCCTCTTCGAGACCATTAACTTCCTGCGACGCGGCCAGGCGGATCTCGAACTGGAGAACTACGACAACAATCTGGTGATGGACTCGGAATATGACTTTATTGTGGTGGGAGCCGGCACAGCGGGCTGTGCCCTGGCCGCCCGTCTTTCGGAGAATCCCCAATGGCGTGTGCTTTTACTGGAGGCCGGCGGACCCGAGCGACTGGTCATGGATGTGCCAATAGTGGCACATTTCCTGCAGCTGGGCGAAATGAACTGGAAGTATAGGACGCAGCCCTCGGATCATGCCTGCCTGGCTATGAATAACAACAGATGCAACTGGCCCCGTGGCAAGGTGGTTGGTGGCAGCTCGGTGCTCAATTATATGATGTACACCCGCGGCAATCGCAGGGATTACGATCGTTGGGAGGAGCTGGGCAACCCGGGATGGAGCTTCAAGGATGTTTTGCCTTATTTCAAGAAATACGAAGGCAGCAGTGTGCCCGATGCCGAGGAGGATTATGTGGGTCGCAACGGTCCCGTCAAGGTTAGCTATGTGAATTGGCGTTCCAAGATTGCCGAGGCCTTTGTGGATGCCGCCCAGCAGGATGGTCTCAAGTACAGGGACTATAATGGTAGGATTCAGAATGGTGTGGCTTTCCTGCATACCACCACCAGGAACTCCACCCGCTGGAGCTCCAATCGTGCCTATCTGTATCCTTTGAAGGGCAAGCGAAGCAATTTGCATGTGAAGAAGCATGCTTTGGTCACCAAAGTCCTGATTGATCCACAAACCAAGACGGCTTATGGCATTATGGTTCAGACTGATGGACGCATGCACAAGATTTTGGCCAGAAAGGAGGTGATTGTGTCGGCGGGAGCCATTAATACACCACAACTGCTGATGCTGTCGGGCGTGGGTCCAGCCAAGCATCTGAGGGAGGTGGGCATTAAGCCCATTGCTGATCTGGCTGTTGGCTATAATCTCCAGGATCATACAGCACCGGCGGTTACCTTCACCACGAATGCCACATCCCTGAAATTTGAGGATTTCGCCGATCCCACTTTGATCAACAGATTCAATAGGATGGAGGGTCCCTATGGCTCCCCAGGCGGCTGTGAGGCCATTGCCTTCTGGGATTTGGATCACGAACGTGACGAGGATGGTTGGCCGGACATTGAGCTATTCTTGGTGGGTGGTTCCATGTCCTCCAATCCGGCTATATCGCGCGCCTTTGGCCTGAAGAAGAGCATCTACGATTCCCTATTTGCTGAGATTGAGGACAAGTCACTGAATGCCTTTATGATCTTCCCTATGATCCTGAGGCCCAAGAGTCGTGGTCGCATCATGTTGAAGAGCAGCGATCCCTTCAAGTATCCCTTGATTCATGCCAATTACTTTGCCCATCCCTATGATGTGGACATCTCTGTCCGAGGACTCCTCAAGGCCATCAGTTTGATGAATCAACGCGGCATGGAGGCCATCAATGCCAAGTTGTGGGAGCGCAAGATCCCCACCTGCAAGCAGCATCCCTACAAGAGTTGGGCCTACTGGGCCTGCTATGTCCGTCACTTTACCTTCACCATTTACCATTACTCGGGCACAGCCAAGATGGGACCCAAATCGGATCGAGCGGCTGTGGTCGATGCCCGTTTGAGGGTTCATGGCATCAAGAATCTTCGAGTGGCCGATGCCAGCATTATGCCAGAGATTATGTCCGGCCATCCCAATGGGCCAGTGTTTATGATTGCCGAGAAGGCGGCGGATATGATTAAGCAGGATCACGGTTTTATACAATAGAATATGAATGGCTATATATAGTATATTATATATAATCCCTCTCAGTCCAAAGTCAGGTGTGGGCCCCGCGTGAGAAATTAAACCCATAAATATGGGGCCCACGTTGTTAGGTTAAGGCTGCTGTGCTCAGCATTCTCAAATTGTTGGTCTGTTTTTATTATTTTTTTTATTAATCTGTAATTCCCGTCTTGCCTGAACTGATTCTACATTAAGTCTAGAGCCGTAAGACCTATATATGTAAATAATAAATCGCAATAAGTTTTGTATATAAATTGAATTTCAAAAAGGTTTTTTGTATATGGGATGGTTGTCTCCGGGGTTAGCCGTTGATCTTTTTATATTTATTTAAAAGAGAAAATATGGCAAGAAAGTGATAAAATCATATAATTATTGGTATGTATTTTGTAATTGTTTAAAAAAATATTTATTATGATTTTTGGTTAACTATTTTGTTGATTTTCTGTTCTCTTATAATTTAATTCAATTTTAATATTTTCTTTAATCATTTTTTTTTTTTTTTTTTTTTTTTTCGCGCGGGGTCCCACGCCCACCTCCCGCCCAACCGACCGAGGGGCGCAGCCGTGTGACGTACGGCACGAAACGCGTACTGGATAGACGCGAGAGAAGGTAAAAAAATAGAATAGACCGAGGAAAAATTAGGATACACTACGGGATAGTACTACAAGCAATACAGTTTTTAGCTTTTGAAGGCTTTCAATGCCTTCAATGCTACTAAAAAGACGATTGTAATCAGTACATAAAACCCTAAAGGGCTCATGTACTTCAAACTCACGCCTACAGTGGTTAACTACTAGTGGTATAAAAGTTCTAGAAGAAAGACGGGGAACATGGAAATTGAGCTGGCCTAGAAGGTAGGGGCTCTCCACATCACCGTGTATAAGTTTATGTAAAAAGACGACGCCAAGCATCGTCCTACGGTTAGCTAAAGAAGGTAGATTAAGTAGGAGAAGTCTACTAGCATAAGACGGTAATCTAAGGTTTGCATCCCAGGGTAGGCCACGAAGGGCAAAAAGCAAAAAGTTCTTTTGGACAGATTCAATGCGGCTACTATGGACCCCGAATTGAGGACTCCAGACGCACGAACCATACTCCAATATAGGGCGAACCAACGAAGTAAAGAGGGTCTTCGTTACATAAGGAGAATCGAATTCCTTCGCCCACCTTTTAATGAATCCCAGCATGCCTCTGGCTTTGTTAACCATACAAGAAATATGTTCAGAGAACGAAAGTTTAGGATCCAGGCGGACACCCAGATCATCAACAATAGAGATTCTTTCCAAAGAGCAGTCGTTAAGCATATAGGTTGCAAGCAGGGGAGTAACACGTGAAAATGTCATCAGTTTGCATTTTGAGCTGTTGAGATGTAAATCGTTAGCATGACACCATGCTTGGAAGTTATCAAGATCCGATTGTAGGTCAGATTGGCAAGAAATGTCCCTATACTGCAAGCAAAGTTTAACGTCATCAGCGTACATAAGTACTCTGGAATTGGTTAGAACCTGCGGCAAATCATTGATAAACAATGTGAACAGAAGTGGTCCAAGGTGACTACCCTGTGGGACGCCAGATGTGACCCTAAGGCTATTGGATTGAACATTTCTGAACAGAACCTTTTGGGTCCTATCACTTAGATAACTCGAAATCCATTTTGGTTTTGCATTTATTTTTCTTTTATTTTTATTTAAGTTTTATTTAAATTATTTCATTTTCATTCAATCTCCTAAAAATATAATTCTAAGTACAAAATTTAATCCATTTTTCTATTATTTACATATATAAACTCCCACCTTGACAATTAGTTTCCAACTCTAAAAAAAACACTTCTTTAAGTCAATGTTAATTTGTAATATCTAATCAACATGACATTGACATTGAATTTCATCGACTCTTTCAGCTCTGGCAATTTTCATGCTAATCAATTTGTGGCATCGTAATCAAAAAATCCGTGAAATCCATGAAGTTGACCGCTTGTTTGACGATTTTTTATTTCTTTTCGCTTTGTTTTGATTTATTAGACGCCTTTGTTTCCACCTCTTGTCTGCCTTTTGGCTTGGCTATTTTTTTATTGTTGCGGAAATGATTTTTTGGCTTACTCTCGTTTTTTTTTTCTCGTCTTTTGCTTAACGACCAAAAGGCGGTGTGAATATTTAGCTGCTGTTGTCCCTAGTTTCTGTTAGTCTTTGGTTTTACGTGGGTCTTTGCATTCAAGTTGCTTCAATTTGCATCGATTTGACCTTAGAATTATTTATGTATATGGAGTGGGTATAAATCTGTCGAAAATTGAGAATAACTGCCGAGTAGAAGAGCTGAGATCGTTGAAATCGTGTGTGGAGGCACAGCCCAAGGGTAGGCTATGGACCAAATATGGTTGAGTTTGGTATAAAAAGCTTTAAGCTTGGCTTTAAACTCAGAACAAGATACTTTTAACCGGTTTGCAAGCCGGCATTCTTGAGAGATTTAAGAACGCTGCGGACTTGGAAATACCCAGTAAACAAAGCTTGGTGTGCTTAACTAAATGGAGGAATTTACTTTGTGTTAAAACAACTTTTATTTATTGCAAAACTCGCAGAAAAACTTACATTTAACACAGCACAAGGAAGTGTTGCTATGCAATATGGTGAGCAACACTCATTGTTGCTGGCAACATGCTGATCAACATTCACTGTTGCTAGCAACATACTGAGCAACACTCATTGTTGCTATACAAGATGCTGCTGAGCAACAATCATTGTTGTTATACAAGATGCTGCTGAGCAACATTCATTATTGCTGGCAACATGCTGAGCAGCAAACACTCAATGTTGCGAGCAACATATCGCCTGTTGCAGAGGTTCAGAAAAATAACATAAATATGAATATATTATATATTACTACTGCATCAATATTTAACATAAAAATCAAATTCTTTAGATATAGACAGATAGATTTGAAAGACTCAAAGACTTTCTGCTAATCTCATACACAACCTAAAAATTTTACAATCAAAAACTCATATCCAAAACCGCATACCCTTTACAATTTCCCTTTAATTTTTTTTAGAAAATGCCAAGTAACCATGGTTTTATTTTCACCAGACTTTTCATTAACACAAATTGAAATATTCATGATCCAAAAGGGCGGATTTCAGTTGCTCAACAAAAAAAAGAAAAAAAAGGCAAACAAACACAAAAGGAAACAAATTGTGAATGCAATTGCCATGACCAAAACATGACCCATCCTTCAGATGAGTCCCATTTATTCGGTTGCTTGGGGATTTGTAAGGGAAATCCTGCGAACTGCATCCATATGCTTTGGGGGGTTGATTCCGCTGCAATAATAGAAGGCCACCCCTTTTTTTCTATACCCTTTCTTAATTTTCTCATCTGATTTTTTTTTGGGGGGGGACTGGACGCAAAGTCGTTTAATCCGCTTTGGTTTTGTTCTCGCCGATTTTTTTTTTACTTTCCGTTGGTCACTATGGGGTGGCTCTTGGTATATATTAACCCTCAAGTGCCCGGTTCTAGTGCTTCAGTCTACAATCTTCAATCTTCAATGATTCCCAAGAACAAAAAAAGAGAAGAAAATTATAAACAAGTTGCCCAACCATCCAAGTGCCATTGAACCAAAAGCTTGGTTTTAGATGCAAAAATCAAGACAGAGGCTGAGGCTGAGGCAGAGACTGAGACAGGGACAGGGACAGACAGTGCTGAGGCCAGAATACTTGTAAAAAGAGATGTATGATTCTAGGGAGAAAGAGAGAGAGAGAGAGAGAGAGAGAAAAAAACACAGAACAAGCAGAAAGCTGAAAAAATTAGCAAGGGGCAATAAAAATTCTGAGGCAATCGCAGCCTGTTTTAGCCCTAAAAAAAACCCCGGCCAAAATAAAGTCATCCAACTCAATGGATTCCAGACACAAGTACACAGAGAGAAAAATGTAAAGCATTAATCAGTAGTACTTGCCACATATAACATTAATTTTTTACTTGGAAAAATCATTTTTTATACATATCTTAGTTATAGCCAAAAGATTATGCCTTGACAAGAGAGCTAGACATTTTACCCTTCCACACAAATTCCATTTAAATAAATTGACTCTATTGGTATAGAATTTTTTTCTAAGTGCACAGAGAAAGGCAAAGAGAAAGAAAAAGAAAGAGCTAAAAGAGAAATAAAGGGATAGGAAGAAAGATCAGCCAGGGAGAACCAAACCGGCATTAAGATGATCCACAGTGTCAAGAAATTGATTAAAAAAATTAAATTTAATTAGGTTTTGCTATAAAAGATTTAGCAAATTAAAAACTAAAAAAAAAATACAAAAAATCATTTAATATTTAGTATTATTATTATTATTATTATATTATATTATTATTATTATATTATATTAATATTATTATATTATATTATTATTATTATATGATATGTTATATTATTATTATTATATTATATTATTGTTATATTTTATATTATTTATTATTATTTTAAATGATTTTAAGATAGCTTAAATATATAATATATCTTCTATTTTTATTTTTTAATATTTTTATGATTTCAAAACAAAATGCTAGATTTTTCCACATTGAAAATGAGTTCATTTCAAGTTTAATATATATTTAATATATATATCGAACTTTTCCTTTGGATATACATCCCTAACCCTATCATATAATGCTGCATCCCCATTTTAACTTAATTATGTACCCCAACTTTCTGCTAAATCGTCACCACCTGCTCCACAGTCCACTGGAATCAATGGCCCCGACCAGAGATCCAACTTGGTGTGAAGCTGCGTTGCCGCAGACTTCAGTTGCCCGGCCATATCGCAACCATGAAGAAGGTGTACCAGCTCTTCCGGCTTCTGTTTCTCCAGCTGCTGCTGCTGCTGCTGCTGGTAATCCCAACCATTCCTGGCATACGACTGGACAGCGCCAATAAACAAAATCTGGAGGCAATAAGACGCCTTGGGTTGGGGAATATCGTCAATCTACCGCTGTATAACGATGGTGAGGTGGCTTTCAATCATCATACATACATCTCTTATATATGATATATTTTATACCGATTTCTGACAGCACCCCAATCGCACTATGATTTCATAGTGGCTGGAGCCGGCTCGGCAGGCTGCACTCTAGCCTCCCGCCTCTCGGAGAATCCCAAGTGGAGTGTCCTGCTCATCGAGGCGGGCGGCGTGGAGAACTGGATCCATCAGGTGCCTGTATTGGCGGCACATCTCCAGAGCACTGCCTCCAATTGGAATTACCGATCGACACCGCAGCGAAACGCCTGCTGGGGAATGCACGAGAAGAAGTGCGCTTTGCCCAAGGGCAAGGTGCTGGGCGGTACGAGTTCCATCAATTATATGATATACAATCGTGGCAATCGGCGGGAGTATGATGGCTGGGCGGCAGCTGGTAATCCTGGCTGGAGCTACAACGATGTCCTGCCCTACTTCCTGCGCGCCGAGAATGCTCAGCTCAGGGGCTTCGAGCAATCGCCATATCATAACCACAGTGGACCGCTGAGTGTGGAGGATGTGCGCCATAGGACGCGTATTGCCCATGCCTATCTCAGGGGTGCCCAGGAGGCGGGTCATTCGCGGGTGGACTACAATGGCGAGACGCAGTTGGGCGTTAACTATGTCCAGGCCACCACCCAGAAGGGCAGGCGGCACAGTGCCTTCCGGGCGTACATACAACCAATTCGGGCATCTCGCAAAAATCTGCATATTGTCACCTTGGCGAGGGTAACTCGCATCCTCATTGACACCGCCACCAAGGCGGCCTATGGCGTGGAGTTCACCCACCAGGGACGGGTCTTTCGTGTAAAAGCCCGCAAGGAGGTGATCCTATCGGCCGGAGCCTTCAATTCCCCCCAATTGCTAATGCTGTCGGGCATTGGGCCAGAGGATAACCTCAAGGCTATTGGCATACCCATAGTTAAGGCTTTGCCCGTGGGCCGACGAATGTACGATCACATGTGCCACTTCGGACCCACTTTTGTGACAAATACCACCGGCCAGACGCTCTTCAGCGCCAGCATTGGACCCCCAGTGGTCAGCGAGTTCCTGCTGGGCAGATCCGATACCTTCCTCTCGAGCATTGGTGGCGTGGAAACGCTCACCTTCATCAAGGTGCCCTCGGCCAAGACGGCCCAGGGATTGCCTGACATTGAGCTAATCCAAGTGGCCGGCAGTTTGGCCAGTGATGAGGGCACTGCCCTCACCCAGGGAGCCAACTTCAGGGCAGAGATCTATGAGAAGATGTACAAGGAGCTGGCGGTCCAGCAGCGGGATCACTTTAGCTTCCTGATCATGGACTTTAATCCCGCCTCCGTGGGCCGCCTTTGGCTGCATAATCGCAATCCCTTGGAGTGGCCACGCATTGATCCCAAATACTTTTCGGTGCCGGCGGACATTGAGCACCTGCTGGATGGCATTAAGGAGGCTTTGAGAATCTCCAAAATGCCAGCCATGCAGGCCATCGGCACAAGGCTGCTGGACAAGCCAGTGCCGGGCTGTGAGGGTCACAAGTTCGCCTCGGATGATTACTGGAGATGCTCCATTCGGACCATGTCCTATACACTGCACCATCAGGTGGCCACCTGTCGCATGGGACCGGAAAGTGATCCCAGCACTGTGGTTAATCACCAGCTAAAGGTACATGGCATCAGGAGACTCCGTGTGGTGGACACCAGCATAATACCACGACCATCCACAGGACACACGAATGCGGCGGCAATTATGATCGGGGAGAAGGCGGCGGATATGATAAGATCCGAATGGAGCTGATTCTTCACCCAGAGATCTCTCATCTTGGATGCCGATTTCAGGCGAATGATTCATGTAAATGGGTCAATAAAATGCGAAACGAAAGTTGGGCCCGAGCGAATGGGTATACACTGGAGCACTTGGGGAGAAGCTATCACCGCCACCCGAGAACTAATATTTATTTAGTTATTGAATTAATTAACACTATTCTTTTTTTTTTCTTCTAGGCTTTAAAATTTAATTAAATAAAATATTCATAAATATATTAATGGGTAGAAAGAGAGATATAGATGGTTAAATGATGGGTTGATGCTATAGTTGATCAGCGAAAATATATTTTAAGGGGTTTTCTTGTTTAAGAAATTTGATTTTATTTTTCTATGTTATTTTTAAATGACTTGGAACTTAAATAAAGATAAATAAATGAGTTTTTAAGAAATATGCCTGGAGTTTCTAAAAGACTTTTGTCTCTTAAACATAAAAAAAAAAAATAATTAATTAGAATTTTTATTCTGTTCTTTTTAAATACCAAGATTTCCCTCTATATTGGTTTTATTTCCAATAATTTAATTATTTTCAATTTAAATTGAATTAATTAAATGTAAAGCTTCGTGGAATTTTTGTTTTCCAAGCTAATTTTTGTAATAAAATGTGTTTTATTATTTGTATACCATTTCAGAGAATATTTATATATTTCTTTATATTTATTTCTTTATATTCTTTATATTGATTTCATAATACATAAACTTTTCGGCATTTCTTTGAGTGCACAGTTCGGGTCAATCCCAACCAGATCACGTCATGACCTAGCTTAATAACTTCGGACCGATCCGATCTGTTTAAAAAAATCTGAGGCAGTGCAAACGGGTTTCCCTCCCACCGAAAGCAGAGTTTGGATCAAGTTCAATGCCTTTCGGGCAGCAGCTCGGCACTTACAAAATTAATAGAGCTTTGGGAGTGGTATATATATATATATATTTATATACCATTAAGGTATACGTAATACCTATACAGATCGAAATTCCAGTGCACTCCCAGTGGACGTGGAGCACGCGCCAAAAGTTAAACGAACTCGAACACTTGACAAAAAACAAAAAAGTGAGAATCTTGTCATACTCCCTTCACATTTGAACAAACCAGGAAATGTGGTATTAGCATTGGATTGATACCCTGTAGCTCTGAACATTTGGGAATTAATTAAACGCATTTAACAAGATCAAAATCGAATCATTTCAATCGGCTAATTGGTAATTTGTTTACATTTATTCGAAATGATTGTTAAGGAATGTATTAATTTGTTTTTTTAAGGGGTGCTACTATTATTTATATTATTTATAATATTTCTCAAAAAAGTTGTTCATTTTTTCTCTATCTAAATCAAAGACATAATGTTTATAATTAAAAAAAACAAACAAAAAAAAACTAATGATTCAGGCCCCTCTCCTTTTTGCTCCCATTTCCATTATTTTTTGTTCTTTTTTTTAACTGCTAATTGGTGCCTGAATTTCGTCTAAATTTGTTTTTAGTTCTTCAACCGGTTTAAAGTTCTTAGTTTCTTAATTCTTCTAGCCGTTAGTTTGTTGATTTTCCTCAGGTTTTTGTTGTTTATTTTGTTTATTCGCTCTTTGGGCTTTGGTTGGCTTAGCTTAATGGCCCATTTCATTCTCCTATTTGCCAGTCCATTTGGTTCTTGGCTCTTTCATTCAGTTGGTTATAAAGTTTAACGATTTTCCGTGTCGGCGCCGCTTTATTTCATTCATTTGTGTTATTTCTTCCTGGGGATGGAGGGAGCTAACATTTCAATTCATTCATAAAACTAAAATTATTGGGTGCGCTATGATCACTTCGAGGTCTCTGTGATATTTCCTACCTCAAGTATTTTTATTGTATTTTTTGTATTTTATATATATTTTTGGATATATTTAATTGATATAAAAAAAATGTATATCAAAAATATCTATCCAAGCAAATAAATATTTAAAGATAAGCAGATCTTAGGTATTAAACGATTATATATTTTTTTAAATATTATATTGCTGGTATAATCGCAGTAAAAAAAATAATACATTTTCAATGATTAAATTCTCAACTGTTCAGTATTTTTTCTATGTTTGGTATTATGTATTAGGGATTATATCAATATTTAAATATTTCAAACAATTCTGCATGTATGAATCTATTTAGAAACTATTTATGATCGATACGATATCGACGACAGATATATATTAAGTAGCTTCCTTAATCCTTAATTTAAAAATGTAAAAATATTCTTTATTTTATATATCGTTGTTTCCTAAACAATAGTTAATTTGAAATCAAACTCTAAGCCATAATCCATAACTCCCTCTGAAAGAATTACAGGGTATGTGGTTTATATGGTGGTTTTGGGCGGCGGCGGTGGCGTTGCCGGTGGATTAACAGCCGCAGAGAAGCAACAACAACAACAACAAAAGACCGCCAAGCCAAGCACCGTGTTTGGAGCTCGTTGCCCAAGGTGCAAATGTATATGTGCGGCATTATGGCATTATGGCCCGCCACCTGAGTCATCCCGTCTCCAGTCGAGCTCTGTCCAGGAGCCAAAGCTAAGCCATGGCTTAAAAGCAACTCCCCCAGCGGTGGCTCCCTCATTTGCCCAGCATTAGCAGGCGCAAATGCAGGCCACCACCTCCTCCTACGCCTCCTCCTCCACCTACTCCCAGATCTCAATGAGTCAGCCCCTGCTTATAATTGTATTCCTACTAATTCTAAGTGGAATCCGGGCAGATGTCAACCGGCTGCTGCTGGACCAGCTCAACCAGGTGGGACTGGTCAATCTTCTGGAGCAGGCAACGCGACCCAATGGTAAGCAATCTATAAAAATCTATAAATATAAATATATCTCCTATCTAAACTATATATATATTGCAGTTCCCAGGGATCTGACCAATTATGACTTCATTGTGGTTGGTGCCGGAGCCGCTGGCTGCTCTTTGGCTGCTCGTCTCTCGGAGAATCCCCAATGGACGGTGGCCCTGTTGGAGGCCGGTGGCGTGGAGAATATAGCGCATTTGACCCCGGTGCTGGCTGGTTATCTTCAGGAGACATCCTCCAATTGGGGCTACAAATCTGTGCCGCAGAAACTCTCCTGCCTGGGCATGAACAATCAGGAATGCGCCCTGCCCAGGGGAAAGGTGCTGGGTGGCACCAGTTCCATCAATTATATGATCTATAATCGTGGCAATCGAAGGGATTTTGATGGCTGGTCGGCGGCCGGTAATCCTGGCTGGAGCTACAACGAAGTTCTGCCCTATTTCCTGCGCAGCGAGAATGCCCAGCTGCAGGGATTGGAGAATTCGCCGTATCATAATCACAGCGGACCGCTGAATGTGGAATATGTACGCTTCCGTTCCCAGCTGGTGGATGCCTTTGTGGAGGCCTCTGTGGAGTCCGGATTGCCGCGCACCGATTACAATGGGGAATCACAGTTGGGAGTGTCCTATGTCCAGGCCACCACCCTTAATGGGCGACGGCACTCGGCCTATTCGGCTTACATAAAACCAGTGCGGGATCTTCGATCCAACCTGCACATCTTCACCTACTCCCGGGTGACCCGCATTCTCATTGACGACACCACCAAGTCCGCCTATGGGGTGGAGTTCCACTACAAAAACAAACCCTACACCTTCAAGGCTCGCAAGGAGGTGATCCTATCGGCGGGTGCCTTTAACTCACCACAATTGCTAATCCTGTCGGGCATTGGACCAGAGGATAACCTCAAGGCCATCGGGGTGCCCATAGTTAAGGAGCTGCCCGTGGGTCGCCGCCTCTACGATCACATGTGCCACTTTGGACCCACTTTTGTGACCAATACCACCGGCCAGACCACATTCACCTCCAGGGTCACGCCCACCGAAGTGCTGTCCTATCTCCTGGCCGGCAATCCCGCCACCAGACTGAGCTCCATCGGCGGAGTGGAGGCACTGGCCTTCCTCAAGACGCCGCGCTCTACTTTACCCAAGGATTGGCCAGATATCGAGCTGATAATGGTCGCTGGGAGTCTGGCAAGTGACGAGGGCACTGGCCTCAAGTTGGGTGCCAATTTCAAGGACGAAATCTACGACAGGATGTACAGGGATCTGGCCCAGGCACGGCAGGATCATTTCACTCTGCTGGTCATGCAGTTCCATCCCGAATCCGTGGGCCGCCTTTGGCTCAGGGATCGGAATCCCCTCGGCTGGCCCAAAATCGATCCCAAGTATTTTGTGGCCGAGGAGGATGTGGAGTATCTTTTGGATGGCATCAAAGCCAGTCTGCGGATCATGGAGATGCCGGCGCTACAAAGGATTGGAGCCAGACTGCTCCAGAGGCCAACGCCGGGCTGCGAGGGCCACGAGTTTGCCTCGGATAATTATTGGCGATGCTCGATCCGAACGTTATCCTATACGCTGCACCACCAGGTGGGCACCTGTCGCATGGGACCGGAAAGTGATCCCACCGCTGTGGTTAATCACCAGCTAAAGGTACATGGCATCCGGAGACTCCGTGTGGTGGACACCAGCATAATCCCACGACCACCCACCGCCCACACCAATGCGGCGGCCTTTATGATTGGCGAGAAGGCGTCGGATATGATAAGATCCGAATGGAGTTGATTAATCGGGGCAAAAATCTGACTAAATTAGTCAATAAAAAAAGCGAGTAGAATAATAATTTAACTCTTGATTCGACTTTTTGTTAATTAAAAAGAATTAATTGAGACATTACGCACGCCTTGATGCGACGTAAAGCTTTCTTGATTAAATCTTTTATAATATATATACACATATTATATTTTTACAACCCTTTTATTGCTCGTTTTAAATGTGCAATTTTAATTAGGAATTGTATTCCATCTCTCTTTCATTTTATTTTATTTTTGTGTTAGGATAATTAAAAACAATTAAAAAATAAATGTTGTTTTATTTAATTTAATTCAATTTCAATAAATTTCCTTGTAGAAATATTTTAGTAGAGATTTACTGATATTCTTAAAGAGCTAAGAATTATTAAATATTTTATTTAAAATTTTACTGAAATCAAATTAACGAATTAACGTTTTTCTTAGCAAAACTTGTTCAATTAATTCCCTAAAGAAATGTTAATATTCTATTTAAGAATTTCAGTATTTCTTGGTCGATATTGTTTATTAATTTTCTCATTAGCTTTTGGACAAAAATATTATAAATTTCTCGCATAAATTTCCTTAAAGTTCATGACCCAAAAAGATCATAAATCAATTTCCTGTAGCTCTTAGACTAAAGGATAATTCCCTATAGAACCTCATCAACTGTCAACTTATCAATAAACCAAATTAATTTCCTTTAACCGCTCCGGATTAGGGATTATCGATTTTCCCCTGTAAATCTATTATTTAATTCCAATGGTAATGGCAGGAAAAGTGAAGAGCCTGAACTCTTCTATTGTTTGACTTGGCGAGTTAATTAAATGAAATTACCTTAACGACTCGTGCAAGTTGCATTTGGGGCTTAGAATTGGGTTTAGGCTTCAGTTTGGTTGGATTTCGGTTTGGTGGTGACGACGGACCAGTGGCCTATTAGGGGATGGGGCTGGGAGCAGGGCTGGGGGCACCCCTAGGGGTTGGCCAGAGTGCATTAACCCATGCCCGCACACAACCGCACAACGCGAGGGTTGAAATTCTGAAGTTTGGCCCACACAGAAAAACCCAACTGGAGACGTAGGCAAAATGGCAACAAGCTACACAGGACACAGCACACATCAGCAGGGGGTGGTTTGCCAGGATGCTGGGGGGGCGGGTGTTGAGAGAGCGAAGGTGGGTGCATGGGTGGCTGCTGCATACAAGTGGTTATCACTGTCCGCGTTCGCGTTGCCCTACCTCCCCCCCTCCGTTGCGGGAAAATTCAATATGCATCAGGGAGTTTTCTGTGTGCGTTCCTCTTTTCCGTGTTTAGCGCTCTGGATGTCGCCGGAGGAAGCTGCCATTCAGCCCATGCCCCCAGGGATACGCTATGGATACCACAAAGGTTGCACAAGAAAAAAAAAATTATGGAAAATATAAAGAAAACTATAGAACACAAAAAAAGAAAGAAATGCCAGCTGTTTAAACTCAAAACTATATGGTATTTAGAATTTATGAAGAAGAGATGCCTTAAAAATATATATTCGTTTAATACGAGCCCAAAAATATTTATAATACAAGTTTTTAGATATAAATTTGATACTTTTTGAGAGCTTTAAATATTTGCAAATAAATAATAATTTGTGATGGGAACTCTAGCCAATTTAAACAGAAAATGAAATAAATAGAAAATATATCAGACACAAAAATATATAATATTATATGTAAATATATAAAATAAATATAAAAAATAAACAGGAGAATATACAATTCAATCTGAAAACAATAAATACAAAATATATCAAAGAATAAAATTAATATATTTAATATTTAATATATATTATTTCTTTCCGTGCTGTGATTATGCTGAATGCATAGCAATCACAGATCAAAGGGAAGTCAGAGAAATGTCGCAGCCCTGGCTGAATTCGCAATGTCCTGTCAACAATGCGGTTACCTAATTGCAGCATTTCAAAATCAGTCAACAGGCGTTTTCCGAAAAAGGGGTACGAGAACGAGAGAGAAAGAAAGAGTGGGGGTGTGGAAATTGCTGGGGAAAATGTGGAAAATAACCCCTTAACGAATGCTCACCTGAAACAATTAACGCCTCGTTGGGACCGGTCGTGTGAATGTTGCCCATGGTTGAGGTTCTCAGCTCCTGCTTCCTTTTATATATTTGTTTAATTCCTTAAATTTCGGTTAGTCGTTTCGTATTTTTTTCTGGTCAAAAGCTTCGCTCGACAAAGTTCTGCAAGAGAAAAACACAAAGAAAATAATTTTAGCGTTTTAATTAATATTAATATTATTGTCTTACATAATTAATTAATATATTTATAAGCCCACAGAGAAATTGATTAATTCAATAATTGTTTCAGAGATTTTTAGGCCAAAAATTGACTTTATGAAGAGAATAATTTGAAATTAATTCATTTCTTCAAGTTAATTAAATTCGTTTTTCTTCCTATGTTAATTATTAACATGATAAGGCCACAGAGAAATTTAATTAAATTTTTTAAGAGATTCTAATGTCATTAAAAAGTCGTATTTTTGGTTGAGTTTATAAATGGAACCATGAAAAATATAAGTAAATAACAAGAAATATTTATAAAGAAATTCCAATAAAATATCTCAATTAATTTCTTAAATTTAATTCTTTTTCCTCTCCCTGTGGCCCTAAAAAAATTAAACAGACAGAAGCTTTTTTAATGGGCTGTGGCCTTGATATATCCCAGCCCAGCCCAAGAGTATGTTAGGAATTTATTTTTTAGATTAGCATCGAACACGCGCGCTATTGGGGTTTTTCTTTTTTTGTATTCGTTTTGTTTTTGTTTTAATATCGTTTTTTATTCAAAGCTTTTTGCAGTCTCCAGGGAAGAGCCAGCAACAACAACAGCAATTAAATATAAATAACAACAACGGCGGCAACTTGTTCTGCATATAAGTTGAATCATATACACATTCTTCTTCTATATAATCGAAAAGCACTGAGGAAAAAGTCTGATTAGTGCTCAGCTATTTTTTAATTTAATTTGTCAATAAAGGGATTTATATATATAATGCAAGTCAGAGTTAGAAATCCTTGAAAAGGATGTCTGAAAAGTATGCTATCAAACATAACAGGAAATTGAGATATGAAAATGATTTTGAAAATATTTTATTGCCTACTTTTTGAGACTTTTGGGATAAGATCCTTGAAACCCTATTAAAAATACGAATTTTGTCATTATTAAATTGTTATTATTATTTTAAGAGATAAAAATCAATTTAGAGAAGTAAACTTATAAAAAATAATAGTTTAATGCTATATTTATATCAAGGGAAGCAATTTTAAAGTATAAAAAACCTATTTCAAGGCATAAAATTCTTTGATAAAGCCTATTTTATAAAAAACTATATATATATATATATAAATAAATATAAAATATATAATATATATAAAACTTTAACATAAAAACCTATCTAGAAGAATAAACATCTAATAAATAATACATAAATATTGTTTATTGTGCAACTATTTTCATTTTTATAAATATTTCGGAGTAATTTTTAATTTTATTATATTATATTATTATTTATATTTATTATCCTGGCTGATAGAACTGCTAGAAATGAATTTTGTATTATTTAAAAATGTATAAAATAAATAAATTCGAATTGTTTTTGTTCCTCCTTAAATTACTTTTCCAATAAATCCCACAACTTTTTTAAATTTAGCCATAATTTAATAGGAATCTATCTATATTTTTTCCTGCGTGTAGCTTCACTATATATACATATATACATACATTTATGTACATATGTGCGTGCGTACTTAAGTATATTGAAAGCGATCGAATAAAGAATGTGGGCGCATAGAATTATGGGGCTGGGTTTATGGACACTCGAAGCCGAAATAAAATCATAAAAAAACAGCCACTTGACAAATGTAAACTTGGCTCGTGATTCCCTTTTATTACTTTGATTGCAGTGCAGGCGACCCGACCGGTGCTTTCCTGGCATTATTTTTATCAAAGTTCAAATAAGAAATACAAAACAGAAAAAAAAAACAAAAACAAAAATAAAGCAAAAATAAATTGCGAGAAGTATGTAGAGCATGATGGCTGGGGGTGGGGCGGGATGACGTAAGCAGCAGGGCGGCGAAATACAGAGGAAAAGAGTAGAGTGGAGGGTGCGTAAGGAGTGGATAAGAGAGCGAGAGAGAGAGAGGAGCTCTGCTGCTGTCTTATCAATGAGCTCATCACTTTGCTTTTCGCTTAACGGTAACAACAAAAACAAGAGTAAAAACAAAAACCATACGCACACGCATACACACACACACGCGCGAAATTAACCCTTAGCTGGGAACTGGAACTGAGATTCTATTTTGGGTTTTCTGATTGGGGTTGCCGCCGAAGTTTGAGGTAAACAAAGTTTGTTATTGCCGCTTTGTTGTTGCTGTACCAATTGGGAGTTGCCTCTTTCGTTGAACTATTTAACGTTTCTTTTTATGAGTTTAAATCACAATCATGCCTCTCCTTGCAACGCTCTACTTGCCACCGGCATGGGATAACACAGAAAACAAAACAGTAAAAAAAGAGACACACACACACATGTATCTATAGAACCGCGCCGGAAAAATCTTCGAGCAGCATCCACAGGCTGCAGCAGCTAGCAGTTTGTTGTTTCGCTTACAATCACTCGCGCCACATAGAAACGAACAAGACGATTTAAACGCGCACCACTTGATTGATTACTCGTTCCGCACAATTAGTTGATTCTAGTTTTTAATTAAAGCGCAAAATTGCCCAAATTTACCGCAGCAGAAACCCACAACTAGTGATGCGCAAGCATCGATGCATCGAATATCGATGTTTTTGCCGATGTTTTTGTTGATATCGATGATATGCATCGATGTTTTCATCGAGAGAGCAAATGCTCTCTCAATTACCGGTTCGGAATTCAAGCCCACTCTCTCCCCATACAAGAATACCCCTCAATAACCGATCGGCAATTCATGCCCCCATACAAGAATACCCCTCAATAACCGATCGGCAATTCATGCCAGTGGGGGGTAAAACTAATTCAAATACCTCCAATAGACCGTATTGTATAACGCCAGAAATCCTGCAAAATGATGTGTCCAATACCAGCAAGTCGATATTTTCAAAAATACCAAAATTCCATTCTGACTATCGATAAGTTGGAATGCAGATGTAAACAAAAGACGAAAAAATGTCTCGGGGCGGAGAATTGGTCTTTAAAACTAAGAAAACCTCCGAAAAGATCTCCGAAAACATACACATTTTCGCCAATGACCCATCGCTGGCCTTTTTCCGTGTCCAAGAGCACGTGCGCAAGGTGTCCCCGGCGATATTCGAGAAGCGCGATGAGGTTTTCCAGCTGCAGAACAATCTCCAGGGACATTGCTACGACATGGAATACGGAATTCAGTAAGTGGTTAACTTGATATAAGCTATTAGAGCTGGAGTCATGCACAGTTTTATCCCTCAGAGCCCTGCGCACCATTGAAAAGTCGGAGAGCGTGTTCGACAACATACAGGAAATGATAAAGGCATCGATTTTCCTGAAGCAACAGTTAAAATACGAGGAAAATCGCAAAAAAGTGAAGAAGGAAAGCACCAAGTCTTCTGTCTATAAACGTTTCTCTGCCCATCTTGCCTTGGACCTGCCGGAACTGCCCGATTTCGGTGGTGTTATGCGTGAAACTAGCCAACGGATGGAGAACATGATAGGTCCCACTGCGGGCACATCTCGAGCAGAGGCCACCACGACACAGGCCCCGCCACAGACCAGCAATCCAGGAGAGCTCCAGCGGTCCTATACGACACTGCACTAGTTCTAGCATCTAGATCTCACAAATTATTATAAATACTGCGTAAACTAATTGTACAATTAATCAAATAGTACTTCTATATACACTAAATATATCTACAAATTTATATAAATAAAGCAACTAAAAATTGTCTATCAAATAACATAAAAAATAATACATTTCATTTAGTTTTATAATTTATCAACATTTTTGTTCACATTAAACCAGTTCAGATCCTTTATATTACTGAATACATTGTATTAACATAAAATACAACAAATATTGATTTTTCTGTCATTTAAAAACAGATTTTCTAAGCTCTCTAAGCAAAATAAAACAAATGTTTTTAAAGTTCCAACAATTCCCATACAATTTTCCGATTTCCCGATAACAATCGCCTTCGCCACACTATCGATAGCCGCCACCTGGCCACTTGACGCGAACAACAACAACAACAAAGAATTAGATAATTAAAAAAGAACGATCGACGACGACCCGGTGCGAAAATGAACCGTATTTGCCAGACTCTGTTGCGCCAAAGCTACGTGCGCTCCGCTGTTGGAGTGGCCCAGTCCCAGTTGGCCGGAGGAGTCCCTGCTGCTCGCTCCAACACCACACCCACACCGCTCATCCTCAGCCGCTTCTATGCCGCGGATGCGACCGACAACAATGCCGCTGCCGCTGCCGTGGACAAGGCGACGCTGGACAAGCTGGTGCGCACCAATAAGGTGGTCATCTTCATGAAGGGCAACCCACAGGCACCTCGCTGCGGCTTCAGCAATGCCGTTGTGCAAATCCTGCGCATGCATGGCGTTCAATACGATGCCCACGACGTCCTCCAGAACGAGGCACTGCGACAGGGTATGAATACTATATAAATCCATATAATTAAATCAATTATATATAAATATACATGGCGGGGCAGGCGTCAAGGACTACACCGACTGGCCCACCATTCCACAGGTCTTCATCGACGGCGAGTTTGTCGGCGGCTGTGATATTCTGCTGCAGATGCACCAGAGCGGCGACCTCATCGAGGAGCTCAAGAAGGTGGGCATCATCTCCGAGCTGCTGAAGGCGGAGCAGGCCAAGCCGAAGGAGGAAGGCGGCTCCAAGTAGACTCCCAAAGATCAACAAATTCCTTTCCTTAACAAAACCCTAAATGTTAGCCACGCAACGTTTTTATTATTAAATGTTTAACTCATAATGGATATGCGATGGAATCCTTGCTTATGGCTGCTGTGCTGCGGAACGCTCCTCGTCAATACGCTGCAGTATGTTCAGGATTTGGCTGCGCGCCTGTAGAGGATCGCTGGCCTCCAAGAGCTCCAGGCATTGGTGAAGGTACTGGCTATGCGTCATATTTACCAGCATCTCCATCAGGCTGTCGGCTATGGAGTGACGCATCATATCATCTGAGGGCATGGACAGCTGAGATTGAGTGGCAGCCTGCTGTCCAGTTGAATGCTCTTCTAGGCGCTGGTGTTCTTGAATTTCATTATTTAGAGTTCCTAGTAGAGCTTCCTCCTTGGCTTTATTTCTCGCTTCTCCTTCCGGCTGATTTTTGTCGTGTGCTTGAGGATTATTATTGATGATGTTCTTCATGCTGCCGCTGCTGGCCAGCAGGCAAAAAGGAGAAACTTAAATATTTAACAAAATTTCAATGCAAATGAAAATATAACCGCCTATTGCCTATCGATAATTGCAGGTTATCAGCTGTCGGGTAAATTTAACCCATTTGTGGGCTTATATATTTTTTTTAATTTAATTTTTTAGCTGTGCACAGTTTTTATACCCTTGCAGGGTATTATAATTTCAGCCAGGAGTTTGCAACGCAGTGAAGGAGACTTCTCCGACCCTATTAAATATATACATACATTCTTGATCAGGATCAACAGCCGTGTCGATCTAGCCATGTCCGTCTGTCCGTCTGTCCGTTTCTACGCTAACTAGTCCCTCAGTTTTAGAGCTAACTGAATGAAACTTTGTAGTTAGTCTTCTATATACTCTCACTCGTATATATGTCGGAACGGGCTGGATCGGACGACTATATCATATAGCTGCCATAGGAAGAATCGGAAAATTTTTATAAAAAAAATTTAACTTTGTCAGTTTTCAACATATTTACATCAAAGTTGATATTTAGCCGTTTTTTACAATTTCTGAATTTCGGTTTTAATTTCATGAAAATCGGCCAACTATATACTATAGCTTCCATAGGAACAATCAGGAAAATAAAAGAAAAAACCATAACTTTGTAAGTTTTCAACATATTTTCATCAAACTTGATATTTAGCCATCTTTTATTATTTCCGAATTTTGGTTTTTTATTTAGTGAGAATCGGCCAACTATATCCTATAGCTTCCATAGAAACAATCAGGAAAATAAAATAAAAAACCATAACTAAGCCGATTTTAAAACCATTTCCATTAAATTTGAGATTTGTCAAGTAATTATTATTCCAGAATTTCCGTTTTAATTTTTTGCTTAAATTCTGCAAGGGCATACAAACTTCGGTGAGCCGAAGTTAGCTTCCTTTCTTGTTTAAAGATTTGTAAAAGATTTCAACAAATTTAGAACTGGCTCATTATTATTTATAACTGTTTGAAATTCGACTTGTTTTTTGCTGAAATGAAAAATGAAAACCCTTAAATGTTGATTTACATTTTTTTGATTTATTTTTAAATATACATATCGATATATTTCACATAAATTTAGTTACATACAATATAATACATATTGATTTAGTTGGTGTTTTATTCTTTCGTTTTGATTTTGTTTCCGTTTCCGTTTCTGTTTCTGTAGATTTGTTTTATTTCGTTTATTAATTTATTTTTAATTGCTTGTCGTTTGTTGTTGTTGTTTTTAGGCTGATGTGTGTGTAAGTAGTGCAAAATATTATTGGTAGTACGAACGAAATAAAAAAAATAAACTTATGCGCTAACTTGCTTATTAGTTAACAATAATAATCAAAAGTGTTAAAAGCGATATGCCATATACGTGAAAAGGTTGTTTTCCTCCTCCCTCCCTTTTAGTGTTTTATGTTATTTTTTCTGTTGTTTTGCCTTTTTTTTTTTAATACTTCGAAAGTTCAGCGTTGAAAGTGAACAGGAGTGGAACGAGTGGAGCGATCGGATCACAAAATGGAGGACTTGTCCAGTATGGAGGTGGTGTCCTGGAGCAGCTCGCTGCTGCTGTTAAGGATGTCGTACAGCTGATGCGGCGCATCGCCGGCAATGGGACTGCCGAAGGGGAAGAAGGAGGACAGGCTCGATAGCTGCAGGTTCCCACTTACCGGACTGAAGCCGTTGGTGGGTGTGCCCGCCTTGGTCGTTGTCTTGCGACGCCTCTCCACGCCATCGACATACTCCGCTTCATCCGCCGCCTTGTCCGTGGCCTCCTCCCTTTGAAAGCTGGCTCGCGACTCGCCGGTGGCCTCGAAATACGCATCCGGCAGCTCCTCGTAGCTCTGCAGCTCCAGGCAGCGCTGCACCTTGGCTATGTTGCTCAGCAGCAGGCGGTGGAAGAGGTCGACTTGCGGCTGGCCACCGCCGCGTATATCGAGAACGGGCAGCCATCGGTAGTAGCACTGATCCCACACGGACAGATCGCAGATGCGATGGGCCGGCTGCAGGAAGCGATCCTGCGGCACTGACGATACCGTTGCAAATAGCTGCGGATTAATGGTGTTCCTAGACGGCGTCGCTCCCGACTGGACTCCCCCAGTTCCACCTCTATGGCCTACGGCCAGAGATCGGCGATGAGCTGCAGCTCCTCCTGCTGCCGAAGACTGGCTGGTGCCCAGGTCGCTGCCCTTCTGGCGCTGGTACAACGGATTGCTGAAGAACATCTTGTCCTTGTCGGAGAACTGCTCGCCCCAGTCCCATACGGGACGGAGGACCAGTTGGGAATCCGCCACCGCCTTGGCGCGTTGCGCCTGCGTGTCGAACTGAAAGGTATCGAACATGGGCATAAAGCAGGCGTCCCACAGCGAGGTGAGGTACGTCTGCGTGAACTCGAACTCGTCGGGAAACTGCTGGAGCAGCTGCCAGACGCAGTCGAGGAAGAGCAGGAACACCGGGCTCTGTTCGCCCTCCAGCAGTTCGCTGCCATTGCTGCCGCCGCCGCCGCTGCCGCCACTGCCGGAGCTCTGTGCCGGATAAATGTGACCCAGGCGACGCTGGAAGGGATGCTCGAGGGCCACCCACTCCTTCTGCACCAGCGACTGGAAGCCATCGATTGTCCGGAAGTGGGGATCCAGCAGCAGTTGCCCCAGACTGCTGATAGCACAGCACAGATCCCGGCCATTGGACTCCTGGAGCACACAGGTGACGCCCGAGCGCAATGTGGCGGCTGCCTCGCTGGAATACCGCAGGCACAGCGACACATAGAACAGCCAGTTGGTCTTCTCGATCAATCCCAGGTACTTGTCATCCTGCAGCATAAACTTCTCGGGCGTTTCGGGGGTGCAGAGACGCCTCAGCTTCTGGTAGGATCGCCGCACATCCTGAATGCTCGGCAGCCGGTCCGTCAGCTGCAGCAGCTTCAGCTGCCGCCGCTCGTCGCACTTTCGCACCAATTCCAGCATCACATTCTCCAGCTTTGTGTCCTGCTGCGCCGCCGGCTGCAGCTCGGCCAGCCGCACCAAGGAGGCGGCACTGGCCCCATAGCTGTACACCCAGAAGGCAGCCCGTGAATCGCAAAAGGCACGCGACAAGTCCAGGAAACGATCCACAGTGCAGCTCTTCGGTATGACAAAATGCGGCGGCACCGTATATTTGCCCGCGTGCAGCGGATTCTGGAGCAGCGGGACACTGGCACTGCTCACCACCTGCCACTCGCTGGCCCCGCAACGTATCAGCTCGCGGGCCCAGTCATTCTTGCTGGCATACATGCTCGTCCCGGAGGCGGGGCCCAGCGTGGAATAGTACGGCTCGCGGTAGGCATACGCGAAGCTCAGATCGTGCCGCATCGGATAGGCGAAGCGGACGAGGGCGGAGCCAATGAGCTTGCCATGATCACTGGCCCCGCTCAGCTTCGAGTCCTGCTGCTGGAAGGCGAACTTGAGGAGGCGAAAGTTCTTGCACACAATGTGCAGGGCGGCGATCCTGCCGCTGATGTTGTGCTGCTTAAACGGCTCCAGCTTCTTGCGCCTGCTCACATGGCTGGCCATGCGCGCCGCCTGCAGCGCACTGGCCGCCCGTCCCAGCTCCGCGATGGTGTAGATCTGATCGATGTTGTTCAGCGTTATTTCGTTGCGTCCCAGATAGGTGTTCTCCTGGTATAAATCACAAAGCGGGGCTGTGGCCGCACCGGCATCGGGATTTCGCTTGCTGGCATGAAGCGGGACAAAGGCCAGCTTGAAATTGGTCACGCTCAGCAGGCCAAAGGTGGCCTCCTTGTGGCTGCCGCCATCATTGACGGCGGACATGCCGTTGTTGCCATTGTTGCCGTTGCTGTGGTGGCTGTTGTGACTGATGCCGCCGCCGCCGCTGCTGTTGCTGGTGCCGCCGCCGCCGCTGCCGTTGTCCATGGGATCGATGGGCGAGTACATGTAAGCCGGCGCCGAGGCCACTATCTGCTCGCCCGGCAACAGGCGCGGACGGGCCAAGTGGACATCGCGCAGATCGCTGGGCAGGCACCATTCATTGGTATCGGCGGTGGCTCGCATGTCGCCTGGTAGCGGTGCCACATAGCTGGTGAAGGTGTTGCGCTTATAATGGTCATTTCCGGCTCCACCGGCCCCACCGCCGGCGCCGCTGCCGCCCGTTGCCATACTCTCTGATGATTCCTATTCTCGCGACCGCTGCTGTACGCCGTTGGAATATTCAATTATTCTTTGCTTCCTGTCTCGGCGCTCGCTCTCTCTCTCTCTCCCTCTGTTTGCCACTGTGTGGTACCGTTATGTGGGCCGTCTATCAAAACAAATAAAGAGGGAATAAAAAACAAAGAAGGTAGAGGAGGTGTGTGTGTGTTTAAAATTGCACAAAAAAGGGAACAATAGCATAATCAAGGCTATGTGGGGCTGGACAACGAAATGCTAAATGGTTAATGGTAACCGAAAACCAAATTAGAATTATCGTTGCGTTGCAAATGATAAGTTTATCAGTGGAACTCACCGTTCGTTCGGATTACCTTCGCCTCTCTCTGTGTTTGTGTGTGCGTGTGTGTGTGTGTGTGCGGCTCTGCGGGCGGGCGGGCGGTGTGTGTGTGCGTGTGCAAGCGAATGATCGCTGCTGCTCTTGTTTTTATTATTCCTGCTGCCGGTGGGTGCGCTCTGGGGCGGTCACTTCTCTATATATGCTCGCTGGCTCACCATCCAACTGCATCATCTGGCTGCGCACACCGTCGCTTAGGTCGTAATGGGCATTTATTTATTTATTTTTTACGGTTGCCTCTGAATTCATATGCCACTAACACGCACGCACACACACACGCACGTATGACTGTGAACTCACAGTGTGGCCGTTTCTCAACTCTCGTTTATCATCAAAATATGGCAATTAGTTCGAATTCAGACATTTTGGGACTCAAATTAAATTCTTTTTATTTCAAATAGAACATTAACAATTTTTTTTAAATTAAGCTTAAATTTGAAACAATTAATTTAATATTTATATTTTCGACTGTGATATATTTTACAGTATTTTTTGTGCAGTATTACACACACCTGCCAAATGGCCGCCATCTGGCCACACCAATTGCATCCACGAGACGAGACTAGGCGAGACGCCAGCGATTCCCCCCGGTCCCGAGTAGGCTGTCCGTTTTCCAGTTCGTTTGCCGCATGTGCTGGCAGCGTCACAGCAGACACCTTGTCAGGCAATTGTTCGCAGCGACGACAAGCTCTAAATTCCCCACAAATCAACGCCGAAACGGCTTCATAACCGAATTCCACAGCGTTCGCACAACCAACACACGTAGCGGCCGCAGCAATATGACGACGGAACAGGTCACCTATTTGGACATACCCGACAAGTCGGAGACGGACAAGAAGGTCTACAAGTGAGTGAATGAATATGAAATGCTGGAAAGCAGGTTAATGGCCAATTATCTATCCCTCAATACGACAATAGGACTCTGCGCTTGGGCAATGGCCTGCATGCCTTGATCATATCCGATCCCAGCCCCATGCCGCATGACGGCTTCACCAGCTCCGAATCGTCGACGGAGGACAAGTCAGCCGAGGGCGAGGGCGACGGCGAGGAATCCACCTCAAGCTCAAATGCCAGCAGCAGCGAATCGAGCACATCAACCTCGAGCTCCACGAACAGTGCCGGCAGCTCGGACTCGGACAGCGAGGAGGGCGACGAGAAGCTGGCCGCCTGTGCTCTGATGATCGACTATGGCTCATTTGCGGAGCCAAGCAAGTACCAGGGACTGGCACACTTTCTCGAGCACATGATCTTCATGGGCTCGGAGAAGTATCCCGAGGAGAATATCTTCGATGCGCACATCAAGAAGTGCGGCGGCTTCAGCAATGCCAGCACCGACTGCGAGGACACTGTCTTCTATTTCGAGGTGGCCGAGAAGCATCTGGACTCCAGTTTGGATTACTTTACGGCCCTGATGAAGGCGCCGCTGATGAAGCAGGAGGCCATGCAGCGCGAACGCAGCGCCGTCGACTCAGAGTTTCAGCAAATCCAGCAGGACGATGAGACGAGACGCGACCAGCTGCTGGCCAGCCTGGCCACCGAGGGCTATCCCCACGGCACCTTTGCCTGGGGCAACATGAAGTCGCTAAGGGAAAACGTCGACGATGGGGAGCTGCATAAGCTGCTCCACGAAATCCGGCGCGAGCACTACGGCGCCAATCGAATGTACGTCTGCATGCAGGCCCGCCTGCCCATCGAGGAGCTCGAGTCGCTGGTGGTGCGCCACTTTGCCGAGATACCGCACAACGAGATCCGGGCCCCGGATCTGAGCAAGTTCGATTACCGCAAGGCCTTCCGGCCCGAGTTTCACGAGCAGGTGTACTTCGTCAAGCCCGTGGAGAATGAGTGCAAGTTGGAGCTAACGTGGGTGCTGCCGGAGGTCCAGCAGTATTATCGCAGCAAGCCGGATCAGTTTCTCTCCTACCTGCTCGGCTACGAGGGGCGTGGCAGCCTGTGTGCCTACCTGCGTCGGCGCCTGTGGGCCCTGCATCTGATTGCCGGCATCGATGAGAATGGTTTTGACAAGAACTCGATGTTCGCTCTGTTCAACGTTTGCATTTATCTCACCGAGGAGGGTTTCCGTCACCTGGACGAGGTCCTGGCGGCCACCTTTGCCTACGTGAAGCTATTCTCCAATTGCGGCTCCATGAAGGCCGTGTATGAGGAGCAGCAGCGCATCGAGGAGACCGGCTTTCGGTTCCAGGCGCAGCGTCCGGCCTTCGACAATGTGCAGGATTTGGTATTCAACACCAAGTACTTTCCGCCCAAGGATATACTCACCGGCAAGGAGCTATACTATGAGTTCAACGAGGAGCATCTCACCGAACTGATCGGCCATCTGAATGAGTTTAAATTCAACCTGATGGTCACGTCGCGCGACAAGTACGAGGGCGTGTCGGCCTATGACAAGCAGGAGCAATGGTTTGGCACCGAATACGCCACCATGCCAATGCCGGATAAGTGGCGCAAGCTCTGGGAGGAATCGAAGCCGCTGGCGGAATTATTTTTACCCGAACCAAATCGTTTCGTTACCAATGACTTTACACTCTTCTGGAGCGCTTTTGGCAAGCCGGAACTGCCGGCGGCACCGAAGAAACTCCTCAAGACGGACACCAGCGAGCTGTGGTTCCGGCAGGATGACAAATTTGAGCTGCCGGAGGCCCACATGGCCTTCTATTTCATATCGCCGCTGCAGCGACAAAGTGCCAAGAAGTGAGTGTGGAAAATAGTTTCGTTCTGCTGTATTTATCCTTTTTTTTTTCTTGTTCAGTGACGCCATGTGTACGCTTTACCAGGAGCTGGTCAAGTTCCATGTGTGCGAGGAACTGTATCCGGCCCTCAGTGCCGGGCTCAACTACAGCTTCTATGCCATTGAGAAGGGCCTGCTGCTCAAGGTGAGCGGCTACAATGAGAAGCTGCATCTCATTGTGGAGGCCATTGCCGAGGGCATGCTCCATGTGGCCGAGACCCTGGATGAGAAGATGCTTGACGCTTTCCGCACGAACCAGCGCAAGATCTACTTCAACACGCTGATCAAGCCAAAGCACCTGAATAGGTAAGGTGTCTCTCTCTCTAGTGCTGTCTCTCTTCCATCTACAAGTCCCTTTGTGTCTTCCTCTTAGGGACGTTCGCCTCTGTGTGCTGGAACAGATCCGCTGGCTGATGATTGACAAGTACAAGTGCCTCAATGAGATCACCCTCGAGGAGCTGCGCAACTTTGCCCGCCAGTTCCCCAAGGAGCTGTACATCCAAGCCCTTATCCAAGGCAACTACACCGAGGAATCGGCACATAATGTCCTCAACACAGTGCTGAGTCGCCTCAATTGTCAGGCGATTCGGGAGCGTCGCTTTGTCGAGGATCGAACTGTGCAATTGCCGCTGGGCACCAATGTTATCCGATGCCATGCCCTCAACGAACAGGACACGAATACGGTGATCACGAACTTCTATCAGATCGGTCCGAATACGGTGCGCGTGGAGAGCATACTCGATCTGATGATGATGTTCGTCGATGAGCCCCTGTTCGATCAGTTGCGTACCAAGGAGCAGCTGGGCTATCATGTGGGCGCCACGGTGCGCATTAATTACGGCATTGCGGGATATTCCATAATGGTTAACTCGCAGGAGACCAAAACGACGGCCCACTATGCTGAGGGTCGCATCGAGGCGTTCCGCACGAAAATGCTGCAAATTCTGCGCCAAATGCCGCAGGATGACTACGATCATACCAGGGATTCGCTGATTAAGCTGAAGCTCGTTGCCGATATGGCGTTAAGCACGGAAGTGGCCCGCAACTGGGATGAGATCATTAACGAGGATTACCTATTCGATCGGCGTCGCCGTCAGGTTGAGATATTGCGCACGCTGCAGAAATCGGAGATAATTGATTTCCTTCTCGAGGCGGACACAAACAATTTGCGTAAGCTGTCTGTCCAGGTGATTGGCCATCGACCAGCGGACATGCCGGAGCCATTGCCGGGCTCTCATCTGGCCTGCAATGCAACTAATGATGCTGATGATGCTGATGATAAGGCTGCCTGTGAGGCCAAAGGCAGTGGAGGAGACAATGCAGATCAGGGCGATGACATGGACGAGGACGAGGACGAAGATGGGGAGGAGGATGCCGACGACGACGGCGACGACGATGGTGATGACGAGGAAGCTCTGTTTGCTGCCCTGCAGAACAAGCTAAATGTTGTCTTCCTGCCCAATGTTGTCGACCAGCCGGATGCCATAATGGACATTAATGAGTTCAAAAAGAACCTGGAGGTGTATCCCAAGCGCAAGTGTCAATTGGCGGAGGAGGAGGATGATCAGGCGCGCATCGCTCGCATTGAGGACGCCCTGGGCAGCGCGTGAGCTTCATCTAAACAACCCAATCCCCACGACGTTCCGTTCAATTAGCCAAAGCTAGAAGATTTTATTTCCCCCCAAAATGCAGCACCACAAAGCGGGCTCCGCTGACCAAGTCGGCGTGTGTACTCATCATTTCAGGTCCGGCAAGTTTTATTTCTTTTGTTTCGCACAACAAACAAACAGACACACACACACACAACACACACCACACTCGGCAACTGACAATGAAATGCATTTTGCTCTGCCATCCCAGAGTCTCAAACTCGGTATGTTTGTATGTAATTTGTCTTTCGTACTGATTTACTACACTAATAAAAATCAAAATTGAAAGTATTTCAATCATTTCTGTCTTCATTTTGGCACAAAATCCTTCGTACTGATTTACTACACTAATAAAAATCAAAATTGAAAGTATTTCAACAATTTCTCTATGAATTTTGGCACAAAATTCGATTTGAAAGGCATTGTTTGGAATTTAAATTTAAATAAAAGGAAAACTAGAAATGTGGAGTGACGGGATTTTTAGAGATTTCGAATTTGGCTTCCTGTGAATATTTTTACTGACTTGGTAGGGATTATATCCCCAATTAATGTATGTACTATATATAAAAGCAGAGTTGCTTCTATGCAAACTTGGAGGTATTTCTCTTTTCTTATATATAAATATATACATTTATTTATTGTACGGAAAAGCCTATAGAAATATTTTCTTTCCCCTAAAATTAATAAACAAAAAAACCCAAGGAATTTTGTTTTTAGGTGTATTTTTGTAAGCCAAATAAATAAATAATTAAATAGTTTGAGGGGGAAACGCGCCAGGCAGGATCTCAGCCTCACTGCAAGGATTTTCGTCCGGCCCTCCTGCAGCTGGAACAGTCACATGGGCATGGAATATTCTCCTATTTAAAGAAATATTCAAATTTAGAATTTTCTCTGCTAATTTTGAATAATTTTTTAAAATAATACTTACATTCTCTGTGCGTTTTCCCCTCCCTCAATTTTCCATTGCCATTTCACTACGAATTTTGTACGATAAATCAATTTTGATATCGTCTGCCTGTGGAGTTGATATTTCAGTGCAGTTTGTAAACTCTTGGTCTTCTCTGGCTGCTTTCATCCGTCCATTCATCTGGGTGATACTGAAAAGGCCATCCCTCACCGACCTCGGATTCTTCCCTCTTCTTGCTACAAAGTCCCCATACGACCAAAGTGTTGTCTTCTCTCTCTGTTTTCTCGATTTTGTTTTCTACCGATTTGTGATATATAATTCAAGTTTTCTTTTTTAAGGACACTTACTTTGTATGTGCCAACGAGTGCGGCGCGCTTTGTTTCACTTTAAACTTAATCCTAAATACAAAAAAACAAAAAACGAATATAAAATAGAGCTAAACTGAATAGTTTAGTAAATTTGTTGACCAAAACTTTGAAACCGACAAAATATTTTATAAAATATATTATTTATGTTTTTTTTTCTTTAAGATGTTGCCGAAACAATGTGTGAGACGATACTGACTCTGCCTGGGGCTTGTCGAGCTAAGGTAGATGACGAAACATGACGGATTCGAGTCATGGCTACTGTGATGGGAAAACTATTGTTAGGAAATATTTAAAAATATTTAAAATTCGGATTTCCATTGGTTTATTTCCTGTAAAATTAAAGAGAAGGCATATAACTGCCATTTTCCGCGGGCGTCTCTCTGTCGTTTTATTTGTATTTACAATAACAAAGTCTGCGTTTTTCCTTTTCCCTTAAATATTAATATATTAAAGTCACATATAAAGAATGTTTAGGTTTTTTTTGTTTTGTTTTTTATTTTTTGTATATTTTTGTTTATTTTTTGTTAGACTTGTGCCCTTGCGTGTGTGTGTCTTACAAGTGTTTTGTTTTTAAGGCCGATATGGGGTCAAGGATGTGTCTCTATCTCTCGGGTATTGTTCGATTTTCGTCTTTTATTTATGTATTATTATTATTAACAATAAGTAACAATAGGTCAATGATGGTTCTGCTTGATTGATGTCGCCTTGTGTGCCTTTGTTCATTTCAACTTAATAATAGTATTTAGCTTACGATGATAACACAAACAAAAAAAAAAACAAAAAATAATATGAATAATAATAATAATTATGACAAAGGAAAAACTGTAACTTATACAACTTTCAAGTTGCTCAGACAAAGATAAGTAAGGATAGAAATAACAATATATTTAAGGGGACGGGTTTCAGGGATGCGGATGTGTGGATTGTAGAAAAATAGAAAACTTGTCAGGGCTATCTTTCAGGTTTCAGTTGGGTTTCCCTAAAAGCAATATTAATATTGTCCTAGGCCTCCCCCCCAGGCAGAGTTAAGGATATCCTTGGGTTATACTCTCTGAGCTTTAACCTAAAATATTCATATTAATTTCTGGTCTTTGAGCAATATTTACATACTGAAGAGGCACCCAAAAATATCCTCAATTGCTCCCTCTTTCTCTCTGTGTGTGTCTGTGTGGCACACAAAACTAGACTTAGGTAAGGAATAGCCTGCATATATATACAAGGTACTTATAAATCTCCCCCCTCTCTCTATCTCTCTCTCTATAGTTTATAATTCCATTTAATGCCCGCTAAAGAATTTTTTTTCACAATTTCACTGCAAATTTTGTGTCGATGTTGAAGTCGTCCTCCTCCTCCCTCCTCCCACCGCATTACAGCTTCTGCAGCTCGGTGAGGTCCCGGTCACTGGTATGATAGCGGCTCTTGATGATCTTGGTGCGAGCATCGTACTGCTCCTCGGAATCCAGCAGACCCTCTTCATGGTGCTTGCCATCCGCCGAGGACAGGCCGCCGCCAACGCCGCCGCTGCTGCTGCCGTTGCCATGCATGAAAATGCGCGAAATAAGCGATTGGCTGGATCGCTTGAAGGCCGTCCTGCCGGTCTTCTCGGGCAGATCGTCCAGGCCCCTATGCAGCGATAGATTGTCCAGTTCGTACTCCGAGCCGCCGGCCCGTTCGGCCGCCAACTGTGCCTCATACTCGGCCGTTCGCAGCGTCTTGGCGGTGGGCTTGCGGTACATCTTCAGCAGCAGCGAGGAGCACACCACACTCACCGAACTGGCGGCCATCGCTACGGACGCCATCCAGGGTAGCAGCGTGAAGCCGTAGGGTGCAAAGAGGCCGCTAGCCAACGGAATGCCCAGCAGATTGTACATGCTGGCAAAGAAGAAGTTGTAACGAATGCGACGCACCGTGCAACGGGATAGATCCAGGCAGGCCACCACATCCAGCAGATCGTTGCGCATGAGGACAATGTCCGAGGCTTCGGCGGCCACATCTGTGCCGGCGGCAATGGTAATGCCCACGTCCGCCTGCGCCAGCGCTGGACTATCGTTGACACCGTCACCGACCATGGCCACCCGTATACCATTCTGTTGAATCCTCTGGATCTTGGCCACCTTGTGCGATGGCAGCACCTCGGCGTATACGGTTCGGATGCCCACCTCACGTGCAATGCTGGCAGCCGTGTTCTTATTGTCCCCAGTGAGCAGAACCACATCGATGCCCATGCGCTTCAGCGTGTAGACAGCAAGATGGGCCTCTGGCTTGACCATATCGGATACGGCAAACATGCACACCAGCTGACCGTTGAGAGCGCAGAGCACGGCAGTGTGTCCCTTGCGCTCCTCGTGCTCCATGCAGTCGCTAATTGCCAGCGGCACATCGATGGCATTCCGCTGCATCCACTCCCGATTGCCGATAAGCACCTTAATTTCGGGACCATCAATGATTCTTTGCTGCTGCTGCTGCTGCTGCTGCTGCTGCTGCTGATTATCCTCTGTAACGATCAGATGCTGTTCTTGTTCCAATTCCAAGTCGGAGAGCAGTTGCTGGTTCGTCAGCTCCATGGATTTTCGGTTGCTGCTGCTGTTCTGGGCCAGCAGGTACTCAATGGTGGCTCCATTGTCCACAGGGACCGGTCGATGCGGCTGGTTGCGATGCAGATTCTCGTAGTTGATGATCCCCTCGGCGTTGCAGGCCTGCCGCAGAGTCTGTTCGTAGTTGGAGACGGTGACGCGAATGCCACAGCCGGGCACTGCCTGGAAATTGCTGCTCTTGCCAAAGCTACCGCCCTGGGGGCTGGCGCCGACATTGAGCATCTCCTTGGCGAAATGGACAATGGCCGAGGCGATGGGATGCTCGCTGTTCTGCTCGGCAGCTCCCACAATGGTTAGGGCGCGGGCCAGGCTGCACACTTGGGCGGTCACGAAGAGGGTGACCTTGCTGGTCATCGGTGTGCCGTGTGTGATGGTCCCTGTTTTATCGAAGACCACTGTCTTGACCTTAAAAATAAAACGAAGAATTTATATTTTTCAAGTCTCAGAGAGTTTCGCTGCACTACTCACCTTATGGGCATTCTCCAGCGCCGTGGCACCTTTCACCAGAACCCCATTGATTGCACCCGTTCCTGTGGCCACCATGACGGCGGTGGGTGTGGCCAGGCCGAGGGCACAGGGACAGGCAATGGCCAAAACACTGAGGGCGCACTTGAAGGCATAGCTAACGATAATCGTGTTCTGATCCATATGCATCTTGTGCTCCATGGCCACGGGCACCAGATTGGGATTTGCGAATCCGATGATAATCCAGCCAATTAGCGTTATGCTCGATACGACGACCACGAAGGGCACAAAGTAGCCAGCAATGCGATCGGCTAGTTGCTGAATCGGTGCCTTGCTCGTCTGGGCCTCCTCCACCAGGCGCACAATCTGGGCCAGCGTTGTGTTCTCACCCGTATGCGTGGCCTCCACAAGGAGGACACCGTTCTGATTGATTGAGCCGCCAATGACCACGGATCCCTTGCGCTTTGCCACCGGCATGGACTCGCCGGTTATCAGCGATTCATCGCAAGTGGAGTGGCCATAGAGAACCTTGCCATCGACGGGCACCTTGGCGCCGGGTATAACCTTCAGAATATCGCCACGCTGCACATAGTCCACGGATATAACCTTCTCGCTGATGATATCAAAGTCGGATGAGATCTCCACCAGCAGGGCGTCGGCCGCCTTGAGGGAAAGCAGCTTGGACAGGGCCTCGGAGGTCTTGCCCTTGGCAATGTGCTCCAGCCAGCGGCCCAGGGAAATGAAGATCAGCAGCATGGGCGGCGTGTCGAAGAAGGTGAGCGGGGAACTGTTCTGCTCCAGCAGGACCGCCGCAATGACCACGGCCACGGAATACACATACGAGATGGTGGTGACCATCGAAATGAGGACATCCATGTTGGTGGTGCCATGCTTAATGGCCCGATACGATTGCACGTAAAAGTGGAAGCCGCCAAAGAATTGCACCGGCGTGGAGAGCAGGAACATCACCAGATTCTCCATCGACAGGCCGGGGACTATGCAGCACATATTCGCATGACCCTTGTCGCTCATCTCCAGCATGAAGTAGATCATGGCCACCATGCAGGGTCCGCCAAAGATCAGGGAGACGAGGAAAGCATTCCGCCACTTGCGGATCTCCTCCTTGTGCTCCAGATAATTGTGGGCCATCTTGTCCCTGCCGGTCATCAGCTTGGCCTCAAAGCCCAGTCCCTCGATGGCCTCGCATATGCTCCGGGGACCCGTGTCCTCGGTGCTGTAGCGGAATTTTCCTGTACAAGGGAGGAGGAAAAGGAATTATTTCAAGTTATAAATAAATATTTTTAAATATTTTGGAAAATATCTTAAAACATTTTGAATATATTTTCAAGTTTGAAATACCGAAAAATTTTGAATCTAGAAAAGTATTGAATTGATTTTTTTTAAATATAAATTTTAAGCGTGAAATTTAAATCTTTTTCGATCTTATTTTTTGCAAAATATAAAATATAAAATCAATTTCTTTGTCATAAATATTTGTAATTATATTGAAAAATATCTTAAATCATTTTGAATATATTTTCAAGTTTGAAATACCGAAAAATTTAAATATAGAAAAATATTGAAATGAATTTTTAAAAATATAAATTTTAAGCGAGAAATACACATAAGAAAGTATTATTTATTTAAATCTTTTTCGATCTTATATATATATAAAATATACAAATTATAAAATATAATATCAATTTATTTCAAATGAAGCTCCAAATATCATTCAAGTTTTTTATTATTATTAGAAAATCATTCGAGAATCTATCTAAAATCTATTACAATCAAAAATAAGTTTCAAACAATTAAATTCAGCTTTAAAATAAACATATTGAAAATCAAGAAAATTTGATATATTAATAGAATGCGTATGCAATAAGCTAAATGTAGTGCCTAAATTTAGTGCTTTGATTATATTCCAGTTAATCCACAAACGAGACTTGTTCGATTACAGAACCAGTCTTCATAGAGAAAGCTGCGCTGCTGCTGCTATTGCCTGGTTTTCAATTACAATTACAGTCAAGTCCTACAGTCTTGGCCATTAAATTGGGACCAGTTGGGCAGAGATACACAACTCCTTCACTTGAGAGGCTCTTAAATACTTAATTAATTAATATAAAAATCTAATTTGAAATCAACTAAAAATCACACAACTTCTCTACTTCCTTATAATTAAACAAACTTTATTTTTTTATTAGGAATTTTCCCCAATGTAGTTAAGACATCTTGTGATCAAATAACTATATCTTGATTCTGTTGGCAATTTCATCACAATTTCTTCTAGCCAACTTATCATTTTTATGGCCACTCCTGTGTGTGTGTTTGCTTGAAATCCCCCGGCCCCCACAAGGGACCAGACGGAAAGCTCTAGAGGTTGCAAAGCGATTTAACCGGCTCGGTTTTGCTATTGAAATTGGAGCATTTAAACCGGATTCGAGTAATTTCCATTTGCAAAATCGATTGGCCAGAGAAGAGTATATATATATATATATATATATATATATGTATGTATATATATTCGTTGTTGGGGAGAACCTAGAGTATTTTAGAATAACGTAAAAAACGTAAAGTTTAACGGACAGCCAAGTCTTCCCTGAGCGGACAAGTGACCTTGAGATGTGTTAGTAATTGTACTATCAAGTTATATATGTATATATATATATATATTTATTATATCAATTTGAATTAAAACAGAGAAATTGGTATTTGAAAATATTTTTAAGCGTAAAGTTTAACGGACAGCGAAGTCTTCCTTGAGCGGACAAGTGACCTTGAGATGTGCTAATAATTGTACTATCTAGTTATATATGTATATATATATATTTATTATATCAATTTGAATTAAAACAGAGAAATTGGTATTTGAAAACAGGTTAAAACATAAAAATTAACGGACAGCTAAGTCTTCCTTGAGCGGACAAGTGACCTTGAGATGTGTTAAGAATTAGACTGTCAAGTTATATACATATATATAAATATATATATATTAATTATATAAATTTGAATTAAAACACAGAAATTGGTATCCAAAAAGAGAATACAAGAGTTATGTTAAAAGCCGGCAAAAATCGTTGGGAAATCTAATCAACTTATGACTTGGCATCTATAGCTTAAGTATAACATTTATATTTATTTTGTATTATATATACATATATATAAAACAATTCCAGTAGACATGTGGCTAACTAAAAACTAAAGCATGCAGAGGCTTTGTGAATTAAATAAATATCCGTGCAACTTTAGAGCTCTCGGGGGGCCTTCCTGGAAGTCTCTTTGGGGACCCTGTTGGTGGTGGTGGTGGTGGGTTCATCGCTCCCGATAAGATAACATAGCTAAACTTTTCGACTTTCGTCGAATGTGTGTGTGTACCTTTAGTTATTGCCAGCCACTGATTATTAGCATGTTACCCAGGCCAACACCGATCTTGCTGGCTGCCATCTGTTGTGCATGTTCTCCATCTCCGACGACTTCGTCATGTTATTGCTTTTTTTCCCCCCCATAAGCCCAGAGTAGCGAATGAGACATTTTTCATTATTTCAAACAGAGAAAACAAGGGGAGGCCAGGGAGGCAATGGAGGCAAGGGAAGGCTCCCCAGCTCCCCATGTCCCTGATAAGCTTGAATAGTAATCGGCGGGCATGACTCGTTGAAATCGCATTGCGAGCGTTATTATAATAATGAAAGCTTTAAAAGGCGGAATGCATTTATCATATCAAATGGCAGCCAAGGAGAGAGGCTTTCAATATGCATAAATATATAATTTAAAAGTGAAAAACTAAGTAAATTTAATAAAGGAGCTAAAGGCTTTTCTGAAGATTGTAGTTTTTCATTTCAAGATGTTTTTTTTTACAAAATTTCATTAAATATTTTGTTGATTAATAATTTCTCTATTTCCAATTTCTATGCATAAATATAAATAATAAATATATAATATATAAAAATAATAAACTATGCAATCTTTTATATATTTCCCTCCCAAGATCTCTGAGTAAGCTATTTACCACTCATCACAAAAAAAAAGAACCCTGAAAAATAAGATGCTTCAACAAAAGCCTGTAAAGTCCCCTTGGAAAACCCCCTCTTTATTTCTTTGTTTCTTTTCTTTTTTATTTGTATTAATTAATTTATTAATTGTAATGAAGATCTGCAAGTTGCTATATAAGGAAATTGAACGAGTTTTCAGTTAGTTAGGAAAGGGGCTGATTGAACACATGATATCATTGTTTATCGTTCAATTAGCGGGTCAGCGGCAGCAGCAGAAAGTGGACACCATTGGGAGAGGCGTGTGCAAAATCGGGCCAGGATTAGGCAGCATAATGCCGTGATATCAAAAGGGTGACAATTGTCGTTAATTATCAAATGAAACTCCCACCGCGCCTCGATCGATCTTTGGAAAATGAAGCGAGTTTTATTTTTTTGCGGGTCGTGTGCTTGTTTGCATTCCAAATTGGCAATGAATCAAGCTGCCAGAGATGAATAAATGACATATAAAAAAAGTATATTACAAGCTTTATGTGTTTTGTTTAGAAGTAAATGAATTGAATAAAATAATTAATTAATTCAAGTAAAGAAGATCGGTGAAGAAATACAGGGCTCGACTCGGAGATACCCGTTAAAACTTTTATAATTCCCAAATCATTTTTTGCAGAAATGAAATTATACATTTTCACATCTCCATGATTGATTTTCAATATCACAAATCATTTAGGGATAGAAATTACATTGAATTGAGTGAATGATTCGATTTTAAACCATTCCAAATTTGCATATATATTATATTCTAGCTTTCCTCTTTTCTTCTTTTTTATTTCCTGACTTGCTCACTGGCTCTACTCTATATAGAACCCCCCTTATCGCTGGGAGGCGGCGGTTCGGCGATTCGTTGTTACAATTTTAGAACAATTTCAATTCGTATTGAGATTGCTCGGGGTATTTGTTGCTGTTGCTGTTGCCGTTGCCGTTGTTGTCGTCGTGCTCGTGCACTTATCGCCGCCCGATAAGAATCTGAGGAAACATATGTTTTGCCCAACAGTTTACACGCCCAATTCCGGCTACCGATGAAGTGGAGCCAAGAAAACAAGAAAACAAGCAAGCGAGCAACAAGTCTCGAAATAACAAGAAAGTTAGTTTGTTAACTTAAATACATAAGTATTTAGGCGAAGAAGTGTACTCCAAGCTAATGGCCAAGTGCAATGAATGATTAGCAATTGGAATTAACCAATCATTTGTGCGGCCGAGAAGGAATATCAGTCTCTGAGTAATCAAAAAAGAAAAAAAAAGAACGCTAACTGGGTCTAAAATCGAAATGTTTATTTCAGTTGGTTTAAACCGAATCATTTGTTTATAATTTATAGTTTTGCATTTCCAGTATTCCAGTCTCGGCTATCAAAGCCATTTCCATTTTTCCATACATTTTTCGCTGACGATTTTCTCCAACGACGCGAAACCGAAGCCGAAACCAGTTTCATTGCAATCATAATTATTAAGCTCTACTTTAAGCATGAAACTCTTTTTTTTATTATTTTTTTTTGCGCTATTTGAAACGGCGCACGTACGCCAGGTGAAACGTTGGAAGGAAATTCATGAAATAATAATAAAGGTATGCAAAAATAAAACTAATTTCCTTGGGTCAAACAGAACTTGAAGCGATTTTGTGATATCAAACATTAGTTAGCGAATTATATATTGCATAATATTCCGGCCACTCATTTCAAATGCAGATCGGAGATCTGTGAGACAAGACTCGAAAATAAAAAATAAAACAACAAAAAACACAAACTCCTCTAAATCAAAGTGAAGGTGAATGGAACTGGAAATGCACAGAGAGAAATGGGGTGGGAGGCAAATATGTGGTTTCAATAAATATGACAAAGAATAAACTGTATAAAATTTCAATTTAGATATTTAAAAATATTCAAAATTATTTCATTATTATTATTATTTTTTTTTTTTTATTTTTTATTATTTTTTTTATTTATTTATTTTATTATCATTTTCTTTTTTAATCATTTTTCTCACTTCATTTGCTTTCAGTGCAAATAGTGGAAGTATCTTTGGAGTTCGTGGTCACGCATGCGGAGCAGAGAAAGGAAAAAGAGAGGAAAGACAGCTGACTGAAGCGGATAGCAGTCGTTCCAGACAAAAGCAACATACATTTATATTTGTATTTGTAAATACATATATATATAATGTGTGAATTTATGCATGTATTATTATTTTTGGGTGTGAGCTCCGATCTCTTTCACTTTTGTTTAGTTTTTTGATTTGGCTTTCAATTTCAAGGCTTTCAAGTGCTAGCGAATTGGTGGTAAGGCTAATTAATGAAATCTGGCTGCCAATAACTTAGAAATTGAACAAAAAAAAATAACAAAGAGAAACCATACTTTTTGTTCTTTGTCCTTTAATCGTTTTTTGAACTTCCTGAAAACTTGAAAAACAATAAAATGAATTTATATACAATTTCTATACATGTTCATTGAAAAAACAAGTCTTTGTTAATTTGGCAAGCCTTTAAAATCAATTTCTTCAGATTAATAAAACCTTAAAGCTTGAAATTCTCCACTTAGCCATAAATTGTGTGGATGGAATGTGTTCCCTTATTTTCCCTCGTGCAAATATGCATAATCACTATCCTCCCACATATTTTCCCTGTGCCCTTTAACGACTCAGTTCAGTTCTCCGGCTGTTCCAGATAACTTTAGTGCCCACGCACACCAACTCGGATCAAAGCACTTTAATCTAGTCACCATTGTTTGCTTCGAGCATAGAGTAGCGCATGTGTGTGTGTGTGTTTATAGTACTTTCTTATCGTCAGCGACTGCCCCCCACCCCCCCCCAAGTCATCCACATCGCCATTCCAGATTCCAGTCCATCCCGTTCCAGAGAGAGAGAGCATAAAGTAAAGCGAGTATATCAGTTAAAATAAACAATTGGCGGGGCAAAATTGTCAATTGTGAACGAACAACAACAGAGGAGAAACCATTTGCCCCGATTCAAGCCTGTCGATGTTCCGCCGCCCCCTACGCCCCCTAAAACTGAACTGAAGTGAACAAAAGCTGTTTGTATTCCCGAAAATCATATTTACTTAATATTTTATTGGGGCAACTGGTAGTACACTTTCCCATGGCTTTCCCTTACTCCTGGAAATAGCTTATTATTTATTATTCCATAAATGTTTATAAGCTTTCAGGATCAATTTCAAAAATGATTTATAAGCTTTCAATTTTGGCTGAAACTGAAACCCTGTTCAAGGGCTAACGAAAAATAAAATCGGATTATATTCAGCAGAATGTGCAGGTTTATTTTTCATCTGCCAGCAGTTGCGGGTGTTGCTGGGTGCAAAATGGAGCGCAACAGGTGCGTTGGCACTGGGTGATAAACGAATCCGTTCCAGGTGCGCTCGCCAGTTATGCGGAGTTCACTCTCGCATTATTGCGCAACACTTGTCGCACTTGTGGAATGCATTTGGAGGCATACATGTGGAATATGTTGCCATAATGCAGGACTACCACAGGCAGTCCACTTGTGGAATGCATGGTTTCGATTGTTGGAATGTGTGGAATCCATTCGGGATTATTAAATAAAACCAAAAAACCTTGAAACTCACCCCTCTTTGTCAGCAGCGTAACGGAGGCGGAGGTCACGCCCTTGATTTTCAACACATGACTCTCGATCTTGTTGACACAGGAGGCGCAGGTCATGCCCATAATTTCCAGCTCCACCTCCGCCTCGCCGTTGTCCGGCTCGTCGATGAGCTCCGTGGGAAAGCCCAGCTCGGTGATGGACTTGGCTATGTTCTCCGCGGTGAGGACATTGGCATTGTACTTGACCTCCGCCTTGGCGGCCAGCAGGGCGACCAGTATGCTGTCCAGGCCATAGATCTTCTTGCAGTGCTTCTCGATGGCGGCCACACAGCTGGCACAGGTCATGCCACGAATGTGCAGGAAGCACTTGGTGAGCAGCTCCTGTTCCACGGGTATGGCAACGGCGTTGCCATTCTGCTGGACGGGAACTGGACTCTTTCGTGGTGATCTTCTACTAGGCGGGGACCTAGGGCTCGGTGTGGTTGGTGTCGTTGAGGTGGCTGTTGTTGTTTGCACTGATGCCTCGAAGCCCATGTCGTCAATGAGCTCGGCTATCTGGTCGGGTGTTAACTGGGCGGGATCGTACTGGACGCGGGCATTCTTGGCCTCCAGCTGCACCTCGATGGCAAGGATGCCGGGCTTTGTGCCAATATTTCCCTCGATGTTGCGCACGCACGACTGGCAGGTCATGCCCACCACCCGGATGTTGGTCCACAAGCCAGCACCGCCTTTCGTCGCCTTATCGTGTTCTATTTGCTCCCCGGAATAGCTGCACTCGAAGCCCATGTCGTCGATATCACTGGCTATCCGGACGGGATCGGTCTGGTGTGGATCGTAGTCAAAGTAGCCCGCCTGCTCCTCGAGCAGGACACGGACGCCCATAACACCGGGCTTCTGGCCAATAAAGTCCTGGATGTTGCGCACGCAGGACTGACAGGTCATGCCCACAATGGGCAGGCGCACCGTCTTGGCCATCTTCGCTCCCAGTTCACTCGCCGCCATCCTGCAACCGCTGCTGCATGCGTACGTATCGCTTTTTGGGCCAAAAACAAACTACGAGCGAATCGAATGGAGGAGGTGTTTGGAACTGATTACTGATTTTTTATTTTTGAATTTTGAACAATTGAGAATTGAATTTCTTCTGTCCCCCGCTCGGAATCGGGGACTGGCTTGCTCGCTATCGCTCTCGCTCTGTTTCACTCCCGCACCGTGATAGATATTGTATTACGAAAACAAAAAACTATAAACTTTGGGCATTGGTTCAGTTCGATTCGCTCGGGTGTTGCGTGTGTTGTGCCGGGACGGAGGGCTCCTGCGACGCTTTTCAATTACCGCAACTTCACACGAAACTCACAAAATCGCGACGCGGCTGTGTCCACCCGTGCGTTGTGGTGTGTGCGGGATTTGTTTAATTTTCCAATTAGCAGGCAACAGCTGCTGCTTCATTATTCGCGTTCGCACGGCTCCACCACGAAATCTGATTGCGGGGGCTGCCAACTTGGTATCGATAAAAATTTGGTGGTTTTGGTGCAGTCTAATGCAACACTATTTAACATCGATAAAAAAGAGCTGCGGCCACACTATTTGGCGGTCTTTCTTGTTTACTGCATTTCACATCATCTTCTGTCGAAATTGGCCAATTTTCGCAAACTCTTCACCGAAAATCGAATCAATTTTAAGTGCATCAGTATGATGGAACCCTTTGATCCCCGCACTGTCATCAATGGCGGCATGCTGAAGCAGTTTTCCGGCCAGACGGTGAGCATAATGGTGCGCGTGGAGAGCGTGGCCGGGACCACTTTGCTGGCCAGTTCCACGGACAAGCACAAGCTGCGCATCAATCTGCCGGGCGAACTGGGCGCCGCCGAAGGAGCCTGGGTGGAGGTGATTGGAGTGCCGCATGGCTCGGACTCCCTCAGGGCCAAAGAGGTAATGTAGTTTGCTTGATTTAGCCGGGAGCCGTCTTCTTAATTTACTTTTTTGTTTGGCATCTTCCGCAGGTCATTGAGTTTGGCGGAGAGAACATTGATTTCGATACGGATGGCTATAATGGGATGGCCCACCTCATCAACAATGTGAAGGCCTTCTATCGCAGCGGCTAAGCGCCATTTTCTATAAGCTAATTTTAATTATTGTTTGTATTTGCATATTTTTGGTTTCTGCCTCTTTAAGAATCGTTCTGCGAACTGATACAAACCGAAATCCATATTGTTCAATTCGTAATTAATGTGAAATTGAATCAGAAACTGTAAACTTCCTTGCTGAAGCAACAGAGAAACTCCCCGCTGAAATGAAATCACAAATAAACCAAATAATTTGAGCAGATTTCCTGTTTTTGTTTGTTTTGTTTTTAATTTGTTACTCTCACAATTTGTTGCTGTATATAATATATATAGATTGGTTGGTATAAAAAGGCTAACTAACTATAAACCATTAAACAGTTGAACAATTAACAGAGGGCTAGCCGGCTGACGAGATGTTGGAGCGGTTAACGCTGGGATGCCCAAGTTCCTGGGCTATTGCAGCACCGCCGCATTGGCCACCACGCTGGGATTGTTGACCACCTCGCCCAGCGAGTCCAGCACCTCCTTCCTGTAGTCATCGAACTCGCCATCGATCTCATTGATCGTCTGATCCTCGATGACGTACAGGGTGCAGCCCGTTTCACGGATCAAACGCTCGTCGTGGGAGACAATGATGACGCCGCCCTCGTACTCATTGATGGCCTCCGCCAGGGCGTCAATACTCTCGATATCCAGGTTATTGGTGGGCTCATCCAGAATGAGCACATCGGGCGCACTCAGGCAGAGTTCGGCCAAGGCAACGCGTGCCTTCTGGCCACCGGACAGATCCTTCATCTTGATGGTGTGCGCATGGCTGACGAGGCCAAAGGAGCCCAGCGCCTTGCGCGCCTTCTCGTGCGGCAGGTTGAACAGACGCTGCAGATACTCCGCCGCCGATTCCTCGGCCGTCAGATGCTCGCCGGAGTGCTGATCGAAGCGGCCGACATGCAGGCGATGGTTCTTGCGCTGCTCCCCCTCCTGCGGTTCCAGTTCGCCGAGCAGGAGCTTCAGGAACGTCGATTTGCCCACACCGTTGGGCCCCACAATGGCCACGCGACTGGTGAGGTCAATGCCAAAGTCAGCCTTGATGAACAATGGCTTTTGGCCGGCAAAGGCGAAGGTAACGTTGTGGACACCCAAAATGGGTGGCTGGAGCTGCGATGGCTCCGGGAAACGGAACTTGACAATATACTCCTTGGGCCGGGCGAGCAGCTCCTGGGGGCCCTCGTCCTCGTCCTGCTTCTGCTGCTTGGACTTGTTCTTCTCCTGCTTGCGGGTGAGCGACTCCTTCTGCTTCTTCTCCGCCGCCTTCTTCGACTGACCGTGGGCCTTGAGCTCGCGCAGCCGCTTCTCCTGCTTCTCGTACTCCTTGATCATCTCGCGCCGCTTCTGCACGTACATCTTCTTGAACATGGAGTAGTTGCCCTTGTAGTACTGCAGCTTCTTCTGATCGAGATGGATGATCTCGTTGCAGACGTTGTCGAGGAAACTCTGGTCGTGGGACACAATTAGCAGCGTCTTCTTCCAGCCCTGCAGATAGTTGTCCAGCCAGATGACGGCGTTCAGGTCCAGATGATTGGTCGGCTCGTCAAGCATAAGGAGCGTGGGCTCCAGATACAGGGCCCTGGCCAAGGAGACACGCATGCGCCAGCCACCGGAGAACTTGTTGGTGGGCCTGTCCTGCATCTCCTTGCTAAAACCGAGACCGGCCAGGATCCTCCTGGCCCTGGCCTCCGCCGAATAGGCGCCAATGGCCTTGAGCTCGGCAAAAGTATCGTTCAACTCCTCCTGGACGGTCAAATCGCCGGCGGCGAACTGCTTTTCCAGCTCATCGGCCTTTTTCAGCATATTGGTGCGACGCACATCCGCATCGAGGATCGTTTCAATGGCCGTCTTATCGGTGGCCACCACCTCCTGCTCGCAGAGCAGCACATCGATGTTGGGCGGTATGGCAAAGGCACGCGTGGCAATGTGACGGAGCAGGGTGGTCTTGCCATGTCCGTTGGGTCCCACCAGGCCATAGCGACGGCCATGGGCAATCAGTAGGTTGGCGTTCACGAACAGATCGTTGCCTAGGAGGGGATGTGAGGAATGTGTGAGGAAAAGCAATAGGAAAATTGTTGAAGGATGATGACTCACCCTTGGCCGAGATGGTGAAATTCTCAATCTTGATGTCCACGGCATGCTCCAAGGCGGCTTGCTGGCCGGCGCTCTTCTGCACTTGGGACATGGTGAAGTTGTTGTCCAGATCCGAATGCCCGGCGCCGCCCTTCTTGGTCATTAGCTCCATTTGGCGCTCGTACTCCTGCTGCTTCTTTTGCTTCTTCTTCTCCTTGTGGGTGAGCTTCTTCTCCTTGGCATCCTTGCTGGACTCCTCGGACTTGGGATCATCCTCGGGCTCGGGCTCGGGCTCCTCTTCGGGCTGTGCTGCTTCTACTTTCGGCAGTTCAGGAACAACTGGTGGCGACTTCTCCTTGAGCGTCACGGCGGCCACCTGCTCGCTGAGCGCTTCCTCTGCCTTTTGCTCCTCCACTTCCTTCTCGGGCTGCTCATCGTCCTCTGCCTCGGGTTCATTCTCATCCTCGCTGGCGGCGAATTTCTGCTTCTGTTTCAGCTGCTGCTGCTTCTTGTTGGATTTCTTGGCAGCGGGCTTAATGGGCAGCTGCTGCTCCTCCTCCTCCTCGGCGTCATCCTGATCCTCTTCGAGGTCAAGGTCTTCATCTTCGTCATCGTCGCTCATGGCGAATTTGTTCTTCTGCTGCTGCTTCTTCTTGGACTTTTTAGAGGCGGGTTTGGCAGCTATCACCGCCGGCAGTTCCTCATCCTCATCCTCATCGGGCTCCACGAGATCCAGCTCCGGTTCGTCCTCATCGGAAAAGTCATCGTTCTTCTTTTTGTTCTTCTTGTTTTTCTTGCTGGGCGGCGGCTGCTTTTTGGCAGCCGGCTTGGCCTGCCGTGGCTCCTCCTCATCCTCATCCTCGTCGACGGGCAGAGCCTTCACTGGCTTCTCATCCTCGTCGCTCCAGTCATCGTTCCTCCTTCCCTTTTTGCCCTTTTTGGGCTGTTTCTTCGACTGTTGCTGCTGCTTGCTCTGCGTGGAGGAGGCAATGCTCTCCAGGTCATCGGCATCCCTGGCCTTCGGCGGTGCGAAATCGTCATCGCTGGAGTCGCCGCCACCGCCTCGCTTGCCCTTCTTGCCGCCACCCTTCTTGTTCGACGCCTTCTTCTCCTGCGTCACCACTTTCTCCAACTGCTCCGCATCGTTGTCGTTGTCGTCGAAGCGCTCCTTCTTCTTACCCTTGGCCTTGGACATTGCTGAAGGGTTTAAGGAATTGAAATGTTATAGCACGTGGTGGTATAGACGCATATATACCCCGTAAACTCACCGGATTCGATCACGGATTTACCCTGTTTCGCAGCTCTCGAACTTCACGTGCACAGCTGGCAGATTCCTGCTCCTCTCGGATAAGTTCCTCCCCGGCTGGTTGGCCACACTGTTCGTCCGTTGGATTGATCGATTTCTTGCGAATTATCGTAGCAAATCAAAATTGAAAATAAAACCTTTTTACCATATTTGGAAACAAATATTTTTTTGTCGCCACAAATAAGATGCAATTTGAACTTTTTAAAGAAGGGTGTCTTGATCGAAAGCTCTGTGCCGTACCATCGCAAAAGTAGAAATATAATAAAAAATGGTTAACAATAGCATTGGTCTTTTTATGTTTTAGTTATTTACATTATTTATTATTTATTTATTCCTTTATTTAATTTATATTGATATTAAAATTCTGCAATGCGCCGAATATACATAAATCGAAATCGAAATAATGCTGCCACTTGGCAACACTAGTGGCGCCGCACTTTCCAGCACTACCATGGCCATAGAGCTACATAATTGTTTAATAAACAATTAATCACTTAATATAAACAAAAACCAGTGCAAATAGTGAGTGCGGTGTAAAGCAGCTGTCGTCGTTGCCAATCAGTGGGATGAGAGTTACCTCACAGCAGCAGAAAAACACACAATAACAACAACAACAACAACAACTGACCAGCAGAGCTGGGCCACCAACAAAAACAATCATAATAACAGCAACAACAACAACAGCAGCACCAACAACACGAAAAACCAACCACAACGCAAAGGAGATTGAGATTCGCAACGCAATCAAAAAAAAAAAAAAAAGACAACAGAAAAAAAAAATGGCAAGGAAAATATACAAGGCGAAACGCATAAGTAAATAAAAGAAAAAATAGTAATAATAGTAATAATAAAGCGGGGAGCAAGTGGAAAAGTACGAAGGCGAAAAAGAGAAAACATATGTACGTTGCGTGAGAGTGACGTGTGTGTGAGTGTGTGTATTGCCCCCAGAACTGTGTCTGTGGTTGTGCGTGAGTGAGAGGGGGCGAGGAGCATAAGCGGAGACCTTGAAAACTTTAAAAGCAGCAAAAACAACAAAAACAAAAAACACACATCAAAAAAATATTTTTTAATAAAATATTTGAAGCGACGAAGAGAAGTGATAAAAGCAAACTGGGAGCACTGGCGCGGGGGGAGTAACCTCTGTTATGGAGAGTGACGACTTCCATTTACCGCAAGGCGCCAATTGATTTCCACTAAGCCAGCGACAGCGACAAGGCAAGGATTACTACGCCAGCGAAGGAGCAGCCGAAGAGCCGCAGCCCCCGAGCAATGGCAGCAGCCGAGACGGCCCCCGTGGACGTGGTGGGTGGCTCCGGAACGGGCTCCTCCTCAGCGGAGGCGGCCAACGGCCGGGAGGCCCGCAATCTGGCCGAGAAGCAGCGACGCGACAAGCTGAACGCCAGCATCCAGGAGCTGGCCACCATGGTGCCGCATGCGGCGGAATCTTCACGGCGGCTGGACAAGACGGCTGTCCTTAGGTTCGCCACCCATGGCCTGCGCCTGCAGTATGTCTTTGGCAAGTCAGCATCCCGTCGACGCCGGAAACTTGGCCTCAAGGGTTGCTCCACCTCCTCCTCCTCCTGCTCGAATGCCTCGGCGTCCGCCACTGAGCTATCCACCATCCAGAATCCCAGCCTGCATCTCACGGACACCCTGCTGCAGCTGCTGGACAGCTGCTTCATCACACTGACCTGCAGCGGCCAGATTGTGTTGGTCTCTTCGAGCGTCGAGCAGCTGCTGGGGCACTGTCAGTCCGATCTGTATGGCCAGAATCTGCTGCAGATCACCCATCCCGACGACCAGGCCCTGTTGCGGCAGCAGCTGATACCCAGGGATATCGAGACGCTGTTCTACCAACAGCAGCAACAACAACACCAGCAGCAGCATCACCACCAACAGCAGCAGCAGCACTCCACTTCCACCTCAGCCTCTGCCTCGGGCAGCGACCTGGAGGAGGAGGACATGGAACGGGAAGAAGAACACCACCATCAGCAGCAGCAGCAGCAGCAGCAGGAGGAGGATGAGGACGAGGACAGGCTAGGCGAGGATCCCTACAACCGACGCACGCCCAGTCCGCGCAGCATCGCCCATCTGGCGGCCATCGACGAACGCCTGCGTTCGGATCGCCGCTGTTTCACCGTTCGCCTGGCCCGCGCCTCCACCCGAGCGGAGGCCACTCGCCACTACGAACGGGTGAAGATCGATGGCTGCTTTCGACGCAGCGACTCCTCGCTAACCGGCGGCGCTGCTGCCAACTATCCAATTGTTTCCCAGCTCATCCGGCGATCGAGGAACAACAATATGCTGGCAGCCGCTGCCGCTGCGGCGGCGGCTGAAGCGGCTACAGTTCCGCCGCCGCAGCACGATGCCATCGCACAGGCGGCATTGCATGGCATTAGCGGCAATGACATCGTCCTGGTGGCCATGGCCCGAGTGCTGCGCGAGGAACGGTCCGTAGAGGAGGCGGCCGAGGTAAATGGCATGACATTTTACCGCCAGCCGGAGCCCTACCAGTTGGAGTACAAGACAAGGCATCTAATCGACGGCAGCATCATCGACTGTGATCAGCGAATCGGCCTGGTGGCCGGCTACATGAAGGATGAGGTGAGTAGCCAATCCCCATGATATCTTTATGATTAATCCAAGCTTTTTCCCCATCTCCTACATAGGTGCGCAATCTGAGTCCCTTCTGCTTCATGCACCTGGATGACGTTCGCTGGGTAATCGTAGCCCTGCGCCAAATGTATGACTGCAACAGCGACTATGGCGAGAGCTGCTACCGGCTGCTGTCCCGGAACGGTCGCTTTATCTACCTGCACACCAAGGGTTTCCTCGATATCGATCCGGGCAGCAACAAGGTGCACTCCTTCCTCTGCGTCAACACGCTGCTGGACGACGAGGCTGGCCGGCGGAAAGTTCTCGAGATGAAGGAGAAATTCTCGACAATTATCAAAGCAGAGATGCCCACGCAGAGCAGCAGTCCCGATTTGCCAGCCTCCCAGGCGCCGCAACAGCTGGAGCGGATTGTCCTCTACTTGATTGAGAACCTGCAAAAGAGCGTCGACTCTTCAGCCGGTGAGGCAGCGGTTGTCCAGCCTCTGGACACGCTAATGGATGATGGATATAGTTCACCGGCGAATACATTGATCCTGGAGGAGATGGCACCCTCGCCGACGCCTGCCTTGGCACTGGTGCCGCCGGCCCCGTCGTTGGTTAAGAACTCCATTTCGAAGTCGGTGAGTGTGGTGAATGTGACGGCCGCCAGAAAGTTTCAACAGGAGCAGCAGAATCAGCGGAATCGGGAACGGGAACGGGAGCAACAACAGCAACAACGCGGTGCCTCGCAAAGCGTAATCCGGCAATTGAGCAGCTGCCTCAGCGAAGCGGAAACGGCCTCTTGCATTTTGTCGCCAGCCAGCAGCCTGAGTGCCGGCGAGGCGCCCGATACCCCCGATCCGAATAGCAATACGCCACCACCGCCGCAGCCAGCGATACATACGCGTCCCAGTGTCCTACATCGATCCTTGACCAGCACGCTGCGATGACGTGCCGATGGCACTTGGTATGCCTTTTAAAATGGGTGTGGAACTATGGCAACGCACATCAGCAGCACAAGCACACACAATAGAGAGACGACAGAGTGAAAGATCGGTGATCGGTGATATAGTTTATGTATCACTTGCAGATCAGGAAAATTAATTAACCTTTAAGTTAAAGCCCAGCTTTCGTTACTTTTTTTTATTAGAATCCTAGAAATTCAGTGATTTTCATTAATAACTTCTTTTATTAAGAACTCCTTTTTAACTTCATTTAAAAATAATTCTTTTCCAATTGATTTGTTGTTGTTTTCACCAACCACTATAACTTCTTTTATTAAGAACTCCTTTTTAACTTCATTTAAAAATAATTCTTTTCCAATTGATTTGTTGTTGTTTTCACCAACCACTTTGTCTTTGTTGGTGAAAGGAGTCCTTTCATCAACAACTTCAACAACTTCACCAACTCTTGGCTGCCTTGGTACCTAATCTGTTAGATTAAAAAAAAAGAAACTATACAAAGAGATCAGAGAGGGAGAAAGATAGGGGCAAGTCGCATTTATTTGAGGATGAGATTATGCCAGTAATAATTATGTGATCACGATTCTATCTCGAATTCTATCTCTATTGTTGTTGTAAGTAAAGCTTATGTAAGCAAGGCCCTTCTGCGATACGATATCACTTTGGTGTACAATTTCCGGCTGGCTATCCAGTGATCAGTGTGTGGGGTTCATTCAAGATTATATATATTAACCATATCACCCGATCCGATCGATCGATCAATCGATCGCTCGCTCGCTCCCGCGTTCGGTGTCTGTGTGTGCTGTGCTGTCGAAGTCGTTCCATAAACAATAATCTTCGTTATGTAATTACGTTTAATGTGTAAATATGTGTGTGAATGCTAAATAGTGTGTCTGTCTCTGTGAATATTTAGATCAGTGCTCGGGCTTTGGGTTTTAGTTGAAATTGTAAACCCATTTTCCCAACCCCTCCCCCCCCCCCCCCCCCACACACACACACACACATGCACACACCAGTGTAAAGAAGAGTACAAAACAAAAGGAAAACTAACAAACACTTAATATGTATATTTATTTCGTCTTAGGTCTAGAGCACACGCTAAAATAAGCGACTCATTAACAGTTAAACGGATTTTGCAATCGATAGAAATTAAACAAACGCTCGCCTTTCCTTCCTATATGTATATGTATATATATGAATATATATGTTTTCTCTATAGCGCCGCCTCGCTCGAACTCAGATCGCGATCGGAGCAGGCCAGCGAGCGAGACAGGGAGCGTTAGACTCCAATACAGTTCCAAATCTTCCCAGTCAAATTTTTAAATTGTTTCAAATAATAGTTAATACCTTAAAAAGTAATTCTTCAAAAAAATCTTTCTTTTTTTTCTTCAGAAAAGATTTATCTAAACAAAATTCTTGAAATATTCTTCTCCAAGAAATTTTTAAATATTTTCAGTAAAATGTGAAATCTTCCCAGTCAAATTTTTAAATTGTTTCAAATAATAGTTAATACCTTAAAAAGTAATTCTTTAAAAAAATATTATCATATATTTTCATCTATTAGTTTTTTTCTTCTGCAGAAAAGAATTATCTAAACAAAATTCTTGAAATATTTCTATCTAAATAAATTCTTCTCCAAGAAATTTTAAAATATTTTCAGTTAAATGTGAAATCTTTCCAGTCAAATTTTTTAAATTGTTTAAAAGAATAGTTTCTACCATAAAAAGTATTTCTTTAAAAAAATATTTATTTTCATCTATTAGTTTTTTTCTTCTGCAGAAAAGATTTATCTTAACAAACTTCTCAAAATATTTCTATCAAAATAAATTCTTCTCTAAGAAACTTTTAAATATTTTCAGTAAAATGTAATTCTTTCAAACCAAATTATTAATATTTTCCTCAAAAAGTAATTCTTCTACAAAGCCTATACATAATTTAACATCAAAAAGCTTTAAATAAATTTGAAAAAAATATTCCTAACTTCTAAAAAAAATTTGTAAATTTCAAAAATAATTTTTAAAGATTCTAAACTCTTTTATTATTGAAAAAATGAATCTGAATTATGGAAAATTCATTGCTATAGGTAAACTTGTTGTCATTAAACAAAATGTAGTTTAAATTTAAATGCCACAATTGGAGCATGAATATTAATTTTAAATGTAAATTCGACTTAGGGATGTTTGACTGTACTTTAATACTCAAAAATGCCAGAGAGACAGAGGCATTTCGCTTTCCAGCTCCGGCGCTGGCCTGTTATCAAAGCCTTTGCCATCGTCCTTGGCGTTGCGTTCTTATCACAGAGAGAAAGAGAGGGAGAAAGAGTGGGAGATGAGAGTGAGTGTGGGGGAGGGGGAGGGGAAATTATTAATAACAAATTTTTGTAGGCAAGCCTCAGTGGGTGGGGTGTTGTGTGGGCTTATAAGTTGGTGGACGGGATTGTAGTTTTTGTTTATTTTTTTTTTGTTTAGCGAAATTCGATGGCATATACATTATGGTATATATAGTTTAAACTTTTAAACCTATTGTTTAGCCCAATTTTTGTTTGTATAATTAATTATTATAAGAAACGGAAGCGTTGGCCTAGTGCGTAATTCAATTAAAACTTTTAGTTTAAAAGTCTAATGTTCATATATATATATTTCCCAGCGAATTGTTCAGTTTGCGTGTGTTTTGTTCAAACGAGTTGTGCTCTTTAAACACTTTTTGGTTTCCGTCTTTTACATTTTATTTGTTTTTATCTTGCATTGTTATTGGCCCCCTGAAAATAGATTGAAAAATAAATATAAATAAAAAATTAATATAAAAAAATAAAACAATATTTGTAATAAAACCTTTTTTTTGCATAATCTTAGATAGTTGTAATGTTAAATGTCAAGCGGTATAATCTACGTAAGAATAATAATGTGTAATGTCTTTTTTAGAGCTTGCTAAAGTCTAGCAATTAAAACGTTAGCTTGTAATTAACAATAATTAATTATAATAATCGATAACAGTTCATGCAGATGGAACGTTAAATAAACAATAAATTATATAAACGAAAACGAAGGATGTTTTTTTCTTGGCTGTAACTTCAAAATTGAAAAATGAAGGCAATCAAAATGATGGCATTGAGTTTGAATTTTAATTTCCGGTTTTGATTTGGTCTGATTCGATATCATGGTGTAGCGTCAGTGTGGTGGGTTTCTATCGATGTTGTTTGTTGATTTTATTTAACATAATTATTGTTTTATAATAATCAATAACAGTTCATGCAGATGGAACATTAAATAAACAGTAAATTATATAAACGACTTGACTTGACTTTAACTTTAATATTTCAAAATTAAGGCAATCAAAATGGGATTCAGTTTGAATTTTCATTTCCAGTCTGATTCGATATCATTGGTGTAGCGCCAGTGTGGTGGGTTTCTATCGAAGTTGTTTGCTGGTTTTATTTAAAATAATTATTTTGAAGAAGGCAATAATAAAATAAAACGTTTAAGTGCTTTAAAATGAGCATTTTTATTAATTATAAGCATAATGTTTTTATAGTGAAATATTAAAATTTAATTCTCTCTGATCGTTTTGGTATATCTAGTATAAAAATAATCGAATTTCCATGCCTATCGAACTGTAAGGTGGTTTGAATTACAAACTCCCCGATTAAATACAAAACCAAACTCATTTGTTTTTTTAAAAAGATATCCAATTTATTTAGTTGTGACTTACATTCTGAAATTAAATTTTATTACAAATATATATATATATATTTATATATTAAATACAACTACAGTGAAAGGATATTAAAATGCATTTTAGGCCCAGAAAATAGACGAGAACAAAACGCTTTCAAGACCCTTTCGGCCTCCGACCGACCGATCGTATATATAGTTAATAACATATAGTAAGTGAGTTACTCGCAGTGTTAACGCGCTAAAGTTAGACCTTAATTTGGTGCCACTCGTTAGACGAATCCGTCAGTCTCTGGGGTAGGGGGGATATGGGATAATCTCTCGGGGGCTCAGTAGACCCGCCCGTAGGGCAGGGCATTGGGATAATACGGCATCAGGAATTTCCCACCGAAGCGAGGCTGCGACTGAGCCGACTCGCTGCTGGAGGAGAACATCGAGGTGCAGATCTCGTTCCGATCCCGATGCAAACGGCTGCTGCTGTTCGAGGCACTCGTTCCGGGAATGCCCAGTCCCAGGCCCAGGCCCAGGCTCAATCCACCGGCGCCATGACGACGTTCTCGGCGTCGCGATCGTATTAACGAGAAGATGGCCACCACAACGGCCACCAGGAAGATCAGGCCCAGCACACAGAACGAGATGGCCAGCTTGGAGATGGACAGGCAGAGGGTGCCCTCGCCGGGGAGTGCCTGGGCACGGACATGCGGGGCATAATCCTCACCTGGAATTCAAACGGATTTAAGTACTGGTGTACAGGTGGGAAAGTTGTGTAGCGGCAGAGATTTCGGCATGCGTGACAGGCACTGCACGCACATTTGGAGTCCCGGCTCACCCATCCTTACCGCTCATGTTGTGACGCCTGTCGTACCGCAGGCGGTCCACCTCGATTTGGGGCGCTGTCACGGCCAGCGAATTGAACACCTCGATGCGTGCCAGGTGCTGCTCCGCACTCGATGGGGGTGTCTTCTGGCGACAGTTTAGCTGCAATTGCAAGGGGAGGAGGCGCCGGGGAGCGGAAATTAGAGAAGATTGGGCTTTGGTGGTGGCGATGCAACTGGGAGTGAGGCATCGCTGGCTTTGGCTCCAGTTGGCTGCCTTTCGGTGCAATAACCACATTAATTAGTTGGACGCAACAACACGCTACGCTGGGCCACAACAAGAAGCGGCAGTAGCAACACTTTCGTTTTCGTTGCAATTAATTGAGATGCATACGAGGAGGAGCTGTTGTTAAGTGCACAGTAAACAAAATTGTTTACTTTTTGTTTTGTTTTTTTTTTTTTGGGGGGGGAAATTTTAACCTGAAGGTAATATACATGGGAGCCTCAAGAAACCGAAAAAATACAGGAAATCAAATGTAATTGTATAAACCCCCACCGAATCTGAGATATTTCTCTTTTGGTGCATACAAATATCCGTTGGATGTTGGAGTTACTCACTGTCGGACACTTCCCCTTGCAAAGCTGCACGCCGCAGCTAACATGAAGCCTCTCGCGATCCGGGAACTTGAAGGCGGGAAAAGTGGCCGCAAATGTCCGCTCCACTAGGTCTTCCTCGAGCTGCTTGGACCAGCCCTCCTCCGCCGGCCTGTGATCGGTGTGCAGAGCGGGCATTACCTGGATATAAAGATATATATAAAGATTTTTTATATCATAATTTATATCATATTTTTTCCAGAACATATTAAGGGGTCAGGGGGCGGCTTGAACCTGTCTCCCGTTGCGGTCGCTGTCCCTGAACCTGTCCCTGAACCTGAACCTGAAACTGAACCCAAGACCAAACCAGTTATACATTGTTTTATTTTTATGCGCGGTTATACAATAATTCGGTTGACAAAACAGCCGGATCACACGCCGCATTTCGGTCATTTCCGCTACGTGAGAGTACACCGGGTGGCGGAGAAGGTGTACGTTTTGTGTAAAGAAGGTAGCAGCGAAGCCAACGTCATGTGGCCAAGTTCAATGACAACAAAAAGCGGAGCCACAACTAGTGCATCATATTATATATATAGCCATATAGCCCTAGTATTGTATGATGCATGTGCGATCGCTGGAAACAGACATATGGAATTACAAGATTTGCATCTAGCCATTGTTGGAGCAAGACGAGGAAGCGCCCAAAAACGAAGTCTATATGCCCTTCTTTAGGTATTCAAAAAAATATTAATTGATTTGAAGTTTGAATTTACTCATAAAACGAATTAAAGCTCAATTAATAAAAATTTAGATATAGATTTAGATTCAAAAAATATTAATTGATTTGAAGTTTGAATTTACTCATAAATAGAATTGAAGTTCAAGATTCTTTTTTAATTAATACAAATTTAGATTTCATTTCAAAATAAAATAATACATTTGAAATACAGAATTTTAAAGCTTTAATATTCTAAATAGTTTTTCAAAAAAAAGTTTATATTTCTCATTATATTATATGACATTCTTTTGAGAAGTGCTTGGACCCCGGACACCCGGACGGATCTCTTGAGGCACGTTGATTAGCTGAGACAGCGATGTCGTTCGTCTAGTTTCAATTTACACACCCAAAGCACGTGTGTGTTATCCCATGTGGATCTGTGGATGCGAAACCTGAGACAATAACCTGAGAAAAAGCAAATTGCTGGCGGAAGTTCAAACGAGTTCACGGTTGTAGACCAAAGATTGTTGTGTTAAGATGCAAACGTGAAATGCATTTGCCAGAAAAAGGGGTAAAATTTCATAAAAATATATGTATAATATATAAACCTAAAGTTGAAGTCCCTGATTTAATTTCTTAAAAAAAAAACAAAATGAAAAGCTCTTGGAAATTCCAGGATCGATAGTGAGATATCGGTATCGATCCTGAGATCGATATCTATGCTGCAGCCTTAGATTGAGCTACCCGTCTAACGGTTCTCTTGCATCGCACTTGCACAGTGGGTCACATTCTAGAAGATCCAGCAGATGGAGCCAGAAAGTGGGTCACCATCACCACACAGACGACGACGACTGCGACTGCAAAAGACAAAAGAGCCTGAGCGACGAGCCGGCTTTTATTTCACTTTTCCTCCACGCTCTGACCCAGAAGTGTTTCTAAACCAAACAAATCAACCTGTGATGGGTGCGCGCATAAATTTGCAATCCCAGCAGCGGCCGAGGTAAAAATGCCAGGTGAGTAAGCCAAACAATAAACAAACGCCAAGGAAAATGAAATGTGCTAAAACGGAAGACAGCAGCAGCGGTGAACAATAAAACAAACATAAAATGCAAATGGTTTGTGCGTCCCCTCTGCCGCCTTCTCCTTCATCTTCTTCGTTCCGTTAAAATAAAAACAGAAATTAAGCCGTGTGATTTTTCTAGCGCTATTTATACCCCTGACCACCAAAATATACAAAAAAGAAGAAAAAAATCAGTCAGCAAAAGATTTGTTTGACCCATTTAAGGCCCGGGGGCCGTGAATGAATGACATGTGCACAAAGCTGCGACGGCCGGCGACCAAAATGCAAATGCCTGGCAATGGCATTGCCCACTGTTGCGGTGCACAGTGGGATAACTAGCACAGAAATAAGCAAAGCAAAAACACTACTAGCCACTAAAGATAATAAAATACTTTTGATTATTTTTTATATATTTTTTTTAGATTATAATTAATTTTTCTTATAATTTCTCCGCCGAATGGAAATCGTGCAAAATAAAGGCTCCCCCTATTGGCTCCACTGTGCAACGTCCAGTGCTGATGAAGAGATAGTGGTAGGCCAACACCCACCACCCCCCACCCAGCTGCCGCCTTCCAGTCTGTTGGAATGGAATGGAAGATGGGAAGGCAAAGGCGAAGGCGAAGGCGTAGATGGGGCAACAGCAACAGCAACCACAAACAGGGGCACGTCAAAATGCTAAACGATAAATATTTCTATGTATTTCACTCTTGGCTAATTGTTGTGACCTCCTAATTTACTGAAGAAGAACTGAACTGAACGGAACGGAGCAGAAGGGGCAAGAACGGAACCCCCTCCGCCTCTCCACCGTAGTTCGCAGGCGTTACTGCTGTTATTTAGTTTAGTTTTTCCCCCCATTTTCTTAATGGTTTCTGTTCGGGCCTGCTGCTTGGCTTGGTTCTAACGATGATCGCGTAATTATGGCTAACAGTTTTTTTTTTTTGGTGTTTAGTTTTTTCAGTTTTGCTGCCTTGCCTCACATTTATTTTTTTAAGACATCGGTGGTGCTGTAATAACTGTTACAATTTAATGAGGCAGTAGAAGCGCTTCCAGACGGCTTGGAAAAATTCCCATATGTATTTCACTTCCAATATTGGAACTTATCAATCGATTGAAGGAAATTTCACTTTCGCTGCTTAAAATTAAAAATAAAGATAGTCTCTTAATTGGTCAGTATGCTCTCTATGTTTTTGTGGCAGTTAATGCTTGCCAGAAAATCAGAATTGTAGAAACTAAAGGGTAACCTCGGTTCTGGGCCAAGTTTGTACTTGAAAATTATAAAATTTATAAATTATTATTATTATTATTATTGAACACCGCTATTATTTATCATTAATTAATTTATTTATATATAAATTATAAATTTAAAAAGTTCATAGCCCTTGCTACCCTGTCTCTGTTGGTCTATAAAAATGAAAGTTAAATGCGATCAATCGCAGCATCTCAGCATCTGAGCATCTTCAGCTAATTAATGACTTTCCGTTGTCTCAGCGCTCGTCTGGCTCTGGTTTCCTCTAACGGTTCGCAGTGGTAGAATGTCGCGCCGCCGGCACTGGTTACGCAAATGATTTGGGATGCCCCATACCCACACCATCTCCTCCATCTCCAGCAACTCACCTGCTCATCGATGGGACAGCCGCGGGCATCTAGAAGTTGCTGCGTCGACTCGCCCAGTCCGTCCAGGGCGGCACAGTCCACCACCCGCACACCAATGGTGCCGGGAACTATGGCCCTTACGGTTAAAGTGGTGGCCACGCCCACCTCCACAGAGCCGGAGCCATTGGGTCCGCCCAGCTCCAGCCAGATGCGAACGCGAGGGGTCTCCATGTGCTGCTGCTGCTGCTGCTGCTGCTGCTGATGATGATGATGGGTTGCTGTTGCTGTTGTTGCGGGAGAGTGGGCAGCAGCCAAGGCTCGCATTCGTGCATTTCTGGGTGCAGGATCAGGGAAAAAGGATATAGGATTTAGGATATAGTGAAAATGGAATAGAACTCACCTCTCTCTTCCTGTTTCCGCTGGACGCAGAGCTGGCACCGGCATGCCCATGGCATTCGCTGGCAACTGGCAGCGCACCGAGCTGAGTATATCGGTGCTCTGGCGCAGCTTCTGTTCCATTTGGAGCATCACGCGCACTGTATACTCCAGACTGCCATCCTCGAGGGGCTCCGCCCGCACCCCACAGCCCGATGTGGGTATGCGAAGCTGCAGCCGCGTCGAGTCCTGGCCCCGCGAACGACACTCGAGGGGAAAGTCCTTGGCATAGAGCAGACCGCGAAAGGGACGACTCAGCTCCAGATGCATCTCCAGCAGGTCCCGGCTGCAGTTCACCTGGAGTGTCTGGATCTGCATGGTGCTGGTGGGGGTAGAGCTAGCCGAGGTCGTTGCGTTGTCGTTGATCGCTCTGGTTGCCCAGCTGGCATGACACACAAATTGCGGCAGATGCAGCAAGCCAATAACGGCCGCCAGTCGAAGCCACCACCACTGGCCACCACTGGGATTGGAGCAGCCAAAGCAGCCGAAGCCGAAGAGGAGGCAGTTGAAGAAGAACATGTTTCCGATTTCCCGTTTCTAACGCACGACCGACCACACCCGGCCCCGGGCGACCGCAAAAGATGCCACTTGTCACTGGATTTACCCAGTTGGACACCTGTTGTCGCTAGTGCTGGCGATGGTGATGATGGTGGTGGTGATAGTGGTTCTTAATTGGCCTACTCCGAGTCCAAGTTGGGTTGGGGAAGTTGGCAGAAGCTTGCCTGCGAAATGGAAATGGATTTTGTGGCGTAGCCAAAAGGTTTTGTAAAATATTTTATTTCAAGAAGAACTTTCAATTTTTTTCCAAGAAATATTCAAATATAAACTATAACTAGTATTATTTATTAATTTTGTTTAGTTTAATAATAGTTTTTAAGATAGTTAACTTTATTTAAAGTCAACTCAAATGGGTTTTCTACAAGATTTGTATAAATAAAAAATTAAAGAACTCAGTAAAAACAATTAATAAAATCTTTGCAATGAAAATAATAATTTTTAATATAGTTTACTTTATTTAAAGGAAGCTTTAATATTTTTTGTTTATTAAAAACAAATAAGAAATAAGTAAAAAAATTTTCTTCAAGTTTTAACTTCAAGTTCCCAAAAATGGGTTTCTAAACAATATTAAAATCAAAGACAGATATTGTTACAATTTGTCAATGATTTTTGTTAGCCGGGTTAAAGGAAAGGTCCACCATTTTTTATGTAATTTATAATTTATAATTGCCAAATAAGCGCGAGGCCAATTTGGAGAGGGAACCCAGGCCCAAAGCCCTTCCCTGTTTATATTTCGATGCCAATTCGTTGCCGAAAGCGGGTCAAGTTCCCATATTTGTTGATTGAGCTGCTCTCTGATGCTGCTGCTGCTGCTGCTGCTGCTGGTAGCTGATGTTGCAGCACGGCGAACAAATAAAATAAGCAAATAAATAAATGCGATAAAGGCGCAGACACCGAGGCTTAAATCAACATCAGCTCAGCATAATGCGTTTGCAACTTTGCGTAATCTCCGCTGGCCGCCGCTCCACTGGAGCCCGGCTCATTGTGCCTTCTGCTGCTGTTTGTATTTGTGATTCCCATCTCTTATTAACTGGCAGCGGTATTGTAATCAGCCCAATTAACAATAAACTTTGTGAGTGTCAACAAAAAACCAGCAGCAGCAAGAGCGGCATTTCGAAGATGAACACGAACACAAACACGAAGCCGAAGTCAAGGCGCAGTGCCTGTGCCCTTCACTTCAGACCGAGCTTATTGATCAGATATCAGATGATCCTATATCCTATATCTAATTATTATAATTACATTAAGCCACGAAACATTTTATTTTTTATTCTTCTTTTCCGGCATAACAGACGCGGGTTTATTTATTTAATAAAATGATTGAAAACACTTAAATTCAATATCAAATCAATATTATTTGTTAAATATTTAATTCCATCTATTGGGGTTTATATTTATATATTTACCTTCCTTTTTAATAAGTTATAAGGTTGTAAAAGGAATGAAAACCAACTAAAATATGCATAAATTATATATAATTATTATTTTAAATGATTTTTTAATTGATATTATTTATTCTTATTATTTTAAATGATTTTTGAATTTATTTTATTTATTCTTATTATGAAATTTTAAATGTTGAAATCATGGTACTCTTTTAAAGCAAATTAATTGTTTAGACTTTGCATAGTTTTTGAAATATTAAATTCGAGGAGGCGTGTCTATTTTTATATATATACATACTTCTTTTATGGTCAAAGATAATTAAGAAATTAACATTTATATACCTAAAAATATAATAAATATTTAATATTTAATAACCATATAGTATATTCCCTTTTCTTTAACATTCACTAACATTGCAATTAAATTTTAAAAATCTGTATATAATTAATAAAACAATAGCTAAACGAAAATACATAAAAATATTTCGAATTTCCCAGGCTATTAATCCAAATTAAGTTATTAAAGTTAAAACAAACAAATAAGAATTAAAAACAAACCTTGGTTGTTGTAAAAAAATTCAGATTTCAAACAAATCTCACCTTTATTTTTTCGGTTATCCTTTAAATAAATTATTATCTTTATTTTCTATCCTCACTTTGATTTGTTTTTTGTTTTTAACTAAATATATTTTGTTAAATCCTTAACATCAACGTTTTTTTATAACTTTATTTTATATACGCGCACAGCAAACAACAAAACAACAAAAAAAAAACGATTCTCTTTCCCAATTTTTGCGGTCAATTCAAATTACAAAAAGAAAGAAAAGAAACAGAAACCAAAAAGCAGAAGAACCACAATCCTCGTATTGGTTAATTATCAATCACTACGCAGGCGCGCACTTCACACGCTCAGGTGCAAAAAATAACCGAAGAAGAAATAAACAATGAGCTGCGCGGCGTTGGAACTCGACGAGGAAGACAAGCGCGCGCCACCGAGTGTGCGGATGCAATGCATGCCATGTTAGGCCGACCGGGCCAATTCCAGAAGTTAGCCAAGTTAGTTAGTCGCGAGCGCAGACCGCAAACAAGAAGAAGAGGCGTCGCCGCAAAGAAGACGTTTCGTTACGCATGCGCAGACACTTGGCGGGCGCGCAAAATATGTTTTTAAATGAACGATATCGATAACTGCTGCTTATCGAAAATACAAAAAATACCAAATATACTTTTGTTGATGTGTGGTGAATATAAAACTAGCCTGCCCTCAAAATTGTAAATATTCAATAGTTTAATAGTTTAGTTTACACTTTTCTTAGTGCAAACATAAAACCCAACTCAACTGCTGCTGTGTAAATAAACTTAAACTTCAATTAATTATTATTAATTTTATTTGACAGAAAAGGGGACTTGCCCAAACAAACAACAGTATTTTCCCCTCAATCTGCCACGGTCGCACTGTCGCTGCGTTGGACCTAAAACAGCAGCAGCAAAAAAAGAAGAAAAAAAAAAAGGGAAAAAAGGGACAGACGGCCCCAGCTCCCAGAGATTTACTATTCGCGAGTTACGAGGATTTAGCAACGCTGTCACCGGGCTGCCATGAATGTGGACATGTCCGAGATAATTGAGTTCGACATGCGCGTCAAGGGCGAGTATACGGACGACGACGAGGACAGCGGCGGCGGCGGTGGCGGCGGCGTTGGATCTGCTGGCGGTGGTGCTGGCATCGTGGACGTTGTGGGCAGCGACGACGCCACCTACGTGGTGCTGGAAGGCCTGGGCAATGACTACGACGAGGAGTTCCTTATCGTTAACGAGGACGCAACCGCCGAGGGCGAGCTGATACTGGGCGACTGCCAGCTGCAGCCGCACTTGGACAATGGCATGCTCATTGCGTCGCGTGTTAAAACGCTGCCTGTGGACGAGCAGGGCGGCGGCGGCGGCGGCGGCCACTATGTGATCACCGAGCTGCGTCTGTCCGAGATGGGCGAGCTGGTGGTGGAGGAGGAGGAGGAGAATCAAAAGCCGAAGCTTGATGCCGACGATTATGCCTACATATATCCGCCCAAACACGAGCAGCCCGCCGATCTGGACATAAAAGCGGGCATGTCACCGTCCCTGCCATCATCTCCATCGCCCCCGGCGCCATCGTTGGGACCCATCAAGCTGAAAGCCAACGCCGCGCCACAGTTTGTCGTGCGGAGCTATGGCAACCAGAACGATGACGGTGAAATTGTGGACGTGAAGCCCAGCGACAAGATGCTGGAGGAGTTCAAGGGACCGCGCCGCTATATGCTCTTCGACGATCTGATAGCCACCATCGTGGACTTTGACGAGGACAACACGCCCATCGTTGAGTTCTCCATGATCAGCAGCCACACGGACGAGAAGCTGCCGGTGGAGTGCGGCATCTGTCCCGATGTTATGCACAAGTCGAAGCTGTCCAGGCACCAGAAGACGCATCTGGTGCCGGGAACGAATCGGTACGCGTGCGTTTACTGCACGGAAACGTATCGCGACTGCAAGTACCTGGCCGGCCATGCCCGCCGTCACATGGGCATCCGTCCGTACGTGTGCGAGGTGTGCACGCTGTACTTCTCCACCAAGCAGGACCTGCGCGTGCACAACCAGCGGCGGCATCTGGAGAAGGAGCACATCTGCGAGATGTGCGGCAAGACGTTCGCACAGAACACGCAGCTGAAGCGGCATCGCGAGGCGACGCACGAGAAGAAGCGGCGCTTCCAGTGCCAATACTGCCAGAAGGCCTACTACAAGAACTTCTCCCTGCAGGAGCACATCCGGAACGTGCACATGGGCAAGCGGCGCATGCTCAAGTGCCCCTTCTGCGGCATGCAGTGCCGCGACGCCCACAAGATGGCGCGCCACCGCAAGGATATGCATCTCAGCCAGGGCCTGTACGAGTGCCATCTGTGCCAGGAGGAGTTCACCGACATCAATTACTTCGATGCCCACAAGCGCTCCATTCAGTGTCGCAGCAATACGCGCCGCTATGTCGGCAGCACCGGCAACGATCCGGTGGATGGCAACGGCTCGGCCTCGGGCTCCATTTCTGGCGGCCTGCTTGATGGCGGCGACGATGACGAGGGTATGGGCATTCTGGAGGAGGAGTATGATGAGGACGCCGGCCTCCTGGTGGAGGAGGGTGATGCAGAGGCCGTCATGGGCCACGGTGGGCACTACCTGAGCGTGGCCGAGGAGGCCGATCACCATCACCACCAGCAGCAGCACCACCACCAGCAGTCGTACGTCCAGATATCGGACTACAATAGCCAGCGACTGCTGGTCCAGCAGGGGCAGGCGGATGAGGAGGACGAGGAAAACGAAGAGGTCGATGCGATTACTGCGGACGTTCCGGAGGAATATTTTAACACTGTTCCACAGCAGTACCAGCAGCAGCAGCAGATCTTTCAGCATGTCGGCGATGAGTTCAACGACGAGCTGATATATGAGATCACCTTGAAGACTGAGGATAATTGAGTGCCGCCTCCCATCCACGTCCACGTCCTCTTCCCCCCATGCCCCCATCCCGGATTCTACACATATATTTTTGTTTACGATTTGTATATAGATAAATAATTGCAAGGGCTAAGAAGTAAAATAACTCTTTTGAATTTGTCGCCCTCCTTTTTTATTTGGTCGAATGCAACCCAGGGACCCAAGGCGCACGCAGGGCTGTATTCAGGGGGGTCATCAGCGCACGCAATGCACCACTGGCCCTGGCCACCATAGGTGTGGGCTTGGCGGAGTCCTTGTCTCCTGCAAAGGCTCAAGTGGGTTGGTCATTTGGCAGGGAATTGGGAATTTTCCATTCCCAGTTCCAGTTTGACATTTGCTGACGTCATGCAAGTTTGATAGAGAAGTACGGCTACCCCGCCAAATGTACATCGATATCGATTGTCGATTGTCGATCAATCGCTCTTTGATTTCCATGAAAAAAGTTGACTGCTGCGAAACCACAAAAGTTAAGCTAAAATTTAATAAAAAACAAAATATTTGCAACGGCAACGGGCGAAACAATGGCCATGGCAACAGTGTGGGGTCCTTCGATCAAACTTCCAGTCAAACGAAGACCAAGTTTCAAGCTCCACAAACCAGTTGGAGTTCAGAAACACAAAGCTTGAGGCAAAGTTCCATTGAGATCTAACAACCAAGATGGAGGAGCTAAAGCGCAAGTACCTGGACAAAACGAGCGATTTCCTGAGCAGCAGCAACAGCATCCAGGAGAAATCGGAGGAGGAAGGTCCGATTGATAGCTGGGAGTCCTTCAATGAGCGCGTCGATGGCTTGATTCTCAGCGAGCACTGCGACAGTTCGGTGAAGAAGCTGGAGGACCGGCGTCTGGAGATCCTCGATCGGGTGCGCCAGCAGTTCCGTGAGGCGCCCAAGGGCTCGGTGACGGAGCCTGGGCAGGCGCAAAAGGCGCCCATCGAGCAGCAGCTGGAAGTGTCCGGCGAAGCCCTCGATGAGCTAGTTCGCTTCGGCAACGTCCTGGTGACGAATGTCCGGGTGGCCAACGAGCGGCGCGAGCTCAACCGTCGCCTGTTCGAGGCCACGCAAAAGAGCCGGGTGCAGGCCAAGCTGCAGGCCGAGAGCTTGGAGACGGCGGCCCGGTTTGCCGACATCAAGGCACGCTGGACGGAGCTGGAGGAGATCAATGAGCCGATGATGTTGTGGGATCAAATCGAAGAGCAGAAGAAGCGAATTGCCGCCATAATGGGGCGCAAGGACGAGATGATCGCCGCCTGCCAGCAGGAGGTGAATCGGATGAATGCCAAGTACGAGTTCGATCGCGAGCGGCAGGCGCAGGACCTGTGCGGCCTGGTGGAGCGCGTGGACCATCAGGTGGAGACCCTGAAGGAGGCCTACAAGCAGCATCTGCTGCTGCTGCGCCGCACCATCGAGGAGGAGCGCCAGATCTTCGCTTCCGGCGCCGTGGAGAAGTGGCGCACCTTCTTCGATGCGATGAACGCAAATTTCGAGGAGAAGGCGAACTTGGTGCGTTCGCGGGAGCAGTTCTATGCCCGCCAGACGCAGCAGATCAACGAGTCACAGGAGGAGCTGACCAAGAGCACTCGCATCCGGCTGGAGAAGGAGTGCGAGCGCCTGGAGCTCGAGCTGCGTCGCACCCGCGACAACGTGCTAATGAACTCCGAGAAGCTGGACTACAACTACGAGGTTCTGCAGAAACGCAACGAGGAGAACGCCATCATCAATGGCCAGCAGAAGCGGCGAGTGGCCCGCCTCCAGGAGGCCATCGGGCGCACCAGGCGCGGCCTACGCGGCCACTGCCTCACCGGCAAGCGGAACATTGCCCGGCTTTCGGCCGACATCTACAAGCTGCACGCCAACATCAACGACATGGAGGCGAAGGCGCATCAGGCGCGCGTCAATAACCGCGAGAAGTTCGATCGCATCTGGGACATCAACTACAGAGAGCTCAGCGTTCTGGTGGAGCGGATATACAGCATCGATCGCTCCATTCACGACCAGCAGCTGGCCATGGCCTGGTCCCGCCCGGTGCCGCCCATTCCCAACATCAACCAGGCAAAGGTGAAGCCCACTAATGTCCTCCAAAAGTTCGACATGCGTATTGGGCGGCTACCCAAGAGCCGGGCCCTGAGCACAAGTGGCGGTAGAGGTGGCTCCGGCGGCGGAAAGCAGCATCGTCCGGATATCAGGGAGCTGCCGCCGGATTCTCTGCGCCTGATGCGCACTCTCATTCGTCAGCTGTCCGATCGCGGCGGCTTCCTCATCGAGGAGCGGCTGCTGGAGATTTTGGAGCCATATTCCGAGGCGGACAAGTGCCTGGTGCGCATCGACAATATCTTTGCAGCCTTGCGCATTCGTCATCTGCGGGATGTGCAGAAGCTGACCAGCGTTTTCCTGCCGTACACCTACTGCCCCACCTGCCAGCCGGAGGGCTTGAGTCCACGCAAGTGTGCCGAGGTCTACCTAAAGACACGAAGGCCAGAGGAGCTGCAGAGCGACGAGGATTCGTCAAGGGACTGTCCCGATCACTACCTGGTCGTGGAGCCTGCCCTCTGCCTGCACGCGATGAACCTGTTTACCACCAACATGCACCAGCAGATGCACGAACAGGAACGCACGGGGGTCAACAGCAGTCGTCGGCATATAGTCCATACTCCCAGCCAGATTACGGATCCGGAAATACGCGACTTTTGGCGCCAGTTTGCCACCTGCTTTCCGCCCGCCAAGCGCAAGCTGTGGAAGACCCTCGAACACGGCCTGAATCACTATGTGGAGGTGCTCAAGATGCGTGTGCAGTACGATGCGGAGGTGGTATTCCTGCGACGCCAGAACGAGGAGCTGCGCCACCTGCTCCAGAAGTTCACCGTACAGATGTGAGACGGCAATGGGTTTATTGGGTTATTCATAATGCATAATCTCAATGGAAATCGCTTTTAATTGCTGTTCAATTGGGTGCCTAAATGAATATATCATTCAAATATGGATTTATGCATAAATCGTGGCCTTTTGACTTGGCTTGGTGTGTGGGGGGGTTAGAGATTATTCAGATATTTCAAGATCTTAGATCTGGCTCAATGGGAACCAAAGAAAACAAGCTGTTAGTGCTGCTGCTGCTGCACTGAAGCGTTATCAGGGCAACCCGATAAAGTTGCTTCGTTTGGGAGACTTGTCGGCTATATATATAAGTATATATAGTCATGTATGTCGCCGGGGTCGACTGTAGGAGGAGGATCGAACAATTGGCTCAAAGTGCGCGAGCTGCCGGCAGCGTTTAAAGTGCAAAATGCCAACTAATCACTCATTTGTGGCACAAAAACAAATACCTTTATTACGGCCACTTCGATAAAATAGGCAAAAGAGAGGAGCTGCGTCACCTGGACTTGATTCCATGGCCGAAGCTACAACCTGTAACCGATATACCATACATGTGTAGACTACATAATAATTAAACAGGGCGCAATCTTATCGACACTCGGACTCCGACGGAAGTCTTGGCCAGCAGCAGCGCAGTCGGTGAAACGGCAGCAAGCCGGACGGAAGATAGCCATGGGAGCGGAGCGGCATCTCCTAGCCAATCAGGAAGTGATACTCAAGGAGAGTGAGAGTCTCCCCGAAGATCAACAGAGCAACAGCTATGGTGTGTGCCTGGAGGATCTGCAGCTGTTTGCCCAGCTGGAGGAAGGCCTTGTCGGCAAGTTGGAGCTAGATCTTCTGGAGCTGGTAACTGGGGTGAGTTTTGGGTTTTCCGCGAAAAGAAGCTCTCCATTATATTATTGTGCCGCAGCGGGATAGTTCACCGAAGCCTTCGCTGGGCCTACCAGAACCACAGGCAGCAAACGAGGGTTCCAATAAAAAGAGATGCAGAGGATCCACCAAAGCAGCCTCATCTGCCGCCGGGCACACCTGCGAGACCTGCGGCCGTCTCTTCTCGGAGGCCTACAACCTGCGCATCCACAAGATGATCCACACGGACGAGAAGCCGCATGTTTGCAGCGTTTGCGGCAAGGGCTTCCGGCAGTTGAATAAGCTGCGCATCCATGCCGTCACCCATACGGCGGAAAGGCCTCACAAATGTGACATTTGCGGCAAGGGATTTCGCTATGCCAACTACTTGGCTGTCCATCGGCGGCTGCATACGGGGGAGAAACCATATCCGTGTCTGGTTGCGAACTGTTCGCTGTCCTTTCATTCCATTCATGCCCGGCGGATCCATAGGAAACTGCAGCATGCTGCGGATCTTGAGCTGGCGCCGCCGCCGCCGCAGGCACACCAGGACACAGAGATCTCCACATTCACGTGTCCCGTGTGCGGGCGTGTCCTCACCGATCAGTGCTACCTGAGCACCCATCTGAAGCGTCACTACAACCAGCGCGACTTTGCCTGCACCCAGAAGGAGTGCGGCAAGCGCTTCTTTAGCGCCTCGGAGCTGAAGCACCACCAGATCGCCCATACCCACGATCGTCCCTTTGCTTGCGCGCTGTGTCCAGCCCGCTTCCTGCGCAAATCCAATCACAAGCAGCATCTCAAGGTGCACGAACGTTAGGGCTGAGGTTGGCAAGGAGTGTAAGAACAATAAAGAATTAGTTGATTGCTAGTGATTGAGAATATATATGATATACCTTTTGGAACTCCCTGCATTTTGGTTAAAAATAAACCCAGTTTAAGCTTTAAGGCCCCCCACTGAGTGGTATTTCCTTCTCCAACCTCGCCTTAGTTAGCGGCGCCTATTGCTCGATCGCTTTTTGTTTAATTATTATTATTATTATAAGTGTTTATTTAAATATACGATTTGTGTTTGTCTTTATCTTGCATGCTTGCATATTAGATATATGTATATATATATATATTTTCGTATTTTTATACTCTTTAAAGTTACGTAGGGTACGGGTACGGGTGCTGATCTGCTGATCATCGATCTCCTGGGGCGCCTTGTGCCTTTGCTTTTTAGCCTTGTTTTTGTGAGTTAGCCATAACTTAAAGATTACATTACATTATTAGCTGATTAAGCTGGGTTCAGGTTTGTTTCAAGAAATCAAAATAGGTGTCAAAAAATGAACGCAATCTTTTATTCGATTGACTGCCAATCAGGATCACTTCTTCACTCGAGAAATCAGAGCATTTTACAAATAAAAAGAACAAAAATAGGGTAAAACTTAGAGTTAAGGTAACGCTACATACAAATATATATCCACTGGTTGTTGAGCGGCACAGAGTTATGTTATTTTTGGTTTAAACCGAACAGAACGAAAATGGGTAGCAATATTTAAGCATAACAAACGAAATAAAATGGAGAACCTAAAGCGACATTTTGTTTTGGGCTCAGGATAAGAAGCTAGCGAATTTTTATTACATATATGCATATTGATGACTTACGATCTAGAGACCCAAGAAAAACGAGCATTTGCCAAGCTAAAACCGATCTTTGCCAACCGGCAAACCATATTGCATTTGGTATTTCAGACACACAAACGCCATAATTGACACTTGAGCCATGTATTAAATCTTTCTCTTTTACAATAAATGCATTTCTGAAAATTGGGACTTGGCTTGCGTTTGGCTGTTGTACTCGAAATTATGCCGGACAAGTGCTTTTCTTTATATATAAAGAATATATATATAATATGTACATATCGGCGCATTTCTGCGAAGGTATCAAATGTCCTATCCCATAAGCCATACGACACTTTCCCCGAAAGGCCTCGATATGTGCTTTAACGGATTTACTTTACGATTTACGATTTACGACTACAAAATATAAGCTACAAACGAGACTCCGTCCGACTACCACCACCGCCAGCACTCTAACTCCGTTCGAAGAGGCGTTAAACAACCATCGTCTGTCTGACTGATCTAATGGAGGTCCTTTTCTTTTGGTCTTATGTACATTTGCAATGTATGGTATATGGTATATGGTATATGGTATTATATCCTCTGTTTCTGTTTCTCTGTGTGTGTGTTGTAAGCTTCAAGCTTGATAAATCCCAGTTTCTGTTTTCCTAATCCTTCCTTCCTGTTCCAAAATCACCTTTATTTGTTCCTTGTTTTGCTTCTTTCTCAAAGAATTTCTGTCGCTTCCAGCGCTCTCTAACTCCACACAGATCTGTCTCGGTCTCGGTTATTTTTCAGTTTATATATTTGCAATTTTCGGTGTAAAATGTTTACAAAAAAAAAAAAAAAAGAGTGTCCTGGTTCTGGAGCTGCTCCATTATTCTCCTACGTCCTAAACTTGTAACGCCAAATACATACTTTCTCTCTCTTTATCTCATATTTCATATTTCAAATATGCTTGTATATATTCTTTGTATATAGATATATATATCTGAATCTTGTGTTTTTTGTTTGTTTTTCGTTTCGTATATAATTTGCCTGAACTTATTTCATATGTGCTCTCAGAGTTTTTCTTGGTTTTACATTCTCATTTTCCGTGTTTGTTTTTTGTTCGGTTAAAGCCCAGCTCAAGTAACGCTGAAGGGGAAATTCTACAAAGTCACAAAGGTCTTTTCCAAGAAATTTCTACAAGTTTTCATAAATTTCCATTCGGTGTGTAAAGTTTTTCCTTTTGGCGTTTTAAATATAGAGTTTTCCTAGAGCTAGATAGAGTGTGTGTGAAGCCAACAAGATATTATGTATAATTTGTGTTAAAATCCTATCAGAAAACCAAAAAAAAACACTGAAACATAAACTTAATTTAGTTCGGATTTGGTTGAAACTTGGAAAAACATTTTGAGAATGTTTTCTTTAAAAAAAAAAACCTACAATTACATGCACACACAACTTAGTTTCCGCTAATACTACTACTTGAAACTTCGCATCCGACCTGGCCCATAGAATATTCCCTCTTCTTCCTCCTCTTCTGCTTCAGTGTTACTTGCTAGCTGCTCGCTCAACCATGGCTTTGTTTCTGTTGAAGGACTCTTCTTGTCCGCCCCCTCATTTACATATTCCTCTTCTTGCAAATCCAACGCCTTATGACATGGAGCTGCACGGCAGACGCGGCGATCCCATCTGGGTGAGGACGCGATCTAGCCACTGAAGCGGCCCGTTCAGATGCAGCTCAATCCAGCAGGGCGTTGAGGTGACAGTCTGGCGGCGATACTCGGCACCCCAGCCCTTGACGAACGACATCCGGATGGTGCACATGCGCGTCAGCTGGTAGACGGCCTCGAAGCCCTGCGACACCGACTGCGACAGCAGGGCGGCAAACTCCTGGTTGTTGAAGATCTTCAGATTGCAGCCGGGCGGGATCTTGCAGACGGTGGCCGGATGCCAGCCGTAGCGCTGATTGCAATTGGGGCTCTGAACGAATATGGACGAGTCGCTGAGGCATTCGGCAAAGACCTCGCCGCCAATGTAGTAAAGCCGGACGCCCTTGCCGATGTGTCGGCGCGTCTGCTCGACCACCTCGTTGCGGTTGACATTGGAGAGCAGGCCCAGGCAGAAGCGCTCCGAATTGGAAGGGTCGGTGAAGCCGTCCACCGTGATCGAGGGCTGCGAGGCATGGAACGTCTCGCCGACACGCGTATTCAGCTCGTAGTAGGAGATGGAGCACCAGAAGGCCGGCTCGTGGTACATCACTGGCGCTGCATCGGCGGGCGGCGTTAGGCGCGACATGTTCATGTTGTCGTTGGGATCAATGGGGTCGCCATCCTCGCTCATATAGCCGGGCGGCGGGGTGCCCGTGTTGGGAATGCTGCTACCCACACTGAGCACGCTCGATTGCGAATCCATGTTCTGGCCAAAGGACAGCTGCTGCTGCTGCTGCTGCTGCTGATAGGCGGCTGATGACGACACCGACGACGACGAAGAGGAGGAGGCACCACAGGCTCCGCTACCGCTGGCAGAGGCGGACGACGCTGGCGTTGAGCCGGCGGATGAGACGGAGACGGGACCCTGACCGCTGCCGCCCAATTCCATGTACTGGGGCGGACTGAGCGATGCGCTGCGGATTATCGCAGCATTGTAGTCGGTGTTGTTAGGTATCTGGTGCGTATGGTTGTCGAGGGGATAGTCCACAATGGAGTCGGGCGGCGTGGGCAGGGACTTGGGCACCAGAATGGACAGCTCGATTTTTTTGTAGTGATACGGATTGATGCAGATCTCCTCCTTGCGCAAATGGAAGGCGTATTCGCAGTGATCGAGCGGCTTTAGTTCATTCTGCGACTGCAGATCCGGCCAGCGCCACAGGCGGCAATAGATGACGTGCGGCAGACCCTTGCGCAGATGCTCGCCGGCTGGAGCTGGCTTGCTGCGCGGCACCGTCACGCACCGCGTCTGGCAGTTCTGTGTGGAGATGGCCCGCTCTAGCTCCTCCAGCTGCGAGTTCTTCTTGACCTTCTTCACCAGATTCTTGACGGCCTTCTCCGACCACTTTCCCTCGACGCTGTTGTCCTCGCTGCCCTTTTTGAGTGCTAACAAACGCTTGGCCACCTGCGGGGTGAATGGCAACATCTCAGGATGTCGTCGGCGGGGGCAGGGGGCGGGGCTCGGCTCGGTTCCTGGGGGGCTCCTGGAACTGGAATGCTACCTCCTTCCTGTGGCTGTGGCTGCTGCTTGCTGATCGGATCGATCGCCTGGTCAGTGTGTCTGGAATAGTGGCATTCGTTTATTTGTTTGTGCGTGCTGCGGCAATTAAAACCTGATAATTTGCATGCATGTGTGTGGTGTGTGATTTCTAGAGCGGCGGCTGGCTGGATCTGATAATTTTATTTGTGATAATTGACGCCGCTAGCGTGCGTGTGTGTGTAATCTACGAGTATATTAATTCTGCCTACTTCTTCCAGTACTGGAATCTGCCTATCTTCCAATGCAATCGTCCGTGTGGCTGTGACTGTGTGCGTAGGTGTGTTCCAAGCCCAGGGGCGCATCCCAGAGGCGAGTTTTGACAATAAGTTCCACCTATAACTAGTATATATTATTAGTGTCGGCTTTTAGGCAAGTCCTCTCTATCTCTCTTGGCTCTCCGCCTGAATCCGCCCGCTACCTTGAGACTCTGTCGTGTTGTTGTGGTCCGAGCAAGGTCAAATGTCTGCGTTTGCAGACGCTTTTGAGTTACAGCAGCCGTAAAAATATAAATAATTAAAAGTCGAACAACAGCTAACAACTAATCTGTAGGCAGTTTGGAATTTTCCATCTTATCGAAGGCGGGGCAATAAATTACCAACTAAAAACAAACACACAATAATAAAATGTGCATGGAAGGAAATTGCAAATACGCACAGATACGCACGCACACACACACACACAGGCGAGCGCGGTTGCAGCGACGCGTACCGGGCTGCGAGGAAGGCTCTTAAAAAGGCTATTCGCCTGAGCAAAAAGGAGTGCTTCCTAAAACTATGCGACGACGTGGAGCATGACCCGTGGGGCGGCGCATACAGGAAAGTGGTGAAACGGGTGAGCGCCGGCAACGGTACGCCATCGGACCCGGAGGCCCTCGAAGGCATTGTCCGAGCTCTCTTCCCAGAAGGGCAGCCTCTCACCCCCCCGTCGAGCATCGCCTCCGGGGAGATCTGCCCGGTCAAGGAGCAAGAGGTCCTCGGGATAGCGAGGAGCCTGCACAACAGGAAAGCGCCAGGCCCAGACGCGATTCCGAACAGGGCAATCAAGCTGCTGCTAGCGTTGCACCCGAAGTCGATTGCTGACTTGCTCAGCAAATGCCTCCAGGAGGGTACTTTTCCCACCAGGTGGAAGCGCCAGAAGCTGCTGCTCCTGCCCAAGCCGGGCAAGCCGGCAGGTGAACCCTCTTCCTACCGTCCCATCTGTCTGTTGGACACTATAGGGAAGATTTTTGAGAAGGTGATCGCATCCAGACTGGAGGCAGCGATCGAGCGCGCAGGCGGACTGGCGACAAACCAGTTTGGCTTCCGCAAAAAGATGTCAACTCTGGACGCTATCGAAAGGGTAAAAAGCATTGCTGAAAGCGCCATCGCTGGCACGAGATGGAGGAACGGGGCCAAGAAGTACTGCCTAGTGGTGACCTTGGACGTCCGGAACGCCTTCAATTCGGCAGACTGGAGAAGGACGCTGGAGGCGCTGGAGGCTTTCAACATCCCCGGATACCTGCTGCGAATTATCCGGGGGTACTTCAGTGAGAGGATCCTCATCCTGGATACTGCCCGGGGTTCCAGAACGCACGCGGTCTCAGCCGGAGTCCCGCAGGGCTCCGTCCTGGGCCCACTGCTCTGGAACACTATGTACAACGGTGTGTTGAACCTTCCGCTACCAACGAACACCTCTATCGTCGGCTTCGCAGACGATGTTGCGCTGGTGGTGACCGAAAAGGAGCTGGCCGCTGCTGAGGCAGCTGCTAACAGAGCAATTCAGGCGGTCGAATCGTGGCTCGCCGTTGCCGGTCTGGAGCTCGCCTCGCATAAGACCGAAGCGGTGCTGATCTCGAGCAGGAAGCGGGTTGAGACAGCAGTAATCCGGGTCGGCGGGCTGCCCATTACGTCGCAGCGCGCAATCCGGTACCTGGGGGTCCTTCTGGACACCCGCCTCTCATTCAGAGAGCATCTTGCGTATGTGAGCGAGAAGGCCAGCCACACAGCCAGGGCGCTATCGAGGATCCTGCTGAATACTCGTGGCCCCAAGCAGTGGAAGAGGAAGCTGCTGTCAAACGTGGTCACGTCCCAGCTCCTTTACGCAGCCCCCGTTTGGGCGGAGGCGAGCAGAGTAAGGAGCTATATGCGAGGCGCGGAAGCCACTTACCGCCTGTGTGCGCTGAGGGTAGCTAGCGCCTTCAGGACGGTCTCTGACGACGCGGCGCTGGTCATTGCGGGGCTGGTCCCGCTGGGCGAGTTAGCTCAGGAGGCGAGAGAAACCCGTCTCACTCGGGCCGACCCAGGATCAACCAGCCGCGAGGCTAGACGGGCTGCTAGACGCAGGAGCATCATCAGGTGGCAAGCAATGTGGGACAGCTCAACCAAAGGACGCTGGACCCACCGACTAATCCCCGACATCAGTAGCTGGGTTAACCGAAGGCACGGGGAGGTAGACTTCTACCTGACCCAAGTATTGAGCGGACATGGGTGCTTCCGGAGCTACCTCAAGCGTTTCGGGCACGAAGATGAGGACAATTGTCCGGCCTGCGGCGCCGGAATTGTGGAGGACGCTCATCACGTATTCTTTGAATGCTTCCGGTTCCACCACGAGCGGGAGGAGCTGGAAGCCGGCGTGGGAAAGGTAATCACGGCTGAGAACCTCGTGCCGACAATGCTCGGCAGTGAGGAGGGCTGGGACGCGACAGCGAAATTCGCTGCTAGCGTACTCAAATCGCTGCGGTCCCTGGAAAGAACGAGACGGACAAGTGCGGAGTAGGAGGCCTGCCGCTCGCGCGAAGCAATGCTTGGCGGCGGTACCGCGCGACTCGGGTTTTCTCTCTGTATCCCCCCCCCTTATTTATTAATTGTTATTTTTTAGTTAAATAAATCGAATACAAAAAAAAAAAAAAAAAAAAAAAAAGGCGAGCGCGGTTGAGTTTTTGAATGTATCCATGTATCCCCATACCTGTACAACGGTACCGGCAACGAGCTCCCTTGCTGCTCCTTCTCCTTCTCCTGCTCCCTCTTTTTCTGGATCGCTCGCTCGCTCTCACACGGCCGCTTTGGAGCTGGATGCACTTAATGCGCTGCGTTGGTGGGACAACGGGAACCAAATGGCAACGGCAACGTCACCGGAACCGGGCGCGCAGCACATCAAGGCGAAGGAGACGAGGGGGTCTGGTCGGAGGGGGGGTGTGTGTTGGTGGCCACCGTTTTCAATTTGTGTATATCTTGTGCGCGGGCCAGAAAGTGACAGCTAGAGACACACACCACACAACACAGGCCACACCGACACGACGCACACGCACACTCGCACTCGCAAACACACACGCACACACACACTCGACAGAACAGAGAATATTTATTTTACGCTCCTTGCCGTCTGCTTCTGCTGACCTTTCGCACTTTGTGGATATACTTTTCTGGTCCCCTTTCCACCGCCACAGCTGTTTTTTTATCCGCTCCGCTTGTTTTCCGCCTGCGATTGCCTAACGCCCGTCTCGCGCACACGATCTGTTGATTGAGATTTTCCCCAGTTTTCACTGACCACACGAAAATATTTTCTGTTGCGTTCCGCAGAAACCACACTGTTTTTATTTCATACGCAGTTTTTCGCCCTCCGCTCGATTCTCTACAGTAGAGCTGCAAAGAAGAGCGATCTATCGGAGTGCTTTTCCAACACTGATAGGCGATACCGATAAACAGAGCACCAAGAGGCGCGCCACAGCGCTGGAATCTTGAATAAATGAAATCGTTAACAAAAACCCTTTGAACTAGACAGATTTATTTGATTTACTTTTCGGTAATTGTCAATTGTTTGTGGGTGGAACCCGAGTCAGGTGCGCGTGACGCGCCAGGATTTCTGCAGCGCCTGCTTCACCAGCTCGTCGGGCGAGGGCGTGTCGAAGCGGAATCTCTTCACCTGGCTGCCGTAGTCCTCGCGGGCGCACATCTTCAGATGGCGCCGTTCCAGCGATGTTATGGCATACTGCAGCCGCGGCTGCCGCGGCTCTGGATAGCCAACGACGGTGTCCAGTAGGCGGCCAATGGGACCGGGCCGGGACTCTGGTGGTGGCACTGACGCCGCACCAGCCTCCTCCTCTGCATCCTCGTGCATTGGACGCTTTCGGCTGCCCAGCAGGCCGCCAACGGAGAGAGCTGGGTTCTTGCGCGCCGCAGGCGTATCGCAGGGATTGAAGGGGATGCTGAAGTGCTCCTGGCTGGCTGCCAGCTTCTCGCGCGCCTTACTCGCCGCCACCTTGGGTGGCCCATCCTTGCTGCCGGCTATCACTGTGCTCGTGAGATCGATGAGTGGCGATTGCGGTGTCTGCGTCGATTTCATGGCGCCCGCTCGGTCGCCACCGTCGTCTTCCCGGATCTGCAGCTGACCCACTCTGCGCTCCAGCCTGGAGAGGAGCGGTATGTTCAGCGGCTCACCGGTCGCCGCTCCAAGCTGGGGTATAACGAATCTAGTAGTTGGCAACCCTCCAATCCCGGTGGCTCCTCCTGCTGGCGCCGTCCTCGTCGTCGTTGTCGTTGTCGTCGTGTCGCTTTCCGAATCCTGACGCCGGCGACGAATCTCGTCCAGTAGCTGCTGATTGTGGGCGTCCGTCGCCTGCTTGCTGCGCTCCTGGGCGGCCAGATCGGTGGGCTGCTGGAGCTGGAGCTGCGGGATCCTCAACTGCGGAATGACGAATCTGTGCTGTGGCTGTGTCGGTTGACAATCATTGCTCAATTTGGACGAATCGCTGGGATTCGAGAGGCCGAACTGTTTCTGTATCGCCTGGTGAAGGGTCTGCGTTGGGTTGGTTCCCATTTCTAGGCCTCGAAAGTGTGGAAATGTTGAAAATTTTGTTTAATTTCCTTCGGTTTCTGTGTTTGTTATTGTTTCGTTTCTTTGTGTTTGTGTTTGTGTTTGCGTCTGTGTATGTGTGATGACGTTTGTTTCGCGGTAGAGTTGCCAGTGTGGATAGGGCTGTGCGTTATATCGATAACAATTGAATCTCCGAAGGAACTTAATTGCAATGTATTAATTATATAGTTAATAAGCCAAAAGTTTATTGCAATTAATTCATTTTAGGCTTAATAATTCAAACGATGCAGTTGTTAAAATAAATCTAGTTATGTTATGCACATATATGCTAAATGGTATTGGGAAATATCGATAATTTCGATAAATTGCAAATTTCCTAATATTGAAAGTTGGGATTTTAATATTGCCCGCGAAATTTAAAAATTTGGAAGGCTTCGTTGTAAGAAATTACAGATATTTCCCTCCCTCTTGGGCTTCTTTTTGGTTTTATTTTTATTTATAAATATTTGTTTTTTTTTTGGAACAATTGAGTGGGGAAAAATGCAATTTAATCGCAGATCCTAAGGCGTAATGGCGTTCAGACGTGATCCAGGCGGCAAATGGGCCCCTCCTCGACCATCTTCAGGTCCACCTTGGGGCCCACGAGATCCCGTATGTTGTTGATGCCGTACTTGATCATCGTCGGGCGCTCCAGCGACAGCCCCCACGCAATCACATTCACCGTCTCCGGCAGGCCCATCGGCCGCAGCATCTCTGGCCGGAACAAGCCCGAATTGCCCACCTCGATCCACTTGGCCAGGCCGGGGTGGTAGCAGAAGATCTCCATGCTGGGCTCCGTGTACGGATTGTAGGCCGGCTTGAACTCCAGCTGCGTGATGCCCAGCTTGCGGAAGAACTCGTACAGCGTGCCAATCAGGTCGCCCAGCGTCAGGCCCACATCGGCGATCACTCCCTCCACCTGATGGAACTCGGCCAAGTGGGTGGCATCCAGCGTCTCGTTGCGGAACACCTTGTCGATGCTGAAGTACTTGGCCGCCTTGAAGCCGCCCTCCTGGTTGGCCAGCTTGTATAGCATCCGGGCGCTCACCGCCGTCGTGTGGGTGCGCAGCAGGTTCTTCTGCGCCTCCTCCAGCTTCCAGTCATAGCCGTAGCCCTTGGATCCATAGCCACCGTGCGAGTGCACCGCCTTCACCCGCTCGAGGTACTCCTGCGGGAATTTGTAGCTCTGCGACGGTTCGTTTATGAAGAACGTGTCGTGAGCGTCGCGTGCCGGATGCTGTTGCGGCTGGAAGAGGGCATCGAAGTTCCAGAACGACGACTCCACATAGTTGTTGGTGGGCATCTCGGAGAAGCCCATCTCAAGGAATATCTGCCGGAACTCGGTGCGGACCTTCAGCAGCGGATGGAGATGGCCCCGCGTCGGCGGCGCGCCCAGGGCATCGAAGTTGTAGGCCTTGAACTTGAGCGTGTCCCAGAGGCCGCTCGCCAGCATGTCCATGGTGAGATCAGTCTCCAGTTTGGTCAGCGTGGTGGCGAACTCAGTGCCCCGGCCAAGCACAAAGCTCTTTGTGACGGTCTCCTGGAGGAGCTTGCGCTTCTTGAAGTCGGCACAGTCCTTGGCCGGCAACTGGTCGCCCTTGCCCTGGGCCACCAGCAGCAGCTGGTCGCGCACACCGTCCACGATGCTGTCCACCTTCCGCCGGACCACCGGTGGGCTGACGCTCTTATCCACCAGTATCCAGCCGTGTGACATGGCCTTGCTGAAGCCCACCTTGGCATTCGGGCCACCGCTGGCCATGAGAGCCGCCTGGGCGATGCCCTCGGGCGGTATGGCGGCGTAGACCAGAGCCTCGTGGCTGCCGTGCTCCACCACGGCGCGACCCTCGTCCGTGAGGCCCACGCTCTTGTGGGTGGCCACCGTGGCGGTGACCAGGTCACCATGCGCCTGGATGCTCTTCAGGGCGCCCACAATCTTCTGGTGATCCTCGGCGAAGAGGGCGGCCAGGTCCAGTGTGTCCGCCTGGCCGGCGGTCTCCAGGTGTTGGAGAATGCGCTCCGTGAGGTCGGGATGCATGTCTATGGCCCAAAACTGATGTAAATTGAATATTTATTGCCGAATCTCGTGTTGCCACAACGCAGTGAGAAGAGGAAGAGTGCCTGGCCGGCCGACTTATCGATAACCCCAGCGACAGTGTTGACAAAGAAATGGTTTTAAATGGTTCCAATCAGACTTGAATCGAATTCGTAAGTCGATTTATTGATGTTTTTAAATTATCTTTATTTTTTGGACAAATTAAAGTTTAAAAATCCCATAACTAAATTAAAAAGGCTTTGATTTCAATTTGGAAAGTTTTTCTGTGCTAGGCTTTTTAGGGCCAATAAATCTGCATTTAGCATTTTTTTAAATTAAAATGTTTGTTGAATTTTTGACAATTTTTATGATGTAACCCCTTAAAAAATTTTGAAAAAATTCAAAAAAATTTTTTCGAACCAAATATGGCTAGATCGACTTAGTTTTTGATGCTGATCAAGAATATATATGATTTATGGGGTCGGAAATGACTCCTTCCTGGATTACAAACTAAAATGTGGTCGAGGGAGGAGAGTTCCTTACATTATTGAATTTCTTAATTTATTTGATTTGAATATTTTTAATATTTTATATTTATTATTTTATATTCGCTAGGATTTTTCAAATTGGAAGCCAGTGCTGCAAAACGCACGTTCGCCCCGAAGTCAGCTGTTGACGCATAGCAACTCGAAAAAGCGTTGTTGCTCTTTTGTGGCTTATTGGCAAATCAGTTTCGGTGCAAAGGACGCGAATCCTGGCGAGCAACGGCCTGCTGGGAGCCGCCACCATGCTCAAGTCCCTCAAGCCGGACACATACGCCGGCATGGCGAACGCCAAGTGCGGCGAGATCTACTTCCAGAGCCTGCACAGCTTCCGCATCGACTGCGCCTTCTGCGAGATGAAGAGCTTCGTCTTCGGCGACTTCCTGCTGCACGTCCAGAACGTGCACTTCGAGAACGGCCTGCTCAAGACCGAGGCGGAGGCCGAACTGAAGCAGGAGCGCGACCAGTCCTCGCCGGTGCCGATAGTGGCGCAGGTGAATCCCTTTGCCTGGTGCGAAATCGGCGGCCACCGCAACGACGACGATGACAGCGAGGAGGACGAGGCCAACGATGTGCCAGCGGGATTGGACGAGGAGGACGATCGGGCGGGCCGGGCCATCATGAAGTGGGACAACTCTGGCAGCGAGTCTCTGCGACAGGCGAGGGCCTTGAAGGTGGACTACAAGGAGGAGGACTCCGAGTGCGGCCTGGAACTGGACCACGACCGAGACAGAGATGTCGATCCAGCGGACTCGCTGGGCAGCGAGACCCAGTCCCAGTCCCAGTCCCGTCACGCCTGCCCGCACTGCTCCAAGAGCTACCAGAGCCGCAAGACGCTCGAGCGGCACCTGCTGCGTCAGCACAAGAACGCCAACGCTGCCATAGAGGACGCCGACAGCGAAGATGCCGACTACGAGCCGCCCAAGGAGAAGGCCGGATCCGGGACCGGGTCGCAGGAGCACAAATGCGAACATTGCGACAAGATCTACCACGGAAAGTACAGCCTGCGACAGCACCTGAAGCGGGAGCATAGCAACGAGAACAACGATGGCGATGGCGGCACCGGCGGCCCCTTCACCTGCCTGGAATGTGAGGCGGAGCTGCCGCGCCTGCGTCTCCTGGACGAGCACATGGTACAGGCGCACGGCGGTGCCGCGTGCGTGGTATGCGGCCGCCGCTACAAGACGCGCCATGAGCTGAAACGTCACCAGCTGAAGCATACCAGCGAACGCAACGTTCCCTGCACGCATCCCGGCTGCGGCAAGCGCTTCTTCACCGTCCGCCACATGCGGAACCACGGCAAAGTGCACACCGAGCAGAAGAACTTTGTCTGCGAGAGCTGCGGCTATAGCTGCCGGAACAAGGAGACGCTGCGTGTCCACATCCGTAGTCACACCGGCGAGCGACCCTTCGGGTGTCAAGTGTGCGACAAGCGCTTCCCCTCCCATTCCGGACTCAGGGAACACATGGCCATGCATTCCACGGAACGGCCGCATGTGTGCGGCGTCTGCGGTGCCACCTTTTCGCGACAGAAGGGCCTCTATCACCACAAGTTCCTCCATGCGGACACCAAGCAGTTTGTGTGCAAGCTCTGCGGAAATGCGTACGCCCAGGCGGCTGGACTCGCCGGACACATGCGGAAGCATCGCAACGACGAGCTCCACGGATAGGGGATAGGGGATAGTGAAGAGAAGCGGTAGTAGGGAATATAATAGTAGTCTAAGTCGTACGTGGTACGTTTTGTATCTTCCAATTCCTTTGGTTTTAGGCTTAAGAACTCAGGCATAGGCTATAGGAGACACCATCGCGATGAAGAAGGTGTATAATCAATGGTTTTCTTATTATATTTTTGTTTATACGGGTTAAATATGTATATACGGCAATGTCTTCCGTATTCCATTCATTAATGTTTAACGAATTCGAAAGTTTGTTAAGACAAGGAGAGAATCAGGCTTCCCTGGATCTCTTTTTTTTTTTTTTTTGTGGCAAATATTCAGGTTTATTTTGTATATAATTAATTAACAAGAAAGGAAGGAAGCTAACTTCGGCTCACCGAAGTTTGAATAACCTTGCAGATTTCAATCAAAAAAATAAAACCGAAATTCTGGAATAATAATAAGTTTACAAATCTCAAAATTGATAAAAGAATATGCAATAAACTGTGAAGTTATGATTGGTTCTTTTATTTCCTTGATTTTCCTATGGCAGCTAATGAAATTATAACTGGTAAAGTTATAATTTTATTATAATTTTATTTTGGGGGCCAAAGTCTTTAAAAATACAGCTTACAGTTTGACAGGCACTTGCCCATGCGAGCTGCTCAGAATGCATGCGTAAATAATGTGGCATCTTTTAGGCTGAAGCGTTGAGCCACTGTCTGAAGGCTCCATTATTTACGAATGCATTAAAGAAATCTTTAAAATCTTACTTATTTTCCATCACCACAGATTGATTCTATAATATATGCCCTGTAAGGGCATAACAAGTTACCTCTGTAACCTGTAAATGTTTGGGATTTGTAACAAACGACAAGCGGATGTTGGCTAACAATTGAAATGGTTAACCGCGGGGTTAAAACTCTTTTTGTATTGATCGAAAATATATAACAGAATCTGATTCACAAAGAGCAGCAGCAGCAGCAGTAGCAGCATCAGCATTAGGCGGCAGCCGCGTTTAAAATTAGCCATCCAATTTGGTTTTGACAGCAATTAATCGGGCGAGAGCCAAATGCCAGGCCAAGTGGAGGAGATAGAGATTCGCAGATACGCCGCGTCTAACAATAGTCCCTGCGATTACATTTTGGCAAACGCGCGCGCCATGACGACCCCGGCACAATCGGCAGTGGCTTCTGTGGCTTCTGTGGCGGATTCTGGGGGATGCAGCCAAGGCAAGGACCGGGATAGCCCGCGTCTCATGTGCGAGTACTGCGGCCATCGGACACGGCTTTTGTGGAATCTCCATGTCCATCAGCGGCGTCATACCGGCGACCTGCCCTTCACATGCCAAACCTGCCAGGCACGTTTTGCGGCCCGCTATCAGCTCACCACGCATCTGGAGCGGCACATAGACGCCGCCGAGCGTCGTCTCCGGCACTTCTGCACCGCCTGCAACGTGGGCTTCTCCAGCTACCGGGCCCTGTATCACCATCGGTCGCTGCACGAGAACGAGAAGCGGTACAAGTGCCAGCAGTGCGACAAGCAGTTCGCCCAGGCGGCGGGCTATGCCCAGCACAAGCGATGGCACCGCCAGCGGATACAGCGAGCCACAGCGGATCAGGCCATCGACCTGACTGCGAATCTGATGGTTCTGGGTAGCCAAAATCCGCACATGCCTTGTCTGGACTGACTCCAGAGAGACTTTATTCATTAAATTCACAAACAATAAACAAAAATCTTGTTATTTTTCTCTGGAATTAAGCTAAGTATTTTTGAAAACACTGTAAAAACCGTTAACTCCACACTATGCAACTTTCCAGCACTGGACACAACGTCTATCGTCTATCGGCACAGCTGCCCACGAATTCTGGGTTTGTTTACAAACTTTTCGGTTTGTTTGGATATTTGTGTGTGCCCTGGAAACGGTGTGGCCCGCGCAGAATGCTGAGACACTGCCTCGCCAACGTGGACTATGCCCGCCTGCACGCCCAGCAGCAGCTGCGCCCCAAATGCGGCGAGATCTTCTATGAGCAGGAGGCGAACTCCTTTCAACTGATCTGCCTGCTGTGCGAGATGAAACACTTTGCCTTCGAGGACTTTGGCCGGCACATACGCAACGTGCACTTCGACAAGCAGGGCAAACCGCTCACGGAGACGTTTACGGTGACGGCCGCCCCTGAGTCCTTTGCCACAAACACGGTCGGTCCCCATTTGGAATTGCTGTGGAAGGAAGAGAGCTTGGATGCCGACGCAGAGCCGGAAGTGGACGAGATCAATCCCCTGCGCATTTTGGCAGTGGATGACAACCTGACGGATGGCGAGGAAACGAAAGATTCTCCGACCTGGCAACCAGATCGCGAGGAATTCTCCGATTTTGAGAGCGATAATGAGGGTCTGGAGGCGGAAACAAAACTAAAGAACATCAGCGGCAGCCTGAAGGACGAGGAGGAGGAGGGGGATGAGGGGGAGGAGGAGGAGCAGCAATCAGTATTTAAGGTAATCAACAACATCATACGATTGAGGCCCTAAAAGCGAGCCATTCTCTCAATTTATTTGCAGCAGAAACAACGCCAGAAGAAGGACTACAACTGCCCGCACTGTGATCGCAGGTACACCACCCAGAAATACCTGAACACGCACCTCAAGATGTGCCATCCGCATCCGCAGGCCTTCAAGTGCGACGACTGCCCAGCCACCTTCGATGCGGAACGGGCGCTGGCCCAGCACCGGCGCAAGGCGCACACGGAATTCGGCTGTAAGCTGTGCGAGAAGGTGTTCAAGAGCTCCCGCTCCCTGCTGCGCCACGTCCAGGGCCATTCGGGCGTGCGGCAGTTCAAGTGCGAGCACGAGAACTGCGGCAAATCCTTTGTGAACCAGCACAATCTGACCTCACACCGCCGCGTCCACAGCGAGGAGCGCAACTATGTGTGCGAGTTGTGCGGCTATCGGTCCCGCTACCGGGAAGCCCTGATCGTCCACCGGCGCACCCACACGGGCGAAAAGCCCTTCCAGTGCCAGACCTGCGACCGGTGCTTCGCCTCCAAGTCTCTGCTCAACGAGCACCAGGCCATGCACTCCACGGAAAAGCCCTACAAGTGTGACAAATGCGAGGCGGCCTTTTCGCGTCCAAAGGCGCTCTACCATCACAAGCACCTGCATCTGGGCGTCAAGAAGTTCAAGTGCAAGGTCTGTGGCAATGCCTACGCCCAGGCGGCGGGTCTCTCCGCTCACATGCGGGTCCACAAGCTGCAGGCGGATGCAGCCAGCGAGGCAATGACGACGACAACGTCGCAGGCGGCGGCACCCATTGAGTTGCTGTTTACCTTCTGACCAGCCTGACATCAGGCCATGACATCACATGTGTAGGTGCCAGGTACAAATGGAATCTTGACTCATTTGTTGCCAGAGAGTTGTTGAAGAGAGTAATAACTTAATTTGTAAATTAGTTAGCTTAGACTTTGTACCATAAATAAGCTCTCTCTTAATCCTGGCACATGTAGAAAATGTAACAAAAAGTAGTCTTTAATTGTAGCCAAGTTGAAATGCGAACTGATATCTTATGAAGTTATTGTTTTTAGAGTATCATCATGTATATATTCAGTGGCTTAATAACACCCTCCATGTATATATTATAAGCTTTCTTGAGGCTTAATCCCCACTCAAGTACAATAAAACCCAGAGTAAACCAAGTCTGGCTATCGCTCAACATTTATTTATTCGGAACAGGAACTTATAACTATCCGCATAATGGTTACAGATCCGGCATATATATATATCATATATCATTATAGTACAGCAGTTAATAAGCACAATAACACCGCGGTATCCCAGACAGAGGCTGGACTCCTGACATGAGACATATGTACACATTGGCCAGTCCAGTCCAGTCCAGTCCCGTCCTAACACTATCCTAGAGAGACGCACAAAAAAACAATGACTAGAATGAGAGTTCAGGGGCGAGGCGAGGCGCATCTCAGATGCGCCCCAAAAACAATACATTTTGGTTAACATATGGGCCTAGGCCCAGACGCGTATGGTATAGTCCCAGCTGCCGGTGGACAGGGCAGTGCCATCGGGGGAGACCTGCACGCAGGAGACCTTGTTCTCGTGCCCATACAGCAGGCAGACGCGCTCCGACTTGAGTGTGTCCCACAGGTTGACGGTGTAGTCGTTGTAGCCGGCAAACAGCAGACGTCCGCTGACCGAAAAGTCCACCGAGTTGACGCCAAAGATGATGCTCTCCTTGGCAAAGACGGCCACCTCGCGATCCGCCCGCATGTCGTACAGACGGCAGCTGCTGTCGTCGGAGCCCGTGGCAATGGCATCGCCGCATGGATGGAACTTGACGCTATTCACATCCGACTGATGTCCCTCGAACGACTGCACCACATGGCCCGAGCGCATATCCCAAATGAAGGCCATGCGATCGCAGCTGCCGGAGACGAAGGTGTTGCCCGTCTCATTGGGGGCCAGATCGATGGCCATCACGTCGCCGGAATGTCCGTGAAAGCTCTGCAGCAGCTGTCCGGACTCCACGTCCCACAGGGCGCATGTGGAATCGCCGCTGCCCGTCAGGATCTGCTGGTCCGAGTTCGGGTAAATGCAGCACGACATGTAGCTGGTGTGGGTGCCCACGGTGCGCTTCTTGGCGGCCATCTCCTCGTCCGAGGTGATCGGATAGACGGTCACCTTGTTGTCCAGCCCACCGCAGGCCACGAAGTTGCCCGATGGCGCGTAAGCGCAGGCCATTATCCAGGTTGTGGGCATGGTAACGGCGTGCTCCTTGTTCGTGGTGAACGCATCCCAGATGATCAGGCGGCCGTCCTGCGAGGACGAGATAATGTGGCGCTTGTCGGGACTCCAGTCGGTGCACAGGACCTTTGCCTGGTGGCCCTTGAGCACCTTGCGCGGCTTGATGTTCACGTAGGCGATCTGCTCCAGACGCTCCGCGATATTCGACAGATTGACGTCGTTCAGCTTCTGGCGCTCCTCCTCCAGCTTTGTCTTCAGGTTCTCCGCCTCCCGCACCAAGCTGGCCATCTTCTCGCTGGCGTTCGCGTTCGCATTGCTCGCTGGCACGGCGCTCTCGGACATGGCTCTGCTCGCTGGCTGGCTGTATGATAGATCTCTGTCCTAATGCGCCGTAACTTCTCCCTTGACTCCGGTTCAGGCGGATCCGGACAGCGAAAAATCAATGGAAAGCCTGGCGAAAAAAAGTGTATACGCGAATCGAATCCAATCCATGGAGGGCGCCACTTAACCAACACTGCTGGGGCTATCGATAACTTGAATACCGTTAAAGCTAACGAAGCATTTTCATAAACTTTGCTTGTTTTGCAGTTAGTAAATATATAAACTAATTAATATATATTGTTTTTTTTTTTGACATTAAAAACTTGAGATGAATTTAATGTTGATATTCAGTTAAATGTTCTTATTGAAGGATCCTATTTCGATATCGCCGCCTCAAGCTAAATTATGCCACCGTTAACCCACACTAAACACACAGCTGACTCGATTTAAGTTTGATTTCTGTTGTGGTGGTTGCCTTTTTCGAACGAAACGACGCCAATGGCCGAACCCAGTGATCTGGCTGCCCAGTGACCAAACCGACATGATCAGGCTACAGCTGGCACCGCCGCCGGATTTGACCGGTGGCTACCACAACTACCGATGCGGCGAGGTCCTGTATAGCGGCCCCGCCAACTACGAAGTCTGTTGTTCGCTGTGCGGCCAGCGTCTGGCTCTGGACAGCTTTCCGCAGCACTTTAGGACGCAACACCTCAGCGGAGGCGATCCAGAGAGCGACCCCATTGCCCAGGAGGCAAGCGAATCAGCGGAGAATGCGGAGGAGCTGGCCAAGGAGGAGGCGAAGCAGCAGCAGCCGGAGCAAGAGGAGGAGGTGCCGCGACAGCTGCGAGCGGCGGCCATGAAGAACACGCTGGTTGAGACGCAAGAGGACCTGCTGGACATGAACCTCGACTGGACGGGCGATCAGCTGGAGCCCGAGGAAGACGAGGATGATAATAACAATGACGACGACGACGACGACGATGACGAGCCCGGCCAGGGCAGCCAGGTGGACGACACCAAGGACATGCTGTTCCAGTGCGATCAGTGCGACCGAGCCTACAACAGCAAGCGCAGCCTGCAGAGCCATCGCCGCCTCAAGCACACCGATCTGGTCGTTGGCGACGCCAAGCAAAAGGCGGCCCCGGAGCGCAAGGCCCAGAAACGGAAAGGTCCCGCCAAGGTGTACAAGTGCCATGAGAAGGAGTGCAACCAGACGTTCCGCACGGAGCGCGATCTGCACGGCCACCGCTGGAAGCACACCGGCATTTTCTGCGACATCTGCGGCAAACCGTTCACCCAGTCGGGCAACATGATGCGCCACCGGCAGCGGCACAGCGGCATCAAGCCGCACAAGTGCCCCGAATGCGATGCGACCTTCTACACGCAAAAGGAGCTATCCTCGCACAGCATCTGCCACACGGGCCGCATGCCCTGCATCTGCGAGGTGTGCGGCCGTCCCTGCCGCGATCGGGGCGTGCTCACGGCCCACATGCGCCGGCACACTGGCGAACGGCCGGCCAAGTGCGAGGTGTGCGGCAAGGCCTTCTACAGTTTCCACGACCTCAACGTTCATGCCGTCTCGCACACGAATCTGCGGCCCTTCGTCTGTGACGTCTGCGGCTCCACGTTTCAGCGCAAGAAGGCACTGCGCGTCCACAAGCTGCTCCACTCCGAGCAGCGCAAATACGCCTGCAAGCTGTGCGGCAAGACCTTTGCCCAGTCCGGGGGCCTCAATGCCCACATGCGCAGCCACGATCCGGGCAGGGTGAAGGGAGCGGTGAAGCCTTTGCCGCAGTCGGTCACCATTGAGGTTATCGAAGGCCGGACGGCGCCCACCACCACCATAACAATGGCCATTGATCTGAATGTGGAGGAGGAGCAACAGCAGCTGGCGGCGGGTGGAGGTGGAGGCCCCTGGCCTTTGGCACCCGGCTAACAGAGAAGAGCTCTGACACGGATTAGGCTAGTTAAGCACCACTGCGCGGCCATAAAGGGTCTAGTTTACAAGTACAACTACAGAATTAATTGACTTAATTAAGAATATAGAATAAGCCATTTTGGTCGAAACAAATTGAGTTGAGTTTTAAGTGATTTATAGCTCCCTCCTGCAGGCCCATCATTCAAGGAGTTTCCACACCGAAGCAAGTGAAACGCCTGATATTTGACGGTACAAAAGTGTCCTTTATTTTGCGGGGGGGTTTTCCTAAGCGAAGACTGGGCTTCGACTGATTTAGATCCCGAGATTCTTACAGCTACACATACGTTCTACTATTGGGTTCGAAATAATATGGTACATACATGCATACAGGCTGACGTTGTCCCCGATTCCCCGATGATGGACCCTAAAATCAACCAAACTGAGTTAATCTTAAGGAAGAACATGGACGTAGTGCTCGGTTTTAAGCAATTCAAAGAGGAAAATCAATTCAATTGACCAACTTAAAGAGAGGAATGTTTTGAAAACTAAAGATTAAATACGGTGATAAGGAAATCTCGCCTATAGTTTATGACAGACTAATGAAAAGAATATAATATACAAGAATCAAGAAGAGGCCTAGGTCCTATGACAGCTAGCTACACAGATAATATCGATTAGTATGATGGGATTATAGTTGATGGATAGTTGATGGCATCCAGCTATGACTATGAGCAGTATAGTAGTATATATAGCATATATACCATATATAGCATATATCCTACAAGTTAGTTATTGCATAATGTACGCCTGGGTGAATTGCGAGTCCCAGGATCTCGAAGAAATATAATACAAATCCAGAAAGATCCCAGGGCCACGCTCCACCTGCTCCTAATATCCGCATCAGACAATATTGATCTCGATCTTGATGAGCAGCTTGTCGTCGGCACAGAAGCCCAGCTGGATAATGTTCGATATGTTGGCGTACTCCAGAAAGCCAAAGCCACGCGTGCTGATCGCCTCGCGCGGCTGATGGAAGGCCAGAATCTCTGGCTTGGTCATAATGGTGTCGTGCTGCGACAGCGACGCGTCCACCGGATGGACCATGCACAGCTTGATGCGCCCCTTGAAGGGCCAGTCCAGATGGTAGTCGTTCTCCGACTGCATCAGATGCACATGCAGGCTGAGCACGTGCGGCTTTCGCGGCTGGATGTTGAGGCGCGCACAGAACTTGTAGCCGTGCGGCGAGGTGTAGCACTCGCGCGAATACTCCAGGTTGTTGGCATTGGCGCGCAGACGGGCCACCAGGGCGCCCAGCTGCTCGATGCGCCACACAATGGTGCCGTTGCTGTAGCGCGGATCCACAGAGGTGGTCGTGGTCGTGGACGACGACGACGACGACGACTGGCGGGCCAGGCGCAGTTGCTTCTGCAAGTTCTCCAAGCGTGTCTCCTGCTCGCGAGTCCGCTGCTCCAGCACCACAATGCGCTGGTACATGGTCTGCACGATCTGCTCGTCAACGCCCATGCCACCGTTGGCATATTGCTGCGGCGGCGGCGGCAGCGGCAGCTGGCCACCATGACCGTTCTCCAGGGCTGCGCCGCCGCCACTCGTACTGGGCTTGTGGGGCTGCCAGGTGGCGATGGCCGTCTGCTGGAAGGCCTGCAGCATCAGCTGCATGTGATGTGGCATGTCCGCCTTGAGGTGCTCCTCCAGCTGATTCGTTTCGGGCCGCCCGACAAAGTCGCACTTGATCTTGGCAAAGGGGCACTTCTCCTCGGGCGGATCCTGGGCCAGCTGCCGGCGGTACGGGCAGCTCGGCAGGTGACGGTGCAGCTCGATGGGCGAGGCCACCACGGAGCAGCCGAGCGGCGAGTTGGGGCACTTGTGCTTCAGCTGCTCGATCTCGCGGCGCGTGTAGTTGTCCGGGAAGATGTCGTGCTCGGCGGACAGGCGCTTGTTGTCCAGCGGGCAGCACTGGTTGTTCTTCTGCAGCCAGGCGGTGAGGCAGCTGCGGCAGAAGCGGTGCCCGCACGACGTCAGCACCGGCTCGTTCAGCCAGTCGATGCAAATGGCGCACTCGTAGCGCGAGTCCAGCAGCTCCTCATCCTGCTCCTGGTCGTGGTCGTGATCGTGGTCCTGATCCTGGTCCCCCGACGTATCCGAGGCGGCGTAACGATGGTTCTGATTGATGGCCAGACTTCGGGGCGGCGTGGGTCCAGCGTGGGCACCAGCCAGGGGCGTGGCACTGCTGCTGGCCGCCACGCGAGCGCCAGTCGTCGTCTCGTTGCTATTGTGCTCGCCAAGCTCCGACTGGTGGTGGAGAATGTGGTGGCTATGGGCATGGTTGTGGTGCGGCTGGTGCAGTCTGGCCGACTTCTGGTCCGCTGCCTGGGATCGCTGCATGGTTGCCACTAGAGCTGCTGCTGCTGCCGCCGCGGGCTCAGTCTCGCTCGTTTGCCAATATTTAGTTTTCTTTTTTTTATTGTTATTAGTGGAACATTGCTTTTGTTTTTGCTTTTGCTTTCGTTTCGCTATTGCTCATTGGGGCCTCCACTCCCCAGAGATGGGTTAGCACCACTCCAGATGTATCGATACCAGTTGGGCATTGTCCAGCACTGGCTAGACGTAGTGTTCACACTTTATAACGGCGAGCCCACTGGCTAGACGTAGTGTTCACACTTTTTAAAGGCGCGCCCACTTTAATAGATAATTAAAAAGTTTATCAAAGCTTAATCAAGAAAAATAAGATACTTATTGGTTAATATTTAGTACTATTTATGCATTAAGATAAAATTATATTTATTTTAAATCAGATATACAGGCGGCTAGTGTGAACCGTGCATCAGCACCGGCTGTAGCGGCGGCACCTGCAGTCCGAGAATTCCGCGGAGCGTATAAAAGGGCAATCAGCGCCAAACGCGACACAGTTTAATCAATAAACTTAATGTGAAGACCACAGACAACATGCCGACGATCAAGAGCAATCTTCCCACGATCCCCCACCTGATGCAGCTGATGGTTCTACTGCCGCTTGTGCTCTTGGCAGCCTGGCAGCTGCTGTGCGCCTGTCCCGGCGCCGATGCCAAGCACTTGGCCGACCGTCACGGATCGTACGACCCCGTCGCGGAGACCCAAACGCACATCCACAGCCGCACCAGTGACGTTGCCGCCGGTGTGCGCCGGAAGCGCCATCTGTCCGACTGGCTAATAGCACCAAATACGCGCTGGTGCGGACGCGGTAACCTGGCCAATGGCACCTACAACGACCTGGGTGGCGCCTCGAAGGCGGACAAGTGCTGCCGGAAGCACGACCACTGCAAGATGTGGATCGATGGGATGTCGAATCGCTATGATCTCTTCAACTACCGCCCGTACACGCTGTCCCACTGCAGTTGCGACTTGCGCTTCCGCACCTGCCTCAAGATGGCCGGTGACGAGGACGCGAACGCCATTGGCAAGCTGTTCTTCAATATTGTGCAGACGCAGTGCTTCAGCCTTAAGGCGGAGACGGTATGCGTGCGGCGCGGCGGCACCGGCAAGGAGTCGGATCCCTGTGAGCGCGAGGAAGTGCGCCACAAGGCCTACCTAAGGAGCAACAAGCGGTTCTAAGCGTCCTACTTAAGGTGAGTTCTATATATTTTTACAGAAAGTAAGCGAAATGTGTAGTTAATTGAATAATAATCCAAAAGTTAGAAAGATAAATCAAATATAAATGAAAAATAATCATAATTATGAATGCTTTTAGACATATTTTAAAGTACAGCCATGAAAAACAAAATTTAAAATAGAAGAAATACCATAGAACTGGAAAAAAATCGTTTTTAAATTGCTAAGAAAGCTAATTTTACTTTTAGTTTTATTTATAAATATTATTAAACGTTTTCTCTTGTTGCAGTTGTCGCAGACGGTAATCCCAGAAACTGGATTATCCCCACCCGGAGGAGTCACCTTGCCCATTTAAGGAGCGACCAACAAATCGCTGCGCAATGCCGCAAAATTGAGTTTCAAACTTAATTGGAAGCCATGGCATTGCGAAACTTGATTCATTAGTGCAAGAGGGAGCTGGAGGAGCTGGAGCTGGGGCTGGGGCTGGCCGAGACATCCGTCTATGTATTAAGCTATATACCTAATATATACACCTGCAAGTGCTATTATAATGCGTAGTGGTAGTCGCTACCGTCATCAGAATCGAATACATTTACATTATACATATATTTTAGCTGCCAGAAAACAAAGTTTTTGAACTAGCTGTAGCATGTAGAACATATATAGCCTATAGTAGACTCCTAGATACCACGTAAGCGCCCTGTATATGTACGTAAACTTAAACGTAGTCGTAGTCGTAGACGTAGTCAGTTATAATTAATTAAAGGAATTTCCAAAGATCAAAATAACATCACGCAGTTTCTGATTATTTCCCCCCCTCGTATCATCTGGCAATCGGATTCGCCGTGGAATTTCGTACTTTGCCCCTCATCCGCATCCGCCGTATCAGCAGCAGTTTCCATCCAATCCCCGCTCGATTCAATCTCGTTGTACGTGTGTCGTCTGGTAGCTGGGACTGCGATCGCCGTTGTCGTTGTCGTTGTCGCATTGACGTAGCCCCCGGCGATGACCAGGCGACCCCTGGATTTTGAGTTGGCTCTCAGAGGGGCTCACCTTCTCCTTCTCCTGCCTCCTCCTACCTACAGATGCGTCACGGAAGGATCGAGACTTTCCTGATAGCAACTGTATATATATATATAAGTTGACCCTGATTAGGTGCCAAAAATTAAGTTCTTTTCGAAACAAGCAAGCAAGGTAAATAGGTCAATATTTAAATATTCAAAGTTTCTGTTTAGAAATAGTTGGAAATAATTATTTCTTTGCTTGTAAATGAGCTTTGGAAGTATCGAAAATTCAGGGAAACAAGTCATAAATCAAAGCAATCACCTGTTTACCTGTACATATATCGATTATATGGCCTCAAAGTATATATCTTTCCAGTTGAGGCAGGTGCCCCTTGATCAGGTTAGGTAAAAGCTATGAAATTCCAACTAAAAACTAAATATATAGAGTAGCTCTCAATCAGAATCGGTGAAAGCTGACGCAATCAAGTGTATTAATAAATAAATATATTATTATTATTTGCTATTTATTGTTTATTCAATTTAACGGCGACGTTTTGGGGGGCCGGTCTCTCTGTGCTGGGGCTTGTGTGTAAATATAAAGTGTAAAAAGCGAGTGGACTTCCTCCTCCTGCCATGTGGCATGTGCCAATGTCATCAGTTTGTAATCATGGATTCCCGGAAAGCCCTATGTCATTACGTTGTAATCTGTAAACTATATGCAAGCGATTTTGTTTTGTTCGTAGCACAAAAAAAGTACCCACAAATGTAAACAAATATTTGTATTTTGGAAAACAAATTTTGAATCAGGGAATTGCCTTTAAATTTTATTTAAATAAATAATAAATATATGTCTTCTAGATCTTGTGTTATTGATTTTTTTAGAGATGTTTTGGATGTTTTCTAAATTATTTTCATTTTTATTATTTAACTTATTTTATTTGAATTATTTTCATTGAACAAGTTACTCACTTTTGAAGACCATTTATTTAATATATAGATATACGATTCTGCGGGATCTTTGTACCTACCTACCCACACACATTCAATTTGAAATTGCAATCCCAGGCTCAAGCCCTCAGAGATTCCCGATTCTAGCCCCTCTGGGATGCAGCTAGGGCTAATCTCGACTGGGAATGATTATAGTTGAGGACACATCGCTGGCGCCGGTGCTGGTACTGCGCCTGCCGCAAATAGACACCGGCCAGACCCTTGACAACCACGAAGGTCAGACCGCCCAGCAGGATGGCCAGCAGCTTCTTGGTCTCGTAGATGCCGCCGAAGAGCGTCTGGCCGAGCAGGCCGGCGATGCTGGGCAGGCTGAGGGCGGCACAGAATCCGGGCGTGACGCCGCCCAAGTGCTCTGTGGCCTCAATTTCGTCCTGATGCTGCTCCAGCTCCTCAAAGTAGTCATCGTCCAGAGGGGCGCCCGGCAGGGGCTCTCCCAGCGCGTTCCTCTGCTCCGGCGGCACTCTTCGCCGCTGGCGGCGTCGCAACCAACGCACCAGGACATCGTCCCAGCGTATCCTTCGACCCATGAGCAGCAGCATCGGCACCGACGGCAGCAGGATCATCATCAGGATGGGATCCTGCTGCAGGAGCTGCAGCACTATCTCATTGCCGGATAGCTCTAGCAGTGTAAGCGCTCCATAGGACACGCCCGAGAAGTAAACTGTGCCCGACATGATGCCCATGAGGATGCTGGGACACAGGCGCTCGTACTCCTTGTCCAGGCGATTCAGGAGCGCATCGAAGCGGCACAGCGGCGGCATAACAACAATGTATTCGGTGCGGCACTGGGTGCAGGTCACCGGGACATCGGGAGCCAGCAGCTCCTTCTCGGTGATCCACCGGCTAAGGCAGGCCCCGTGCACCCACTTGTTGCTGCCGCGACAGCGGCATGGATGCAGCCAATCGTGACGCACCTGGTCCTCGTCGCTCATCAGGCAGATCCAGCACATACGCTCCTCCTCGGCCTCCAGCGGTTCCACGCCGCCAAAGAGTCGCCTGCTGCGCCCCCTGGCCATCGAATGGGTTCGCCGGGCACGCCTGCGGCGGATTATCGACATTTGATCAGCCATCCAAATGCAGACTAGGCTCTCCCCGCTCGCAACTCTGGTTTGAGTTCCTCAAAAACCTACCTCGTGGCCGGTTGGCCCTAGAATTTTGTTGGTTTGAAAAGGGGAAAAGGAGCTGTCACTATCACGGGCCCAGGCCTAGGCCTGCTTCAATCTCAAGTTTCAAGTGGGTTTTCAATGGGACTAGCTTCTCTTTGATATTATTCTGGTCTAGCAGGATCATTATCCTGAGTCACAGAAATTACAAAATAATTTATTTTAAGATCTAATCTAGTCCTTTATTATTTATTTCTATTATATTTTAGTCGAATGTATAATATATGTTTAATATATAAAAGGATATTACAACAACAACCATGAAACGACAACATTTCTACAACAACAATCCTTTCCCATCCAAATACACGAAAATCTGCAAGCAAATTGCCCGTTTTTGCATCGCACTCTTTCCCCTCGCCCCACAAGCTTTAGTTCAAACTGCGGCCGCTTGATGGCGTTTTCACTTCCACAAACCTTTCAAACTATGTTTTAAATTATGTTTTAAGACGGGAAGGAGTCATTTTCGACCTCATAACCCGATATATTCTTGATCAGCATAAACAGGAGAATCGATCTAGCCATGTTTGGTAAATTGCAAAAATAAAAAATCATATTTTGGCCAAAAATATACCATTTAAAATCGTAAAGCATTGCTCTATTTGCTTGCATTTTTTTAGCACAAAAAGAAATTTTTGGAATATTTTCGAAAGTGTGAAAAATTAAAAATAAATTAATATATATAGTAAATTTGGTTAATTATTTTGACCACCCCATTTGAATAGTTTATCAATAAAATCCGTCAATTTATGTATATTTGGAATAATGAATCCTTTAGTTATATATGTATACCCTTGCAGGGTATTTGATTATTTATTTTTGTTAATGCATACGTAAATAATGGGTCATCTTTTAGGCTTCAAACTTCAGTGAGCCAAAGTTGGCTCCCTTTCTTGTTTTGATTAAAATCTGCAAACGTATAAAAAACTTTGGCGAACCGAAGTTAGCTTCTTTTCTTGTTTTTTTGCCGTGGTTTACTTTCGGCAAATGTGGCACATGCCACAAGGAAAACCTGTTGGCCGACCGAGTGAAAATAGGCGAAGGCCAAGTCCAAGATCCAAACTGGATCTGTTGGATGCAAATGTGTGGCAATTCTCCCACTCACCTGGCACTTTCCTTCCCGTTGAAGGTTCACTCCTGGCAGGCTCACTCCCTATCCATGGGGCTAGGGATTCCACTTGGCTAAGGATTCTCAAAAAATAGAAATCACACCCAAAATTAACACACACACACACACACTTTGAGATGCAGTAAGACAACCGATGCCAAGTCTCGCGAATTCTCAACGCCGGACCGAACCGAAAATAAGCAGAACCTGTCGGCTCGAGAGCAGAAGAACATTTGGCCAGCAGCTGGGACTGGGACTGGGACCGAGACCGAGACTGGGGCCAGGCTTTCCATTCCACTTTTCCACTTTGGCAACTTGTGTGCGTACCACTTCGAATTGGGGCAGCAGTTGGGTTCCCCTCCTGGCAGGTGCCTCGCCTGGGGACGGGAATGGTTAAATGGTAAAATGGATAATGGCCATGGGGAGGAGGTGGAGCAGCAGCAGCAGCAGCAGAAAGCTTCTGTTCTGGCCGATTAGCCGATCATTATCGATTTTACTTGTAATTCAGATTCGGTTAAAGTCCCCCAAGAAAGTTACACTCAGCCAAGAATCTAGTTTTATAATTTACTTGGTTTTTTATTGGCACATTTATAAATTAAAAATAAAAAACAAACAAGAAATCTAAGCTCATCTAAAGCAATGGGGCTTAAAGTAGGTCCCTAGAAGCCTCTAAAAACTATATCATCTAGATAAACTATACTATATATAGCCTCCAGTGCTGCTCGATTATAGTATATTAAAGCTGATAACTGAACGAACCAACGGTTTCTTCAATTCGTCCTGGTAAAACGCTCGCCGAGATTCATACCCTTAATCAGAGTGTAGAGCGAAAAAGAGAACTTTGCAATCTGTAAATATACAAAAAAGAGAAAGAAATTAAGAAATTTTGGAATATTTAATTTAATTTCATTGATTAGAAATTCCACTCACACTAAAGTAGGTGGCCAGGTTGATTGGGAACAGCTTCATGGCCGTCAGGGTGATGGGCTGCTGGGCGCGATGCAGGTAGTAGAGCAGCATCTTCCGGAAGCGGGCGCTCTGGCCCAGCCAGCGGCACTGGAAGATGGCCAGGGCCAGCTCCTCGTTGTCCAGCTTGAGCGAGGTGGCCTGATAGCAGCATGGCGCCGTCTGCAGCGTCACCGCCGACAGATAAATGATCGAGGCGATCTTCGTGTTGGTATTGGCGAAGATAAAGATATTGATCATGGTGGTGCCCATGATGGCGGCGGTGATCAGGAACTGGACAAAGATGGTGCGCGATATCACCGGCCCAATGCAGCCCAGCAGCTTCAGCAGCGTCTGATGGTCAACGATGCAGCGCTGCAGCTCCTGGCAGTGCTCCTCCTGCCGCCGCTCATCGGGATAGCCATTCGGATCCTCGTCCTTGCCACTCTCCCCCAATCGCCGCACCCGCATGGCCAGCAGCCGGACATGAAGACGGACCACATACAGGTAGATCACGGCATAGACATCATCGCTGGCCTGATGCAGGCACGTCCAGTTCATGATGAAGAACTCGATCCAGGCCTGGACGCAGAACTGCATCTGGGAGCGCCGCCAGTCCAAGCCGGGCAGATACAAGGCATACGGCGGCTGGCGGAGCAGGAAGGCGCACACAAAGGTCGAGAAGGAGTAGAAGCCGTAGCTGAGCTGATAGAACCACACGAGCCTATTGCAGAATCGCACTCCGTCCAGGATCACTTGGAACTCCTCGGGCCTCTGGCAGCGGCCATCCAGCTGGGCCAGATGATGCTCCGCCCGTCGCAGCAGATGGAGATTCCAGGCCAGGGCCACAATCTTGGCTGGCAGAATCACCGCATCGATGGCCACCTGCAGGGAGGTCAGCACCTGGGTGATCTCCATGCCGCCCATATACCGATAGCTGATCACAAAGCAGGTGGGCACCAGCAGCAGCTGCCACAAATACATCAGGGCCGAGAAGCAGCGATAGAGGCGTCGCCAGTTGGTATTCCTGGTGGGCAGACTGCCGTCCGGTGCCTGCATGCCCAGGGCATAGAAGCAATTGAAGAGGTTCCTGAAGGCACGACGGGATTCGGGTAGCTCTTCCGGCACCAGCTTGGACTTGCGACCAGTCCCCGCCATGGCTGAAACTGTTTTGCGGACTCCCATCGATCCAGAGGTGGCTTTTATAGGCAAAACAACAGTTGTTCTATAAAAAATAGTTTTTATTTTCGCATTTTGGTCTCTGAATGATTAAATGAATCGTCAATTGTTAATTGTTAATTGTTAATTGCTAATTTGTACATAACATAAGTCACAAGCAGCATTTGTTATTGCATATTTGTGTGTGTGTTGTGTGTTGTGTGTGTCTGTCTGCGTGTCTGCCTGCGATCCCTGTCCCTGCCCCTTGTCCCGCCTCCGTTAACCCCATAGAACCCCCAACTTAACCCAAGGCAATTAGGCAGCGAATTCAAAAAATAAACACAACTCATTCAGAAAGTTGAGAACCACCGGCGACGGTTCCTAATTAATTAATAAATAATGCAGGCAAATGCAGGCAATTAAGCTAAAGTTGAAATTTAAGGGCAAAGGTAAAAAGGTAAACTGTGAGGGCGGTATTTCGTCTCTGCCCTTCGCTCTTTGCTTTTCCCTTTCCGTTTCTGTTGAGCATAAACAACAATTTGTCTAAATTATGGTTATTAATTGGTAAATATATGCATGAGGGCAGCTCTAAAATAAAATATATTCTACATATATACTCATGATATATGGCTGAGAAGGCCAGAGAGTCCGATGGAAGCCTTTGTGCTGGCTCTGATCGGGGAACAGATTGCAAAGATTAACCGGGACTGCTGCCTGTTCCGGGAGAAGCTTAAAGGTGTTTCCCTTTAAAGTGGTTCACAAATTGCTTTTATTTTATATTTAGATAATATCCAAAAAGAAAGAAACATTACTAAATTGTTTAACTTGAAATAAGATGAGAAATCATTTCATAATTAAAATCTTTGCTTTGTATTTATGGGAAACACCTTACAATCTCCAAGGAAATATATTATATATCAGGCTGTCAGGGAAATCGCTATAAACTTAAATCGGATACACGTGAATTTCTCAAAAAAATATATATATCAAAAGTTTGATATCAAATTTAATAAACCAAAAAAAAATAAATAAATAAACAAAATATTCAGAATCTTTGAGCATAAAAAAGGATTGTTAAATACCCAAAATGATCGAAACTGAAAGTTTAGTTTTTAAATAATTTAGGCAATTAAAGAGTGTATTTGATTTGTTATTAAATAATTTAAGAAATTTAAGAGTGTTCGGTTATAAAATATAAACAGAATATAGATTTATCGTACATTAAAATATCAATTAATTTATATACTCTTTGCCTCCTCAGATAAGTTAATATTTTCTGTAACTTTTCAAAGCTAAAATGATCTTTGGCTGCATTTTAAAGTGATTTAAATTTTATAGCGATTTCTCTGGCATTCCTGCAGATTTGCACAATATGATATATATACATATATATATGAATCGCAGGTTTATAATAAGCATTCGAATAGCAGTATATATATATCATTTATCCATATTATTTTTGTGGATACAAAACAAAAAAAAACACTTTGTTAAATGTATTTTTATAGAAAAAGAGAAAGCGAGTGGGGGGAGAAAGTTTCTCCTCATTACATGTATCATATATATGTTTTTATGATGTATATATCCATTATAAGTAATTGTAAATCGTTCAAGTTATATGCTGTTATATTCAATTCAGAGCTAGTGGTTGGGTTAACGCTTCTATATCTCTATATATACTTTATATATGTATGTATACCGATCTATATCTAAATCTAGATATATATAAGTGTGTATGTCTATAAATATATATATATATAGTATATGGTAAGTATATATATATAAACATTTTGTCAGACTTAAAAATGGAGCTTTCGTGGAGCTGGCGTGTGTCTTGATTTGTTTTTTTTTTGGGATGTGGTGTTCTTGGAATTACTAAGTATTATTTATAAGTATCAATACTTAATGCTATTATTATTGTTGTTGTTGTTGTTTGCTGAATGGCTTTGCTAGCTGGCTGCACTTAATCTGAATCGGAATTGGATTTGGAATCGGAAAGGGATTCTATATATGTATACATTAGCGAGGTCCTGGAATCCGGCATTAGGCAAAACTAGTGAAGTCTTCAAATCTACGGTTAAGGCAAATCGCACAAGTCTGGGTCGTTTGGTGTGGCATTATAAAGGGTTATATATCATATATATATATATATGTCTTGTGTGCGACTCAACGCAGGGCGTTCTTTTGGAAATTTTTATAGATTTTAAGGCAAGAAAATCATGATCATGATATTGTAATGAAAAGGAAAAGTCCTATGTGATATAAAACTATGGATTCTTACAAAATTTAAATAAAGAAAATTGTTGCAATTGTTATTTTAAATTAAAGATTTGATCAAACATATTTTTCATATCAGAAATTATGGCATTTCAAGTTGAAATATAAATATTATGGAAGAATATCCCCACATTTCTATTTAAAAACAATTTAAAATCAAAATAATTTCCAAAAAACCAGTACCCGCGCTATAGGTTTTCCCTGACTATCGTCTAACCTTTATACACAAATATATAAGCTAATATTAACATTGAATTTATATATATATAAGTATATATAGATATTTCTTGACTATTCTTTATGTACAGGCGTTATGCTCGCTTTGATTTCACTTCATATCCTACAAGATACAATATATATCCAATATATATGGTATTTAATAACTGGAATTCCTTTTGCTCGATTTGTTGAGGTAAAACGCGTGCTCCTTGTTGATCCTGCGCTCAAAAGTGTTTCCCACTGCCCTTCCATTTCTCTGTTTATCAGTTTTCCCAGCTTTATGTTTCGATTCTTGCCACGTATGTAGATTTAGAGGAAAAAGGTGAGGAGCTGGCAACACCATTGCTTGCCAGCTGTTTACCTTCTCCCTGTGAGCTGGCGCTTTCAGAGATCTATCGCCTGCCGCTCCATAGTTTCTCCTAGATCCCAAACTCCATTGCCATCTCGCTCGTTTTCGCTTTCGCCTTCTCTCTCCCTGCTCCCTCACAATCGATACTCGTAGTGGGCCGAGCGGGATCGACGTGCTCCCGAGTACCAGCGGTAGGGTACGCGCTGCTGGTGCAGCGTCAGACCCACAGCTGCGCCCAGCTGACCACCACCGCCGCTGCCTATGTCCGCTCCCGGACTGCGCGCCAACTGCAGTGTCAGCGCCAGACGGGCCTGCTAGGAGGAGGAGGCCGATGGCGATGGTGTGCTGCCGCTGGAGGCCTGTCGCTGTCGTCGTTGCTGCTGCTGCTGCTGCTGCTGCGTATGCTGTTGTGGCAGTTGCATGGCCGGCGCCGTCATCCGGCGACCCAGGCAGGGCAACGGATTGGCATCCAGATAGGCCTCCGGGCTGAATCGTACGCGACTGTGCTGGGAGCCAATGGAACCCTCTTTGGCACTCAAATAGGAGCTGTCATCGCTGGTCAGCGAGTCCGGTGGCGTGGGATTGGTGGGTGTGCCCTGCTGCGACGAAGTGGACCCATTCCCAGCGCCATTGTACTTCTTAAGGGAACTGCGCAGCTTCGACTGGCAGCCGCCGCCGCCCGTACCGACAACGGCTAATGGCGGCGGCAGTGAGGAAACCATTGTGCCACCCACCACCTGCTGCTGCGGCTGCTGTTGCTGATACCCACCGCCGGCCAGTTGCAAAGCATGCTGCTCGAAGGGCAGGCTAGCTGGCCTCGTGACCGCCGCTGTGGCATACTTGCTCTTGGTCATCGGCAGGGGGCTGTGAATCAGACGATTCAGCAGCTTGGGTGAGCCCGCATACAATTCCTGCTTCGTGGGCATTGCCACCGTTTCCCGCTCCCTCTCGTAGTCCGCATTCAGATTGAGATTGTTGTAGTCGTAGCAGAGCAACTCCTCATGCTCAAGCAGTACATTTGAGTTATTGGAGACGGTCGAGGGCGTGCGCCGATGCCCGGCGGCACTCACACCCATCTGAGGGACTCGTGGCGGCGGTGTCCTGGTCTGGGCTTGAACGGGCAAGCTGCCAGGACAGGTAGAGGGTGGCGCGGGCAAGGTAACAGGCACGGGCACTGGCACGGGCACCACTGGCGCCTCGTACTGATAGTCATAGTAGTCCGGCAGGCGATGATTATAGTCGTAGGAGTAATCCGGATACGACTTGCAGTCCCGCTCGTAGCTGTAGTTCAACTCCGGCCGGTAGGGGAAGTAATTGGAGCCTATTTAAAGTGGCATGATTGATTGATTGATTGACAAGGATTAAGGCTGGCTATGACTCACCAAAGTATCCATTCCTGTAGTTACCACCATCGTTCGAGTAACTCGGCCCGTTCCTTAGGTAATCCGCCGGCGCATACAGAGGCGGCGGACCAATGCCACCGCCCACGCGGAACTCCTCAAAGACATCCGCCTGCTGCTGCTGGGGTGGATTCTTGGCATTGGCATTGACATTACCAAAATTGTTGCTATTGCTCAGCTTGCGTCTTGGCGATGGTGTCGGTGACTGGGTCCCGGCATAGATGCCGCCCAGTCCGGTGGCCTCTGGGCCTAGGGGATTTTGGGTAGGCTGCTGCTTGTGCTGCAGCTGCATTTGGAGCTGCTTCTCCGGCGGCTGCTGCTGCTGTTGATGCATCTGATGCTGCGGCGTCCGCTGCACGGGCGTGTAGTACGGCTGGCTGCCACCAATTCGTCGGGCCAGGGATGTGGGCTGCGACTTGCTTACCACCGCTGTCTCGACGCCACCAAATCTGAGGGAATTAGAGGGGAAATTAATCGTATTTTCTAGAAGTCTGCACAGTTTCTCTCACCTCGCCTGGCCGGCCAGCTTTTGCGGCGTGCTCTGCCTGATCTCGTGCTGCTGCTGCTGCAATTGAGCATCCACCTCGAGCAGTTCCAAGGCCTGGTCCTGCAACCTATGTTTCAGATCCGCCTCATCCTCCTCTCCTCCTGCGGCTGCCGCTGCTGGCACTGCTGCCGCCTTCAGGGCAGGCACCTCGCTGAGCAGCGTGGGATGCACGGGCGAAACATTCGACATCCGGACATCGTAGCCAGCTGCCACGCCCGCCAGCAGGGAGGCCATGTTGTAGAGGAGCAGCTCGATCACCGAGAGCTTCGGCTTGCGGACTGCATCGCCCACGTAGAGCGTCGGCAGCGGCACATTGCTGGTGAAGCGGCTGAGCAGGTACGGTGATGGCGACATGATCGGCATATTGGTGGCCCCCGGTCGCCAGTCGTCCATCTTGCTATTGCCTCCTCCAGATCCTGATATATATACGCATGTATATATTTTGTTGGCGGCATTCCGTAGGAGACACGAGATTGAGTTGCGAGAATAGCTAAAACTTTGGCCAAAAACAGCCGGGATCTAAGGGGATGGTGGTTCGAGTGGGTGGTGGGTCGCTTGGTCAAGTAATTTGTGGAGTAGTAACCGCAGGCAATACCAGGTTTAGCCACCGCATACCACCGGATACCATAACAGGAGTCACACGAGTCTGTCTAGTCTGTCCAAAGGGAGGAAGGGGTTTAAATCAACTGAGAAGCACAGAGAAGGGGTTTTCGCTTTAAAATTGTTTCTTTTCTTAAAATAAATTAATAGTAATCCTTCAGTGCTTCTCAGGTTTAAATCTGGTTTATGGGGAACAATCAAAACTGGTCAGCAGCTTCTTGTTTTTAGTTTGTTTTTATTGTCGGATCTCTCCTTTCTTTTCTCGTCTAATTATTCCTTTTATTTTTGGGTTCTCTTGGCTGGGCCCAAAACAAAAAATATGTGGAAAATACATTAATATACAAAGTTTTGATATATTGAAATCGAGACGCGAGAGCGGTAAACGTAAGATGAACAAATCGTACAAAATGAATATATCAATTATATATTCCATAAAAATAATACAAAAACAAAAAAAAAATTGTATTTCTTCTCCTTTCTTTTTTCTTTCTTTTTTTGTTTTGTTTTTCATCAACATTATTATTGTTTTTGATCACAGGTGTTTTTTTTGTAGTTTTCTTTTGCATTTTTTTGTTTTTGTGTGTATGTTTTTTGTTGTAAAAGAAATCATAAATAAATTAACTGGAAAACCCGATTGCAGACTAATTAATAATAAAATGTAAATAAAACTGTAATCAAAATACCAAAGGGAATCGTCGCATTGCAAACTTAAATAAGAATAATTTTGGAAAAACAAAAAAGGAGGCGGAGGAGGGCCAAAGAATTCTCTCCCCTAAAAACTATATAGAACTTAGTTCAACTAAGATATGGGTACGGTAGATATATATAAAGAGCAATAGAGCCATTATTATGATTGACTTAAGGTCAAACCAATCGTTACTGATTTACTGATTTACTGATTTACGGTTTATGTTTTATGATTTATGATTTATGGTTTAGTTGAATATATTTTGCCATTGGCCCCATGCACTTGTATCGCGTCTAGATCTAGAAGCAGCATTAGTTTATCCGCACAATCCATCCTCAAGTGGTTCGTTCTCTCTGCATTCCTCACCTTGCCAGCGTGTTAGGAACAATTCTTCGGTTAGGAGGGTAGGAGAATGGTAAGCAAGGTGTTAGGAGGCCATAAGGTAACCCTCTGCTCTCGCTCTGGCTTCGTTTGGGGTTTTAATATAAAACAATGAGCTAGTGCGCGGCCAACTCCAACGGCAATCAACACCTTTCCAGCTGCTCGCAGGACTGCGTCTGAGGCTTCTTGCCCTTGCGTTTCAGCGAGCGACTACTGCCCATGCCCACCAGATCCGTCTGGTAGGGATCAATGGCGCTAAACTCGGAGCCACCACCGCCGCCGTCCAACTGGTTGTGTTCCGCCAGCTTGCTGTACTTTTTGCGGGAACGCGAGAAGAGGCTCAGCAACGAGCGGAAGCGGCTGGAGCTTGCCGAGTGATGCTCATGCTGGAGATGGTAATGCTGCTGCTGCTGCTGGTGCTGGTGAGGATGCAGCTTTCCCTCGACTGGCGCCTCCACGGATTTGGATTTGGTGATCTGCTTGGGACGCTGCTTCCTTTGGTTCTTGCTCTGCTGGCGCTGCTCCTCGGCCAGCAGGTGCTCCTTCATCTTGATCACATCCGGATGCGGCTGGACATCGAGCATCCGTCGTGTGGTTAGTATAGAGTTCTCCTGCATCTGATAGCCGGTGCCGGTGCTGCCGTTGATCGCCGCTTCGCCAGCGACACCCTGCAGCACTTCGCCGCCGGAGGAGGCTGTGCAGGCGCTGGACGAGGACAGCGATGATGGCGAGGCGGAGCGGTAGGTGGCAAAGCTTATCGAGGCACTGGAAGTGTACTGCAGTTCCGACCTACTGGCGACCGTCGCTGTGGGCGAGGCAACGCCCGCCGCCGGCTCCTCAAAGCTAACGCTCTGGAAGGTCACCGAACTCTTGCGTGATGTTGTTGAGTTCTGTCTCATTTGCCGCGAGTCCGCGTCGCCAGAGTCCTCATCTTCGTCTTGGTCATTGTTATCGTCGTCCTCCTCCTCCTCCTCCTGCCTGGTGAAGAAACAATGTCGCGGAAACTGCGATCCCGAGGCATTGCGCTGAAATCGCCCGCCGGCCTCGTCATCGTCGCCAAAGCCATCCCTTTGGGCAGCCGTCAGCGGTGTGCTGGAATTGTACATGGTGAGGTCGCCGCTGGATTTGGAGTTCACCCGTTCGCTGCTGGCAATGATTTTCTTGATCACATCCCGATAGAAGGCATGGTCATAGGTGTTGTTATCCTCCGAGGCCATCAGTTGCGTGGGCAGTGCCAGGCTATTGCTGCTTGCCGGCGGCGGGTGCTGGCAGCTGTCCAGCGAATGCTTCTTGCGTCCGACGGCGGGACTGTTGCCCAGACTGCCGCCGAAACGTGGCACTGCTGAGGCCGTGGTTGAAGCCGAGGCCGAGGCCGAGGAGTTGCCGGATTTGAGGAAGTGAAAGCAGCCGGTGGACGCTGTTACGGTGTCCGTTTCGGAGCTATCATCGGATACCAAATAGAGATTTGGCGGCTGATACGGACTGGGCGATAGATCTAGTCCGTACTCCTGGCTGCGGGCACGATGATACATTGTCCTGCTGGCGCTGGCAAGACTGCTGCCGTTCGAGTTGGAGTTGGACTTGCTCTTGCTTTTGCTTTTCTGGCTCTGGCTGTGGCTTTGGCTCTGGCCATTGGGCAGGGAGGCGTTCGATGGGTGGGATGTGGGGTTAGTTTGACTGTTACTGTGGCTGCTATTGCTAGTGGTTGTATTGTTATTATTATTTATATTAATATTAATATTATTATGATGATTGTTATTATTATTATTATTATTATTCTGGCTGTTGTTCTTGTTGTTGTTGTTGTTGTTGACGGAGTTGCTATTGTTGTTGTTGTGGTTGTGGTTGTGGTTTGTTGTAATGGCATTGGTGGTGGTGGTGATGGCCTTACAATTACCAATATTGCTATTGGATTGTCGCGTTAGAAAATAGGGTATACCTGGATATACTCCTCCTCCTCCTCCTCCGCCGACGCCTCCGCCTCCGTTAGCTATCGCTGCAACTCCCAAGCCATTGCTATTGCCCGGCGGTGGTGTCAACGAGGCCACCGGCAGCTGTTGCTGCAACTGCAGCTGCTGCTGCTGCTGCTTGCTCTTGTCCAAATTCGGTGCACTCTTGCTGAACGAGGAGTGCGTGGAGCTCTGGGCGGGCCACTCTGGCTGCCCGCCGCCGCCCAGCTGAGGGGGCAGCAGGGATCGCTCACGCTGGTGCATGGTGGAGGGGCCCCAGGTCTTGCCCTTGTGCCCATCGGTAACTATTCATATTGACCCCGAAAAAACCAAAAATGAAACGAAAAAGAAATAAATAATCAATCAAAACAGAACCAGAAATTAAATACAAAACAAAGGTTGAGGAAGGCATGCCAAAAATAAGCACAAAAGTAAAAATAATCACACTGATACGGGGGTGGCATGATGATGACGATGATGAGGTACTCCTGGGACTAATCTCACGTCTAATCTAATCTCTAATCCGCTGGCCTCATTTCCCAAACGTTTTTCGTGTTAAACACAAAACCCAATATCCACAAATTATAAAGAATTATATAGAAAATATTGAATTCGAATCAGAAGAGACAATTATCAAATATAATTAAATTCTGCATTAATTAATCGCAATTTTGGAGAAGTAATTGAAAGATTTACAAATGTATTATATTTCCTTACAGTTTTGATATTCCCTTTCCCTAATTAGTCAGCTTTTCTGATCTCCAAATCAAGCTACAGCTGAAATCTTTGTACAATTCCCTAAAACTAAACTGAATCTCTGGTGCGCAGTAGTGCAGGTTAAAGACAAAGGCAAATAGCTACTCACGTGCCACGATGCGTAAGCCAGAGAACGAGGGTGAGCCCGGCTGCTCCGCTTTATCGCGTACCGCCGTTATGGTGTGCCGGAAGCCCGTCGGCAGTGATATCTGCAGCGGTTTGTACTGCACAAATAGTTGAGATAGTTTCGTTTTAGTTTCGAAAATATTATTTCTCACACAAGAATCACAATTGTCTTACCTTTTTGCCTTTTTTGGGCCGTCGTTTCGTTGGCACCGGCTGCATCATGACCAGCTCCCGCTCGATAAGCACCATTTCGCGCTCCCGCAAGTGCTGCTCCTGTATCTTAAGGAAGGTTGCCTTTTCGCGCTGCTCGTTCTGGACGCGCAGCAGCTGCTCCTCCTTGTTGCGCAGTTCCTGCGGGAACGGAGAACGTAAGGATATTAGTAAAGGCTTCGAAAGGCTCTAAGACAAGTGGCCAACTAGAAACGAGAAACAATGTACTAAGAGCTAGGAACAAGGAACCATGCAGCATGTGGGATTAAGTGGAAAGGTCAACAGACCATCCACGCAACTGGATAACTTAGGGCAAACGAAACGCAACTGAAACACGGCAAGGAACTTAACGAAACTCAATGGAACTCAACAACTCAACGAAAATGGCGGGCGGAGAGCGAGAGTGAAGACCTGTTGGACGCGCTTACCTCTTCGATGGTTTGGAAACGCTTAACGTCGTTTGATGTTTTACATATTTTACAAAAGGAATTTGGTTTGTTTTGTGTTGTGTTGTTTTTGTGTGTTTGTTTTTGGAGAGAAAGTATAAACCAAATTATTAGAATTTTATCAACAAACGACGGGGGATTTGATTGGGCAAACAGAAAACTGAGAGAGAGAGACAAAGAAGAACTCAAGAGCGGCCTAGGGCCAACAAATGGAACGGTCTAGAAACGAGGGAAATCGATCTAGGCAAGCTCGAGGGCGGCTCTTACCTTTTCTTTTTCGCGCAAGTCGTGCAGCACCTCGGCTATCTCCTTTTTCCAGCACTCCTGCATGTAGTGGAAGGACTCCTGCGGCGTCAGCGTGAACTTGGAGCGGGCAATGCTCTCCAGCTGCTTGAGTATCTCCTTGAAACCAGGTCGCTTGTGCGGATCCGTCTGCCAGCAGCCTGGAAATCATCGCAATTAAATCAAATTTGGCCGAAGAACTAACTCAGAAGCCTTCTGAGACTCACTTTTCATGAGGGCTCCCCAGGTTTCGGGGCATGTTTTTGGTATGGGCAGGGTCAGCGTGTTGACAGCCACGCCATAGGCCACGGACAGCGGATCGAAGCCCTTGTAGGGCGTCTCGCCCGTTATCAGCTCCCAAAGCAGCACGCCATAGCTCCAAACATCCGAGGATCTGTGGAATGAATAGCAACGCAAGTTACAATTGGGATTCCCTATTTTGGGGAAGCATTTTTTTTTTTGTCAAACTCACTTGGAGTAGGTGCTGACACTGATCACCTCGGGCGGCATCCAGGCATATGTGCCGGCGGCGCTCATCCGCTGCGTGTTGTACATTTCCCTGGCGAGGCCAAAGTCCGTGATCTTGAGCGTCTTTTGCTGCAGGTGATTGCCCTCGATGGCCTCGTAGATGAGCACATTGGAGGACTTGAGGTCGCGATGAATGATCGACATGGGCGCCTCGTTGTGCAGGTAATTCATGCCCCTGGCTATCTGGATGGCCCAGTTGACGAGCACGTCGGGCGGTATCTTGCCCGCCAGAATGCGATTGAGACTGCCGCCGCGGGCATACTCCATCACCAGGCAGAGCTTCGTCTTCAGACAGACGCCGCGCAGGGCGGCTATATTCTCATGCTTGAGCGCCCAGAAGAGCTTCGCCTCCTGGAGCACATTGTCGCGCATTCGCTGCATATCGTCCTCGCCCGTCTGATGGGCGATCTTGATGGCCACCTCCTCGCAGTCGTAGAAGCCGCGATGCACCTTGCAGAAGCCACCCGAGCCGATAACCTCCTTGATGTCCAGCTCCTCGTATTCGATCTCATGCGGCTGGATATCGCCAATGGCGGAGGGGACATTCAGCTGCAGGGGATCGGCGTCCGTCACAAAGTCCCGGGGAAAGACACCGACCTGGGTAAGGGAAATGATTTCGATTTAGTTTGCAGTCTGAAGTTGAGTGAAAGTCACTCCTTGTCACCTTGTCTCCGATCTTGCCTGTCCACCAGCCAACATCGCCCGACACCTCGCTGTCTGTGGACAGCACAACAACAATCTGGCCGCGCCGCAGAGTCAGCTCGTCCTCGCCCTGGGCCTCGTAGTCGTACAGGGCGGTCCACAGGCTGCCATCGCCCACCTGCGGCTCGGCATCCTCCAGTTCCGCCTGGAGTTGTTGCTGGTGCTGGTGCTGCAGCTGCTGCTCCTCGCTGATGGGTAGCATGGCGCCGCTAGTCCTGATCCTGGCCTGATGGCTGCATCAAAGGCCCACACACGGCGACATGGAAACGCGCCCGTCTTTGTTGTGATTATTGTGCTTCCTCGGTGCGTTTGCTGTTATTTCTGCGGAAGGCGAAAAGAGGGGAAGGTGTGTGAGCACAACAACCATTGGAAACGTGCAATTTGAATGCGCTTTTAGGACTTTTTCAGGACATTCGCATTTTTTCTGCTTATTTTTCACAACACAAAAACAACAACAACAAGGGGAGGCAGCACACAATCAGACAAACACAAACATAAAACGCACACGCAAACGGACACACACGCACCCACACTTACACTGGCACGAGCACACGCACAGCACACCATTGTCAACTGCCTCTCTGGTCGCAGTTGCAGCAGCAGCAGCAGCAGTGTCCGTCGCCTCCTGTTACGTCGCTGCCGCGCGGTCCTCCTCGAAACGCCTGGAATCCTTAATGCCTCGCCGCAAACCTCGCCAATCGAACAACTCTGCGTATTGATTTTTGATTCCGCATATGTTTTTTTAAAACATAGATAGATGTGTGTAAAAAAAAAAACTAGAGTTGTGTTGTTCAAATGCTGTGTGCCCAGATGGCTTTTCGGGGATTTTCGGCATTTGAAGCAGCGACCGAGCAGGCGGCCACACTGGCATGTTCAAAATGGAAATTCAAGATTTTAAAGTATATTAAAGTATATTTATAACAATTAGTATGATATATAAACATATATTTATCTAATAAAAACATATATCATATATAGCTGCAATAGAAACGTTCTGTAAATGTTAAGAAAGATTGTAAACTGTGACTCTAAAACTGTAAATATTTCAAACTACAAGAATATCCCTTTTCTTTATAATAAAAACAAACATATTTTATATTTTATACAGTATATACATAGTTTTTTCTTAATAAACTTAAAATGCTCATCGGAGGAAACTCTCCTGGGGCAGGAGTAGCCCCTCCCGATGCGATTGGTGGATCCAGGCCGAGTTTAACACATTGTCAGCACTCAGCTTTGGGTGGTTTTGCAGCCACTGCCCCAGGTGATCATCGTCCAAATCCGCAGGATTGCAATTGAAGCCCAGATGGAGCTTCGGATCGTTTGCTTCGGCCACTTTGCCGCCGTTTTGCAGAAACAGAATCCTGGCCAAGCGATCGGCCTGCGGCTCGTAGAACTCGGCGTGCAGGTGTCGAAACAAATTGAGGCTCTTCTTGCCCTCCAGCAGCTCATCCTCCAAGGCATCTAGCTCAGATGCCACCGCTTCCTCCTCCTCCTCTTCGCCGGCCACTTTGTCCATGTCCAGCAGCAGTTCCTGCAACTCCTCAATGTCCGCAATATCCTTGTCGTAGCTATCGCCGAACCTGTCAAAGCACTCGGCCAACTCCCGCTGCAGCGGCTCGGTGGCCGACATTAGATCCTTGGGCCGCAGCTCCAGCTCCTGCTTGCGACAGATCCGCAGCAGCCAGTCCAGGCGCACAATGTCACAGGTGCGCGGCTGCTGCAGAATGAGCCGCTTAACCAGAAACGTCTCGTCGCCGGCTATGCAAAAGCACTTGGGATCGTTGGGCAGCGGATTCTCCACAATGTTGCCGCCATTCAGCACGGCCAGCTCCTGCAGCTGCTGCTTGCTGTACCGCCCGGCCGAGCCGCTCAAAATGCAGAAGCTGAGGCCATCGAACAGCTTGGTGCGGCTCGAGCTGGTGGGATCAACCGCACAGCGCTTCTCGTAGACGGCCAGTCCCAGGCGGCTGCGCTCCGAAGGTGTCATTCGCAGACGCTTTCGCTTCGTGGTCAAGTCCTCCAGTCGCAGCTGCCGCTTATTCAGCTTCTTGATGGCCATGGAACCCTGGCGAGAAGGCAGAGAAAGGATTCGATTGATAGGAGAAATATGGCTTTATCGAAATATATGATATCCTCCTACCTCGCACAGATCGTTGAACTCCTTGAGGGTCATGCACTCGCTCCAGGGCTTGTCATCGCGCTTCAGTTCGATGCGCGGAAAGTGCAACGATTTGCGGGTGTAGAAGGCCGAATTCGGCGCCAAATCGGCCGCCTTCACCTGCAGAATAATCGAGTTCTTCGGCTCGATCCAGAGATCGGGGCAACCCGTTCGATCGTTCGCCTTGTAGTGATACCACAGCGGCGGCGGCTCCTTGATCACATCGTGCCAATGCGGCTTCAGGGTGTAGTGCAAAACACCCCGCTGCTGTGTGTTATTTGTGACGCAGCCAATGCTGAAGACCTCGTGGCGATGGGAGGAGCTGCTGCTGGCCGGCTGGAGAACACCCAGCAAGAAGGACTCAATGAATGTGCGCTTGCGATTGTAGAAGCCGCCAATGATCAGCACATCGAATTCCGTGATGAGGCCCTTGATGTACTGTGGACAAAATGTACTGTGTAAGCTAAGGTTTTGTAAGCTATTTTTTTAGCGCCACTCACATCGGCCTTATCCTTGTACCAGCCACCGCCCAGTCGCACTCCCGGCTGATAGACGGATCCCTGCTTCTTTAGCACAATCCCCTCAGCATTGGAGTCAAGGGCCTGCTGGAAGAGCTCGTTGAACTCCTCCACCGAGCCGATCTTGCGGCCGCGCATCAATTGCAGCACGCCGCGCTGCTCCACCAGCAGCTTCTGGAGCTTGTAGGCGCGCTGGATGTAGGTCTGGTCGAGGAGGCTCTGGCCATTAAAGAACAACAGATCGTAGACGACGAAGCAGGGCTGCCAGCTGCGATCGGGCTTCAGGCTCTTAACGTCCGTATTTTCGCCCTTCTCGCGGAAGCGCAGCTGGACAGTGTCCCACACCATCATCTCGCCGTCGAGGATAAGGGACTGCAGACCCAGCGGCAGTAGACCCCTCAGCTTAGGCGTCAGAGTGCCGACGCCGTCGTAGGTGTCTCCAAAATTGCGCGTATAATCGACGCCGTTCCGCGAGATGTACATGAAGCGGCCACGATCGATGTGCAGCTGGAAGCGTTCGCCATCCATCTTCGTCTCCAGATAGAGCACGTCCGATTGCATTAGCTCGTATATGTCGCCCGGGAAGCGTTCGCAGAGCATGGGACGGATTTGATGGAACGGTCGGATGACGGCATTCAGATTCACGGGCTTGGTGTCCCCCTTGGAGGTGCCGCCGCTGGCATCCAGGTCGGTGGCATTGTCGGCCAACAGGTTGCAAACATGGCCCAGGTCCGAGCAGCGCTGGTACATATCCTGCGCCTTGGGGTGCAGCACAGCAAATATTTTCTGCTCGCCAATGCCCAGGCCCAGGCTCTTCAGCAGCAGCCGTATTAGCCACTTTTGCTCCTCCGGCGAGGCCTGCTGCGTAAACCGGATGAGCTCCTGTTCCTTAACTGGGCAAAGACATTAGTCTTTAGCGAAGCATTGTTATGCCAGGCGTTACACTCACCTGTTGTGTCCTCGTTGGCAATGGTGTCCAGCATTTCGTGAATGTGCTTGAGCCGCAGATTGCTGGGCGGATTGAAGCAGCGCGGCTTGAGGACGGCGTAGACCACATCGCCGTAGTCCCTGTACATGTTCCCACTGCGGTGCTGCAGCATTATGGCATCGCTGGCTAACAGTAGGTGAATGTGGTCAATATTAACTGGCTAACAACCCCAACCAAACAGCCCGCACTCACAGTCCTTGGCCAGTTGCAGCACCCGAATGTAGAGCCTGCCCAGCGCCGTGATCTGGAGCCCATAGTTGTCCCGCCCTGTGTCCGCGCTCGGGAGCAGCAAGCGCAGCACGGAGTAAAAGCTGCTGGCTCCGCTCTCCACCTGATCGTCGCCCAGGCCGGTTTCCTTGCGAAAGGATTCGCGATGCCGGCAGAAGGACTCGTAGTAGCTCTTCAGCACGTCCTCCTTGTTGGCAATCTTCTTGGTGGCCTTTAGCTTCTCGAACAGGTCACAGATGTCCCGGAACTTGATCGTGCTGGCTATATCCGCGCTCATTTTGTCGTTTATTTAAGGAATATTATTTCACAACAAAATTTCTGTTGTGGCCAGTACAATAGGGATGACACATCGAAAGATATGTCAATATAAAGGGATATTGCCACAAAGTATGGCAGCCGATACCTAATCGATAGGTAGTGCGCTTCGTAACCCTGGTTACTATGACACATATCGATACAAGAATTAGCTATCGTCTTCAATAGAGAAACTCCACCATAAAAAGAAACAAGCAACAAGGTACCAATCAATTAATTTAGTTAAAACCTGATTTAAGAAGGGCTAAATCTATGTTAAGTAAGCTACCAGTGAAGAGATCTAGCCAAACGATGGCTAACCACTGTCACATTCGATACATTTGCAGCCCTGGCCAAATGCAACCGTGCGCGCAGCAGCGGAAACGTATTTCTGTGGCGCTGCCGCACACTGCCCTAACATGTTCTTTTTCAGGCGTTTGCCTTTGCGCTGACATCGTATCTCGATATCTTCTGTGAAAATGTAAGGGTTTTTCCAAGTTTAAATAAGTGTTAAAGCACCAGAGTTGAACCAAACGACTACTATAAGTGGCGGTCAAGCGTGAATAATAAGGGTTTTGTGAAATTATTGAGCAAACGACAAAAAACCGAAATATCAACGGCAATGAGGTTAAAAACGGGCGGCTTTTTGTTTGTGTGTGTGTGCGTCAGTGCGTGTGCCAATGTGTGGGTGCATAACACGTGTTGGTTTTACCTTTTCCTTTTTTTTTACGTTTTTTGTTTTTATTTTTTACTATACAATGGCGAAAGTAAAGCCTTTGGGAAGAATGGAAAATACCCGATGCCTTTTGTAAAGGCATTGCCAATGGAAAAGCATGGGAAAATCATCAACAACAACAATGCGCGTGTGTATATGTACACATACAAATGTATGTGTGTGGAAGGTGGCCGTGTGAAAATTGCGCTCATTTCCAGTAAATATTAAAGAAAATGAAGGAAATCGCCATAAAACATGGTTAATATTCAGTGAAAACATGGTTTTCCAAGACCAGTAAATAAATGGGGTGGCTTTTCTTTTTTTTTTTACCCTTATTTAGGTAAACCTCGTGTGTTTCTTTGGTTTTAAAGTGCAGAAAATGGTCGCGTGTAGGCTGAATTCCAATATTTTAACCATTTCATTATATCTTAACCCTTTTCTCCACTCACAGCATGGCCGAAGTTGCTGAAAACACCGTCGTGGAGACGTTCGAGGAGCCGGCGGCACCTCTGGAAACCGAGAACGCCGAAACGATCCTGGAGACGAACGTGGTGGCCACCAGCGAGCTGCCCGAAATCAAGCTGTTCGGCCGCTGGTCCTGCGACGATGTGACTGTCAACGACATCTCGCTGCAGGATTACATCTCGGTGAAGGAGAAGTTCGCCCGCTACCTTCCCCACTCGGCCGGACGCTATGCCGCCAAGCGATTCCGCAAGGCCCAGTGCCCCATTGTGGAGCGCCTGACCTGCTCCCTGATGATGAAGGGACGCAACAACGGCAAGAAGCTGATGGCCTGCCGCATTGTCAAGCACTCGTTCGAGATCATCCATCTGCTCACCGGCGAGAACCCGCTGCAGGTACATAGAACATCGCCTTTTATATCCCTTTTTTGTTGAGAAGCAAGCGGCCCATGCTAAACTGTGTCCACAGATACTTGCCACTGGGACATGGGTAGAATGGGCGCGCAGAGAAAGTGGGTTCCAAAATATCCTAGTGCCTGAAGATAATAAGCCTCTTCGGGTTTCTCCTGGAACTTGGAACTACAAAATTTTGCATTGCTTATGCAAGCATCTCAAAGTATTTGGTTGTTAGTTAGTCCTCCTCGATGCTGGTGAGTCTCCGATACTTTCGCAAGCATTAACTTCTATGTGGACTTAGAGTAAAATAGAGTTTTAATATTATCCTAGTGCCCGAAGAGAAGTAACCGCTTCTGGTTCTCCTGGAAATTAAAGCTACACCAGAAACTTGGAAATAATTAGAGAAAAGATTAGGAAACCCCACTCAGTCCTCACCTATGCTAATTGATGGTAGACTCCAGCCGAATTGAGCATTAACTCTGAACAGGACTCATAGGAAGCAGAGTTTTAATATTATCCTAGTGCCCGAAGAGAAGTACCCGCTTCTGGTTCTCCTGGAAATTAAAGCTACACCAGAAACTTGGAAATTATTAGAGAAAAGATTAGGAAACCCCACTCAGTCCTCACCTATGCTAATTGATGGTAGACTCCAGCCGAATTGAGCATTAACTCTGAACAGGACTCATAGGAAGCAGAGTTTTAATATTATCCTAGTGCCCGAAGAGAAGTACCCGCTTCTGGTTCTCCTGGAAATTAAAGCTACACCAGAAACTTGGAAATTATTAGAGAAAAGATTAGGAAACCCCACTCAGTCCTCACCTATGCTAATTGATGGTAGACTCCAGCCGAATTGAGCATTAACTCTGAACAGGACTCATAGGAAGCAGAGTTTTAATATTATCCTAGTGCCTGAAGAGAAGTAACCGCTTCTGGTTCTCCTGGAAATTAAAGCTACACCAGAAACATGGAAATAAAGATTAGAAAACCCCACTCAGTCCTCACCTATGCTAATTGATGGTAGACTCCAGCCGAATTGAGCATTAACTCTGAACAGGACTCATAGGAAGCAGAGTTTTAATATTATCCTAGTGCCTGAAGAGAAGTAACCGCTTCTGGTCCTCCTGGAAATTAAAGCTACACCAGAAACTTGGAAATTATTAGAGAAAAGATTAGGAAACCCCACTCAGTCCTCACCTATGCTAATTGATGGTAGACTCCAGCCGAATTGAGCATTAACTCTGAACAGGACTCATAGGAAGCAGAGTTTTAATATTATCCTAGTGCCTGAAGAGAAGTACCCGCTTCTGGTCCTCCTGGAAATTAAAGCTACACTAGAAATTCACAGAAATTGCATATATAGCCTCTCACCTCTATTCCGTCCAAAACTAAAACTGCAGCGTTGATCCCCACAGCGTTGTGGTATTCAATTGGACCACATCGAAGCCCATGCTTTACTATTCCTCTTAAGGGCATTGTCTCGAAGATGCGAACCTTAATAAAGTCAAAAAGCAACAAAAGCATTCGTAGAAATAAGTTTAGATTGATTTTTAACCCGTCCAAAACTAAAACTGCAGCGTTGATACCTACAGCGTTGTGGTATTCAATTGGACCACAACGAAGCCCATGTTTAACTATTCCTCTTAAGGGCATTGCCTCGAAGATGCGAACCTTAATAAAGTGAAGAACAACATTCTTATGCCTAAAATACATCAACATCAACAGTTCACCTCAATGCCTGGGGCCTTAAATAAACCCTTCGCCCGGTGGGCATTACCAAAATTGAACTGAGATCAAATTGGTTTCAATATTATCCTAGCGCCCGAAGATAAAGCCCCTCTTCCTGCTCTCCTGGAAATTGAAACGACATTTACTATAAATATACCTTATTTGGGAATTTAGAAACGAATTGGATTTAATTTATTGCTTTCACTTGCAGATCCTGGTCAGCGCCATCATCAACTCTGGACCCCGTGAGGACTCCACCCGTATTGGACGTGCTGGTACCGTCCGTCGTCAGGCTGTGGATGTGTCGCCCCTGCGCCGCGTCAACCAGGTGAGTCGCTCGCTCGTTCGTTCGTAATGGATTCGTTATGCGGCCAGCTACGATGGCTGGTGGTTCGTTTGGAGACTGCTGGCTTATAATGTTGGCTAAATCGAAAATCTATCTTATCCGTAGCGTCACAATGTGTAATTTAGCCGACATTTGGCGTATGAACTGAAGAGACAATGAATCATAAAAGTTATTTAAGATTTAAAGGCCTCTGTACAGATTGTGATATATTATTATTATTGTTTATTTTAGGCCATCTGGCTGCTGTGCACTGGAGCTCGCGAGGCTGCCTTCAGGAACATCAAGACCATTGCCGAGTGCTTGGCTGATGAGCTGATCAACGCTGCTAAGGTGAGTAGTGAGCAACGGCTTGAAGACAAGGACAAAGACCAGCTTTTCGAGGGCTTAGACAACGTTAAAGTAGCAATGGAGGGTCCAATCTAATTCTGCCTGATGGTTTATTCATGTAGTCTCGCTTTTGGACCAGAATAAAGCTTTTATTATCCTTGTGCTTGTGATTAATTCCCAGTTCAATGCACACGAGAAACGTAAAAGAACATGTACATAGAAATATAGTTGAAATCCCATGTATTTTCGGTTTAATTTAGGGTCCAATCTAATTCTGCCTGATGGTCTATTCATGTAGTCTCGCTTTTGGACCAGAATAAAGCTTCCATCTTTTATTATCCTTGTGCTTGTGATTAATCCCAGTTCAATGCACACGAGAAACGTAAAAGAACATTAGCAATTGTAGAGATAAACCTGGTGTAGGGTTACTTACGAGCTCTGAGCATCTTTTCGAGTGTAGAAAGGGGTCCAATCTAATTCTGCCTGAAGGTTTATTCATGTAGTCTCGCTTTTGGACCAGAATAAAGCTTCCATCTTTTATTATCCTTGTGCTTGTGATTAATTACCAGTTCAATGCACACGAGAAACGTAAAAGAACATCTGCCTAGATCAGCTCAAAGACCATTGTGTTTTGTAATGAAAAAACTATGATAAATGCTAATAACTTTTTAATTTGATGATTTTAGGGATCCTCCAACTCCTACGCCATCAAGAAGAAGGATGAGCTGGAGCGTGTGGCCAAGTCCAACCGTTAAGGAGACGTTGCACCAACAAAAACAAACTCTTCTGCGTTCGTTTTTTTTTATACAAATAACGTGTGTACTCCGCGAAATGATACACTAAATTTAAAATAAACAACAAGATGAAAAATCCATTTTTTAATAGTTTTTAATTTCAAAATAAACTCAATTATCCGAAAATGAGTACAGATGGCAAAGCGGAGCTGGGTTCCTGGATTTCTAGTTGGGATCAGAAAGGGATGGGCGATTCATGCTTGACATATACTTGTCTCTTTCATTTTCGGATTTGTTTAACATTTTTCAGTTTTACAGGTTCTTAAAACATCAGCAAATTTATAAATTTAACACTAACAGCCTCTTTGTGTAGAGATCCAAAAGAAAAGATGTTCAATTTGACTTTTATAAATGAAATTCATGTTTATAAACGCAATTTGCGATGTAAATTCATTCTAAAAAACTACAAATTTCGATATAAATCGAGTGGAGCGGCGTTTTGAGTGCTGTGCCTTCATGGCGAGGTAGGTTATTGTTTAAAGAAACTCCCAACTATCTTTGTGCGCAGCTGCTAGGCTCCTGATCCAGCCAGTGGGCAAACGAATCGATGTGCAAACCATTAACAGGAGATGTTGGCCCAAAGATTTTGACACATCGGATTCCAAGGCCTCCAAGCTTGGCGTTGAGCATTGAGAAAACTGTTTTGCTGGCGCAGATAGCTGTTGCCGGAGTAAAAAAGGGAATGGGATCAGTACTTTCTGGTTTGAATTTCTTTTTCCCCGATACCTACTTGGTCACTTCTCGTTGGATATCACATAATACTTTTGCAGCGTGTACCGCGCACCATCCTCGAAGGTGCAGCAGCAGACGCTTCTCCTCCTCCCTTGTGTGTGCTGGCACAGCGTAAGCTCCACGGACTGTAGCTGCTGCTGCTCGCTACTGCATCGCCCATAAATATGGGCAGACCAAAGGTTCGGACATGACAGGATACGATACATAGCCTCCATAGGGGTTAGGAGGAGCGGGCGCAGCGACATAGTCTACAGTAGCTGGCGCAGCGACATAGTCTACAGTAGCGGGCGCAGCGACATAGTCTACAGTAGCGGGCGAACTACCTGACTGAGCGCCATACATTGGAGTGGCTAGATAAACTGGTGGAGGGGGTGGAGGTCCATAGGCAGCCGGAACAGATGGCGCAGCGACATAAACTGGATACATCTGGTTGCCTTGGTAAAGTTGCCTTTGCGCCTGCGCTTGCGCGTGAGCTCGAGCTTGAGCTTGAGCTGCTTGCTGCTGTTGCAGCTGCTGCTGGCGATGACGATAAGCAGCCGTAGCAGTGTAGTAACGAGCGCGCAGGGCAATCGGATTTTGTGCCTGCTGTTGTCCCCCACCACCCTGTCGCTGAGCAAAGCCCAGTCCGTAACCCGCACTTTGTTGGTACCTAGCATTCTGTCGTTGTCCCGCACTGTGTCGTTGTCCTGCAGTCTGTAGCTGTCCTGTCCCATGTCGCTGCCCAGTATCCTGTCTGTGCCCTACCATCAGTCGTTGTCCTACACTCAGTCGTTGTCCTAAACTTAGTCGTTGTCTCTCACCCTGTCGTTGTATTTCACCCTGTCTCAGTATTTCACGTTGTCCTGCTACCTGTCGTTGTCTTTCACCCAGTCGCTGTCCTGCTACCTGTCGTTGTCCTTCACCCAGTCGCTGTCCTATTCCCTGTCGCTGTCCTATTCCCTGTCTCTGTTCTTCACCCTGTCGTTGTCTTGTTCCCTGTCGTTGTCCTTCACCCAGTCGCTGTCCTATGCCCTGTTCCTCTCGCTGTGGCTGGATTGCACGCTGCTGCGACGGATGACCCGACGGCTGAGCCGGAACCTGATCCTCAAATATCGCACCAGAGGTGTTGGTTTGATCGCGCTGCCATCGCCTCATCGAACGATTAGAGCGCTGGGAGCGACGTCTTTGCTGTTATTATAGAATTCAATGATTACTTTTAAATGTTCGCTAATAAATCCTTGATTAATATTTACTCACCTTCAGCCTGGATGCATGAAGCTGATGAGTAGATTCCCTAGCCGTGTACACTTGCTCCTGTTGCCGCCTTTGCTCCCCAACCTTGGGATGGAACTCCTCGGCATTGGCATTCAATAAGGAGCGATGGATTGGATTTAATGAACCTGATGCGGTTCCAAGTTCGCCTGTTCCCTTCACAGTTTCCTCCTTCAGCGATGAGCCGTCGTTTACCTTGCAGATTGGATTGCTATGAAGGCCTTGACATTGGTCCTGTTGTGCAGCGAGTACAACATATTCCTCGCCGACCGCAAATCCAATAACTGGTTTTCTATCCCATGCAGATGGGTTCTCAGGCATCTGTTTTGAGGGACCTGCACTACTTGAGGCACCTTCAGGATTTTGCTCTGTTGGCTTTTCTTGAGTCGGTCCCCATTCCATTGTTTGCACAGCAAAAGCGGCTGCTGCGGATGTAGAAGCTGGTTCATTGGGACCAATCTCTGGCTGCAGCGGCATTTTTTGTACAGAAGAACGACCATGACTATTTGTCTTCTTCTCTGGGGAACTTTTAGAACTTTCCCGCGGCTGCTTCTCTGGGGATGGCCGCCATTTCTTTGACTGTACTGCAGGAGCAGCAACCGCGGATGTAGAAGTTGGCTTACGAGGACTAATCTCTGGCTTCGGCACCATTTTTTGCTGAGAACCGGCAGGACTTTTTGATTTCTTCTCTGAGGATCTAACAGAACTTGTTTGTGTTTGGTTGTGGTGCTCCTTCTGCTGCGATGGTCCCCATTCCATTGATTGCACTGCAAAAGTGGCTTCTGTGGATGTTAAAATTGCTTCATGTGGACCAATCTCTGGCTGCAGCGGCATTTCTTTTACAGAAGAACGACCTGGACTCTTCGTCTTCAAATCTGGGGAACTTTTAGGACTTTCCCGCAGTTGTTTCTCTGGGGATGCAGCCACCGAGGTTGTAGAAGCTGGTTTACGGGGACTAATCCCTGGCTGAATCGCATTTTTTTGCTTAGAAGAACCAGGACTTTTCGACTTCTCGGAGGAACTTTCAGGACTTTTCTGTGTTTGGTGCTCTTTCTGCTTGGATGGGCCCCATTCCATCGATTGCACTACTGGAGGAGCTACCGCGGATGTAGAAGCTGGTTCACGAGGACTAATCTCTAGCTGCATTGGATTTTTTTGCTTTGAGGAACAGCCAGGACTTTTTGGCTTCTCTGAGGAACTTTCGGGACTTTTCTGTGTTGGCGTCTGGTGCTCTCTCTGCTTGGATGGTCCCCATTCCATCGATTGCACTACTGGAGCAGCTACCTCGGGTGTAGAAGCTGCATGAGGTGCATGAGGATTAATCTCTGGTTGCATTGGATTTTTTTCCTTAGAAGAACAGCCGGGACTTTCCGACATATTTTCTAGGGAACTGTTAGGACTCTTCTCCTGGGACGGTTCCCTTTCCTGCGCTGGCACTGCAACAGCAGCTACAACGGCTGTGGAGACTGGTTCCTGAAGAGTTAATTCTGGATGCACTGTAATTTTTTGCTCAGAAGCACAGCCAGGACTTTTCGGCCGCTGGGAAGTCGCTCTCTTCAAGATAGTTATCCTTGGTGGAGAGCCAGAAGGCGGTTTGGCGCCCTGACAGTTGACAAGAGTCAAATTGACGTCACTTAGACTGCTGGCCACAGTTTGATGTTTGACGGCTGCTCCTTCGGGAATCAGCGCTTCCGGCAAAAAGTTTCCCAAAACGTGGCAACAGCGCCGAGCTTTAGATGAATCAGGAGCTCTCGCGGCGGTGTTTGCTTCCGTAATGGCCAGAGGTTTTACCTTTTTCACCTGCTTGCCCAAATCCGGGAATGCCTTGTGATCAGCCATAAAAGAGTCCTGAGGATCGTTTTCGCAAGACGACTGCCAAGCATTAACAGGCGTCGGCGGTGCTGGTGGCAATAGAGGAGGCGGAGGAGGTACCTGAAGAGGCAGAAGAGATGAGCGACTGGGGAGAGGAGAGTGCCTGTGATGTGAGCGTTACCTTCTCCGGAGTATTGGGTGTCACAACAGGGCTTACAGTGACGAAAGTAGAAGAGCGGTTCGTCGAAGGTATAGTGCTGAGGAAGAGGTTGAGATTGATCATTTATTTATGTGCCCATAAAGTAAATTTATATAATAATTATTATTAAAATCGAAGAGGAGTGAAAGCGTTTTGTTTGAGGGAAATATATCAAATATATTCAGAGTATTCTAGTAATTATTATTAATTAGCAGCTTACCCAATGGAGCTTTGGTTGGTGTTTTGAGAATCAGGCTGTGGAGCTGGAACCTGGACTGTGGGCTCATCGTCGCTGCGCAGGAACTCACTCAGATGGACCGCACGGCGCCGGTTGGTGCGGCGGCGGGCCTGGCTGCCTAGATGCTTCTTAGATGACATGCTTCCAGCTGATAGGTGCTGGAGGAGGCGTCAAAATACCCTGTGATGAGATAAGTGGAGCCCAACTTCAACTCGCAGTCGTGGCTGTGCGCTTGAGAAGACAAATACAAATGCAAATGAGAGCCTAATTATAAATAGTAATAGATCAGGGTCAAACCTCGCAATCGGATCAGCTTGGAACGATGAAGGCAACCAATGGCACGCGGTGTCTGGACGGCGGAACAGGGCAGGATGGCCAGGAGGCGAAAGGTTTCCGTAACTCTTAACTTCTGGTATTCACTCATGGGCCGGGAACAGCCCGAACACAAAGGAGCTGCGAATGAATACACAAATATAAATAAATGTATCAAACAAAGTGTGACTGTCAATTTGAGTTGGTTATTTTGAAGGATGTGTGAGTGCTACATGGATTACAGAAACGATTACAGGTGTTACAGCACAAATAATATGAAACCAATGAATTCTCATGCTCCGACCATTACCATTTTTAGTTTCCACAAAGTGTTAGCCGTGAATAATGAGGAAATAATAACAAAAAACAAATAAGTAATCAAGGATAAATGTTCCATGAATGGGGGAAGGTGCTTGGGCGGAAGTTGTGGGTGTTTACTGGGATTGTACATAGAGAAGACATACCATCCGTGGATCTAGTCTGTATGGCATTGCGCATACAGCCGCTACTGCAGTACCAAATCGATTGCAGACTATAAGGAAATAATCTTAATTGAGGTTGCCGTCGAAAACTGGTCAGGGATTTACTCTCCGACGCTTTACTCTTTTCTAAGCCATGAACTTAATACAACGGCAAATGCCAAGTATTTTACTGATTTTAACAAAAAAGAAGATCGATTTAAGCGAATTTAAGAGAGATCTTTTTGTTTGAAGAAAGAGTCAAGTCCTCGGGAGATATGAACCCTTTGCAGTCATCCGCTTCAGCTTACACCAGCGTTTCCTGTGGCGTATACGCCGCCAGGACACCCTGCACCTGGCTCAATCCCAGGCGCAGGGACTGATCCCGCGGCTCGAACTGCAGGCACGGCGTATAGGGCAGTCCCACCAGCCGCCACTGGGCATGCAGCTGGCCAATGTCGATGGCCTTCAGGCCGGCAGTCTTTAGGCGATCCCTGACCAGTCCGTAGACGGTGTACCTGACCGCCTCGCCAAATTGCAGCGGTTCCTCCAGAACGAGCAGGTGTGCATAGTCCTGCACGGGTGCCAGGAGATCCACCGGGCCACAAACCTTTCGGCGGAGCGTTCCACCATCTTGAGCAGGTGCGTCTGGCGGCAGAACTGTTCCACCAGCTTTTGCTCGTGGAACCTGTATGTGTATACGTATTTGTTTGTGTGTAAAAGTGTTCTTTGGCACACTCCATGATTTTTTTCTGCCTTTTATTAGCTATTTGGATTTTGTACACTTACTGGCTTATTGTCTGCGATTCTACTGGTACTGCTAATTCCTCAAAGTTTGTGTTACCATTGAACATCTTCTTAACGCTTTCCGACGCTGAACTTTGTAAAAAAAACCTAAATAATTTTAACTTTAAATTGTGAGCGGGGCTAAAGATGGCCGAAAAAGAGAATGAGAAAGGCCAAGGCAACGAAATTATCGACTTTGACTTATCGAAATTGTGACTTCTATGATGGCGTTGCCAACAGGGTCGCGCATGCGTCCTTAATGTATATTGGAATTTCTAAATATATATAATATAATATAATATAATATAATATAATATTTAAAATATATAATATAACGCGAATAGCTGTTGTAGGAAACATAACAATTATTAATATTAAATTGTGCCAACGAAAACGCAAATATGCAATATGGATGTGTCCCAAAAGTAGCAGCTAATGTTAGTTAGTATTATTTTCGAATTAATCGTACTCGATGGACAAGTGTACATAAAGCCCATACATATATAAAACACAGTTAACAAAATATAATATTAAACAATTTTGTTGAGAACGTCGACTTTAAAATATGTGTTCATAAAATATTATTATTATAATTTTCCTAAAATCGAAATTCCAAAATAATGCTAAATGGTCATGTCCCAAGCATGATACAATTACGAAGGTATTCTGATTGTATCATGGTCCCAAGTAACATGCAAACTGGTTTCAAAACTAGCCAAATAATTATTTTTTTTCTAAAAACTTTCTGATCTTTCCTATGACAGCTATATGATAAATTCGTCTGATTTTTATAAAATTAATAACAAGAATATATATACTTTAAAGGGCCGGAAATGACTCACTGAATTGCAACCTTCTAACTAAATTTATAATCTCAGCCAGAATAACGACCAAAAAGGCAACTAACTTTAAAACAGTTTTTATTAAAGCGCCACATGTCCGAAAGCGCCATCTAGCGGTCACAGCTGAACTACAGCTTGTTGGTGTGAGGGTAGAGAGGAAACGAGAGGGAAAGAGTGCACAACGAGCACATCGATCGCGCTCTCTCACTCTCTCTTTCCCCTCGCCCACAAGCTATAGTTCAAACGACGGCCGCTTGGTGGCTTTTTCGGTCTGACAACCCTTTCAAACTATCTTTTAAAATACGTTTTAACAAAGGAAGAAGTCATATTCGACCCCATAAACCCTATATATTTTTGATCAGCATAAACAGATAAATCGATCTAGCCATGTTCCAAAATTTTAAATGGCAAATTGCAAAAATGTATTATCATATCTTGGCCAAAAATACACGAATTTAAATTCGGAAAGCATTGCCGTATTTGTTTTTATTTCCTTAGCCATGTTCTGGACAAACAAAATTTTTTGGAATTTTTTCAACATTTTGAAATATAAAAAAATAAGTAAATATTTTCAATTTGGCTTTCAAAACATACTTTTTCTAATATATGTTCATCAAATTTCATATTTTTGAATTTCAGTTTTAATTTTATTAAAATCGGGTGACTATATCCTATAGCTGTCATAGAAAAAAACATCAACATTATAAAAGAAACCCACAACCTGTTTTTTTTCAATACTTTTTAGTGATGAAACAAAACTATTCATTTAATAATAATCGACAAACCAATGTTCCAGCAGGGATCTAATCCTTAAAAAATTATTATTACTTATTACTTATTATTTTTCAATCAAATTATATTATATATATTTATAAATATTTATTATATATATTTTACGACGGACGCATGCGCAACCCAATTGGCAACGCCACCCTAGAAGTAAAAAATATCGTCCTGTCGATAAAGTCATACTTCCTGGCGGCCATCCCTACGAACACAATTTAAAACAAAACATTTTTTAGCTTTTTAAAATAATTTTCAGTTTTTGTGAGCAGTCTGATTAAGGATTTGCCTTCCCTTCACGTTTGGTGCTTAAGAAGATGTTTAATGGTAGCACCAACATCGAGGAATTAACAGTACCAGCAGAATCACCAACTAACCAGTAAGTATGCAAAATCCAAAAAAAAAAACAAAAAACAAGGCAGAAAAAAACTAAACTATTCATACAAACACATACACATACAGATTCCACGATCAGAAGCTGGTGGAACAGTTCTGCCGCCAGACGCAGCTCCTCAAGTTGGTGGAAGGCTCCGCCGAAAGGTTTGTGGAGCATTACCGCCGTACCCGTCGCCCGGAGGATCTCCTGGCCCCCGTACAGGTGCGGCTCGACTTTGACTACGCACTCTTGCTGGAGCAGTCGCCGCGGCTGCTGCAGCTCGTTCTGGAGGAACCGCTGCAATTTGGCGAGGCGGTCAGGTACACCGTCTACGGACTGGTCAGGGATCGCCTAAAGACTGCCGGCCTGAAGGCCATCGACATTGGCCAGCTGCATGCCCAGTGGCGGCTGGTGGGACTGCCCTATACGCCGTGCCTGCAGTTCGAGCCGCGGGATCAGTCCCTGCGCCTGGGATTGAGCCAGGTGCAGGGTGTCCTGGCGGCGTATACGCCACAGGAAACGCTGGTGTAAGCTGAAGCGGATGACTGCAAAGGGTTCATATCTCCCGAGGACTTGGCTCTTTCTTCAAACAAAAAGATCTCTCTTAAATTCGCTTAAATCGATCTTCTTTTTGTTAAAATTAGTAAAATATTTGACATTTGCCTTGCGATTTGTATTAAGTTCGTGGCTTAAAGAAGAGTAAAGCTTCGGAGAGTAAATCCCTGACCAGTTTTCGACGGCAACCTCAATTAAGATTATTTCCTTATAGTCTGCAATCGATTTGGTACTGCAGTAGCGGCTGTATGCGCAATGCCATACAGACTAGATCCACGGATGGTATGTCTTCTCTATGTACAATCCCAGTAAACACCCACAACTTCCGCCCAAGCACCTTCCCCCATTCATGTAACATTTATCCTTGATTACTTATTTGTTTTTTGTTATTATTTCCTCATTATTCACGGCTAACACTTTGTGGAAACTAAAAATGGTAATGGTCGGAGCATGAGAATTCATTGGTTTCATATTATTTGTGCTGTAACACCTGTAATCGTTTCTGTAATCCATGTAGCACTCACACATCCTTCAAAATAACCAACTCAAATTGACAGTCACACTTTGTTTGATACATTTATTTATATTTGTGTATTCATTCGCAGCTCCTTTGTGTTCGGGCTGTTCCCGGCCCATGAGTGAATACCAGAAGTTAAGAGTTACGGAAACCTTTCGCCTCCTGGCCATCCTGCCCTGTTCCGCCGTCCAGACACCGCGTGCCATTGGTTGCCTTCATCGTCCCAAGCTGATCCGATTGCGAGGTTTGACCCTGATCTATTATTATTTGTAATTAGGCTCTCATTTGCATTTGTATTTGTCTTCTCAAGCGCACAGCCACGACTGCGAGTTGAAGTTGGGCTCCACTTATCTCATCACAGGGTATTTTGACGCCTCCTCCAGCACCTATCAGCTGGAAGCATGTCATCTAAGAAGCATCTAGGCAGCCAGGCCCGCCGCCGCACCAACCGGCGCCGTGCGGTCCATCTGAGTGAGTTTCTGCGCAGCGACGATGAGCCCACAGTCCAGGTTCCAGCTCCACAGCCTGATTCTCAAATCACCAACCAAAGCTCCATTGGGTAAGCTGCTAATTAATAATAATTACTAGAATACTCTGAATATATTTGATATATTTCCCTCAAACATAACGCTTTCACTCCTCTTCGATTTTAATTATAATTATTATATAAATTTACTTTGTGGGCACATAAATAAATGATCAATCTCAACCTCTTCCTCAGCACTATACCTTCGACGAACCGCTCTTCTACTTTCGTCACTGTAAGCCCTGTTGTGACACCCAATACTCCGGAGAAGGTAACGCTCACATCACAGGCACTCTCCTCTCCCCAGTCGCTCATCTCTTCTGCCTCTTCAGGTACCTCCTCCGCCTCCTCTATTGCCACCAGCACCGCCGACGCCTGTTAATGCTTGGCAGTCGTCTTGCGAAAACGATCCTCCTCAGGACTCTTTTATGGCTGATCACAAGGCATTCCCGGATTTGGGCAAGCAGGTGAAAAAGGTAAAACCTCTGGCCATTCAGGAAGCTAACAACACCACTCTAGATTCAACTAAGGCTCGACGATGTTGCCCAGCTCTGGGCAATTTCTTGCCAAAAGAGGCTGGCGGCAAAGATCAAGCGGTGGCCAGCTGGCTGAGTGACGTCCACTCGGCTTTTAACAACTCTCAGGGCACCAAGTCGCCTTCCGTGTCGCTTTCAGTGACATCCCAGCAGCCGAGTCCTGGCTGTCTTACGCAAAAAATTGCGATGCATCCAGAGACTATTTCTCAGAAACCTGCTTGTACAGGGACTTCAGCTGTTGATGCAGTGCTAGCGCTGGAAAGGGGACCATCCGAGCAAAGGACGCGAGACCAACATCAGAGCCCCAGTGGAAATCGAAGTTTCTGGGAGGAAAGTGACGACTCGGCCCTGGAGGAGCAAACTGTGCAGCGGACAGGCGAACTGGAGACCGGCGGGGGCTCCTTATTGAACGCCAAGGCCGAGGAGTTCTTTCCTGGGGTTAGGGAGCAAGAGGAACTAAATCCAGCTGGAGAATCTACTCAACAGCAGCTTCCTATAACCAGACTAAAGGTGAGTAATATTAATCAAGGATTTCTTAGCGAAAATTAATGCAATCATTGAATTCCAATAACAGCAAAGACTTCGCTTCCAGCGATCCATTCGTACGTTGAAGCGCCGGCAGTTTGGGCATGACAATGGTCTGGTATTTGAGGACCAGCGTCCGGCTCAAAGTCAGCTGTCCCAGCTGCATGGAATGCCAGCAAAGGGTCGGGATGCTGGGCAGATTGCCTCACCCGGTTGCTACCACAGCGCTCCGGCGGCTCAACGACGCCAGCAGCAAGAAGTGACTCAAATACACCAACACCAAGGCAACCAGGAGTATCCATCTGATGTTGATGCGCCAGCTACTCCAGCTACTTCAGCAGAAGTTGCGCCCACGTCCCAGCAAAATAATGATGATGCCAGCCAGTCCATTTTTCGGATGTCCTGCGTCCCATTAACTGGGATGGGAACGAGGGGCCCGTCCGCAACGGATATTTCTGCCAACCCGCTGCCCTCCAGTATTTCCGGCGCGAGTCAGCTTACCCATACGCTCAGTTCGTTGGTCCCGGTGATGGAGAATTATACAAATTGCAGCCGGGAACCGTCTATTATCAGCCCGGATTTGTTGTACAACCGGCCGTTATTGAATATGGACCGGGAGGAGACGCAGGGCGAGGAGGAGGAGGATGAGGACGAGCCAACATCTCTGCACCAACAATGGGGACGGCAATCGAACTCAAACACTGAAATAGAAACAGAGCGAGAGCAGCCCCGACAGCAACACAGAGGCCCCATCGATATAGACGCCGACGCAGGCGTCGTTCCATCAGCTTGCAAGCTAATATTCCGGTCACCATCCTCGCACGAAGATGAAGGATACCCACAGCCCGACCTAAACTTTGTGCCAGCGAACATTAAGCAGCTGCACAAAACTGTAACGCAGCGGTATTCGGAGTACGCCTTCGTCTACGCCCTGTGTGCGCAGCTGGGTCAGGACTGTGTGCCGATGGACTGCTACGTCTACCTCAAGATGGTCCTCTTGGCCAGCATTGTGTCCATAGAACCGGATGAGCTGCGGCCACCCATATCGCTGTGCATCATTTCGACGGACAGCCTGATGGCCGATCGCTTGATGAACTGCATCGGCCAGTTGGCTCCGCGTTTTCTGGGTCCCCACGAGTACGGGCTGCAGCCAGCGATTTCTGGTGGTCAGCTGTCCTCATCGCGTTACACTTGGATCGTGGCTAGTCCCCTGCTGCTGGCCCAGCAGGGTGTTTACTATGCCGGCGACTGGACGCGCCTGTCCAAGGAGCACGGTGAGCAGATCGAAAAGTGCATTGAGAATGGTACGGTGCCTGTTCCCCAGCTGCAGAGCGATCAAGCTCTGGAGGCGGCTGTATGGACTCACTGGCAGCCGGAGAATTCCAGCAATCAGACCTTGGCCTTTGCCAAATTATGCCCGTAAGACCCGTAAAGATAATGCATATTGATCATTTCAGACTATGTATATATTTTTCCTGGTTTTCCACAGCATCTTTGGTATGCTCATTTATATGGGCGATGGCGCAGGGAGCAGCAGCGACAGCCTGTGGAGCTTTCTGCTGCGGCAGCACACAAAGAAGACGGAATCGGAGGATAAGGAGCCGGATGGCTTGAATATACCGGAGGAGGATATGCGCATGCTGCTGCATTTGTTGCACCAGCGCCAGATTACATTCCAGGATGGTGCCCAGCATATGCTGCAGAAGTACTATGTGATATCTAGGAAGGAGCGACCCAGTAAGTATCTGGATAAGGAACCAAACCCGAAAATACTTATCCAAATATTGTTTTTCCTTTGGGAACAGCTGTCTTCACCAGTAAAACGTACATTGTGCTGAAGCAATTTGCCGAATCCTTCGCCAAGCTAGCCCTGCGACTGGAGGTTCTGGAATCTGATGTGTGCGTGGCCATCTTCCACTGCGAGCACTTTGTCCAGCAAATTTTTGGGTCAACATCGCCGCCGCCGCCAGCTGTGAAAAGTTTTGGTATCATTTCGCACATCGATCCGTACATGAACGAGTTCGCCCGCTGGCTGGTAAAGTATTTGGATCGTTACGAGGACAAGGAGCTGGGCATGCACAAGGCCAAGCGTCGGCGCACAGATAGTTGGGAGTTTCTTTAGACAATAACCTACTTCGCTACACTGAATATATTTAGTTTTTTTTTTTCCTTTACACTTAATTTACAGCGCAAATTGTGTTTGTAAACATTTCATATATACATATATTTCCTTTTTTCTCTCATACTTTTTGTATAACAAAAAAAAAAACACCAGAGACTTTTAAAGTCAAAACAGAACGATTTTTCGGTTCTTTCTCTAACCTATGATTCCAACTGGGTTCGTATATAGCCTGGCAATCGCGAATACTAAGAACTTTCGAGGGAAAACAAAACATAAATCAGTCAATTGAATAAGTTTACATAAATCAGTAGGGAAAACAATGTTTGGTTAAAAACCTTGTCGAAATATGAATACAAAATATAATTAAGAATACTTAAAATTTCGAAAATTAATTATCTATAAGAAGAAATAACAAAAGAAAACAGATGCCACAGAAAAACAGTGATATTTGACACATTTGTTAACGTTATTTAACCTTTTACCTTTAGCATTTCAGTTAATTTATAACAACGCGCAATCCATTTTCAAATAAAGAATCAAAACATTTGATTAATTTGATACAAAAAAAAAAAAACAATTCTTTTTATTAACATACATATTTATAGTTGTGTGCTTCTCCATCTCTTTTGATTATCCTTTCGTTCCATATTCACTTTTAGTCTTGGGCTTAGTAACTCTATATTCTCCGATACAAAATGTATATATTGTGTATATATATAGGGTTATACAAAATATAATAATAGTCGCGGTTTAACTTGTAGTATGTAAAAGTTAATAGTTAAGTTCACAATAAAACAAGAGTCATTTTGGTTTTGTTTCATTTTTGAATCGTTAAACAAACTGATATATATGTATATAATAAGTAGTTATAGTCTAAGTTTTATAACATATTATGTTATATAGGTATTATGTATATGCGATCATAAGATGATAGCAGTGCCCCGAAAATTCATTTGTTTTTTTATATGGAAAGCTTTCATTTCCCTTTTTCTTACGCTTTACAGGGAGATTATCGAAAATAAACACAATTCACGTGGCGAGGCAATACATTTTTTGAGCAAACATTCACTTTTTAACTATAAATACTGGGAGATATAGCAACGCTTTGAATTTCAGGGCACATTTGCTATTATATATCATCTATATGATTAGGCTTTGAATTAATGGCGGTGTTAGTAGCGTGGGGTTGTCCATGATATACATTTGATACATTATTTAAATGTAGATATATAGATATAGAAAAATAGTCCATAACTAGGAATATGACAAAAGTAAAAGCATTAGATAGCTAAGTGTACATATACAATATCTCTATCTCTCCCTATATATATATAAAAATACATTCATTACTTTTTGGTCCAGTACTAAAATCTCGGATTTACATACATAGTTGAGCCAAAACGAAAAGGTAACCACAGGACACACAGGACGTGTGTTGAGCAATCGCTTGTGGCGTTTGGTTCTTACTTGGCTATGGTTACAGTTTATGCTTTGTTTCTTTGTCTCACTTAGTTCAACTTATTATATTAAGAATGCTGCATCTGTGTGTGGGGTTTGTTTAGTTTTTCTTTTTTTTTTGTTTTTGGCTCTTTAATAGTCCAGATTTCCCTGGGCTCCGGTTATAATGGCATCGATCCAAATTCGCGCCGCCGAATCGGAGGCAGCCTGCAAATTGTAGCTTCGCTTCTTCGTCTTGACAATAAACGTGCAATGCGGTCGGCCGCTCTTCGAGGCATTCAGGTGATCCAGATAGACCTCGTCAATGGACTATAGGGAAATCGGACAATATATATATATTTCACATATATTAAAGTGGTTTATAGCATCTGAACTTACTGCAAAATAGGCTCCGCCCCTGGTTTTTCGCTCCGACTTGTCGGAAAAGTAAATCAATGCGCCCCTCTGACGATCCAGGACAAACCAGCGCCTCGACCACGCATGGAACGTGGCTCCCAGCTTGTGCAGATATCTGTCAGAATATAAAATACGTATATATGTATAAACATTTAATATCTGCTTGTTTGTAAACAATCAGCATCTCGGCGAACACTCACCCCCGACAGCTTTGGGCATCGACAAAGACGTGCGGGCAGAGATCGATCTGGTGACCAGCCGTCTCGATGTGATGCCGCAGATTCAGATCTGGCGAGAAGATGGGCAGGTAACGGGTCAGCGGGCGCTGATGCTTTGGCAGGACACGCTTCCGTTCGCTGGCTGTGCTACCGCCACTGCCGCTATTCCCGCTGCCACTGCCCGCCGACGCGGTGTCCTGTGAGTTGCTGCTGGCCCGCTTATTATCCGTTCCAGCCTGAGCGGAGGAAGTCGTCGAGTCCATTATGCCATTGGCAAACTTGGGAGCCTCCAATGCGGCCTCGCAGTTGTTGGCCTCGGACAAGGGGCGGGGACTGCGGGCCACCAATTGCCCGCCACCAGTGCCACCACTGCCTAGGCCCAGGGCGATGGCGTGGTGTTCCAGTTCCGGCTGCGAGTGGCGTTGCTGCAAATAAAAATAAAAACGAATCGGAGTTAGTTGGGGATTTTGGAAGATATTTGTTTTCAATTATATTTTAGTAGATTTATATCTAAAACAATTAATAAATTCAAAAACTATATTTTACAATCAACAATTATTTTGTGTACCAAGGACCAAGGATATTCAGCATTTCACAGTTAGGTCAGGTTTATAATCTTGCTTATTTGTTATATATTTATTTTAATTATTAAAACTATTCTAAGTTTTAAAGGATGTCTTTCAAAAGGATGGAATTTATGTTTTCCCGATAATATGCAGCATTTAAACTGCTTTATTTGAATTATTTTTAACTGACATTTAAAATTCCCTGACTTTTTTTGAATAAGTATTTAAGCAGATGCTTAAAATCAAAATCAGATGCTTAAGCATTTCAACGTCGCCATTTTGCTTATTTTAAATAGTTACAAAATTAAAAAAAGCACTTAAACTACTTCTTATTTGATAAACAATCCAGAATATATATTGGAATTACAATAATCCTTTTTGATCCCTGCTTTGTCACTCACTAAATAATACAACTCCATGCGCTGCCGTGCATTGGCATCCGTGCGGCGATGCTGCACGTAAGTCATCCACACAGACATTATGGGGATTACGGCTTAAATCGAGATTGGTGGTAATTGTTAGAAAAACGAAGACGAAGGCGAAGGCGAATGAACACTCTTGACAATCACTTGCGTTTCCAGTGGAAATTGCCAGCTAACTAAGAGCTGGCTGGGGCCAGCGCGATTTTCCAATTTTCCGACTGCTCTCTCTCTCTGCCCCCCCTCCAGATGATTATGATGCCGATGCTGATGATGATGTTGCTGGTGCTGGCTTCTACTCGAATGAGGCGCACATGAACATTGTCCAGAAGATATAGATGCTGCTGCTGCCTCGAGGATAGAGGAGGAATCTCGAAAACGGAACGAGATCGAGATTGAGGTAATTAAATATACCCGTAATGGACCGCGGATATTTCGTGGCGAATGGAACACGGCGTCGAAGGAGGAAAGATAACGATGGCCAATGGCCATCTATTGGCCAGTTTGGGGCAAAAACGTGTAAACAAATATGCGAAAAAAGTAATCAAGGAGGGAAAACAACACGTAAACACAACACAATACAACGCAACACACAACGGAGCGCACACGTAACGCGTAACTAAGGCAACAAAATAAAACAAAGACCGCCAAAGATCGCCAGCAAATATTAAAGCTTATTAATAAGTGTGTATAGTCCATATAGAATCGGCAATTGAGAGCGCTATCCCAACTTGCCAAAAGGAGGGCGGGGGCAGGCGCTTCTCTCTTCTTTAAAATAAACATTGGTCTTAAAAATAAAACAGCAAACGGACAGCAAAATGCCGAGGCGGCCAACAACTCGTGACTAACGAGCCGGCGATAGATTCTTGATCGTCATCCGAAATGCTCAATCAATGGGCGAAAAACACTTGGGCAAAAGCAGCCCAAAAACAAATCATGGTGGAAATCCCCATAATTCATTGACCACAAGAAGAAAATCATCATTTAAACCAAAAAGAAAAGGCGGGGAAAAGAAATGGCTAAAGGGAAAACCCTATTGTTATTCTTAGTGATCTCTAATCTCTAATATATCTTAAGATTAATATTATTTTAGATTGAGTACAGAATATTCAGCTGTCTAAGGACATTATTCAGAAAGGAAAGAATTTAAAATCAGTGTCAGTCGAAACAATATAGTAGATAGATTATATTCTGATTATAAACTGCCTTTTCGAACTTTTAACTATCAAAATAAATCAATAATGTGCTTCCAAGCTCTGCATTGGCAAAAAAATAAATAACTTATAGATATCCAAACTTATTTGGATTTGGATTTGTTTAAAAAATATATAAAAATATAAAAAATTTGCAAGATAATAAATAAGTTTCTAAGTTTCTCTGGAAAAACATTTTATTTTTTCTAAAATATATTTCTAATATATAAATTTATATATATTTATTTATTTGCTCTAATAGCATACGCAACTAGGGCTATTTTTTAGAGTGTACGCACACTCTCTAAGATCTATTATCTCATTTGTTTATAAACTCTCCTCTCCTCTCTCTTATTCTTTTATAACAATTTATTAAAGCTCTCTTCTTGCCACTTAAATAGCCTTTTATGAGTGCCATTTGGCATAGCTAGGTGTGATCTTGATTATGTCCAAAGTGTAGACCATATTAACTTGTCTAAATCAGTGCATTTAGGTAATATAAGGGTGCTTCAATATGAAACCAATTTATAAAATCAAAAAAATTAAATTCAAATCAAGTTCCCATCAAAAAATTCCCTTCGTGGATCCCCCTATTTGTGCGTATTTCCTTATCTATATAGACTGGGGAGGTGTACAATTAAATAGCATTAACACAACAGTGCAACCATATCGCACTTCTTATCATCGCCGCCGCTGATTCGGTAAATAATACTGCACTTTTCCTTGTAAAAATAATAAACTTTTTCTAAAAATAATTTCAGCATTAATCATTACTCTGCGAAATTGCGAATCTATCGACAGAATTCTATATTTGTTTACATGTCCCGCGAAAAGGAAATGGCTTATCAAATGTGTGGTTTTTGGATTTACGTTCGGAAAAAATTCCCGGAAGCCTGGGCAGGTGGCGGGGGAGGAGTGGAAGAAAACAACAAATTACAGAAAAATAAACAATTAACAAAAAACAAAGACTTTGCTTAGCTTTGCTTTCATTTGTTTGTTTGTTTTTTTGGCCTAGGTCATCAATTTGGTTTCGGGGTCAAAATTTCCCCACTGTGTATGTGTTTCCCATTAGATTTTCTCACCTGTTGCGGTGTCGTTGATAATGTTGCTGCTGCTGTTGTTGTTGTTGGACTGCTGCCGGTTGACTTTCTGTTTTCCTTGTCACCATTTGCCTTTTGTACCTTCTGCTGCTGCTGCTGGTGGTCAGGTGTATCATCATCCGCTTTGCTGCTGAGCTTTTGCATCTCTGCGGCCTTCTCAAATAAATGAGCATCTTTGCCGCCGCTGCAAAAAAAAAAAAAACAAAATAAAAAATATAAATTAAAACACACATAAAAATGGGGAATAGATAATGGTTTAGGTATATGTCATATAACATTTTGTATAAAAATATATTTATTAAATGTTTCTCTTGTTGGTCTTTCTTTATTTTTCAATTCACTTTCACACCAAGGCTTTGCTCTAAAAGATGCTTTAATCACCAGCCGACTAGATCTGGCCTTTCCCGAAAGGGTATACCAAACTTCTGTGGCTTTTTATGTCTCTGGATAACACTATTTTTTATCAGCATACCAGCAGGGAATCATCGCATTGATACGATACATTTTTTTTTTTTAATTTTATTTCTGAGAGTGACTCATTTCCAGGGCGGTGTTCGAGTTTTAACAAGTGTTTTTCATTGAAAATGAATTACTTAAAAAACTGAAAATCAATAACTATAAACTAAAGACTGTTGACGGAAGAGATTGAAAAGACCGGAGAGGACCGTAGAAAACCGAAAACTGACTAAGCGGGCGACCGGAATGTGACTGTGGATGCACACAAGCCAAGGCACGGATCACACAGACGACGACGACGACTGTTGGCAAACAACACACAACGCAGACGCACACACACCCAGAGACTGCCCAGAAACACAATCAGCTGATAAGTTTATCAGCAGAGCTACACTGAAAGAAATATGAAGGTCAAACACCTGGAAACTTTCATTAAATTATATCTAAAATATAAGAAAATCATATTTTTATTAAATAGAAATTTTTCCACCTACTGTATGCCATATAGTTTTTCCAACTCGTTCAGATATATATGATAAAACTAAATACTTTGTAAAAATAATTCTATTTTAATAGAATTAATAACTTTATACAAAACAAATTGATGAATAAAATAAAGCTAACAATCAATCGGTTTTTTCCCAAAAACTCTTTTAAACCTTTCTCCTAAATAGTTTCTGTGTAAAAATAAAAAAACGATCAAATAGTGTGCACTTTAAATAAAACTCCGATCGCTGAAAGTTTATTATTTGTCATAGCTTTTGTTTGGTTTTCAGTTTTCAATTCAAATATCAAAGACCGGTTCTCCAGCGGTGGGAGGGAGTGTGTGTCGTCGTCGAGTGGACACACATTGTTTAGTTATTAGCAACCAAAAATTGATTAATTATAGAGAAGGCGCGAGTTCAATGAGCAAGCCAAATGGCATCTCTACTTTACACTAGTCAACCAAGGCGAATAAATAATTTTAAAAATTAATTTAAAGTCTAAAAAGGTTAAGCGAGGTAGTAAAATGGCTACTGATGAAGTTTCTTTGCTGGAAAGTGTAGCTTATGCTAATGATCTTTAGCTTATTTAACATTTATTTTAAATAAATTCCTCCATATTAAATATTTTATCAAACTAATTCGATTAAATCCGAATCAATCAAAAGATATTTCACGCTAGACTTAATTTAAACAAAATAATAAATATAAATCAAAAGCCATCAACTTTCAGACAAAAGTACAAGATAAGATAATCAATAATTTATATAGTTAGATAATTAATAAACATATGCCAATAGACTGAACAATGATGAGTGCAAATTATTCATTAAGTTGAGCCCTCAAAAATACACAAATAAGCTTTAATTGATCGAATTAGATATTGAAAGGATTAAATATTCAATTCGTTACAAGATAAACCCTTGAAAAGTAATTGATTTATACAAAATATAAATATAATTTGGGGTTTCAAAGGTTTTATGCCCTGCAGTTCAGTGCAGAATGCATTATCTTGATGGCTGCCGGCTGTTCAACTAATTAACTCGAAGCACAAGCGGAAGCTGGGCGTGAATGGGGGTCAGGTTGTCAGGTCAACTTACTTGGCATCCAGCTGCTGCTGCTGCTGCTGCTGCTTCTCCATGGAAAGCTGAGTGGAGAGCAAATACTGGGTACGGGCCTCGTCATGGCTTTTCTTCTTTAGGTCGTACATCTTCTGACGCTCATGCTCAATGACCTGATGTCCTATGAGGTGAAATAAATATATAATTAATTTAAATATACAAATATATATTATATTCATATAGGTCTTTACCCTGTTGTGCCAGCAATAGTTTACGATTCCTCTCAATCTCCTTGATGCTATCAAAGATCTTGGTGCTGGCACCCTGACTGGTGGAGATGGGTGCATCATTCGCCACCTTGCAGCTGCGATCGATGTCATCCTGCGAGGGGACACGACGCTCCAGAGGATTCACCTCGAATCGATCGCTTTGCAGCGATAGATTGAAGCTAATCTGCTCACAGCTGCCACCGATATTCTCGAAAAGCTGCAGAGGCACACGCTTGGGTGTGCTTGTTATACCAGTGGTGGTGGTGGCGGCCTCGATCTTGTGGTTATAAAACATATTTTCGTTGACACTTTTGGACATCAGATCCTCCTGATTGCGCAGTTTCGGACATAGGAGCTCAGCGGATCCAAATAGAGACTGCGACATGACACCGCCATTGATCAAATTATTACTGCCGCTGCTGGTTTCAGGCGTTGGCGGAGGTGTTGGATCCGGATCCTGCTCATGTTCAGGCTCCTCTTCGTCCTCCTCCTCTTCGCCCGATCCAATTTGTATGCGCAGAGCGGCCAGCTCAGCTTCGAGGGTGAGACGCTGCTCGTGACGCTTGAACTCCTCATGACTGGCATGGTGCTCGGACTCTTCTTCGAAATACTGAAACTCCAGATCCTCAAAAGTCTTCCTATCGCTCTCCAAGGACTCGCACACCAGCTGCAGTTCCTCCTTCAGGCAGGCATTATTCGGTTTTTGCTTCAACATTGCTCGCAATCTGTGAAACAAGAGGATGGTTGATTATTATATATATTCAATATATGAAGATATAGGTTATATATTGGTTACTTCTTTAGCTGATCCTGCTTCATCTCGATGGACTGCTTCAGCTTGGCCTGCTGATTCTCCTCCATGACCCGTGTGGCATTCCTTTGGGCCTCCAAACGGCGAAAACGATGCTGCAGGGCCTGCAGCTGCAATCGAGGTGATGCAGTGGCGGCCAGCGGCTGTTCATCCATTTCCAGCTAGAAGAAAGGAGTGTGTTACCATCGAGGCTCCAAAGATCTTAAATAGACCACTCACCTCGAGATTATCCACTCCCACCGATGGCGGCAGCTCGGCCAGTTCCCGCTTGAGCTGCTTGCGCCGCTGGATAAGCTCTCGCCGCTGGCGTTGCTCCAAATGAATACTCCTGGGCGCCGGCGCTGGCTTCCGGCTGGGTTTCGGTGACTGCGTCTGCGACGACTCCACAGCCTGGAGGTTCAATGTGAGATTGTTGATGTTCTTGTTACTTCGGGGCTTGGGCGAGACCAATCGATCCAATTGCTTCTGCTTGCGATCGAAGGACTTGAAGAGCTGCTCATAGTCCCGCTCCAGATTTGGCGCCGGCGGTTTGGGGGCCAATGGTGGCTTTACCATGTTGGGAATGGCTACGGGGGCAGAGACCTGAGATTGAGGCTGAGGCTGGTGCTGAGACTGAGGCGGACTGATGGCCAGGGCAAAGGCATTGCCAAAGGATATCTCCTTTTTCGGTGACATGCAATTTGTACGGATCTTGGTCCTGGGACTTTGTGGCACATATTTGCCCACTCCAGCGGGATTCACCAGATTCTCGTGGCTCGTGGCACGAACAGCTGCAGTTGGTATAGCTCCTGAGCCACCTAATCCTCCTCCTCCGGCAGCATTGCCTGAGCTGCCGACAGTTGAGGCATGAGGCACATGAATCTGTCCATTAATCTCCACACGATTGGGACCCAGCAAACGGACATTCTCGTAGCCCGAGGAACTGCTCAGCATGACGGTGCTGCCACCTGAGCCACTCTGCTGTTGCGTGGGAAACGGTGACTTGTTCTTGTCCCTGGGCAACGAGCCATTCGTCTTGATGCGATTCTGGACAATTGGCGAGGATGTGATGCTAGAGGAAGTGCTGGAGGTATTGTTATGTCCATGGTTCATGGAGTTGTTCCTGTCTGCATATTCTGTGCAGATTTTTAACATATCCTCCAGTTCAGCGCCGCCGCCGCCTCCACCCGAAGTTCCTCCTCCACCAACTGAGCCCCGAATTTGGCCATTATTGATTTCATTATTCACACCATTCATCGAGTAAATCTGAAGACCACCAGTCTTGGGATATCTGTCATACCGATCGTTGTTGACTTTGGTGAGCAGGTGATCCGTGGGAGCCTGCTGCTGAGCCTGCTGCTGATGCTGGATGAGCTGCTGAGCCTGTTCCTTGTAGATCGCCGCATTGCTGGGCACATTCCAGTAGCCGCTGTTGTTGCCAACTCCTTTGGCAAACTGATTGTTTAGCTGCTTCTCGTTGCGATGATTCTCGGCCAGATTGCGGGCAAAGCTGGCATATTTCTGGCCAAGCACATCCTTTGCCGGCATATTGACTGTTACCAGATCGGCGGAGAAGACCTTGGGGCAATCCAATTCGTATGCCGATGGATTATGGTTATTGTTGTTATTATTGTTGTGATTAATTGGATTGATGATGCTCTCGTAAAAGGATTCCAGCTCCAGGGACTGACTCAAATCGTGGGCCTGCCGTGCCGATTGTGTGAAATCGATTTGGGGCATCGAGATGCGTTCGTTGGAGCCCATTGCCGAGCGCATCATTTGCGCCTCGTCCGGATTGTTGAACCTAAGGTAATTCGAATTACCGATGGTAATCATTGCCCCCTGGCTAAGTTTCGTCTCCTCCAGAATGGGAGCACCGTCGATAAGCAGACGTGCGTCCTGTTCTGGGACTAAAGTCACCTCGTTGGCGTCGCTCCTGAAAGTACAAACAAGTTTGTTTTCCCATTTTAAACGCGATTTAATTATGGTACCTTAAAAAAATGGATGTTTTCTAATTTATTTTGTTTTAATTTTGTTAATTTGAAGTTAGAAGAAAAGCATGAAAAATGATTGAAATAATTTGACAGAAATAGTAAGGCTTTGTGGGTTTTTAGTAAAAGTTTTGTATTTAAATTAATTTGTTTTTGAAATTACATTATTTATATTTTATTTATTTTATTTCTATCTCTGTAAGCTCTTTTTTTATGCGATATTTAAGAGTTTTCACAGGTTAGATAGTAGATTATATTTGAAAAATAATTGATAAATACCTGTATATGGTGCAATGCAGTGGACGAACGCCGCTTCCATTCAACGAGATACTACAGCTCACCGCCGATCCGATTGTTGTGTCACCTAAAAATTCAAAAATAATTCATTTTTAGAAATATATAAACTCAAAGATTTAACGGCAAACGTTTCTCGTTCGAAGCGTGTTTCAATATTGTGATGAGGGTTTTTCAAAAATATATTTCGGCTTTGATTTCATTTCTTATCTCGTTTTAAAGCTCTCTCCAAAATATTTCTAGCTTTTTCTAGATTTCAATAACAGTGGAATCTTGTCTTGAATTTTAAATATAGCATCTAAATATTGAATATTTTTGCTTTTAATATTCTAAAAAATAAAAAAGTGTAAGTACAGTGTCCTAATTTTTTTCTACATTTCAATAACAGTAAAATCATGTCTTAAATTCCAAATATAGCATCTAAATATTGAATATTTTTGCTTTTAATATTCTAAAAAATAAAAAAGTGTAAAAATATATTTTTATTACGTTTTTTATACTTTCAAAAGGTTATTTTTTGTTTGTTTCCTTTCTTACAATTCCTGCTTTATTATTAGTTATTTAATTTTTATTAAGTGCCAAATTTTAACCAGCATTTAAACATCATTTTCATCCCATAGTCCATAATGCCGTAAAAAAAATAATAATAATAAAAACAACAACAATTGAAGTCAGCTTATCGCAGACTCTTGCGCTCTCCATTTGCTTCGTCTTCGTCTTGCTGCCTTTTATGCGTTTTCTTTCGCAAGACTTTTTTTGTGTGCTTTTGTTGCTCAATTCGGTACCTTACAAATGACCTTGGCCAGAGGTAATCACAGACAGAGGGAGGAAGAAACAGAAAGAGCGCACGCGTGGCCGAAATGACAACCAAAACAGAAATCATATGATGATTTGTGTGCAAAAAAAGGGGGGAGAAGGAGGCTGCTTGTTCATTTTCTTGAAACATTTCCTTTATTTCCAATAAAAAATATATTTATGAATTTAATTTAATTTTAATTTAATTAGAAAAAACTATAAGATAATGTGGGAACTCACCAATATGTATGTAATGAATGGTGACGGCAGTGCTAAGTCGCCCACCACCCAAAGAAACGAGATGCGGATCCGAGGCGGCGACTCTCAGCGAAGGATCCTTTTTCGTCAATGACATCTGCAACGAGGGAGACAAAAAGAGAGTGAGATATAAATTACATACACACACCTGGCAGATGCATTGGCCAGCTGCCCGATAATTGTTATTGTTTCCCAAATGTCAGGGGATTCCCTATATAATGAGTGTGTGAGGAGGCAGCACGTGCTGGACAATGGGGACGTCGGGGTGAAAGTGTAAAAGAAATAAAACTAGGGATGTTAAAATCTAGACAAGCACCGTAAAATATGTACATAGAAGCATTAGTCTTGGTAATGTTTCATTTTTCATGACGTGTACTTACTTTATTCTACTTAAAATACATATAAAAGTAACTATTTACCACTATAGCTTATTACTTCCGAATGATGTCATATACACTCTTCGCCACTAGAATAGGACACCCCTTTGTACTCATATTTATTCCGCCATACCATCCAAATAAAGTGAGATAGAGAGAAAAGTTTTTTTGAATAATAAAGTATATTTTATTGAGATAATATAAACAAAAGATAAATTAATTTCGTTGCCTGCAACTAACTAAAAAAAAAAAAATTCAAAAATTCTTCTAATTTCGGGCACGAATTTTTGCGCCACTTGAATAGGACATGTGTTAGTTTTATACTATTTCTCGGCGGGAGGAGGCGTAAAATTTTTTCTTCAAACTCATTTTGTGAGTTTTTAGTAAAATACGTTAAAATATCTTAAAATGGGTCGTAGTAAAGCCCTGACTGAAGAGGAAAAAGGTAAAATTCAAGCGTATAATGGCGCTGGCTTTTCGATTGCCAAAATTTCCAAAAATATTGGGCGGAGTCGGAATGTTATATCCTCATATTTAAGAAATAAATCGAAATATGGAAATAAGATGAAAGGACGAACAAGTAGTGTGCTCAATAGTGCGGAAAAGCGGCTAATATTGAGAAAAGCGTCCAATTCGCACGACTCTGTGGCTAAAATCAAAGAAAAAGCTGGAGTTAAAGCCAGTCTTACAACAATACGACGAGTTATTTCAAATGCTAAACATTTAAAAAGACTAAAAATGAAAAAAAACCCCCCCTTAACCCGTCTCGTAAAGCGCAACGCCTCAGTTTCAGCCGTGCACATATCACGTGGGTGGCCGAATGGCAGAGAGTGGTCTTCTCCGATGAGAAAAAATTTAATTTAGAAGGACCGGATGGATATAGCTACTATTTCCATGATCTCCGTAAGGAAACTCATCATGGAAATAGTAGCTATATCCATCCGGTCCTTCTAAATTAAATTTTTTCTCATCGGAGAAGACCACTCTCTGCCATTCGGCCACCCACGTGATATGTGCACGGCTGAAACTGAGGCGTTGCGCTTTACGAGACGGGTTAAGGGGGGGTTTTTTTTCATTTTTAGTCTTTTTAAATGTTTAGCATTTGAAATAACTCGTCGTATTGTTGTAAGACTGGCTTTAACTCCAGCTTTTTCTTTGATTTTAGCCACAGAGTCGTGCGAATTGGACGCTTTTCTCAATATTAGCCGCTTTTCCGCACTATTGAGCACACTACTTGTTCGTCCTTTCATCTTATTTCCATATTTCGATTTATTTCTTAAATATGAGGATATAACATTCCGACTCCGCCCAATATTTTTGGAAATTTTGGCAATCGAAAAGCCAGCGCCATTATACGCTTGAATTTTACCTTTTTCCTCTTCAGTCAGGGCTTTACTACGACCCATTTTAAGATATTTTAACGTATTTTACTAAAAACTCACAAAATGAGTTTGAAGAAAAAATTTTACGCCTCCTCCCGCCGAGAAATAGTATAAAACTAACACATGTCCTATTCAAGTGGCGCAAAAATTCGTGCCCGAAATTAGAAGAATTTTTGAATTTTTTTTTTTTTAGTTAGTTGCAGGCAACGAAATTAATTTATCTTTTGTTTATATTATCTCAATAAAATATACTTTATTATTCAAAAAAACTTTTCTCTCTATCTCACTTTATTTGGATGGTATGGCGGAATAAATATGAGTACAAAGGGGTGTCCTATTCTAGTGGCGAGGAGTGTATATGCAACGAAGTGGTCACCAGTTGATACCCTCCTAAAGCCCCTCCTAATGTTGGGAATAATACCATTTCTTACTCTCTAGCTTCACGCACTTGTAAACTGATAAAGACACTAAAATGACTACAAAATACATACTACAAAATCAAGTCAAACTCATGGCAAGAAAGTCTGGAAAATGATGAATATGGTATATAGTATGTATATATATGATATATATATTTGTGATTGAAAACTTTATCAGGCAAATAACAAAAACCACAACAACAACAACAACAAACCCCATTTTCCAGTTATCCACTGGTGGGACACATTATGTGGAGCGCAACAATCTCTGACCACACGCGTTGGCTTCAAACCAAACCAATAATAACGACAACGAGGAGTGATGCCACGATGAATTATCACTGACATGATCATGATGATCATGAATGATGAATACAAACAGAGGCGCCGCCATGCAGGAGCTGATCAAAGGGGGGGGTTCAGTATAAATTCTAATTTTGTGTATTTATTTCAGGGAACGTAATCATTATAAGTTTTATTTTAAAATGATAATGATTACAGATAGATTTCTATTTTTTTGATCATTCATAATGGTTAAAATTTAGTTATATTATATTAATCTATAAGAATTATTATTTTTGATCCCTGATTTATTTATTAAGTAATTCATGAAAGCCAGTAAATCTTCTCTTTCTTTTTTTTTAAGCTGAAATCGATTTCATAATCTACACAAAAATCCCCCTGCTCATAATAAAGATCATGGAGGTCGCCACATAATCTGTACTCGCTTTTTTTTAGTGTGTTTATGACCCAATTAGGATTGTTTCAGCTTCGTTCAGCTCCACTCCATCCTCTCCCCCTTTTTTTTGCTCCATGATGAGGTGAAAAGAGACAGAAAAAATGGGGTCCAAATTTAGTGAAATATTCGAGAGGGAGGGGTGACCATCGTGGGCGATGTGAAGATCCCTCAAACGCAACCATTTCCGCGGGCCCTAAAAATATAAAAGTGAAAACTTCCCAGCCCCTTTTTTTTTAATTTTCCTTTTTTTTTAACTTTTTCTCTTTTCCTCTTTCCGCTCCAATACGGCTTTACTGCATATGTGTAGCCCTGTTATCAGAAGAGGCCGCATTTTTCATTTATTTGTTTATTGTTGATGATTGATTAGGCTCATAACGTATTCCACCTTCAGAGCTGGCCAGGCAACATATTTATTAATACTCCAAATACTCCCAACAAATATCATAATATATATCCCCAGAGAGAGTCGATAAAAAAATGCTTTTTTGCGGGAGTTTGCAATAAACAAATCGAATGAGAAGAACTTTCGCAGCGGGAACTGCTTTTCTATATATTTGCTATTAATCCATTATTACCATTAAATCCATTATTTAATTTTGTAATTTTTTTAATGACAGTTTTAAAGACAATTTCTTAACTCAACTATTTTTTAAGTCATTATACCTGATACTCATTATGATGATCATCATTGTCATGGGATTATTACAACAAAACATTACGAAATGCATTTTGTACCGCCTGCTTTTTTAGCTTTTCTTATATATTTTCTTTTCATGGAATTCTGTGTGTGTAACTGGGCACAAAAAACAATATCATCGTCATCGTCATCATCATCATCATCAGAAAACAAAAACTAAAGAAATATCCACAAGAGATGTGTAATAAATTACCCACAAAAGAAGGAAAGGAAATGGTTGGAAAATAAAAGCAAAATTAAAGTGAATGAAAATGGTCTCTGGAATAGCCAAAAACCAATCCAAAAGTGAGTCAGAAAAGCACACCTCCCACCAGATGCGTTCCACAATTGCCTCCTTCATATTCCATGATTTGTTTTGTAGGCCAACAACAAAGGTACACATATTCGAAATCATATTTGAGATAAGATAAAAGCCAACGGAAAATCATCGAAAGAGCCGCAGCAGATATGCCGCAAAACTTTCATTATGTAAAAGTTTGTGGCGATAACAAACATATTCTTTTTTGTGGGCCTTAACTGGGATCTGAATAATTCTTATAAAAGAAGGAAAACAAAGAAAAATTAATTAATAACTAGACTCTGAACTTGCTTACATTATTTAAAGTTTTACATTTTATCTAATTTATTTTAAAGCCTAAATGGAAGCTCATAACTTCCTCAGCTCTTTTCTTTATATTTTTACAAGAGTTTTGTAAGCTTATAAAATAGCAGAAAATCAGTTTTAAGGAAGAAATGCAGTTTAATTAATATAAAAACAAAATAATTACTCTTGGCAAAAGGTACACAAAATACAATTTATTAACAAGTGTAAGGGGAGGAGGGTCGTCGCCATTAGTCATCAAAGGGGGTGCTACGAGAAGACAAACAAAAACAAAAGCAATCTTAATTGTGTTCAACAGTGTCCTATTTTTCCCCGCCTTATATTTGCAGAGAATCTTCATCATTTTCAACAATTTCAACGTTGTGTCCCTCTTGGCTCCTTGCCCTTTGTAAATCCCCCACAAATGGGATTGCTTTTAGCATGAGTTTGCTCTGTTGTTGTTGATGATGATGATGATTATTGCCATTTTTAGTTGACTTTATTTATAAAGAGCAAACACAGCTGGTATATAGCCCCTTTGTACCTTACACAGGCAGGAAAGCCAGATGAGTGTAGTTAAAAATATATATGGATATGTATGCCTCCTTATAGGGTCGAAAAGGTGTTTTCTTTTGTTTGATATGCTCATAAATGATTGATATTCTTATAAAAAATTATATTATTTCAATGAAAAGTATAATATAAAATACAAATAATAATTAAGAGTTTTTTGTTAATTCCCCTGGTTATGGTAATAAATATTTGTAAAAATAATCTCTAGGATATATTAAAATTCTAATTATATACAATTTTTTTCCTGGGTGTACAAAAATACCATATTTCCTCAGGGTGCATTAGCAGGCCAACTGTCAATATTTTCGATTAGCAAAAATAATAATAAAAAAAAACTCGGTTTGTTTGCTTTTTTTGTTGTTGTTTTGCCTGTCAATTTTGGCTCCATTTCAGTGCCAAAATCTTATACATTCCAGGGACAGGTTTTTTTTCTTATTATTTTGTGTGGTTTGCTGGTGGGCGTGGTCCGAGGGCGTTTTGCTAATGGCATTTCGCTGTTTCAAAGCCAAACAAATGCCAATTTGTAAGCCGGCATGGAATTTACATATCTACATGGCTTGGGGACGTGACCAGAACAAGGGAAAAACTCTTTAAAAAAAAAAACTCTTCATTTTGAGAACATCCGGGGCTTAAAGGCAAGCTCAGAATTATTTCTAGTTGACTAAAAAATAAAATATACAAGTTACAACCTAACCTTTGCAGATTTCATTAAAAATCTTATCTTCAGCCTCTACTAAAGCATATTGAGATCACAAATCATAAAAATATATGCTCACAACGTTCGTGTTTACCCGTTTTTGAGTACCTTTAATATAACTCAAGACCTTCGGGGGGGCGACACATCAAATAATTTGAAATTAAGCAAATGTGGAACACATTGAAAACGGTTTGTACCTGGGGGCCAAAAACAGCAGCCAACAGGCCAAGAGACGTCATGTGCATAATATGGTTGACACAATTGCCAGCCAGCCAACATGTGTATTAATTTAGCGGCTATAAAACACAAACATAAATTATGCCAGCCAACCGAAATAAACTAAATATTTGTTGTATAAATTGTGAATTAAAATCATCTGCAAAGCGTAACTAAAGTCAAAGACCCAAATAAAAAATAAACACATGGCAGTAATTAGTATAAAATAAATATCTAAAGATATGAAATTATCATATTTCTTTGTATTTAATTATTAAAAATGATTCTCCCAAAAGTTTGTAATTTTTCCAGTTTAAAAATAGGAGTTTTAAATATTTTAATTGTTGTAATTGTTCACCAACCTTTATTTGGGCTTCGTCTGTATATATTTTTGTTGTATTTGTTTTAAATTCGACAAGGTCAGTTGGCACAGTTACGTGCGTAAAATAAAAACATAAATAAAATAAACTGGCACTGAGGAGTGGACGGACGGACAGACTGACAAACACCACGCCTCTTCTCCATATGTTTTTTTGTACAGCAAAGTGGAAGTTTTCCCCCTGAAAAAAAAAAGGTTTTCCCACCTGCTGCCATTAAAATATTTAACAACACTCACCTACTTTCGAAAAAGAATATTATTGAGGCAACAGCAGAGCAAACAAAAAGCACAGTCACAACGAAAATGTGATCATCTTTTGGTTCATATGACCATATCAAGCAGATTTTTTTCTGTCTTCAAGTTGAAACAAATTAAATATTGCAGACGGGGGAACGACACAGAAAAAAATTTACTATAATTTTTCTGGGGCTCTGAAATGTAAATATTTGAAGATTTATTATTCTAAGCTGCTTTTTCTTGTAACAAAAAAAATATAAGAATATATAAAACAGGCTTTTTTCAAATTAAAAATAAATAAATTTTATTTATTTATTTAAGAAGGTTTCCTGAGCAAGTAAAATAGGCATGATGCATCTATAGTCATGATCTATAACCTTTACAAACTTGAGATTAGGATTACAATGCCCCATAAAAAAATATTTAAAATATATTTATTGGCTTTGTTAAATGGATGGTTGTGATTTGAAGGGGCCTCCTCCTCCTCGCTGCTCGGTGTGTGTGTCAAGTGGCTTGTTAATTATGCTTGCCCAAAAAAGGGGAGAAAATAAAACTTCACACACGCAGCCACACACTCGAGTTCTGAAGAATCTACGGCAAATCTAATTAACACACAATTTCAGAAATTTGTTTTTATTTTCCTTCAAACTGCTCGACTGCTCAACTCACGGCTGCTGCTGCTCTCATGTGTATCTCCAACCAATTGAGTTCAATTGTAACTAACAACAATGGGACACCATTTATGAATCATTTGTGCGGGGGGAAATAGCCACCAAGGGAAAATGAAGAGAGGCAGGAGAAAAAAACGCTGGGGAAATTTTCGAAATACAAAAAAATAAATGCAATTCAAATGCAAACAAATGCGTGATGTCATTCGCAGAGCAACAAAAGCAACATTACAGCAATTGCATTTAACACGACGACGACAGCAATGAAGACAAACCGAGTACCACAATCACCAGGCCAAGTTGGTTTACACACAAAAAAATAAATTAATTTTAAAAGAAATTGGTGAAGAATAACATTAAAAAATAAAATAACAAAGTTTGTATATCCTTGCAGAGTTTTGTTGTTGATTTAAACATTTTGTTATTTCATTTAAAAAGGTAAAAATATAAATTTGAAAATCATATCTATTCCTTTTGCGGTTTTAACTTATAAAGTTGTTAAAAGTGTTAAACATTTTTATATTCTAAGGCATAAAAAGGTAAATAAATAATCTAAAATATTGTTGTTATTATTATAAATATTTATAATATTAATAAAATCCCCCTTTTAGGCACATATTTTCCCATTTCCATGCAATTTTTCCTACCATTTATAATGAAATCTTAAAAAATATATAAAATATTTCGTTCCATGCACGTGTTATTGTTGCTATTTTTTATTGTTGTTGTTTTTCTTTCTGTGTGAGCGTGTGTGTGGGGGGTAAAGTAATTCAAAGTGAGGCAAAGTAAAGACAAAATGAAACAACAAAACTTGATTTGACTTGGATGACTTCATTAACAAAACACGCGTCGCTGTCGGTGGTGCGCCAACAAAGGGAATTTGCATCTGCAAACTCATAAGTACTTACAAGTAACTAACTTACTATTATTAGTATAAATATAACAATTATTATTATTATTATTAGAAATTTGTATTTGTTTTTATTTTTATTTCGATGTAGGCATTTCATTTATTTAACTTATTGATTCAATTAAATTCAACTCTGGGCATTGGCTTTAATTAAAGGCTAGCCCCGACCGAAGATGTTGTGAAAATGAAGGCCATCTTTGTCCCACGCACAGTGCGTTTATTGAGGGGCCTCCAAAGGGGGCCCGAAGGGGTTAATCACGAGGGGAGGGGTTTGTTGAACTCCACCAGCACCAGCAGCAGACAATTTTTGTTCCCTTTATGCTTTTCGCCCTGAAACGCAGCACGGAACGCGGCATGGTTGGCCGGAAAACGGAAGCGCCTGTTTTGGTATTGTTTATTTGTGTCTGCATTTTTATGCCGTGCTGTCCATTGTAAAAATTATGTATGTAAATCTGCTTTGCGTTGCGGGGAATATAGGGAATCATAGGGAGGGGGAATCGAGAACGGAGCTGGGAAACTAGACAACAGAGAATGTGACATTGCAAAAGGTGTCGCCTCCAACTATGCATCTCCACATGTGTCATACTTATGTGCATGACATTTACACAGAGCGAAAGGGGAGGTTAGCCCTTCAATATATATACATTTTTAAGGAGTTTCCCTACTTAAAAATATATTTTAAAAATATATTATATTTTAAAGCTAATATTTAACCATTTTTAGCTTGCAGCAGGTATTTATTAGCCACATGTTTCAGGGTTCAATGAAATGTAACTTTAGTAATCTATAATCTATATTTTTTTCCAGTGCTCTCCCCTCTTAGACACATTCATTCATCACTCACACACACTCACCGATATATAGGCGCACCATTAAGTTCAAGCGACGGTGACAAAGTGCGTCCGGTTTTAAAAAAGTGTCGGGATGCAAATGTGCAAAACGACGAAGACGAAGAGAAGACGCGGAGGCGTCGAGGTGGAGAAACCGATGAGAGATATAGTGAATATACCCATCGAAACTGAACCGTTAGCACACACACATATGGGGGAGAAAACAATAATGGTAACGCAATTTCTGCACACAAAGAAATTAATTGTTAAAGAAAATACAACAAAAAAATATTAGAAATAAATATAAATATAATATAATAAAAAAAAATATAATTACAGGAAAATCCTTGTTGTGAAATCTTGTGGAATTATTGATTAAAATGGCTTTTCCCTTGGTCTCCTTAATTTCTTAATTTTCCCAAAAATAAACCCAATTTAATTTTCATTTTAACAGGCACATAAAACATATTTTTTTAGTGTTTTCCCCTCTTAAGCACACAGGGAGGGAAATTCAAAAATTGAAACATGTGCAACAGGGGGAAAATAGAAATTCTCGCCCGGCCTTTCGACCAGCTGCAACACCATAAAACGCAGCGAAAGGAAAGCAAAGTGTGAAATGGAAAAACACACATAAAAAAAGAAGGTGAAAGAATAAAACATATGCTGGCCTGGGGGGTTGTCAGTGGAAATGCGACGCACAGTGAGACACACAAAACTATTTAAACTGGTTCTAAGTGGCAAGTAGCAAAACGCTAGAAAAATAATAAACTTATTGGATTATACATAAAATTTAAGATGGTAAATATATAATATTTAATTCAACAGAAGATGGAAAACAGAACGCTTTACCCTATAGATTTTAATAATTTTAATTTGGAAAGAAAATAATTATATTTATGCCTTATTTCCCTTGATTTTTTGTTAGTCATTAAAGCCATTGTCGGTTTCTTCCTTTCCCCTTTAATTTACTGGCATATGAAGAAGCCCTTTTGAATTTGAGACTTTCGGACTTTCCATAAACAAAGATCTTTAAAGGCAATTCAAGTGAATTCTAGAGAATTGCCATGTCTGCGAAATCCCATTGTTTTTCGCCACTGAAATTTGAAGAGGAACTGAAAAACTGGGCAAAGAGATGTTAAGGGGGATTCCGACAACGCCGAAAGCGATTCCCCAGAACAAAACAGTATCACATCCATCTGGCGGCACTTGATGCGCTTTAAGGGAAAATAAACTTCCGTGGAATGCCACCCACAGGAAGACCAAAAAACTTGATAAACATTTATCGAAAATCCAATTTCAAAGTGTTTATTTTCCCAACATATCAACTGTCCTTTGATTTATTCATTATTATTATTATTATATAATAATTAATTGTTAATGAAGCATTTTTCTGTTCAATTTCCCATGCTGCCCCCTTTTTTGGTACCAATTAAATACATTTAAACTTGTCTCAGCTAAAACAAAGCTCATTTCATGAAGACAAACATAAAAAAAGGCGGCTAAAACACATAAGCGAAACAATTGCTAGTGGACCCGGCTAAAACAACAAAATTGATTTAAGGCCATAACAACAGTAGAGCCAGAGCCCAGCCCATACAAATAAAAATAACGAAATGCGTAAGAAGCTATTAAAAAAAAAGAGACACAAAGCTTAAATCGAAGTGACAATGCTCTAAAATTGATTGGTTTGTTTTATGTAAAAACAGGTGTCAATTTAATAGTTTGATTTAAATAATTAAATATCCGTTTACCAAATTAAAAGCACAAAAGAAAAACTAACAGCATTTCAGATGGAAAAGACTTTAAACAAGCTTACAAAAAATCACTTAAATATTAAGGCTAACTTGGAGATGAAATAAACTATTTTTGTGAGCAAATACTATATATTAAATATCCACAAAAAACAGCTATATATCTTAGCCAGATTTTTGTGCATTTAGTTAAGCCATAAAGTCGAGATTTTAATGAACTTTTCAGGTGACTTTCAAATGCATTTACACTTTAAAATATCATCGTTATATATTTTAAAGATAGTTTTTCTTCGTTTCAGGTAAGCTGTTGCCCTCATTCCTGAGATAGTGTATTGTATTATATGACAAATCATATAATATTCATAACCCAAGTCAAACGGCTGGCTTGCCGTTCCGTTCCTCGTCTTGAACTTCGCTTTGCCTGGCTTTAAGTATTTTATTTTCCGCCTTCCTTTGTTGTTTTGCCCTGTTTTGTTCATGTTTGGCTCACGTTGATCCCAGACACGTTCCACTCGCGTTTGAAATTTCGCTGGCCAAAAAAAAAAACAAAAAAATAACACAAAAAGATACCCAGTATAAAGTATATACAAAAAGAAATAACAAGAGCGACGTAATATAAGCCCCGAACAAGTTCTCGGGTAAATAATTAAATATGTATCTTGGCTTTTTTTTTTGTATTCGCCGGTTATTTCTGTATTTAGCCTGGCTATTCATTTACTGGCCTCGCCATTCCATTCCCCTCCCAGTGATGCCAATTTGAGTAATTTACATAATTTCAGTCGCTGGGAATGGGTTTTGTGGCCCAACAGGAACTACCTACTACTCGTACTACGTAAGCCCAGCCATGGAGCTGGGCCCCATATACCAAGATGCAGTCAAGTCACAGGCATTATCCCAGATAATAGACACACATGGCTTTCAGATTCCCTCAGCTCTTTTAAATAGAAATTAAATTGAATTAATTTTTCCCTGTAAAACATTCAATTTCTGATCAAATAGGAATTATATATATGATATCATTAAAATTTGTATTCAAAATTTATATTAGGGTTGAGAGTAGACTTCCCAGCAGGTTCTAGTTTCTTTCTTAAATTTTAAATCATTTTTAAATTTAGTTTTAAAATTTAAATCATTTGATTTGAATGTTTTCCTTGCCTAAAAAATACTTTATAGCAAGCAAACACTCCAAAAAACCTTCTTAAGTTCTCAGGAAATCTCGAAATGTTTCTTTTTTTTTGTGATCTCAGCTGATCTTACAAATTGATTCTTTAAACAATGTTTTATGTGTGATTACCCACCTAGCATGTGATTGTACTTATTATTATGCTAAAGTATACAACCATAAATTTGTGATGCAATGATTGTTGACAAAGCAGATTAACAAATACATTTCCTTGAATTTGTTTAACTATTTGCATAATTTTTTACCCCTAAAATGAGGCAGAGAGGTTTGTTTTAATTTGTTAAAAATGTTAACTTGAAGCTAAAACCTTTTTAAAACATAGAAAATATTTGATAACTAAAAATAAAGGGATACAAAATTAAAAAAAAGCATAAATGTTGGTGAAACTTAAAGTTAAATGTGGAGCATGTGGATTGTCTTTCTCTATGACTTGCTCTCTCTCTCTCTCTTCCTATTGGAAATTAGGAACGCATTGAATGAGTGCAACTGTGGTGTGTGGACTGCATTCGTTGGAGTTCGGAGTTCATTATCGTTGTTGTTGTTGTTGTTGCAAAAATTAAATAAACCAAGCCTATAAAAACACAAAATCAGAAAGAAAGACAGAAAGAAAGAAGAAAGGCTAAGGAAACGCGCAACTGAACTTTCGCAACTCCTCAGCTTAACACCCCCTCCCCCCCTCCCCTTGTGGCCCAGGCAACTGACCCACTCGCTTGAGAATCTCTCGCTCTCCCTCTTCCACACCCATCTCCCTTTTGGCTCGCCTCCCTCCTTCTCTGTCGCTCTCGTCTGAGCAACTTTTTATGGAAACCGGCTAAATTCCATTTGATTTGGAAGTCGTTGGGAAAAGAGCCTTGTCTTCTTCTTTGGCAGTTGCAGTTTGCCTTTTCTTTTCTTTCTTCCCCGAACAGAGAGAAAATTCGAGTGAATTTTAAGCAAAACTTTGAAATGCTCTTTTTTAGAACTTGAATTTTACTCATTTTTAACCGTACTAACCGTTTTTTATAATGGATTTAATTTAGATTTAATTTTTACTTCACTTTTTTTCTGTGTGCTTTTTTCTGGCTGCATTTCACTCGGCGTCGGCTGCGAAGCCGGCAGCGACGGCGACTGTTTCTTGAGCATCTCTGTCAAGGGCGTTGGGTTGTTGTCTTTGTTATTTTCTGTCCCTTTCCAAGAGAGAAACGGGCTATCACAAGTCGTATAAGAAATTAAATAATATTTTTAACTGCTCACCGGGGGGCTTACACAAAATGTACAATTTAATACATGCAAGTATAAACAATTGAGAAAAAACGTTAATGCATACCTTCTTCTACGTCACTGCCGCCTTCAACTGTTGCTGCTTGCGTTTGTTTTTGTTTTTGTTTTTCTTTCCTCAGCTCCTGTGTTCCGTTTTTCCTTTGCGCCGCCGCCGCGTTGACTTTTGTTTGGAGCCCAGGCGTGTTGTTGTTGTTGTTTTATTTCCTCAAATTCTCGATCAAATTTGCATCCAATAGTAACAACAACAATGGATGTAACACAAAAAAAAAGCCGCGAGCAAACAATCACCAACACAAACACACTCACGCTTGGGTACACGCACACCCGTGCGCGAAACGAGTTATTTGCTGCACACAAAAACAAAAAAAAGGAAACCGCAAGTCGCAGCCAAGGATGAAAATGATGAGCGATTTAGTGCAGCATTTTTCGCAGCCGCCCGCATTATCGGTGAGAGTATTAGCAAACGGCGCGGACACTAGGAAAGAAACGGGAAAGCAGACAGCTAGGTAGTTGGGCGCAAAAAAGGTAAATAAACGCACGAATCCGCGACGCGACCGTCTTTGAAATTTTGTTTTTATAGTGTGGCTGCCAGTTTTTCGGTTCAAAATACTGTGAAGATTCAGGGGGGTATTTTTCAACCCACTGAGTATAACACTACGTAAGTGAGAGAATGGCCACCTCTAAATTTGAAAAAGTAATCAAACAAAAGTTAAAAATTAATTAAATTTAACAGTTCTTGGCGTGATGAATTAGGCATTACCATTAAGTCAGTATAACCGCCAGAGCGACTATAAAATTACAGCACTGCCGAACGGGAAAGTGTGAGTACTGCGTTCAACGTAATCAAACTACGTAAGCTAACATAAGACTTTAACTTTTGACTTGATTTACTTTTAGTTTTTACAAGTTCTTACAAAAACAGTCATCTTACTTAATATTAATATTGATATTAATTAATTAAAATGTTTAAATTCTTAAAAAGCTGAAACCAAGGTGGAGATTTTTAAAAGAAGAAGAGAAAAGGTTGGCAGCTCGCTTAATATTGCCCGCGAAATTTCAAGTTTCAGATCAGACTTGCTTAAAAGTTTTTATAATTTTAAAAAGTGAAAATAGTTATAAAAAATAAAATTATATATTTTCAATTATTTTAAAATAAAAAAATAAAGATGTTTATATTAATAATTGTTATTAGTTTCAAATGTGTAAACTATGTAAATAAAATTGTTTTTATTTCTTTAAATTTTTTGTGCTAATTGAAAATAAAGCCCAGAAAAATAGAGTACCATTTACGATAAACGTTCGATTACCCGCTGGCTCAGTGCAACTTCAAAAAAGATTGCTGCCGCCCATCGCCAGGAATTTACTGATAAAAACCATTCAGCGCTCTCGCTTTTACGCTTTTATGTCAATAAGACTACACATAAGAAATTAAAGAAGAAAGTCTGCACAATGCCGGTGAGTTGGGTGGAGTCCCAGATAGATGAGAAATTTTACTGATTAATGGTTCTCGTTTTTCCCGGCTATAGGCCTACCACTCGGAAATCGAGGAGTTCCATGGAACGGTGGGCAATATGGCCATTCTACCATTACGCACCCAGTTCCGGGGACCAGCGCCTGCCGTTGATGTACCGAACGATATCATCGATGAGTCATTGTACTACTGGAAATCAAATATATTCTTTAGTACATACGAAGTTAAGGTGGGTATTATTTTATTATTATTATTGTTTATTTATTTTTGTATTATTATTAGAGTTTCAAGTGATAAAGAGCAGGTACAGAAACAAATTACATATAGAAAATAATTATTATAAAATAAATATAAAATAATTATTATAATAATAATTATAGCTAGAAAAATATAGCATTTTAGGCCACTTTTCTCTTAGGTTCATTTTAAAATGTTTGTCTTAAAGCTTCAAAATAATATTTTGAAAAAATTCAGCGAATTTGAAGACTTCAAGCATTAAAGAATAATGTTTTGAATTATTTTTGTGTTAGTAAAATATCAAATTAAGAGTCTGGAATGACTTAGACAAACCTATGACTGAAAACAATATTTAAATAACTCTTTAAAAGGCTAAAGTTAGCAACTAAAATTGAATTTAAGCCCCCTGATATCGTATATTGTTTACATTTAATGCTGGACCGTTGAATTAAAATTAATTGAGAAGTTTTTAAGCCTCAATCTTGATATTTAAAAAATGTATAAAATTAAATATTAATTCTACTTGTAATTTGTAAAAGAAAACGTTTTAGGAAACTGCCAACTTTGTTATACAAAATTACAACCCTTGTATTTTGTTTTAAAGGTTTTATTATTAATTAGTAAAAACTCAACTTAAAGCTGCATTTTAGATTTTCTTTGTGTGTTTTTTTTTTGCTTTTATCATTTTTTACATATATAGAATGCTATATACTGAATACTATATACTATTATTACCTATCTAATCGCAGTCGGAAGTGGATCGTGTGCTTATCTACATAACGCTGTACATAACCGAATGTTTGAAGCGTTTGGCGCGCTGCTCGAGCAAGGCCCAGGGCCAGCAGGAGCTCTACACGCTGGCCATATCGCGCTTCGATCTGCCCGGTGATCCGGGCTTTCCCCTCAACTCCATTTATGCCCGACCCGAGGATCCCGATAAGATGCGTCAGTACATCCTGCAGCTGCGCCAGGAGACGGGCAGCAGGCTGCTGGAGAAGGTCTTCGATACGCCCGACGACAAGCCCAGCAAGTGGTGGACCTGCTTTGCCAAGAGGAAGTTCATGGAGAAGAGCCTGTCGGGACCGGGAATGTGAGGCAGCCTTGGTAGAACCACAATTGAGTGTTCAGTGTATTATCCTTGATGAAAAAAAGACTTGTTTACCTTTGTATGAGCTTATTTTGGTATAGAATTTGTTTACTTTAAATTAGTTTCAAATAAATTTAAAAATCACTAATTAAACATGGCTAATTTCTTGGATAAAATCTTTTATTACAATCCTCATTATTAAAAAACAAACTCATTAAGATAGAGCTTCTTCAAACGACAAATGTTGCATTTTTTATATTTAATATAATATTTAATATTTAACTAAAATCTATTTGTTTAACTCAATTTACAGCATAAAATATTAGAAGGAATGTTAAAATATTTGTGATTTAAAAACTTAATAGCAAACTTGATATAACAATTAAACAATATATATTTTTTACTTATAAATATTACACTGATTTTTTATTTTAATGCCCATAATTATAATCATTTATTAAAATTGATTTCCTTGTGTTTGCAGATCATCCTTGTACTCCTTTTTTTCTCTTCTTTTTCGAAAGCCATTTTACAATTCATTTAAACATAAACAAATGCACAGCTTAAAACTAATAACAACGAACAGAAAAAAAAATATATAGGAATGGATAAATACACAATATATAGTACGAACTAAACTTAAAATGAACAGTAGAGCGTGGCAAGGCACTCACATACAGTAAGTATTCGGTGACAGACAGCATTATTTACACACAAACGAAAAAAAAAAATACCCGCTATGCAAGGCCTATTGGAACTCCTTGATGATCTCCACGATCGACTGGTATGTCCCAGTGACTATGCCCAGCACGGCCACCGACAGGATAACGATGTTCTTGATGTACGCAAACACGCCCAGTCCCTTGGGCACCTGGGCACGGATCACGAAGTCAATCAGCACCGGGATCACAAAGGCCAGGCAAGTGGAGCAGAGGGCGCCGATCAGCGAGATGAACAGATTTAGCTTGGGAACGACCAGCGCCACGCCAACTGAAATGGAGGGGAATATAGGATATATATGGGAATTAATAATAAAGATAATGATAATTTAAAGCAAACAAAAATTAAAGAAATAATTTTATATCAGAATATATCAATATATCGATATATATTGAATATCAGAATATATTGATATATCGATATATATTGATATATCGCTAATCATTTTGTTTGCTATAATTAACTGTGGTCAAGTAGAACCTAAAATTAAATAAATTTGGTTCAAATTGAATATAAAAAAAAATTGTGGCTTAAGCCTTACTTTTTTTATCTAGTTTTTTGATTTTAAATATTTAAATTTTCGATATATCATACTTTATAGGAAATAGCTATGTCAAAGGTTTATAAAATTTAATAAAATATTAAAAATAAATTAAGAACTCACATGTCATCATCACCATAACAAATCGCAGGCACACCTGCATGGTTATGGGATATTTTTGGGCACAATTGTTGGATCGCTTCAGTGGCGGCCAAAGGATCTTGATCATCACAAAGAACTGAATGGGATATCCCAAGAAGACGCCCAGAGCAGCTACAACTTTCACCACCTGCGAGAAACTAGAGAAAATAAAAAAAAAATTAAATTGCAATTCTAATTTAATGATAAATTATTCCCCAAGAACTCACACTTCCTCCACGACCAGATTCAGCGTTATGCTTCCAGCCACATCCTCGCCCCATCGCACATAGCTCACGAAGCCCGTGAAGATGAACAGGGCCGTGGTGAAGAACATCGTGGAGTTGAGCACCCCGAACCGGCTGCTAAAGTTCTCTGGCTTCCGCATCGAGTTCCGCAGCGGCAGGATTAGGGCAATGCCCTCGTAGGAGAACAGAGCCGTGCCAAAGAACAGCGACAGCTGGGCTCCGCCGGTGAAGAGATGCCTCTCGGAAATCGATGGCATGGGGCCATCGGAGAAGGCAATCGTTAGGGTGGCAATCAGGCCAAAGAGCAACGCCACATTGGCAAAGGCCGACACCGGCGAGATGTACTTCAAGTTGGTCATCAGCGAAGGGATCATGGCTGGCAGCAGGGTGATCAGCATCGCCATGCTCATGCTGATGTCAATGCCATTCTGCTGGAGAACCTGATGCAGATTCTCCGTGATGAACACAAAGTAGATGGCACAAAATCCAAACTGGGTGACGCAGAGGAACATCTCCACGACGAGCTTCATGAAGCGCGACATCCGGCGCAATGGTCGTGGTCCATACTCGAAGCACTTTTCCACCGTCTCCGGATAGTCGAGGAAATCCACTCCCGGCGTTCGCTCCACGGCCAGGACAGAGCCGCGTATCAGCATCCGTTCACAGTGAACGCACATCACCGCAATGATGGGCAGCAGGATGGTGGCTCCAGCCAGACCGCCATTCTTGAAGCAATCTCCCATGGCAAAGAGTCCAGCACCAACACTGCCCTTGAACAGATGGGTGGCCGCCTCCAAAGCGCTGGTCTCGTGACCGCGCCGCTTCACCCCTGCGCCGCCGTTCTCCTCATCGCCGGTGCCTCCTGCCTCCTGCTGCTTCTCCAGATTCTTGTCCATTGTCTTGTCCAGCTTAATGCTGGTGATCTCCAGTGTCCTGCTCATGGTGCCGCCTGATTCGCCTGATTCTATAGCCTTTTGCTCGTTGCGCTGTTGTTGCTGCTGCTGCTGCTGCTTCTGCGGGATTAAATGGAAAATTTTCAGAACTCGGACTAGGGGGACTTGGACGCTCTCTCTTTGCGTGGGTTCTGGGGCTACTGTTTCGCCGGAAGCTTTAACGGTACTTCGGGGAGCTAGAGATTTACCGGTAGAGGAATCAAAAATAAATCTTAGCTTTTTTAGATCACTTCAGAGCACTCTCTCCCAGAAGTAATGCAAGCTTTAACCCAAGAAAAAACAGCCTTGGCGATTGATATTAAAATTTACTTAAACTTAATTGAAAATATTTCAGAATCCATTTTTTTTAGAAGTTTTTAAAAAATTTTCCACCTTCTAATTACACAAAATATATTGTTTAAGCCTTGGAATTTATATAATTTTTAAAGGAAAAACAAATTAAATATCAAAAATATATAAATTTAAAATTTTATATAGTATTATAATAATAAAAATTAAATAACAAACTATTGGTAGATTTTGTACAGAAATATTATTTTGCTCTCTTCTTTTATTAAAAATTAAATATATAAATTAGAAACTAATTATTATATTGGCCTTTCCCCAAAACTTATCTAAAAGTTGGTTAAAACCAGAAATACCTCTAAACATACATACACACTGTATATATTTCATTCATAGAAATTGCCTGAGCATTGAAAACATGTTAATTAATTCGATTTGGTAGCACTGAATGCAAATTGAATTTATTTAATTCATTAATTCTGACAAAGCCTTTCGATTAGTTTCATATCAATGTCAAAAAGCTCATAAAAGATGAGTAAAGTATGAGGAAAATTTAAACTATTTACCAAAAAAAAAGTGATACATTTAGAATACTAAACACACAGATAAAAGATTGAATAAATAAATAAAAATCAAAGAGAATGCGGGTTAGCAGCCTATAAATTTTATAAATCATTAAAAATCTAAAGTTAACACATGGCAGTTTTAATATCTATAAATTATTAAATTGTATTATTTTTGTTTAATTAATTAATTATTGTTGAGGTTTTTGAGATGTTATTTAATGATTAAAATGACTTAGCTCAACATCTATCTCGCTGGCCCTCTTTGAATCTGCAAGATACATAGGTTCGAGTCCCAGCTAAGTTTAATTTTAATTTAATTTAATTTTTCATATAAATTTAAATTTAAATTTAGTTGCACAAATATATGTTTCAATAAATAATTACAATTATAATACGAAAGAATACATAGCTGCCGAAATATATTCAAATATATATTCATTTTATATTTTATAGATTCTTAAACAAATCCTTGAGATATATCTCAGTTATTTCCAAGAATCTAGTAAAAAACTATTCATAATTTTAAAAATTATAAGCACACAGCTCAAAAATACAATATTTTCCTCAAGATTTTTGAAAAGTAATATATAAAGTAAAATATATATAACAAAACATAACTAAAGCTACACTGCACAACTGCATAAAAAATAGTATAATTAAACAGAAAACACTTTTAGCTAACCGGGAAGTCTCTCACTCTCTCTCTCTCTCTCTCTATCACTATCTCTGTCTCAATTAACCCGTCAAGGCCATAACACTCAATTATTCAAACTATTCGAACGTCATGAGTTGGCATCACAGCTTTTAGCCAATTGGTTGCACATTTTAAGCCCGCCGATAGATAAGCACTACGACTAGAGTGTGTGATTACCGATTGATAAATATATATGTATATATAAATTTGTATATATATTGCCGTGTGCCAGGTGTCAGGTATCGGAGAATATAGGACCGTTCGCGGCAAGAACTCAAGCCAGACTCAATGCTCGAGTTGGCCAACAGAAGCGAATAGCAGAAAATAGCAAATAGCAAACTATAGCAAACTATGGCGAGCTATGGCAAGAGGCAAAAAATTCGAAAAGCAAAATAATTAAAAAGCGATCGTGGGCGATGAGTGTGTGTGAGTGTTTCCGAGTGTCTCTCGTGCATCGCAGCAAAAAACAAAAAAAAAATGCATAGCATAGTTAACCCCATGCACCGGATACACGTACTGTTCTTTAGGGTTATTTCTACTCTATTTAAGGGTAGAAATACTTGAGTTTTAAGTCCTAACTAAAAATATATGTGCTATATATAGAGAGCAATCAAGAAAAACATTTCTAAGGACTAATGAGGACAGAAGGTATCATTCTTTTCCTAGACTGTTTTGATATTTAAAGCAATATCTGATATAGAAATTAACATTTTAATGTTACTATAAATCAATATTTCGCTGGATATATTGAACTCAGCCCTAAAAAGAGCCTAAGCCCAGTTTAAACCATTTATCATTGTTAAAGAAATCAAAAATATATAAGAAAATATACAGTTTTAATAAACAATATGTTACATGTGTTAAAAAAATGTATCTCAAGTTGATAAATATTTTAAAAATAGTTTTTCTTAAAATTTCTTAATATTTTAAATAATTTAAACAACTTACAATGTTCTTTGCGATTCAAGTACTTAAAATATACCATATATATTTTTTTTGGCAAATTTGCAATCAATATCCATTGTACATCAATAAATTTGTAGAAAAGTAAACTTTCTCAGAACCCCTTTTGGACAAGTAGAGTGTTAAGATTGAGAGGGCAGTTCCCTCTATTCCCTATTATTATGGAAAATATATACTTTATGCGAGCTGAATCAATCACTTTCGCTTAAATCTCATTGCTAATATTCGCACAGGTGTGGAAAACGACTTTAAAAATGCATTCAAAGCGAGTGGGAGGAAGGTGTTCGCATAGCAGGAAGCCAGTCATCAGTAAAGAAGAATCTATATCTATTGAATATGTCGTCTAGACATTTTATTCAATTATTACAGAGCTTAAAAATTGTACAACAAATTAAGCGAAATTAATTTAGGTTTTCCTGAACAATAATTTAGCTTGGCTTCAGCTTTAAAAGGAAATTTTCTTAACAAAAAGGTATATATATCATATGTAGAATATATATAATAAAAATCCAATCTTAGCAAGAGTAATTGATACCTTAAGTTACTATATATTAAGCAGATTCTAGTCTGTAAGAAAAATGATTGAAATGAAAATGAAAACAGTTTTGTTGCCTGCTAACTACCTCAACGCTCATTAGCTCATGTTTATGGCCACTAAAAATGTTTGCTTCTCCATCATTAATTTTTATTTTCACATTATTTGAAATGCAGGCAAATTATAAATTAGCCTTCACTGCCTGTTAAAATGACGGATGTAATTAAATGAGTTTAACTTTTTACTATCACTGCCAAAATATCTCAGCTTGCATTGTTGTTTGCAAATAAACAAATTCAACAAAATGCTATAGTTTTAATTAGTTCTCGATCTACACATTATCTACGATTAACTATTACTAATTAAGTAAAATGGAATGGGTAAACGAAGTTTTAATACCCTTAATGGGCTGTAGATGTATGTGAAATAATTAGTAAAAAAATTAGTTTGAACTGTAAACTGATTATAAATGGTTTGAATTATATCAAATATATATATTAATATATTAATTTAAATATTAAAGTTCTCTTAAATTACAAAATATTTAAATAAATTCCATAAATAATATATATCTTTAAATAAAAATTACTGTGGCCCAAAATGAGGTTACAATCAATAATTCTATAATACAAAAGAGTATGGGAAAACTTCAGTTTAGTTTGTATACAAAATTCTAGGCATATTGTTATTTATCACGTTATTTGAACAATGTTACTTACCATGTTTTTATATTTTATTAACTTATTAATTTATTAAGATAACAACGAACCTAAATATACATATATGTATCTTGTATATAGATTCATAAAGAAATAAATATTATATTTTCAAAATAAAAGCAAATTTCCCAAAGGTTCCTGACCAATTAAAGGCAGCCTGAGTTTTGTTATTCCTCCTCTTTCAAAAGATAGTTAATTTATTTATTTTCTTCCCCAAGACTGCGTCACGAAATATGCACTACACTGGGAGAAAAAAGGACAGGGCATTCCGTTCCAGCAGGAAGTGGTTTTATCGAGTTCAAGGATCCGGTTTCGTTTCGGAATTTGGCTTTCATCGAATTTCATCGGAATTTCCCGGCACGTGCCCCGCCAACGAATCGAATTTTTCGTCGTAGCACACAGACAATAAAATGACAGAAATAAAAATACAAAAAAAAATAAAAATAAATAAATAAATAAAATGTAAAGCGCACAGCGTTCGTGATCGTTACACCTGCTCTCGACCCCTTTGGTGCCCTCCCCCCCTTTGGTGCCATTGAGAACGCATGGAAATTTACCGCCTTGATTGAAGAAGCGCCAGTTAAATGAAATTCACGGAACGGAATCAAAGTTCCCCCGTCCGGAGCTGCATCTCACTTCTGCCAATCAAGAGCGACCAACCCAATGGGCCACGGAACGAACCGATCTTGTCCAGCGATCGATCGATCGATTGATCGATGTTTACGGAATTCAGCAATTGGATTATGTAAGGTTACAAGCGAACAACAAATATCAACGGAGGAGACTCATAACAACCAGCAGGGGCGGAGCCTATAAGGATGTGTTAAGGATCCGGATCGTCAACAAACTGAATATTATAAAATATGAATTTTATAAAATATTTGAAAATTTAACTAATTTTTCATAGAGGTATCTGCAATTAAATTTGACGTCTCTTTTATTAGAAGGATTTAAATCAATCCTAGAAAGCTATTTATATTTATTCTCTTGTTGCCTTTTTATAAAATAATGATTGAAAAATAATTATTAAATACTTATAAACAAAAAAAGGTTAATATATAAAAATCAAGTATTTAAAAATATTTTTTTTATTGAATGCCATATTGAATAAAGTTAAACATTATCTTTTTCATATTTATGCTTTAATGGGTCCTTGTGAAGAAGCTTAGAAAGCAAATTAATCCTGCAAGAAGCATTTAGATATGAAAATTAATCCTGCAGGTAGGCTTTAGAGGTGGTAAATTTTAATATATTTTAATTTGTAGCTTGAAATGTTAGTTTATCGCAAAAAAATATTAAATGTCCTTTTTAAATAAAAGCATTAGGTGTTGGCTATGCAAATGTACTATATATTTACATTTTAATTAACCACAATTATTTATATTTATTATTAGTAAAAGAGTGGCATGCAATAATTATCAAATTTACGAATTTTATTAATTTTCAGTTAGTTTTATTTTCTAAATTTATTGTAAGCTGTACAAGTTTATTATTTTTATTGTTATTTCTTTTGAGAAATTATTGTAATGAGTAAATAAGTGGCAGCTGGTAGTTATCAATAACTATTATTACAAAAAAAAGCCAAATAAAGCATTAAATATTTTAAACCTCAAAATCATTACAAAAAAAATGACAAATAAAGCATTAAATATTATAGATTTAATTCAGGTTAAACAACAATTTTTTAAACCTTAAAATAATTATTATTAATTATTTTTTAACTATTATTTATGCAAGATACCAGCGTAAATTTCCTTGAGCTTGCAGTTTGTATTTATCAATGAGTATATGATATTAGGTGGCAATTTAATAATGTTTATAGTTATAAATTAAATATAGTAATTGTGTTTTTATTTTCATTATTTATTTTACATATATTTATATTTAATTATTAAAGAGGGGACCCCTTTTGCTAGCACTCCCCTGTTTTCCGCTATGCATATCTCAAGACATCGAAATTCCCTGCAGTTCCATCGTTGAATCGTTGCAGTTGAAGGTCGATGCCGAAACAATTTCGATTGGATTGATTCGCTTCGGCTGGGATCGGATCGGAACGGATCGGTTTGGATCGAATCAGATTGGATTAGATTAGATTAGTGTAATGGGCCATGGTATATGGAGAAAGATTAACTAGATTAACCAGTTTCCGCTTAATGAAAGCGAAAGTCCGAGTACATAACTACTATTTGTGGATTCTTCAAACGGTTTGGCGATTAAATTCGAATCGGGGTCAATGTCAATGCTAATTCAGATTTATTTAATATTTTGAATTCAATTTCAAAGAACAGGTTTTGCCACACCATTAGTAGTATTCAAATTAATGCAGATCCCAACTGCTTAGCTCAGATTCGATGAGAAGTGCAGAGAAGAACACCATGAGTTCAGAGCAGGGCGATAATCGGGGAATCTTCATTATGATATGAAAATCACAGAGGAGGGCTATATGACGTCCTTATTATCACCTTTCTCTGAAGAAGAGCGGTGATATGATGACCTTTCTCTGCGCCTCTCTTTATAAAAAATAATTTATTACACAAACTCCAAGTTAATACCAATAATACCAATTATCATTCCAAGCTATAAACAAAACATCAAGTCAAGTCAAGTGACGTCAAAACAAACGTCGCATCGTTTATTCTCACTTAATATCAATACAAAAAAATAATAATAATCAATTATAATAAGTAAAATGCGCTTCACGCTTCACAAAGACACAATACAAGGCACTTGGATATATCATATATAGTACACTCCGTTGATTTCTATACGGAATAAATTCGTATATTTTATAAATATATATATTTTCTTTTGTTAGTTATTTATGTCAATTTGTTAGGGATTAAAAACCTGCTCATTTTGGCTTTATAAATTATGATGGCAACTGGGATTGGGGGAGATGGTTAATATTGATGATATTCCTTAGATACTGCTGCTGATCCAATAAATAAATAAATAAATATATATACATATATTTATTCATTTAGATAATATCTTTTGTTTGAGTTCATTAATGTCCTGTGATGTCTTCCTCTTTGGCAACCTCAATAAACCTTGGATACTGATGGCTTTCTTCCATTCCTCTCTAAGCCTGATGATTTTTGTGTTCCTGATTGTGTTCCTGATGATGATCCCCAGCTGAAGACCTTCTGCTTAATCCTGGCTAAGTCTTGTGACCTCTACCCCACCCTCTTTAGTGGAACTCCTCTTCGCCAAAGTGCCTGACAATCTGCTTGAGGCTCTCGTAGGATCCCGTGAAGAAGCCCAGCAGTGCCAGCACCAGAATGACCAGGTTCTTCACACAAATCCAAACTCCAGGCCCCTTGTTGGGCTCACTTCGCGCTATCAACTCGATGACGGGCGGAAAGACCAAGGCCAAGGCCGTCGAACAGAGGGCTCCAATCAGTGAGATGAACAGGCCCAAGGCAGGTACCAGCTCGGCAATGGCCACTGCAGAATTGAAGTGAATGAGAACCTCATTCTCCATTTCCTATGCATTCCATTTCTTCCTTTACTTACGCGTGAGGAGCACCATGGCAGTGCGAAAGCCCAGCTCTCCGGCCAGCGATCGTCCTTGGATGCCACACATTTCCTTAACTCCTGGCCACATGATCTGAATGGCCACAAAGAACTGCAGGGGATAGCCCAGGAGGACTCCGGCGGAGACCATCAGCTTGACTGCCTGCGCCAGACTATATGTATGTATGTAGGTGAAAACAGGACTTAGGGAGCAGCCAAAATACCAAATAATATTTCCCACTCACATGGTATCACCCAGATTGAGGGTGAGACTGCCGCCCACCTGCTCGCCCCACTTCATATAGCCGACGGAGCCGGCGAACATGAACATTACGGAGACCAGGAACATGCCCACATTGAGCACACCGAGGGTACTCTCGAACTGGCGGGGCTTGCGCATGGCGTTCTTCAGCGGCATCACCAGGGCGATGCCCTCGAAGGCAAAGATGGCGGTGCCGAAGAAGAGGGCCAGCTGGGAGCCATTCGTCCAGAGGGCGCGTTCCCCAATCTCCGGCAGTCCGTCCTTGAGGGCATAGTACAGGGTAATGGCCAGGCCAAGGATCATGCAAACGTTGGCGAACAGCGACACCGGCGTTAGCCACTTGAGGTTCGTGATCAGAGAGCTGAGGAGTACGGGCACAAAGGCCAGCAGCATCACCAGATGGACATCCATGCCAATGTCGTAGGCTTGCAGAATCTTCAAATATATATACCATATTTCCATGTAGACACAGTTCCGCCTCAGACTCAGACTCCGACTCACTCACCTGCTTCAGATTTGTGCTGATAAACACAAAGTAGATGCAACAAAAGCCCAGCTGAGTCACGCATATAAATATATCCACCAGGCGACCCATGGTCCTCGACCAGCTCCTCAGCTTGGATGGACCATTCTCAAAGCACCGCTCCACGGTCAGGGCATAATCCGCACACACGCTCTCCCCTCGCAGATCTCGCATCTTCTTGGAGCAGGTTATCAGGACATGTTGACAGTGGATGGACACCACGGCTATTATCACCGTGAGGAGTGGTGCCACCAGCAGGCCACCGTTTTTGAAGGCATCTCCCATGGCAAACAGGCCGGGCCCAATGTTGCCCTTGAACAGATGCACAATGGTCTCCAGATAGCTTGAATTACAGGTGAATATATAGATCATCTTAGTTGGGTTTCTCTAGTTCTCTTTTTGATGTTAGTAAGCTGCTCGAGGATTGGATTAAAGCTTCAGGATTTGAGGAGCGCAGTTAGTTTTTGGGATAAGTTCTTGGGATCCTTAATCCTTTGAGGGATTTTTTGGGGTTTAGGTTTGAAGGGGGGAACTGGGTTAGGAGTTGAGTTCCTTGGTGTGGGTTAGTATGTGATAATTGATTCTGGTGTTTGATTGGGTTTAAGCTGGGATTCAGGAGCGGAATAACGATTAAATTTAGGGGTTATTATTTAGGGGTTATCCAGGTTATAAGTCATGCAGGTTAGTAGGTTTATTGGTGAGTTTGGAAGGTTAGGAGTCGATGCTAGATTATCCAATGAAGGTTTTGCCTTGGTTTTAATGTTTTAGTAACATATTTTGAGGCTTTTTTTATTCAGTATATTTTATTTGTTAGTTGTTAGTAGTTTTAGTAGTTCTTGGAAGCATAAAATCATGGCTGTCTCAAGGATACCTTGTGGGTGGATGATATTCCTCATCGTGAGCCTCCTTGCGGCTAGCCTTGTCCACTCCACCGGCTTCGCCTCCGGTTGCTTCCGCTAATTCCTGATTCTTGGCCACCGGTTGACCTTGATGTGGCGGCTGAGATGGCGTCTATGGTGTAATTATTGTCATTCCAAAGGGAAAAGAAACAAAAACAAAGGCTTAAAAATAACATTGTTTCATTCTATTTCAGTCTCAGCCTTTGTCGGCTCAACTCTCAATTGCCACGATTGCTCTACGGGTTGTCAATCTTCATGATCGAGCTGGAAAAGCGGAGAGATCTTATCGGAGGCTGGAATCACACAGATCACAGCATTGCGTGAATGCTATTATAAATCCCATCGGGGGGGATTTCCAACCGATCAAACCGGATGGAAAAGTTCCAAAGATAAGAATAGTCAGAGGAGAGGCCATAAATTATTCCACGACAGCGACTAAATCAGAGCCAATTAAACGGATTCATAAAAGCCAAATCAAGCACTATCACCCGACTAGCGGATGTATCTATACATGCCATATACTATATGCTATAGTATAGATAGGGATATAGATATAGATAGATGTCGACGGACGGCTAGATAAGTGGCCATTCGATGTGACACCCGAACGTCTGCCAAACCAGACAGAAAGATAGACGGGACAGACAATATATACAAATATATATAAGCTATAGCACGTGGTTTTGTGGTTCAAAGGGTCTAATTGAAAATTCTAGAGATAATAAATAGGTTCTTAAACACTTGTAATTTTTATTTAAATTCTATTAATATAATATTTGTATAGTTTCTTAATTAATTTCAAACAAAATACAAGCCTTAATATTTAACGAAAATATTTCCTATACTTTACAGCTTATAAATTAAAAAATTCCTGATAGCTTAAAACCCTAAATTACACCTCGAAAGCCCCCAGTGACTAAATACAAGCCTTAATTAACTAAAATATTTCCTATACTTTACTTAGCTTATAAGTTAATAAATTGTTGGTATCTTAAAACAATAAATTACACCCCGAAAGCCCCCATTGACTTCGATTTCCATTAAACGTGCTTTGCCATAAGAGCCCCTTGGTGAATCATGTAATAAATATTATTTGACGCTGTGATTTATGAACAGCGAAATTATGGTAAAAAAAAGAAAACACGTTCATTGAAAACATTTAAATCGCTATCAATGGGTTTGGCTATCGCTGTGAATTGAGATGGATGGTCGGTGATTTATGGGCCACTCCAGGTACCACTCATTTGTCATGTGGCCATCTCTGTTGCCAGCCACCAAATGTCATATATAGTACATATATCCCTTCTATGCGACTCAGGATCTGATCCTATCCCCTAACGAAGTTGAGATAAGGCGCCCATTGAATCTCGAGTGTCATAAATAACGAGCAAACTCTTATCACAAAAATTTGATTTTGCTTTCGCTTCGTTTCCGCTTTTCAAAAATCTACTCTGGCGAGAGATTAGTGTCCCACAGGTGGTATACGCAATATACTGGAGGACATGGCGCCGTTGACGTATACGTAATATTTAGTCTTCAGTTCTGAAACCTTGTGTAAATCCAGACAATGATTTCTATTTGGCTTTCATTTTTCATCGCGCTTATCGGCAGCCAAAAGCAGTTAAAACAAAGTATAAATTATTATTATCGTGCACTAGAAACGAGAGTGGGTACTTTGATTATGGAAAGCTGTGGGTTCTTCAGTTTCTAATTAATGGAAAATATTTTTTAACGGATGTTAGAGTGGAAAATTATTGTTCAAAAATTCTTTTTGTAATTTAAAACCCGTTAATGGGTTTGGAAAATTAAAAAAATAATTTAACGAAGTCTCTTTTCTCGTTTCTAAACCTTTTAATTAAGATAGCAACTTGAAATTTAATTTTTAAGGACAAATCATAGGAGCAAATATATAAATTAAATAGTTTCCCATTATATTTTTAATTTTTTAATGCCCTCGATCCACAAACAACAATCTAGACTAAAGTTTAAGCACTCAAAATCAACATTAGTGACAGATAACACCAGATAGAACAGTCCTCAAGTGGGTGGTGTGTACAGTACACATATGTACACATTAACCCCCCCTGTTGTCCCTCCCTTAACCCATGGAAGGCCATTGGCAAACCGTCAAGAGAGAGAGACAGGCGCCCTGATATTATTTATGTTCGGTCTCGTTTAGTGCTTGGTCTTCATATATTCTTATTATTTTTTATTTGTATTTTTCCTTTACTCTCGAATTCAACAATATCTTTGAGTGGAAAATTTTCCATGGCATTGGTCGGTGGTCAGTGGTTGGGATTCTTTATGTCGAGGGTTCACTGCACTGGCATGAAAGTACTAATTTCTCTTTTATGAATGTTGCCGGAAACCTGACAAGCTCAAAGGGAACCTTAATTGGCCTTTATTGGCCAAGCTTTTGTGTGCCTTTCTTTGGAATACATATTCACTCTTCAATTTTTTGAGGAATTACTGTTTTAATTAATAATATGATTTTCTTATTTCAATTTCAATTAATATTATGACAATTGTTTTTATTAATATTTGAGAGCAATTAAAAATCTATTTTCTTTAAAAGCATGAATGGCAGAAGCAGTTTAGATAATAAAAATCCATTTAAAACGTTTTTTATTGATTAAAATGTTCATAAAAATGTTGCAATTAAAAGTCATTTCTATTAATAACACAATTGTAATTCAATTTCAATTAATATAATTTTTAACAATTTATTAAGCTATAAAAAATATATTTTTTCTTAAAAAGCAAAAGTAAAGTCTTTTTAAAAACGATCTTTTAGCAATAAAAATGTTAATCAAAAGCTCAAATTGAAAATGAATTAATGATAAATAATTGAATTATACATATTTCCCCCTCTAACTTGTGTTAAACTCATATCTCGTATATCTAAAAAAAATATATTTAATAGCACAAAAGAGTCTGGGCACAGATCAAGTTGTAACCTTGATCAAATAAATACTAATAACTACATAAAAGTGTGTAAATTTCCACTTTGCCTCATTTGCATTTTAGCCGCTTGAAAGAAAAAAAATAGATAAAAAATGCAATGTAATAGGTAATTCTCTCAGGCGTAAAATAACTGGGTAAAAAATGCCAGAGGTGTGGCTTTCAGGAGGGGTTTTATTCGGTTTAACCAAAGACCGTAAATCATTGGCATAATCTTCATTGATGATAAGTGGCAGTAAGCCCATAAATCCAGGCCAAACGATAAGCAGGAATTTCGCATTAATGGAGTTATTTTTCATTAAAGAAAGTTTTGGGGGATTCTATATGCCATATAAACATATATATTAATACTAAATATTAAATATATTTCACTTAACAAAAGCCTAGAATATTAATTTATTTATACTTTAAAGTTTTTTATTATATAATTATTTGATTATTCATTTGTTTCATTGTATGTACTTATATCTGAACTATTTCTTATTTAATTTTGTTTTTCGTTAGAACAAATTAAAAGCTTTATGTGAATCAGTAAAAAATCCTTTAAATATATATTATCAAAAGTTAAGCAAATTAATTTTATATTTATTAAAACTAAAACAGTTTTCAAAACTTTTTAAACAGATTTATTAAATTACTAGATCTGACTTCAATCCTACATGCAATAAAAATTTATTACGTATACGTAATACCTAGAAATAATTAAAATATAATATATAAAATTCTTAGCTGAATCATTTGTCTCCCCCCTTACTCCCGATTTTCCTCCACTTTATTATTGTTGTTGAGCTTGAGCTTGAATTATTTTTGTTTTTTGTTGAAAACTCGTTTTCACTTCCACAAAAAGAAAGAGATACACGAGTGTGTAGCCCCCGAAAATGCGTCGAAATTGTTGGGTTCAATTTTTGTTTTGTTTATTTCGGTTTCACTTTTTTTTTTGCCCAGTTTTTGTCTTCTTGTTTTGGTTTTTTCTGATTTTTTTTAAGGCATGTGTCTTAAGTTTAACGCTTGCAATTAAAATACACACCTCGGCATCCATTTCGTTGCTGACGCTCTCCTGCTGTATCGTTGTTTTATCTTTTATTGTTGTTGTCAAAGAACTCGGTCAAAGCACGAGACCAAAATTAAGAAACAAAAAAAATAAACAACAAAAATAAACTGAGAAAAAATCAAGAAATTTGTTTGGCTCTTGATCTTAATGATTTATTTGCGTAGCCTGCATTTGGCCGGTGCTGCTGGCGTTGCTGCTGCTTGTTTCGCTTGGCGTCTTTTTTATTATTCGGTGAATTTTTGTACTTTTTTAAAGCATTCGACGATCTGGTGTTTTGCTGTGTGTTAATCGCTCCACGAAAAATTCAAGACTGACGGACCGGCGAAGCGCCGACAATCGTCACTGGCTTTCTGGTCGAGAGAGGTGGAATGACACTCAGCAAAAAATGGAAAGAGTATTTTTAAAATAAATGTTATCTATGTTTGATCACTTAAAAAATTAAAGGAGAGCAAATAATTTAAAATGAAACAGTATAGGTATAAACAAAAATATAATTTTTATTGCTGCCATTTTAATTAAATCTTTTATAAGCAGCACTTCCTTTAAAATATTAACCATTAAATTTATTATTAGTAAATATAATTAATTGTAATCACTATTTTTGTTTTACATTAAAAACAATGGAATTGCCAAAATAATTTAGATTTCATCTTAATTAAAATATAAAAATTACAATGATTTTATGGTATATTTATTTGTTTACATAATACCCTCATTTTACGTAAAACAATAAATATACAATAAAATTATTGTAATTTTTATATTTTAATTAAGTTATAAATGGATTTAAGTTTTTATTCAAAATACCAATTTCAGTTCATATTTATTAGCTTATTTAAAATACGAAAAATATTGTATATTCAATTTCTACATTAAAAATGAATTACATTAAAATTAACATTCTTTTATTTCGAGTGTAAAGAGTGACAGAGAGCATCTCCGCCTCCTTTTGCCACCCACTTAATCTCTCTCTCCCCTTCGCTCTCGCTGTGCCACTTGCCGCTGCCTCATGACGAAAATATTTGTAAGATGCCTGGCGAGAGGCGACAGCTGACCGATCAGCTGTTCCCCATTAACTTCTTCGATCACCACCCAGTACCCACCACCCCCAAACCATCCCACAACTCTCTCTTCTCTTTCACTCGCACAGGTTTCCGTTTTCAATGAATGAGTTTTCCCAGTTGCCGTATCTTGCCACAGGTGGCGCCATGAATGGAGCCAATTAATGAATGGAATAAATAATAACAAAAAACAGATAGCCACTAAGTGCTGCGCTAATTAGTTAACAGCGCCTTAAGGGCAGCGTCTTGGGCTAAGAAAAAACTTAATTCGCGAGCTACTATGTAGGTTAGCTTGACTAGAAATTCTTGGGGGGTTATTTCTGTTTAATTTAAGGTCATTAAAGGAACAATTAATAATAATACTTAAAATCAAACAATGTTTATTCAAATATTATTCTATCTTTACAGGGTTCTTTGGCTGTTGTTCCCCGACCCTCTAAATATGCGAATATTCTTAATTAAACGTTTAATTTATGGCTTTTATTAATATTAATTTGTATAAAAATAAAAATATAACAAAAGGGAAATGCGGCGGCTTGCGTCAAAGGACTGTCAATAATAAAATGTACACTTGAATTAATCAATTCTTATTATAGATGATTGAAAAATGTTAAAAAAAATTGAGTATATGTATTTTGTATATATATTTTATGTTCCTTATATTTAATTGTAAAAATATTATACTTTATATAACTATAAAATTATGATGAATTAAAACATAGACAAATATAATTATAAATTATTATATTAATATCTATTATATATTGTATTATGGAAATATTTTTAGACTCTTTCTGTATTTATTTTTAACGATATTCGATACAAAATTGAATTTTTTGTTACTGATTACAAAGATCCGCTTCAACTTAAATAATATATATATTAATTATATTTTCTTTATTATACTCTTTAAAAAATATTAAATATTAGTACATAAAGAAATTATATAGATTTGATGCCGAAATACAATTCTAAAATTCATTCCAAGCTAAACTGTGCCTCATCGCATACCAAAAGCATTGTATTCGTCGATCATTTAATTAGAGGCGGGCATAGACCTCAAATAAATAAATAAATACATATATATGTACAAATGTATATGTTTATTATTAAATATATATATATATATATATATATCAAATCCAAAGCGGCGCCAGATCGAGCCTTGGACCACTGTCCCTGACCTTGCAGAGTGGACAAAAAAAAAACATACATATGTATTTATTGGAAGCATATTTTCGGTCTGCCTGGCGGCCTTGCAAGATCATATTTTAGGTCGGCCGACCAGAAACACGAATAAAATACTGTTAGAACGTGAACGGATCAGACGGCTATATGGGTCATATAAATAAATCAAAAGTATCATTTTAATAAATAATTGGACAGTTTGTTTATTTGCAAAAGTTTGCTAAATAAATAAATAAAAGCAATCTAGAGATGCTAAAACTCAATAGTAAAATTAATGAAAAAATAACAATTATTTAAAATTTGTAAATTAACACATAAAAACTTAAGTTTTCTTTCCATGATAATGATATTTCCTATAATAATAATTATAAATTTAATATTTAATATTTAATATTCTAAAAAAATATTTAATAATTAAAAAAAATCACAGCAAAGAACGCTTTTTATTTTCCTCAGCCAAATCTCCATGACTTTCGCTTTCGACACCTTAACTCTTAACTCATCCAAGACAAGTAGTTCTGCCACATAAATATGTATGTATATACATATATATATTTATGATCGTACTGTATGATATCTATATAGTATCTAGGTGGAACTGACATGCTTGGCTTCTGCCTTGAAAAGAAAACTCGCAATTAAAACCGCTGCTGTTGCCCTTTCTTCAGCGCTTTGTTTATATTATTCTCTAGATTATTGTTATTAAATTGTTGGGCCAGCCCAATCCACCTTTTTTTTCATGTTTTTCTTGGCATTTTTTTGTTTTGTTTTGTTTTTGTCAAAACGTTAAACGTTTTTTAGTGACGCTCCAGTAAGTACTTACAAATCCGGCAACAAGCGGCGGTCTTAGTGGTTGTAATTACCCGGTGACAGCCAGTTCTTTGAGCTCTACCTGATTTTTAGGGGCGGAAAGTTTGGGGAAAGTCACCAAAAACAACATCCAAAAGCTGTATGAATAAAAGTCAGGAAGGAAATAAATATGTATATATATATATGTATATATATTTAATTGCAGAAGTCTTGGAAAGTGAAAGATCTGTAGCCGGTCTTTTGTTCCGAAACAGAAATCTAAGTCGCCTCAGTACACTGCGCTTCATAACGCTCTGAGAGAAGTAAATAAAATTGTTATAAAATTTTTCTAAAATTGTTCTAAAATTGTTTTAAATTTGTTATAAAATTGTATTACAATTGTTATAAAATTTGTATAAAATTGTTATAAAATTGTTATAATATTGTTATAAAATTGTTCTAAAATTGTTATAAAATTGTTATAATATTGTTATAAAATTGTTATAAAATTGTTTAAATTTAAGTTAGGACTTAAGCTTCCTTTTAAGTCTTCAAAAACAAAAACCATCATAGTTACCTCAGCTTCTTCGGCTGCCTGGACAAGTCCGACCTGTTGTTGGCTCCCAGTCCCAGTCGGCATATCCTCCCAAAATGGCAACTATAGTAAGTGACGGCACCAAAGTGGGACATAAATACATGCCTCCACATACCACATAGCACATAGTAGAGAGACGTACCACTTTGGATGACCTGGCCTGGCCGAGTTACTTGCGCCAGTGTCTGCGCCAGTGCCTGTGCCCTCTCCCTCCGCCACATGCAGCGCCTATCCGATCATCCGATCTGCCATTAGCCAGAATCACTGGCAAGCACTCAAGCTCGCACACCGGTGCACAGGGAGAAAAATGTGCAGAGCAGATTCATTTTTTAAAATTCATTATAAAATCATACAGCTCTAGGCATATATTAAACTGAAGAATCAGATATAATGTGATATTGGGCATATTTTCATAAGTACTATATAGAAAATATCGAAAAATATTGCACTTAATGCTGAATAAAAATATCATAAAAATTTAGGATATATTTTATATATATTTTTTCTAATTGGAAATTTATTTATTCGATATATTAAAAATATAAAACATCAATTTCTGGCAAATATAAATATATATCAACGTTAGAATGTCAATTTATTTATAGAGTTTTCACATTTGTAATTCTCTATTAATTATTAAAATTATTATTACTATTATTAAAATTCTTTATTGATTTAATTATTTAAAACATTAATAACTTAAAACAAGACAGAAGCAAGAAGAGCAAAGAAATGTTGGCTAACTTCCCAAACCATTACCTTGTTGTTGTTAATAATAATTTTTAAATATATTTCTTCTAACCCTAAAAATTCAAGATTTACTTCTAAATAAACCCAATAAACTCTCGAATCTTCTAGCATTTCTTTGAGATTTTATTAAGGCATTTTTCATGTGCAATTCCGATGCCACTCAGGCTGGGTAGTGATTAGATCGACAATTTGGCATGGCTCGATAACTGTCGCAAGGCCAGTTAAGCGCCAGGTGGGTCTTGGTGCCGCCCTCCCGCCCCCCGCCAGCAAGGGGAGAACGTTCGACCTCTCGTCGCCGCGAGTCAAGAGGTAAGAGCCAAGTGCTGGAGTGCTCGAGTGCTGAGAGCACTGAGCGGGGAGAAGAAGGAGGAGGAGTACCTGCGCGTTACGGGCCAAAAGCCAAGCGTCCGAAACCGAAACAGAAGCAGACGTGGGCTCTGGTAGCCAAGACCCCGGAGTAGGGGCTTTCTCCGACTGGCAGAGCCAAGCTGCGACTGTGCCTTGTTTCATTTATTAACCAGACTCGCAGCCAAACGGTCGTCGAGTAGAGGAGACATACCACAAAGCCACACACAAACACCGAGAGAGCAGGAGAATGGCCACCAAGACGGGGACTCGGACACCCACTGGCACCAAGCTCTGGCTGTGGCTCAGCATCATCTTGCTCTTCGCCGATCTTTCGGAGGCCATTGACTTTGGCTATCATCCCAGTGCCGAGGAGTTTGACAGTCTGTTGAGGGAGACCACCAAGCAGAGTCCCTGGAGCCGGGATCTGCTCCAGCATCAGCATCAGCAGCAGCAGCATCAGCGGTTTGTCCATGAAAACCGTGGCTTTGTGCCGCGCTACCAGCACCAGACCTCCATTCGCTTTCAGCCACCGGAGCTGGACTTTCAGCTGTTCGATCAGGATCAGGATCAACCCTCACAGCCCTATGTCTTTGAGTCCGTGGAGGAGGAGGAGGACGCCACCTCCGCTGCCGGCGATCAGCTGCATGTGCAAAGCGATCTGCTGGAGATCAAGGAGCCAACGAGGAGGCCCAGTAACACCTCCAGTTTCACCTCCACCTCCTTTCCCATTTACTTCACCCACCCCACCACTGGCATAGTGTATGCCATCAGCCAAGTGGGTGGAGCAGGTGGTGCCGGAGGAGTTGATCTACCGCCCATTGCTGGCCAGAGTCGGAACGATAGCAATTCCATTGCCATTTATGTGACCAAGGCCCAGTATGATGCTGACATGGAAAAGCTACGCCGACGTTACGAGCAACAGTGTCAGGCTGCTGCTCCTCCAGGCACTGTGATATCAACCCTTAATCCCAGCCAGATCCAGCAGCAGCCGAATGGAGGAATCACCACCGCCAGGCCACAGATTATACGCCTGAAGAAGCCGAAATATCCGGCAGGAAGACCCAGCAATAAATTACCCAAACCCGGCCACCGACCGCCGCCCGTGATGGTCACCAGTGGGCCCATCGACCACGTCAGTGATCAGCTGTTGAAGCTGCCACACAGGGGCACAGGCACCACCAGTACGAGCACCACCACCACCACCACCCGGAAGCCAAACACACGAAGGAAGCGCCGCAAGAAGAAAAAGCCCAGCAAGGATAAGGTGGTAAAGCGGAGGCCAGGATATGGTGGTAATAACACCCGCAATCAGCCGGGACCATTGCCCATCATCCTGGGCACGAGACCAAGTGGCAGTGGCACCACCACAAGAGCCCCACTGCCGGCTTATACGCAACTGGAGAAGCCGCATATGCCGGTGGCCACCACCCAGCCAACGGGCAGCAATGTCTTCAGTCAGCATTTGTACAGAGCGGAAGGGGAGCCGGAGGAAGTACATGGAATATCGGAAGAATTGCATGAAAGCTCGCCAGGATTACTTGAAGAAGGATCGCCAGAAGCGGAGAGTCCTAGCAGACGACGTCGCTCTTTGGAGGCTCTAAAAGAGGGAAAGAAGAGGGAACTGAGAAGGGATTCCGCCATAAAGTCTCGAAAAGGAACTGAAGCTGCAGGAAGAAAGGACAAGAAATATTCAAGAAGAAATCAAGGAGAATCAAGAAGACAACATTCCCTGAAAGATTTAAAAAAGTGGAGAAAGGCTTTAAAGAATTCCCTGAGAGAGGGAGAAACCCAGCCAGTGCATCGCCGACAGCGTCGTTCCCTTCAAGAAACCAAAATCCAGGATCATACGAAATCTAAGGGATTTCTCCCAGAAACACAAAGAGTAGCCTCCGCCCGAAGGGTTAGCACACCGCCCAGGAGCAGTCCCCGTCGGCGATCCAAAGGTGGCAGTTCCACGCCCACCAAAGCCAAGCCCAAGGCCAAGCAGCCACCGCAAACCCCGGCGCCAAAGGACAAAGGTAAGGCCGAGGTGGCCCATATGCTGCCAACGGCCATACATTTGGCTCACTGGAATCACAGCCGGAAGGAGCACGAAGGAGCACAGAAGCCGCCAAGTAACCGGCCATCCCTGAAAAGTAATCAAACGGCAAGGATAACCACACAGAAAATGAAAAAGAAAACTAAAGCCAAGGACCACAAACGTGGTAGACCCGAGGGCTCTAGTTTTCCAGATCTTTTCGAGCTCATGGCCGATGATGGCGACTATGATGATGATGATGATGATGATGGTAAAGAGCAGCAGGACGACGAGGACGAGGACGAGGAAGAAGACTACTTCTATGGTTCGCTTGGAGGAAATCCAGTCAAACGCCGGCACACCACCGATCAGCAGAGCGACCAAAAGGAGGACAGCAGCTCCGCGGAGGAGGGTGCAGATTTTGGGGCCATGGTGGTGGAGGATGAGGTGACCACGCCACCAGCAACCAGCAGCGAAGAAGAGGCTTCATCCACGGAGGCCACCTCCAGTACCAAGAACTCCATGGCCAAGAAGAAGATACGCATCCGGCGACGTCCCGTGGACACGGAGGAGGACTACGATGACGATGACGAGGACTCTGGCATTGGTGGCTTCTTTCGGATGCTCTTCTATCCCGTACAGGTGGCCATGTCGCGCTTAATGGATGGCTTTGGCAGTCCCGAGGAGGATGAGGACAAGGAGCCGCAGGGACCCACAATATCCAAATATCCCAGCTACACGATGTACCACAATGCCCACAGCAATGAGGCCTATGCAGAGCCCGAGGAGCAGGAAGAGGCTGAGGAGGATGAAGAGGCCTCCTCGCTGGGCAACTGGTTCAGCTCTTGGTTTGGTCTGCAGCGGAAAACGAAGAAAATTGGAAGTACAACCACCACCACAGTGCTGCCACTGCCCACGCCCTCGAAGGAGCCACCCGGCTGGCTGGAGTCGTGGTTTGGTTTTGGCAAGACCACCGCCAAGGACGAGGAGGAGGAGGAGGATGACTATGATAGTGAGTAGAAAAACCAGGGAAAAATATATTTTTTTAGGTTTTAAATTAATTTCTGGGATGGTTTTTAAAGGGAATTTTTGGAAACCTTTTGAAATAATTTTTAAAAACATAAAGTAAAACTGAAAAAAATTTAAAAAAATTGGATTTTAACAGTTAGTCACGAGTTATTTTATATTTATTTAAAAAAGAACGAATTTTTATAGATTTAGGTATTGATTTTCCTATTCGTTTTTATTATTTCCGAAGTCAGGGGGCCCCAAAAAAGTCGGAAATGGGCCTATAAACTTAAAGATTAAATTTAAAAAATATTAAAAACTGCAAATTTAAATACTTTTCTTCAATTCTTTTCATATTAAAGAATTTTTTAAAGCCTCGGTGAAGGCCTAGTAAAATTATACAATTTTTTGCTTAAGTAAAACATATTTCTAGCTCTTCAAATTATAGAAACAATCACGCTTGACTTGATCAATACATCAAAATAGATATTAAAGACGATGATTCTGCATGTCCAGAAATTAATAAGAAATATTTGCCAAGTAATGGCTCAACTTTAAGGCAATTAAAAGAAAACTTGGCACTCGAGTGATCAAGTTAATGGGGAGAATGGCTGAATGAGCAGGGAAATACTCATATCATATCATATATGTATGTACCTCTGTACTATATACTCAGATCAAAATGGGAAAACCAGAACCAGAACCCAATCGCAGCCATAACGGTGGCTCTGGCTTCTCCATTTCCGTTCACGCTTTCTGCACAGGCACAGACCACACCACACAGCACACTCCTCCTCCTTCTGCCCCCGATTAAGCCCAGGTGACTTTCCTTTGCAGAATGGTTTGCCAGCTGGTTTGATTCACGGCCCAAGCGGAAGGTCAGACGCCGTTCCACCACCTCCACCTCGACTACATCAACCACAACAACCAGTCCGGCAGCGGCAGCAGCCGCCCAGGTGCCCATTCTGACCATTGTGGATCCGCTGCGTAATCCCCAGAATTGGATTGGCATACTGGCCCATCACATAGTGAACTCCACGGCGACCACTACCAGTAATCCGCTGCTCCAGGCGTTGGCCACACGCATGTCGAGTACCCGGGGAACCACGAGCACCACCTCAAGTACTACCACCAGTACGACCACATCAAGGCCGGAGGTGCCACGGAGAATAAATTATGACAAGTATCAAATCTGGCGACTGAAGCCCCAGGATGAGGCCCAGGTAAAGGCTCTCGAGGATTTCAAAAAGGCCGAGGATGGCGTCAAGATGCAGTGGCTCAAGGGGCCAAGTCTAAGGTGAGTTTATAGGTTTATCCTTTTTAAGTTTAATATATTTCTTTTTTGTAATTTAAAAAATTCTTTAGAGGTCTCACCGATGTCCTTGTGCCGCCCAAGATGCTGGTCGACTTTCAGGGCACTTTGAACTACGAGGGCATCGCCCACGAAGTGCTCATCTTCGATGTTGGCAAGGCCATTGCCTACGAGCGCTCCAAGGAGGATTATCTGCACACCACCCATCGCCCATCGAAGCAGCAGCCGTCGCGGGCAACAATACCGCCTTCGATGACCTGGAATCGGTATCACAATCACGACGAGATTGTCAAATATTTGGAGACGGTGCGCATGCGTCATCCCCAGCTGGTGGAGCTCATACACATTGGCCGCTCCTACGAGGGTCGTCCCCTGATCGTGGTCAAGATTGAGTCCAAGCAAGCAGGTTCATTCACCGGAAATAGCGATAATCCAGTGGCGGCGAAGCGGCCCAAGCGAAAGCACAAGGCCGGCCAGGCGAATGCGGTGTTTGTGGAGGCAGGGGCTCAGGGATTGGCTTGGATTGGACCCGCAACGGCCACCTGGATGATAGCCGAGCTCCTCAGGCTGATGAAGACCAACAGTGAGTGTTGTGATTTGAGAGAAGGAAAATGTGAAAAATAAAATAATTACAAATTTCCAAGCAGAAAGCAACGATGAGGTGGAGTTAATACGGAACACCACCTGGTATGTGATGCCCGTGCTGAATCCCGATGGCTATGCCTATAGCCATGAGTACGATCGATTCTGGAAGAAGTCGCGGTCACAGCACCAGGCACCGGCGCCCAGTGGCCTCTTGGACTCGGCGATGACGTGGCTCCAGCAGAAACGGGGACCGGACAAGGTCTGCTATGGTGTGGATCTCGACAGGAATTGGCTCTATCAGTGGGGCAAGCGTGGCAGCTCCAAGGCGCCCTGCAATGAGTTCTTTGCGGGTCCCACGCCCTTCTCCGAACCGGAAACGAAGGCAGTTTCCGAATTTCTCATGGACTATCGAACGCAGATCAAGGTAAACACAGGAAATGGTGTCCTTGAAGGCGTTTATAAATTACATTTTCAACATTTTTGTGGCTTCTGTTAGCTGTACATATCCCTGCAGGCCTATGGCCAGGTTATATCCTATCCTGTAAAGGCGAATTCCACATTTAATTCGGAGCGTTTGGACGATTTCCTGGATGTGGCCATGGTGGGCACCGATGGACTGCGCAAGAAGGGCAGCAAGTCGCGCTACAAGGTGGATGCCTCCAATGATCTAATAGAGCAGCGATCGGGTGAGCACTTAATATAAATATTTATTTTATTTTTTAATATTACAATTTGGCTTCGCAGGCTGTGCGGATGCCTTTGCCGCCTACGAGATTGGAATACCCTTCAGCTACACGCTCCAGCTGGCGGACAATGGAGTCCATGGCTATCTGCTGCCCAGCAGCGCCATCGAGCCCACGGCTCGGGATGCCTTTGAGATCATCAGCGGCATGATGGACTACATTTAGGGTGACGGATGATGAAGGGATGAAGGGATTCGGGTTGGGTGCTTAGTTCCTTTTTTTTTTGTCAAGGTAGATTGCGTTCCGGAGATCGAATACATTTGAACATTTTCGGAATGCAGAATATTCGTACTTGTATTATTTTTTATATTCCAAATTTGTTGTTTATATTAGAATGTAAGTGCATTTTTTTTATTAACATTTTAACTTGCATTTTGAGATTTCTGCGATTGTTGTGTGTATGTTATGTTAGCTTTAATTCTAATTATAATAAATAGTAAATACTTATAGAGAGAGAGCATTCAATTGCTTCGTATAACAATGCTTGTTTTTTGCATGGATGCCATGTATGTTGTGTTATTTTATATATTTCTATTTAATACCAAAGAATGAGGGGTGCATCCAAGTTCTTTTGAGTTTTTCCCAGTAGTTTTGTGTTCTTTCAATTTCTTTCTACCTATTTTTGGTATTCAATCAAGTTTTTAATAATAATTTTATACGCAAAGTATAATATTAACTAAGAACTTGGGCTTTTAATTGTTTATAACACTAAACATACAGTTTATCGCTTTGGATAAACATTCATTTAGCTACAACTACAAAACGAACTGATTAATGCCCAGATTCATTCAGCTAGAAGGCTGTTTTTACTGCTTTTGAGTATAAATAAACATAATGTAACCTCCAAATAGGTTTCCCCCCTTGATATTAATATAATATGTCCCCAAACTATGTCTTTCTTTGATATCCAACTCATAATTCATAATTAATTCAAAGTTTTCCCTTGAAGTCTTCTGACATCTCTCTCTCTCTCTGTGGCTTTGCTTTTAAATAAATAATTTTGATTATACATTAATCATCAATGTCCTGGCATAGCAAGGCAAAATTCTGAGATGAAGGAACTAGTTGGGAGCTGGCTGAGCAAGTACCTCTGTGCCGCTGCTAGGCGCATCCCTGCGATACCGAAATCCTGCCCACCAGCTTCGAGAAGATCGTGTGGCATTCATTCCCGTAGAAGTAGAGGCCGATGAGCAGCTTGAACTGGGCCGGTGTCATCGGATACGAGTCCTGGGACATCACAACGACCGTGTCCAGGGACTTGCGTTGGCCGCGCAGCTCCATATTGGTCACCAGCTCCCTGTAGTTGGCAAAGGCCGCCGCGCACTTGGCAATTTGACGCACCATTTGATCCGTGGAGCACTGCTGCATCACCGGACGCTGGATGGCCTCCAGGACAAGCGAGTGCAGATCGAAGACGATTAAATCCGGCGCCGAGATACTGTCGGCGCCGGCATTTCCCTGCAGGTCCAGCAGGCGACAAGGCGTGGTCTCAATGTCCGGCAATTGGAGGACTTTCAGACATTTGCTGCTGGTGCTGATGATGCCCTTGCGATTGGTGATCAGTAGAACGCGATTGTTGTTTAGCGCGCAACGTTCGCATAGCTGGAAAAGGCCGAGTTATAAGAAGAAGATGAACGAGGGGAAAACTGCAGCCAAGCCGGCTTGCTGCTCACCTTCGTCAAGCACTTGGCATAGTCCTCGTTGGCGGTCAGGTAAATGTAGTTGCCAATGCAGTCGTTCAGAGACGTGGTCATCCCTTGCAGAGAAAGAAATTAACGAGTTTGCGACGAAAAACAAAACAAAATCAAAAGTTGAGAATGTTAACGCCAGTGTGACCGCTGTCAGAAAGCAGAAAAGAGACACGGTTGTCAAAGGGGTCTAGACATAGTAGTTTCGATTATCCACAGATTTCGATTGAAGTACAAATCAAATTAGTTTTATTTACATGTGTACAAAATAAACTATAATTTTGAAATACAAAATGGTGAGTTTAAATAAATAACTTTGTTCATGGAATGACACTATGGTGAAAATAGTTCGATCGATATCGATAGATTTTTTAACAGGGCTACCAATTTGCTAGACTTTGGGAATTTAACGGACATAAGGAATACTCTAACAATTTTTTTATAATACCTATTATTATTATTATTCTTATTTTCCCTTAAAAGTTATAAACGCTAGTCAAACTGGCAATATACCATCCCAAAGATATTGTAGAAAGAGAAGAAATAACTTGGCCAGGTTAGCAGCTCAGCCTTGTAGAGTGACCACTTCGCTCTCCGTCCAACGCCTAGTCATAAAAGTTCTAAAAATGACCACAAAACCCAGCGACACCTAGAGTCCACCATGCCAACCAAACACCATCGTTATATCGCCGCCCTTGTCAAACGCCCGCAGCACGACCACCGTAAGCGGGACGACGATAGCATCTGAAGATGGGCAAGCGGGATAGCAGATCAAACCGATGGCTGTCAAACTCAACACAGCCGTGCCGACGAACAGACCGCACAAAGCGTAATGTAAAAATTGAAAAAACTCATCAAGTATAGAGGCCAAAAAGCAAACGCAGCAGTCCGGGGATAAATTAATCAATTCGTTCGATGCGAAACAACTAAATGCGGCGTTTACAGCGCAGTGGATGCGAGCGGCTAACGAATTGCGGTAAGCACAGCGAAAAGCTAAAAGCAGCCAAGAAAAATACGACCGAAGCGAAACGCACACAAACAGACGCACCACACACCACACTCACATAGAAGCGCCCACATTCTGAGGCCGAGAAGTGAAAATTGAAAGCGGCGTTCTGAAAGAGTTAACCATTTCCCGGAAGACCGATGGCGGAAGGCGGAAGGCGAAGACGCTAATTAAAGATTGCCTGCATGTTTGCACATTTTCCAGGAGGCAACGAAAAGAGCCGATAAAAAGGCGATCCACACATACAACCAAGTGAGAGCCTCCCATACAGGCCACTCACACAGCGCTAGCTTTGACACACACACACGCGCACACACACACCACACACACTCACACACTAGCGTGCGTGCCTTGGCAGGTGAGAAGAAGAGGAAGGAGCAGGAAGAGGAGCCCAAAAGGAGGCGCCAACGGAAACAAATTTGGATAAATTGAGGAAGAGCAGCGCAAACAGGCGAGAAGAAGCTGCACGAGGCGCAGAGCAGATCAGGAGAAGCAGCAGCAGCAGCAGCAGCAGCACCAGCAGAAGCCAGTAATTCCACGAACCAAACCAGAAGCGGCAGCGTATTTGGCGAAAATCTTGCATTGATGGTAATGCATGCTAGAAAACCGCAGCGTATGAACGATGGGTACGGAATGAACATTTATATATATATATATTTATATTTGATAAATCGCAGGGTCGTAAAATAACAACATTGGGCACACACACCCATAATTGAATATTTTTTGTTTACGTTCTGCTGCCTCCCAAGTCCCTCTCTCTCCCTCTCCCTCTCATGCTGTTTGCATTCGTCGCGCCCTCTCTTTCTAACTCATAGTGCCAGTGACCTGGCCGCGTTTCCTTAACGAATTTTCCAAAATTCAATCAATTTAGTTTAACCGCTTTCCTTCTCATTAATTTGCTTAAACTTTGTGCCAATGATTTTTGTCGCGTTTTCTGTCCTTCATTCTCGCGCTATTCGTGTTTTGGGTATCCACCACACATGCTAGTGCCTTCTTCCTCGCACGCGCTCAGCTGTGGCTAAATGCAAAAAAAAATGAAAAAAAAATCCATTACCTTTTACCGTTGCTATTTTGCACTATGATTTTCATGTTTTCACGAAATGCATATTTGATTTCTACTTTTCTCGCCTTTTGTTTATTATAGTTTTTAGCCGGCTTTAGTTTGTTTTGTGCTTGCACAAAAAATAAACAACTAATCGATGCCGGCGCATTGATAAGGTTTTATTTATTATTGATAAATGAAATGAAACTGCTGCTGGCCACACATTGAAGTTTCCAGGGATCCTTGAAGCTTTTCCGGCATAAGGCCTAAAAGGCTGGCAAATATGTATGGCTTCGCAGCTTCCTGAAAAGGGGTTAAATACTAAATAACTTCAGATTTCTTTATTAAATCTTCAGCTTTTACAGTTTAATAACTGTCCTAGTTGTCATTTGAAATTGTGTACTAAAACCTTACAAAATTGTCCATTTAGAACTAATAAAATCAGGGCTGTAGCTAAAATAAACTTATAGAAAGTAAAAGATCTATAAAAAAAAGGTTACCAAATTAGGTTTCCTCTTAGTTTATAACATTTTTGAACAAGAGGTGTTAATACAAAGTCTTGTTTGGTGCTACTGATCAGTTCATCTGAAGTTTTCAGTATAGACCTCACCAGTCGAATCGATTTAGCCATGTTTATGCTATCTGCTGCCTTAAAACCGTAAACAAATGACCTATAATTACTAACTAAAGGATTCAAAAGGGCTTTAAAACAAACAATATAATTTTATTGAATTATTTCAGCTTCTTTCACTACTAAAATCTAATAATTTGCATCTTTTCTACCCCCTTTTCCAGGTACTTTGAGAAGCATACCAGCCACACATCCTACCAGGTAAGCACTCGCCGCTCAGAATCTCCTGCCCCGCAGAAGCAACTTAATCCGCGTCCTGATTGTGTATGCCAGTTTGTCAGTTAGTGGTTATATTTTGTTCTGTAGTTGGTAGTTAGTCCTACTTGAAGCCAATGCAAATTTTCGATTCTTTAACTCAATTCCATAATTCATATGAATTTCAGTTTTCAGAAATTTGTGTCTGTGTAGCTTGGATTTTTGGTTTCCTTATTGGTATATTTCTTTTTGCTTTTTGAAAACCATTTTTTCCAATCGCTGTGTTTGTTGTGCATTCAAAATTCCACCTAATTGTCCCCCCGTCCGTCATCCATTATCCATTTTTGAACTGACCAAAGCAAACGTTTCATTTGTTAACCCATTGAAATCGCGGCATTGCAGCCTGTGAACAGATCTAAAAATTGAGATTATATATAGAAAGCAAACTGGAAAGTCTACGCCAAAATTCCGAAAATAATTTCGATAAAAAATGCAATAACAACACAAGTGTTCCAAATAAAAGTGTAATAATAATCGGAGCTAATTAATTCGAAATCATAACCGAGACAACAGCACAAATACGCTTCAAGAAATACAAATAAACAAAACACGGATATATTCACGCCATTAATCAAACATAAATTAAACAATAATTAAACAAAACAAAGATAAAAACCAAACCCATGTTTAAGCGCTGCCTAAATACATTTAATCAAATTCTACTAGCCTTACAAACGACGTAGTAAACAATTAAAACAAATTATACACGAAATGCTAACTAAATAACCAACCAACCAACTAAATAACAAATTTTAAATAAATTAATGAAAATATCAAGGATAACAAGGAGAACAACACGAATGTGCCTCAAATTAAAGTCTAGCAACAACAATCAATTAAGCCAAAAACAAAACACTAAACAAAACCATAATAAATAATAAATAATAACAAAACAGGACGACCAAAGTTATTCAAATTGATTAATTAACAAAGCTAAACGCCATCTATGAGGAGCAACAGCAAGCACAAAAACCACAACATGGCTGTTGATTTGTCCCTTTCAACAACAACAATTGCCAATTGCAATAGCAACATCACCAGCAGCAGCAGCAGCAGCAGCAGCAGTAGTAATAATAGCAACAACAATAATAATAGTAATAGCAATAGCAACAACAATAACAATAACAATAACAATAGCAAAAGCTCAGCAGCAGCGACCTCAACGTCGTCGTCGTCGTCGTCGTCAGCTGTGGGCCTCTGTCGCCTAGAAGTAAGTAAAAAATGGAACAAAATTGAAACTATATAAAAAGTGCAACAAAATTAAAAAGAAAAACAAAAAAAATATGAAATATGACAACAAAAAATAAAGCAAACTATAAAGCAATATAAAAGTGTGATGGTCATTGACAAAGGACAACAACAAGAAAAGAAACTGCAGCCAGAAAGCAGCTTAAACAAATAAGTTTTTTTATAATTTATAATTTCTACATAACCATATAACAAACGGCAACAAAATTTGTTTATAATTTAAACGTGAAATTTGGCTTAAACAAATGAAATACTTAATTGAAACTGTTCAATTATATATATATTTATAAAATACTTATAAACACACACAACACACCGCGTGACATATTTCCAAATTCTTCTCCGATTATAGTTACATTTTTAATTTTGATATTAAATCTCATCTGAATTTCATTTCATTGGCAATAATCACAAGCGAGTACATTGGCAAAAGTAGCTGGCATTTAATTATTGTTATTATTTCCCTTTTAATGTAGATTTAGTTCAACTAACTAACTAACTAACTAAGCCCCCGCCCCCCCATCAAAAAGAGAAACAATTGAAATAACCAACAAAATATTAACTAAACTGAAACTAAAATCAAGTCTAATTGTGACTAACACAGTGAATTCTATGTTTTTCTAGAAACCTATGGCAGAGATTTTAGATAAAGGTTTATGGGATTGAAAACTATAGGTTTTTGTAATAATTAAAACATCAATTAAAAGTTAAAGTTGTAAATTTATATATTTAAATATCGGTTAGAGTCTTGGAACTCATATAACCTGTTCAACAAAGGATATCCAAACATATATGATTTCATGTTTTAAATTAAAGAAATTTATATATTTAAATATCGGTTAGAGTCTTGGAACCCACATATCCAAACATATGTCAATAATTATCATTGAAATATCATTATGTGAATGTAGGAATTTTTTTTAGAAATTTTGTAATGCACCGGAATTGGTATATGCATTGTTATTGTAATCCTTAAAGCGCTGGATTTATTTTTCAGATGTAATGTATGTAATTCCCTTTTTGTAAGCTTCGAGCTAGTTAACCAGCAACTTAGTAAGCGAAAACCTAAAAGGAAAGCAATTAATTTATTATAGAAAGTCCTTAAAATCAGTTAAAGCCTTACGACAAGGTCTTAATTCTTTATAATACAAATCAAACCTTATCTTCAGCCTCTGCCACATTTCTCGACATCTCTGAGAACCATCTAAAAATTGTACTTTGTGTAGCACTGTAATTAATTTGGGGCTAAAAGCATTAATATAAACCAAAGGAAATAAGGATAAACTAAACCGACTAAAACCTGTGTGCGCTTCTATATATTTACCTGTGCAGAGCTCAAAGTACAGCAGTTCAAAGCGCGACTATGAACGCGATCGTTCCTCCAATTATCGCGATCGCGACCTGTCGCCGGGCGCTGGCGGTGGCGGAGGCGGTGGCGGCGGCGGTGGAAGCAGCAGCGGCGGCGGCGGAGGCGGTGGCAGCGGCAATGGCGGCGGCGGTGGGCCATTAAACAATGGTAACAGCTACCGCTCCCAGTCGCCGGACATTGATTCGCCTTCGTCCCGTTCCCACGATATCCGCGATCGCAGTGATCATCGTGGCGGTGGCGGGGAGCGATACAGCTTTATGCAGAAGATGCGTGACAGAGATCGTGATGTTTACAAAAAGGATAAATATTCAGGTGAGTGAAAGCTTCTTTTGGTTATTGAAATAAGGAAATATGTAACTGAAAAGGGATTTTAGATGCTAAAAAAAATATGAATACTCATATTACTGAAATTCTCCCCTAGATAAACGAGATCGACGTGGCAATGATCGGGACTCGGAGTCGTCGTATCGTACCAACCATGACAGGGATCGACGTGGAGGCGGCGGCGGTGGTGGCAGTGGTAGTGGCAGCGGTGCAGGCGGAGCCAGCGGCGGAGGTGGCGGCAAACTGTGCTCCTCGCGGGAAAACGACAAGCGATCGGGCTCGGACGATCGTGACCGGGAACGAGATCGTGATATGCGTGATCTGCGTGATAAGCGGGATCGCAACTCCGATCGCGACAGGGACTTGTACAAGAAGGACAAGTATGCAGGTGTGTGTTTAATCTATCTATTTAATCCCCCCTTTTCATTTTAATTATTATTATAATAATTATAATAATCTCTCAGATAAACGCAGCGAACGCAACGATCGTGGCGAGCGAACAGCACGGTATGGCGACTGGAGTGAGCATGTAAGCTCATCGGGTAAGTAGCCTGGCGGCGTAAATATCAATTCGTAGCAGGTGATAATTGAAAATGACTTGCTTTCCAGGGAAAATGTATTACTACAACTGCAAGACGGAAATCTCCCAATGGGAGAAGCCAAAGGAATGGGTGGACAGAGAAAGGTAAGTGTGCCTTTGGAGGTAAATATTCTCCAGTCTTAATTTAACTTGCATCTGTTTTTTAGGAATATGCCGCGTGATCAGCACCGTGAGAAGGAATATCGCGACAAGGACCGCGATAGGGACCGCGAAGACCGCTTCTCCAGATCGAGTTAGTATAATTTAAGACTTTTAAACGTCAGCAAATACTTATATATATATTTTGTTTTATACAGCATACAAACATTCCAATTCTTCGCGCGACAATTCACGACTGAGATGGAATTATGAAAACGATGGCGGACCGCCCAGCCACCGAAGGCGTTTGGATGGTAAGAAATTGCAGACTTCAACTAATAAGCAACTGATCCTCATCTTTCTCTTTAGGTCGACACAATGACAATGCTGACATGGACATAAGCGGCGATTCGACGCCCACCTCGGAGGCCAGCTATTCGCTTAGTGGTACGCCAACTACTCATGGTGGCGGCAACAGCAGTGATCAGCCGATGGGCAATGCCCTGCCTCGTCTGGCCTCTCACCCCAATGCCAGCTCCTCCTCGTCGGCGTCCGGCGTGGCGGCAGGCGGAGCACTGGGAGCAGCGGCAGCAGCAGCTGCTGCGGCAGCGGCGGCGGCCGCGGCACTTCACTATGCTGGCGGTGCGAGCGGCAGTGGTGGTCCAGTGACGGGCGCCACAATGCTGCCCACCAGCGGACTCTCATCGTCCGTGAATAGCAGCAACAGCGCTGGCGGCAGTGGCAGCAATAGTAGCACCAATGCCAACAGTAGCAGCAGCAACAGCAGCAGCAGCAGCCTGATGAGGAACTCGGTTGTCGGCCATATTGGCTCCACCTCCGGCGTAAGTCGTCTACAGGAGATACTGGAAAAGGAGAACCTCTAGTAATATTGTATTTCTTTATTTTTAAACAGACAACTGTGCCAACGCTGCAAGATCCGCACCAGCACCATCTGAACTCGAATGCTCCACTGCCGCCGGGTGCCAAGGGCAAGGATCAGACGCTGCTGCTGATGCGCCAGAAGATGCATCTGGGCCTTGGTGTCCTCGATCACCACGGAGTGAACTCGGTTGGCGGCAGTGCATCAGCGGGAGGAGAAGCGGTTAATCATGCCTACAATTCCGTCAATAATTCAGTCTCCGGCAGCAGTCTAAGTAGCTTACGGTGCGTTTCGCAAAGTTCCCTCTATAATTAATTAATTAAGTAACTAATTAAATATCTTTTTTATTCCAGGGACAACAGCATCAACTCGCCGCTGTACATGTCCCACTCACACCACAGCCTGTCGCCGTCGCTCAGCAGCTACACCAAGAGTCCCATACCGACGATCGTTGGTCATACGAACAACGTGAGCGGCGGCGGAATGCTGAGCAATGCCTACACCTGCAGTGCACCCTTCGGCCTCAAGGACGTGGCCTCCGCTTCGCCAGCCACGTCGAACAGCAGCCAAAGCCATGTGCCCGGCTTGGGCGCCGTCAGTGGTATCAGTGTGATCACCTCGATGGGCAGCAACAGTGTAGCCTCGACGTCGGGAGAGGGGCCGCCAACGCCCACCCTAGAGTTGGAAGGCAGCGCCGCGTTGGAGCTGCAGCAGCAGCAACAGTTGGCCGCCGCAGTGGCAGCGGCAGCCGCGGCAGCAGCAGCTGTAGCAGCGAGTGCCCAGCAACAGGCGCAGCAGCAGCGCAAATGTAGGTATTTCAAAAAGGGTTTTAAGAGATTTATTATTGATTCATTTGTGTTGAATTATTGCAGTGGATGGCACCACGTCGGCCACGCTCAGCTCACTGCAGAGCTGCGTGGGCTCATCGGTGCAGTCGGCTAATTTGCGCGGCCCTGAGATATCGCCCAAGCTGGCGAAATACTTTCGCGCCGATCTTATTGCGCACGTGACCAACTGGCATGCAGAGGTGCTGGAGCGTCAGGTAAGTTGTGATTAGCAGGGAAATCCTTGGCCATATGCTAACCAGCCACTAATTATGCCTTCTCTCTGGTACTCTTTCGAAGGCGCAGAAGTGTTGCGAGGACACACACCTATTTGGCGACATTACCTGCACGCGGATCTGCGCGGAACTGAAGTGCGCCCGTAGCCTGGTGCGCAGCACAGAGATCTGTGCCACCCTGCAGGAACAAAAGTAAGTGAAAATCGATTGAAAATCACATTATATATACTAATTATTGTGATTGTTCCTTGTAGAATCATGTATTTGCGCCAGCAGATCCGACGCATTGAGGAGTCGAAGACTCAGAACGCATTCATGTCGGACGATACTTAGGATCAGGAGCAGGTTAGGCTGCGCGTCCATCGCAAGCTGTCGGTTAGGCTCAAAAAGAGCTACTTCTGGCGCAGCTGATGATGATTGCGATGATGATTGGATTGGTGCATTGTGACAGTCGTCGCCGCCTCATCCTTGGTTGCCATTGTTTTTGTTCATCGGCCTGATGATGAAGGATTTACACAGATGGTGATGATGATGACGATGACGATGACGACGTCTGGCGGTGGCAATAACAAACCCACAAAAACTCACACACAATGACTGAGAAAACGGCGTGCATCCTGCTCCTAACACCTTACACCTGCTGCTTTCTCCTCTGGGTGAGACGCATCTCTCCCCTGCAAAAACCGCGTATGAATCACTTGTGTGTGTTCGGATCGAGTCTGAATCTCCCTCACAAAACACATCTACATATATATATATATAGGCGGTATATATATATATAGACGAATGTGGAGCGGATGGGCTACTCGGCACAAGACAAATCAGGACGAAACAAACAAGAAAACAAAAGAAACCAAGCAACTCCAACACTACAACATAATTTATAATTAGCCAAGCGTAAATTAAAAGCCAGAATAATCTTAAATAAGCACTGAAGCAAAGCGAAGCGAAGCGAATATAGCAACCATAACTCCGAACAGGAAATTGCCTGAAATGAGAAGTAGAAGCCGACAAAAACACCTAACAAGAAGCAATATTATGTCTAAAAAAAACCTCAAAACGAAAGCGAAGATAAACTACAAATGAAATAGCAAGGAGAACACATAAAAACAACAACAACACCAAGTCAACATAGTATACTCAACTGCAATACAGAGAAAAGAAAGCTAATTACAAATATATACAAATTATACAGATATATATATATGTATATATATATATCTAATTATAAATATATAGTATATATACATCAATTAGAGTATGTGAAAAAGATTTGTATATTTACAACAACCAACAACAACAGACACAACAACTAACAACCACAAGAAGCATGTGAATACTAAGGGAAGAATCATGATGATAAAATGATTATTACAAGGACAACAACCAAAATGCGAGTCAAAGTCGAACCGAACCGAACCGGAAACGGAAACGGAAATGCAACAACCTGTAAGAGGAAGGCAGTCGACATTTAGCTATATATAAAAAATTAAACACCGCATCCGCTATATATATTTATTTCTACCTAAAGCAAAACAAAAGAAGGCATACATGTTCGTTTGTCGCTTATCATTTTCATTTTCGTTTTGTTGTTTTGTTGGATTTGTGCAGCTCGCGAAATTCTGCCCAATGCAAGGTTTATTATCACACAGCAACCGCCAATGGCCACGCTCACACGCATCAGAAAAATTGCAAAACAAACTAATTATACTTCAAACAAAAATAAAAACAAAACTAAAATCAACTTTAAGAAAACATGAAGGGAAAAAATCGTAGTTAAAAAAACAAAATAAAATTGTATTTATATTAATTTTAATTATGGCGAAAGCTTCAAAATGGCATCATATTGTGTTTTTAGGTTAACCCATTTTTTTATGTACCATCTACAATTACATCTTACACACGGTATATATATTTAAACATATATATGCAATATACTACATATATAATTTATTTGGAAAACGCGAAACACTTGTTTGTTATTTAAGCAGGAAACACACAAAAATCTGAAGGCGGAAGCATCAGTTGAGAGTTATTAAGATCGGAGAGCGGTGGAAGACCAGGACCAGAGGGAACTAACACACACACCCACACACAATGTGTACTTTTGAGTTTTTTTTTTGTAATCTTAACTTGTCTAAAAAAAACAAACAAACATCAAACAAACAACATAAAAATTAAACATAGAGCGCTGCGAATTACGACGCAGCTGCGAAACAAAAAAGAAAGCAAACAACAGTTTATTAATGATAATGCTAATAACTATTGTAGATATATACATATAAATAATATATATAATAAATATATTAGCTAAGCGTCAAAACAACAAAAACAACCAACCGAAAAATAGAAACTTTTATTATGAATTAATTAAAAAATACAACAACAGAGCTTTGGTTTTTTTACTGGCAAAATGGGGAATGAAATCTTTGATTTTAAACAGTTTGGATAAATCGAACACAGTTTTATTTTATTTTATATTATTTAAAAACAAAAGTTGTTATAACGGTTATTTTCCCCGAAAGCTTTGGCTGTTTTCAAATTGCCTTTTGCCGGCGCCGGCTTTCCATATTAGAGAGAGAGAGGGACACATTTTGTGCAGAGAAAGCTCCGCGGCAGGGCGAGGGAAAGCGAAGCCCGACTGGCTGCGCCTGTGTGGGAGCGCATATCCGTGTGTTGTTATCCCTTGTTTTCTTTTCTTTTTTTTTTTGTTTTTCCTTTTTCCTGCATCTCTCCGCAGCACGACGAGAAAAGCCAACAAGTAGCAGTTCAGCATTCGAAGCGTCCGATTGCGGACGGAGCGGAGCGGTGAAAGCGCGGTTTTGTCCTCAAAAAAAGCCGAATATTTCAAAGCGGTTAAAGTTTAAACTGGTTAATAAAGTGATTTCAATATTTTCGTAGTTTTATTTGCGGTTTTTTTTTTGGCACGTGTTAAAAAGTGAAACAAAACATATTGAGGCGGCGGTAAAACGAACTGTAAAACTGTTTAAACAAAAAGGAAGAAAACAAACGAAAGAAGGTGAGTGGAAATTTTAAAACAATTAATTTATTTCATTATTAAGCAAGCAAATTATATTTTTTGTTTAAGTTGTAAGTGTTAATGAGTGTGTTTATAAAAATACATAACCTAACTTTCTTATAAAAGTTTATAACCTAAGTTTTTTGTATGTTGTTATTGTTCTCCAATTCTATATCGCTCGACTGATCTTGAACGTCCAAAAACAACAAAAAATAAGAAAACAAAACAAAAATAAATACAAAAAGTTGGGATGTGGATTTATGTAAATACTTTTGATCACTTCTGGAATAATAAAAATGTGAAGCTTTATTTCTGATTAAAATGTGTTTAGAAATTGTTAAAATTAACAATTTTTCATGAAACTTTTTGAGATCAAAGTTATTTTTGTTAAGAGCACAAAAAGTAGTAAAAAGTAGTAAAAACTTTAAAGAATTTTAAATAAACTAAAACAAGATACAAGAAAAACAAAGAAATATACAAACTGCACACAGTAAAAGCTAGCAAAACACAATAGTTACCCAGAAATATATTAGAATGTTTTTATCTTTTTAATTTTACTAAAAAATATAATATTTACAGCTTTTAATATTATATATATAAATAATACTAAATAAAGCTATTTGTTAGTTCTGATGGAAAACATTCTATTATATTTAACATTTTGGCCTGACTTAAGGATTAAAAAAAAAGTTTAAGAATTGAATTCAAAAACGAAATTTGGAAAATTTCATAAAAACAAGGTATTGAAAATTAGGAAATTTTAATAAAAAAGGTATAATTTAATTGTATAGTTGGCATTGGTAAGAAATAAATAATGGCAACACTATCGCATATGGCTAAAAAAATATTTGAAAATATTTCAAAAATATATTTATATAATTGTTAGCGTTGCCCTTTTTGAGTTTGAACTTTTATTTTTATTTGCGAGTGCAGAGGATTTGAAGAAGATAAACATATTTATGGCTTAATGCATATATATTTTTTAATTAAAAATTTAATTTGAGTTTAATAATCGAATATAATAAAATTTATATTATTATTCCTTTTTTTTTACCAATTAACTTTAAGCTTTGTCTTTATAAAATGAGCCTTAAAATTATTTCCAAATCATATGCCTTTCTGCGCCACAACGAGTTTTGAAAAAGTATTGTAAGTATTTGACCCTTTTCAAGATTATGGAATGGCTTTAAAGCGTAAATACAGCTGGGAATTAAATGGTTTTGGCCAAAAGAGTTGGGACAGTGCTGGAAAGATGCATTGTGCGCGCAGTGGAATGCCAAGAGTCGTGAGTCAAGAGCCATAAATTTGACGCCGCCATGTCCTTTTGGCATCCAACAGCAAACAAAATGCGTCGATGGTCGCCAAAGTGGGTGAAGCGAAGGATTCTTCGATGGGGAAAAATCGAGAGGGGGGGAAAAATTATATAGAGGGTAAAATTGCAGGGGCGACAGGCACCAAGCTGATGCGGTCATTTAAGTGCCAGCAAGAGAAATGTGCAGCAAACAAAACTAATAATATTATTTTCATTATTAATCTTGAGCTATTATTTGTCTTGGTGGAGAGGGTCCTTGCTGGGGGTCCTTGCTGGGGGTCCTTGCTGAGGGTCTAGTTTTTTTTTTACCAAAAAAGTCGAACTCTTATAGTAGATGTGAAGACGGAAGTCAAGGCTGGGGTTTTAAAAAATATTTTAAATAAATATAGAAAGAGTTTTTCAATGTTTCAAGATAATGTATACCATATATTTATATGCCTTATCGAATTTCTTAAGATTTCGATTTATTTAAATTATTTATATTACTTATTTATATAAATAACAAAACTAAATATGAGAATATAATAGATATAAGTGATTAAACAAATTAAAAGAGATACAAATCGCATTAGAGGCTTTTTATTAAATTTATATTTTGTATATTTATTATTTTCTTTGCCTTGAAAATATATATTCCCCCTCCTGTCCCTTCCAATTTCTTAAGATTTGGATTTAGCACGACATCAATTAAGGGCCTAAAGCCCAGCTTTTACCACAACAGCTGAGGAGGCGTCGACCGCAGTTTCTAATTGGTTAAATCAAGTTTCTCCTTTGACCTTGCCTGTTTCTTGGCCAAAACAAAAAATTGGATAGGAAATGGGAACAGGGAATTGCGGGGAATGGAAATTTCTATTCAAATTATGTGCATGTATTTCGTTTTTATTTTCATTTGTGACTTTTTGGCGTTTGTTCTGTTGATTTACATAGATTCTGGCTTAGCCGGATTCCTCTTTATGGCCAAAACAGTTGGCAGCAGCATTGCGGTCAAAATATTGGCTCCCCGTTTGAGGGGAAACTCTGGTGTCGTGCCCGACAAACATTTTCGTTACGTTTTCGTTCTCGTTTTTATATTTATTATTTTTATTTTGTTCTTATTGTTCTTGTTTGGGCAACTGCACTCAATTTTATAGCCTCTCGCATTTTATTTAGTTGCCTACATAAATATATTTTCTTTTTTGCTTTTCTGTTTTTTTTTTGTCGTCAAAATGGAGGGAAAGTTTCGATGGCTCCCTGACTGGGAATTTCCCTGATATAATTTCATTCGAGGCCTCCTGACTCCTGCCTACATTTACATTTTTATTTCCTCTCGGACGTCGGCACTCACAAAAAAAAAAAGAAAATCGTACAGAAAAAATGATTTTCTACTTGTTTTATGACTTTGGGTTAATGTTTTTGTCTGATTTAAATGTGGCAAGCAACAGGGGTGCCTGCATTTAGGACTAGCGAAACTCAGAAATTGCATTTGTCATCTCAATTTTCCATTTTCGCCTTAAGAAGATTAAGCAGCAAACTAAAGTCAAGTCAAGTGTTTTTCCCTCTCGGTTCTCCCTCCAGTTTCCACGTGTGTTTTATGAGGGTTTAGCCCGACTTTTTTGCACTCTCTCCCTGCTAAATAAAAAAAGGGAAACACCAAAAGCTGGTCAGAAAAATCAAGGGAAATGTCCATGAAATCGTAAACATTTGGCTCTGATTTTCCTTTCTTTTTCCAATGTGTGACTTTTCTTTATAGTCGCCACACAGATGTTCCATGGGATTGAAAAAAAAAATGAGAGGAAAAAGCAAGCCTACTACTAAGCTGGAATCAAGTGTGGGATAAGTGGAAATTAACAGTTTAGAAAGACGGCTTTGTATACTCTTTATAGCAAGGCAGAAAGGCATCTTTAATACCCTAACGAAACTGGGTTTTAGTTATTAAATTAAATTAACATTTTAAGCTTTTTGGAAAGCTATAAGTTGTATGGTAATAATGTTGTTTATAGTAGTTATAATAATCTATATAAATTGGTATGTATATAGGTATACAAAATATTATTTTATATTTAATCAAACTATATATTTTAAGGCTTACAAAAAGCTAATTTTAAGGGTATACAAATTTCTGCTTGCTGGAGGTACCTTATTCTAATTCATTTATGAATATTTATGTATTTATTAATGCAGACAAGGGATATATTCTTAACTGGCTTAAAATGACAAGAAAAATAAAATATTTATATCATAATAAAAGGAGAAGAAGGGTTTTATCGAGAGCTGCCACCAAAAAAACACTAAATCCCTTAAAAAGGTTTCCTCAAAATATGCAATTAAAAGTTTTAGATAAAAAATGTAATATTAATTTGTTTAAATTACGGAATAAATATTTACTGTTGTGCTCAATATATAAATAAATAAATATATAAAGAGAATTTAATTTATATTTATGCGACTTACTTTTTACAATATAAAATGTTTTTAAATATAAAAATAATCAAATAATTTAAAAACCTCAGTTTTCTGAAGGATTTTTGTGAAAATAAAAATAAATTAAATTCAGAGCTATATAGATTATTGATAATTTATTTACTTTATTTATTTTTGTATAAATAAAAGCAAATTAGCCATTAGAGCTATATAAATTATTGATAATTTATTTACTAATTTTTTTATTTTTAATTAGAAATCGCTGTTATTTTGGCTTACAGTTCATTTTATTTCCCAAATAACATTTTTTTCTTAATTTTCTTTGTATATAATACTTCATTTTCTGCTTTAATATAAACTCAACTACAAACCCAAATCCGATTTTGGAATATTTACTTCTGAGAATTCTACATGCTCACCTCATATCGATTACAAATCCTCTGATAATGGCTTTGCCTTAAACACACCGTTTTCCGCATTTAAGCCAAGTCAGCCTGTATTTCTTTTATCTAAGATTGGAAAATTGTTTTTCTTTTTGGTTGGGTTTGTTTTGTATTTTTGTTTTTTGTTTCTTTCTGCTGATTATATCTGATTGTTCTGTAGTCCTGGGCTGCTTCTTCAGCGTTTCCCACACGCGCAGTTTCCCCCTCTGATGTTTCGCATGTCATTGTCGTAAGTTGGCATATGTCACCAAGGTGTTATGCGCACAGATATATATATATAATATATATATATATATATATATTTCTGGTTTTTTGTAGCAGCAGCAGCTTTTTTAAACAACGAAAACAGAAAAGATAACCAGACACGCGGACACATTTTTAAAGTGAAAGCTTTATGTGTGCAAAAAGTCAACTCGGAACATTTGTGTTTCTTTATTTAATGCACTCTCCGAGGGGGGTCCATCTTTGCTTTTTACAAAATCTGGAAAAAAGGGATAAACAAATACTGAGCTATGTTTTTATGCATTTTTAACATGCACAAATGCACTAGCAGAAATTGTATTAAAAATCAATTGAAAATAGGATTTGAATTATTGCAATTAAAACAAAAATAAGATCATTTCCAAGCTGGAAATTCTGTCTGAAAATAAGCCTTTAAATATATTAATATATTATTTTAAGTCAAATTTAATTTTAAATTTAAATTTCTAGACCTTTAAACTTTGCTTTTGTGTCATACTTCTGGCTGAGATTTGCCCAAGGATTTGGAGGTTGTTGGCTTTTCCGGAAAAACACTTTATGCGCCAGGCCAGGGCCATTACGCGCTTTTACCTCCGCTTCCGCTTTCCCGTTTTCCATGTTGAGAGTAAATTTATGTTAATAACAAAATCAGAAAATCCTTAAATTGTCATTAGCTAAGCCTTTTCGGGAAAGTCCGCGGAGATTTTGTCGCGGCTTACATTTATTCGTGGCTTTCTCTGTGTTTTCTCTTTTTTTTTGTGGAATATTTCCCGCGCCCTTTTGGCCTTTTTAATGTCGTTTGTTTTGGGTTGAGGGATTTGTTGTCGACATGGTCCACAAAGTGCCAAAAAACGCACAGAGCGAATGCTTTTAGCCTTTAGTCTGGCCAGAACTAATTCCCATTTATTTTTATTTCCACTCTCTGCTGGAAATGTTGCAATTTTACGTTTGAAAATTTGCATTCACACAATTTTCCGGTTTTTCCTGATGAGATTTGTTCGGGGTTTCGTGTAAAGTGAAGACCCTAGGTTTTGATTTAATTTTCTTTATTTTTCTTGTTCCCATTCTTGTTTCGTTCTTAAATCACAAAAGTACTATTTCCCTGCTAGATATTCTTCTTAGTTCGTTGCTCGTTGAGAGCGGCAAAGTGTTGTTGCCTACTTAAGGGGGCCGGAAGCAGTTATACGCTCCTTTTCGCTTTTATCTCTCGCTTCCTTTGATGCATTTGTTTACGGCTGTTATCGGCCATTGTCTGTTACTGTGCATTTCCGTTTCCGGCTTGTAGTTATAGCCCCAGCTCTCAGCCCCGGCTCCCCAGATGGGCTTCCATCTATGGCCCAACAAATTATGTGTCAATAAAGTTCAGAGTGTGTGGCAGTGTGTATTGATGTGTGTGTGTGTGTACCGCTCAATTCTTGCCAATAAAATCCATCTTAACTTTTATGGCCCAAAGGGGCCACGCCCTCTCCTGACAGCCTCTTCTGCTTACAGTGAAAGAAAAGTCTAAACAAAATTGTTTGTATATAGTTTGAGGCTTTAAATTTCATTTATTAAATATAATTAAATTTTGTAAATTATTAATTTACATTTTTCATTATTAAATTGAAGTATTTTATATTTGATGTGAGTAATTTTTTGGCTCTGTGCATCAGCTTATGGAGAGAGCATCAGGCATTGAGCCCAGCCTTTAAAGCTTTGCATCCTTGAGCCCTTGTCAAATGTCATGTGTGTGTGTCCTGGCCCTGTCCGCTGTCCGTGTTCCGTGTCCTGTGCGTATAAGCTTATCGCCAATTGGTGTCTCCAAATTGCAGCTAAACTTGTTCGCACCGAGTGCCCAGCATAGCCAGGCATTAAAATAACAATGGCAGTTGCAGGAGACAGCCGGAAATTGAGGTTGGAAAAAATTGCTTACGCAGTTTAATTATTGCAGCGAGCTTTCCTTTGGGGGGATATATAGAAAATGTCTTTTAAAATTAAACTAAAAATATATTATATTGCTGTTTGCAATTTTAGACTTATTAATTAATTGATAAACCTTTTGAGGAAACATATTTGAACCCCCTCCAAACACATATGGAAGCTTCTGGTAAAATATGGTATGAAAAACTCTGAACAAATCCTTGTGTTTTCTCTACTGCAAAATTCCGGGCACGTTCGGAGCACATTTTTTGGCGTGGGTGAAAAGTTAAACTCGGACATTACATTTAATGGATAGACCGCAAGGCAATGACTACAAACTTGTCGCCATCCTTGCCAGGACGAGGCTAGTGATGACCAGGAAAGAGTGACCAGGAAATCCAGCTATATATATATTTATATATAATATATATATACTTTATTTCATTAAATATATATTGTAGTAAATTGTTTATTGGTTTTAACTGATTTTATCAACGTTTTGCTTTCCTAGTTTGACATCATGGCGTATACGTTATTTTTCTTGAATTTCATATTACGTATACGTTATTTTCGTTGTAAATTGTATATTATGCATACGTTTATTAAATTTTAAATAATTATTTGGCCCCTAACGATTTTTTAAAAAGAGATTTTAAGACTTTATTTTACTGGCAACTTGCTTACTTACTTATTCTTAATTTTCCCCGCAAATTGTATATGGTATAGGATATACCTTATTTTATTTGTTACATTTGAGTACATTTTACCCTAACAATAATTCAAGGAAAAACAATTTGAATATAAACTCAATTTGAAGATATATTTCTTTTAAGTCTAACTGGTCATATCTGCTTGGTGCGCAACAGGATGCGAAACAGGAACAAAACAAAAGTATCCTTCAAGTGGTCATCAGCTGAATTGTTTTTCTTTATTCACTCTTTTCCGCCTGGACTTGTTGTTTCTGTCCAGCTTGTTGTTCTATTTGCACTGAATTAATTGACCAAGTTTTGCTTTGAAACTTTGCTACTCGTCCTGGCCCTATACTACGGCAAGCGGCAAGGACGATGGCGGCAAGGATAATGGCTTGAGAGGAGACAATTCAATTTATCAGCTTTGAGGCGATTCTCTAATGACGTTTTTCAAGTGAGATTCGTGGCGAGTGTTTTGTGTGGCTTCATTGCATCTTTCTCTCTGTTTTTTTTAAGCTACTTTTTAAATGCAATTAAAAACTTAAAGAATTTGTTTAATTATAAACAAAGATGTAGAAATATGCAACAAAATAAGGATATTAATTATGATAAGGATAAGCCGTGTGAGCTGAGATTATTTCAGTCAGCAAAAAATGGCTAATGGTGAGATTTCTCTACTACTTTGTCTTGAATTAATTACAATAATTATGTTAAATAAGTATATAAATCTAGTATATATTTGTGTCTTCATGACTTTTTACCAAAAATTGCTCCATTACAAGCATGTAATTTAGCTTTAGCCATTAAAGTTTCTCCTACGATAAACGATTGCATCTCATGGCTTTCAACGTCGCAGCACTAAACAACAATATCATGAATATTTATCCTTGGGCATAATTATTTACTACGCACCTCTCTCTTACACACACACACACACACACACTCCTGGCCTAAAGAATAACAATTCCCAGGATGGCAAAGGATCTGGCAGGGGAAGGCAGCCTGGGTCGAGCACTTAGTTAGGGCGAAAAGTGCCCCATTGTTTTGCCCACAACATTCATTTCAGTCATGCACTGAAAATAAATGTAAGGGAATTCTAGATTCCTGAAACCTTAAAAAAAAGCTCCAGAAGAAGAACTCAAGATTTAGATTTAGGTTCCTTCATAAATTCTATGAATTAATTTGAATTATTAGGCACTTCATTAGTGTTAGATTTGTCTAGAGATTTCCCACAGTGCCTTCGTCGTGTATGGTGGTGTGTGGTGTGTTTTAGCTTAAATTGCTTGGAATTTATGCATCCTGTCTGGGGAAAAAGAAGAACGGCTCCTAGAGAAAGAGAGAAAGCGAGAAGATGGCGGCGAACTTGCGACAGATTCTCCAAGGGTTATCTCCGGGCGTCATAAGTTGAGCTCATTAGAAAACCGTTAAGAAACAACAACGGCCCGCGCACCTTTTAAGAGCAACAAAAAAAAAAAGAAAAAATATATATATAAAAACACCGGCAAAGGGCAAAAGCATAGCTGGGAAAAAGCCTTAAGAATTTGTTTATTAATGTCCCTACTAATTGCAAGGAGCAAGTAAATAGAGAACAGCAACGGCAAATAGAGAAATAGAGTGAGGAAAGTAAGACTGAAATATAAGGAGAAGAAGAGAAGATTTTATTAATAATTAAAGGAACAGCTTGTAGGATTAGTTATTGTACAATAAAAATACAGCTTAGAAGTTTGGTTTGCCAATTTATAAATTATTTAATATTATTATTTTGTTTATTCTAAGACTTTGTAAAGTTCCAGGAGCGATAAATTTAGTAATTCTCCTACTGATGGAAATTACAAAGTCAGTGACATTTCATTGACAAAATCTTAAGCAAAATTAATATTAATATAATTTAAAACCAATTTTAAAATTGTATTTCCACAAGAACTACCTCCTTGATAGTTCAACATTTAAAAGGACACCTAGCAAATCTCAATAAATTCTTCTGTGTCAGGAATTTCCCTTCCAAGGAAGCTAGGAGCAGAGCCTGGAGGAGCACTTTACTTTCATGGCACCGGCGGGGTATTACAAGGCGTCCAAATGAGCGCGATTTTTATGGCCTAATGAACTTAAGCAGCTTAACTGCGTCCGTTCCGCCGCGATAATGCAGGGCACATGACTTTCCTAATTGAGTGGCACGCCCCGAGGACAATGCGGCGGTGTTAATGCAGCAACGTGCTTAATTAAATTAAATTAAATGAAATTAAATTCGGGCTGTCTGTTCCACTCATAAATAAATATAATTTAATTAATTGCGTCCAGCCATTGTCCCAGCGTGACATATTTAATTTGTGCTTTTACAGCTGTGTACGTTTCATAAATTTATTTGAAGCTGGCAATTAATAAATAATGTTTTTGCAGGGATGAAAGCGGGCTTAGTGCCTTGAAGAGGGAAAGGAAATTAAGTTCTTTTAATACCTTGTAAAATGCCTAATTTGTTTAGTTTTTTTTAACTTTAAATACTTGGATTAAGTTATTTTATTCATTTTTTGAATAATTACTTATATATATCTTGAGAATATTTATCTTTAAATTAGTTTTTTTTTTAAATACGATATATAAAATATATCAAAAATATCCATGTTGAAATTTTTGATATATTTTATATATCGTATTTTTTATGGGTGTTATTTCAAAATTTGATCTATATATATTTATTGCAAAATCTAGGTATTTTTTATATGTTGATATATTGATTTTTTCGAAATCAAAATTTTAAAATTGATTAAATTTTAATCTTGACTGATTTTTAAATGTTTATTAATTGTTTGAAACGTATATCTATTTTCGATATACCTACTTCAAAGTCGGGCATACCTTATATGGTACATATACTCCCCCGCCTGAGATTGATCGATCTTTTGTCTTTTGCTGCTGCCGTGAGAACTGTCAAACGTTTGATTTGTTATTCAGCAAGCGGCAACAGTGAATGTTTTGACATTTATCTTTGACAAGCGATATATGTTTCACTCCCTGTAAGCCATCTGTAGATATGTGTATACATATATCATGTTTTTTTTGTTTTGAAAATTCCAGCTTAGCTTTTCACATTATTTATGTTAAATATGCTTCGAGTTTTCCCCCCAATAAAATCTCTGGAAAAAGTCTGTTATCGAGGCGAGAATGTTTACGCAAAGCCATTGGGCTTAACCGGCTAAGCTTAATTGGTTTGGCACTTTCGATTAATTAATGGCGGGGATAGATTGCGATGAAAGTCAAAGTCAGATAAGTTACAACAGTTTCTGATAGATTGTGGATCATTCACTAGGGATTTATTTTAGTTTCAAAGAAATGGAGAGGAAACAAAGATATTTAATTGATGATAAATAATATTTAAATCATAATAAATTCATATCAAGTATATTAAAACTGGCCATGCAAGCTTTTCATTTTTATTCCAAAACTTTTCTTTGTGGCCGCAACAGTTTAGATTTTCGCTGCTCAAATTTCCCTCATCAAAAATACATAAATAAAAAATATTTATGGTATAGCTTATGGAGAGCATCCGGCCAAAGAGCAGCCAAAAATATAGCATTTGTATTTAATCGACTTGACTGGCGGCGAAATTGATAGTTTTTGGCCACTCAATTATGCAATTTCCCAAACAATGGCAACCATTTTCGGGCAGCACAATGCAATGGGGCAGAACCACACACCCCACCACACATCCACCACAGACCGTTTAATGCAACTGGCACAGCACACAAACAAGGCAATGAAATAAACTTTTTATGCATGCGCTTGAAAGGATCAAGGATAAAGGATAAACAACGAGCCAATGCGAAAGCCAAAAATATATGGTCTTGTCGGGTGTACAAATTTTATTTTTTAATATATTTTTAAACAGGTTTCAATCAGGCATTTTGCAAAACATATTTTAAATCAGACTTTTCTTTATTTTAAATTATGTATAATATAGTATAAAGCATATAATTTTATATTAAAAATGTCTCAATAGAAATGACAAGTCCTGACTGTTACTTCGTCCAAAAATTGGGTCACTTTTGCATCCCAATTTTCATTGCAATCCGAGTTCGAAGCGAAGATTGGTTGGAGAGAGGGGGGAGCTGGGGAGTAAAAGGAGTGAAATGGCTGAAAAGCAGGGAAAGCGGGAAAAGTTCGTGGCAATTGGGCGCCATTGTTGACATTTTGGCAATTGCCTTAGCACTCTCTCTCCCTTCTCTCTTGCTGGATGGAAACATTTTTGCTTTACTCGCAATTTTTTTGCTCTATTTTCTGTTTGTTTTTGAGATACGCTTTTCTGGCCCATCGTCACTGAGCGTTATATCCATAATTCCACCAGTTGCAAGTTGCCAGTTTTTTTCAGTTAAATATTTTTTATCATTATTTTTGATGAACTATTTTTATAGTCAAATTGGTAATAGCAAAAGCACTGCTTTTATTGGTATATTATAATATGAAAATTGTTGTTTTGTATCTAAATTGCCTATTATTATGCTTGAATATTATATTGTTAGAACTTTAAACAAATTTTAATGTTCTAAAATTAAATTGTAATATTTATTAGGGTTGTGTATCAATAGAAGAAGTCCGAAACTACTGTTGTATATCACATAGAAAATATAAAAAAAAAAATATGAAATATCGAATTTTAAATATAAAAATATAAAAAGATAAATAATAAATCGATATTATATAAAAATATTTGAAATATATCGATAAAATCGTTAAATTTCATATATATCGTTATTTTTGATTATCAAAAAATATCTGTTTATAATACTGATAAGCAGAACTAAAATTAAACACCCTGCAATTTGTCATTTTATTTTATTAAAATTTTAAAAACAAGTTTTAGGGTACTTTTTGGTCTTTATTTAAAGATCTAATTCAAGACTACCACCCAGAACATTACAAAGGAAAAGGAAACTATATTAAAGTACATATATCAACGTTGATATTTACATACTTCCCTTTGACCCTTTTGTGATGCATGTCAGCTAATATTCCTCTTCTGACCATGAATAATTACTGCAAGGAAGCAAGGAAGCAAAGATACAAAGATACATTTCAAGTTTGTATCTGAAGATGGCTGGGGCAGCTGTTACTTTGTTTGCTGTGGGAGTTTTCCAAGGACCACCAAGGACGAGGTCATGAACATATATACAGGAGTTTACATTTCGCGGCGCGACAAGTTGCAGAACCCAAAAATGAGCAAACAGCCGGAGGAGGGATGCCGAGACATGCGAGAGTTGACGCAGGCCAATGGAAATTAACTTACACACGTGGGCGACGATATGGTATGTCACCGAGGAACGACCCTGACATCTGCATATATAGTACATATATCCACAGATCCTTATGGTAACTCTGGCAGATTCTCCCTTACCTGGGCAATTCCATTAAGTGGGGAAAAGTTTTTATTTCTGCCGCTTCTGCTTCTCCTGGCAATTTTCCTACCGAATGTCAAGCAATTCCATTTTTTTTTTTGCATTTTTACCCTTTGAACTAGACGCCGGAAAAAAGGACACAAGTCGCGAAAGTTTTTCCTTACAGAAAAAGTAACAGCAACAAAAAACCATAAAAAAGGGTTGGAATAACACAATTATTGGTTGCACACCTGGTTGGCCATCAACTTCCGCCTTTGATTAACACTTTTTGGCTTCACAGCCGGCAAAGGGTCAAAAGGAAGGGATAATAGCCCACAGAAAACTGTAAACAAATCATCTCCAAAGAGGCCGACAGTTGAAAAGTTCTTGGAGCGAACTTAATTAAGGCAACAATAACGAAAATGTAACCATTATATTCACAAGATATCCTGGAGTGGAATTGAAAGGAATACGTTTTTAAAGATACTCTTGGCAAACTTTGTTCTTAAACTTGTCTTGGAAATTATTTACAAAGCAAAGAACAAGGCAATTAAAATCAGAAAACATTTGTTTTATTTGCTACAAAACAAAGAAAGGGGAAAGCATGTGCTAATTTCTTAGCTAAAAATATTTCTACCTTTCAAGCTGTCATAAAAATAACAAAAATAAGGTCAGAAGCTTGTTTTTTTTTATTAGATAAAATCATTTTACCTTGAAGGTGAAATATAAATTACAAGGAAATTCCCATTCTTGTGCTTGCAATAATTTATTTTATGTGATCATATTGAAGGCCAAATTGGCTTGTATATATATTTTTTATTAATAAGCTCACTCTCTCGCATAAATTCAGCTTATGTACGATAGTGTTTCTTTTCCTCCTCTCTGCTCTTCTCTTTTTTTAATAATATTTATGATTATTATTATGTGCCTTTTTCACCTCTCAGCTCTTGAAAGGGGAAGCCAGTAAGTTGTCTCTCAGCCTCTGCTATTTCAATTAATTTTTTGTTTCGCACATTGTTGATGATGTTTGCCGAGGGAAAATTGAAAAGAAAACTTCCCCCACAGCGAAGGCAGCCAAAGTGGTTGGAAAAAATATCAATGGGGGCCGGGGCCCCCTTTTAAAGGCACCGTGAAATAAGGCCATTATTGCGGGGGAAGTGGCAACCAGGTGTAAATTATAAAACTAAAACTACAGCAGCTTTAAGTTTGTAAAAATTTCAATATTAACGAACTTTTAGTTACAGCTTTAACTTGCCAATAATTAATAACAATTATCTGGTGAAGCTTGTCTTGCAATTTATAAATTCCGATTAGCTGGCATCTAAAGAGTCTTTCCTGCTGAATCGGTAGATATTCCAAGGATTCTTCTTCTGAGCTTGCCCAGTCATTGTTTAATAGTTTCACGCCAACTCACGGTCTTGGCTTCATTTGTCAATCATTTCCAGGCAAGGCATTGGCGAGGGAGTGCACTTAAATGCTAGGAAAAATTCCATAAAATTCAAATATAACCTTCTAAAGCTTAAATAAATATTTTTAAATTTTTTTTAGATATATATTTCATACTTGTAAATGCTCGAAATACCCTTTTACTGTACGTATTTCTCTTGGTGTAGTTGAGAATGAAATCGGATTGTCTGCTCAGCTCGAGAGTGTCTGTGATTCACTCCATTCCTAATTGTTGGTGTCTGAATCCTTTGCTAGCAGCAGCTTGTAGTTGCTGCAGGATGCGTTGAGCACTTCTTCCCCCTTTTTAAAGCATTTCCGCCAGAACCAAGGAATCCGCTGCTCAGGTTGGAACAACCCAGCCAGCATTCACAATAAATAAATATAAATAATGGAATACAAAGTCATTTTGCGACACAATGACAACGGCAACTCCAAGCGACCATATTCCACACTCCGATCCCATTCCCATAACCAGCCTTATGGCCATTATATGCTTATGAGACCGAAGGATACGCCTCCATACTATCTGTATCCTTGCTGGTAGTATCTCTGAGTATCTGAGTATCTCAGCGTGTGCGCCTGAAATATCTGTGGCTGTTTATTATCTAGACAATGATTACGATGACACACGCAGGATGCCAGGACCTTCTCCTTCCTCCCACAAAGACACACATACGTAGAAGCCACAAGCGAAGGAAGGCGGCTTGCCCCTGTCACTGTTTCGGTTCACCCGCAGTCACTGTGAATTTGCCAAGTGATTGACTTGAGACTTGAGTTCTATGAGAAGCTATTAAAAGCTTAAAAACCTTTGGTGAATGCGACACAAAGTAGGCTGTGAAATAAACAAGGATTAAGTAGAAGTACCATATGCCTGAAGGATAGTTTATGTTTCAAATGGTTTAAGAAAACTCGAGATTCTTTTTAAGATGAAATAATTAATTAATTTAAGAAAAGAAATATTTACAAAATGTTTTCAGGCAAATTCCGAGATGAATTGAAGTGTTTTCAATCTTTAAACCACTTGAGATTCATTTGGAAATTAAATAAATAAAAAATTGCAAGTTTTTAATAAGAAATAATTACAAATATTTTGTTATAAATTTGTGATTTATCACAAAAAGCATGCAAATTTGGAAAATATTTTTATTTTTATAGCAAAGTCATTAACAATTCTTAGAAATAACAAAATTTTGATATCTAAAAACCAAAATACAAATGCAGAAATAAACAAATTCCAATCAGCATTCAAAACACAAAATGTTGGCACAGCTTGAAACGGAAATGATGAAAGCCCAAAAAGTGGATAAACTATAAGCCAAGCCGAAAAGGAGGACCGCGGTGAATGATGGCCGAGACCGGTGATCGAATTAGGCGCGAATGTGGGAGCTGTGTGAGCGAATCTGCGATTGCTGCCACCGAAATTCGCGATGCCACTCACAGATATTCCATTGCCCATTGCCGGAATCCTATGTTCGTTCTCCCTCCACATTCCCCCCCAATGGAGACACTAAGGAAAATGCCGAATGGAGCCATACGCATTCGGGACACGCACACTTATACCAATGCAAATGCTGCGAATAATAGACACTTGGCCCACAATGACAACGGCAGGCACCTCAAAGGACATCCAGCCCCACAAGGGGAGCCATTCGAAGGCAGTGAAAGAAAAAAAAATTAAAACAGAGAAGATACAAAAATTTCCTACTAGTTTTTCTATTTAGTTTTCTTCACAAACTTTGAATATAAAATTTGCATAAAAAGGAATTTAAAGCATATTCCTAAAAGGTATGAAAATTGTTGTGTTTGCAAATATTTTCCAAATCCTTTTCTCGCTGTGCACAAACTATTTATGGTTAAAATGGCAAATACACATCTTGGCTTACGATTGCCGGTTAAACCATTTCACTGCCGAAATCAGAGCCCCGCCACAGAAGCCCAAAAGAAATCCCTCAGTCCAAGGACATACATAGTAGTATCTTCTCTCCTCGCGTATACATACATATATATTGGATGGCATAAAGTCCTTTAAAAGGATCCCCAAGGGATTCGGGCAGAATTCAGTCTCAGTCTCACTTATGCAGAAACACATTTGCCGGTGGCCGGTGGAAAACTGCAGAACGGCCTCAAATATGCAACGAATTTTTCTGTTGTTTGGCAGCGGCAACAATTGCAACTTGATTGGCCATCCCACTCCCACTTTCCCCCACGCCACTGGCCCAAAAGGGCTGTGGAAATGCGCCCAAAAGAAAATAGTGCCAAAATAGTGCGGGATAAAAGTGAAAAACTGTGGAAAAGTGTGCCGGTAAATGGGAAAACGCTGCATGCATATGCAATTGCATTGCTTTTGTGGCTGATTGTATGGCTGTGTTGTCTTTTATTAAAACAAAAGTGAATTTCCATTTGATTTGTTTGGTTTTCAAATTGCAGATGCATATGCCTCTTTTATAAGATCGATAAATATCGATATATTAGGTTTCCTTGCATTGATGCGATGACCAAGAAGACCAAGGATTGCCAAGAGTCATATTTTTTTAAAATAACTTAGGCAATTTCTGATAAGGGGTAACACCATTAAAATTATTATTTATTATTAGAAAAACTAACAAAATAATGATTTCCGGATAGAAATAAATTTGTAAACTATTAATGGCTTGAAAATTCGCAATATTACTAAATTAAAATTACTATAATAAATAATATCAAAAATAAACTATTATTATTTAATGTTGCTGAACAACTTACATTAATTTAATAATCAACATCAAAATTTGAGAAAAATTTAAATAAGATGTAAAATTAAAAATCGAGTTAAATTTAAAAAGTTACTAATGGCATCTTAGAATTTCTGCTAAAAGTACGCCTGGGATATACTATAATTTTATAAAGAATTAAATAACACAAAGTTGCGAGTTGCAAATTAGAGTTTCTCTTCTGTAATTTCCATTCAAAACCAGCAGCAGGATGCAGGAGTCCGTTTTCCTTGCCAGCAAGAAGTGCACATTGCATTCGCCAAAGGAACTTTGCTCCTTTTTGCCTTAAAATATTTTCACAGTTTTCCCAGTGAATTTTCCGACACCCATCTTTTTCTCAGCCATGGTGCGTTGCCCCGAGAAGCGGGGCAACTAAATCGAGGCGGAGAGAGGTTTGGGAATGGGGACTCGGGGCAAGGACTCCAGACAACTAGGATACCATTCGAAGCTCCCGCTGGCACTCGCGCTCCGCTCACTTGGCTGCTGCATAAATAAGGAGGTGCAAATTAAATTCGAAATTCGGCTGGCAATGGATTTGCCATGTCTGCACTTGTTGGTTGCCGATTAACACAGACAATGCGGTTTTTCGATTTACCACCAAATATATATATATATATACTATATGTACTATATATGGTAAATAAATAAAAAATAAAATAAAAGCACCCAAAACAAGTACAAGCACGGAAAGTGGATGAGGCACGTTGTGACAGTGACAGCGCCAACAAAAAAAAAAAACTGAAAATAAAGGAAAAGCAAATCCCAGGCAGGTTGCTGATGGCTTGCCGCCACCACCATCCATTGCCGCCCCATATCCTTGCCACCGCTTGCGGCATACCAAAGGACATTCATTAGAACGGGCGCGAATGCAGAACTGACTTCCCGACTTATAAACTGGGCCTGATGAAAATTGCTCACATAATTCTCTGGCATATTCTTTTATGAATTTCTATGGCACTCGGTTTATTTGTATTTTTTTTGTTCCTTATCCTGATTACCCTTCTTTGGGGAGATTTTGCTGGGATATTAAGTACAAAATAAGTAATTTATATATGTTATATTTCTGTTTACTAAACAAAAAATATGTTTATGGTATTTATTTGTTGTCACTTTTAACATAAAAGAACAAGTTAGACGAAGTTTGAATATTTTTCATAAGGCTTCCTTAATTGTTTGTTGACTGATTATGGTATCATCTTTTTCGTTAAAGTTTTTTCATTTTGTTTTATATAAAATATTTTGTTAAAATAAAATATTTTAAATAAAATACAAATTGTTTCTTTAAGAAGCTGTTGATTTCATTGTGGGATTTGGCTGAGATTTGAAGGAAAAAATTAATACAAATTGTTTACTTATAAAAAAGGTATGTATAGTATTTAAGTATTATTATTTATTTACAAGTACTTGCATATAGTGTCTGCATTGTAATCGCATTCTGCTAATGGCATACACTTTGATCCTAAATCGTAGCTCTTTAATAAATTGATGCCGTTTGCCTTACATGGTCGTCCTTTTTGGAGAAGAATTTTCTCGAGTTCGTAGGCTCTTTATGACTGGCATGTTTATAGGGCCATTTCAGGGGCATTTCGTGCTCTTTTTTTCTTTTTTGGCATCTTTATCGGGAGCACGCATCATTGGGTCGAAGTTCGTAGTCGGCAAAGGCAAAGTCAAAGTCGAAGTCGCAGGCTTTTCCTCACCCAATCGAGTGCAGTTTACGATGAGTGTTTTCTTTTTTTTTTTTTTTGGGAATGCCAGGAGAGCAGGTCCTCGGCATATTTCATATATGTATGTGTAAGGCATTCCATAAATGTTTATCTATCTTTGGCTGTCGTTCCAGATGCAGACAAATGTGCAAATCGACTCGAAGAATCTAAGGAGCAACGATGACAATTTCCGCTCCCGCGGCCATCACATCACCATCGAGGTAAGTGCTCAGAGTTAACACATGTCCCCAGCTATGTATCAGGTGTCCTCCTGGCCAGGACATGGCCAGTTCAGGCATATTAATTACAGTTCAAAGTTTGGGCCCTCAAACTAGATTCCTTTGAGTTTGGTTGCTTTGGGTGATTCTCCCTTGGACCTGGTTGCAAACTTAATTAATTATGGTAAATAGTAGAAGGACGCAGACATGGTCCATGTCAGCTGGATAATTCAATTTGTGTTTGCTGTTTGCTGTGCACACTGAGGTCATTATTCAATTTAGCATATCCTGGAAATGGGACATTTCTCTTGATTTGATTACAGCATAAATGGTGATGAGTATATCATAACATATATTCTTGGAAAGACTTTTGTGGTTGCTCTTTTTTTTAGGTATATTTTAATGTGAATATGTACCTCAATTCTTTGTAATGCATAACGAACTTGGGGTTTGTTTTTTATTCAAAAATAATGTCTCAGGTTGTTTTTGTTTATTTATTTCATGGAATCATTTATTTGTGTGGCTAGATAAGTATTGATATATACTTGTTTTTTCTATTTGTATTGTTAAGTGGCTAGAACTGAGACTTTGGACGATCATATTGATATAAGAATATATATTGAAAGGCAATGATGAATATAACTTATAGTTAAAATTATTTTTATGAAAATAATAAGCAAAATATGATATCAAATACTGATATTATCCATTTTATATTTGATCAATTTTTGTTTCGACAAATTTTTTCCATCCTTGATGACATGTGAAATTAAGTTTTTAATTTGATGAAAATCAGACACAAAAAGAATGGGTAATTCTAAAAAAATACTTAAATACTATTTAAACTAATGTTTCTAAAAATTAATCAAAATTGAAATATTATATTATCTTTATTAATATTTAAAACATCTTCTAATGGGTTTTTCTCTGGCGATTCAATTACAAACTGCAAGGCACGCCCAAGTTAGCTTCTTGTCTGGCTTATAATTAAATTACTTAAATTTAAAAATAAATTCCCAGTAAATTTGGAAATTAATTTGAATTTGAGAAATTTTTGTGTTTAAAAATCTAAGGCAAAGGTGGGGAAAAGCTTTTGCAGACAAAGCTTGGCTGCAAAGTGTTCTTTAAAGCCAAGAAAAGTAAGAGGAGAGTAGACAACTTTCTCTAAAGATAAGGGAAATATGCAACACTTTGTTTTTGCTTTAATTTATTATTATTCTTTAAAGGATATATATATATATTTTATATACTATATATTACAATATTGACATAAATTTCCATAAATAAATTAATAGTTATAGAACCAACCCAAGGGGCATGCTCTTAAGGCAACAGTTTCGCTTGGGTATCCATCGGGTCGAGACACCTTCCCCAGCAAGCAACAGGTGAGAGAGCCGTAAGCTTTTGCAGGCTCCACGCATGCGTCCTGGTCTGCAGAAAAAGCTCCTGCAAGGACACAAAGTTCGCGCACAGCATCAGCTGTGCAGCTCCTTGCAGGATTCGTAGAGAATATGGACATCTGATTTTGTTTTGCTCCGCCCCAGCTGACTGGCCATTTTCTCAATGAACCCCGCAGCCGGGGCGGGTCGGAAAAAATGCTGGGAAATTGAAAATCCGAACGGTGCTCCCTGGTGCTCAGTCGCTAGCAACATTTTGGCGCGTGTTGACATGCGAAAAACAGTGTCCGCGACGGGCGACTTGAGTGCTTTTTAGCCGTTTTATCCATCTTATCCGTTTGTTTCCTCGCACAAAAAGCTGCAGCAAATCATTGTGTTTCCATAATCTGCTCTATATGCTATATATATATTCTTTTTTTTGAGTGCATTTCCGTGTGCCAACTGAAAGTAATTAAAACAGCAACGAGAAACCGTAAATTTTCCCGCCTCCGCTTGTTAAATTCTGACATTTGCCAGGCTCCCTCTTGTGTTTTTCCCTTTTTTTCTCTCTCTGTGTGTGCGCCGGCATTTCGAGTTTGGCGCGTAAATAAATTCAAGGCTTCGCTTATCAGCTGGCAAAAAAAAAAGAAGGATACTTGGTGGTGGCAGTGAAGAGGCAAACACGGCCACCAAGGATCAACCTTTTACAAGTCAACAGAAACGTGGCTGTGTAATGGGTCATCATCAATTATCTTTCACAAAAAAATGGCTTTATTATTAGTCTTAATATATCAGGGAATCATGGAGAATTTTTTACTCTCTCTTTAGATATTCTATAATATATATATTATTATATTCTATTAAAGCTTCACTCTTAACCAGCAATTTTCCACGAATCCTTCAAACCTATTATCAATGTCAATCTATAATTTATATACAATGTATATAGCAGAGGTTCCCTCTAATCAACAGAGTCTGTGTCCTTTGAACATAAATATATATAAAATATTCTAGTCGCTGGCATATGTTATAGTATACTTATTGCCAGGATATCGAGGTTATTAATCAAGTCGGGCATCAGGGAGCAGCACCGGCAGGCACACTCGAGGCCAACAACAGTTTCAAATGCTTTCGAAGGCTGCAAAAGTTTTAGTTGCAAAATTTGCAGCACTTTGCTGGCCAAGTTTTCAATGGAATTGTGCAAAATAATAAACAGATTTTTAATAAAAACAAACAAAAGCCAAAACAGCTGAGTTTTGGCGCGGCAAAGTTTTTGTTTAAAATTTGAAGAGATTATTTTATGAGGGTGAATTTTTAATGGGTAAAAAGTAGACACTTGTTGAGTTTTTAAATGGAAAATAAGAACTTGAAATATTAAAGGGTAAATATGAAAGGGTAAATATTGGAAATATATATATATTTAAATTAATATAATGGCATACATTTTTTTTTATAAATATCATATTTCTTGGTACGATTTTTGCCATTCAGAAAGTGATTATTTTACTTTCGTTGTTGATTGAAAATAAACTTTATCATGTTGCTGAGCTTGACAATTTCTTATTTAATAAAGTTTTACTTTATTTTTTGAATATTTTCATATGGTATTTCCAGGACCTAAGAAAATATCTTATCCGATTTGCATACTAAATCCCAACAAAAGATCTGTTGAAAAAACCCCAGCACAAACTTTACAAATACAGTTATAAGTTATAGAGTTATATTTTTTTTAAATAAACTTAGCTTGCATTAATTAAAATATTCAATTTTCATTTGCCTTGCATTGATTTTTAAAGTGTATCCCTTGGGTCGACCCGGGGCTAATCGTCATTTAATAGAGTCATTTATGGCAGCACTTTTTGCTCTCCTTTTTTGTTGTGTCGGTCTCCCTGCTATGGCCAGAATCAAATAAAATTGTTTTAAATGGCCAAAAACTCATTGAGGAGACTGCGGTTGCCAAGGGCTCCGATTCCCTGCATCGCCTTTATTCGCACGCCCCTGGACAAGGTCCTGTTTTTGGCACTCAGTTTGATTATCATATTACGCCCGGCCTTTTATGGCAGCAAAAAAAGCAGGCAAAAAGAAAAGGCAAGGAAGTGGGAGAAATAAAAAAAGAGAAAGAAGCCGTTTAGGGCCCAGTTTATTGTAGAAAGCCAAAGAGCATTTTCCAGGCCAACTATCCTTATTGAATTTTTGTGTGTTGATTTCTTTGTAGCCGTTGCTGAAATGTAGAAGGTTTCGTTAACCCCAGCCGCAAATCGCCATAAGCCGATGTGTGTGTGTAAGGATACTATGTCCCTGTATCCTTGTAACCCGCACACACACACACACAAAAATAAACATTTTCCCAGACACAACACTATGCCTGCCCGGGGGCCTCAGTTTTGAATGCTGTTGAAACTTGTCACTCTACTTATAATCAACTCGATTAAAACGAAGCCTATCCTTTCGTCCTTCGTCCTGCCTGGGTCTCCCTCTATGTATGCTGAAGGTTCCCAGTGTTTTTGGCAGGCAATAAAACACATGTGCAGCTCTCTTTCAGGCGGGATTTGTACAGTGGAAATTGGCTTACAAGGGACAACAGGTTGTCTGCTTTTAGTTAAGCTTTTAAATATTTTTAAAGCAAGCAAAAATTAAAGATAAACTTATTTAGAGCTGGAAAATAATTTAAGAACTTAAATATTACAGCTTAAAATTGTTAAAAAAAAATTTGAAACAAAGACTTAACTCGTTTATTAAAGCTTTATTTATAGTTTTGTATATAGAGCTTCCCCTTTGTTTGTGGGTAATTTAATTTTGCGGAAATCACCGAAGCGAGCAAAAACCCAGGGTAGACAACCCTTTACCCCCCTCCTTCCCCCCTTGGCCAAAGGCCACTGTGTATAATTCCATCCCGGCAAGTGGTTGCCTGGCGAATTCCTTGGGTCCTTGGTCCTGGCCGTTGTCTTTCGCCCTTCAGAGCCCCTTAAAAACGTATAGGGAAAGTTGTGTGCATCTATTTTGTCTTTGCCAGTGGCATCTGCAGGAGGAGAGCACCTCCATTTCCTTCCCCTTCTCCACTTCTGTCTCCAGCTCCTCCTCCTCCTTCTCTTCCTTGTGGCTCTCTTGGAAAATGGGGGCTACTGAATGTTGGTCATTGTTGTCTGACTGGCTACCTTGGCTGGCCACTCTGTACGTTGTTGTTATGCGTCATGAGCCACGCCCGGCTGCAGCCCATAATTCGTCCAGCTCCTCATCCTCATCCTCGTCCTAGACGTCGTGTTCGTTGTCGTTGTCCTGCCACCACACCATTTGTCCTGGCCCTCTCCTTTTGGCCTTTGTCAATGTAAACAATTTAATTTGCTTAGTTGGCGTAATATTCGCCATCAATAAGGAACTTGGGGACTCGAGTGAGCGAGTGTGTGTGAGTGTGTGTGGCAGACAATGACTATCGATAACAGGCAAGAAGAAGCATAAGCTGAAGAACAAGCTGAAGGCCCGTCGCGTCCTTGTGGCTTTTATAATATCCTAGATCCAAAGGGTATTTAGGTATTTAGGTGCAGGGTGAAGAAAATTTAGACCTTGAAATATATTTTTGATTAATATTGCTTAAATAATTAATTGGAAATTGTTTTTTTTAGTTATTTCATATTGAAAAACTAGCTTTGAGTGCAGCTTTGATTACAGAGTATTTCTTAGTCGAGGTTTTCTTAATTGTTTCCCTCCACGCCTTCGTCTATAGTCGAGTGTTAAAATGCTCTTGCTATATAAACCTTAAAGGGAACAAAATTTATTTACACGGGAAAACTTAAAGGAACCTTTTTTTCAATTTGTTTATTTGAGTATAAATAAAAATTATACAAAATTTTGTATTAAAAAAAAAACACTTGGATAGATTCTACCAGATAATATAATAGGAAAAGAACAAGTAAAATAAATTCTTTACAAATAAATCCTATTAAATTTGTATTAAATAATTATTTAAAATTTACCAAAAATGTAGCCTGTTATCAATATTGCAGTGTCTTTTGGCAAAATTGGTGGGGACTGTGGCACAGACCAACATTAAATCGTTATGGCTGGCGTTCTTTTGTGTACGAAAGTCATTCAGTTGGTTTGTCAGTCTCTTGTTCGTCTCTTTATACTGTCCATTCATGTTCCCTTTTCCCTTTTCCTTTTTCCCCATTTTCCATTTCCACCTCCATTTCCATTCACTTGTTGACCGCAATTCCGTGTAATTGTTAATCTCTTGCAGTGATTTTCCACCCTGCATTCGAGTTTTTCCTCTCCCCTCTCTCTCTCTCCACTCTCTGTTGGCCATCGTAATGATCCGATAATCAAATTAGCTTTAAGCAATCGACCGACCGCCTTCCGTCGTCCGCTGCCATTTTCATTTAATTGGAGTCGTTCAACAGGGCGTATGATTAATATTGCACTGGTCATATAGAGTGCAAAATTGTAGGAAAACAGTGAAATTAATACCGAAATGATAAGCCATTAAGTATAATAAAAATAATAAATGTATTTGTTAAAAAAAGGAATCTAGCTTTATTTATTTTATTTGTAGTTTTGAAGAGATTAAACATCTTTATCAAAGATGTAATGTCTTTGTTTTATGGCTTTATAAATATTTGTTTATCCTTATCTAACTAACTAACTCAAGGGTATTAATGTCTCAAAAAACTAGATATGAAAAGTTGCCATAACAATGGCGAACACTGAGTTCCTTTGTAGGGAAAAGCCTTTGTCAGCTTTCCTCACTTCAGAGCTATCGCCTTTCACTTTCATTTTGGATGTTGTGGCCACAGAATTTCGCCCTGCCTTCTGCTATTTTTAACACATTAAACATACATTTATATACATATAGTACATTACTTGCCAAAATAATAGGTACACCAGGTGAAGTTTTGTTTTTAAGTCTCGCAAAACTTCCGTTAGTTTTTTATAAAATTAAAACTGAATTTCAAGAAAAATACGAATGGCCAAATGTCGAATTCGATAAACAGATATTAAGAGAGGGAAAGAGCGTAGGACGATATAATCCATCGCGCTCTTTCTCTATCTTTTCCTCTCATTCCCCTCGCCCACAGGCCGTAGTTCGAACTACGGCCGCTTGGTGGCGTTTTCGTTCTTATGACCCCTTCAAACAATATTTTAAATTATGTTTTTGGAGAATCGATCTAGCCATGTTTTTATTTTTAAATGGAAAATGGGAAATATGAAAATTCATATTTTGGCCAAAAATACACAAATTTCAAATCGGAAAGCATTGCTGCGATTGTTTGTGTTTCCTAAGCCATGTTCTGGACAAGAAAAATTGTTGGAATTTTTTTTAACATTATAAAAAATTAAAAATAAATTAATATGTTCAATTTGGCATTCCAAACTTGGCTATTTTTAATATATATATGTTCATCGAATTTGCTGCTTATTATTTTGACCAGTAGTGTATGTCCGATAAGCGATTGGATCTAGCCAATAAGTTGCCCAGAACTATTTCTGTGGCAGGTAGTTATGCCCTTAGGCAGTTGCCTTTCTTGTTTTATCCTTATTAATTCGTTTCGAATGAACTGCTACAAATGGAAATGTGAAGCCTGGAAGGAAGCCTGTGTCAGACATCAAAGACAGCCAGGAGCTGCTATAAAACATATATACAACATATCATAAATAACAAACAATTATGCGGGCCGAGAGAGAGAGAGAGAGAGAGAGTGTCCTACTGGCCCAGAGCAGGCTTGGAAGGGAAAGGAACAAGGGGCCTGGCAGGATGTTAAGGATGTTTCACTTCCACCCGCTGGAGCACCTAGGCAAATCAAGAATAGATAAGTGGGGGAATATCAGCATTCAGACAGCCTGTCAGGCTGCCCAACTGATTTATGCATTCTGCCCTTGGATCCGGGGCACAAATTGGCTTTAGCTCGGCTTTAGTCCTGCTCCTGTTACCTTTATTTCTACCCCTGAATTTAGTCTATTTTTTTTTTCTCCAGCCAACTCTTTGACAACGAAAATTGTTTAATTATGTGTGGCAAGAAGCCCGGTTTCCCGTTTAGATAAAGTCAAACATTAATTCAGACTCCTTTAAGCTATTCCATTTAATTTTCATTAGCAAAAGCCGCAAATTAGAAGAAACTTTTGCCGCCTCCCAAAAATGCCAGAGCCATTTTCCATGAATATTAAAATATTCAAATTCGGGACGAGCGGCAACGCAAAAAAAAGAAGAAAAACGTCTGGCGGCCCAAAAAATACTCTCAGCGACCTCAGACCGAGATATATAATTTGAAATTCATAGAGTGACGGCTCCTGCTCCTGTCTCTTCATTTTTTTTTTCCTTTTGCAATTATTAACATTATTTATTTGACGAGCATTTCAATTAGTTGCCACAAGAAGACTACGGCCTAGGTCTCCCTCTTGGCCTCATTTTTCATTGTCAGCCAAGCAGTGGGCCCCGGCTTAAACGACTGGCTTTAGTGTCGATTTTAATTATGGCCCCTGCTCAGAGTCCAGGATTCGGGCTCCTGGCTCCTGAATCTTGGACTCTGAACCCTGGCATCCCTGAAAATGGAAACCAAAACAGAAGAGATAGCAAAGGGAGAGCCGAAACCGAAACCAAAGCCGACACCGACACCAAAACGGAGACCGAAACCGAAACCGAAGCCCTCGGGGGCCAGGAGACATCACATCACGGGACAGCGGGACAGGACATCATTACGGCGACTTTGACCCCCGGAAAATCCAAGCGGTCCTGGCCATAAATCAAATAAACGCCGACTAAGCTGAAAAACACAACAGGACTGGACAGAGAACTAAAAGAAAAGAAGGGGGAATTTTTGTGATGAAAAGCAAAATTAGAAAGAAGATTTGATGCTCTAAATCGGGAGAGAGTTCTTACGTTAACTAAGTTTAATTAAATAAAATTTATTATTTGTCTAAACAAAAAAAAAAATGCATTTTAAAAATATCAAAGAAATAATAACGAATTGTTTTATAAAATGTCACAAATAATATGATCTTTGATATAAGCATATTATTTTCTTTGGATTTTATTAACTTAGTTAAGGCTGTTAGTCATTATTAATATTTTTTTCTATCCATTTAATTTCACAGAAAAAGAGCATTCATCCTAGGAATAATCTGTATAAACTCTTAAAATATTTTAATATATTAATTTATTTTTATTTACATTATTTGAAGTATTAATTAAAATGTTTTTTCGAAATCTTAGCACTATCTGTGGCACCCCTGAAGCTCCATTATTTTTTTTTCTGATAACGAATTTCAATCATTAAATTTGTATCATTAAAATGTTTACTCAAAGAATAACCCTTTAATAATATTTAATTAATATAATTTATATAGTATTATTAAGCCTAAATTTAAATGCTTATTTAATCCCATTATTTTCTGGGGCTCCCCTTAATTTTCATTAGTACAAATGTGTGCAACATTTCGGCAATCTTTTTGGCCAAAAGCCAGCTAGAAAGCCACGTTGACCATTGCCGAGAAAGGGCAAGAACACAAGAACAAGGCCAAATCCGTATTTAGGGCCGCAGGACATTATAGGAAAAGGGACTGAGGCTGAGTCCGAGTCCGAGGTAGGGTTTCTGCCTCTCCAGCCTCCCTCCCCCTCTCTCACCCGGTTCACGATAAAAATTGACACCATACCCGAGGACGAGGTGGTGGGGTGGTAAAGGACTACGATGCTACGACGGCGGCTGTAAAAAGGCCTATGGACCAGGGGACCAAAAGCCGGACGGCTGTCGTTTTGGCCCGTAATAAAAATGTCGTTGCATTAGTGCCTGAGAGTGCGTCGAGTTCACTGCGTGTGCATGTGAAGGCGTAATAAAAATTTAGTATGTGTCACATTGTTGCTCTCACACCCTATAGCTCTCTCTCTGTGTGTGTGTGTCCTTTTCCTCTTTTCTTTTTTTTTTTTGTGCCAACGCACACAGGACATTAGCCCTGACCGGAAGTTGGGCACTTTAGAGCCTTATTTTTATTGTACTTTCTTGGTGACAGGAAATATTTTGTCATTTGGGAATGCAGATTTAGTGCTCTGGCCTTTTCATTGGCCTGTCTGTCTGTCTGTCTGTCAGTCTGTATGTCTCTCATCCAGAGTGTCCTTCAGTCTGTCTGCTGACGACATTTGCCTTGATTGATTCGATTCGATTTGACTTAATTCACGCATATTAATCATACGACCCGTGGCCCCGCGGCCTCAGCAGCAAACAACAAACAAAAAAACAGAAAATCAAAGCCAGTTGCTTGGAGGGGAAACAGCACAAGCACAAGCACAGGCACAAAAAGCAAATCAAGCAAGAGATCTTGTTCAAAAATTTCCTGGCATTTAGTAAAGTAAACAGCGACCCCGGAGGCATCCCTGAAAAAGTAATTATGCAGGACTACTGGCGTTTGGTGTGGGTGTGGCTTTGAGGGTGTGAAAATGGTTGAAAGTGAGGGAAAATTATTTGAAATTCTATAAAACTGTCGAGGGTTTTGGCCATGAGGGGGGGGGGGGAGGGAGTGGGTGGGAAATCGAAAGAAAAATGCTTGTTATTTTATTTCAGGGAGAAAGCGGAGGTTTTGATAGTTTAGCTTAAAAGATCATCTTGATTTATTTATTTTTTTTGCCTTAATTTAATCAGAAAACTATATTTTATAGCTCTCTGGAGAGTTGATATATATATTTTTTTTTGTTAATAATTGCCAAAGTCCTGCCCGATCGAATTATAAGTTATTAATTTGCCGGTGGAAGCTGTCACTTCTTGGGCATTCAATTAAGCCCGAGTTCAGCACTCGTTGTCCCAGCGGAACTAGTTCCTCTCGCTCCTGCTCTTGCTCCTCCTCCTCCTCTTCCTGGTGGGAGGTCCTTTGCCGTTATTTATTGATTACGTGTCATATCACTCATACGCGCCGTTGTGCGCCCCCTTCGAATCGATGCGTCGACTCGACTCGATTGAAATGTAACGCAAGCAGAGAGCAGCAGGGCCAGGAGGGCCAGAAGAAGAGGACCCGAACAGCAGGGCCCAAAGGATGGCCCAGAAAGGGGGCCAAGGGAGGACAGCAGCCAAACGAAACTTGTGCAAATAATTAAGTGCGCTTAAGTGATTTGCCCGACATCGACATCGACAACGAGCGATGACTACATGAAGATGAAGATGACGATGACGATGATGATGGTGATGATGATGTTGATGGTGGATGACCCCACCAAGTGAAACACAACAATGTCAGCCTTTATATAGCCAACTGAAATGTGTCCTCAGACAAATCGAAGTTAGCTGCAGAATATATTGCATTTAATTAAATTTTATGTGGTCCGAAATATATAAGGAATGCATTTTAGGATTGAGCAATAGGAATCTAAATTCATTTGTGCTGGAAAAAGTAAGAAAGAAAGAAAGCTTAGCTTAGTTAGTTAGTTAGATATCTTAGCATTTTGCCATTTAATTATTATTTGATCGAACTTGAAGAATTGATAATAGGGAAAGGCTTATGGAGAAATAAAGAGATATTTGGAGATAAAGAGATTTAGGGATGCAGAGATACAGATATTACAGATAAAGAGATATAGAAACATAGATATATATATAAATATAAAGTAAAAAGGCAGAGAGAGAGATAAAAAGGTAAAGATAAATAACAAAAGGCAAAGAAAGACGCCTTTTATTTGTGCAAACCAAATTAGGCAAAGTCCGTGGTTTTCCGCTGAGAATGATCGCAATTTCGCTCGCTTTTCTTTCTGGTTTCCCCATTTTGTATTTCTATTTGCTTCACTTCGGGAACAACAAACCCACAGAAATGTCCTGAGGCCAGGAGGCTGTCCGCCTTCTCCTGATTTGTTCTGAGTTGGCCAAGGCAAGCAATCAGCGTCTGCCAGAGCTTCCATTGCCACCACAACAACAATAAGTCCTACAGGGAGAGAAATTTAGTACAACTAAGTAAAGAAAATAAAAAATAAAATATTTAGTATATATGAATTATAAACAATTTTATTTCGAGAATTTAAAGAACACAATTACAATTTTGCCAAAGTATTTTTTATATATTTTTACATCTATTTTAAATACAATATTTTAAATATTATAAAAATATTAATAAATGTTATATACTAACGATAAACTAAGTACAATTTATAAACAAATTCTTTCTGTATTTTATATTTAGACAATTTACGTACAAATATTTTTTCTACCTGCTCATCTTAACCCCTTTTTTTGTTGTTGCTTGGTTTCCCTTTGGGCTTGAATGTTGTCTAAATTTGATCAAAATCCTTAACAAAAAAACAACAAAGAACTTAAGTTTTCTGTTTGAGCGGACAAATTTGCTGAAATTGTTGAAACAATCCGTCAATGCCGTCGCATGTCCTTCTGAATTCTGAATCCCTGGGAAATGCAGCTCAAACTGAAACTGAAGCTGAAGCTGAAACAGAATCCTGTAGCTGTGGCAGTGGCTGCTTTTTATGATTTTTTTTCTTGTTGTTGTTTCTATAGTTAGTTGTTTGCCGCTGCAGCAGCTCTCGTTGGCAAATCCCAAATGGCCGGCAGCTGCTGCAGGTAGCCAGGGAATCCTGGCAAGGACTTGGCTTGGGCGAGGACAAGGGCAAGGACGATGGGGGGTGTTAAGGGTTATAGCCAAGAGAAGCAAGGAGAAGGCTGGGAGATGGCTAGAAATAACCCCACCAGGACGAAGGTCGCCTGTAGGTCACCCACAGCAATTAATGCTGCAGCCGACCAAAATCTGACTTTCCAAGTGCTTGGATATTCCAAATTTTAATCAAAAATAATGCTGGCAAAAGGCCAAATTTAATGCTGCTGCTTCAGGACTTAAGACACATTCTGGAGCAGCAAATAAGTATCCTCAAAACTCAAATAAATAAATATCTCTTCTTATTTATTAAAAAAGAGCCAAAGTTACAAAAAAATTTTTAAAAGAACGACAACTCTCTACAGGTTTTTGTTTTTCTGTTTTTTATTTACCAAAAAAAAGGACATAAAGGACACAGGTCCGTCTCCCTGAGTTTCGCATTAAAAATGCATTTCTCATATGGCACCAGTCGAGTGCAAATAAATATGTGAATAACTTAAAAGCGCATTTTAATTAACTTTCAACCCACCCGTCGCCCCGGAGGCCCCTCCCCGGCGACCACCTCCCACCTTCCGCTCAATTAAACGCCCAATTGCGGCATTTTGTGACATCCGAGCTGCAAAATCTGTGGCTAAAACATGTCAAACGATCCGACCAGGCCAAAACCAGAGAGAGAAAGTCAATTTGCATGAAGAATACTGCACAAAAACACACTGCCCGCGAGGAATGTTTAATCAAAGAGAGATGGAGAGAGGTTTACAGGACAAAAAAATTAATATTAAAAAAATATAATACAATAAAAACGAGCAGAAAATATATAGCTTTATTTTTACTACTTGGTCAATGGAAACAATATATGTATAAAATATGAAGAGGATTATAATGCGAGCAGATTGTGGCCATTTACTCTTTGTATTTATGTTAAAGGAAAATATACAGGAAATTGCTTTAAATCTTATTGTTGCTCCTAGTCTGCAAGGGAATAACATATATAAAACACATAGTTTAAACAATTTACGACACTTTAATTTAATTTTAAACTAACAAATGATTTAATGCAGATTTCTTTTATCAAGAAAATGTTAACATCATCATATTAAAATTTTTCTCTCACTGCTCAGTGCGACTCCCTAGAAGCTGGCAAGGAATTTACATTAAATTTTGAACTGGCTGCTGGGACATGTGTCGTCCTTTTGCGTTCGTTCACTGTGAATTGTTCCAGCTTCATTTCAATCGATGTGGCTTTTATCATGAGGATGGGGGCAGGCTAGAGGAAGGAAGGGAGAGAGAGAGGGCTCTGGCATAAGGGAACACTTGTAATTATGAGCGATTGGCGTGGCGAAGCCGCAGCAAGTAAAAAGCTGTAAAAGCTGGACTGGGAGGGGAAAGGCGGTCGGGCGGTGTGTCACCAGGCTTGGCACTTTAAGTGCTTCCTTCTTAGGTTCCCAGAAGGACCAGATGCTCCCCCCATTCGTCCTCTCCCTCCGACTGATCTACCCTCCCCCCTAGAAGCTTCTCAATGCAATTTAATTAAGACCAACAAAGTGGAAATTTCGCGCCCTTCGAAAAGCGTCAGGACCAACTAACGAAGCGTGCCAGACCAGACCTCCCCCTCCGGAAAAGTTCAAATGAAAATTAGAAAAAAGTGTAGGAAAATTAAGCCAAAAAAAAAGAAGAAAGAAAGTAAGAAAAAACATAGAAGAAGTAGCGGAAAATAAGTTGGCCAAGACAAAGCGGAAATTATGTTGCGGCCATTTCTTTATATTTTCAGAGACAAAGCCGCAGGCCAAAAAAAAAAATATATATATAAAAAAAGGAAATATAGCCAAATTAAGGACTGCCAGGGAAAGTAAAGCAAATAAATACAAGCCACTAAGGCTAGATTCCTAAGGCTTTCGGTTGCCGGCTGCCTGGTTTCCGGTTCCTGCAAGTGGAAACTGTCGAGTTGCTGTCAATTATTTGCATTTACCCAGCAAAACTTGACAGTTGAATGCGTTTAAGGGGTGCCTTTGTGCTGTTGGTATAATTTTACCCCCCAAAAACCCAAACTCTAACCTAAAAAACACCTCTCGTTGGCCTCAGCTGGTGGCTGGTTTTAAGAGGTAATAGAATAAAGCCAAAGCTGAATTTAACTTTTAAACAAATTTAAACAATATTTCTTGCTGTACAAAAAAATAAAGCTCCAGAACTAAATAGTAAATCAAGAAATAATAATTAAATTCCCCGTTTGAATCAAAAGTTCCTTCTTAAATTTCCGGTTAATGTCATGTTCCTGGCGTAGAAAGTAAAGCCAAAAAGCACCACTATAGATCCAGTTTCTGCCTGGTTTACCATCCATGGGCGTGGCCTTGGTCCCTGTTCTCTGTACTCAATCCCAGCCAGAATCCCAAATCCGCAACTGAATCAGAATCAGAATCAGGCTTGCCTATATGGAATCTGGTTGCGGCATCTGATTCGTTCGTGGAGTCCTTGTTTCCGGCTGTATAAATATGTATGCAATGCGTTTTTGGGCCCACTTCTTTTGATTTGCATATTAATGCAGATGATACGAGTGCGTTGTCCCCTTTTTTTTGTGCTCTTTGCGTTTCCCTTTTTTTGCAGACAGAGAAAAAAATAAATGTAATTAATTTTTGTAATTAATAAATTTGAGTTTGGGTTTATATTTAGTTTTTAATATTAATTTGTAATTATATATACAGTTCAGGTAATAATTTTACCCTTTACTTTTCACATTTATTTAAATTAACAATTTAGTTTATATTTTTAAAAGTTTTCAAAAATATGTAAAGCATGAATTTAGAGATTGAAATCTTAATTAATTAATTAATTAATTTCTTAAGTTATGCTTCATACATTTTTTTTCTAAATAAATAACACAATTTTTCCATGACTTTCGTAATTTGGCAGACTTTTTGGCATATTTTTAATGAGTTAAAAAATCCTTGGGATTTCTGTAGTATCTTCACATCATTTTTTATACTTTTTTTTATATTTTATATTTAGTTGTTATTAACTTAAAAGATTTAATTGTAAAGTATGCATTGCATTTTTTAAGGAGTTTAAAAATCCAATTGATTTATTGGGATTATTCTCCATTATTTATTTGTCACCATTATTTATTCATTTCATATTATTTATTATTTTATATAGTTTTTGGGTTCAACTAAAATTTAAGTTTATAAAAGTAAGCCAAAATATGTATAATTTTCTCAGTGCTTTCAATAATTTTTGCATATCACGCATGCGCCTCGTTGTTTGACTTGGGCCCATTATGAACACGGCGTATTAAAATGCAAATTAAAGCCAAATTAGCACGCGCTTTAAATGCACGAGTGTGCGTTTGGTGCGCCATTTTATACATATTACTTGCCCCATTTTCATTTCCGTTTCCGCCGCTGCCACTTGACCGCCGTCATTCAGTTGTCAACTTGAATTGCTTTCCGATGAAGTGGAACGTAGCGGAAGGAACTCAATTCATAACAATTCCGGCATTATTTCAGCTACAAAACTTTTCACACCGTTTTCGGCTGCATTATCTTTTTAAGTACTCAATCATTTCCCCCCAGAGAAATCCCAGAGAAGAATGAAGCCAAAAGCCAAGGAAAAATGCCAGAAAACCAAAAGTTGTCCCCAATGTTTTTGATGGCCTCTGGAAATTGTACAGAAAAATAAAACGAAAAAACCAAATAGAAGTTGGAAAATCTGAAACTAGAAAACTCTTTTTGCAAATTCTTAAATAACTCAACTTTTTTCGAAATGAACTTCAACTTTCACCTTTTTGTCAAGTCCAAAGTTCATTTATATTGTTTTTAAATTCTGGGATTCTTGGCTTTTTTTGTTTGTTACCGTGTTGGCTTACTCGCTTGATTTTCAGCTCGTTCTGGCTTTTATTCCATTTCCCTGGCTGCTCGTAAAGCGTGTGTAATGCCGTTAATACAAATTTTCAGCGTTTACAAATTGCGCATACGACGCGTGGTACAGGTACAGGTGGAATGGAAAGGGGGTGGGTGAGGGGGTGGGAAGGCGGGCAGGGGGCACAGCCATAGTCATTGGGGACAAACACAGACGTTTCAGCTTTGAAGATGAAATTTTCAACGTGTCAGCAGCAGCCGCCGTGGGCTACACACATGAATATGAAATGTGGGCACTGTGAAAAAAAATTAATCAAAAAATATGAAAAATGATGTTGTAAATGGCAGGAAACAAGTTAAAGTTATAAAAAGTGTAAAAGATATTTTTTTAGGAAGAAGCGTAGATATGTGCTAAAATGATTTTAAGTTATTTTAAAGGCTTCTAAGATTCTTTTTATATTTCACTTGAATTTCGCTATAATTTCTCTTCATAACTCAAAATCTAGACTTGTTTTTATTATTTTCTCTACGTACAAATATATATTTATATATATATATATTTATTTATCGGGCCTGTCAGTTTGTCATATGTCTCCCGGTGTTTATTGACAGACGTGCCGGGTCGCTGCTCTCTGTCTCCTGTCTTTGGCTAACCAGTGTTCCCCTCTCTCTCTTTCGCTGTAGTCTCTCTCTCTTTCTCCATCTTTTTCTCTGTCTCTTTCTCATAGTTTCCCTGTAAATCCCTCAGCCTCTTGCCCTAGAGAATTACTGCCACAGCAGCAGCTCCGCCCGTCTTGCTTAATTAGAATTGCGGCGTATTGGAATTGCTATTTGTCAGTCAACTGATACCCTGTAAATCTGCTCAAAAAAAGCACATCAAAGAAGAGGTTTTCCTGGAAAAGCTAAAGGGGGAAGCCTTTGATAACTTGAATAAGAAATAAACTATTTATTAGGGAGTTATTTACTATTTTTACTAAATAATAAATGAAATTACAAGAAATTTCCTAGAACAAACGAAGTATACTATAGATAATAATTATAGATACGTTAGATCCTTGCCTGTTTAGGCATTGAATATACCCTTTATCTCCGAGCTATGGCAATTTGGTAAATGAATTAAAAGAAAAAATGGAAACTTAATTAATTTTGCTGCAGTTTTTGCTCCATTTTTGCCAAAAATCGTAACCCACGACGACGACGACGACTGAATTGCAACAATAACAATAGTATCACTAGTCATAAAATAATAACTACCGCACATAACCATAATCGTAACGACCAAAGTACAACAACGATCGGGCCACACATACACACACAAAAAATATATATATTTACTATATATAAATCGAAAAAAAAAACACCTAAAACCTCGTATAAAGTAAAATCGAATATAAAAGCAAAGCAGCGGCATGTCGGTCGATTTGAGTGGACAACAGGAGCCGACCATATCGGTGATAACCACAGTTCCGGTGGCCCAAAACGGCGGCGAAATGGATGCCCTGCTGCTCGGCAGGATTGGGGTGAGTGTCTCCACGAATCAGCCATGTCACCCGTGTCACCCAAATGCCACCCATGCCACCCTCTCATCTGAACAAACAGAAACACCACATGGAAAAACATTGACATTGACTATTCCCCTTTTACCTATAACCCTCTTACTAAGTAGCAAAGTGCGTGATGTTCTTCTAAAAAATAAATAAAAAAAATAAAAGTAAAAATAGAAAAAGGAAAACATTAAACTATATTCGAAAGCTAAGGATACCCTTGCAGAAAATTGTGTTGAAGAGGAAAATTGGGAAATGTATTTTAAGAAATTTTATTTAATTTAAGCTTTATTAATTAATATATACACATACATATATTCTTTGAATTTTCTATTTAAATATATAAAATATATATTTTCTTTAAATTAGCCATTCAAATATAAGACAACAATATATAGAATTTTTAGAGGTAGCCTTTGAGACATCTTTGCACTTTTCTAATGACATTTTTCTAACTAGCTTACATTGAAATACATTTTCCTAGCTTACATTTAAATAAATGTAATTTCAATGTAAATATTAAATTAAAATTTAAAAGGATAACATTTAAACATAAATGAATTTAATATATATTAAATATTATTTTTTAAATAAGCAAATCATTATTTTTTTATTACATTTTAAAAGGTACAAATATTTTATTTTATTGAGAAAATATCAAAATAAGCAGCATGAAAACCGCCAAGCTATCCAGTTATTTAGCAAGTGCTAGAATTTAACCAAAAACTATAAGAATAAATTTTATAAAATTTCCCAAAGTTATTGCATCTTGAAAGGTTATAAAATCCACAAGATATAATATCTTAAAGTCGCCTCTGCAAGGGTATCTCAACTAACTGAAGAACTACGAACCCAAAAAAAACCCAAACTAAAACCAGGTCGAAACGCATTACTTTCATTGCCTTTTGCCTCTTTGGATTTTTGCATTTTAACTAGAGAAATATTTGGCTTGGATTTCGTTTTCAACTCTACTAAATAGTACTTCCTTTTTGTTCACACTTAAAACTCTTGGATACTTAGAGACCAGCTGGAGAGGCCAAGATAAAAAGGTCAACGATAAAGACATCAACAACAACACACACATTTTTTGTCATTAGCTGAAAAGTAGTTGCAAGCTCTCTCTCTTTCTCACTTCCTACTTTCCGCTCTAAATGCTTCGAATATACTATATACTAAATGCTGCCATTTTAGTCTAGGTTTAAGCCCTTAGCACGGCGTAAGTATCCACCATTTCCACCTCCATTTAACTCCTGGTCACGACTCTCAATTATTCTGGTCTAAATAAATATTTGCTTATGGTAGCCGCTTCTATTTGTAGTAATAAACGTGGCTTTGAGCCTTTTGGCCAGTCAGTTGTCAATCGGCGGGCTGTGTTCGAGCATTATCCTTATCCTCCTTGAAATATCTGAAATATACATATATATATATATGATATATATATATATGCCAAATTGAATTAGAGAGAATGTGAAATGGTTCTGAACATCCACAACATTGTCGATGAAAATGAGGCGACCGCAAATGAGACAAAGGTAAAATTGTGCCAAAACTAATTTTAATTGCCTTTTTGACATTTACAAATGGGATTTTAATTCGAAAGTATGTCGTGCTCAGGGAATTTATTTCACATTTGTGGCAATTACATTTCCTTTTTTTGTTTTGGTTGGAAATATAAATGAAAAGTGCCTTGGTTGCATTTTAATTGTGAGAAAAACCCAAGTTGTAAGCTCCCCTTTCAATCCTTAAATTCTATTTTATTAGTTTTAGTTTTATGCAAAAATCTCCACCCCTAAACACAATGCACACAATTTCCATTTCCGTTTTTCCCTCGCAACTGCAGAAAGTTATTTTGCAAATAAATTGCGGGGGCGAGGCCACAAAACAACTGGGAAGTAAGTCCAAGACGACATTGATGCTTTGCTTTAATTAAAAGTTTAAGGAAATGGAATTTTCAAACAAGGAAACGACATATTAAATTGTTGAATTTTCTATATTTTTTTGATTTAAAACAAATGTATTATTAACTTAATACGTTGTTGCCTTGGAAGAGGTTTAAATGCGTAAATTAAATGTGCAAGAAAGCAGATATTTTTTAGAAATTCATTACATTTATTTATATTATTTAAACATTTGCAGTTAATTCGTGGTTTAAAATTAAATTTGACATCTTCCCAGAAAATAGAAAACATAAACAAGGCTTTGTGGTTTCTGGTTATAAATAAAAATTTAAAACTTAAAACTACTTTTTGCGACTGAATTAGAAGCCTGATCCTGCCTATTATTTTTGTAAAAATATCCCTTTTAAGGACATTCAATTCAAGTCTTCTTCGAAAGCACAAATGCACAAAGTGGTCTTATTGTTTTCCCTTTTCCGTTTTTAATTAAAAAGCTCAAGGAAACGGAATTCAATCAAATTAAAAATAAATCCCTCGCCCGGACTCTCCGTTTCATATCTCATTTGGCCTTCGCTCCCTCTCACATTTTATGACCATGTTTTTGGTATATTTCCCCCCGCATTTTTCTATAATTTTTTGTTTTTGTATTTTTGTTATTTTCTTTTTAGAACCAATAAAATACGCACATAAAGTTTACTGCATAGCGAAAGGGGGATTAGCACTAGCCTTAGCCCCTCCGACAGTCCCTCTTTTGGCCATTCAGTCAGTAGTAATGTGATTCTTTTCTTTTTTAGGTTTTACACTGTGCCAAATTAGGCTGAAAAACAAAGCGTAGCATTTAGAAATTATTTTAAAAAATTAAATACCAATAAATTGAAAACTATAATAGTTAAAGTGTTCAATTTTTAATATTTTCCTTTTTGTTTAGTTAAAAAAATGTTTATTCCTTTATCCTTGTGAAGTTTTACTCTAACAAATTTAATTATTATATTAAATATTTGTATGTTCAGTGTGTGTGTGTGTGTAGGTGCTGATGTGTGTGGACAGTTGATGTGGAAACGAGCTCATTAAACAGCTAAATCCGACCATTTGATTATGTGCCATAAAAGCGTAAAAGGAACATGTGTCGGGACTGAGGGAGTTGTGACTGTTCTTATGGGGGTTTTTTATTTTCTTTTTTCTTTTAGTTTTTTTATCCTTGCCAAATAAGGATGCTGAAAAGGCTACACCACCATTGCAGTTGCATTTGGTCTTGGTAAGCTATGGCATTTTATGCGGCTTTCACAACTCAAGTTTTTTACTTTTTAATTTGTTAGAAAATTCTAATACATTGCTCAGTGGAAAATAAAATTAGAAAAAGCTGAGCTTATCAGCATTTTATTATATTTTTATAGAATTTGATTTTTTAAACAAAATAATAAGGCTTTATAAATAATTGTGCTGTTTGAATGAGTGTTTATTTTATAGGAGGAGAATTTCATGGTAGAAAAATTTCTGTCAAGTTCCTTTTAAATAAAATTTTATATATATATATAAATCTTCTTTAGTTTAGAAAGCCAAAGTTTGTATACTCTTTTCGTACTGAATTTAAGTGCAAAAACTAATCCTTACCAAGCCAAAAATGTCTTGATTTCAATTCAAAAAGCTGTTATGTGTTGGAATTCATTACTGCATACTGCATAATGGGTTTAAAAAGTGTACAAAATTTAAATTTTGGTAAATTTATGAAAAATTGAATCATGGAACCCCTATCAAAATTTTTAAAAATTGTCTAAATTTTGTTATCTTTAATTTATTGAATATTTTCTTATAGAGATTTCAATTGCGAATTGACATATATTTAACTGACTCGTGGAAATCTCTAGCTTTCTGGCTCTCTTATGCACTCAAGAGGTCCTGGAAAATGCGATTTTTAGTAGCCTAAAATCTATCTATATTGATATTTTGATATTGCAAAAAGATAATGCCCTCTGCAAGGGTATAAAAATCATATAGAAAACCGCAAGAAAAACATTTGTGTGCGCTGCATGTGAAGGAAATCGAAAATCTGTAATCTTGTGCATCAGCACACACACAGCCACTTTTTATGTATTTTCTGCATTTTCCACATTTTCCACACATTTTCAACTTGCTGCATCTACTAGCTTTCCCTCCTCTCTGCCTCTGCCTCTGCCTCTCTGTCTCTTGGAGCGAACAAAAAACTTGTTATAGAAATGTTTACAAGATGGGCAAACAGTTTTAAGCGAGGCGCAATGATTTCTGGTTAACATTTTGCCCAGAAATATGTGCTGCGAACAGGGCACACAGGACTCTGCTCCTTCTCTATATACATATCTCTACTATATCCCTGCCATTTGCCAAATTGATTTGCTATGTGGGGGTCCTAATCGGACTGGGCCAAATGCATCTGACAGATGCGAGATACAAAGCAGCAGCAGCAGCAGCAGCAGCAGCAGCAGCAGCAGCAGCAGCAGCAGCAGCAGCAGCGGTGGCGGACAGGTGCTCCTCCGTGCATGATTGAGCTTCTGGCCTGCCTGGTTTCCGGATGATGGATGCATCTGATGCCGGTGAAATATTTGCCAGCGCCAGCGTTAATCGAATCAAATGCACTGCACGTTGTGTCCACAGAGAGAGAGATAGAGGAGGCAGTGGCTAAAATTCTGGCCAAAAGCCATTGTCATGGGGCGGCATGGACACACGCGAATGCATTCCATTAAATCACAGCCAGAACAGTGGGGACTATAAGGTGAAAAAGAAAGTTTTTTCCTCATTTTGTAATAGGAGTTTATTTTCGAATAAATTTAGAGAGCTTTAAAAATCTTTGGGGTTTTATAAAATCCCTTTTTTTAAATGTGTCTTGCCGTTTGCTAAACAATTATTCAAGACTTGAAGTCAGAGATTTCTGCAGTTAAATTAAATAAACTTTTACAAAAATTTTAAATTATAATATTGGTAATACCCACTGTGTGGTGTGTGGTTTCACCTCTTTGATTTTAACCTGGCTGAAATGGGCGTAACGTGGCGTAACTGTAACTGTTAGCCGGGGCCCTGCCGACACGCTTGATTGAGTTCAAAATCAGATTTGCGGAGCCGTCGTCCTGCCTGCCATGCCGCTCGTCTTGCAAATTGAAATAAAAACGAAACGTGACATTCGGTTTCGGATGGCAACAGGCGGATAAACTGGAAATGAAATGGAACACAAACTGAAACTGAAACGGGGGAAAGGGGGAACGGAAACGGAAACAGACGGTGGGGGGAGGGGTGCAAACAATCAAATAAAGTTCACCCTTCTTTTGAGGCAAGCTGGGTTTTCCCTCCTCCACTCGAAACGCATATTTTATTTTGTCAAAATCAATAGATGTCAGCATTTAACAATTGCCAAAAGGGCCCCCCGATTTCTGATTTTGATTTCTGTTGGAAAAGCTTTTTTGTTTTATTCGATTTTCTTTGGCTGTCACCCATGACCCGCGACCCTTGACCCAGGTAAGTAAGTTGTAGAAAATGTATTTGTTTGTTGCTTTTTTTTTGCCGTAAAAAATATATATAGAGTATAAGCATACCATATAGATGTCCTTAGTCTTTCGCCTTCTAGCCTTTTTGTCCTGCATGCCACAAAGCAAAGAACACACACAAACACACACACTCAGCCATATCATATTCCCCTCCTCACAGAAAATAAAAAATAAATAAGAAATTTCATCATTTGATAAATATTTATAAATATATATCTGTGCATATATGAGGAAATTTATATATATTCGTTTCTTTTTCTCTTCTATTCCCAACCTGCCACCCCCCTCAAAAATAAACACACGCACACACACACACGCACAACACTCACACACACCCGCAAATATATATATATATATATGTATATATGTATGTACTTATGTGTATATATGTGTCGCAAATCAAAATATATATTCATCAACAACAACGAAACAAAAATCAGCATTCGGTAAGTAAAAAATTTCAAGCATTTCTTAATTAAGATTTAAGGAGAGACCATAAAAAAGTTTTGAAATTAATTCTTATTGAGCTGTGAAAATAGGGGGAAAAGGATATTTAAAGACATCAAAAAAGTTGAAGATTTAACTGCTATTTTTATTTTTTGCCAGTGTAATTAAATATGGAAATTCATGTAATATAAATTAATTCATGAACTGAATAATCAGTTAAATAAAGGCAAGGAAGAAACCAAAGTAAAATATTTTGCTTAGACTTGTTTTTTATATTTTTTAATATTTTTTAATTAACAAATTATGATTTAATTATTCCTTACTTCCTTCAAATTAATTTATTTCATTTACCTATTACCTATTTAAATAATTTGCATATTTTTATTTCCATTTATTGCACCATTGTTGTTGCTGTTGTTGTTCCCATTGTGTTGCCTTGACGCAAAGGTAATAAACTTAATTTGAGACAGAAAACGGACAGAAGCACCAATGGAAAACTTTACAGCTTCAACGTGTCCAGATTATTGCTGCCTGTGAATTTATGAAGTTACCTCTGCCACTGCCACTGGCTGCCCCTTGCGGGAAGGGGGACTCCCCGCAATGGACAGCCGCGGGCGTAAAAGTGAGAGCAAGCAAAAAAAGAAGAAAGTAAATAAATAAAAGCAACTCCTCCTGTGGCTGCGTAGGACTTCCAGGCGACTGAGTTGGCGGTGCCTATCTAACGATGCCATTAAATTGTCATGAATATGATTATGAGTTCGTATCGCGGTGGGGCAAAGGTTCGGGGGCAATATTTAACATTTGAAGAGATGAGCAGGGGAGCAGGGGAGCAGGGGAGCTGGGGAGCAGGGAAGCGGAGCATGTAGGTGTGGATTGAGGGGGCAAAGTTTTTCCCTTAAATAAATAGCGGAAAATATGGACGAGAATTTTGCGAGAATGTAGGGAATTCTTGTTGCCAGTTTGCTATTTTTGTATTTAAACAGTGGGTAACCATTAAAAGAGGAAAATTAAATTGTTGAAGTAAAGAAATCAAATAAAGAAATTAAGAATTAATATAAAGAAGCTAATAAATAATAAAAAGTAAATGAATAAATAATATTTAACAGTTATTCTTACAATATAATTATAATGCCGTTTTCTCCCACCTCCAAAAACTCATTTAACTTTTATATTTAAAACGATTTTGTTTTTTATTTGTATATGATAAAGTAGATAAACATACTTATTTTATTACTCTTTACTTTATTGCCCAATTTTGTAAATAGTTTTATTTATAACCTTAATTTCTTTGGTTACCCGTAGTGATGTCCCACTGTGGTTGGCCACCGAATTTATGTTGAAGGCGTGTGAAGAATTTGCAGCCTCGTCTCTAATTGCTCGGCGGTAACCAGCAGTATTTTTCAAACACCCCCGAGAGAAGCTGCCCTTATATCCCTCCAGCATCTATGTACCTCTTCTCCTTCTCATTTTCCCCCTCTCCTCCCGCTCCTCCTCATCCTTCTGCGATCCTAACAACGCGTGCAAAGTGTTGTGTGCCATAATTAAAGCCGACTTAGCAGACAGAGACAGCGAGCATCTGTTTTCGGTCCTGACAAAGTTCAAGTTCAGAGCAGCCAGCGAGAACCAGTCCCTCCACCTGCTCTACCTGCTCCTCCTGCTGCTCCTGCTCCTCCTCCTCTTCCGTGGGCTTAACCCACTCGGGCCAGGCCGCCTTACCGCGGGCTTGACCTTGCCGAGAGACAAGTGCAAAGTGCAAGGCGGCAGGCAGGGAAGCTGGGTGCTTAACACTGGCAGAAATCAGGGAAAACTTTCAAAGAAAAGGACAAGGCAGCTGAAGCTGCAATAAAGGAAGCAAAAGTGCTGATTTTCTTTAGCTTAAAGTAGAGTTTCCTCACAAATAGTACTTTAGCTCTTAGGATAGGCCTCTTTAGACACAAATTGATTTATATATTCCAGTACCTAAGCCTTTTTTTTCTCTCTCTGCATAAACTGACGCATTTGGCGCATTTTTCCACCTTTTCGTTCATTCATAATTCAGTTTGGGCCAACAAACCTGGGTGCCGTCTTTAAACTGGCATTTAAGCAGCGGTTTGGCCACGATCCCTTCTCCTTCTCCTTGTCTTTTTTCTTTCCCTTTTTTTTCTTTTTCCTTCCCCTCTTTATTTTTTTCTTTTCCTATCCCCTTGTGCTTTTCCCTTGGCTTTCTTCTGCCTTTTGCCCCACGCTTGACACATCAAGTATACGCCATGTGGCGCGTTGCCTTGCCAGCTATTTCTCGTTTATTAAACGCCGCGCAGTCCAACAATTTAATAAAGCCCACAGAAAAGTTGTAGAGCGTTGAGCCCTCGATAAGTTATTATACCCAAACCCAGCAGAACAAGACCAAGAAACACCCCTCATAAAAGTCTAAAAAAGAAAAAAAATTATACAAAAAAAAAACACAAAACAAAAAGGCTAAGAAAATGTAGGAAAAACCATGAGAAAAAGGCGACGAAACAATCGACATGGCCATAAAAACAATCAGCTGAGCGGACAAAAGCCGGAAAGAGATTTGTTTTTGTGCAAATCGCTTTCCAATTCCGCACTTTATCAGCGGAAATAAATCACAGGACGACACTCGGCGAGAATCTAGGCGAGGCGAATCCTTGATGCAGGCCATAAACATTTTAACTGCGTTCTGGACATAATTCCTGCTAAGTGCTTCTGCTGTGTGTGGTGTGTGTGTGTGTGTATGTTGATTCTAGGGGTCGAAGGGGAGGTGCTGCTGGTGCTGTGTTCTTGCAAATCGATTTCGATTTCGATTCGATGGCTGAGAAAACAATTTGAAAATAGCTTTGAGCCATTGCGAGGCAACTTGAGCGACAAGCGGTTGGCAAATAACAGCACCCACAGTGGCACCCACAAGTGTGTGTGTGCGACTGAGTGTATGTTGTTTGTGTTTGCTTATTAATTTTGAATAAATAAAGCCACTTTCTTCTGGCTTGTTTACGTATTTTTGCTCACTGAAAACAAAATATAATTTATGAAATTCAACTCTGCAATTCGAAAATTTCAATAGGTCTGCTTCGAAATAAATTTTCCCTTTCCCAGAGAATTTTCCCGCTTTCCCCCATTCACTGCCTAGCCATTGTGAGCCATGACAACTGAAAATGGGCTGCACTAATTTGACAGGACTCAGTCAGGACTCGGGGACTGCAGGCAGAGTGCAGGGCTGAATGATTGACTGCCTTTGACACCTCCGCTTTTCCGAGTTTTTCCCCCACAGCTCTGATTTAACGCCATTCGACACAAAGGAATTAGAGGTGGCGAGGCAGGGAGCCAGGGAGACAGGGAAAAACTTCCAGCTGACTCAACAGGAAAATCAGTCAAAGTTGATTTGATCCGATGCAATGATGCGGCAGAAAGTTGAGCAACAAATTGAAAGTTTCGTCCTATATGGGACTCACATATTGATTGCTTAAGTGATTCCGACTTTAAATTTCACAGAGTTTTCTTTTGAATTTTATTTTATATTTAAATATTAATTAATCAAGAGCACTAATTGAATATATGTGACTTTGGCCATCAATGTTCTTTTGGTATTTGATGCCTTTAAGAAGAGCTGAAATATTTGTTTTCTTTAAAATAATATTTAATGCGATTTTTATGATAATTTTTTCTAACAAATCAAAACCTAAAAATGCCATAACTAAGCCAAAAATGCATTAAATTGAAATCGGAAACATTTTCTATGCTAGTTTTTAGCAGTATAAAAAATCTGCATACTAACTTTAAATATTTAATACATTCAAATTTTTATCAATTTTTGAAAATTTTAATGATGTAACCCCTTACAAAATTTTGGAAAAATGGCAAAAAAATTAATTTCCTCCGGACATGGCCAGATCGATTCAGTTTTTGATGCTGATCATGAATATATATGGTTTATGGGGTCGGAAATTAATTTTTCACTGTAAAAAATTATAAAACCCTTTGGAAAGGGTATAAAAAATAGACATGACTTTTTCGCTATGTTTTTTTACTTCAGACTGTAATTCGAATACCCTGCAAGGTTGAAAATATAATGTTTGCTGGTACTGCAGGTCCTAGAAATGCCAGAGAATTGCCAGTAAAGGAAATTATTACTTGGGGTGTGTATTTTTGTTTAATGTCTGCTTTTGTCAGGTTAACAATAATGATAAAATATATAAATATATATATACAAAATGCAACAAGCTAATTAACCGCAGGGCGCGGTGAATAAATCACTAAAATCGTTGAGCTTGTTGCCTGAGAATCTTCTCCATCCAGTTCCACTTGCTAACGCTCATGTCTGTGGAGCCCAGCATATAGTTATTCAGGTTCTGGATCGGGTTTTGGTTTTGGTTTTGGCTTTTGCGGGAATACGCCGGCAGCTTCTGGTTTCTAGCAAAACCGCGGAAGATGCCGCTGCGGCCATGCTCATGCTCCCAGGCCACATCATCGTCGGTATAGATGGACATGTCAGACATAAGGGCCAGCTCTGCATCGTCTTCGGAAAGTACCGGCTTGGAGGGCATCTGATACAAGTTCTTTCCCGCCATCCACTCCTCCTTCTCGCGTGGCTTCTGCTGGCCGTAGAGCTGGAAGTAGTCCACCTCATCGTCGTAGTTGAAGAAGGTCCCCTTCTTGTTAACGGGCGTGGCCATAACGCCGTCTGGTATCTGCCAGAGAATTGAAAAAAGGCCGAGAATTATTAGAAAGTTTAGAGAATTCATTGTTTGTTCGGTTCGGTTCGGTTCGGTTCGCTGTCGATAGATAGACTGACTGGAAGCAAGTCTACCAGGATGACAGCATACGAGCTGCGCTTACTTTGATCAAAAATATCTATAGGCAGAGGTTACTTTGATTTGATTTCTAGGGCTTGGAAAGGCTTTTAATTATTTGAAAATATATTTCCCCTAAAGAAACCTATATTTTTGCTATAAAACTTTAATTTTTTCCCTCCTATTCAAGTTGGTTGAGGGCGCAGAATGTGGAGAACCTTGCGAGAGAACCACCCCACTTCCTTCTGCTGTTTTAAGGCTTATCCGTTACCTTGTTGGCATTCAGCTTGAATTCTTATCAGTTTCCCAGAGTTTCCTTCTAGTTTGCTTGCATTCCTTCAAATGCTTTTCTCCTGTTTTTCTCAGATTTTCATGCTGTTGCTACTGACGTCAAGGATGTGACACTGAAATGTTCACTTATTGCGGTTTTTGTTTTCATCCATTGCCCCGTTCACGTTGTTGTTGCTTTTGTTGTTTACAACCTGCGCACGATTGCCCCCGTAAGGTGCAAGGACGCCCATGGGCGGTGGTTGGGTGGCGTCTAACGAATTCATCAGGGCGCGAACGCACACACACAAAAGATGAAGAAAAATGGCAAACTAAAGCCGAAAGATGGCCACGAGCAAAACACCTACGCAATCGGAAGGGAAGTTTGCCACAACCACCCCAACCCCAACACATCCCCCTTTAACAGGTTTACACCCTTATAAATATAGACATGTTATCGTTTTTTCTATATATTTTCCACTAGTTTATTTTTTTTGATAGCAGAATATAGCCATAATTAAAATTACAATTTTCTTTGTTATTTCAGTTTTTTATCATCATTTTTATTACTTATTTTTTATTTATTATTTTTTCTCAGTGCATTTTTACACTCCCTTGGTGCGGAAGCTGCTAAAGGCTGCCGGAGATGGAAATGGAAATAGAAATACGAATGCGAAACAAGAGCAGCAGACAAGTGGCCGATGATGAATGCGAAAATGAATAGATGGATTTATACTGAAAAGATCCAAAATTAAACTTAGCCTACGATAATAAAGCTGTTGTACCACTAATATATAAGAACAACCACATTGTTGCATATTTTTAATACACTGAAGTTGAGAACATTTTGTTATACGCTTTTGATAAATAAATTCCATTTGGTTTTAAATATTTATTGGCTCTGAAACATGAGAAACTGAGCAGGACTTGGACTGCTCCATCTGGCGGCACAAATCATGCGACTACATTTACCCGCTGCCACACCCATTTACATAGATTCAATTTTGTCCAAACAGAACGTTATAGCTAGGTGCGCATCACTGTTAACAAGTGAGATTCAATTTTGTTGAAACATAGCTTTATAGCTAGATGGGCATCTCTAACATAAAGTAAGATGTCATTTTGTCCCAACAGAACTTTATAGCTAGATGAGCATCACTGGCAGTTAGTAAGATTCAAATTTGTCCCAACAGAGCTTTATAGCTAGATGCGCATCACTGATGCACATCGTCAAAATCAAGCAAATTCCTTAATTTTGGGTTTCAGATACCAGGCGAACAGAAGTGAGTAGATGGATGACAAGCAGAAATTATTTAGCCAAGTTTCGAACCTTTGAGATCTAAATGGTTGAAGTCTTCGCTAAAACTTAACGTAACACTTAGCGAAGACTTTAACCATTTAGATCTCAAAGGTTCGAAACTTGGCTAAATAATTTCTGCTTGTCATCCATCTACTCACTTCTGTTCGCCTGGTATCTGAAACCCAAAATTAAGGAATTTGCTTGATTTTGACGATGTGCATCAGTGATGCCTATCTAGCTATAAAGTTCTGTTGGGACAAAATGGCATCTCACTAACTGCCAGTGATGCTCATCTAGCTATAAAGATCTGTTGGGACAAAATTCCATCTCACTTGTTAGCAGTGATGCTCATCTAGCTATATCGCACATTTAAACCAATAAAATCCTAAAAAATTTCTAAAAATACTCCACCAGGCCTTTCAAAATAATAAAACAGTTTTATTTATTTATATTGTATGTTTATTTTATTTATTATTTATTTATATATAACGTACTTTTGTATAATTTTTTTTTGGATGCTGATATCTTTTAAAAAGCATTATAAAACTATATGAATATGCATATCTGAATAATAAGTTTAAATGCATTTGTGTACGAGTAGATATAAACACAATACAAATGCAGCTTTGCCTAAGCGGTGGGATTGCCTTACAGAAGTTTTTGCTGCTGCTGCAGAAGATCCTGCAGCTACTGCAGAAGTTGCTGTTGCTGTTTCTGTTAGACATTGGGCAGTGGGAAATAGGGTCCTGGTGCGGGGCCGGGAGCGGAAGCAGGCCCGGGAGCACAGGACTCGTATCAAGGTGGGATTCGGCATAAAGTCGTCAGCCTTTCCATTGCCGGCAGTGGCTAATAGGATCACTTGGTCGCAGAAGGAGATGCTCTTCGTCATGTTGAACAGATTTACAAAAACAACAATTTTGCATTTGAAATCCCTGAAAATAATCGAAAAAAATGTATAAATTATTCAAAATTAACATTTAAAAATATTTACGAAGCCGGAAATGACTCCTTCATTGATTTAATCATGTTATTTTGTAAGTTTTATGCTTTTTAATTAATTTAAAATTTAATTTCATAGCGGGATATATATGATATGTGCCATTTACTTTTTGGCCATCTGCTGCTTTCAGAAAGACTTGAAATAACTGAATTCTATATACTTTAAATCGCTCTTTAAGTATATTGTGTTTGTGAAGAAATAAAAATTACGAAAAACCAGAACCCAAGCTCTTTTGTGTTAAATTTTCTCCTGGTGCATGTTCTATCCACATTTCAACCAGGGCTCTCCATCCGGAGATTTGATTTAGTTCTCCCCACCTCCCCGACTTTCTCCCCGCCCTGCTTTCCGACTCGTAATTGGCCAGAGTGGCCCGAGTTCGCTGCAATTTGCAATTAAACGGTAGCTGCAGTTTATGACAGTCGTCATTGTGGTCACTCTTTCATTTTCGCAAGCGGGAAAACCAGCAACAGCCTGCGGGAGTTGTATAAACTCTGGGACATTAAAACTTAATTTCCCACCACGTTGGGAAGGGGAGTTAGAGCCCATAGCTAGTGGGTTTGCTATTTTAGCATTAAGGGTATTAAGCCATTGAAGTTTTTACTAATTTTTAAGCCAATAAGTTCTTTAAATAATTCTGAAGATACTCCACGATCCCTGTTTATAATTTATATTTTTTGTATTTAACTAGTTGGATAAAAACTTAGCTCTTTATCATTTCTTATGGATTCTTGAAATCTCTGCAAGGAGGAATCTTAAAAAAATATGCATTATAAAAACGCTGAATTATTTAAATGCAAGTAGCTAAAGCGTCGGATTTGCCTGCCAGAAGTTGTTGCTGGGGCTGCAGATGATCCTGCTGCCGCTGCAGAAGTTGCTGCTGCTGCAGAAGATCCTGCTGCCGCTGCAGAAGATCCTGCTGCCGCTGCAGAAGATTCTGCTGCCGCTGCAGAAGATTCTGCTGCCGCTGCAGAAGATTCTGCTGCCGCTGCAGAAGATTCTGCTGCCGCTGCAGAAGATTCTGCTGCCGCTGCAGACGTTGCTGCTGCCGCTGCAGAAGATCCTGCTGCCGCTGCAGACGTTGCTGCTGCTGCAGAACATCCTGCTGCTGCTGCAGATGATCCTGCTGCCGCTGCAGAAGTTGCTGCTGCTGCAGAAGATCCTGCTGCCGCTGCAGAAGATCCTGCTGCCGCTGCAGAAGATTCTGCTACCGCTGCAGAAGATTCTGCTGCCGCTGCAGAAGATTCTGCTGCCGCTGCAGAAGATTCTGCTGCCGCTGCAGACGTTGCTGCTGCCGCTGCAGAAGATCCTGCTGCTCCTGCAGACGTTGCTGGGGCTGCAGAACATCCTGCAGCTGCAGGCGCTGCTGCCGCTGCAGAAGATCCTGCTGCCGCTGCAGAAGTTGCTGCTGCTGCAGAAGATCCTGCTGCCGCTGCAGAAGATCCTGCTGCCGCTGCAGACGTTGCTGCTGCTGCAGAACATCCTGCTGCTGCTGCAGATGATCCTGCTGCCGCTGCAGAAGTTGCTGCTGCTGCAGAAGATCCTGCTGCCGCTGCAGAAGATCCTGCTGCCGCTGCAGAAGATTCTGCTGCCGCTGCAGAAGATTCTGCTGCCGCTGCAGAAGATTCTGCTGCCGCTGCAGAAGATTCTGCTGCCGCTGCAGAAGATTCTGCTGCCGCTGCAGAAGTTGCTGCTGCTGCAGAAGATCCTGCTGCCGCTGCAGAAGATCCTGCTGCTGCTGCAGACGTTGCTGCCGCTGTTGGGCGGTTAAATATAAAATAATACCCATGGAGCTTTCTGTATATTTTTTGGTTGTCATCCTTGGAGTCGAGCTTTAAGTTGCAGTGCAAAAGTTAATAGTAAATTTTCCCACGTATCCTTAGAGCCAGAAAAAGCTTTGGCAAAACAAGCTTGGGTTCCCCCAGAAAGCAGTAAAGTATTCAAAGGAAAAGGCACTTTCCCGCTCCGCAGCGCTTATCCTTTATCCCTCTCTTTATCCCTTACGCTTTGTGGCATTTTCCAAGAGCTTTCCTTAAGCTTCGCATAAATCACTTCGGTCGGTGGCATTAAGCATACGCAGCGTTGCACAGGGCGCGGGACAGCCTGCTGTGGGTTTGTCACTGCATTTGGGAAATGGCAATGAAAAGCTGTTTTGGCAAAACGGAAAATTTATGGCATTCCCCCCCTCAGCACCCTCAGCCATAGGCTCTCGGGGGCCTGTTGCTGGGTGAGAAACACGTTGCCTGCTTAATTTTCAAGAACAAAAAGAAAAGCTAAATTGCTTAGTAATGCTTGAAGCCACGTATAAACTGGGCAAAGAGTTTTTCAAATGAAGGGAATGAGCGCAAGTCAAGGAGCATAATTTATATGCTTTTTTCCCATTCAGGTGCTCTCTGGCTGCTTGGTTATTCCATTCGCCTTCCATAAAGGATAAAGGATTCTTCAGGAGCGGAAAATATGCTAAACGCTCTCAGGGCAAGCAAACAAACAAACATAAACAAACAGGGACAAGCAACCCCATCTTCATCAGCACAGCCTGTGGTTAACCCTAAACCCAAGCCCCGCAGGTGATGCAGATCCCATCTCCTTCTTCCCTCATCCCGGCGACTCGGAATGGACTTGCACATTATTCATTTCTGACAAGGACCCCAAAAAGTACCTCCTGCCATTAGGACGCGTGTGCATATGCGTGTGTCTAGCGGGGGCTAAGGAAAGCGGAGATATAGAACTAGAACTGCGCATACAAATTGTACAACATTGTTTTTCAAAAATATTTTCCTCTTCTTCAAGGAAATTTAAATAGAAATTTTTATAGTATTTTTTAAGGACAAAAAAATAACCTTTTCTCTATAATTTATATTCTTTTATATATAAAATTCCTTTTAAATTTGTTTAAAATTTTTAATAAACAAATTTTCGTTGGCAAAGTAATATTACTTTTACTAAAGGTTTTTTTTCTAATATCTAGAAATTCTGAATTTTTTAAAAAAATTTCACAAGAATTGTGTTTAATTTGATTCTATCATTATTTTTACTTCATATTCCATTTATTTTTAATAAGAAAAACACCAAGATAAAATTGTAAATATAAACCAAAGCAAAACAATGAAAATGGAATCATTTTTTAAAAGATTTTAAAAGAAGAATATAAGTATTAAATAAATAAAATTAAATAGAAAAATATTTAATAAAAAACCTATAGCTGAGCATTAAGAAAATAATCTTTATTTAATAAAACACATAAAATGTATTTTGTTTTCAAAAAATTCCCCTGCCTTGAGTTTTCTTTTCTGCCTTTCTTTCCCAGTTTTCCTTGGCTGATTGCTTTCTTTCGCCTTTCGTTGATTTTGTTTTGCTCGATGCTTTCCGCATTTTCCGCGGCAAAGCTTGGGTGCCACAGGGCAACAGCTTTTCCTTGCGGATGTTTTGAAAGCTCGCCAGAACGCGGCGGCTGCTGCGATAATTCGGAAAATGTCGCTTCGTTTTCCGATTTTCCTCGTTCTAGTTTTCACTTTCAGCCTCAGCGACAGCCTCAGTTGGGCTTCAGTTCTGCCCACAACGCCAGCAGCTGTAGACGCATGGAAAACGCGCGAGCGGACAACGCGTCGATGGTCCTTTTTAATCCTGGCGCCTTTCGTCGTCGATTGCCGTTTGAAATTCTCCTCTCCGCGCCTCTTTAGTTTCTCTTCATCGCAAAACTAACCGAAATCGAAATAGTTTGAAAAATCCGTCGAAAACGGGGCTAGCCACGCCCACACAACTTAATCTATATCCCTAAAGTAAAGTCAAGTCCCTGCCATTCTTTTTGTTTTGGTGTCTCGATAGCAAAGTCTGTGGATGTGAATTAAATAAATGCGCAAATTGCTTAATTGGCCAGCCGGAGCAGTAAAGTCGAATCGTATAAAAAATGCATAAAAACAAGAGCCCCAGGAGTCAGGAGCTCTGGGAGAATTGAGAAAGAGATTTACGGAATTGGAATGTTTGAAACGCATAAAAAAACCATTAACTTTGAGGCATAAACCCGAACACGAGACCAGAATTAATCTATTAAAATGTGTATAAAATTGTGATTTAAATGGAAATTAAATAAGAAACTAAATAAAAAGAATCTGAATCAGGAAACTAATCAAGAAACTGAATAAGAAACTAATAATACACTTTAGATAGCAAAACTCCTATTCTAAAATACCTTTTCAATCTATGTAAAAATTTAGAAAATATCCAGTAATTTGCTATAGTTAATTAGCACTTAATATATTGCAAATTTTTTTAAAAATAATATGCAAAATAAGCTGCTAGTTTTCTTATTAAATCCACTGTAATTGCAGTCAGTTGGAAAGTTGCCAAGAAATAAGCACAAGTGGCTTTGGCAAAATCAAGTATACGCCGCATGGCCCGCTGATTACGATGGGCATTTGTATCGAAGTTGGATTTAACCCAACTCCAGCCTGTTGCCTTAAATGCACAGGGAAAAATAAAGCACACAAAAATCAAAAATCAAATCAAAGAAAATCTATAACAAATTAACTTGATTTAGAATAATTTTTAATTAGAAAATTAGAGTGTTCTTTTCTTCTTCTTTTTAACTATTGAAAATCTTATTATTTGAAATCTACTGGTATGAATTTATTTATTTGTTTGACTAGCAACCAACTCAAATTGCTGAGGAATTTCCGGATTGGCAAAAATCTTTGATTTCTCTGCCACACTCCCTCCTCCATTTCCCCGGCGTTCCTTCTGCGTGCTGATTGCCCCAAGAGCCGTAAAAATCATTCGTTCTTTGTCCTTTGGCGAAGCCGTAACAAAGGTTTCCTTTCTTTTTTCTTTCTCCTTTCTTCTGATTCTGATTTCTTACCTAAGTTATTTCGGAGTCCCTGGCCTGGCTTTGTGTCTCTGCCGGCTGGCTTTGAAATCTGTTACTGCGGCTTTTTGTCTTTGTTGGCCAATATTTGCATGGCAAACAGTAAATGGTAAATAGAAGCCATACCCCAGGATGAGGGCTGGGGGAATGCTTGGCGTTTATCGGGAATTTATCGTAGTGTTATCGGGGGGGAAATCGTGTGAAATTGTGTGAAATTGCGGGGGCAATATGTTGGCCATGCCGTGTTGGCAATTAGCCAAAAAGTCAGGCCAAATGGCGTCAACTAATTAAATCACGTAGCAAATGCATAAAAACAAAGCGATTCGCGGTCCGAATCCTAGAGTCCTCCGACTCCTCCGACTCCTCCGATCCCTGTGCAATCTCTATCTCTAATTTAATCCCAGCGGAGCAACTTTTAGGCAAATTAATAGAACAAGAAGCCAGCCTCTGAGACAGGAAAGGGGGCTCCAGCACCGCTCAGACAAACAACGGCAATTAGGCTCACATGCATGGCCATCATGGCTCTGGGTCCTTTCATCGGTTACAATATATACAATACCCATACCATCAAAGGCTTAAGGGTTCGAATAAATTGCCTTCATCATCTTTCACTTTTGGTCTACTTTTTTGTGGGAGGGTGTATGGTATGTGTGTGTGCGTTTTTTTGGGTTCTACTTTCTCCACTCTCTCTCACTCTCTCCTCTCGGCTCTTTTCATCCGAAAGTTTCTTTTGAAAAAACATTTCTATGCATGACACACACACACGACGCCTCGCTGGAAGTTTATTAAAATTTTCCTGTCATCCTGTGGCATTAACAGACTCACTCAAAAATGGAAAACTTCAAAATGGAAAAGAAAGTGAGAGTCTAGAAAAGAATTAGAAAAACAAAGCAAACGAAACCCTGGAAAAGCATCCTCTACCGTACAAAGTTTTCCCTCCAAATTTTAAGTTAAACCAACCGAACCAACAGACTTTTACCCTTAACTCACACTAACTTTTCTGTAATAAACACAATGACACTAGGTTTTGCGGGCTGCAAGTTTTCCCCCAAAGTTTGTGCAAATCTTTTGGTTTTATGTTTCACATTGACACTGATTTGCCAAAAGCCAAACGCGCTGGCTTTAAGGTGTTAAGGAGTATTTTGAAGTATTTAATAGGCTTAAAGGCCTTTTCATTCCAAATTAATCTTTCTTTTTTTATGAAGCTTAAAGCCTTTAACCAATTATGGTTATTAAATGAAGAGTTAATAATAAATAATTAACAAAAGAAAACTCACTTTAATTAGTAAAGCATCCTTTCTATTATCCCGCTCCCTTTGATTTTCCCCCATTGAATCGGCTTGCTTTCTGCTTTCGACTTTTGTGTCGCTTCAAAGGACAGGTCCCCGCTTCGTATCTATTTCTATTTCAAACAACATCATCCCCAATCGGGGATCTATCCTCCAGCTGCCCAAGCGCATGTAGCCACTAGGTGACAAGTCATGCGATATGGCGGCAAGGACTTCAAGTGCCCGTATATAGTTACATTAACCGCACAGCAATGTCCTTATTGTTGTTATTGTTCTGGCTGTTGCCGCTGTTGGCTGCTTGGCTTATTTAAGTTTCAACTTCAGCCCGTCTCGGTTTCTGCTCTCCGAAGACATTGTATTAAAGGCGGACCACGAGGACGACGACGGCGACGTGCTCAAGTATCGCATTCACATCTCAGCAAGGACCCCGCCGTCCCCCAGTTAGTTGTGTATCATTAGCATGAAGGAAAGCTGCCAGCGAAACTTTCCCAAATTCCAAAAGCACTGAGAGAATAATTTGAGACTGAAAAGTGACCGAGATCTAAGACCCCCGAATTATTTCCTTTAGATTTTCCTTAAATGTTTTTTTTAACAATTTAAGCTGACCTTAAAATATCCTTCATTTTTTTAATTTGTTTAGAATTTTATATAAAAACCATGCATTTTTTTACTAAAAGATAATTGGTTCTTTACTAGACACACATTTTGTAAAATATGATATGAAATTATATTTTCTTTAAGCTTTCGAAGCTATTTAGAAAATAAAACCAAGAGTTCAATTTCGATTTAATTAAGCAAATATTAAAATAACCAATAAATCAATATATTCAATTAATTATTATAATCTAGAGATTGATTGAAGAGCAAAAGTGTATCTCTTAACATTACCAAATATAATAGTAAATGGTTATAATTATAATAATTTCAATATGTGAAATCCCACATTTTCTTGCTGTGCAGAAAAACCTATTTCTCTTGACTTAAATTTCGGGCGTGCCAAAGTGCAGAGCGAAGGCAAAAGCTTAATACTTACAACCAAATCAAATGTCCATACTCAAATAATGCGATAAATCTCCCGAAAAAAAGGAAACTTCCCGGTTCAGAGTGCGAAACAAACTCAAATTACAAGACATAAATTCCAATTGAAAAAAAAGAAAACAGTCTAAACGCAGACTTGGCAATTTATCGTGCGCGCGCGAGGCTCCGACGATAATAATTATTATAGCCTAAGCTGCGATATAGACGATACACCGATTGGAAGGCCGATTCCGATACCGATATCGCCATGAATGCCGCACAAAGCGGCGGCCACACGGGCGGCGGCGGCGGATCCATGGGCAAGAAGGGCTCCCAAATGGAGGTAATTATATTAAATTTTATTTCCCATCCACGACAACTGAAGCATCCCGGGAACCAACCGTGTCCCCTTCGATCTGCTCTAAATTGGACACTTTTCACCCCAATTTCCCTTTGGACATTTTTGGGTGGTGGGAAAAACATGCGGGGACATCGAAGAAGGACTTGAAAAAATATTGTAAAAAAATACTCTTAAGAATTTATTCATTGGAAATCATTGGTGGCTGAAAAACTAATATAAACAGTTTAAAACCTTAGTTATTTATATTTAAAAATTATATTTTGTACTATAAAAATTCCCCTAAAAAACTGAAACGATCTGGCATACCCTAAAAACAGGACATTGAAGATTTTCTTTTAATCAAATTCTATTTTTTAAGAGAGAGAGAAAAAACGTTCTAAAAGGGCAAGGTATTTACATTTTCCCTACCTTTTTTCTTTGATTTTCCCTCTTTGTTGTAAGTACTTTCGCTTTGTGCTTTTTATAGCCCTTCTCTTAAAATGAAAAAAGGAAATATATGTATATATATATACCTATATAGAAGCTGCCTGGCTGGACCTATTTGTAATGAGCGTAAATTGAATTTGCTTTCCCGAATTGAAACGTGACGCCGGTCAGCCAGAAAGGAACAAAAAAAAAAAGAAACACAACATCCTGGGAAACAAAAACAAAGTGAAAATAAAAACACAAATTAAAATAAAGCAATTCGATTAGCTCTGTAAAAGCCTATGGGGGGAGGTTGGGAAAAAAAGGGGAACATGACCCTTAATTAGCAACAGGAATTTCCCTTTCCAAGTTGATTATTAAAAGCAGCGTGTTTTATGCTATATGTTGTCCCTGAACATACTCCTATAATAATAAATTATGTTGCTTTAAATGTATAAAATATTATTTATTAAAAAGTTAACCAGAAAACCAGCAAAAAGTCTAAGAACTTTAAGTTAAATAAGGCTACTTTTAATACATTTTCTTATTTCTTCTCAGCAAAAGAAAATTATGAAACTCCACCCACAAAAAAAAAAATACGAAAACCAAAAACAAACAATTATCTGATGGCGGCCATAAAAACATAAACTATAAGTAAATGAATAAATTAAACAAAAGCAAGCGCACAAAACAAACATTTCAAATTAAATTGTGAAAATTCCGTTTTGCAAGTGGCAATCACAAGGATCGCAATGTCCTTGCTGTGTGCCATGCCCTGCTCCTTGGCTCTGCTCTAAACGTAAACACACAATTAAAAATGGCATCCCACCGGAGGCGGAGGGAAGGGTGGTTGGTTTTTCGGGGGGCGGTTGATGGGTGTTGGTTTCGGTGGGGAATGAGGGGTAGTGGGGGTAGGTGGGGGGGCGTATAATGAGCAAGGTTGTCGGGCTGCCATCGCACCTGTCATTCAAATGCTCTTGGCCATAAATGTTTTAAATGGCCATAAAGCAGCAGCAACAACAGCTTAATGAGCAGCCACCCAACCCCGCATTTTCCTTCGTTTTTCATCTGTTTTTCTGTGTATTTTCCTTTTTTGTATTTTTTGGTTGTTGTTCATTCTTAATTAAGCCAACAATTTTTCTTCTCACTTTGTCCCCGTGGCCTAGCAGCTTGCGATTGCAATTTGTTGAACAAACGTTTTTCTCAAGCGTTGCCAAGGGGAACAATTATTTTTGGAGAAGGCTTTAAAAAATATATAAATCTATAGAAAAAAAATTATAGAAAATTATATAGAAAATATATAAAGAGAGTTTTTAAATAAGATATCAAAAAAATAACCTAAGGGCTGCAAGCAAGACAAACGAAGTTCTTAATTTCTGATCCTGTTTATATTGTTTTCCATAATTTAATGCCCAAATAAACTATATATTTTCTGTTACCAGAAATCCAGGAATATTTTTTAAAATCTAGCATATTTTCTAGGAATTTTATCTATCTATTTAGTATATATTTTTGATTTCTCTCGGCAATTGCCGGGGTGGGGGACACTGAGCGACACTGAGATAGAGCTTGAGGGGACTGAGGTTGGTCCCCGGGGGAGATGATGACTTCGAGTGGTTCTACGACTGTGTGCGGTCATAGCAAAGGCACGTTCGTGGCCGCCAGTTCGCGGGTTTCCCTTCCAAGGCAATCCCACAAAAGAATTCTCCACTATATAGCCATCGCTGCCGACTTCATCATCCATTAATGTCACTCAATCTGTGTGCATAAATTTGCATAAAGCGAAATCCAATTTATTTTAACCATTATATGGAAGGTATATACGTTTCAGACATGTATATATATATATATATATATATATATATATATATATCCAACTAACACCTAGCACGACCTACGTGATATTTATGAACTTCCTTGGAATGCGACAAAACGCAAAAATTCCCATTTTGCGGACACGCCTACCATAAAAACAAAAAAATAAAGAAGAAAAATCAACCTGGAGCATTCCTTTTGCGTGCCACATTTTAATTTGTTATGTGAAAAAGTCCGAAAAAAGGGAAATGTACATGTATACATAAAATAATAAGTAAATTGAACTCAGCAGGCTTAATGTGTTCATACTACAAAAGGTCAGTTCTGAGCTGAGAAATGTCGCAAATAAATTAGAATCTTCAAAAAAATATAGAAAAGCTTGAGGTCAGAGTTTAATTTTGGAAGGAAAATTGTTACTTTTGTTGGTAGGTGTTTTTTATTATTATTATTTTATTATTTTTATATTAAATATTATGTTAATTATATATTATTATTTTTTTTTAAACGCAATTTGTTATTCTTATAAATATAACAAATATAACAGTTTTGTTTCGTGTATTTTATATATTCAATTTAACAAATTTTCATTATTTTTTTGTATTCTTACAAACTTTCGCTTTAATTTAGCCAAGTTTCTATATACTTTCTTCTTTTACTTTTCTCCTCTTTAGCCCAGTTCAGCTTGATTTTTCAATTAAACTACGCTGGCAACTTTTGCACTCCTTTCAGCCACCGGAAGTGCGTTTGAAGGCTCGCCTCGAGTGGAGCTGACAGGTCACAGTTCAACCCTGTCTCAGAGCAGTTCCCCCCCTCAACCCACACACCTCCCGCTGGTGCACACACACGCCATGCTAATCGGTCATTAACATGACACCGATTCCGCTGAGTGTTTTGCGTTGCGTCTCTCTCTCTCTCCCTCTCTCTCTGTCGCCATCTCCCTCTGTGTCTCTGTTTCTATCCTGGGTTTTCTGTTTTTCTTTTTTTTTGGCGCATTGCGTATACGCCACGTGGCGCACTTCCTTTTTCACCCTCATCAGGCCGCATTGCGTGGCTCCAAAAAAAAATAGAAGAGAAAATGCTGAAAATTTGTATATTTTTTTTAACCCGGATTTAATTAAATCTAGTTTGGGTTCATTTCTTGTCCTGGCAGAGAGAAGAAAGCAGAGAATTGTCCTGGGGATTGCCTCCCCGAGTTGACACAAATTGCATTGCGTGAGTGTATTTTGCCCCCTTTTTGATCTCTGCAATTGAGTGTTGACACTACCTGAGCCTGAAATCGGGTCGAAAGGCTCTCCAGGAGCTAATTTCCGGTCTGTGAGTGTGGCACCGAAAAACGCTTTGGCCTCTATTTCCATTTCAAATAAAAAAAATTTGTGTTTGTGCGGGGCTTAATTAACACTTTAGGGGTGTCTTTTCTTTAGAGAAAAATGTTAATACTGGTATTGAAATAGAGGAAACAGTTTTGAATTTATAAATATATTTATATTTATATTTAAAATTTTACAAATAAATTAAGTGACCCGAAAAAAGGTTTGTCTGAAAAGAAATCTTGCCAAACAATAAATTGTGGAACATATTATTTTTCATAGAATTAATCCTCATCCTGTTTCCATCTTATAAATCAAAGCTTGTTGTTTACGAGGCTCATCACAATTTTTATTGTCACCTTTACGACTTTCTATCTCCCTCGTCCTGAAATAAAAATCATGCTTAAAAAAAATCCAAATCCAAAAAAACACACAAAAAATTTGCCGCTTGTTGGGTCATCTAATCCTTTTGAGGATTGTGCCAACATCTTTATACGCTGCACGAAAATCAAATCTATGAATTTTTAAAAAGACCTCCGCCCCCGTTCCATCCTTGCTCTTTTCCGGCTGCTCCTTTTCGCATTGTCACGCCTTGGAGGAAGCTCTGGAACGAGCTTCAAGAGCTCCATCGGCAAGTCATGCAAAGAGAAAGCCATCAATTTTCTTAAATCACTAAAAAAAGCATACGGAAAAAGGCAAAAAAAAAAAAAATCCCTGGCGGAGATATAGAGAGAGGGACGGCAGGGGGCACATGCCGTTAGAGCACTTAAAAACCACAAGATGAGCTCGTCAGATACCGCCTACGAGCCCAGGCTAGTCCAAGTCCACCCCCCCGTCGATTCCTCGATTCGGAAAACTCCCCAACGAACACATGTTAAATTTCCCTTCATGTAGGCATTTTTCCGTTTTAATACCCTTCTGCAGAGGGTATTGCTTGTACCTTTTCATGTTTATAGAAACACGAGGAAAACATAAAGAGCAATATGATTATTACATTGCATAAAAAACATGAAATCAGAGAGGGATTTAACTTTGCGTTTGGGTGGAAACAATTTTAATAAATTTGCATTTGTAAAGCTTGCAAAATAAAATCTTAAATTGTATTTAAGTAAAGCCTTTAAGTGGCTAATTAAATTCAATTAAATATATACTACATTTAAGTAATAAGTAAATAATTTAAATTACTAAATACAAGTACAAGTAGTACAAGTTTTTTTTATATTTTTTAGAGTCATAGAAGAATTGAAAAAATTCCCTAAAAATAATTATATAATCTCTAATATTTCCAAATTTTATTAGCCATTTATTAGGATGCTTCTCTTCCTAATACAAAATATATTTTCAAGTATTTTAAAATTTATTTACAAATTAAAGTATCTGAAACTTCGTCCTTTGAAGTGAGCCTTTTTTTTGGGCCAATTTTTTGTGTGCTTTCGTCCCACTCTTTTTATATTGGCCAACAAGCCACAACACAAGAATAGGCATGCCATGCCATGCCCAGATATATTCTCTAAATATTTGCAAGGCAGAAAAAAGGGACAGGGGCTGGGGAGCCGAGGTTATATGTTGGTACAACATTACTTGAATTGCTCATAAAAATGAAATCAACAAAAAGCCGCACAACAACAACAACAGCAGAAAACGAAAAACTAATTGAATTAAATTCGAAAATTTTGTACGGGTCGTAGTTTTGACATGCCCGCCAGCCAGGCCCGGACACACAAGAGAGATAAAGATATAAAGTTACAGATACATATGTCAAAATGCGCTTGCGGTCACAGGATATAAGAATAAAAGCCAGCAAAGATGAAAAGATACAACTTTCATGGTGACAAAACGAAGGCCAAAGCTGAATTAAGGCAGAAATATGGAGAAAACGGGAAGCCAGAGGAGGCTAGGCAAGCAGCTAGCCAGAGTTGAAAGGATAATAAATATTTATCGGGTTCTTGCATCTTTCTGGTTGAATTTAAATAAAAACTTAAAAGATTTATATATAAGTTTATCTTTATATAGTTTATTTTCCAACAGATTGAACAGTTTATTAATAAATTATTATTATTTATTACTATTTCCTTTCCTTTGACTCATTTCTCTCGAGGTAATCAAGCATTAAATTTACATTTTCAAGAAACTTTTAGCTTTTGGATTTTGATTGTTGGCAATTTATCACAAGCAGATAGAAGAAAATACTCGGAGGGGGGAAAAAGTGTGAAAAAAGAAAATGTCAACGCTTATCATTTGTCTTGAGATGGCAAGTGAAAAGTGGAAAGTGGGGAAAACCCCCAAATCTGTCAGTTGGTCACTCACCAGTGCCTGTGCCTTTCCTCCCTTATCAGCGTTGAGCCAAAAATGCAAAATGAATGTAAAGTGCTTCAAATGTTAAAAGAAAGGACAGGCTGGGTTGAAATTTATTGCAAACTACGCACAACAAGGCAAAAAACATTATTGTAGCTGTCCACCCTCCACTCCCGACCACCCAACCCACCCGCTGTTGGCCTACAATTTATGATTAAAACAAAAGATCTAAAAATTCTTTGCGTCCGTCATTTGTACGTGACAAACGAGAGATTCTGTGACAAAGCTCGGGGAGAACAACAAAAAGGAAAACACTGACGAACAACTGGAAAAATCCGGGAGGGAAAACTGCGAGAAAATCGTCTGTCTGTATGTGTGTGTGTGCAGTGCGCATTTTGCAATTTATTTCGTTTTAATTTTAATTTATTTTCATTTATTTTGGCGCCCTCTGTTCTGCTCGCTGTTTGTTTACGCTTCAAAAAAAGTCAAGACGCTGATAAATAAAGTGTCAGCAAGTGACCTTCACTGGATTTACATATATATATATATACTCAGATATAGCTTTATATATTAGCCCAGTTTCTAATATGAAATATATATAATTTTAGAGAGAATTTACTTACCAGAATATTGTAAAACATTAACAATATGTTGGCTATATTTTTATATATAATATATTAATCATCCATCATTTTGGCCTTTAAAAGAACAATAAATAAACATATAAAAATGTCAGCAAAGCATTATGATAAATATATACTTAAATATAGCGTACTTTAGAGAAATAAAAAATAATATAATATAGAAAACGAGAGCTAGAAGAAACTCTCTTTTTAGCCACCATAAACTCGGTATCCCATTGTCACAGGACTCAAGAACTCAGCGTCTCAGCTAGCATTTAAATCAAAAAGGCATTTATTCAAAGACATCCTTGCCTTAAAGAGAATGCGGAGACAGCATTATAATGTTGTCCTGTCCTGCCACTTCGCGTAGGCGAAGACACGTGACGAGCATTTCCAAAAAGAGAACCTGGCTTCAGGGAGGAGAGAGTAGCAAATTTTTGGCACCGCCCAAAAGTCAGGTGTGCTGGGAAAACATTAAGAACAAATCACACAAACAACCAGGACTAAACGTGCCAAACGCCAAAAAATATACTACGAAGGAAGAGTAAGTCAAAGTGATGCAGTTCTAAAGGTGACAAAACAAAGGCTACAAAACAGCTTGAAATCTGCTTGAATATATCATAAATTTAAAAAGTAAAGTTAATAAATAATATAAAAAAACATCTGTAAGCCTGAAATTGACCAAAGATAAAAATGGGAAACCTGCATTTTCTAAAGCTTTCTTTTTCTTCGAATTCCCCCGGAATATTAAAGCCAAATCGAGGAGGTAAAGATGCAAGTCTGCAAATGAAGTCAGTCGATCGCCCCCAGCTATAGCAAACTTGCCAAGTAAAGCCAGCGAATTCTTGGCAAACTCCAGGGAAATACCAAAAATACTAGAGATTGAGAACATGCTGCTGACAATAAAAACAATTTACAACTTTTACCCCCAACTGACCTTCCAGTGCCCCGCCCCAACCCTCCCGTGTTACCACCTTTTTATGCCCAGGCCAACGAAAACTTTGTGAAGTCGAATCGGAAAAGTTACTCTGCCCCCTGTTAGCAAGTTTTTAGCGCCACTGCAACTCACATACTACATCAGAGGAGAGGAGAGGAGAGGTGAGGAGTAGAGAGGAAAAACCCCCTCGAAGTCAGAACGCTCATATGGTGGGGGGGGAAGGACGCATTTAATTGCCAGCCAAAAATGCCCATAAACATGGCCAGGAACAGGACCCAAAGACAATGGCTTAGAGCGGCAATGGGTCCTCTCATGAGCCATAAAAGCTGGAGCGCGTAAATTTTCACGCAGCAACAAAAACGATAAAGTCTTAGATGGAAAAGAGGAATAGAAAAAATATTAAGCGTTTTATACGCACCCCACAACAGCAGGGGTATCAGCAATCTATATAAAGTAATAATAATAATACAAATAGTAATAAAAAAAAGAAGGATGAAGAAAATGTTAAACTTTGTAGGTTATACAAGAAATATATAGATATTGAAATTAAATTGTTAAATATAAATATTAAAAAATATCAAAGCTATTCCTCAAATAGGAATATCTTATTTATTCAATTATTTGTTTTAGATAAAGCAAACATTTAATGAATAAAAATAGTGTTAATAGTTTTCGGAAAGTATTTTTGTAAACAAAGGTGTTGAAAATAATTCAATTCCTTTTCTTTAATTGTAAAAGCAATTTGGGGAATTCTTGGCTAGAAATTAAGGATTACTCACAACTTTCTTGTCCCTAAAAAACACTTCTTTTTATTTTATTTATTTTGTATTTTATTTATTTTTTGTTTCTGTATTTTTCATTGTTTTTATTTTCGGTATATAGAAGAGGGCGAAATTTATTTTAACGAGCAAAAGTTTTTCAGAGCTGCCCAAAGCGTAGGAGAGCGGAGAGGAGAGTGCAAAGACAAGGAGTAAGCAGATAGACGGAGGGGTAAGGCGGGGAGAGATGACCGGAAAGTTAAGCCAAGTCAAGAAGGGGGCAGAGAGAGGGGGACCATGACGAAGGAAATCCCCAACTGCCAATTTGGTTGCCGCAGTCGCTGGCATTTTATTAACGCGGCTAATTCCATGCATGACGCTAAGCCAGCTCAAAGCTGGCCCAAGAAGCCAAGAGAAAACAAAATTAAATAAAATATAAATATAATAATATAAAAAGAATGGAACAAATATAATAAATAAATTAGAAATATTTATTTTTAGCAAATCTAAATTAGTTTACAAGCTACTATGTATTACCCTCAATTTAGCCACATTTCAGCTGCATATACCCACCTCTACCCTGCACTTCCGGTCGTCATTTCTGCTTAGCTAATCTCTGGCCGCGTGCACGTAACCAAAATCCAGAAACAGCTAAGGCCAAAGCCGTAGCTAAAGCTCAGGCCAGAGCCAGCACCACCCCCTGGGGCACGCCCCCTTACATAAAAAAAGAAAATCCTAAAGAAAGAAATGCGGGTGCGGGGGTGCGGGTTCGGAATTTATAAATAAAAACGCTGCAAATCCGCTTGGCTTGCCATTGGGCGAGTATAAAGAAAAATGCTGCGAAAAAGTTTGCGTTTTCCGTTTCGTGTTCTTCGCATGCCTTGCATATTCCCCTCAGCCTGCCATATCCTTGAACATGATAAAAAACAAAAACACATAAAAAATATGCCAACTTTTTGGCACAACTTTTTTTAAGGCCATAAAAAAAATATTTGGAAAATGCAGACTGTCAAAAAAAGAAAGGCCTGCAAATTAATTACCTTTAAGTAATAAGAGCCAGAAGAAATATATAAATAAATAAATATAAAACAAACAAAATCCATTAAGGAATTAATGTTTATATATGTAATAATAAATAGGAATTAATATATTTAATAAAACAATAAATTTAGAGTTCTTTCAGTTCTTTTAGTAAAAAAAAAGTAAGCTGCTGGTATTTATATATTAAAAAGGACATTTAAATGCATGTAATGTCCTTTGACTTGCTTTTATGTATGTCCTTCTTTTTAGAAAAAACCATGCAATGCATTTAATTAAAATGTTTAAGCAGCAGTTAAATTAAAGAGAAAATTGTAATGATGGCAAAAAAGTATTATTTAATTTTTAATATGAAAAATAAGTTTTTAATAATCATATTTTAGTTTACAAAAACGAATCTTATTAACTTGTTGTAATCCATTTCACAAATTGTAAATATCAGAAAGTTGCTAATCTGCATTAAATGCAAACACAATTATCTTTAACCCCATAGCACAGTTCCTTTTTGCCCTATTTATTGCATTTTTCCTGAATTTTTCCATGAAAACCCTGGAAAACCACTCGACTTGACAGCAGCTCAGTGAGAATCTAACAGCGAAATCTTGCAGATAAGCTTTGTAATTGGGTTTAGAGAGGGTTTCTTAATAAACAATGATTTTATTAAATAAACTAATATATTTATAAACAAATTTATAAGCTAAAAGAATGTTTATATTATCCTTCAAAATATAAATCAGACAAAACAAGGCAATAACACACACTCAGGGTGAAGATAAGTGAGACTCTGAATGGATGAGAAGCATTTAATTGGGTTGAAACCAACCTCTCTAGCACTCCCCCCGTTTCTGACAGTGTCCCCCGTCACATGTTGTCCTGTTGCAAGGACCTCGTGGCCCCGAGGCAGGAGCCCACACATGCCGCATGCCGCAAGAGCACAACAATGTAATTAAAATGCAATTTGCAGCCATTTACTTTGAGCAAATGCTGAAAAGCTGCTCTGAGCTGCTGCTGATGTGAATGTGAAAAACTGGCTGCTGTTGGGGATGAAGCTGAGATGAAATCCTGACAAGGAGCCGGAGCTAACTGGGATGACCTCCTTGCCGCTGCACGACATTCATTTCCGCCTCGAGGGAAGACGAGGAGAGAGCAAAAAATGTATAAAATTTTATTATGATGACGATGACGATGACGATGAGGATGCTGCTGGGAGCCTGCAGGATGTCAGAAGTGTCCGAGTACATGTGCGTAATTTATGGCAAAGGACTCGGATTACAAACAACTCAAAGTGGCCATATATGCAGTTTTAGTCGAGGAATTCGAAGCTGAAGCTATACGAGCTGGAAACTCAGGGCCAAACAAAAAGAAAAATCCAATGGTTTGTCAATGGAAAAATCCGGGGAAACCAGAAGAAACAGAAACATAAAGACAAAGGCCGAGGGCAAACTATAATCTATTTTGCACAATTCCTGTAATAAAAAAATATTCCTGGAAAATATTCAAATGAAATCCTAAGCAAGTTTTCTTGAATTCAATTTAATATTTAATATTTTTTAAAATGTTCTTGCAGCTTTTAGTTCTTTTTTTGTCGAGTGCTTATCCCTTCTATTTGATTTGCTTCTTTTCCCTTTTTACTCTCAATGCAAATGATTGATGATGAATGATTGATGCTTGATTTATGTGTTTCGCACTTTACGTTTCGGCATTCACTTTTCTGGCACTGCACTTAAAAGCTGAAAACACCGAAAATCGCTGGGAAAATGCAGGGAAAATTTTGCGGCCCATGAGCAAAGTGCGTTAAAGTGCCGCCAGATTTGAGTGCTTTCCTGCTTTTCCTCTTAGCTTTCCTAATGTAACCCCCCCTCCCCCACCTGAGGCCACACACATATGCATGTTTGTGTGGGACAAAAAACACAGAAAGAAATCATTTTGTCTTGGGTTTTCCTTAATTTTGAATTGTTTTTATAAAGATTTATTTGTTAATCTTCCTAGTACTATTGTTTTATATATTTTATTAATATTTTTTTCTACGTTTTTATGTACAGTGTACAATGTGTTTTGTGTGCTGCTTCGTTAGCCTGACAGCCCTTCGTTTCGATTTGCTTGACTGCTGGTGAAATGTGCATATCGAATGATCGCAAACAGCTTGAAAGTCAAGCTCGAAAAGTTCTTTTATTTATTACATTTGAACAAAGAAATTGAGCCACAAATTATGGCAAATTATTTGTTTTTTTATACTTATATTTCCTATTTTAATGTCCTTTAATTTTATGTGATTAATTACCCCCAACAATGTCACCATGTCGTATACGTAATATTATCACTCATACGCCACATGTGACGTATGATGAGCTGTCAAAGCTCGGCCTGCCATTGAATTAATTGGTTGTTAATTGAAAAAGGGGACGGACGGGTTCTGACACATACCTTTGACGGCGAATATTTAATGTGAACGCAAATGTGATTGTGAAGTGAAGTGCATTGAAATGCGAAATGGGCTTTAAAAGGGTGTCCCCCGCAGCGGAAGCTGCACTTTCAAGTCCCCAACCAATCTTTCCAAAAATAAAAAAATGGAACCCTTCTCTGGCATAGCTAGTGGAGCTGCCATCTCATCGCACTGACAGCTTGCCCGAGGCAAACACTGACACCGCCTCAATGGAGCTCATATCAAGAAGGCAAACGCCAGCCAGCCAAGTGAGCCCTCGGTTTCCCCCCCAAAACAAGCTTAAATGCAAACATGGCCCAGAGTTGAGTTGAGTTCAGTTCTTGCCGCACAGCCAAAGCCCAACAATAAATATTGAGAGATGTCAGGATGGCGAATAGAATGATACTCTTTTTCATTTTTGTACTATAAATGATTAGAAGCAAAGCTAAGTTTAAGTTCAAATTGAAATACTTCCTTCAAGGATAGAGTAACTCCTGCCACCCACTCGAGGTCAACCGAGCATAACTGCAGCAACTGTTCTCAACTTCAAGAGTGTCGACAGTATTAACTTGGCCAACATTTCCACTCTGAGCAGCCATAAATCAGCAAAAGCGAAAGCTTTAATCTTACAGTTAAGGCCATTACAAATGCACTTTGACACTCTCCTGCTTCCATTTCATTTCTTTTGTTTGATTTTTGAGACCCTTAAACCTATAGCCACCTTGTCAAGCAACAAATCAATGAGGATACATATATATAAATATATATATAGGATATATATAAAAGCAGATGCCATTTGATAAACATTATTGTACATGTCCGACAATTTTTCAACAACAATCGGAGCGTGATTGATACAAGTGGCTGTGGGCGTGGCATTTTCTGTGTAAACGATTTTAGGAGGCGCGGATGTGGGGGGGTTAAGGATATATATGACAAAGCATTTCGCTTTTGGCAGCTGCCGAAGTGATTAATTTTCAAGCAGCAGGAAAAAGACAGCTTCGCCTTGGGTTTGGGCTTGAGTTTGGGTTTGGTTTTCGAGTTGAAAAAGAAAATAAAATAAAAGTTGGGTCAGCCAGTGGTGTGTGTGCTGTGTGCTGTGTATTGTGTTGTGCACATCTAATTGCAGCGGGCGGAAGTCGCACAAGCGTGAACTCCGTTCGCATCTGTGGCCGCCAATCAATTGATTTCCGCTCAACTTCAAATTCATGGCTCATCCGCCAGGCTGGCAGCAAAATGTGCCTGTTGTTTAGCAAATTTCACAGGATTAGTGGGTCAAGAGGTGAATTGATTCCAATTAAAAATCGGTATAGAAGTAATCCCTATTATCAACAATAATATTTCCCTACAAATGTGACACCTGAGTGACAAATGTGATTGCCAGCTCAAGTCCATATCCGAATCCGATTTCGATTTCGATTCCGAATTCAATTCCATTGCTGGCACAATCATCATCATCAGCATCAGGTTCGTTATGCCAAGATTGCCATTGTGTCATCATCATCATCGATTCGTGTCCAGTTTGGTCCTACGACTTCCGGTTGGCGTCTTCCGCCTCTTTGATTGGTTTTTCGCAGTGTGCGTGACCAGCGGATGATGAAGCACATGGAGAGTGCACCGAAAGAAAAATGAGTAAAGCGGAAACAAAACCGAAATCTTCTAATATATAAATTAATATTTAAGGGTGTGTCATTAATCGCTATTATATTTTATATAAAGTTCTAAAAAAGTTTAATATATGTATTATATATATTTAATATTCGATTCAATATTAGTTTATATTATTTTTATTATATTTTTTAACTAAAATTTCAACATTTTGAACTTATCGATGCTTTCTGATATTTTATATTTTTTTACAAAAGGAACTCAATGATTATTTTTAATTATTCAAAGTGAGGTATATTGAATCGAATTATTTTTATTTTAAACTACATGATATTTTTCAATAATTCATATTTTAAACAATTTTTTAAATATTTTTAAATATCTAATCGAACCTTTCCATATTTTTGTTATGATTTTTAGGGTGACAGTTTTTTTATATATATGTTTTTCGATTTTCCTTTGGATTTCAAATATGTTACAGCCCTTAAAAACATAAATATATATATATGTATATAAATATATATATTTTTGTGTAAAACCATTTGGAAACAGAAAGTGCGTGGCTCCTTAATTTTATGCATTCCCAGAGGCCACTTTTCCGCATCTTTCGGTGTACAAAAAAGTGATGTGAGGATGGAAATGAAAAAAGAAAACGAACGAAAGAGAAACCTTAACTGGGCCATGGAGGTGGTTCCTCCATCATTTTGCCGGAATTGATTGAGCTCTCGACTGCTGTCTGTCCATCGACTGTTGTTTGTCTTTCTCTCTCCGGTGAAAGTCCAGACACGGTGGTCCTTGCGGCAAGTCCTGGCTTCCGGAGTCTGAATTTCAAAAGCTGCCCTCGAAAGCGATGCATAATTAATCGCCAATGGTTCGGGCCAAAGGGGAAAGTTTGCCATTCAAAAATCGATAACATTTGAATAAGTAGAACGATTTATTCGGAAAAACCACACATATAATATATATATTATATATATGGCTAATCGAATGAGTTAATATCAAGAATATCACTTTGACTTCTTGTCTAGAATTCCTGAGAGTTGATAAAAATAATAATCATATTATGAGACCCCCCCTTTAATATAATAAACCTTTTAAAAAATATTTAAAAACTGATGAAATAGCAGTTAAAAAAAATATACAAAAACGAATAGCATCCTTTTTCCCTTCCCGTACTTCAATTCTGATAGATTTCAATAAAGCGATTCTTCAGCATCTCCTTGACCAAATTGCCGTCTATGTTAGCCAGTGAGATATCCTTGGTTTTCATGAGCTTGGCCAGCTGTTGCAAGGATCGCATGGATTTCTTGTACATCTTGGGTTTCACCTGAAAGCGCAGATATTTGGCAATTGCGGTTGCCTTGCGTGGCCCCTTGTAGTCCTCGAACACACCATCCTGGCGAAAGATCTTCAATGTGGGATACGAACTGATGGCATACTTGTTGCATATCTCCTTGCCCGCCTCGGTGCAATCGATCTTGGCCAGCTTAATGGGCGGATCATCGTCCTTGACCAAACCGGCAGCCTTGGCATATTCGGGCTCCAGGCGCTTGCAGAAACCACACCAGGGTGCATAGAACATCACCAAGGTGGTCTCGTGCTGCTTCAAAGTCCTATCGAAATCAGCGTCGCCCAGCTGCAGGACATCGTCAACGGCGCCGCTAGAGAAGGCAATGAAGGTCAAGAGGAATAGGAGAAGAGCAGGTTCCATTGGACTCAACATATTTCTTAAAGAATTTCTTTTTTTTTTTATTTAAATATATACTTAATTTTTCAAGAGGAATTCGAATACGAAATCCAACTGACGACAACTGGGTAAGAGCTCTGGGAAGTGAGAGAGCAAAGTCTTGACTGAAAAACCACAGCCAGTCTGCTCTCATTATTATTTTTGGAAGGTCAGCACTTAACGCCCCCTGAATATATCATATATACATATATATTTCGACTTCACCCATGCGCGATTTCGTGTCGCCATTGAGCCATTTTGGCATCAAGTTTATTTTTTTGTATAAATTTAGCCAGGCTCCTCCACTCGTCCACTCGTCCACTCGAGGGGAAAAGTATTGAAAGCGGAGCAGTTGAGGAGCTGAGAGGGGGCGTGACTGGGACCTAAATCAAGTTGAGTGCCTGCAAATGGCAATCAGCGGAGAATAATGGCGATTATATATGAATAAGGATTTGCATAATACCATATCATATTCAGGCGGGGCGACAAAGATGATCAGGAATATACATATATATAGTAGTTGATATAGGGCATAAAGGTAGCACCGGAATATGACACAGCTCAAGGATAATGGAAAAAATATGACATACCGTGTGTGTTCCATTGTAAATAATGGTTATTATCCTTACATTTTTGTCACAAAGTGGCGGATTTTTATTACCCGCCTGCGAGGAGCATCCCAGAGATGTGCAGTTGAATCATCCCCTGATTGCCCTTCCAGCTCCTACTCAGAGTCCCGGCCCCACTCATTTGCTATGCCATTTGGCTGCTCCATGGGAGAGAGTGCCGAGGCAGGGCAGGGAGCCTGCGAGATGGGAAACTCTAACAACTTAGATGCAATTTACAGATTTGTGCGTGTCCTGTGTCCTTCGCCTCCCCCTCAGCGTGTGTGCATAATTGAAGGCTTGCACAGTCAAAGTCCCCTAGTCCCTCTCCTCTCCCCTTCACGAACTCGTTTATAATTCAGAAACGTGTTGGGAAAAAGCCAATTTGCTTTCAGGCCGAATCAAGCGGCGCACAGAAGTATGCAGCTAAACAAAACAAAACAAACAAAAAAGCAACTGAAAATGTTTGGCAAAATGGTGAAATGAAAATGAAACTCAAAAAGACCGACAGACAAGCCAATGAGAAAATGAAATCTGTGGAAAATTGCAAAATATTTGGAGAAACGTGACAACGCCTGCCACAATCCCCCTGCCTGCCCTTAACGACAGGTGCCACAGATGCCCCGGAAAAGCAGCAATAAAACATACGAAAGACTAAAGTTAGCACAACACACAGAAAGCCCATCGTACCAGCAGCAGACACTGTAAAATAAATCTGGGGATATTATTTTAAAACGGAGCTCTTTTTTTTCTTTTTTTAAATGCAATCAGATATATGTAAATAGTTTAATTAAGTGAAAAGCATCAGGAAAATGGCTTAATATCAAACGAAAATGATAGATTTTATTGATAACTCTCAAAGTTTGTACGAGTATTGCAAAGAAATATCAAAACAATTGTCTAAATGTCTAATGTTGTTTCAAAATAATCTACAATCTATGATCAATTTGTAGATAATTTTCTGTATGATCAATATCCCTAATATATATCTCTCGATTTTCTTATTTCATTATTTTTCTCTGTATTTTTCGCATTTCGTGCTTGCCCACCAAAAAGGCGATAACAAAAATCCTTCGGCAAATTGTTGTGTTAACCGTTTGACTACGTGGATTGTGGAGAAATTGTATATAGTATAGTTGAGAGTGGCGAGAGGGTATGGAGATGGTGGGGATTACGCTAGGGAAAGCCAGGAAAAGCCAACAGAATGCTTAAAAAAAAAATGAGAAAAACTGCAAATTGGGGGATGGGGCGTGGCCAGCTAAATGGTCAGCACGCAATCTCTGACGGACACTTCCGCAGATAATAAATGGCCCCACGGACCAGAGACAACGTAATTAGCTGAAAATCTACTCAACATAAAAAAAAAAAAAACTATAGCTATAGTTAGAGTAGGTTTTTATGGCATTAAGCAGAAACAATTTCCTTAATTTTTTGCCTTTACAAAAGCACTTTAAATATTTTAAAACCCAGGAAATGAACAGATTTACTCCCTCTCTCTCTCTCTGCTGAAACTATAAATATAAAATATAATTTTTAAATATACTAAATATAATATATATATTATATTTCCCACACACCACACACACACACTTAATTTCCGGCTATAATATACACACGCTCCAAGCGTGCTTAGAGCGCAGTTTCTATTTGAAAGACGTACACGTGCCCGCACGGAGCACCTTTAAGGACCTGCTTTTCCTACTTCCTCTTCCGCGCCCCTTTGTCTGTGCGTGAGTCCTTCCGCTTTGCGGTGTCTGCGTGTGTGTGGTCACGTGCCATCGTTTAGTTTGCATATCGCATATCGGACATCGCACATCGCACGCGCCGCCCCCGAGGTTTTTGGTCAACATTTTGGAGGCCTCCCTCGCTTCGCTTTTGCTTGGCCTTTTCTTCTTTTTCAGTTTTTTTTTTTTTTGGGTTATTTGGTGATGTCATAAAGAAGTTTTCGTGTGCCTGCCTTCCTTCCGGCCTTTGACCTCGAGGGTTCCCTTTTAGCACGCTTTGCAATGTTTCTAGCCGAGGCTATTTTTGGGGTCAGCTAATGACTGAGGCAAACACAAAAGCTGCCCGCATTGATTCAATTTGCGGTTGGTTTGCTCCAAGCAAAAATGCAGGCCACATGGCGTATGCGCAACATTTTTTTTAACTGCAATTATGACGGGGGGTAAAGAGGGAAGGGAAAGGGAAAGAAGGATGCAGAAAGGATGGTTAACTGGACAATGGTTAGTTCTTAGGCTCAGACATAAGGCGCCGCACTGTGGCATTGAGGAAATGTGGTAAAATTAGCCAGAAACTTGATTAGTTTCGGGACAAGAAATAAATAATTATATTCGAAACTAAAAATAATTAAAAAGGAAAACAATTCTGCAAGGTTTTCAGTTGTTTAGCTACTTGAAACTTGAAATTTTTCTTAATAAATTTAAGAAACGTACTAAAAACTTACTTTCTTTATCTCAATATTCCCTCATAAATCCCACTGTGTGGCAGCACACGTGTATGCCTCCTCCCCTAATTTATATTTGGCCAGCGCCGATGGCGATGGCATGTCCTGAGTGAGACGTCCCCAGCATGTCCTTCGGCTGATGTCAGAGAAGCTTTTAGTGGCCACAAATCAGACCGAAAGAGACCGAGTTTGTTCAGCCGCTCCAGCTGCTCGAACAATGACGTTGTTTGCCTAGTTTTACAGATGGGGGCGTGCCCGTAATCCTCCCCCTCTCACCAAACACAGGACCAAACATTAAACCAGACACATACCAATAACCACACAATAATACACACACACACACAGAGAGAGAGAGAGTTCTCTCATTATGCTTTCCCTTGGGGCATTATTCATTTATGCATTGCCAAAGGCGCGTCAATAAAAATTTTCCCGCTCATTAATTTTTATTGCATACTTTTTGGGGGCTAGACAAAGTCGCTCTGCATTAGTGTGTGTATGTGCACTGAGAGAAAGGACACAGATAATAATCTCTTTTTGTTAGAATTTGTTTAATTAAATAATTGGTTTGATTCAAGAATTTTCATAAAGCTGACAAGAGTTCAAGAATTAAAATGAAACGAATTTAGGTATTTATTTTTCCCTGTTTTTCAGTGATTGCTGTGTGTGTGCGTGTGCGTGTTAGCAATTAAGCCAGAAACAAGGCCACAATTTTCGGGCGGGCGGCTGTGGCCCCTCAAGGGTTGCAAAGTTTAATTAAATGGGCGGGCATAACGATTATGATGCCAATGCCGATGCTCGATCCCAAAAACCAATGTCCTTCCACCTCCCGTTTTGCGTGCCTCTTAATGTTGTTGCATTTAGCGGAAATTTCGGTGGACGCAGCAGCATCACCCCCCCCACCAAAACTGCAACTAATTAAGCGGGGCATAAATGGTTTCTCATTAAATATTTATTGTAACAAACACACACAGGCATTAAGCTATAGGGAATATACTACCAGGGTTTGTATTTAAGTATAAAGCTGGCAAATCGAAATGAAATCGGTGAGGAAATAAAGATCTAACAAGTTGATGTGACTTTATGAGAGAGGATGAGGAGTAATTGACTAACAAAAATATGTTTTAAGGATATTTCGAATTTTAATCTTTATTTTTTTTAGTAATACACTAAAGATTATAGACTCATTATCTACTTGTACTATGTTATTAAAGTGAAAAGGCTTAAGGTGCTTGCTTACCTCCTTTTGAATGCCAAGACAATCGCATTAATCATTGTGTCAATTAGTAAAATGGAAGCCTTCATTCTTAATTAGAACTCAGGCCACGTGTGTGTTTGTGTGTGTGCAAATATTTACTCAAACCAAAGACAAAGGAAACGAAAAGGGGAAACGGAAACGGAAAGAGAGAAAAAAAAGCGGAAATGCGAAAGGCTACAGCAAAAGGGTTCAGCTGGGAAGCTGTGAGCAGACAGCAGGACATCTGTAGCTGCTGAAGGAGCAGCAGATGATGCTGCAGCTGCTTAACGAAATATGCAAATTGCCCAAAGTATGCCACAGACAATGGCTGGCGAACAAACAACAGCATTTTGCAATTAGTGCAACTGTCAACAAGACATGGCTCAGACGGAGACAGCGAGGGCCGAGACGAGTTCGGGTTAACACAAAACTGAGCGTGAGCGCCATGACCAAATCTACCACTGCAAGGCCATCCTGCCCCGTCAACGCCATTCACTTGAGCCACGGCACTTTCCCCCGTTCCCCCGGGCGCCCTTTCTCACCCCTCTCTCTCTCTCGCTCTGCGGCTCTTGGACCTGTCAGCCAGCCGGCTCATCATGTGGCCTAAGTGCCTTTTGGGGATTCACTCGGCAGCCGTCCGTATCATCCCACAACCCACATACTTAGCTACTTGCAAACCAGGGCCAAATCGGACGTCGGACCATCGATATTTGTGACTCTGGTTTAAGTTGTGCAAGAGAGGTTTTCTTTCTTTCAAAATAAATACAGTTAATTTTGAAGGGGATTTTATTGGGATTGAAGATTTGATTTTTAAATATAAAAAAAATATATGATATATTTTAGGGTCTCATAATTTTAATCAGAATATTGTTATGCATCGAAACAGTCATTTCCGACCCTATAAAGCATATATATTCTTGATCAGCTTCAACAGCTGAATCGTTAAGGCTCTGTCTGGAGGGAAACTATGTTTTTGAAACATTTTATAAGGGGTTACATCATAACATTTTTTAAAAAGTTATAAAAATTTTAATTTAAAAAATGGGTTAGAAAAGCTGTTCGAATTGAATTTAAAACATTTTGGCTTAGTTATGGATTTTTAAACTTTAATTAAAAAATAATGACATATAAAAGTATTTATAAATGTTTATAAACACAGTTGACAAACAAAAGAAGAAATAAATACTTATCAACTGGAAAGGGTTAACAATCAGGAGATAAAATATTTAAATATTTCCCAAGGAAAAATAATAAAAAATATTTAATTATGGCAAAGATATTATGGTTTAATGTTTTCATAATTTCAAAGGTAATGTTATAAGAAAAACTACATTCAATTAATTATCGTTACAATTTTTTGTTAATTTTATAAAAAAAGAAATTCAAAGAAAACAAAATCTACAGAAACACTTTTCTTGCAAGTATTGTTTGATTACATTTAGTTAATGATAAATCTTTTAAATTTGTTATTTTAACCAACGCATTATCCATTTGTTTTTACAACAAATATTATATGTTTTACATATGTTCCTTTGATTGCCCAAATCTGCTATTGGCTAATACATATAAACCCCGACCAAAGCCAGTTTCTCATTAGCTTAGGTTAATGGGGTAAAATCCCGGCAGGATCCTTGCTGGAAACTACTAAGTAGACTTGTTGTTTTATCTATGCCCTTTCACCTTTCCCCCCGCTGTGTTTTATTATTGGCCCAAGTCATGATTAATATGGCTTCTTGTGGCGTTTATGGCCAAACTTTAACCGGACTTTTAGCCAGGCCATTCCCCCCTCCCCACCACTGTGTATAAGTATGTGTGTTTAATGGCTTTACTTTGTTTTTTCTCAACATTTCTTTGCAGGTAAGCAAACGGGTGTTAACATTCTTAGCCAAAAGAAGACACCAGAGCCCGAAGAAGCCTTGGCACAGTTTACACGCCCCGGCATGGCCCTGAACCAGCGCCACACATCTGGCAAATAAAGACAAATGGCCAAAAGACGGGGGATGGGGACATGGGACAGGGGAAAAAGGATGAAGCTATAGCTGATGAAAGTGCTGAAAACTCTAATTGAATTTTATGTTAGCATGTGTGTGTATGCGTGTAAGTGTGTAACTGTCGCCTGGAAAAACTTTCAATAGCATTTCAATTTGCAATTTCACTGCAAAGTGCCTGGAAAACTTCCCCCGACTTTGCCAAAGGGGATAAAGACTATATATATATAGTATACATATTATATATGGGAAGCCAGTGTGTGTTGGAGAAATTTTTAAAGAAACAAACAGCTTTCTATAAAAGCATAAAATAAATTAAATGAATTGAAAGCAAAGAGAAACCTGTTAGTTTAAGCCTTCTAATTTCACAAAATATGAATACCATCTGGCCAAAATGCTAAAACTCACAACTAAACGAACCAACAATCATTTTTGGCAACTCAATTAAATTCTGCGCCACATTCGCTGGCTTACACATCGAGAAAAATGTAAAGAAATAGTTCAAAACATATTTTTTTGTAAATAAAATTGGAAAAATATGTATAAAATACATAAAACTGAATTTTTAGAAAAAATCCTCAAAAATTTAAGTTTATAAACATGAATTTATATATTTTTAAAGAAATAGATTTTCTACTTACATTCAAATCCATTTTTCTTACATTGAAATAAAGGTAAATGGGCATTTTCCGACCTTTCTAAATGTATCATAAAGCAGCTTAAAGAGATCTCCAGTTTTGTTTCTAGAAAATAGTCAAATATATTTTTATTTTTATTTTAACAAATTAAATCTAGTATTAAATACTAAAGTTAATGAACAATAAGGCGCTGGGATCAAATATATATAAATAAATGTATTATTTTATTGTTATAAATGTTAAGTTAATATAATAATTTATTAATATTAATATATATAAAATTCTTTATCGGTTATTTAACCAACTTATTTTCCAACCCATATAAAATTTCCCCATTTTCCCATCCTTTATGGCTCATTTAAATCTCTGTTTTAATAACCAAAAACTCTGATTATTTTTTCCAAAGTGTGTATATGTGTGTGTGCTGCCCCCCACTCACACGTACGAATCTTGTTTTTATGACCACAAAGTCGGCAAACATTTAAAACCTCATTCAAATGGCGCCATGTGGCATTAAAGTCCCCGGAGAACCAGTTAGCGCCCCTGCATATGTGCCGAATATATATTCATATATATACATATATATATTTCTATATGCATGAATGTGTATAGTAAAAACCACGCCCTCGCTTATAGACAATTAGGAACCCTCGACAATCTGCGAAAACTTTGCACATTTCGAAGCAAAAAAAAAATATATGGAAAATAAAGCGGAATTTTTTTGCTTATGCGTTAACGATGCCATCGAAGAAATTAGTTGAGAGACGGCGGCAAATTAAATTCAAGTTAAGCTACCAGCAACAAAGCAATAAAAATAATTCGAAATTATAATAAATTATAGATTAAAGAAGGCCAGGACAAGGACAAATCCAATGCCAAAACAGGATACGACCCAAGGATGCTTAGTAAAAAATATACTTTCAAGCAAACAAAACATGGGAAATGTAGATGAAATAAAATTTTAAGAAATGTATAAAGGAAAAGGACTTGGAATTTAAATAAATAAATCTACAAGGGAAATCTATAAAAATATATTTTAATAAACAAAAAACATAGTTAAATAGATTAAATAATTTCAACTAAAAACGAAACTACGCTAAAGATTAAATAAATACAAAATTTCCCCATAACTATGCCAGGAAATTAATTTTAAGGCCTGTGGCTTATTGCCTGCCTTTAGTGTTGACGAATTTAATTGACAAATTGTTGGCTTAAACAATTATTTTCGAAACAATGCATATGCATAGCTTGCGGTTTAGTTGCTTTGCCAATGACATTACGTATACGCAGTGTGGGCCAAACACACATTGATTTACGGTATTGATGCTTAAATATAAGCTTAAATTGAAAACATATATACCAGTTAGACAGACAACTAATAGAAATTATAGAAAAAAACCCTTAATCATTAATAATAATAATCCGCAGACTCGGAGCCCAATATACCTAAAGCTCTAAAGGAAAAACCGGGGACAAGAAAGCACGAAAGATCTGAGAGGCTGCTGTCTGGCCGTGTCTAGAACGATAAATATATTTGTATGCTTATTATTCAAGTGCGTAGCCGGGTAGCCTGTGTGTCCCGAAGGATGTTACAGGTGCCAACAGCAGGAGCAGCAGTGGCCTCCTCCAGCCTCATTGCTAAGCAGTTGCCAGCATTTTGTGTTAAGTTTATTAACTTTATTAAGGAGCCAGCTGGAGGCAAAGGAAGGTACAGGGAGTGGGAAATGAAGAGTGGGTGTGCGGACTGAGGTCCCCTTCCATTTATGGCAGGATTCCTGCCGCAGGCAACTCACGCATGCTGAGCTCAGCAGCTCAGCAGCTCACCCAGGTGGTGGCTTCTCGGAGCTGCCTAATCAACTGCCGCTTATTTATTTAACTTTGGTTTCACATTCGCCAAGCGGGCAGAAGAAATGTGTTTAACTTGGTGGTTACTGGTAGCAGCACTCAAAAACAAATTGCAGATTACTAAAAAAGATTACTAATACATTTCATTTTAGTATTCGAAATCAAAATATTGCATTATAAATATTTTTTTAAAAATATATTCACCTTATTTTTCAAGTTTTAATCATGAATTTTATAATCAAAAATGTATTGATTGCTAATTTGCAGTGTAAACTTTGCTCGCCGTGTTAAGTCATCGAAAATTCCATTTGATTTCACTTGAATTGAAATGGAAATTGGCCAAAAAGGAATGCCTCAACATATATATATTTTTAAATGCAATATTTAATACAAATCTAAATGCCATTTAAGTTCGACTTTTATTTAATTCGATTTACATGAGAATCCCATTTAATTATTATCAAATATTCGATTACAAACATTTTCCGCACAATTACCGCAAATTAAAAGGAAATTTTAAATGGATTTTCCACTGACAGCGTTTTAAATTTTTAAAGGTCTCTCTCGTTAGGGGGAAAATTGGAGAAATTGTTATGGGGGAAGATGGGATAATGGCAGAGGCCTGGCTTTTCTTTTCATTCTTTCTTTTTTTTTCTCTTTTTTACTTTGCGTCCTGTTTTTCCTGCTGCTGTTCTTAATGTGGAAACTTACTCATGTAAATGAAAAAACGCAGGTGGCAAAACTTTTCTTTTGCATGGGGCCCGGTGCATGTGTGTGCTGTTGTTGTTGTTTTCCTTCATTTTCCCCCCAAGTACGTGTATTGACACTTGTATTTATATATATATATATGTTTGTATGATATTTAGAAAACACTCTGGCAAAGTTAGAGCTCAGCATAAGGCATAAGACAGACGGGAACTCGACACATAAATTAACTTTGTTGTCTTTCTCGGCTTTTCCACATTTCCTCCCCCCCTCTAACTTCTAGCTTGTTTTTCTTTTTTACTCTTGTTTTTGTATTTTTTATTTCGATTGCCTCCTTGAGTCTCTCATTTTCCATGCGCATAGCAATGTGGCATTAATTTAATTTTAGTTGCAAATAACTTTACCCACTTTCCAACGCTTTAGAGAGAAACAGAGAGGGCGGGGTGAAGGAATTCAATTTCTGATCTAAATTAAATTTTGCCTTCATGCTAAACTGCACTTAACCAACTGCATTTGGCCAAGGCTTAAATGGCTGAACGATTAAGGCTTAAATATAAATGTTTATTTGTGAAATTTATTAGCCACTCAAAGGAGGTATGGCAATATAATTACATAAAAGTACTTGAAATTATACAAAAGGCAAAACAAACATTAATTAATCTAATTAATTCAGAGAGGAGAAATTAATGTTGTGTTTTTTAAAAATGTTGCAAATACATTTCCCTGATTGCACAGTAAACAAATAAAGAACTGTTTACACAACTAACCAATTAAATACATAAACTAAATACTTCTTCTTTAAATAAATGTATATAAACAAGAAAGTAATTAATTAATTTACAAAAAAATACACCGATGATAACCATTTAATTCTTTGCTCTTTAATTAAAGTTTAAACCATTTTTGCAACTTATTGATTTGCCATTTAAATGTACTAAAAGGAAACCATAGCCTGCAGGTAACTGGGCTAAATGTACGCATTTATGTACATATAAAGCATAAAACCGGTAAGGTTATTGTTATAAAAAAACACACAATAAATGCATAATCGCTCCCCAGCGTTTGGTAAATCGTTTCCAGGAACCAAGATAACTTTAAAAATCCTTTAAAAAAAAACCCCCCCGGCGTTTAGGGCAATGAAAAGATTGGCCATAAAATATCGATGGCTTGTCGGCCATTTTCACATGTGCCTACATCAACCTTGTTTTACTATTTTAACCATAAACAAGCACTCATATTTATTATGCATACGATCGGTTTGGCAAACACACGAGTTTCCAGTCTCGCACCCCTCCCTTTATTTAGACTTCCCCCCGCGACCACACTTGTTCCGGCCGGACGACTAGTTACATGGCCTGATTTGGCCATGTTAACCAAGGCGAAAGGCCCATATTAAACATTGTTTGCCACAAGCAACCACAGCAATATGAGTTGGTTGGGGAAAAAACAATAATAATCCAACTGCTGATGTTGATTTTCCTGTTGTTGCCGCGTGCGCTTGCATGCTGATTTCCGTTTCCTGTTTACGAGGGTGCACATAAACCTTACAGCCGGGTATATAGATCGGGCAATATAAATTTTTGATAAAATATCGTTTTATTTCTTTTCAATTACATTTAATCGGAGGAAATCAAAAAATATATTAGAAATAACTATGAAAATTAAAAGCGTTATGTAATTTAACTAGAAATCAAATATTTTTCCATTTTTTATATTTTCTGAAAAGGATACACAATCCCCCACAATCAGTATTTTTATTTTTGGTTTTGTTCTTTTTTATTTCCTATGAATATTGTACATCGTTAATGCCATGGCATGCATAGTACGTATACGCACTGTGTGCCTTTGAATATTCAGAGGCATTCTTCACAATATGAATGCGCAATTTTTTATGGCATCAATTTTTAATAAACCCCTATCCGATTTTCAGGATATTCCTGCTTCTTGTCCCACCTACCCCCTAGCATTCCTTAGGCGGTCCTGGCTGTGGTGCGTGCGTCCCAATCGTGAGGAATATAAATATGCTCTTGGGAGTTGGTCAACGGAATCTTTATATCTCTCACTTCAACGCCCGCCATCTTTGTGTCTGGCTTCCGTTTCCCATTTCCCACAGCGTTCGGTGTGTGTGTATATAAATACACAAATACATGGGGAAAACACCTGCGACTAAAAGGCATAAGGGGTGTTATCACCTTTGCCTGGGGGGATGCCGATGATGTGGGTCAAAAGGGCATCAACTATGTATATATAGCTTAATGACTTCTCACTTGAAATATTTAGTTTTCTAACCCCAAATGGAATTCTGTTTTAAATGAAGCGCATATAAATATATTTATTTATTTATATGTTTTTATATATATTTTAATACATATGTAAAAACAAAAATGCCACCCTGTATGGCAGCCGGTGTTTATGGCCCAAAAGGCCTTGGCAGCTACATCTGTTTTTCTTTCACTTTTTTTGTTGCCATTTCGCCTGTCGATAGTCTATGGCGATTATTATAAATTACCTTTTGAGGCACACCAGCTTCAAGTGCCAATAACACTCATTGTTGTTGCTTTTATCTGTATTTCTTTTTATTTATTTTATTTTCCTTTAACTAACAAGTTAGCAAGGTATTATTAAATTTAGTAAGAAGTTTGCAACTCAAAACACATAAATGATAGTTTTCTGTTACGTTTTTTTTTATATTTATTTTAAACAATTTTAAAATAAAATTATGTATTAATGTAATAGTTCCCCCTAGTTTTTATTTTGAATATAATCGAAGTGAAACGATAATAAATCAATTGCAAACTTTAAGGGTATAAAAACTTCGACCTGCCAAGCTGAACTGCCTTTCTTATTTGTTATTGTTATTGTTTTTATGGCTGCTGTTGTATTTGGTTTGTTCTGTGATCTGTAATCGCCTTGGATATCGCATTAATTTTGCAACATTTCCACTCCAATGCGACTACAATGACAGGAAACCCAAGAAATTATTGGAGCTAGGATAAAAGAAAAGCAAAAAAAGCAAGGTGAGATGGTATATATATATATATTAATATAAATATATATATACAAAACACATAGGAAGCCAAAGAAGAAGCTGAGGCAAAAAGGAAAATAAATGTTAATCGAGTTGTTGGCTCTGACAGTCGATTGAGGATTGAATTGGTTTATGTGTTCAGGTTCCCAGAGAATGGGATGCCTTCACTTCATGCCTGAATGGCAGGATAACACTTCAGCACTGTCAATCGACATTTTCATAAAATAATACTTTAGTTAACAAACTGCATTAAACAAATATAATTGAGGAAATATTTTCCTTAGTTGCTAAATTATTTCAAATGCAAGGAAAAGAAATAAAGTCAAAGAGAGAAATTAATATGCTGATAAATTAGTTGAAAAGAAATTTAACTAAGAATTAATAAGAGAAAAGTTGATATAGATTTTGATAAGAAAAATGTATCCTTTACTCCTGAATTAATAATTTTTATCTCAGTTTATATGCATATATTATATAGTCCCCTTCTCAGCGGTTTGTCATTGCGGTTTTGTGTGCGACAGGCTAAGTTTTTTTTAGAGTCCTGCATTTGACATATGCGTTGGCTCGAAAGTTGTCAAGTCAGCAGATAGCTGCGTAAGCACTTTCCAGTCCCAGTCCCAGTCCCTAGTCTCTTCTCCTCCTCAAGTCCGCACTCAAGCGTTAAGCGTTAAGCGTTGAGCGGGGGAAGCCCCGACTTACTCCTACGATGCAACATTAATTTCGATGCGGTCAGAACTTCTTGTGGTAAATTTCAAATAACGGGCTAGGGCCAAAAACTGTTGGTCCTGTGGCTTAAATTCCACACTTTATGAAAAGCTTTGCATGGAAATTTTGTCAGGCGGAAAAGGGATTTACATTCCCAAGCATCCTTAAAGCTTCAGCTTGAACAAGGAAATAGCTTAAATATAGCTTTTCGTAGGCCAAGATTATGGCCAAGGCCTTTGTGACAGGAAAACTTGTTCAAATGGAAAGCTTTCTCAAATCAAAATTTAAAACCCTGAAAATGGGAGCTTCCTTGGCTTTATAAAGTTTTTTTATAAACATTATTTAAGCTCCTGATGTGACTTTAGCTTTTCCGGAAAATAAAGAAATATTTTCAGTTTTAATTTTCTTCATAAACTTCAGACAGATAATAATAAATTTAAAAACGAAATGGAAATCTTAATAGTAGATTTGTGTTAAAATTGTTCTAAATATTTATTGCTTCATAAAATATAAACTAAAGGCTGAACTTTACTGTTAAAAGATTCTACATTTTCGGCAAAGCTCAGCAAAGACACAAAAGTCTTGTTTCGCAATAGCTTTATCTAGCAACAGCTGATTTTTAAGGACATGCTTTTTGGCGCCCAAAAATTGTTGTATGTGTGCGTATGTGCCACGAAAAAGGTAAACAATAACAACAAACCATTAGAACAGACTATTATCCTTCGGTACACTAAAATAAATAATACTGAAGCAACAGAAAGAAGGAATAAAAATCTTAATGAAAGATTTTATGGAATAAATACGTTTTTATTCGGTAATAATTAATCTGTTATTACTATCCCTTTTAAAAGACGTTATATAAAAACGCGAAACTCCTTAAATAATTAATACATCAAATCCTAATGGTATTTGAGGCATACATAGATTGTTTGATTTGTACTGGGGAAGTACGATATATGTTTGGAAAAAAGCGATTTGATAAATCGAAAAATAGCTTTTTGCAGACCTATTTTCTATACTTTGCATTATTTCTCCCAGTGCACACACACACGCAGACGCAGCTGAGAAATGGCGGAGCGTTTGGAATGTAAAACACTGTTAGTTCCTGTGCTTCACCATTCGCTGTCCTTTGTTTGGCATGCCAGACTGGTCCTGGCTCTCTTCTCGTCCTCGTTCTCGTTTTCGGTTTCGTTTTCACTTTCAGTCGTAGCTTGACTTCCGCACGGAAGCGTTCGCATTTCTCGCGTCCGTCTCCCGTCCGCCATTCGCCGCACTCTCTTTCTGTTTCTATCTCACTTCATCGCCGCTGTCTCACCTCCTCTCCGGTCGGATAGATGTTATTGTTATTATTTTTGGTGGTCAATATATTTCAGTGATTAAAAAAAAAAACTAAGTACCACTACAACAACATAAAATATGTCAAATTAACTCGAAAAAAAATAATATATAGAAATTAAAAAATTAAAGACGACAAAACTATAAATAAAAATAACTAATAATAAAAGGTGGGAAATTGCGTGAGGGAAAGGATAAAAGGATAAAATGTGATGGAGTTGTTTGCCCCAAAACAGCTGTTGTCTTTGTGTGTGTGCGAGTGTGTGTGACTTATGCCATTCTACCTGCTCCTGTCTACTTCATTTCCATCCCCATTTTGACTTTTTTATTATTGTTATATTTTGTCTCCGGTTTCATCGCAGAGAAAATGACAACAAAAGGGATAAATATTTATTACAAAAATACACGGAAATTAAAAAATATATAGAGAAAGAATTTGGCTAATATTATAATTTATAAATAAAAAATATAGCATTATATTTTTCATTTAAAAATTTAATAAATAATAAATACGAATTATTCAAAAATAAATCATGTCAAATCATTATTATTATTAAATTATCATTATTATTATCATTATTATTATTAAAATTAAATTAGTTCGAACTACGGCCGCTTGGTGGCGTTTTCGTTGTTAAGAGCCTTTCAACCAATATTTCAAATTATGTTTTAAGACGGGAAGGATTCATTTTCGACACAACTAACGGAAGTTTTACGAGGCTTGAAACAAACCTTCACCTTGTGTACTTATAATTTTGACCAGTACACATACATATAATATGTTCATATAAATCTTTATGGACATTTTTAATTTCCTGCTCAATGGCGTACAAAATGCAAACAAACAGAGCAGCGGACAGGCTGAGCAAAGTGTGTCAATGCCCGGGCTCATGCTCCTCGCATCAACGCCCAGCTGCAGCTGCTGCACACACAAACACCACCCACCCACTAGACAAAAAGTTTACCCAACCTAAACCCAAGAGCTATATATTCTGTTGCTAGATTTTTTTTTCCTTCTTATGAATCTTGGTGCCGCCGGCTCTGGCCGTGGCTCCTCCTTCGACCATTTTCTCTGTTTGCTCACAGACCTCTTCAACATGTGTCTCTGTGCGCCTTGATGGGGCATTGATATATGCCAGTGCCGAGCACCAGGGATTGAGAATTGATAGGTCACACGGACAGGGACATAGACGAAGCAAAACAATATCAGGTTCCTCTGAGTGTTTGATCAATTTTTAAAATCACTTTAGCAGCTGCAGAAGAACGCTCTTAATCAGGTCAAAGTTGAGCAGTAAAAATGCTTAACATATCCACTAAATTCCAACGCTTAAACAAGATCTTTATAATCCTTTTCCCGAAAAGTATTTAACCTTTTAAGCAACTTTTCCATACGAATATTCTGCCAAAAAGTTATATATTTCCTTAGTTTACAAGCGGGTAACTTTCTTGGCCAAAATAGTTTCCTATTTCGCCAGCGGAAAATTTAACAACAACAAGAAGGAAAAGGCTTAGCTTTAGAGGCCCCCAAAAGAAGGGTAAAAAATAAGAAAAACATTTAAGAAAAACGAAAGGAAAAAGTGAGAGGGAAGAGAGGTGGAAAACCTGTGCAAACAAGCGTCGAAGTAAGCAACTGACCAACCACATCAATCATACGCAGCGTTGTGCGAGCCAAACATTTGCATAGTCCTTTCCCTGAATTTTCCCTGCTTCGAATTTTCCCCTGGCTAAACTTGCTGAGCAATATGCAAATTGCAAATGTGCCCCAAGTTTTCCCTTTTCCCCAAATTTCCATTTTCCTCCGGCCCAAGCAGCTGCTCATTCTGTTGAAGTTTCTCGGTTCTCGGTCAATACTTTTCACAGCGATTTCCATTGAAATGTGGCTTTCCTGATATACTTATATATATATATATGTATGTATAGGGAGGAAAAACCCTCAACTAATTCAATTTTTTGTGCTATTCCTGCCTCTAAGTCGTTTATCTGGCACCGAACACTGCCGGCACATCATTATTATAATAATCATGACGTCGGTCACATTATGCGGACGCGTTCAGGTTAAGTCGCCTGACATCGCCGCGATTATTCAATTTTTCATTTCGCCACCAAGTCAGAAGGAGACGCCACAATTTATTGTCCAAAAAAACCAGGCTGGGGACTGGGGACTGATGATTGCATAAACAGCTCATTAAAAGGCACATATTATACTGAAAGAAGTCTCCCGGTTGAGGTAGACGGAGAGCTGGGAATCTTTACGACAGACACATCTCTAATTTAGATAATGCCTGGCGCACAGCATGGCGTATGTGTGTCCACAAAGTCAAGCCACAGAAATCCCAGCAAGCAAATGACACTGGTAGAAAAAAAATCATAAAACTTACAAATATAAGAACTTTAAGTAATCAGCAACTCGACATATGTCTTGTTTTAGGAATGCAACAGGCGTTTTATGGCGTAAACTGTACTATATTTCTTTCCCAGAAACTAACTTTCATAAATGTTTGGTATTTGAAGCGTTGACGACTGTACGAGATCGATCTTAAAGAAATATTTGCATTAACGTTGTATAAACCAAGAAAAAAAAAATTACCATTTTTTGTCTAAATATTTTAAATAAATTAATCAAAATTATGAAATATTCTCAGAAGATTTTAAATATTACATGAATTAAGGACCTACATATATTTACCATAAATAAAAATATCCAGCTACTTCATTATTTACCGTTTATGTACTTTTTATTTATAAATTTAAATTTAGACTAATTTAAATGATTTCTTTATAGTTATCCCTTTAATTTTAACTTTAAATCTCATATCTCTAATTTTCATATTGCATTTATTATATTTCTATTTCAACTCATTTTCCCAACATTTTCCCCCGATATATAAACCCAATTTATGCGAGTGTACACCTTAATGCCTGCTATAATGGCCGTTCTTGTTTGATTAATGAGCCGTTTGACTTGGCAACAGCTGAAGCTGATGCCGAGAGCCTGAATCTAAGGCTGATGCTGATGCTGAAGCTCTAACTGAATTCATAGCCCAACAAGTTAGGGGGGAGGCTTTCTCAGGGGCTAAGCAACTTTCCGCCGACTAATAAGACATCTTATCACCAACCCATCTTATCCCAACCCATCACGTCTCCTTCCCACCTCCGCGTGGTAATAATAATTCGGGCAGCAGCGGAACGCGGCCTCACAATGGTTGAGATACAAAAGCCGCACTCGGCATTAAAGCGGCCATCGTTGAAGCGGGAAACGGTCGTTGTTAACAACAGTGCGCCCACCATTAAAAAGGTGACTCTGGTGCCCAAGGATGAGGTGAGAAAAAAAAGAAGAAGAGAATAGAAGCTGTTACAGGACCTAATTTGCATACATATTTCACGCCATCTTGATCATGTTTTTCCCACAAAACTTAATGATTATTTTATTGCTAAAAGAATATTTCTCAAGGGAAAGGTAAGGTAAGGTTGCTATGATTTTCTTATGCTTTATATTTTTAAAATTATATTTATATTCACGCCCTTGGATTTTTTGAATATTAATGTATACACAAAGACTTTAACATTGGCATATTTTAGCCAAGTTAATTAAGTATGTAAATGCTTTTGGCTTTGTCTTCTTTTCTTTACTGAAGGACCTTGAAGGGATTAAATGTCGTTTTCGTTTTTCTAGGCTCATTTAATTGCCTTCAGACGACGCACAGATAAATATATATTTCTGCTCGGTCCTTGAGGCAGAGGATTCATAAATAAAACAACAGGACTCCCTCTCTCTCTCCCCCCAATTCAGATTTCACAGTTTATAAATTTTCAAATTATACACTCCAAGCTCAAGGAAGGGTAATTGCTTTGAGGGAGTGAGATTTCGATTGGCATTTCATTATTTCGGAGCGTATTTGTTGGCCATAAATAAAACAGAAAACTCGATTTGCGAGGGCACATGGCGGCTGCTGATATCGATATATATATATATATATATATATATATATTTATACCTGCGGCAATGCCGTCGCCGGCATACTTTCCACTTTCTTTTTGGCTATAAATAAGTGGGTCCATAACGTCGATTTCCTGGCCTTTATTACCTTATTTTGGAAGTTGGGAGTTGAGAGTCGAAGGGCGGTTGCAGACATAAACTAATAAAATACAAATAAAATTTATAGCGCCCAGCAAATAATTGACGAGGCCCTGATTTCCCTTCTCAAATTTAATTTGTTAAGAAAAGGTCTTTAAGGACTGTCACTTTGGCGATTTTAGGGGTTTTTAAATATATATTTATTTTAATTTATTTTTAGTACATAAAATATGGCCAAAAATAAGTCAGTTTTAAGCAGAGAAATTCTATAATTTGTAGCAGATTTTTTTTTTTACTTTGACAAGGGACTTTTGATCCTTTTAACTACTTTATTTCTTTATATGTTTTCTATTAATTAGTTTATTATATTATTTTAATTATTCTTTATACTTTTAGCTATATTTTGACTGCCAAATCTAGCTTGAAAAACTTGAAAAAAAAGTCTCTCTGTTGGGAAACTCGTTTTCAGGCAGTTGCAAAACTTTTCCCTGGCGACAAATTGGAGCAAACTTTTTGCCAGAAGCTGATTACGGTTGCCGAGAGAGGGGACTTGATTCGCATTTAATTATTCTCAGTTGAGACCCTTTTAATGTTTTTTTTTTGTTTTTATTTTAAATCTGCAAATAACTCGTTGTCGTTGAATGTCGTCGTTCGATTTAAATGAGCAAATAATGACAGCTGAAACGCATTTTACTTTTTTATAACTTTGTCGTCGGTGTGGAATAAATATTTTATTATTCAATTTAATGAGACATTGCTGTGTGATTCGGGGAAATAAAAAAGGTATTAAGGATTTTATTGGGATATGAGTATACCCCAACACATATACCAATCATTGAATTAAGTTAAATATAAATAATATGGTAAAACAAATAGTAAAAATAACATTGCAGACTTTTTGCTTAAAATAAAAACCCTAATATTCCTTCGATTACATTTCATAGTTCCATATATTCTCAATCTTTTCTCCTTCCTTTTGTATCCTTTACCCACGACATACGTTTTTCCTGCTCGGCTGCCCAGAGAGTTGTGAAGTTTTCCAGCCAAGATATAGACGCACCGCGGAGAACTCGGATCAATAAGTAAAAGTAGACAATAAATTTTGCATGCCGGGACCGATAAGGATAAGGTCTTTGGTTAGACTTTTTACCCTTTCATTAATAATTGTCAGCCAGGCAGGCATGTGGGAAGTTGGGGTTGGGTCACCGAATAAATGAGCCAAAGGACCCAAAGTCCATCATAATGACATAAGTTTTTCCTCTTTCGTGTGTGCGTGTGTGTGTGGGCAATAAAAACTTTGTGTGGGCGCTATATACTTGGAAAAATAATATAGTAGGCACATAAAATAATATTTTATAATTTCTGTGAAACGAATAAGCTTAAAAAACAATATTTTTAACACTAAAAACAAATGATTTTAATGTACGAAGCTATCAGTTTCTATTTATTTAAAGAAGTTCTTGATTTAATTAAACAAAAATATATTTAAAAATTATAAAATAAACAATGAGGATTTAGTTTAATATTATAAAAACTTTTTCTGCTGTATTTTTATTGTATTTTCTTTATATGAATAAATATTACCTGGCTTTTGGGATTCTTCTAATATAAATTAATTACAAAATATGTAAAAAATCATTTAAATATTTTTATATAGAATTTCTTAAATTTTTATTTAATTCAAGTGTAGCTTCCTTTTCCATTTCAACATTTTTGCTTCTGCCTTCAATGTTGCAAATGATTTTTTCGCCATTCCTCACGGGAACCGTTTTTGGAATGTCCCTTCTATCCCTCTTTCTCCCTCTCTTCCTCTCTCTTTATATCTGTCTTTCTGTCCCTTCAACTGTCTCTTGGCCTATACTGACTCTTCTTCTTTTTGGCCAGGACTATAACTTTTTTCTGTGCAATTTCTAATTACAAGCCGACAGTTGAGCAGTGACAGCCGAAAAGTATGGATTAACACTGGACCCAAGGTCTCGTGTTTTGTTATCCTTTGAAAGTTAATTAATATTTAAAAAATAAACTTTTAAAACTATATAAATAAGGCCTATAAAATGCACTACGAAGTGAGTTTAAGCCAAGTGTCAAGACAAGTCAAAAACAAAATAAAAAGAAAGAAATATCATTTTGCGACTGTTACTTCTTAAATACACTCAACAAATAAACAATCAATTATTCAAATACAATATATAATATTAAAAATACTCTTATAAAACCAACCAACCAAAAATTGAGAAAACATTTAGCAAAGAAAAATGAATTTCAACAAAAACGGCAGCCAAGTGAGTGACGGAAAATATGTAGCATACATCTGAGGGCAGCGCCTTAAGAGTCAATGTCCATTGTCCTCTCTCCGAGTGGGTTTATAATTTCCACTGCCACCGCCTTTGACAAGAGGACCTACTCATTGTTGTTCTGAAACTTATCGCCGGCCAACAGCAGTTGCCAGTTGAAAACGCAGCAGGAATCGCAGCTGTAGCCACTTGCATTCGTCATTGTTTTTCTCAAAATCCAATTAAGCACTTGACGCTGCTTGGGAAACTGAGGGAAATGAGGGAAAAAATCCCGAAAATGCAGCATTATAGGGCAGAGAATGTGTGAGTCGTTCGCTGGAAATAATGGTCGGCCATAAAATGCAGCTGGGGAAAAACCGCCACAAAGTCGCGTACATGTAAGGAAAGTCATTCTCTTCGGCAACATAAACAACTTGTCAGATTAAATAGGGTTTATGGAAAATTAAAAATATATAGAAAAACTAACTAACTAACTAAAACTAATACCCGGTATATAGATAAACATAAACAACTTGTCAGCTTTATAGTATCCTTTCAATTAAAAAGATTTATGCATTAAAAATAAGAAAAGAAAACGTAGAATTCTTTCTGATATAAATATAAAAATATATTTATAAATCTATACACTTAAATCAGGATACAGATTTATTTATATTTTTATATTTTAATTAAAAGCAATGAAAGTCAAAGAAAAAATATTATTTTGCTGGCGATTTTCCCTGCGATTTTCCTCTTCCTTTTCACCCTCTTTGAAGTAGATTTTATTTGGCTTTTCATCACCATTTCTTTGCTTTTCCGCTTCGATATCAATTGCTGATGGAAAATCCTTTGTATTGGGAAAACTACATACTTGCGAAGCAATTATTTGCAGCAGGAAAATAAAATGAATGGCTGGGTGTATGAGGATATTAAAGAGGCAGAAGAGGAGGCTGCCTGCAGCAGGATTATCCTGCCAGCAAGTTATCCAATTTAGAGCAAACAAAAAAAAGTGAAAAGCCGCAGACAAAGTCGTAAAATGCAACCATATGGTTGGTAGGTGGCCTCGGACTCCTGCTCGGACACAGGATACAAGCAAAACAACAAAAAAAAAACGGAAAGATAAAATGGACAGAAAAAACAAACCTTTGTGGTTATCCTCACACACACCCACACACACAAAATCAACAATAACAAAGTATTTTCAAGCATATGCACTTGTCAGTGGCATCTTCACTGCCTCCTCTGAGTGGCAACCCATAAAAGATGCATCCCCTCCAGCCTCCAGCTCAGGGAGCCTTGGTATCGCCTATGGCTCTGTCAGCTGTCGGCTTTGGTTGCATTTTAAAGGAGCAACCAAAAAAGATAATAAAAAAAATAAACACAAGGCAATTTAAAAGGGAAAATTTGCTGGGTTTTGTGTAGAGGAAAATGTAAGTCTTGGGAAATATTTAACTTGTAGATTTTGGGTGGTAGTAGAAAATAAATAAGTACAAATAAATCTAGAAATATATTTCTATATATCAAGGGTGCTTAAGATATGTCATCTAGGATATTTAAAAACCTTAAAAAGATGTCCAAAGTTATGCTTTTACATTTTAAAATAATAAATTTGTCACCCAAAAGAGTTTATTGCTTATTAAAAAACCTATATTTAATGGTCTTAAATCCCCCACTGACCCTTTTCTACAATATATATTTTTTTAAATAAAGCTAAACGGTTTTTTCTTCAGTGCCCCATTGAACAATTGAAAGACAACCTTCGCGGTAATCAGGGTAAATGAGGAAAGGCAGAAAGTGCGCGAAAGCCGCAGCCAGAAACTGGGATTCAATAGTGCCAGTGTCCGGAACAGGGAATGCAAATGCAGACGGCGGATCGATAATACGGATACCAATGGGATTGGGTGCGGAAATGCGAATGGGAATGGAAGTGGGATAGAACTTGGGTTCCCTTTACCTTTCCCGCAATGAGCGTTTAATGAGCTGTGAACGCATTCACAAAGCGCCTGCATTTGGCGTTTCGCCCAAGGCTTCAACTCCGGGGCAACAAAAGGCCAACACAATGCCGAACAACTGGATTCCACACAGCATTTCCATTACACCGTCTCACCCCATGTACTGGTCGTCATTTGCACAAAAAATTATGCGGACAATTGGGAAAGCCAACGCGTATACGCCCCGTGCGCCAAGATGGGAAGCCAGAAACGAAAAGTATTGCGTCTTTAAGAACATGCTGGCACTTCCCTAAGAAAAATTCTAAGAAAAAAAGTTTATTTAGACAGTTTTCCTGGGAATACTCAAAGAAAAGGAATTGAATATTAATAAATATTTGTTTAAAACTTTGTTTTAAGGTTTTTTCTTAAAGTGAATACTAAGCTTTAAGAGCTCCTTCTCCTGTTAGCAATTGTCACACCTTTTTATTGCCCCAACTGGCATTAATAGCTAATGAAGGGACATCAATTGCCCAGCCACAGGACAGGAGAGCAAAGAAAGCCGCAGGAGGCAGAACGCAGGACGTAGGACACAGAACGTTGGGTCCTGGACAATTGGCCGCCATCAAATGTCAGACAATTTACAATCGCTGGACACTAAATGGGCTCTCACTCTCTCTCTGTTTTTTCCTTTTTTTTGTTTTTGTTTTAATGGCCATAAATTGATGTCGGGGTGCTTTCTTTGTCTCCTTTTGTTGGTCAGAAATGGCTGCTTTTCCACACATTTTCCTGGCCAGATATTATTTATGATGATTTTATTACAAGTTCCTCTAGCGACTGAATTTGATTTATGTTAAATACTGTTTCTAGCAGAATAGTAAATAATAATAATAAATTCACAAAATTAAAAATTCCACTTTTTAAAAATCATTTTATGCGGTTTTTTCATGGCGAAAGAAAATGTGAAAATGTGTAAAAAAACGCCGAGTCGTAAGCACCGGAAATCGAGTTAATGCCGAGTGACTTTAATGGCCTCATCAAACGGCAAAAACTAAACCCGAAATCGCACAGCTTAAAACTTTTCATGGCACTCACTCAGACTGAACTTTTCACTGGTTTTCCCAGTGGCCATGGAAAAGCAAAAGGAAAATATAGTACGTACATGCATATATTCGGTCATAAAACGGCTGCCATCTATGTTATGCATGCTCTTTGGCCCCAGAAGTTTCCTCCCACTCGACCTCAAGTAATAGAATTAGTTTTGTAATTTCAATTAGCACCAGCGCCTGCATCCATTTTCCATTTCCCATTTCCGGCGGCAAGTGCACAGGCTACATACATTTTTAATTAAATTTCAATACACAAGCCCAGTTGCCAGCTGGAATCGAATTTCCAAGGAACAACCAAAACCAGGAGCGCACACAAGCACAATGCGGATCCTTCGTTAAGAAATCCGAGCTTGAGCCAAGTGCAAATTGAGTGAAGGCGAAGGATTATGTGTGGCTGCGTGTGTGTTTGTGTTTGTATTGGAGGGGGCGTGGCCAAGGGCGAAAATAAGAAAAAGGGAAGAAGGGCAGGACTCTTTGCCTCACATGCAAAATGCATTCAATTCATTTAGCACTATTTTCGGGTGTGTAATACCCTGTATGGGGGTTGCTTGAGAATTCAGGTTAGGCTAAGGTTTGAAAAATATTTGTAAATATTTTATAAATTTTTTTTAAGTCAATATTTTATGTAAATTTTAGTAGGGATATAAAGAAAATAAATAACAACGTTTTAAATGGTTTCTTGAGTGACAGATTCTTTTACCTAAACCCTTGGCTAGATTTTCTCTGTTTATATTTTTTCATTTCGGTTAAATATAATTCTTTAAACAACTATTTCTACATTATTTTAATAAAAAACAAGTAAATTACGACTTTTCGGAATTATCCTTGAAGCAAAGGAAGAGCCTAGATCAGCAAGCTGAAGATCCTAGAGATAGTTTCTAATTCATACGAATAAATATATCACAAAATATGTAAACATTGTTTTGGTTTTTTTAAGATTTAAAAATGTCAAAGAAAACAAAAGGCGCAGCTTTTCAAATGTAAACAAAGGTCGTATGTGGATCGTATTCTTGCTGCAACTTACATAGGTTCCACTTTTACGATATAAATATCCGTAGGCAAGGGAAAGGAGGGAGGAAAATAAAAATGCGAAGCCTAGGCAAAGATAACAGATATGAGAAAATATGTTTGTCTCACTCACCCTTTACATTTGCTCTTACTGAGATCCCAACGGTGAATTAGTGAAAAACACACCTTCTAGTTCATATTTACATTTTTTGCACTGTTACACAATTCATAATTCAATTCACTTTCTTCGTTTAAAAAGCCAACACAATATAGATAAACTAAACTTCTGTTTTAGAGCTGCGGGACTCTATAAATTTCAGCGAAGTTTTACCTCATTTCACTTTTTTGCGCCGATCGATCGCGCGTGACGTTGACAACTGACAATGGAAGGTGGCGATGCTTACATTTGTAGGCGAGAAAGAGAGATAGAGAGCGCCTTACGATATTGGAATATCGTCAACAGCAGCTGGAAACAAGATCCAATTTGTATCTGATGGCTAGTCGCGTTAGCTTATATGCTGCAGATAACTTGCAGATACTTTTAATTTCCCGATCGTTTTTTTTTAAATAAAATTAAACAAACGAATAAATAATTAATTATAATTATAACAATAATGTATTATTTTATTTCAATTTATAAAATTAACCAACAAATAAATAATTTATTGTTAATTATAAAATAAAAAATAAATAAAAAATATTGCTATTTATTCCCTTAGATTATTTTTGTTTTTCCAGGGTATTTTGGCTACCAATTGCTTTTCCCCCTTTTTGCCTTTTTCGTGTCTGTTTACAGTTTGGCCTTAATTTCCTCGCCATTCACTTGTCAATTAAACGCTTCAAGGACTGGCTTTCTCCATTCGTTTTCCCTGGGAAAATTTGGCCGAAAAAGTGATAGAGAGCAGCGAAATAAAAACAGAAAATAATTGAATGAATATATATAGTATTTATATTGTACACATTAATAGTTATTATTGTTGCAATAATATATATAAGTATTCTCTTATATATGTATGTATGTACTCTTTCCACCATTTAACAATTTCTTACTGGCTGCCATTAGTTTAATTAAAGCGGCAGGGTCCCCCAAAAACAAGGCGCAGCCCCATGCAATTAACCAATTGGTGGGGGAAAAAGGCAAGAAATATGAAATATGAATTATGAAACATGAGAAGAGGTCACACATTGAGTGAGGAACAACAAAAGGAAATTATATTGAAGGAAAATGGGGGAAAACAAATACGAAGAAGGACATCAAGAAATATTTGTCACAAGGAACTTTGTTCCTTAAATTTTGATACATTTCTTTGTACTTTCAGCAAATAATTAAATATAATTCTTATTGATATATTTATACATTTTATATATTTCATTTATATATATTTTATATATTTTATTTATATATATTTTATATATTTTTTTATATATATTTTATCAATTTTGATTTTTGCAGGAACTGGTGGCCATTTCTCCGGAACGTCGCAACTGGCGTGGCATCTTTATTGCTTTGCTGGTCATTGCCGCCGTCTTTAGCCTGATCATATTCTCGATCTTCCTGCTGTCGCCGGAGGATGAGGGCCTACGGATCCGAGGACGACGCATCCTGCCCAGCGATATACTGGGCAGGAGTCTGCAATGGAAACCATTTAATGGCACCTGGAGCAATGGTAAAGCTTTATTTTCAATATTAGAATATATTTTTATATTTTATTTTCATCATAAATATTAAAGTGTATTAAACCCTCTTGAATTTTCCAGGACGTGAACTCGTTTATCGCGATCCCACGGGTGGCCTGTCCATACTCAATATGGCCGATCTCACCACTCGTATCCTTATGACCAATTCCACATTTGTAAGTCCCGGAAAAATATATATTTCTCACACAAACTTAAACAAAATTAAATTAACTATTTAACATAATTTATTAAATATTTAAATTAACAGCGCCAACTGAATGCAGAATCATTTATTGTGGCACCTGACCAGAAATATGTTCTCCTGCAATCGGACACCAATGCGGAAGGTTCCAGGTGGGTTAACCCCAAACCTTGCTTCATTAAATATATTAAAAATATTTTTACATTTATTTTATAAACATTAATAAATAATAATTAAATTATTTAATTATTTCCTGCCGCAGACATCACGTATACGAAGTGCAGACGGCCAACACATTTCCCCTGGGACCAACGGAGAATATAGCGGAGGCACCGCGACTGCAGCATGTGGTTTGGGCTCCCGTTAATCCACCAGCACCGCCACCACCATCACCGCCGCCTGGCAGCACAATGGCGCCCCTGCCCAGCGGCAGCATAATCCTCAATAGCCTGGCGGGGGCGGCCAATGGCCTGGGAGCGGCCACAGCAGCGGGAGCAGCGGGTGGTGCCTCCTCCTCCTCAAACGGCAAAGGCGGTGGCACTAACTCCCTCAACCAGGCCATCGCCTTTGTCTACCTCAACGATATCTACTACAAGCCCAAGGTGCAAGGGGAACTAGTCTGCAGGATAACGCAAACGGGTTCGGGATCGGCTACGGAGACGGAAACCCTAAGCAGCATGGTCTTTAATGGTGTGCCCGATTGGACATACGAGACGGTACCCGAGCTGGAGAGTCGCCGGAGCAGCATGGAGTTCTCACCGGATGGCCTGTACCTGGCCTTCCTCAGTTACAACGACAGCGAGGTCAATGAGTACAAGTGAGTGTCCTTACAAAGATTAGGAAATTAGCTAGAAAATTATAAAAATAATTTACTATGTTACCCCTCCAGATACACCTGGATGGGTGATGACATCAAGTACCCAGCGGTGATGAGTCAACGCTATCCCAAGACGGGCTCCTGCAACCCCAATGTCACCGTCAATGTGGTCAATCTCTCCGTTATCAAGTACATATTTCCCACACAAATCAAACTACCATCAGATTTAGCCAATGGCAGCTATGTGGGTGGCCTCACCTGGGCCTCGGCCATAGATCTCTCGGTGACGGTGACCAATCGGGAACAGACCAAAGCCACCACTGTATTGTGCCGGGCACCGCACTTCCACTGCCAGGCCGTGCACACGGAGGTGACAATCAACGATGGCTGGGTCTTGCCCGCCGAGCGACCCATCTTCTCGGCTCGCAATCAATTGCAAAAGTCGATGTCCTCCAAGCTCTATCAAAATCCCGAGGAGATGCCGCCAGAGGAGCGGCAGGTTAACTTCACGGAGGGTGGCGACGGAGGAGAGACCACAACGCACGAGATCAGCAATGGCGGATATCTGCTGAAGCGACTGCCTGTGAGGGATGGCGAGCATGGCCATTACCGTCATGTGGTCTTCATCTCCTCGCTGGACCGACGACCGGTGCCCCTGACCATGGGTCGCTTCGAGGTCACCGAAATTGTGGGCTGGGATGAGCCGCATGAAATCGTCTATTTTATGGCTGCGCCAGAGAAGAGGCCCGGGGAGAGGCATCTGTACAAGATCAGCCTGAAGCTCAATGTTACTGAATCGAACAGGACATATATTACGTCCTCGTCGCCCACCTGTCTCACCTGCGACAACACGGAGACCACCTATCGGCTGCATAGGGCCAGGATTTCGCAGAGAGGCGATCGCTGGGAGGATATTGTGGCTCGCCTCGAGCCGGACGACTGCCTGTACGATATACCCAAGAATTGTCTATATAATCGGGTCCAGTTCAGCCGGGACTATAGCTACTATGTCCAGGAATGTCTGGGCCCCGAGGCGCCCAGCGTTTACCTGGTGGAGACGGCCAGCAATGACAAGATTTATGTCCTGAATGCCGGCGATGTACTCCGTCATCGATTGTCCCAACTGGCCGTGCCCCAGATGCGGACTTTTAGTGTAGAGATTCGGCATGGATTCCATGCCCAAGTCCGGCTCTTTTTGCCACCAGGCATGCGTGAGGAGGAGGATGTGGCCTTTCCCCTGGTGCTGCATGTGTAAGTTCGAGGGGATTTTTTGAGGAAAATATATGATATTGATTTCATTGTTTCCATTTATTAGCGACGCCTCGCCTGGCTCCCAGTTGGTCACGGAACGCTTCCATGTGGACTGGAACTGGTACCTGGCCAGCCAGCGTAGCTTCATTGTGGCCCAGATCGATGGGCGTGGCAGTGGCTTCCAGGGGGAGCTGTTGCGCACTCAGGTCCATGGAAAGCTGGGCACTGTCGAGGTGGAGGATCAGCTGGGTGTGCTCACGTAAGGAAACTTCCAGCCAAACTTTAAGCCATAGCTCTCCAAGATCCAAGATTTCATATTTATTTTACAGATACTTGCGGGACAACCTTAAATTCATTGATCCTCTGAGAATTTGCGCCTTTGGCTGGGGCTATGGAGGCTATGCCTCGGCCATGATGCTCATCGACGACTCGCAGCAAGTGCTCCAGTGTGCGGTGGCCGTCAATCCCATAGTGAACTTTGGATTTCACTGTAAGTGATCCAAGTGTGTGATCCAACTGTGAACGTTTTTTTATTAGCGTTTTCTAACCTAAACAGATTCGTTCTTCACGGAGCGCTATATACCCCTCAAGGGGGACTATTTGAGAGCCCTGCAAGAGGCGGATCTCACCATGAAGGCCGGCAACATCAAGGGCCGGAACCTGATGCTAATGCATGGCACTGCCGATACGCTGGTCCATCAGGAGCACACCCTAATGCTGGTGCGAGCCTTGGTGGAGCAGCAGGTGAAGTTCCGGCATCAGGTGTATCCGGATGAGGATCATGCCATTGCCAGGTCACTGAGCCATGTCTACAAGACAATGGAGTGGTACTTTGATGAGTGCTTCGGCCCCGTCGATGACAACGAGTGGGACCCCACGGGTCTGTTCGTTTTCAAGCAATAATTAAGACCCCCCTACGATCCTTACGACGAGGATCCGCTGGCCAATCAGCTCAGCGACATTGACACCGGTCCCGCCGATAACCGACAAGCCGGCGATGCCCATGCGGCTGGCGATGGGGACAGGGACGGAGATCCCGAACGGGATCCAGGCAGTAATCTCTCCACACTGCTCACCGCCACAACGACGAGCGCCTCGCTCTCGGCCCTCGATGAGCTGGATAATCGGCTGCAGGCGTTCGATCTAATCACCTCCTCCACGGCCACCACCCTCAGCAAGGTCGCCGGCAAGCTATGCAATTACAGCAGCAAGCGGCGGCTCCACCAGTCGGAGGCCACGCTGGCCCAAAAGTCGCGCATCCTGCAGCACTAGATTTGATCTTCGGGACGAAGAACTTCCTTCCAAGCGTGTGAGTGTGTGTGTGTTAAAAGAGTGTGTGTGCGGAAGTGTGCTAAAATGGGTGAGTGTATGTGTGTCGAATTGCCTGGAAAAGGTATCTTTTGGGTGGCTTTTCTATTCATTATTTTATTCATATTTATATAAATTTTGATGACTTATAAAGTTTAATAAAATATTTTATCTTATATTAATTTTCAAGTTTTTTGTGTTCATTAATATTTATTTCTGGCTTTCTTCTTTAAAATGTTGTATTAAATTATAACTAAATTAAATTTCATTGTTGAGCTCAAAGCATTAACATTTGTTTACTTAAATTGTTTACTTCATTTTACATTTTTGTTTTTTCTATAATTTTCCGCTTGAAAATCGTATGAGTCTCAGTGTGTGTCTATCTGCGTGTGTGAATGTATATCCTTTGAAAGCAGGAAGCAGCAGCAGGGCCCTGAGGGATACGGAAACAGAAAACAAAGCAAGGTGATTCATTTATGCGACTGATTATTAACATATGTATATGTATTAAATAATTAACCAAAACCAAACCATTGTGCGCGGGAGAGGGGCACCGAGGGGAGATAATACCGTCGATAATGTCGATGAACAACGTCCTTGCCGTAAGGATTAAAGTAGGGGATAAACCTAAATGCTAAATCAGACAAACAACAACAACAAAAACAAAACAAAACAAAATGTAATTCGTTTAAGCCTCATTGTTGTTTCTTTACGTGTTCGTTTGGATATCGTATCGTATAGTGTGTGCGAGTGTGCCAGGATGTGTGTGTGTGGTTGCGTATGTGTATAAACATATAGTTATAATTGACTGAACGTTATTTTTTTTGTGTATATATTAACGATTAAATTTTAAAAACAAAAGCAAACACCGAATCACTATGAAACGCGATTAACCCCAAAAGTCCAAAGAAATCAGAGAAAATGAATATCTTAGCCACAGTTTACGAATAGTTAAAAACCAAAATAAAAACGAAAACTATTGAAAATGTCAAGAGTCTATCGAAAAATGATTGATAGGCGGACAGCTTATTCCATTTAGCCGTTTCGTGTACATCAATGTTTGTGATAGTCGAGAGTAGGCGACTATAAAATACCCTGTACTCCAGCCGAATCGCTTTCCATCACAACAAAATATAAATACACGATAATCGAGTAACGATAAACGATTAACGATAGACAACTAGGTAGAACCTTTTCTCGAAACACTTGCATTTTGCAAAAGCTTTAAACTTCATATCCACATTGGAGTAGCGCCAAAACGTTAAAACGCTTGGATACAGGGTATTTCCAGGTGTCTAGAATGTAAACCCGATCTAATTTTAAATATATATAAATACATAGAGAATGGTTTATAAAGCAACAAAGCGGAAACGGAAGTGGGAGCAAAGCATTAGAGGAAACGGAAGTGTGCCACACAAAAGACAAGTCCCAGGCTTGGGCATACATATGTGCGGACTTAGAAAAGAAATGGCAAACATTTTTTTTAAATTTTTTTACCATTAACATTTAAAAGGAAACGAAGATAACGAATGGCAACCATTAATTAAAATTTGCATAAAGCCCAAGTGTCAAAGAAATTGTGTATTGTAAGCGGGGGACGGGGGGCATGCCTCTCGATGAACAATAACTAAGCCCCCGGAACTTCGAGGTCCCACAATAACTAAGGATCCAGAAATAAAAACCTTATAGTCAAGCTTTAAATGTTGTACACAAAAAAGGGGGGCTGATCGGGAGAGATAGAGCCACTTATGTAAAACCCAAGTTAACTAAACCAAAAACCAAAAACTAAAAAACCAAAAACCCAAAATGCAAGACAGACAGACCCAAGAGTAAATAAATATTAAACTTAAAAAACAAATACACACACACATATTTATAAATGTTTGAAACAAGAATTATATTAATGAAAAACAAAAGAATACATATAAACCTAATAAAACAAAAACAAAAAAACTAAAAGAAAAATATATATGTAATTGTATTATGACAGAATTTTATGTATTCCAAGCGAAAGCCCCTTTAACCAAGTGGAACCAAACCAAAATGTAAACGCAAAGCTAACAACCAATACAAATCGAAATCGAAGAAAATGGATAAATCTCTATATACTCTATACTCATTTCCACAAAGTACAAAGGAAACGAACAAACAAAATAATTCAACAAAATAAACACTCATTGACTCTGTTATGCCGCATTGAGCCCAGAAAGACCAAAAAACTGGGCAGTGCTATAGCTTTTCCGTTTGTCCACTTAACAAAAATAATTTGGTTTCAAGACAACAACAAAACAACAACAACATTGCATAAAAAACACAACAAACACCAAGAATTCAAACTGAACTCAAATGTACTTAGCGAGTAAACAGCAGAACTATGTATTTCCCACAAACAAACAAACAAAAAAACGAGTAAACCCAACCAACAAAAGAGATCTAAAGCTAAAGCAAAACCAAAACCAAAACCAAAAAACAAAAAACCTTAAAAGCGAAACAATAAAGACCTTTTTGTGTGTATGCAAATTAAAATAAAATATATTTGTTTAAATGATTTTCAACTGGAAGGGAAAAAATTGATTACAGGTACAAAGAATTAGGCAAGAATCAAAAATTAAATACAAAAATTATGACAAAATAATTTATAAACATTTTAAAAATAAAATAAACTCTATTAAATATGATAATGATAATATGATATGATATCCATAATTTTCTATTGTAAATATTTTATTTTTAATATTTTACCAATGCCTTTTTGACTGCGTTGTCAAATATTTAAATTTTGTTTCAGCCAAAAAAATTATCGTAAAAAATATCAATAAATAAAAGCAAGAAATTTTAAATATTCTACAGGTCATAGGATTACTATTTTTTCCAAGTTACCATAGATTTTCAGACAGCAAATTGGAAAAGTATTTATGCAGGCATCTACTTTTATGTATCTTTAATTTTCATTTAGAAATTCGAAATAAAATCAAATTTAAAAATAAAATATATATTTTTCTTTATTACTGCTATTTAAAATCATTTCCGTATTTTATTTATTTCCACATTTTCAATTATTTTCATTAACATGCACCGAGACTTTCTCCCTCTGATTTGTGGTCAGTGCGTGGAGTGCCAGGAACGCAAATTAGGTGACCTGTAAGCTGACTCCCTCGACATCGTTGCCACATGAATGAGGCGACCGTTGTTGTCGCAATGCAACTGAAAAAGAGCCAGGACATCCCGGGTGTGCTGAACCGAATTCCTCGGATAGGGCTTATTGACCTGCTTCACACCATAAAGGATCATCACGACAATGGTGGCCAGGGATATGGCGAGGGCGCCGCGACTGGAGAGCATCCTCAGCACAAGGGACTCGCTTTCGCGCACATCCTCACACCAGTGGCAGGCGCTGATCGCAGTGCAGGCAAAGATGGTGCCGAATACCAGTGGCCAGCGTACAGGACGCGGCCTATTGGCAGCTGCCAGCTCCTCCATACGTCGCTCGAAGGCCTTTAGGTCCTCCAGTTCCAATTCCTCCGAATAGAAGTCCGCCGACATGGTTTTGGTGTACATTCCGCAGAGGACTTGCCTCGGAGTATATATTAAGTGAAATATTAAATAAATAATATAATAATATGGGCAGCTCTCTAGCCTAGCCACAGGCTTTGAGTTTGTTGGAAACGAATATATGTTTTGTGAGGTGTCAGATCTTGACAACGATTTCAGTTTTGGGTTTTTGAAAGTAAAATAAAAAAAAAAAAAACTCATGATATAATTTTAATTTCATACCATAATAATAATAGGTTATTCCTCATAATAATTTTGTTTTTGCTGTGAATATTCAATCTGAATGAATGAGCGGTTTCTATAACACTTGAAATTGAAAATAAATGACAGAACTGATTTAATATTAATATTTATTCAATTTCTTATTTGTTTGAATATTTTTTAATCATTTTCCAGACACTATTCGTGACATATGACCAATTGTTAATGACAGCGAGGAATCAAGAGCCGGTAAATTATGCTACCTCTGTTCACATTTCAAATCATTAAAAACCATCCATAAATTAATATTTATTAATAACTAGTATTATCCTTTATTTATGATTATTTAAATTGTACATTTAATTAAAACAAAAGAAAGATAAGCCAATAAAATAATATTTATAATTAAACCATTTTATCATTTAGGATCAGACGTATCCTTAATTTTATGGATATTTACGGCTAAATCGTATAGCCGCAATAGAAACAATCGAAACAATATTTTCAACTAATTTAATATTTCGTTTTGAATTTATAATTTAATTTTGTATTTTAATTAAAATCTGCAAGAGTCTAGCTTCATTTTCCTAATTAAAATGTTAATTTAAAACCAAAGAAAAATCGAATAAGATTTGGAGCTTCATAACTACTTTGTTAGAAACTTTGTTTTTATTAAATAATAATAATGAATTACTAAATAGTTTTGTTTGTTTTTTGTTAACTTGCAAAGCACCCCTGGCTGATTTATTACAATAATAAGAATTATTATGATTGAGATGAGCTTTAAAACCAATTAAAAAATAAGTTATTCAGCAATTTGGTTTCTTGGTAAATTCTCCCCTTGCCAGCGCCTCAATCGTTCTTGTCTAGTCTTTATTGGGAAGTGATCATACGGAACCTGCAGGGGATAAAGGATGTTAAGGATAAATCTGCAGAGTTCTCTCGCGCCCCCAGTTACTTACTTGTTGCCCATTGTGATCAAATATTTACGCATGCAATCCAATTTAGTGTCGATATATAGCTTATTCAGCTCGTAAAGCTTAGGAATGGAAAACACAAAAATATAAACTGAAAATATAAATAGAAAATAAAATAAAAATATAGATATATGTATATATAATAGAGTTCTCTATTAAACTAGACTTACTCCAGATAATAATGGTAGTGCCATTCATTATTAGGCCCAGGAAAGCCAGCGATATGAGGAATGAGCAAAAGTTCATCGAATCGATGGCATCCTTAAATAGAAACAAATCTTTCAGATAACCAAGCAAGTCATTAATTCGTTCCACGGTCAAACAGGTCACCATTAGGACCTTCGACCGCGGCAGTCTTAAAACCAGGTGCTCATATTCTCTCCAGCTTGGGCCTTGGTCCCTATTGGTGGCCCGCACAATGGTGTTGAACATGCGGCCAGCCACAGAGGCAAGCATAATGTGGAGCAGCAAGAAGGGAAACACGAAAATGATCGAAAAGCGTTGAATGCCCAGGAGAATGGATAGCCCACCGGCGAAAATCATGGCGGATTTCATGGGATCACGCCAGTAAATGAGACGCTCCAAGCAAGGATTCAAGCGTTTGGGCTCAAAAAGCAGATTCAAATTGAATGAGAGTGGAAAGCAGGTCTCCCCTGATACGGAATACACCTCCAATTGAGTATCAAACTCATCGAAGGAAGAAGTTTCTATTAAAAAAAAGAAAGAAAATGGAATGAACTGAAGGAAATAGAGGAAGTTTGAGTGAGGAAATTACCTGCTGAAACGAGAAATTGAGAATCTGAAGAATAATCCAGGCTATCTAGATAACGTGCCACATTCATGGCATTGTCACTGGTTTCCCCAACGGATTCCTTGTAAAGAAATTCCTTGTAAAGAAATTCCTTGTTAAGGACTTCCTTGCTTAGGGATTCCTTGTTGATAGATTCCTTCTTAAGGGATTCCTTGTTGAGGGAATCCTTGTTGAGGGATTCCTTGGTGAAAGATGCCTTGTTGATAGATTCCTTGTTGACGGATTCCTTGTTGATAGATTCCTTGATAGATTCCTTGTTGATAGATTCCTTGTTGATAGCTTTTTCCTTGACGGCCATTTCCACACTAACCGGAACCATTTTAACAACGAAAAAAAAACGCGAAACGTTATTGTTTTTTTACACGATACTTTTTGTTCACTTTGAAAATACAAAACTCTTTCCAAATGCAATTTAGTTTAACAAAATTTTAAAACTTTTCTATTTTTTGTAAACGTCTGAACTCTCTGCTCGACTCGTAAACAATGATAAAGTTATAATACAACTAAGAGAAGTATATGGAATTATAGTGACACCAAAGGCAAAGCCCACTTGCAAAAATGAGGGCAAAAAGGTGTCTGAAAAGCTAACAAGGAAAACTAGATCATAGGAAAATTCCGAAATAATTTTTAAGTATTTAAGGAAACTAGGCAAAACTTGTATAAAGAAGGTGTAGAAGAAGGCCTTCTCCGTGCTAGCAGGCAACCCAACCAGCTGCGGAAAAGCTTTGTGGGAAATCCAGCGGATTTTAGATCCATGATAAACTTTTCTTTGTCTGCCAAATGATCTCATCTCCCTTTTACCCCAACAGCAGCTGCACTTCCGGCAGCAGAAACTCACTTCCTGTCGGGCTGTTTGTTTGTTGTTCACTGGCTTCCCATGGTTTCCCTTGGTTTTCCCCTGGTATTCCCCATCAATTGCCACGTTTTTCCCCCCACTCTTTATTTTTTCCCAGCAAACGTTTTGCAATTTTTGTTGTTTTGCATTTCCGCCGTTGGCATTTCTCGGCCAACGGAAACGGGCCAAAAGCGAACCAATATTTGCTCGCGGCCAAATTCAAATCGTGTCCCAAAAAAGGGGGGCCTGCAGAGCGTATCAAACGCCTTTGCTGACCACATTTGGACAGGCCAGCCAGCTAGCTAGCCAGTTCGATGATGGCCAAGTGCCAGAAAGCCAAAAATGCCAGCGACGTGCACATTCCGAGGCGAACTCAAACGATGAATGGGATCCCCGCCAGAGCTTGCCTCCTCGTGGCGCTATTTTTGATTCATTGAGCAATTGGCCATGCCTATTAATTTCCGACGAGTATATCGAGTATCTTCCATCTAGTATCTAGTATCTAGGCAGCTGGAGATGCCCCGTCCGGTTCCTCCGGTTAATGGCTACTTCCTTCCGCCCTTCCGCTTTTTACGATCTCAAGTGCATCACGGAACAGCTGCCGCTGTTGCAGATGCAGCCCCTTCCGTCAAGCGTCATGTTTCCCTCTCGATTGCTGGGAACACTGGGAGAAAATTATGAGATAAATGCATATATCGGACTAATAAATTGGGTACAAAATAAAGATTATAAAATATATAGATTTTTACTTTTTCTGACATTTTTGTTACCATATTTTTTCGATATTTATTTAAATAGAAATTTTTAATATTTCCAATTCCCATTTGATTTTTGTACAGTGTTCTCCTGTCTGCCTGTTGCATTTTAAAAATACCACAAATGAGTTTGGCATGTGCCACAGCCTCTTTGGTATCACATCGCAGCTGGGAAAATGTGGAAAAATGAAATCGGAACTGACGGCGCCAGCGGAAAATCATGGAGAAGTTGGAGAGCCTGAAAGCGGATATCCATTTGGATCACTTTACTATGTAGAGAGGGGATTTCCATGCAGTCAAAATCAAAGTAGGAGTTTAAAGCACAATAAAACTAATATTGGTATAGAAAATAAATTACTAAATAATTGAATTTTATCGAATATTATTTAATAACTACGAAGAATTTAATAATTAATATCTGACAAGAAAAAAGAGTTGAAAGGTAAACTACTGGTTTGATTCGAGCCTCTTAAAACTTGTTAATTAGTTATGTTTATTTTGTGCATTTTTCCTATGACAGCTATAGGAAATAGTCGTCAGATTTTTATAAAAATAAAACTGCATTTCAAGAATGCAAATACAAAATGGCCTAATCTCACATTTGCTGAACATATATTAAAAACAGTAAAGTTATGAAAACCAAATATAAAATTTAAATTTGTTTTTAGTTTTTCACAATGTTAAATAAATTAAAAAATTGTTGTCCAGAACGTGGCTAAGGAAACACAAAGAATCACGGCATAGCTTTCCGATTTGAAATTGGTGTTGTTTTGGCCAAGATATGATTTTTTATTTCTGCAATTTGCCATTTAAAAATTCGAAACTTGGCTAGATCGATTCTCCAATTAATTCTGATCAGTAATATATGGGGTTTATGGGATCATAAATGACTCCTTCCCTTCTTAAAACGTAATTTGAAACATAGTTTAAAAGGCTCGTCTGAACGAGAAAGCCACCAAGCAGCCGTAGTTGGAACTATGGCTTGTGGGCGAGGGGAAAGGAAGGGAAAGAGCGCGATGGATTTGCTCGTTCTTCGATCGCTCTCTCTCTCCCACACAAGCTGTAATTCAAGCTGTGGCCAATAGATGGCGCTTTCGTTCTCTTTTAAAATATCTTTTAACACGGGAAGGAGTCATATTCAACCCCATAAAAAGAACAATATATTTCAAAGAACAGTTTGTTTAAATACGAAAAATATAGGAAATAAACTAAAATATATTAACATATATACAATATACATAAATATAGTATTAAAATATTTATAAAATATATATTTATGTATGCTAAAAATATATTAAATTAAAAAAAATATATATATTTAAAAATGCAATATCAAATATATTTCAATGCTTTTCAGCAACCAAAAGATTAACTCTTTGGATTATCCTTTACCCGTCAGAAAATTATTGCTATTAATTTCCCCCCATAGACTCTCTAAACTCTTTGATCGCCAGGCTTCTGCTTTCTGCTTCTGCTTTTAGCTCTCTGTTTGCTAATTTATGCCACGTCGCAGCTAATTAATTTCTGCTACTGCTGCTGGCCAGGCCATCAAGCTCATGGCTGGGCGACGGAATCCAGCAATCTCCAATCAGAAACTCTCGCACTTCGTGAGCGGAATGGTCAATAATCGGGGACTGGGACTGGGCATCGGCTTTTCATTGGAAATGTTTTGCTCGCTTCGCCGTCCGGATTTCATTGGGAATTAGAGGCAGCGGCAGCGGCAGCGTCAATAATGGCAAACACATTGTTGTGTGTACAACTACAAGTGGCAATCGTTTAAGATTGTGTAACTGCAAAACAAGCAGCATTAATAAATGCAAAGGCATTTGTTTGTCCCTCGTCCGGTCGCTGGCCATTTTCAATGTTAACTTTGGAGACAATTCTCTCGTAAAATGCAAATGCCAAATGAAAAATGCACCCAACGCTTGAGAGAGTGGGAGGAGAGGAAGGGGCGCCTCTGCTACTGCCTCTGCCTCTGCCTCTGCCTCTGCCTATTTCCATTTTCATTTTCATTTCCACTGAAAGACTGAAAGACATTTCCTGGCCTGACTTTGCCATACCCATTAGTTGTGTGTATCTTTTCCCCCAATGCAATGGAAAGAAGTCACCTTACTACATGTGTTTGGTTGTTTTCTTGGAGCTATTTTCATGAGGCGACACTTCCATTACGATGCCCTGACTGCAGACACTCTGGTGCCAGTCAGCAATTCCATCTTGAAGATGGAAGAGATTTGGAAAATTTGGGAACTTGGAGATTGATCTCAGCAGTTAGAGGATCTTAGAGATAGCAGAGCTCGTGGAGATTTCATTTGCGATCTTAGAGATCTCTTAGATAGACAGCTGAAATGGAAAATATCTTAGAAATAACATAGATCTTAGAGATAGCTGAGTTCCTGTAGATTGCAATATATCCTAGGGATCTTAAAGTTCTAAGAGAACCTTTTAGAGATATTAAAAATAACTGAGATCTTTTGAGTCTTAGAGTTTGCAGACATTTCCGAGTTTTCAGCAATCATAAATGATATCTTAGATATCCTACAGGTAGCAGAAATATATAATAATATATATACAAAAATATAACCCCCGATAAATGAAAAATATCTGTTGTATTCATAGAACATTTTTATTCTCGTTTGCACACAGTTTGATGATGATAGTTTTAGCACTTAAAACATAAACATTTTCGCCCAAACATTATTAATTATTTTATTAATTAATTAATCGTTATTATAAGTAGGGGTTCTCTAGCATTATAGTTACAATTAAATCGCTTCTTGGATAATGTTTAAACTTTAACTTGGACACTATATAAGGTCCCATATATTTTATATATTTATATAGTAGCTGATATGCTGCCGATATTGCCTGGCTTTGGCTTTATACCATTATCGTTCGTAGATTCGCCTTAGTATTTACATTAAGTAGAAAAATTTGTTTAATTATATATATATATATATATATATATATGAATATATATATATATAATAAATTATAGTCGTATTTAATTGTGGATGTGAACATCCGATCTCTGCCTATGTACAAAACCTGCCTCCTGCCGCCGCACTTTTCAAAGCTACAAACAAGTCAACATAACGATTCAAAAAAAAAGGTCGTTATAATTAGAATAAGATTAATAATATATAATATATTTATATATATATGTGTTTGTGTGAGTGTGTAAAAAATAATAATAGTTTCGATCCCCCTTCTCTATTCTCTCCTTTTAAGCGGCTGTTTGTACAAAGTGTTTGTTTTTTTATATTAAATATTTGTTAATATATCGTTCTTCCGGCTACCGTTTCTCTCACTTAATCCTTAGTCCTTAAGTATGCTCTTCCTCTCTCTCTCTCCCTCTAGTTCTTGTGACCCATGCCCAGGCCATGCCCGAAGCCACCAGGTGGCACATTGCTCTCCTCGATGTACACGTTGCCCGGCTGGAGGGCCTTCAGGATGCGACGCTCCTGGTGCTTGCCACTGCGCTTCTCTGTGGAGGGAAAAAAGGAAATAAAAACGGAAATAAGTAACAGGATAAATATCTCTAGGGACTCCTTCGATACCCCATTAACTGACTATATATTTTTGCTATGCTAATTAAGCGCCCATCCCTTGGGCTGGCCTTTCGCCCGCCAGGCGATTGCCTCCCTCCTGCGGAGAAAGGAATCCCTGCGGTTCCCTCAAGTGGCTTTCTAGATTTTTAATCATCTGGATTTTACACTTACCCGGCAACAGCACGTGTTGCGGCTGAAAGATTCCCGACTGGGACGCCGCTGCCGCTGCCGCCGCCGCTGCATGCGTGGCGGCAACTGACGCCGAGGTGGCCGTCACCATGGCCGAACTGGGTAGTCCCCGCAAGGCGTCCGCATTGCCAATGAAGAAAGTGCCGCCGTCCAGACTCTGGACTTCGGCCAGTTTGGCCATCAGCTTGGTGGACAGCTCCTCCACATCTGCAAAGAGGAAGGGGATTTATTAAAAAGAGCTTTGCTTAGGTTTATTTAGGGTTCTGAGGATTATTAGAGGGAAAGAAATTGAAAAAAGCTACAACGAAGATCAAACTAAAACAAAACCCAGCCAGAACATAGACCAAGTCAGTCAGATTTAAAACCAATATCGAACCAGGCCAAAAGCCTAGACAAAATCCAAACCAGAACAAAGACAGAAACACACACAAAACTAAACCAAAAGCTGGTCAAAATCCAGCCTGAACCCATCCGGGAACCTACAAAAAGCCTCACCCCCCACCCCACCGATTATAAGCGCCTCAATTCAGTCTCATTTTAGTTTATAGAAAATCAGATTTCGGCCATCGAATCGATGTGTTTATGGGCTGCCACAGGAAACCGCTCCGGATGAGTTGCAAATTGTAAACAAGAGGCGCCGCGCCGCTGGCTAGCTGATCGAGGCCAGGCAGCAGCAGATAATTTATCATTTATTTATAAACTGGCAGCAAAGTCGATGAAAAAAATCACAACAAAAAATTAATCCAGAGTACAGAATACACACAAAAAAAAAATAAACCAAAAAAAAATCAAGGAAAAACACCAATGAAAAAGAAAATGAAAATTAAGTTCCATTGCCCAAGAGGGATGCCGCTGATGTGCGTCTTCTTTTCGTCCATCGTTCAACGCCTTTTATTATAAACAATCCCAGGCAGAACAATAAAATCTCTTGGAAAATGGAAATAAAAATAAAAACAAAGGCAGCCAGCCAGCAGGCAAGCACAAAGTTTTCCAATTTTTCCAATATATGTATACATACCAACGATTTCAAAATTTGCGCAGTTCAATTGGTTTTGGTTTTGATTTTGAATTTGTTTTTTTTTTTTTGCTCTCACACCATTAGTATATTTTCCATTTTCCGGCCACATGTGCATTAATAGGTGAGAGCATTGAGTTTTTCTTGGGAAAAATCAAAGTCCAGGAAGAGAGTTTCCCAAATGAAACGGACTTTCAAAGTGGAAAATAATCGAAGGAGGAGTAGGAGTAAGAACGGAAATCAATGTTGCATAGATCTCTGGCCAATCTTGGGTAGCCATTTTTTTTTTCTTGAGTCTATTTATGGAAGCGCGAAAAACCATTTGGAGGGGGAGGAGGGGGAGCGTAAAGGGAAATGCCCGGAAAACACACACACGAACATGAAAAAATATAGAAGATGCTAGATTTGCCACAGCTTTCATAGCTTCTCCTCCTGCTTTTCTAGCTTCTCCAGCTTTCCCTTAGTTCATTCTCTAGCTTCTCCCAACTTCTCCCAGTCCCTGCTCAAGCATCTTCCAGCATCTTAATGCTCCTCTTCCATTTTCTCCAGTTCCTCCTGCTTTCCCACCCTCTTCTCCGGATTCTCGTGCTTTTCTTTCCTCTCCTGGCGTTCCTCTTGGAGCTCCTGTAGCTCTCCCAGATCCCCTACCAACTCCTCCTCGCTCCTCATTGCTCCTCATCGCTCCTGCTTAATTTTCCTCACTCCTCCCTGCTCCTCCCTAGCCCACCCCCTCGATCTTTGTATTGAATTTATCGCCCTGCCTGTGCCAGATTCCTCCGCCCAGTTGAAGGAAGCCATGGGCCAGGAGCGCGTGCCAAACGGCAGACACCCTTTTGGGAGATGAGGAATCAAGAGATGGTTAAGGGAATAAAAATATAGCCGGGGAAACTGCTCGAGATGCTGGAGGCTGATGCAGAGGGCGCAACCCTGCGATTGTCAATGATGCGCTTGAACGCGACTCGAGGAAAGTGTTGCCAGCAGCTGGTCGATGTTCAATCACTTCCATTATATATATATATGAACAGATATATATAAACACAGATATGTATGGGTACAGATATAGCCCAGGGCCTATTTATAGATCTCTGATCCGGGCGGAAGTGCAGGGAGTCCAGCTCTGCCCCCTTTTTACCGAGACTGTCAAACAATTTAAAATTTAAAACTCTAAATAAGATCGCAACAAAATTTTGATTACTGGAAATTTAGAAAAATAAAGGAAGCAGAAAAAAACACAAAAAACAGAGAAATCCGAAAAATACAATTTAGAAAAATTGAAACCCCAAAACACAGAGTATCAAAAAATATCACTGAAATCGGAAAACATAAAATAGACAACTTGAGAAACACACACAGAAAATCCATCCCTCTTCCGGGCATTTCCTGCTGTTGTCGTTGGGAAAATAACATGTTTTCCCTTCCCCCCAATATGCGCTTGCTTGTGTGACATGATTTTGGAATTTTTCAACAAACATCCGCTTGTCCTTGAGTGGCAGGGGGGAAACTAGAGGAATTATAGGGACAGGGATAGGGATAGCGCTACTACCTGGCCGCGGAGATTCACTTCCGGCCTCGGCAAGTGGCGTGGCATACGCTTCGCACTTCCCTTCGCACCCCGTGCCCCACCTTCTTTTTAGAGTTTCCATAAATTTTCCACGCTGAACACGCAATGTGCAAGGTGACACGCCCTGAATTATGATTAACACCAAAATAGAGAAACAGATTCCCAAAATCTCTGACAGAATTTCCCATTATCGAAAAACAGGGCATAAATCTTGGCAGAGATCTGTCTTGGATGGATGGATTTTAGCCATAACGATCTATATCGATAAATTCAGAAATTATCTACAATATTTATATATTTTAAAGTGATAGTTTGAGACATTAAAAATGTGGTTATATCTCCTTAGAATGCCTCATCTTATAGCTCCCTTAGAGGCCATTGCATACAGACTTTTCCATCTAATTTCGTTTTCCTTGCTTGCAGCTGCCACATGTGGCCTGTGTCTGGGTGCAGTCTTCCCCCAAAGATTGCCAAGAGAGATCCCTTTCTGCTGAGAGGGGGATATGCTCCATTTGAGCAAAGCAGTGGCTCCCGTTCTTCGGTCAAGTTTGACATGAGGATGGGCACAGAGAGGCAGAGCCACAGACAGAAGCTTGCCAAATGGAGGGCCACTGCTTCTCCATTGGCATGCAAATGGCATGACCAAATATTTGGACGTTTCGTTCTACTTTGGCACTGGCTCCTCCACTCCACTCCTCCGAAACCACTCGAAACTCCTCCAAATGTTCCCCCCAGCTGCTCTTTCAGCTTTTTAATATGCCTTTTGGAGCTGTGTGCAGCTCGTGCAGCTATTCTGCGACCGAGACCTCTTTGGCGATGCCGAGCAGAGATTCCCATACATCAAAGTGTCGTGTTCTGGGCCCGTCGCCTTATAAATATGTATGCTATGTATGGCCTGATCCATGCTTTATGCTGCTTAGGGCCGGGATCAATCAAAGCAGAAAAAAGCAGCAAAAGCAGCAGCAGCAGGTGAGTGATGGTCGGGCATGACAAGCAGGGAGATCGGCTCTCTGGTTTTGGGGGACCTGAGCCCTTGAACGAGCTCTGAATTTGTAATGAACTCAACTGAGAAGGGTGGGCAGAGGTGAAAACGTACGTGGAGGAGCGTGTGAAAGCCATACATTCATACCAAATACACATACATATATTTTGATGTGGAAAACTAGACCTTTTACAAAACAAAAGAAAAAGAAATTGCAATTGCAATTTATTGATAAGAACTCACCCTGATCCAGGCGTCGCTCCATGCGGCGCCACTGGCGCATGTGATGAATGAGTATGCAGGCGGCCACAGAGAAGAAGACCAGGCAGGTAAGCACTGCCACATAGAGGACACCGGTCTGCCAGTCCAGCGCCCAGGCGGCGGCAGCGGTGGCCTCCTCATGCAGTTGCTGCAGTTGCTCGTGACTCAAATGCTGCAGCGGGGCAGCATTTTGCTCAAAGTGTTCATATTCAGAGGACTTTCGACGCTGCGAGATTAAAGATATATTATATATATGTTTAAGATATATATTATAGAAGTTCGTTTCCTTTACTCACCTCCTTCCAGTTGGGCTCTGTCTTGGCCAGGACAACCCAATCGATCTTTAGGTCATAGATAGAACCGCAAATGGTGTCCGTGTGCAGCTGGCAGGGACGCAGCGGTATCATCTCGCCCTGACAGCGAGTGCAGGCTGTGCACCGGTCACGTTGCGAGTCCCACCAATGCTGGGGGGCACAGGGTGAGCTGGAGCTTGAGCCGGTGCTAATGGCGGTCGTGGCGGATGACAGGGGAGGATCATCCGTCGCAGATATTTCTGTGGAGGCGGGTGAGGCTGTACAGGCTGCTGTTGCATAAAGTAATAGCATCAGGAGCAGAGTTAGGCAGGCAGATCCACCACCCTCAAGCCAGCTGCTCCTTCGCCGCCTACGCTTGTGAAACATTGTATTCATCTCCTCCTCATCCTTATCCTTATCCTTGTCCAACTCCAACTCCAACTCCGCTGGGCTGCCAGGCTGCAGCAGTCTTGGCGGCAACATATTCTGTGAAAGAAAAGTTGGTTTTACGATCAGTTTTTATGAGCAAAAAACAAATGCTGGACTTTCCCATGGGAACAGAGCAGCTGGAGACCATATATGTGGCTCCCAATTATATGAACATATTTTTCATATGCGAAGGAGAAGAGGAGTGGGAGGAGTATGACTCCCGTCCCTCTATCATTGGCGCGCATCAAAATAATTCGCGCAACGGCAAACTAATAAACGGCCAACGGTCATAGTCATGCTAATGTTACTGCTGATAATGCGACGCCATCTCCCTCATCATCATCTACATCATCATCTGCATCTACATCATCATCATCATCACCATCTCCCTCATCGTTCTCTACATTATCATGTTTCTCCCTCATCATCACGATCATCGGGGCGATCATAAATGCGTACAGTTTGCAATCAACTTTAATGACCGACCACCGACTGGCAGCCTGGCTTGGGTTCAATGCTCATCCTCATCCTCCTCCTCCGCAGCTCCTTCTCCTTGAGCTTCTCTGTGCTTCGATTCCCCGATATTCCTTGGGACTATCAACGATTATAGACAGCGATTATTATTTATGCGGCAAACGCGACGACGCTGCCAAGTGGAAGACACTTCCGCTGCTTGGGCCAGCAGGAAGAAGTGTGTCCCGAAAGACCCTATAGGTTTCCCTGGAAAAGCCTCGGCCTCTATCTATCTCTCTTGTCTTGTATGCCTCTTTCTCTCTTTTTCTCCCTCCCCTCACTCTCTCTCTCTCTTTTAGGTCGTGCACTTGTAATAAACTGGGAAGCGGAAAGCGGAAGGCAGGGCTTCCACGGCAAAAAGGGGTTGGGAAATGGTTTTGGAATGGAAATTTGGAGGGATATAGGAAAAAAGGGGGGATTTGGGTTGGGAATTGGGGATTGAGACTGAGACTGGGGCTTCGGGGCTGCTTCTGTCATAGAGCGAAACAAGCGAAAACGAGGGAAACAACAACAGGAAGAAGAAATATTTAATTAAAATCAACCATTATGGCCACCGCCACCACAACAGCGGGTGGGGTTATATGTCCACCGATCCGACCAGGGGAGAACCTGTGTGTGTTTGTGCGGTGGAACTAAAGAGAGAGTGAGCAACAAGTGCGGGTTTGGGTTAGGTCTTGGGCTCGGTTCGGTTCCACAAGCGGATGGATACGATCGATCAAGGGAAATGGGAATTGCCAATCAATTGACAATTAAACAAGTGCGGAGTGTGGAGAGTGGAGAGAGGGGGGCCAAAACGGGAGACTAGAGAGGTGGAGAATAAAGCTTGAGAAATAGAGAGTAGCAATTGGGAATTGGAGAGTGCTGAGTGCTGAGTGCCGAGTGAACCTCATTAGCATGTGCAACATGAGGTTACAGCTCTTAATTCAAATGAATTTCTAATCGGAAGTCTTTGGCCCCCTAGAAGGCCCACACACTTCCTCTTCGCTCATTAAAAGCTCGTTTCGTTATGCTAATTAGAGTGTAACACTATATATATCTATATCTATATCTATATATAAACTATTGCTATAATAGTTCCGGCTTGCCAAACCAAAAACGGAAATCAACCAACCACCCACCCACCTACTCTCCACTCTAGATTTTGGTCGAGATCCCATCTACATCTATAGTATGCTGCGATCGTGCTCTGAATTATTAACCAAATGGTACTATATACCTCCTTCTCCGCCTCTGTAGCCACCCGAATGTGGATCATGGCTGCCAGTTTTCTCCGACAGCTTGAGTGACAGCTAAAGCAGAGAAACAAAAACAAAAAAAAAAGAAAAGATAAAGAAAAAGCTGGCAGAGATCGGGCATACCGAAAAAGGGGCACATTTTTCCGCCCATGTGGCTGACTTCTGGCCAAGACAAGACGACGACACTGGAGGCGCGCACACAGGCTAGAGGAGACTTTCTGGGATTATTATGTCAGCTCAGCGGGCGTGTATCTATAAGATACATTTTGTATCTGTTGTTCTGTGTAGCTCGTGCTGCGCCTTGCCTTGGCTGTGTTGTCAGACAACTGACAGTGACAGCAATTTAAATGATGTTGCGTTTGCTTTTTTTCTCTTTTTCTTATGCTGCACTAATTGAGGCTGAGAGGTTGGCAGTTCGAGAGACTGCAAGTTTTGGGGGAGGAGCCGCCAGCCCAAAAAGGCGAAATGGGTCAGGAAAAAAAGGGACTGACTGGCCGACACGGGAATATCTTGGCCATCAGCACCTGGCAGTTGTCTCGCTGCCAAAAGATCAAGCAAATCAACCCACAGAACAGAAATTCGCATACCGCAATCTAGAATGAAATGAAACACATCGAACAAAATGTCAACTGAAGATGGAAGATGGGAGAAGTACCAGAAGGAGATTGGAGCAGTAACTAGATATTGAAGAAGACCGAAGAAGCCATAGCCAGAGTTCTAATGAGGCAGCAGCAGGTAAAGATCGTAGAGAGGCAGCAGGCGGAGATCAAAGAATTAGCAAGTGGAGATTGCAGAAAAACAGTTTTATGGATATACAGAACAAAATATATATGTTCTTAATATTATAGGTATATATTCCACCTATCCTACAAAATATATATATTCTTAATATCAAAGGTATATTCCACCTGTCCTACTATTTAGCTTTAGGTTACCCTAAAGATTTTTCTGTTTAGATTTCACTACATTCTTTCCTCATCATAGTTCCCTCTCAACTCTTCAGCTAACATTTAAAAGCCTTAATCCTCCTGAAAATATATTCCTCTAAACGCACTAGCTAAAAACCTTACTGTTTTGGTTTTAACAAATATCATATATCCTCTTTATTTTTCTTAGAATAAAAGTTAATCGAATATTTTAGGATTTTCTTGAGGAATTTCGTGAGCTACTACTGATCTCGTGTTTTTACTATGTACTACCCAATCCCTGGCCCCTTCTCCATGCTCCTCTGGAATCTTGACAGCATCCCGCCCACTTACACAGCATCAGCAGCAAAATGCTGCTGGGGGAAGGTGGAGAGGGGCAGACGAGCATTTATTAAACTGTCAGCTGAATGCTCACGAATTTTATGATTCTGAGTTCTGAATCTGCTGCTTTTGTTTTCTGCTGCTGATTTGTTTGTTTTTCTTTTTGTTTTTTGTGTGTTTTTAGCTTTGTATTTTTATTGTTGTTGTTGTGTTCTATGGTGGTTGTGTAAATTCCGAAACGCGACAAAACCATTAAGCAGCGAGCAGAGGCAGGGAATTAAATGGAAAAACAACAACCGATAATGAACACAACGATGATGATGATCATGATGATGATGACGGAGCAAAGCAACGCAACCTTATCAAGAGGCATTTGAACAAACATATTTAATAGAATTTAGTGTGAGCTGTTTTAGCCAAGAAATCTGCCACTGAAATCTCCCCAGAAATACCCCTGAAAAAACCCACTTAAATTCCATCCCCTCGCCCTGACCAGTTGTGAGTAGAATCGAAGGTATGTTTACCCAATTGTCTGGCCAGTGAAGCGGCTGCAAAAACTGGAAATAAACTGATTTACCGATCAATGGAAGATGCGATCAGCAATCTGCTAGAACAGTATCCGCATTTGTATCTGCAACTTATTTTTACACAGAACGGCACGGGCTTCGGAACAGATTTCGAGGGAGATGTGCGGATGATGGATGGATGGATGGATGTGTGTGGCGGCGGCGGCTCCCTGTTTTTTTTTCCCTTTACCCCCCCCCTGTATATTATGTAAGGTAGAGTTCAACGTATTCTCTATTTATTTACAGAGCAGGGAGAGGAACAAGTGCGGATGCCGCCGACAGTAGTTTGCCCTTTGCAGTGCATCTTTCCTTCCGCCGCTGTGTATCTGCAGCTGTATCTCTGTGGTATATTCTATCTGTATCTGCTGAAATGTATCTGTATCTGTAAGTGTATCTGAAAATGTATCTGTATCTTTGCCTGTACAACTAAATTTGAAGCTTAAGCCAGCCAGAGGGGCCTCTGTTTTTGTTTTTTTTTTTCAACCCAATTTCCGATTTGGCTTCAGTTTTAGTTTCAGTTTCAGTTTTTTGAATTTTTTTTACTCTTTTTTAATTTTTTTTTGTTTCTGCTTTGGCACAGAGGGCCGCCACTGTTTGTACACTCGATTTATATTTTTTATCATTTGATTTAATTCAATTCCATTCCATTTCGGTGTGTGTCTGCGTCCGCATCCCCATTTAGCCCCGCTTCCGAAACAGAACACAGAGAGTACGGGGCCGACCCGACCCCGACATAAGCCATAAACCATAACACAACATATATATATATATATATATAGCATGTAGCATATATAGCATACATCATGTGTGGATGGAGGAGATGGATGCATGGAGATCGGGCAGATCAGGGAGATGCTGCGGAGATTGTGCTGCGGAGACCGGAGGCAAAAGTGGGCACAAATAATAATAACCTGGGACTCTGTGTCTGGTTCTGTTATGTTCTGTATTTGTATCTGTATCTTTAGTATATAAATCACTCACTTTTTCGCTTCTTCACTCGTTTGTTGGCTTCTCTGCTCTCTCTCTCGTCTGCTTTTCAATATGCGGCAGGCTTCATGTTTTCGATGTGGTTTTTTTTTTTTGTTTTTATTTGTTGCGGCTACTCCAAAAAAGATCCGAAAAGATCCTGAGACACTATCTCACTTTTAGCACCTGTTTTTTTTTTTTGTTTTATGCACTTTCTTTTATGGTATATCTTTCACACTGATCTCCGGCAACAGGAAAAAAAATCAGAGTCGGTTTTTTTGGTTGGTATCGAAATTTATATAGAAATCGGTTTGCGATCGATCGATCCGGCGTCGCGTCGCGAAACGTTGGGAAGTGCAATGTCTTCTGGGCGCTGTTCGATCGCGGCTATCCAGGTGTTGCCAATTCAGCTTTTTCCCCGTTAAAGTCTAATTGAAAACAGCGGGAAACCTGGCTTTTCCTTTATTTTTTTTTTTTTCTTTTTAGTTTTCCGCGGCGACGGAGCCGATACGTTACAGTTTATACAAAAAAATATCTTTCAGATAGCTGCCTGCACTTGTATTTATAGGTTTCTTCAGAAGCCGAAGCGATACGAAGGCAGCCGAGAGAGGAATTATGGGACTGGGAGAGTAAAAGTGCGTCGTTTTGCACTCTTGTATCTCAAAAAAGTTGGGATCTCTTCTCTGAGATACTTTTGAGGTGAATTCCACACGATCGCTCTCTGCGAAGGTCGAATTGGGCATGATATAATAAGTCAACTACTACTTCACTATAGTTCATCATTTTTTCCTAGTGTATTTACATACTTATTATTGATTAGATATTAATTTTTTTATATTTTTTTATTTATATTATACATTTTATTTAAAAATTTCTCTCAGTATTTTTATTCCAAATTTTATTCAACATTTTACTGAAAAATTTATTGTGAACTACAGGTTATGTGGGGAATTTTTTGTAGCTATAAAATATTGTATAAAAAAAGTATTGATAAATTAAAAATATCAAAAAAAAGTGTACATATTTTAATTAATATTTATTAAATAATATTTAATATATATTAATATTTATATAGCTATCAAATTCTAAAATATTTCTTCTTCAAATCAAAGTAACTTTGCTATGATTAATAATATTTAAAATATTTACAAAATTAAAAACAATTACAAAATTTGATTTTGTAAAATTGTTGTTAATTTTAATTATATATTTTAAATTATATATTTTAAAATTTTTACTTTTAATAAGCTCCTGTTGTTGTGACATACAAATTATAATTTTTTAAAAGCAATGTGACATTACTGAATGCCCACTGTAATTGTTAATGTAATTTCATATCAACCATAAATATCCAGAGTATTTCTTCAAAATTTATGGCATAATTTCGGGCGGCAAATTTATTTATTATAAACTTTTATTTAAGACTAATTTCTTTCCATTAAAAAATATAAAAAACAGCTGCAGAGAAGAGACGCCTTAATACTTACAAATATTCCCTCATTTTTGACCTTGATCAGCTTAAATTTGCAAGAAATATATCTATTAATTATATATATTAACTTTAAGCATATTTATTATACATATTTATTAACATAAACCCAAGCCCAGCTGGGTGAATTGAATTGGCAAAAAATTAACAAAAAACAAAAAATTACATAAAATAAGCTTTTCGCAAGACTTCCTTCCCGCCCGTGAGATTTTTAGATCCCATGAAAAACATGATACATAAATATTGGATACACCCACAAAAATTAAGGCATTAATTTAAAATGTAATTTAAAAGGTAACATAAAATTCCCATTATTAATCTATTTCCAAGCTGCGAAGATTTTGTGAAATTTGTGAGGCTGCCGCATCGTTTGCCTTGCCCCGGCTGCCCTTTTTGAGTTTGTTTATCTGCCAGTTTTGCGCATCCATCAGATAGTCCCTAAAAATATAGAAGAATATTTACAATTTAGAATAATTATGGTATATATATATATAGTATGTATAACCCACCTCTGCTCCTTGAGCAACTGCATCCAATGCGCCTTCATATCGGCCATTTTCCCCGCCTCGCCGCCATACTCCTCCGGCAGCATGGAGCGCGGAAAATGCCGGAACGGTGTCTCCGCTCCCGGCAAATGGAAATGGATCAGCTTGAAGACCTCGCTCTTAATGAATGGCTTTACCACGGCCATCACCTTGTCCACATAGGAGGGGCAATTGAGCACATGGATCTCCTTGAGCCGCACCGGATGTGCCTCCTGGACGAACTTCATGTAGACACGCAGGGCGCCCAAGGCCGTCTTGGTCAGATGTCGCAACGTATAGCCGGCCATATCGAAAATGGGTATCTCGCCATCGGATAAACGTTCCTTGTCCTCGGTGGCAAACCGGCAGTCGGCCACCATGAAGAACACCTTGATTCCCGCCGTAAAGTTGAACTGCACATAAATTTAGGTATTGAATTTAGCTTTTATAATAACCATAATATAGGATACTATGTATATAGTAGGTATTCTTCAGACTCACCTTATCCGCATCGAAGTCAACGAGGCGGTAAAAGAGCAGCTTGTCATTCCCCGGAGTCAGGCCGGGCAACGGCACAAGATCACTGCAAAAATAGGAAGGCAAGGCAAGGCAGAGGGTTAACATATATATATATATAAATATGGTACAAATGCGAGGGGATTTCGGACCCAAAAACCGGTTGATATGCCAATGCACTTTGTTACACACACACACTGAGCAAAAATTAACCACAAGTCCAGGGTGCAGCGGGGCAAGCTGCAGGTGAATTCCCAGCAAATAACATACTCCTCGTAGCTCGAAGTGCAACATCCAGAGTTTCAATTGCTAATTCTATATAGTTGTAGTGGTTCCTACGAAACTGTGAGCCCATTAAAAAATGTAATTGTTGCCTGTTTTTGTTTTTAATGCCACTATTTAAAAATTGTAACCAAACATTAACTTGTTCTTTGACTGAAAATTATAACCTGGCCAAGAAACAGCCTTTTCTTTTTCGGATTTCTGTATAACTTAACTACTATTGCATATGAATGATTGTTTGTTTTGTATTGTTTATATACACTTTGCTATATTCTCTTAAAACCTGTTAATAACAAAAACAATTACAAGACTTTAATATGTTAAAGTAAAACGAAAATGTATGTTCTTTCAAAATAAATACAATACAAATATAAAAGATATATATATATATATATTTAATGAACAAATACAATAAAGCAATAAAAACCATTTTAACAAACAAGAAATTAATCATAATATCAAAAAAAAATTTATCATTCCTTTCATTCTTTTTTTTTGTGCTGCGGTTGGCCGGTTTTTAAGCGTTTTTTTATTTATATAATTATTTACCTAATTAAAAATTCAAACTGAGGTCAATTTGCCATAATTGTTTTTAATTCAAGTTGAAGCTTTAAAAAGATTTATATTAAAAGAAATAAAATTATCTTTAATCATTAACATTCTCGTTTTGATTATAAAAAATGTTTTATCTTGGGAATTACTGGTTTTTTGTTTTAAATTTTTTTTTGGTATAGCTTTGTTTAGTTATCCCTTTTTTATTTTATTTTTTTTTTTGAGTTGTGAACTTTAATTTTAGGTTTATGGTTATTTATTTATATTTTTGCTTGGAACCTGACCTCTATCATCATTTTTTAGTCTTTAAAAACTTTAATTTTGTTTTATGATTATTTGTATTTGTATTTTCTTAGGAACCTGTACTTCTTTATTATTTCTTAGATTTTTACGATCATTAAGTCTGCTTAATAGGTTTTTTTTATATATTTTTTAGGAACTTTTGGTAGTTTATTATTATTTTTTTAGATTTTTGAGACCTATAACTCTGGCTTAATGGGAATTTATGTATAAAAATATGAATATTGTTTTAGACACCTGAACTTTATCTTTATTTCGTAAGTTTTAATGATCTTTAATTTAGCTTAATAACGATTTTTATATATTTTTTAGGAACTTGTTCTTTATCATTATTTTTGGGATTTATGAGACCTCTATATTTTGCTTATGGGTATATACAAATATATATTTTCTGCAACCACAATTTTTGTTCTTATAATTTTTTAAGTTTTTATTTTAATTAATAACAATTGTTGTTTGATTCTAGCAATTTATATAAAATTTTTTGGAGCCTGAATTAAATTTTTACGTATTTTAATATCACTTTATAAGTATTTTTTGGAACCTTTATATCATTATTTCATTTTTACGGATTTTTTATAATCTTTAATTATGGTTAATGAGTATTTTGTGGTAACTGAAGGTCAAACTCGAGACTCAACTATATACATAGTGCCAGTTCCCAAAAACAGTTTGTCAGAAGACAAATGCAACTGGTTCTCCTTGCCATGAAGATCTTTAGTTAGTTATATGTATTAGTTTAGTTTATATGTATTAGATATTATTATAAATATTAGAATTTAGATTGGAATTTTTATGACCCTTTTGATAAGATTTTTTTATATATTTTACATATTATTAAAAATATATTTTTGAAGTTTTTATATGTATTATCCCAAGCCGGAAGGGACTCCCCTAAAAAACTTACGCCACTTGCAATAGCTGCTGGGAGCTGGCATCCAGGGGATCCCGGTCGATGAAGATGTTGGCATGCTTGTTCCTCAGTCCATAGTTGTGCTCGATGAGCCGCTGGGCGGCGGACAGATCGCCGCGCGTCGTGTGCAGAAAGCGGCGCAGCAGCAGGCAGGCTGCGGAGGAATTGGTATGATTACGAATACGAATATGTGCAAGTATGAATACTAAGGCGAATAGGAGTATGAATGCGAGTGTACCCATACAACTATGGCCAGAGTAGATGTGCTGTCTTGCGGGTTATGCAACTCCAACTGCAGCGGACTCGCATCTCTTGTAGGCAATTGACCCACTAACTAACCTGAGTTAGTTGGTCATCGCCGTTGTACAGATACAAAAAAATAATGATGGGAACTTCTTAAAATTTATGAAATTATGCAATTAACAGGGAGATAATAAGTAATTTCATTTTGTATAATGTTTAAAAACTAATAAAGCGTAATTTTTGGTTTAAGTAAATAAGGAAAATTTTAATGTGGAAGATTTACTCCTATTTAATGTGTATATTTTACTCTATATTTTTTATTCCAGAGCATTTAAAAATCAAGAATTTGTCAAGAAATTGCATTTATTTTATGACAAACAATTTAATTACATTTTTTGTGCCATTTTCCTAAACGAGGTCAATATTCGTTTGCCATTTATTTGGCTTTTATGCAAAATCTCTTTATACATATATTTTGCAAACCCTTCGCATGTGCCAATTTATTTTTTGTTTTTTTGTGCAAAAATATGCAAATATAAGTTGACATAATTTGCAACATTTAATAAATATTCATTACTTGTGTTGATTAAAGGTGAACTTGTATGTGATATATAATATACAACAAACTTTGTTCCTTTTTACATTTAAATTTCTTGCATTATCTTATTTCTTTCTCCAAAAACCACTCGAAACAAACATTTTTCCATTAACTACACTAAACAAAAAAGTTAATATTATTCATTTTACGCACATATATTCGGCGGCAACTGTGGCTGTCTTTTGGCCCAATCCTGCAGCTCTTGGACCCTTTTAGCCATTATCTGATCCTCGTTCTGCTCGTTAATGTGCACCATTTTGCCGGTATTCTGCACTACTATCGAAATATCGTTATGTTGACCTATCGAACTTCCGGGTTTATTCCGGGCCAGATCTCAAGAGATATGCAGAGGAGAGCCTGTGGAGAGAGCGTCTGTGCGACGCTAATTCGCGACTGCAACTGAATTGGGCTTCGTTTTTTTTTGGCTTTTCGTCAAGTCGCAGCTGCTGCTGCTGCTGCTGCTTGCTCTCTGCCGGCTTCGCAGTCTGCTGCCTGGCATAGCAAACAATAATCCAGGTGCTGGAATCCAGGTGCTTGAATAATGGAAGCCATGCGATCAGTGTAAGTGTAAGTGTAACTCCTCATGCAGGTGTAAGTGTTTGGCTGCGGTTTTTCTTTTCTTTTCTCTTAACCTTTCTCTTTCCTTATCCTTTGCTTACTAAAAGCATACATTTAAAAAATTAAATAAATAATATATATGTACATATTTATTTAAGTTTTAAATATTAAATTACTTTAATTAAAATAAATAAAAAATAAAATAAATGTAGCCTCCCCAATAAATTTATAAAATAGATTTAATTTCAAAATAAATTATTAACAAATTTTGATTATGATTATTTTATTATTTGATGATTGATTATGGTTTCTTGTTTTGACAAATTAAGATTTATTGTTTCTTAATTTGTCAAAATTTGTTAATAATTTATTTGTAAAATTAAATCTATTTTATATATTTATTGGGGAGGCTACATTTTAGTTCTTTTCTTTTTATCTTTTTATTTCCTAATTTGTTTTTTATTTATTAATGGATTAATGTTCTTGTCAGCAGCATAGAATTTAGTATATATTTGATGTTGATTTCTTTATTTACATTATTTATGATTAAATTAAAATTGATAAATTCCTAATTTTGGTTTCAATACATTTTTTTAACAGCTTTTATTTTTGGTAACTTGTCCCAGTGATCTAGATTACTTTCACTAATTTATGCTAATTTTTTCTACACGTTAAAAAAAATATAAAACTATTTACATGATGAAATCGGTTTAATTATTTAAAATTATTATTATTATTATTATATGTAAAACATATAATAAAACATATAAAAACCCCTTTCCTTTCGTTTATTTAAAACTAAAGTGTTTTATGGCAAAATCCAGGTAATAATTGGATTTATCAATTCTTTAGTTCGGACCATTGTTTGCTGTACTATTAAATCTCCCTTAATTTCTATATATTAAGAATATTAGGAATATATTATATTATTATATATATTTCTATAGATTCTATAATTTTTGTTAATCATTTTAACATTTTTAATACGTCAATATTAAATTATAAACATATCTTATTTGTGCCGACATCGGCAATTGACGAGGTGTCTTTCTGATGTTGTGCAATTTTCCATACACGAATAAAGGTACATTGTTGACTTTTCTGTGTCAGAAGGTCAAAACCCGGGGGTTGTGCGTGTGTGTGTGTATTTTGCGTGGGTGCTGCTGTGTCGGTTTTTCCGGCTGCCCTACAGCTACAGCCACGGCTTTCCATGTGGCATCGGTCGTAGTCATAGCCATGTTTGACAGACTATTTCTTACCCTTTATTATGCATTTAAGTTTTTTTTAAATAAAACATCACCAGACGAGGTTATCTAGACAAGATCACAGCTTCCTTACATGTCTTTCTGAACAAAAAAGATTTAACCAAAGTTGTATTTCCATTACGGTTTTCAAGGATTTAAATTCATTTACCAAATACCTCTTTCATTTATGAATTAATTTTATTATTTCATTTATTAATTTAAAATATTATTTTTTCTATAATTATTAAAATATGTATTTGTGATTTGTTTTATTTGTATAGTTAATTGTATAATGAAAAGAAATATAGCAGCAGACCAGCTTTTATTTAGTAATGACTTCAAGTTTAGTTTTAAAAGAAACTATAGGGTATCATCAGGTTCGTAATTATTTTCTTCTCTTGATTTTCATATATTTTTTATGTTTTTTTTTTGGTAGTTGGCGTTTCATGTTGGCTTCGGCTGGATTTCCAGCTTTATTTTTTATCGCGACATTGGCAAACAATTTTCGGCAAGTCGAGGCGAAGTCGTAGACGTAGTCGCTCCACTTGTTATGCTGGCTATGCTACCGCTTTCGTACGTGTTTCGCAAGTTAAACTATTTACAACACAACAACAAAAGACAACAACAACAACAACAATAAAAACATAAACTAAAACAAAACTGTCAACAGAAGAGACGAGAAGCAGGCGGCGAAAGCGAAAACCGCCCGCCACCGCCGCCGCCTTACATTTCTGCTGGCAGAGAACCACCAGAGACACAAAAAAACAATAAAAACAAAAACAGTAAAAATAAAGACAGGCGATCGTATTAACAGTCCAACTTGCAGAGATCGAATTACTATATATTTCCAACTTTTTTTGTGACAGGCCTGACGAGCGAGTTAGCTCCTCTGCCGGCACATGCTGAGTGTGTATGGTAAAGTATGTAAATAAAGTTTAAATTTAATTTTATGACAATTAAGAACCTTTTTTATAAGTAAAGAAACATTTTTTGAAGTTAAATATATATATTTTTTAGTAATAACTATTTTTAAAATAAATGTTACTAATAATTTGTGATATTTTTTCTAAGATTTAGTCAAAACAAAAATTGTGCTTAATTAAAATAGGGTAAACCTGAAACAAAGCTGTTTTTTGTACACCTTTTTTTATAATTTATAAAATTTTATAAGTTTTATAATTTTATAATTATAATTATATAATTTTATAAAACAAACAAATATTTTGAAAGCCCAAAAAAACGTGAAATAAAAATTAAACTTGAAACCCCTACAAAATATTATCTTTTATTAAATAAAATATCTTACAAGTTAAAAAATATTTAAATTGCTTTCAAACCCCATAATTTACATATTTAAAAATTTATAAATTTTAAAAGTTTAGTTAAAAAATAAATATATATTTAACTACTAAAATTACTCATACGCCTTGAAAATTACTCATACGCCATGTGGGTGGAGTTACAAAAACCATTTTTTAAATTTATACGCTTTATTCAGACCCTACTGTAGCCACTTGACTGCCAATTTTGAGTGCAGCTGTAAAACTTATTAAAAGTTAAAGCCCGAAAGCCAACGCAGCGAAAAAACACGCAAAGAAAACCCCTCCCCACCCCTTTGGCCTTGAAAACGGAACTTGGCCGGGGCGGCGGCCATAAAAAAACAACAACAACAAAGGCCCAAGACAGACTTTGTCGAAAAAAAAAATAATAAAGTGCTAACTGACAAATTAAAATGGTAAAAAAGAGGTAAATGGTAGTTCAGCTTGAATTTTATGTAGATTTTTGGTAGGGGGATTATGGTCATGTGAATAGTTTGAGTCGTTCTTTGGCACTTTGCGGCGTCCTTGGCATGGCATTAGCTTCAACAGGGAAATATATATAATATGATACAAGATCTAAGTCTTAAATATTCTTCTTTTATAAAAACCTTAACTAGTTAATAATAGTGAATTGTTAATTAAAACCTTTTTTCTTAAAGTAGAAAGTGGCATGAAAAGCCAAGTCTCTATAACCTCTTCAATTGGTTTTTCAATATCTAAAATTTACCTGCCTTTACTCTCAGCTGTTTGCCAACTTTGTTTGCATCATTTGGCTAAAATCAATTAGCCAGAATACGCGCACTTTGACGGCTAATTACGGCCACAGACCGAGAGCCACCAGCATCATCTCAGCAACACCGCAAAAACGAATTGGCGGTTGCAAAAGTCATTGACGTTATTGCACATTTTGGCGCAAAACTAAAGAATGATAAGTGCATTATGCAGGCAAGGTAAAAACATAAAAAAAAACAAAATAATAACAATAAAAAAATTGATTTAAGGCTTAAAAAGCTTCAACTCACTCTGCTGAACAAAAATCTTCGGGGGAATAAAAAAGACCAACTCACGATCGTTAGCACACATATTCATTATTCTCGGGAGCGGTAGCCCTTCTAAAATATTTTCTTACATTGATTTTGAAATCTTGCAATCTTGTAGTTTTGATTAGAAACAACATATTACAGCATAAGCCTTAATATTTGGACATTAAACATGAGATTTACACAAACAAACCCATTGTAATTTATTTAATTTATTCAATTCTTTTTTTAATGGCCTCATAAATTGGTTTTTACTCGTCGATACAAAAATTGATTTAAATATATACTCAACATTGGCGCACGATCTTAGCTAGACTTAGCTTACTTAGGGAGGAGGATTAACAGTATGAACAACGATCGGTTTAGTTACAGTTTAGCCTGCAGTTAATCCTACGTTTAGGTATGTACACGGTTCAGGCGAAGCATCACCTGCTGCTCCGCCTGTTCTTTGGACTGTTTGCCGGGGCAGCACTGCTGCCGTTTGCCGCCGATCCACGCAGCTGCTTCAATTCCGAACGCGTGGCCGCCTTGATGCTCTGCACCTGTTGACGCACCGAGGCGCTCTTGTAGGTAATAGTTGGTTCGGGGGAGCTCGAACTAGGACTGGCTGGAGTGGCTGGGGTAGCGGCCGAGGTCTCCTTCTGCTCGAAAAGATCACTGACCTCCACCATGCGTGGCTTGAAGAACATATTTGGCCGAATTACAGCCTTCTCCGGTTGCTTGAATAGATTCAGGAGGCCCCAGGACATCTCCAGCCGTTCGTTGTTGTTGCTGTTGTTGTTGTGGCCTTCACCAGCCTCTGGCGAAAGCGAAGCGCTCTCCACCTCCGATTCAAGCACCCAGGCAGCATTTCTCACCTCGATGCGCAGCCTTTCGCACTCCTCCAAGCTGACATTCTTGCTAACATTGAGCAGCTGCTCCAGCGGATTAACAATGTACATGGCCGAGTGATCCGGCTTGGCCAGGGCCCTGCCCTCGTTCAGAGAGATGGCTCGATTGTGGAAATCAAACTGCGAGTAGAACTCAAAGAACTGCAGCAACAGCTCACTCAGCGAACTCTGATTGCGACTGCGGAACGCCAGGCGCTCGAGGTCGCGTCCAAAGGTACAATTGATGCCATCCTCGGTGATTCGCATATCCGACGGCTCGGCCGCTTTTGTCAAGGCAGATATTGTGGGCAGAATGGGCTGTCGCAGCTGCTGCAGAAAGAACATGACCAGGCAGGTGAGCGAAAAGTTGCTAATCCAGCGCCCAGGCGATGGGTTCGTCAGTCCGCAGGCCTGTGCCCAGCGTCGGATGCTAAAGGTAAGCGGCCGAACCCGCACATCCAGCTCGCCGAACATGTACAGCAGCTCGGACATGTAGTAGCCGGTGCTGGAAGGAGAGGGAAAAAAAGGTAGAGATATCAATGGATGTTTATGAAAATTATAAAGCAAAATTCAAGTTAGGGAACTGACCCACCCCCATCTTGCTTTTGGGCCGGATATGAGTGCAACGTTTAGAGCTTATCACTGAGTGAATCATGGCCATTGGCATGCCGCGGAAGAGCACTGATTCACCTGCTGCTGCCCCTCTCTCTCTCTCTCAGAGAGAGATATGTATTTACAAGGCATTTGGCAATCCTCGTAGCCAGCACCTGTCGCTATCTTATCTTATCGAGTTGGCCAAAAGCTTTCTTATCTAACGCTTCCAACTGGGTCTGGCCTGGCCTGGATGTTGTCACCGTTGCGTATCTCAAAACGATTTCAACGAACGAAGCCAACGGATCTCTGTACAACGGGTTCTGTTCCCCATTTTTTTTTCTCTGGTGATTAAACGTCTTCAAAAACAAGGTGAATTTCGTGTTTGAGAAGTGCATAAAATAGCTGTTGAAGTTAAAAACACTTTTTTTTAAGTGAATTCTACATATGTTTGAAAAATCTTTTAAATAATACCACAAAATATATAGAAAACAAGAACCACACCCAAAGATGTATTAAGTGAAGTGAAAGCAAGGCTTTTAAGAACCAAAATACTTGATATAATGAATATATGACACAGATTTTGAACTTTTTAAAGGGGTTAAATCATTCAATTTAAAGGGAAATCCTGTAGTATCCTGTAGGGAAGCCTCCTACTTGTTGCTGGTCTGTTTTTACGGGTGTTGCAATTGCTGTTGGAAAGGTATTAATCACCTTTAGTGCGTGGCTCCCCGATAAGGTTTATTTGCTAAACACATACTGGCGATAAGGCCACCACCAGAGCGCAAGAACGCGGTAGAGGGAGAGAGAGCGGAGGAGCAGGTGGTGTAAGAGAGAGGCAGTAACCAGGTTAAAACCAAACGAACATTGTGATTAATAAAGGCGGCCGCCAGGCCAGGGTGAGCTTTTCGTATGCAGAAGAAGATGACTCAGGAAGGCAGGAAAGGGGATTACTTGATAGAGGTGACTCCTCAAAGGAGTGGAAATCTTGGCAGAGCTTCAGGTTCAGGTTTTACTTTACAGTTCCTTAGATGCTACCTCCAACTCTTTTTCATCTATTTAAATATAAAATATAATAAATATTCCCCTCTCTTCCAGCTTCCTGAACCATGGGCATCGGCTATGGCGCCGCCGAGGAGCAGCTGGAGAAGCAGATTGGCTGCGTCAAGTACACGCTCTTCTGCTTCAACATCGTTGCCTGGATGATAGCCACAGCGCTGTTCGCTCTTTCCGTTTGGCTGCGCGCCGAGCCCGGCTTCAACGATTGGCTACGCATCCTGGAGGCGCAATCCTTTTACATTGGCGTCTATGTCCTCATCGGCATTAGCATCATCATGATGGCGGTGAGCTTCTTGGGCTGTCTCAGCGCCCTAATGGAGAACACGCTGGCCCTGTTCGTCTTTGTGGGCACACAAATCTTTGGTTTTATAGCCACGGTGGCGGGATCGGCGGTCCTTATGCAGTTCAGCACCATGAACTCCAGTTTGCAGCCGCTGTTGAATGTGTCGCTGCGCGGCTTTGTGGCCACATCGGAATACACGTACTCCAACTATGTGCTGACCATGATCCAGGAGAATATCGGCTGCTGTGGCGCTAGTGGACCTTGGGATTATCTGGATTTGCGCCAGCCTCTGCCCAGCTCGTGCCGGGACACGGTCAGTGGGAATGCCTTCTTCAATGGCTGTGTGGATGAGCTGACCTGGTTCTTTGAGGGCAAAACTGGTTGGATTGTGGCCCTGGCCATGACCCTCGGCCTGCTGAATGTCATCTGTGCCGTAATGAGCTTTGTCCTTGTGCAGGCGGTCAAGAAGGAGGAGGAGCAGGTCAGCAACTATCGTCGCTGAAGTGGCAAAGTGGCAAACAGAGGAGTGACGAGTGAACCCAGTGCCTAGTTAGCTTAAGTTAGTAGATATATGACAACGACAAAAGACCCTACGATAGATATAAGAATTCACATCCAATTCGAACAATAAGTACAATAAAGATTGCGACCCCCACCCAAAGATCTTGTTTTTTGTTATGAACTTCCAAGAACAGACGGACCAATGGACACAAGGACACTCTTTCAGCTTGTTTGGTGATTTAATAAAATAGGAAAAGACCAGGTAAGCCCAGCTTGAGGTTATCTCAAAAACTAAGACCCTGAAGTTTGATTCCTGGCTAGATCTAGGCGCCTATTGATGCTTAAGCCCAATTTAAAACTCACAGAAGGTGGACAAAGACCGCTTTGCCTCCTGCTTCTTATCCCTACTTATATTATATATAAAGACAGTTCCTACTCACAGGTTGCTCATGCTCAAATCAATCTCCAGATCCAGATGCTCGTGATGATACTTTATGATGGGCACCCTGGCCTGCAGAATGCGCCGCACATGGCATACGCCAGGCAGGAACAGGTGCAGCATGTCTCCAAAGCACTCCATGTGCCGCTGCGTCTGCGATCGTCCATTGCTCAGGTTCTCCTTGGTATGGTACACCAGTCGCGATGGCTCCAGCTGGGCGCCAGCACTCCTGTTGCCAGCCGTGTCATTGTCGAAGCGCAGGATAAGATCCAGATCGCAGCCCATCTTGCCAAAACCATTCACCGACGAACCAAAGGGCAGAGCCTGGGCAGCGGGAAACATGCCAGCGATGGCCTGCTGCACCTGCAAAGCAGCCAAGAAGCGCAGACGCACACCCAGCTCGTTGAGGCGTGAATGCTGATACAACAGCTGCACTTGCTCCTCGATATCGCTGGCCCCGCGAAGCACTGCTAGTAGCTGGTCCTGTTCCGCTGGTCGATTGCCATCGATGGACAGCAGGGCGGCCGGTGCTGGTGCCGGAGCCAACTTGGGACCACGCCGCACCCCAGCTGCTGCTGCACGGAACCAGAGGAAGGGCGAGCGAACGGGAACGCCGCTCAGTTCGCCATTGGTAACGCCAGCATCGATGGCGGCCGCTGCCTCGCCGGCTGTGGCATACTCTAGCAGGACATAGTGCAGCGCCTCGTCCTGCCGCACGCAATAGTGATGGGCGCCGAGAATGGAGCCGAACCGGCTGCAGTAGTTATACAACTCCGTGTACGACTTCTCGGAGCTCACCTGGACGACAATGCTGCGCTGGGCCTGACCCTGCTGCTGGCCAATGAACTCCTCGTAGCTGAGACGGCCTGTGGACAGAGGTTGGACACAAATTGGACACAAGAATCACCTCCTTCTGCACTCACCTGTATTCCGGCTGGCGGACGCCGGGGCGCTGCAATACGTCCGCCACAGCCGATGGAGCTGATGGGTGCGACGCATAAGGCTGTTCATGGCGGGTGCGGGTCGGTTGCAGGTAGTGGTGCGAAATCCTACGCACCAGCTGTCCTTCCAACAAAAATAATAATAATAATAATATGATTCCGATAGCCTCTCGGTGCCGCTTTGAGGTTACGGCCGGGTGTTATCGATGCAGCCCTGGCTAAGCGGTAGATTGTAAAAGTTATTCGGAATTAAACCGAAAAATATGTTCAAGAACTTAGTCATAGGTCATGTAAACAGCATTTTAGGCAGAGTTCCATTCAGGAAAATATAGCCAGCATTGGGTCATTGGAATTTTTAAAACTCTCATTGAAGACGTTTATCGCTGGCGCTGGCCGGGCTGTTATCGGTTATCACCACAATTGGCGCCTCATTTTAAATTCGCTTGCAGACTGTTGTGATTGTTACAAACTATATTTATTTATTTATTACACATTTTGAATTTATTACGTTATTATTGTTTAGTACACACTAGGTTTTAATTGGGCTACAATACGGTACAAAAAGGGGACGCGATCTCGATCTCATTCTTTCTGTTTGTTTTATATTTTTTATATTTAATCAACATTTGGGGTGTATATAAATCAGATATATCATATATATATATATATGTGTGGGCCTGATATAAATTATGTATATATATACAGATATTGGTTGCATATAGGGTGCGATTATTGCTATATGTATACCTGCGCAGAGTTACGAATTATGGAGGCCAAATTCCACACGGGTAAATGTATATTTAAGGAGTTTAAGCTGAACCCAAGATATGTTTTAAATAAAAAATAATATAGGAAATCCACTTAAAACTGTTTGAATTAATACTTGTTAGCCATACTAGATATACTCAATGTTCTCTGTTCTGAATGCACTTTTTCTCTTTAAAAAGACTCAACTAAGATACAGATACTATATAGTGTGTGTAAAATAAAGTTAAATATACAAAAGTCTCTGTAATTTTCTATCTAGTATGAACAAATAGGCTAAATTATTGCTTCACTTTCCCAACGAATAAACATTTCTTCTTTGTGGAATGAACAATTAATTATGTATGTGTTTGACAGTGGAATCGGGCTAATAATTTAATTTATTTTGTGTGTTTTTGGGACAAAATATTTGATATATTATCAAGATCCCGCTACTAGTAGTACATCTGGGTTACACAACTTAGAATTAGGTGTTACGTGTTAACAATTTCATTGGATTTGTGTGCTTCTCTCTGTGTGTGAGTGTTTTGTGTGCTCTTCTTAAATGCAAAGGCGCCAAAAATCATCAAGTTTTGATTTTACTTCTTTGTTTTTTTTTAGTTTTTGTTTTGTTTGGTTCACTTATTATCTCAGTATCACATGGAAACATACATATATCCCATATTTAGCAACAATTCACACACGCTCTCTCTTTACAGTTAATATAGGCGAACAAGAAGGAACAACACAGTCGAAAGCAAAGCGAAATAAACTTAAAATTACAATTAAAATTGATAACTGAGCTGCTGCTGCTGCTGCTGTGTTAGGTTGTGCGGTGTGTGTGTTGTGTGTGAGTGTGTAGGCGGACGGGGGGCGGTGGTAAATGCCGGAATTTAAACATACAACTGCGATCGAAATTATATACTATTCATTTTCAAACATTCTTCTTTAAAAACAATACAATTTGATTGACTTCTTTAGCTTTTCAATGCTTATCAGTTTGTAAACAAATCAAAAAATAAGTAATCTAATCTCCAACACATTAAAATGAGTCACAAGACCGCAGCTGCTGTCGCCATATCCATTAGCTTTTCGGATCCTTATAGATATAGATATACAAAACATACAATATCGAATATTCCTGTCTAGCATATATATATAGTTTTAGTTTTACTTCCTTTTCTGTTTGCCCAAGCTGTGTGTGTCCAGTCGCAGGCGATCCTTGAAACCCCTTACTTAGATATCATCAATCAGCCGTCCCTCGATGACCGACGAGTGATGATAGTTGGGACGCGGCCGGAAGTCCTCGTTCTGTTCGTTTAGCTGCGTGGGCGATAGATCCACGCCCGGGCACGACGGCGTAACCACAATCTGTTCGTACTCGTGCATGCGCTTGCTGCATAAAAAAGAGAGAGATGGCAATGGTAGTCAATTTGGCCTCACAATTAGCCTCAAGTTCAGCTCAAGACTCACCCAAAGCACCGAAACACAATGCTCTTTAGCCAGGCAAAGAAGTTAAACTCGGCTGTTAGGCCGGGCTTCACAGCCGGATTGGCGGTGCCCACATAGAACCAGACGACGAACACAACCAGGAAGCAGGTGAGGGCATAGTACCAGTTGACCAGCAGCATAACCAGCAGCTTGGTGAAGGCCTGCAGGCAAACAACAACAACAACTAGTTAGCAGAGCCAAACTCTGGCTACATCGACTCGAAAACTTACACCCAGAAGCGAGGCCCAACGATTGCAGTAGCCCGAATACCAGTTTTTCGTCTTGGAATGAATTGGCGGACGTATGGGGGCAATGGGTTCCGGTTCATTCTCGCCGTTGCCCTGCTGCTCTTGCTCCTGCTGATCCACGGCCAAGGCGGTGACATCATCGCTACCCTGAAGCCTGCCGCCGGGCTCCACCACTGACTGACTGGAGGTACTTGGTCCCTCGGCCCTGTTGAACTCCAGCGGCACCGTCTGATCCATGGGCGAATTCTGCGGACTCTGCAGATTCTTGTGACGCACGCGATCTGGGAAAAGCAAATCCAGATCATTGCCACCGTCCGAGACGCTGCCATAGCGACGCGTCTCATAGCTGGGACTCGAGGCTTGAATGCGGAAGCGCTCTTCGCGCTGCTCCTGAATGTCAAAGGTCTGGGCCAAGGCAAAGTAAGCATAATCGATGCAGGCATATGTCAGCAGGAAGGGCATCGTTACAATGGGAGCCAGGAAATTGATGTCGCCCACAATGATGAAGGTGACGGTGACCAGGGCCACAATGGCCATGGCATACAAAGGCACTTTGTTGGGACCGCGCTGGGGAAGAGAAGGAAGAGGAGAATTTAGGATTCAAATTAAACAAAAGAGAGAGATTTACATACCCCCTTGCCAAGGACATCGATTCCAGGAATTACGCTCTCCTTGGCTATGCTCTGGAGGACGCGCGGTGTGCCATACATGGCTCCCAGGCACGATGACATGCTGGACACATAGATGCCAGCCAGCAGCAGGAAATGCACGGCCGACACCTTGACGGAGATCATAAAGTCTGTATACAAAATAGGACGCTGGCAGGTGGCGCCCAAGAACAGGACAAACACCAGGTAAAGGAATGTCCTAGACAGCAACAGAGAAAAGAGTGAAGATAAAGTCAAGAAGGAACTCCCAAGAGGTTCTACTTACGAGGTGCCAAATGCAGCCAAGGTGCCGTTGGGTATGTCCGTGGATGGAGCACGCAAATCTCCGCTCATATTGATGCCCGACAGCACACCGGTGACGGTGGGAAAGAAGACACCAAAGACACGGAACCACGAATACCCATCTTCATATTTTGGCCACAGATTCTCGACAAAGTTGCCGGTCACCCAGCCATCCACGCCGTGTTCTACAAAAGACAACAAACACATTTAAGAAACTCTTCATAATCTCTCTCCCTCTTCAATCCAAACACTTGCCACTGTCCTCGGTGATGAAGCTGCCCACCATAAAGTCCAGCGCCGATATCAGCAGAATCATCAGCAATATAAACTGCAGCTTGATCACCCACTTGACGCCGGCCACATTGATGCAACCCAGCAGTAGGACAGCTGCCGTGGCAAAGCCCCTGATGGCCCACTTGTTGCCCTCGAGGCCCACCAATCCAGCCATCGACTCACCGAAACCCATCACATTCAGGGCACAGCCGACCGCCTGGCCAAAGCAATACAGCAGACCAAGGGCGCCGCCGAAACGTGAGCCCAAAGTATGGGCAATGAGGAAATATACACCGCCGCTCTCCACGCGACACCGCTCGCAGATGCCAATGGCCGACAGGACACTGACCAAAGCAATTACCACCGTGCAAAAGATGATCAGCACGGCATTGATGATGCCTGCTTGGGCCACAATCCAGCCGGAGCGAAGGAACACAATGACGCCGAACACATTGATCAGGCAGGAGGTGAAGACACCGTCCCAGGTGCCAAATAGCACCGGTTGCGAGATGAAGAAGTTCGAGCGCCACCTGTTGAGGAATGAGAGAAAGATGTCATTTGTAATATTCCCTAAGTAGTCCTTCCCTGGGGAAACCCAGTTTCTTACCAAGGCTTATCGCCCTGCTCGCCGGCAAATATCTCATTCGCTCCGGAGGCATGATGGCCACCAGCCGCATATGTATACTCATTGCCCAGGTCCACAAAGCCGCCGGTATTGTTGTTGGTCCTCTGACGGAAGCTGGCCACCGCCACCTCGCCATCATCGTCATCGCCGCCGAGGCCAAAGCGTTGCCAGTCCACGGTGCGTCGGTTACCGTTACTGCCATCAGCAGCAGCAGCGCCGCCGCTATTACTCATCTTGATTTCTCCGCTTGTTCCGCTTTCCCCGCGCCGTTCGTTCCGGCGTTCTTTTTTTTATTATTTTTGTTTTCTTGGTAGTCCTCCTCGCCTTTGGTTTGCGCTCGCTGGCGTGAGCTTATCTACGCGTTTATTCCGGCGTAATCGCGGCAATTAACTGATTGGTGATTTGGTTTCTATTGGTGTTCCTATGTATTGCTGCACCCACAACCACACATCCATCCACGCAGGCAGGCAGGCGAGACGGACTGTCAGGCGGCCGGGCGGTCAGTCAGTCGGCAGAGGTTGGCCTCGGGCGGGCCTCGGGCTTACTGTCTGCAGGAGCTGGCCATTGTTGTGGTCGGGCAGCATTAAATTGTGTCGGTAAATGTGCAAAAAGTCAAATAAAAACACTTTCTCATTTGTAAACGAATAAGCAAAGTCGTCATCGATGGCGATTGTCGATTGTCGATAGCGGGGGTGATGATCGAACAGGGCTGCCAGATTAAGTTTGCAATAAATTTCAATTTCATTTTATTCAAATACGTTTTAATTTAAACTAATTTTATGATAATTATTTTCTTTTTAAAACAAAATTAAGACAAAACAAACCATCAGCTCTACCTGGGGTTTTTTGGTGATGTACAAGCAAGTGGCAGCGCGATAAATGTAGGCACATCATAATGGCGGCATGTTTGAATTTTCATAATTGAAATTACCTATATATGTTGACTGTAACATACCGATAATGATAAAGATTATATATAATTACTAATAAGGCATAGCGAAATAGCGAAATAAACTTGAGAACTTTATCTGGTCTGGTATCCCTCTCTTAACAAGGTGGCAGCACTATTAAACCACTGCACCGCACGTGTAGTTGATATTCTCTTCTCGTTTGCTTATAAAATGGCCAAAACAAAAGGAGACAAGTCAGGCAAACTGGCCAAGAAGAAGGTGAACAAGATAAAGGTGGAGCCCTCCACCTCGTTGCAGGCTGACAAGGCCCCCAAAGGCGCCACCGGCACCGGCAACAACAACACGGAGGAGAATGGCATCTGGCGGGATGCGCGCTTTCAGCACTTAATGGCTGATCCCCGATTCCGGGGCGTGCCGAAGGTGCAGCGCAAGGTGAAGATCGACAAGCGGTTCCAGGGCATGTTCACCGACGACAAGTTCAAGGTGAAGTACACCATTGACAAGTACGGCCGCCCGGTGAACAAGAGCAATTCCGAGGATCTGCGCAAGTTCTACGAGCTGGACGAGAACGATAGCGACAGCGACGAGGAAGAAGAACAAAAAGGGAAGCAGGATCAGGAGGAGGCAACCGAGGAGCAGCAGGAGCGTCGTGCCGAAGAGCTAGCCATAGCCGATTTGCAGGCGAAGGACAGCGATGACGACTCTGAATCCGAGCTGCCGCAGAGCCTGCGCGAGCGCTTGACCAACCCAGACGTGGACTATGCCCGTGGCGAAGGCCGCCTTATGACGGACTCCTCCTCCGACGAGGACAGCGGCGATGAGGAGGGCCCCGAGCTGCAGATCGATCATGTGTGGGGCGAGCTGGACAACGATGCCGAAAGCACCGAGGAGAGCACACGCCGCCTTGCCGTCTGCAACATGGACTGGGATCGCATTCGCGCCGAGGATCTGATGGTCATGCTAAGCTCATTCCTGCCGCCCGGCGGCAGTATTCTCAGTGTTAAGATCTATCCCTCGGAGTTTGGCAAGGCGCGCATGGCCGAGGAGGAGGTGCACGGGCCCAAGGAGCTGGTGGAGCGACGCGAGGAGGAGCACTCCGACGACTCCGATGAGGAGCTGGTGCGCGAGCAGGACAGCGACGCGGAGGAGGGCGACGACTATCACATGGAGAAGCTGCGAAAGTATCAGTTGAATCGCCTTCGCTACTACTACGCTGTGGTGGAGTGCGACACGGTTGCCACAGCCGATAAGGTGTATCAGGAGTGCGATGGCATCGAGTACGAGAGCTCCGCGACGCGTGTCGATTTGCGCTTTATCCCAGACGATACCAGCTTCGAGGAGGACACGCCCACCGATGAGTGCCACGAGCTGCCCGATGCCAGTAGCTACAAGCCACGCCAGTTCACCACAACGGCCCTGCAGCAGGCCAAGGTGGATCTGACCTGGGACGAGACGGCGTTGGACAGACGGGAGCTGGGCGATAAGCTATCCACCGGCCAGGTGGACAAGCTAACGGACAAGGAGCTGCGTCAGATAGTGGCCTACAGCAGCGAAGAGGAGTCTGAAGAGGAGGAGGAGGAACAAAAGGAACAGGAGAAGGAGAAGCCGCAGCAGGTAGAGAAACTAGCGAAGCTCAGCAAACAGGAAAGGATTGCAAAGTACAAGAACCTGCTGGCCGAAATGATGGACAAGGAAAAGCAGGAGAAGGAGCAGAAGTACGAAATGGAAATGTCCTGGAACGTCGACGACACGCCACAGCTAGAGCAGAAGGAGCAGCAGCTGCAGCAGCCCCCCGCCCAACTCACGCCCATCGAGAAGGTCTTGCAGAAGCGCAGCGAGAAGAACAAAATGCGCAAGGAGCAGCGACGCCAAAAGCAGCTGGAAGCCAAGGGCGGCGGCGAGCCTGGCAACAACGACGGCAACGACAGTGATGCCTCCCTAGTGCCCGATGGCATTGATCTGAACGATGCCTACTTTGCCGAGGAGTTTGCCAACGGTGACTATGCTCCACCCAAGACGAAGCAGCAAAAGAAGAAAACCAAATCGAGGGCCAAGGGCAAGACGAACGGCGAGGAGGATGAGGCGCAACAGCAGCAGGAGAGGGAGCTGGAACTGCTGCTGGACGATGGCGATGGGCGGGATGAGAGGCAGCACTTTAGCCTCAGCAAGATCCTCAAGCAGGAGGAGCTGGAGCAGTCGGCCAGCGGCTCCAAGCGCAAGCGTCGCCAGCAATTGAAGAAATCAAAGGGCAAAGGGCAGTTGGAGTCCTCGGAGAAGCCAGACGATGACTTCCAGTTGAATGTGGAGGATGCACGCTTCAAGGCCGTCTACAAGTCGCACGAGTTCAACATTGATCCCACCCACTCCCACTACAAGGCCACCAAGGGCATGCAGCGCATCATCAGCGAGAAGCTGAAGCGACGCCAGGAGCAGCCGGTGGAAGCAGGCGGTGAGGACGACGAGCCAGCAGCGGCTCCGAAGCGCAGCAAGCAGCAGCTGGAGCGGAACGCCCTGGTCAAGAGCATCAAGCTAAAGCTGCAGCAGCAAGAGAAGCGGGGCAAGAAGCTTTAAGGGATGTACTTTGGGGGGGGGGGGGGGGATGAAAGACTAGAAATTAAAGTTTAATCTTATTCCACTTGCAGAGAGAGACTGGTTTTTTTTTTGTGCATTCTTTTAGTTTATTACTTAATCCTAACATGGCTTGTAGCTTCCTCCTCCTAGTATCTATAGTCGAAATACTGCCTGTACAGCGCTGCTGTGATCCCAGCATTCACGTGGTAGAGATCCGGCAGGCAGATGCGTTGCTTCTGCTCGTAGACGATCATCAGCTCGCAGATGGTCGCCCACACGGGCCCGTACAGCCGACAGATGAGCTTACAATCGAGTTTGGGACGAACTAGCGCCTGGATAACTGCCTGAATCTGGCCAGGAGTTGCAGCAGCGGCGTTTCCTCTCTCCAGTAGCGCGGTAAACGGGCTCCTGCCCAGGCATAGCTCGTAGAGGACCAGACCCAGTGACCATATATCCGATTTGAAGTCCACCTTGCCCTGGCTGGCCATTGCCTCCGGCGCCATGTACAGCGGTGTGCCCATACCCACCTGCAGCTGTGTGCTGGGCGCATGGACATTGGAGATGCCAAAATCGGCGATCTTGACCCGATCGTTGGCATCCAGCAGCATGTTCTCCGGCTTGATGTCCCGATGGATGACGCAACGGATGTGCAGGTACTCCAGGCCAATGACCATGTCGCAGAAGAAGCGCAACAGACGCTTCTCAGGCACGCCGCCCGTTGATCCTCCCCTTGGCAGTCGCTCGATAATGTCCCGCAAGGTGCCATTGGGCACATACTCCATCACAATGTTGACGGTGCCGGCGTGATTAAAGGAGCGCAGAAACTGGACAATGTGCGGATGACGCAGCTGTGATATGATGTACACCTCCTCCATGATGGCGCGCAGTTCGGTCTTGGGATTCCGAACAATGATCCGCTTGACGCAGACCTTGCGTGTCTCGCCTTCGGGACCGCGCTCCTGACAGAGAAAAACCCGGCCGAAGGTGCCCTCGCCGAGAACACGCACCGCCCGCACCTTAGAGTCGCCCAGATCCATGACAGAGTTTGCTTTTTTGGGTATATTTTTTTTTCTTGAGCGATTCCGTTCTTTCCCTTGAACACTGCACAATGGCGCCAAGTATCGATTAACGATTAGAACGTTCAGTATTATTACAAGAATCAATATATCGATGATCACATAGAAGAACTTTCAAATTGTGGCTGCTTTTTTGCAGTTTCTAAAAAAACAGTTTGGTAAAAAGTGTTTAATTTAATTTTTTTTTAATTCTATCTATTTAATATTTAGTTCTAAAGATTGATTTTAAAATCTGTTGACAAAACTATATATAAACATTATATTTTTTAGGTCGCTGCGCCTCAAAATCAACATATTGTTGCAACTTGGCAATTAATTTACTTTAATTTAATTTCTATTATTATTATAATCATTCAAAATAATAGCATTTAAACTAAAAAAGCCAATTGGAAAACTTGCGCAACTGGGCAGCACTTGGTCCCGCCAGAATCGGTTGATTAATTAATCGCCTATCGATTGTTATCCTTGAACCAGTTTTTAAATTTTGAAATTTTTGGAATTTTCCTCATTGGATAAGCGGGCGCTTCCTGCTAATTGCGCTCTTATATAATATTTATAATTAAAAACTCCACGCGAGACAAAGGCGACATGAGCTCCAGCCTGCATGTCGGACATGGGGAGATACATGGGAGCCACACACATAGCCAAATATTGAAATATCCATGTGGATGCAGTGCCTCGACTGGTGGCTTTATGGCTGTTATGCAAATTGTGGGGCCGGGAAAAGCAGTTTACTTTTACTTTTCCAAATCGATTATATGTGCACACACAGCGAGAGAGCGAAAGAGGGAGAGCTGAGCTCGCCCAGAGCACACTAACCCAATAAATCGGTGGCTTTAAGCAATTTTTGAATGATTTTTTTGGGGCTTTTCCGTGAGCTTCCCAAGTCGGACGTTCACCTGCCTAGCCTGGTGTTACCTAATAGTGTTGTACTGCATTTTAATTGCTCATTGCCTTGCCTCAAAATGGGATCAGACATAGACGCACCTTTCACCCATGTTGCCACAACGAGCCATCGACAAGATTGGGTAAGGCGGAGCGCACAGCCCTTCACTCTCAATTTGAAATCCATCATTTATCATCGATTAGCGACAGTGACAAATTGGAAAGCAATGCGGAAGCCTGTTGGAAATTGTTAGAAATTGCTAAGATCCTTATCGATAGCGATAACTAAATAGAAGTTTTCTTTTTAAGCGTTCTAAATTGTTTGAAAGCCAATGATTAGGTAGTAATAGTAAAAGTAGAAGTATTTTTTTTTATAATTTTAAGTACTAGCATTAACAGTTTATAATACTAAACATAAGGCTAATTTTTATCGCTAGAATGGAAGGATATTAGTGATGAACTAATAATGATAACATTTCGATAGTGACAAAGGATTACGCGCCTTTTTTTGGCTTCAATATCTATTTTGTTTGACTATTTTTGTTTGTTTTTGTTTCTGTTTTTTATTGCTTATTTGTTTTTCCTTTGTTTGGTTGCCTAATTGCCTTGGACTTGCATGGCAGCGGGCGACTGGTTTGGTGTGGTTTTTGGGTGGTTAACCCCGTTGATTGGCCAACGGGTTTTTCTCCTGGCGGAGCGCAAGGAAACTGGCCTAAGGCCTTAGGCCTCCAATAACGGTGACGGCCACATATACGTATACGTAATATCTGCTTTAATTGAACCACTAACGCACGCATATGCATCGGGAATCGAATTTCCCAAACAATTGTGGCAGCAGCCATAAATTACAAACAGCAGCGGCGGCGGCGGCGGCGGCGCCTCGACTTTGACTTGAAGTTCGTTGCCGTTCCATTCCATCGAATGGATTGCATGTTGTTTCTGTTGTTGTTGCTGCTGGCTGCCACTATGTGTTGCACATTTCTCGTTTCACCAGCCTCTCTCAGTTTGGGTATAAATCGAATCTAGTACCGAACGTTGAGCCACATTCAACCAGCAACCGTCAAGCAGAGAGTGCCTCGCCTAACGATCGTCTCGAAAAACGAATAATATTTTTTTTAAGTGTTTACTGTGGATTTACTGTGTGTTTTAATAATTTAAAATCAAATCAACGAGCAACTTTAGCAAACCAAAAGACAATGCTGAAATTCATTGTAAGCCTGGCAAAACACCAAAAAACATTTGGAATACATATTCAAAAGGATTACCCAAAAAGGATTCAGTGAAATATAGAAAATATATAAAGAGTTTTCCCTGCCAAACAAAAATGAAAAACTTTAATAGAAAACTTTTAACATTTCTAAGGCTGCAAATAAAATTTGTTTTGTGTTTTTCTAGTGAAATTTTCTCTATTTAAACAAATAATAAAAATAAACTTAATAAAATATTATTAAACTTTGATATTAACATCCATTCAATCTATCCATCCTTAAACAGCCTTACTCTTTAAAAATTGGCATCCTTTGAGTCCAAATCCTTGAGATTGGCTGGCATATGTTCTCATTCAGTCTCTAACTAAAATCAATCTTGCAGCTTCCGTGTCTGGTCCTACTTTTCTCTATTTAAACAAATAATAAAAATAAACTTCATAAAATATTATTAAACTTTGATATTAGCATCCTTTCAATCTATCCATCCTTAAATATCCTTATCCTGGCATCCTTTGAATCCAAATCCTTCTCATTCAGTCTCTAAAAAATTAACCCTGCAGCTTCCCTGTCTGGTCCTACTTTTCTCTATTTAATACAAACAATTTATAATAATTGAACTTTATAAAATATTTGTAAGATTTGACATTAGCTTCCTTTCAATCTATCCATCCTTAACTATCCTTATCCTGGCATCCTTTGAATCCAAATCCTTGAGATTATTTGGCATATGTTCTCATTTAGTCTCTAACTAAAATCAATCTTGCAGCTTCCCTGTCTGGTCCTACTGGCCGCTAGCGGAGCTCTCAAGATTCACGATTACCACCAGCATCATCACCAGCAGGAGCATGATGAGTACGAACACCATGATGGCGGACATGAGCATCATCAGGAGCCCGAGCACGAGGAAACGGAGCTGCACCATGAGGTGGACCACAAGCATGCCACGTCGCATCAAAGCGTCAAGTTCCATCATTACCATGCCGTGCCCGTCTACATTAAGAAGGAGGATCAGCATCTGGTGAAGAAGCCCATCGAGATTGGCGGCACCAAGCAGAAGCTGAAGATTCTGCATCCCAAGACCGAGCACAATCACAATCACGGCCTGGTCCTGGAGAATCACAGCGAATCGCATCTGCACGAGCATGGTCACTACGAGGAGCCGGTTCACCATGAGGAGCACTATGAACACTATTCGCACCACCACGAGTAAGAAGGGGATATGCGTGGGACTTGGGCTCCTGGATCTGGAATCCGACAGCGGGTCCACTTTGCCAAATGCTTTGTAGGGGTTTCGTTAGCGTGTAAGGAATTCCACAACTTTAATTTTAAAATTTTTCTGCTGTTAATAAAGCGTTCACCTAGAGTATTATTCAAAATAAGGCTTTCACTGGAGGATTTTCGGGCTAGCAGAACACATTTTAAAACAAAACCCGCGCGAGGGTTAAAGAATCGAATATCGATAAGCGTTCGTCTTTCCAATAGGAAATCCTGGTTGGGCTTGTTTTCCTATAAGTCTTGTGCTTTCGCTTACTTAAAACAAACGCAAATTAAACAAAAAGAACTAAGAGATACATAAATTCATACATAATTACCAGAAACTAAACTCAAATGGTTTTTAAACTTTAATAAACTGAACCATTTGCTGGCCACCAAAGAAACAGTCGCTCGATTAATAATCGGCTTGGATTCCCATTGCCGTTATCGATATTTAATTTTAAAACTTTCAACTTTCCTTAAACAAATAAATTTAATGAGAAATGTAAATAAATTCATACATAATAACCAGAAACTAAACTCAAATGGTTTTTAAACTTTAATAAATTGAACCATTTGCTGGCAACCAAAGTAACAGTCGCTCGATTTATAATCGGCTTGGATTCCCATTGCCGATATCGATATTAAAATTTAAAACTTACAACTTTCCTTAAACAAATAAATTTAATGAGAAATGTAAACACTCTGGCTAGGCCACAAAGTAAATTCATTGTTTTATTAATAAGTTTTTGTTTACAAAAGTTGTACAAATAGTTTTTGTTTTGTTTTGTTTTCGATTTTTGTGTTTTTGTTTTTTTTTTTGTGTTTCTTTGTAAATTGTGGTTATTTGGGTGTTATTATTTTGCTGTATTTTACACGTACAATTAGCAATAACTACGCTAAATTACAATTATGCAGCGACGACTAGCAAGGTTCTCCTGCTCCACCATGGAACCTCTTTCTCTCATGCTTCTCACTGGGTTCTTCCCCCTTCTTTTGTACAGATTTGACTTTGGGGTTTTTGGTTTCATTTATGTTTTTTTTTTTTTTTGTGTAAGTACAATTAGCTATTCTTTGGATACGATTTTGGATTGGGTGGGCATGTAGAGCAGGAAAGAGATATATATATATATATATAAAAATAATACACAAGTTCACTTCACGGCATGCATAACAATTTCTGGTCTCATGCTTTTGCTTTCTGCTTCGATTTTGTTTTCATATCCTTTTTCTTTTCTTATTTCTCCTCTGTTCTCCTTCTCTTCTTTGTTTCTGTTAAGGACTAGATTAGGAACCACATTTGTACAGTTTTCGTTCTTTTGTTTTCTCTCAACTTCTCTCTTCTGCTAATTAAGTAAGCTTTTTGTTTACGTCTAAATTTTGTTAAAAGGTAAAATGTACAAAGTAAAGATTTTACTTTTTCTTTTGAGTTTTCTCTCTCTTTTTGGTTGCAGCTCTCTCTCTTCTCCCCCCCTTAAAAACTTAACATTTAATAAGCACACAAAATAAATTTAAGTAAACAAAAAGTTGGTAAAAAAAAAAAAAAAATCAAAAATTGATCAAAAAGGAAAACCTTGAAAAAAAAACAGATTTAAAAAGGAACTAACTCTAGGATTTGTATGTTAGGCTAGCAAATAAATAGCGGGCTTTTGCGGCAAGTGGTTGTGACCTGGCCGAAGCCTTTGGTCCTTTGGCAAGCATTAACATTGATGGCTATACTCCTTCTCCTCCTGCTCCTTCTTTTTGGCACTCTCGAAACCTAGGCGTAAATAAATATATAGTAAATAGTAGTGGCTAAGGTAAGGTAAGGTAAGGGTTAGGGTTATGGGCGGCTGCCTGGCGCGCTTAACTAGAGCAAGGTATTGCCGGCACCTCCTTCCTGGCGCTTCAAGCGCTTTGCTGGCGGCGGCGGCGAAGTGGCATGGACTGTCGTAGGTGGCGGCGTTGCTACACCCACCACGCCCACATCCTTGGCCAAGGCATCCTGTGAGTCATCCTCATCTACATTGGGCAGCATTAAATCTCTAATGGCCTGGCTGTCATCGTCATCGTCGGAGTGCTCCAGCTGCTCCTCCTCATCGGATCGTTCGTCATCTATATCCACAATGGAGATGATGTCGCTGCTGCTGCTGCTGCTGCTCTCACTGCCGCTCCACACGATCTCCACCAGGCCATTATTTCCAGGTTTAGCGCCGCCACCTTTCGCTGCGGACTAGCTGCCGCTGTCCTGCGTTGGCTTAACATTGGCGGATGCAGAGACGGCCGCGGCGGCGGTGGCGGTGGCGGAGGACGAGGCACTGGCGGCGGCGGCAGCGGCGGCTGCTTGCACCACCGCTGGGGAAAGGAAGCTTGCGCCCGGAAAGTGACACGGACACGCCGGATTCGGTATATGCCCGCCACCCTCCTGGCTGTTGATCTTGCGCGTCAGCGTTAGCCAATAATCGGTCTGGGCATTGATCAGGTCTATTTTCCGCCGTGCCTCCTCGATCTTCAGCGAGTCCATTAAATCCTGATGCGGCCTTTTCACTCCTCGCCCGATACTGGTGCCGTTTCCATCTCCGCTGCCTGCAGCATTGTTACCCACGCCGATGGCCAGGCCAACGCCGTTGCTGTTGGCACTGCTGACGCCACTGCCGGCACCGCTTCCACTGCTGGTATTTAGGTTGCCGCAGGGCACCTCCACCGCCAGTCCATTGTAGCCATTGAAGCTGCCCGCTGCCCCAATGGCCACGCCGCCAGTCTTATCCCGCGACAGGAGTGGATGATGATGAGAGTGGTGGTGCGATTGCGATTGCGACTGTTGCTGCTGTTGCTGTTGCTGGTGATGATTGCCATTGAGCAGGAGCTGCACTCCGTTGGTATTTGCATGTAAACCGGAAGAGCTGTTTGTGTTGCCATTGCCAGTGTTGGCGGCGGCGTTGTTGTTATTGTTGTTTCCACGCTGAAGACGAGGCAGCTGGAGAGTGGGCGGTGTACGACGATTGCCGCTGTTAGCCACCGAAGATGAGGTGGCGGACACAAAAGCTGTGGCAGCATTAATGGCAGCCTGCAGCGACTGTGGCGGATTAACGGCGGACAGGCCCAGGCCATTGAGAAGCGTATGCTGCTGGACTTGCTCCGCTGTCAGGGGAAGCACAGGGCCGGCAGTGCCATTGGAACCAGCGATACCATTGCTTGGCGAGATCCCTGTCGCACTGGAAGAGCCACCGCCACCGCCGCCGCCGTTCAGCAGCGTCTTGTTAATGTTGGCAAAGCTGCCCACTCTTATGTGTGGCACCGTCTGGATGGAAATGTCCGGCTTGGGGGTGGATGACACATAGCTGCCGCTGGAGCTAACCGATGTCTTGGTAGAGCACACAGGCGAGCTGGCAGCGGCACGGCGTAAGGGATCGGTCAGTCCAACGTTGTTATTATTGCCGGGCAGCAGAGATGAGGAAGCGGTTGAGGAATTGACTCCACCGGGACCGGAGGCTACCTGCTGCTGCAGCTGGCGGAGGTCGGTGGGAAAGAGGACGTCGTCCTCCTCCTCCAGGCAAACCTCCGGCGCCTTGGGACTTAGGCAGTCATCATCATCGTCGTCGTCCAGGCCATCCATGCCATTGTCAGTCTGCTCGTTGTCGCTAATTGTCTCCGATTTGATGACAATCACGTCCGTGTCCATGCCCTCGACGTAAAGCTGCAAATTTTAAGGAAATTACATAAAAATTGGATTCGATTTCTGTTCAAAATTCGATAAATAAGTACCGATCAAATCGATAAAAATAAGTTTTTCGTGAAATTTAATTAATCTATTTAAAATATAATTGAAATTCAGACTTACGCCCACTTTGGAGTCATCATAATCATCGCCATGATGTCCATTCCCTTGGATACCGCCATTGCCATGCCCGCCGCCCTGTTTACCGCCACCGCCGCCCGCTCCCTCTGGCGACAGCTGTTCGGCAATATACTGGGCCACGGACTCCTGCTGCGAGAGCGTATTGAGCAGATCCATGAACGAGTGATTGCTCTTGTCCTCGCCGCACAGGTCCTTCTTGAGCAGCAGCTTCATGTTCTTGTATAGCTGACGGAGCTGCTTGGCGCTGCGCTGGTGATAGACCCGCGAATTGAAGTCCTTGGCGATCTGCAGCCAGACCTCGTCCTTCTTGCGATTGGACTCGGCATCGGTGCGCTTGTTCTCAATGACGTCCTTGTATTGGGCGGCATAGCTCAGCACCATGTTACGCTCCCGCTGCGTGTACCGGGGAGTCTTCTCCATTTTCAGCCGTTTGCAAGACGACGTCGTGAAGCTGCAAAGGGAAAGCCAGGAAAGGAAATGCAGGATTAAATATGGTTGGTCTTAGGAGGCAGGCAGAGCCAAAGACTGAGACCACCTGGTGCTCTCCGTTTTTTTTTTTACCCTTTTTTCCATTCACCAATTACCATTTCCAAAAAGGAAGTTCAACCCAAGAAACTGCCTATCGAGATGTAGTGTGACCAAAACCAAAACAAATGCAATCGATTGACAATGCAAGTCCTTCTTGGGCGCTTTTTTTATATTTTTTATATAATTATGAAATCCATTTAATGGATTAATGGATTAACTTCGAATGGGAAAACGCTGGGATGGCACAATAATGTTTAAGAAGAATTTAGTTCAACTGAGAAAAGGATTTCAGTAGGAAAGCTTAGGGGCATTTTGAGCATTGTAATTAAACTTACATACTTCATATTCTATCATTCGATTTACCATTTAGAAATGTATGTGTGTCTAGTGGTTTCTGACGTTCTTTAATTAATAAAATAATAAAAACAAAGCAGGCGCAATTGAGACACACACACACACAGGCAAGCATATGGGCCCCCAGCAAACACACACACACACATATGGGTAGAGGAAGATGTGCGCGTGAAAAGCTGTTGGCGCAGGCAGCCACAATATTCCAGGATTCCAGAATTCCAGGATCCTCCCCTCTCTGGGCTTCCTTAAGCTGCTCTGCTGCAAGGATGTAGCAATGGTTTTAACAGCCAGGCTATGCCACAGGCAAACAACAACAACAAAAAACGCTGCATTAACCGTGTGCTGTGGAGTATGTCCCGATATCTAATCTCACAAACTAGAGATTAGCGTGAAACTCTCCCACACACACACAGATACAGAATACAGATACAGTCAGCAGGGGGGTAGGGTAGGGTAGGGTAGGGTAGGGGTAGGGTGGTACTCACGTTTTGAGGCCGCGCCAAAGCCGGCGAGCGGGCAAAGAAAAGTGGGTGGCAATGGGCGCGACAAGACAACCGAGCGAAGCGCGCGCGCCCTCTAGTGGGAGAGAGTGGGGGGAGTCAGTCAGGGTTTTGGGGAGAGTGGAAAGTGGAGACTAGAAAGAGTACGAGAGTGCGAGAGGGAGAGAGAGCGCGAACGTACTAAACGAACGCGCAACTAACTTCGCGAACGGCGGCGATGAGGCGCAAAGCTCGACTGAATTTGAAATTCGAATTCGGGCACGCTCAGAAAGGACCGATGGAGTGCAGCGGCGCGGCATACACCACACATTCGACGTCGACGGCGGGTAAACAAAAATAGGAAACCGCGCAGAGCAGCAGCAGCAGCAGCCGCCGCCGCAGAAGAACCATAAAGGAGAGAAGAGACTGCCGCCCACCTCCTGCACCACCCATCACACAAACACATATGTACACTCGCGGTAACAGTAACAGCTGGGCCTGAATGAGTTCGACTGTTTGCAAATAAAAACATTCACGGCTGTATCTGTGTGTGTGTGTGTGTGTTTGTGAGACGTAATTAAAGCTTGAAACCGAGTTTACAACAACAAACCATGCAAAGAGGCGAAAAGAAAAAGAATACGAAGAAGCTCAAGAACACAATACTGCCAAGCGTAGGCAAGAGCGAGAACGAGCTAGCAGCGAGGGGCATGGCTCAGGCACAGAGGCTCCCCAACAGTGAGCGCAGTTTATAAATAAATGCACAGGCACACACACACATACAGCCACTCTCAAGCTGCAACAAAGTTAGGGTTGAGACTGGAAACCGAAAAGTGCTAGACCTCGAACACCAGAAGCTGACGTGTGGAATGCAAAAAAAAGGAGAACTGGAACTGGAACAGGCAGAGGGCTGGAAGGGGGAGTTTGGGCTGGGAATGGAATTGGGGGAAAACACAATTGTAAAAAAAAAAAAAAAAAACTGTTTTATATAATTAATGAATTTTGGCAACATAGCCCACGAATAAGGGAAAGATCAATTATACAAAAAATATATATACCAAAAGCAAGGATCAAAGTTTTATAAATATAAATATTTTATTTTATTTTATTTATTTTATTTACTAAGCTTTAAATCTAAAATTGAAAAAAAAATCGAAATCTAAATCTAAAAAATATACCAGAAGCAAGGATCAAAGCTTTATAATTATACAAATTTTATTTTATTTTATTTATTTTATTTAATAAGCTTCAAATCTACAATTGAAAATAAGTTTTCAAGGATACATTTTAACAAACAAACAAATATGAATATAAAAAAAAAAGAACTGAAAAGAAGAAAAGAAGAACTCTACAAAATGGCTTCCAGATTGAATATCAATAAAAACATGTCCCTAATCTACACAAACACACACATACTCATGCATAAATATAGATTCCAGGCTGTACTTGAGCTTCCAGGCTGAATATCAATAAAAGAAAGTCCCTAATCTACACAAACACACACACACACACACATACATACATCTAGCTTCCAGGCTGTACTTGAGCCAGGAAGAACTGGAAGTTGCTAATTGGGAATTTATTTAACAAAAAAGAAATAATAATAAATGAATATAAATAAAACTATGATCGATTGAACGATAAAAACTGGCGCAGTGTCTCTGAGCAATGGAGAATCGAAAGCGGACAGCATTGCTAAGCGTCTGCGTCACTGCGCCCGCTGTCGAGTCAAGTTTTAAGATAAGATTTGGAGGCAGACTGTGTCTATGTATCTGTATCTGTATCTGTCCCTATGCGGGTGTAAGGGTGCTGTGTGTGTGTGGTGTGTGTGTGTGTGTGTGGGTACAAGTGTGGGTCTCAGGTTTGGTTATCTACGAAATCCATTGGCAATGGGGCTTCCATTCCATTCCAGCGCAACTGAGCAGTGCAAACAAGCAAAGTTTGCTTTTTGGGGACCCACAACTGTGTGTGTGTGCGGCGCACAAGCGTTGCTTAATGCGATACCTCACCTCGAGTTATCTCACACACACACACACGAACACTCCCGCAAGCCGCACCAACAGGTGGAATTATTTACTGATAAGCCGCTGATAAAAGCGAGCCCAGTTGGGTATCGGGGCGGGTTAAGGGGGGGTAGAGTGGAAAAAACGTTATGGAAGTGAAGCCACAACAACTCCAAGGGGACATATATATATATATGTATATATATAAAGGTTTCCATTTGGGTTGAGCAAGTCTCAAGTTCTAATTGGCTTCGTTTGTACTTTGATAAGAGTGCAATGCAACCTGAATGAAGTTCGGTTCTAAACGCACCTGCGTCCCACAATCGTTGCCTGCGCCGACGACTGTCTGCGTCCGCTCTTCCTCGTGGCCAAATTATGATGATGATGACTCCTACGCTGAGGCCGAACCCGGCCCCGTTCCCTTCTACTCTGCAGCGGCAGCGGCAGCGGCAGCCTGGTGGCAATGGTAATCCGCGCGCCGCTCTGTGGACGCATTTTCCCCACAAAACCAAGCGTCTCGCCCAACCGCAGCGCTTGAGTTGACAATTTTTACTGTCAGAAACGGAATCGGAATCGGACAGCGCTCGCACTCCGCGCTCTTGTGACGAGCGGAATGAATGAGCGGCCGGGCGGCGCGCGTTGCGCAATCTTATTTTTGGGCAAAGCTGAGACCTGAGATCGGAGACCTGAGATCGGAGATTGGAGATTGGAGAAATGAGACCTGAGTTTCGGGGGGAGCTCCAAGTCAAAGTCTGAGAGGTTCCCACCAGGCAGGCATTTGCTATCGCTTGCAGCAAGCTCAACTTAAGGAGGGCTTCATGCTTTGGCAACATGATATGATAGCAAGAGTTTTGATATATAATATATACCATTTATCTTATCTATATATGAATATACAATATGTAGCATTAAGCTTAATTTTCTGGTAATTAAAGGCCTAGTTTTAAGCTGTCAAAAAATAGTATTTCCACTTTTGTTCTATTATTAACAATAATTTCTTTTCAAATTCTCTTGTATTATTTTCCATATAATATATATAATATATACCATTTATCTTATCTATATATGATATATACAATATGTAGCATTAAAGCTGAATTTTCTTTTAATTAAAGACCTAGTTTTGAGCTGTCAAAAAATCGAATTTCCACTTTTGTTATTAATCAACAAATATTTCTTTTCAAATTCTTTTGTTCATAAACCCATTATTTTCTTGTATCCTTTAAAAAACTCTCTTTTTTTATCTACTTTTTTGTATCTTTTAAAAATAATTGAGAAATTCTCACCTGGATTTATAGCCGGCTGCAGTTTGAAATTTTGTTACTTTGACACACTGCCCTCCAGTGTGATTTTCGGCCTCCTGCTCCTGCCTTCAGAAACTTTTCTCTTCTGATCCTTGATCTATATCCTTTCTCCTTTCGAGCTGATCCTTGCTATCCTTGCTAACGCTTTACAAGCAGAGCGCGTGGCGGCTGGCGGCTTGTTGTTCTGCTTTGCCTTCGGTTCACGCGGCGTATGCGCAATATTTTCTTTTCAACGACGTCTTGTCCAATGTAGAGGCACTGCCGCCGCTGACCGCCGCCTTCGTCTTTCTTTTCTCTTTTCCGCTCTTCAACAACAACGCTTCGTTTTCTTCGTTCTACGTTCTTCGTTCTTCACGGTACCCTCTTCTCTCTTCTCTTTGGCTCTTCTCCTCTCTTTTGGTTTCGATGAAGACTTTGTCTTTGGGATTCTTCTTTGTGTGTGCGTTTCCTTCCTATTGGTTTTGATATCGTTTTTTGTAGCGCCTCCACCTCCGCCTCCTCCTCCTCCTCCACCGCCCCGGTTTTCCTCGGCTGTGGTTGTTGTTGTAGTTGTAGTTGTAGTTGTTGTTTCAAACCTTGGACTAAAATTAAAAATACGCAGAGAAACGAATTTGTTAATACGAAAACAAGCCAAAAACGTAAACATCAGCGGCGACTGAGAGACAGAGAGCGAGCGAGCGAGGATCGTTGGTGGTGGGAGGTTGGGGGGTTGTATGGATTTTCCGAGGAAAAGTAAAGGGAAAGATATGTATGTATGTACATCAGATACACAGAAGAGCACACTGACTCGGCTTCCGCCCTCCTCCCCCCCTTAACCCTTATCGGGGGCCAGATCAGAAAAACCTGCTAACCATCGAAACCCCTGGCTGAGACCGACCGCCCAGAAACTAATATCTAATCTGGATGCGAATGAATGCCTGCCCTGGGCACTATCTTATCGCCTTAAGGTGGGCTTGTGGCTCTATGAGAACGAACTTGGGTCTGGGGTGAATCACAGCCACCTGAAACCACGAACCATACGTATATATCGCTCTAGATCCAACCAATTCGATAAGCTTTATAAAAGGTTTATACGTTTGGCCCAAAAAAAAAACAAGGAACGAGAATCGAAAAGGTCAAAGGATTCTAGCTAAGCAGGTTCTTAAGTTAGCAAAAGGATAACTATATCTTATATAAATATAGATATATTTTTTATTTTAGACTAAAACTCTTTAATTTTGTAGTGGAACTTTAATAAATAATTTCGGAAGTTAAACAAAGGATAATTTCCTTTCGATTCAAAGGTTCTAGCTAAGCAGGATCTTAAGTTATCAAAAGGAAGTTATGGGAAGCTAAATATATATTATATAAATATAGAAATATTTAAACAGGAGACTAAAACTCTTTAATTTTGTAGTGAAACTTTAAAAAATAAAATTTCTGAAGTTAAACAAAGGATAATTTCCTTTCCTAGATCTGCCTGCGGAATATTCCTCTATAAAAACAAAGTTTGCTCAATACTTTCAATCCTTTTTCAGGACTTGGCCATATAGTATTCCTGGTTTCCTTCCTTCCTCCTTAAAATCAATATAAATACAAGGCAAGCCTATCTTAAGGCTGTTTTCGCCACAACCAAAAACCATCAAGGTGATTCAGGAATTCAACGAACCGGCAATGCAGCCAGATTCTTGATATATATATATATAGATATAGATATAGAAGTGTATAGCTTTGGGGCTATATGTTATGCTTATGACGAATCAACAACAATTCAGGCAATAAAGAAGAAGACGCAGATCTCTGCTCGGCAATTACAAATAAACAGCCAGCCAACAGCCGCAGCAGCCGTGGAAAATTGTGAAAAAAAACAAGAGAACTCTTAGGAAAAGCGCGAGAAAAGGGAAGAGGGTAGGGGAAGAGGGTGGGGGACGAGGGTAGGGGGGAGCGGAACCGAAATAGACCTGAGAAGAGAGAGAGCCTTACCCCGGAATACTGGCCCCGATTTTGTCAAGTTTTGAGATTTGAAATTCCGTTTTTCCAAATCCAAATCCGATTTCTTCGCTGGCTCGCGCTGCTCCGTTCGTTTTTGGCCCGCACTCAAAGAGCAGCCGTCGCACAGTCTAATTGGATACTGAAAGGCGAATTCGGAATTCAGCCACAGAATACCGACTCGAGCGGTCCGAGCGAGCAGCCGCCGTCGCAGCCTGTTGTTGGCCGCGTCCGCATCTCGGCGCGTCTCCGCCTTCGAAGGTGCACGCTTCTCTATTGGGGTCGAGCTGATCGTTGCGTTGGAAAGCGCCATGAGGGGTTGGCAAATTTCCAACCGAAAGTTCTGATCATCTGTATGGGTGCCTTGCGCCTTAGTATCCATAGTATCCACAGCATCCAAGTATCTGTATCTGAGTGTCTTTCCCAGGCAGCGAGGAAGAGAGCGAGCGAGCCAGCGAGGCAAAGAGCGGAGCTTCGGAAAAACAAAAATTTTACATGGCACACACAAACACACAGATACTTGGTCACAGTCACAGCCAAGTGAAAAGCAGCAGGCCTAAAGGCAGGAAAAACAAAACAGAAAAATCTGTGGAAAAAGAAAGGCTTCAAGGTAAAGTCCTTCGGTGATAAGGATAGGATTGCTGCTAAGGATTAGCTCCTTTGAAGCTTAGAAAGTAGTTCTAGCAGATTTTAAGGATCTTTCTTTTTAACACTGATTGAATCAGGTTTTTTTAGTATTTTATAGTTAAGATCATAGAAAAAAGTTCCAAGAAAAGGGTTCTGAACTTGTGTAAATAACAAAAAAATATTCAACAAGAAATTGTATCTTTTTGAGATATCTTAAAACTACAATTAAGCTTTAAGATATCTAAAAAAGAGACAATTTCTGTTTGAATATTTTATATATATTTATATTGAATTGTATCTCTAGGATATGCTAAAATTATATAGTACTCAAGAATAACTTATATCTCAAAGATATTTTTAGAGTTTAAAAGCTTCTTTTTATTCTATACTAAAAAACCTCAGCAGAACTTGTGTTCAATAAAAAGTATCCCTGACATATTTTAGAGTTGAAAAGTATCTTAGAAGAGCTTCAATTATATTATATAAAAAGGAATCTCTAGGATATGCTAAAAATGATATAATACTCAAAAAGAACTTATATCTCAAAGATATCTTTAGAGTTTAAAGGCATCTTAAAAGCCTCAGAGATCTGGTCTTCAATAACATGTATTCCTGACATATTTTAGAGTTCAAAAGTATCTCAGAAGAGCTCCAATTATATAAGATATATACAGCTCTTACTAGACTTTATATACATATTTTTTTAAAGAAAACTTTCCACAAATCCTGCAATAACTAACCAAGTCTAGTTTTTTTTTAAAGCCAAGTTGATGTATTTCATAGGCAACCACTTTAAGCCTCCAACTGAACGCAAATCTTGTCTTACTTGAAGCTGAAAACTGTTGAAATTTAATGAAACTTTACCCAAAGCTCAAGTCCAGATCCTGGTTTTTGGGGCACTTTGTCGAAACTCCAAAAAACGGTTTCCGTTTCCAAAAACCGAAACCGAAACCGAACTGAACCGAAACCCAAACCAAACCGATCTGATCTGATCTGATCTGGTCCAATCGCTCGAGCAGGCAACTGTACTTGGCATCTCGCAACTTGGCAGCTGAAAAGTATTTTCGACTTTAAAAATAGCCGCCCCAAAGTGGCCGACGAGGGCGGTGGCGGTGTCGGCGGCAATGGGGAAGCTGCAGAGAGCCGTGCCGTGCCGTGCCGAGAGATCGGTTTGGATCGCTTTTTTGGCTTTTGTTGGCCAAACGGAGGAGGAGTGGGCGGGCAGAGATATTCGGTGCCCGGCAGATGCCTGCGTTTACAAATAGCCGCTGTTTAAGCTCTCTCGACGATGATGGAAATTGATGGGTCCCGATGGCGTATGGAAAACCATATTCCATTTTCGCTTTTTTTTTTGGGGCTTTTCCCCCTTGTGTGTGTGTGTGTGTGTGCGCCTCGGTGTGCGTGCATTTTTTGGAAACTCGAAACTAATGAGGTCGGGCACGTACTTCTCTCTCCGTCCGTGCCACATTGCGTCATCCCTGGGAAGAGCTGGCCTGCCAGCCCTGCCACCTACCTCCAACACCCCCCCCTCGGAAAATGCATTTCCCATCCTTGAGGCCTGGCCTCGCCGGCCAACGCCAATGCACGGCAAGAAAATTGTTAATTTTTTAAAGAACTTTGATTGAAAGGTATATATATCTTTATATTATATACATTTAAATATCTTATAGCTTAGAAACTGATTTCTGGACTCCAGCTTCATGAATAAACATAAAGATTTCATTGTTTTTCTAAGGGAGATCACATATCATATCCTTAAGGACCTTTATCAGGTTGCAAAATATACTTATTACTAGTTTTTTTTATTTTTTATTAATAAATTTTAACCTTTATTTATTATTTTATTAAGAAATGTCCAAGACTGAAGTTTACCTCCCCGAAAATTGTTATACTGCATAAACTATAGTTTAAACTTTAACTTTCAAAACTATCCTTAAATTATAGTTAAACCTTTTGATTTTTTAAACCTTCCTAAACTAAATTTTCACTTGCTGATTTTCTAAACTTTCCTTTAGACCCCAGCTTAATTAATTGATTTTGTTTTATACAACTTATTTTTTTACTATAATTTAGCTTCCTGATTTTGTTAACGTTTTTAAAAATATATTTTGGCTGGCAGATTTTTTTTTACATTTTGTAAACTATAATTTAACTTCTAGTTTATTTAAAACATTTTTTAAACAACAATTTAGCTTTCTGTTTTTTTAAGCTCCTTTAAACTATACGTTAGCTTCCTGATTTTTGTTTACCTTTATTTTAACTATAATTCAGTTTCCCGATTTTTGTAAACTTTTTAAAAACAATAATTTAACTTTTTTAAACTATAATTTAACTTCCTGTTTTTCTTTTAAAACTTAAGCTTCCTGATTTTTTTAAAAACTTTTTTGAAACTATAATTTAACGTCCTGATTTTTTTAAAACTATAATTTAGCTTCCTGATTTTGTTAATGTTTTTAAAAATATATTTTGGCTTGCTCATTTTTTTTCCTACATTTTGTTAACGAAAATTTAGCTTCTTGTTTTTTATTTACTATTTTGTAAACTAGAATTTAGTTTCCTGTTTTTTTTTTTTGAGCTTCTTTAAACTATACCTTAGCATTTTTTGATTTTTGTAACCCTTTTCAAACTATAATTTAGCTTTGTGATTTTTTTAAAACTTTTTTGAAACTATAATTAAACTCCCTGACTTTTTTTTAACTATATTTTAGCTTTCAGAGTTTTTAACTTTTTTTTTAAATATATCTCAGCTTTCAAATTTTTTGAACATTTTTTTAACTTCTAATTTAGCTTCCTTATTTTTTGTTAACCTTTTTTAACTTCTAATTTAGCTTCCATATATTGTTTCACCTGTTCTTAATCTCCAATTTAGCTTCCTGGTTTAAAACTAAGAATTGCTCTTTAATAAAGATAGTAAATTTAATAAATAAAATAAGTTTGGAAAAATAAACAAAGCATCTAAGCGGTTCTTGGCTTAAAGAAGAATTGTTCATAATTTCGCTGAGTGTGAAATAAGGCAGTGGGCTGGTTTTTTGGGTGGATTACTCTGGCACAGCTACAGCCGCTACAGCAGCTAAAGATACAGATACAGCTAAAGATACAGATACAGCTATAGCTATAGATACAGACTACAGACTACCGACTAGAGGCTATAGGCAAGGCACACCACATATCAACATCCAATGGCCCAGGCCCAAAGAGAGAGACCGAGACATCATCATCATCATCATGGGCCGGTCTTTGGAGGCGAATTCGTTGCGTTGGTTTTTCTTGGCAGCCGTTTTTCCTCGCGTTTCGAGTTCAAATTTATTTTTGGCAGCAACAACGCCTCGCCCCGGGGCAAGGGGCAGGGGGCAGGGGTAAGGGAAAATGAAAATGAAAATGGAAATGGGAGTCGGGATCAGATCAGTCCGCTGTGTCTGTCTGTGTGTGTCTCTGTTTGCTCTGCTTTATCTAGCTGTGTGTGTCTCTCTCTCTCAGGCTTCCGTTCCTTTGCGGCACAGGCAACCCTCCTGCTTGTTTGTATAATCCATTTAAAGGTAATTGAACTTGCCTTCAGCTACCTTGCCTCCAAAGGGGGCCGAGCTAAGCCGAAGTCACAGAACATAGTCTAAATATAAACTGATCATAAATAGCTGGGGAAACTAGAGAGGAAATGGGGAAAATTCGAGGCCTGAGCCACACACACAGGAACCTGCTCAAGACGAGCCTAAAATTAGACAAGGGAAACCCCCTCACAGCTAGGCGGAGGCTCCTGTTTTATTTTCAGTTCTATTTCGAGGTGATCTGGGTTCGAATTGAAGCGCACTTGGGAAAATGTGGGGAAATTCGTGTTTTTCTTCGAGGGAACATGATGAAATCATGGATATTTTTAGGTGGAAGCATCATAAAACTTTTTTTTTTTGCCTCTTCGAACATTTTGGCTTAGTTTTTGTTGTTGTAAATTAAATTTGATGAGAAACTAACTTATTGCATATTTTATAAAAAAAAGAAATGATTAAAGTTTGTTATTTTTAGTCAGTGTTAAATCAATTCAATATATAAACCAAAATTTAACTGATCTTTATTGAAAATTGCTAATTATATGTTTAAAAATGTCTTTTTTAATACTTAATTATGCCAAATGCCTCAAAATATATGCAAAATAAAGTTACATACATAAATTTAAAACAAAAAAACCTTATTTGTATTTATAAATTATTAAAAATAAAAATAAAAACAAAAAAAGATCAAAGATCTCAAAGATCAAGATCTCCCCTCTGTTCCAGAGTGAGTGAGCAAGAAAGAGAGAGAGAGAGAGAAGCTTTCTTGCAGCAAAGATCATTAACCGTTAACTCCGCGCCTAAAAGGCCATGCAACCCCACACACACAAAGGAAGAACAACAACAAAAAAACGTGCCACACGAAAACTAGAAAACATGGAAGAGGCACCGCGACGGTCCAGGAGGCAGGAATAGAAATCGATAACAATTAATTCGAGGACAACAACAACAACAACAATAGCCTGGCTCTGAGCTTCGGCTTTGGCCGTAAGCACGAATCAGGCTCTGAAGCGAGGCGTCACAAGAGCTTTGGTCGAAAAGGACAAAGCTTCCCGCTCTGACTCAGTCCCTGCCTATGTATATATGTATGTATGTGTTTGTGTTTGTGTGTGTGTGTAAAGCGTGTGTTGATGTCATAAATCGCAACAACAACAGCAACAACTACAAGAAGCAGAAGAAGAGGCAAGATGCTAAAAGAAAAAAGGAGCAAGGAGCAAACACAAACAGCTGTGCGCCAACCCGAAACACGTTTCAAGACGTTCCAAGGGGGAGGAATCGAGGCTGAGAGTCCAAATCCGCGTTTTGGTTTTTCAAGCGCGCTCCTGGGGTGGAAAACGGACAAACGCCAACACACACACGCACACACACACATTCGCAGACACACGGGCGACACAGTTACACAGCCACAGCTTGAAACTCCAATTGGAGAATGGAGGCAATCAGAACTTGGGTTTTGGGCAATTCTCTTTTATTTACTGCTTTAAAAAACTCACGTTTTTCGCTAATTTCCGCTTCTTCTTCTTCGTTTGCCGTTTCTGTTTCTTCCGCTTCTCGTGCACCTTGTATTTCTTCGCTTCGTTTACCAAAAATCCGCGCTTATGCAGCAGATTTTTCCGCAATCCGCCGCCGCTTTTTCTTCTTCTTCATGCACATACACAGCCATATGCTCGGCGAACACGAAAAGACACGCTCTGAGCCCGACTTTCAACCTGTGTGTTGGTGGTGGAGCAGCACGGGGTTGGGGGATATGTGCCGCCGCCTGCCACAGGATGCAGCAGCACACTGTTGACGCGCGCCGTAAAACCAAACAAAAAGCACAACAACAAAAAAATATACCCCAAACGCAGCAGCACAGGCAGGCCCACCGGAGGGCGCTAAACTAAGCTATGCCGCGGACGAAGAAATAATAAAAACGGGCGACACAACACAACAAAAAAAAAACAGAGGAAAAACACAGAGCAACGGCAACTGGCGGCAGTGCGGCTAAAGAACAATAACAATTGGCAGCTCTGCCACAACACGAAGTACCGAACGCAGCGGTCGTCGGCAAATGGCCAGATTTTGTTGTTGCCGCACGAGCCGAGGAAATCGAAAAGTAGAAAAGGAAGAAGAAGAGAGGCAAGGAAGAGAGGGAGAGAGGGAAAAATCCGCGCCACAAGTAAATTTCAAATTTTGTACTCGATTTTACTAAGAGAAATTTTAGTAACAAAAAATAATCACTGTAGATTAATATGTGTAATAAATATATAGTTTTATATTAACATTGTGCTTCCAGTTTCGAGAAAAAAATATATTCCAAGAGCCAAGCGAACTGCCTTTTTGTTTGGCGCGCCACAAAGGTGGAAGCACCACCGCCAGTTCCTTAATCAAAGTTAACAACCTTTTCCAAAATCGATCAATTAAATCGCTGTCATCGATAATAAATTTCGATACTCGATACCATCTTCAGTTTATAAACAAACATTGAACTGCCAGCGAAAGAGGGAAAAACGAAAACTGATTGGGGAAAACATAATCTAATCGCTGCCTGGGCTCCAACTACGCGCGAAATCCGTGCACACCCGCCTGCTCTACACCCACACACGCGCACCGCATACGCGACAATGCTGAAGATCGCCGCCGAGGGCATCGCGCCACGTCTGGCCGCCGCCTGCCTAATCGGTGGAGCCTCCAGCGCCCAAAGCAGCTGCCAAAGGGTGGCGCCCCAGGCGGCCAGGGCCACGCAGAAGTATCTGTCGCAGTCGCAGGGCCTCCACAAGAAGCTGGTCATCAAGGATCACTACGAGTTCGATCAGAAGGTGAGTCAGGATTATGCAATGGTTTTGGTATGCGGAATGGAAAACGGGAAATGGGAATGTGCATACAGATGGCCTACGTGATTCAGTTCCGGCGCGGGGAAGGCAGTGGAAAGAGGAGCCACCCCATGACGCAGCCCCTCTGCGCCCTCTGTATGTGAGTGTGTGAACTGCTGTGGCTCGTGTATGCAAATGAGCTGCCAAAAAAACAAAAAGAAGAAAACAATAACAAAAACAAAAACAAAAACCGTAATGAAACATTTTTGGATACCGGTTTGAACCCCTTTTGGCCAGCTGGTAAATATGAACTAGTCTATGGCTAGCTCCTCTGCAGGGGGATTAGCTGAGTGGTGATAAGAAGGTGTCACTTAACAGCAAATTTCAGGGGGTGACGTTCCAACAGGTACATACATGTACATGACGTAGCAACAAGTACATGAATGACGTAGCTACAGGTACATGCATACACACATACACACATAACGCTGGAAAGGCAAGCTGGAATAAATGGAATAATTCATCTTTTAATTTTTTAAGGCTTTTTTACTGAATAAAATATTAATAATCTGTTTAACCCACAGGTAATCAACAGCGACAATCCAGTAATTGTGAACTTCCATGCCGAATGGTGTGATCCCTGCAAAATCCTCACGCCCAAGATGCTAGAACTCCTCGAGAACTCCAATGAGATCGATTTGGCGGTTATCGATGTGGAGACGAACCTGGATCTCGTCGAGACCTTTGAGGTGAAGGCCGTGCCGGCTGTGCTGGCCTTCCGCAATGGCGTTGTGGTGGACAAGTTCATTGGCTTGGTGGATGCCAATAGCATTGAGACGCTGATCGACAAGCTAAAAAGGAAGCAGCAGCAGAAGCAGTGAGAGAGATACAGGAAACCGGGATATTTGATGATATTTGAAGATTTTACTAACGAAAATGTTAGACTGTGAAGGCAGAAGGGAACTACTACAAGCGAGTGCACAAAAATCTTGAATGCAATAAAAACACTAATCTTAATTTTATGAACTTAACTTTAAAAAGAACTTCCATTTCGTTTTTTCGATTATTTATGGATCGCTTTATTCAGGGATTACAAGCTAAACAACACACACACATCCTGCGCTTCGTTAATACAAAATACGACATTGGATTCTTTGCTTCGGTTAAAATAATAATAGTTATAATAATAATAATAATAGTAATAATAATAATAATGATAACTCAACATGTTTAAACAGACATATAGAAAATAGAAACAAGATCGAAGAAGCTCAGCCCTCCGGCGGCGGCATTCCGAATTACATCAAAAATTTAATTAGATTAATTAAAACATTACACAAAAAGGATTGCACAAGGGAAGAGATCCTGGGAGTCCTTCCTGCCACTCCTCCTCCTTTGTGGCATCCTTCTGTGTGCGCTTCATCTAAAGCGGGTCCCTTGGTCAATCCTCAGGGCGGTCCCCGAGAGAAAGCAGAGACCGCACAAAAAACTAAAACCGAGAAGATCCCAAAAAACCCACCAACACTAGCAGCAGCTCCTCCTTATCGCGCCAGCTGTATGATCAAGGCGGCGCACATCTCAAAGAACTCCATGGTATGATGACCCGTCGGCTGGAGCGGCATCACACCCGCCACACTCAGCGGCGGCGGCGTTAGGCTCTCCATAATGACATCGTCGCCCTGCTCCACCTCCTCGTTGGTCAGGGACTTGAAGTCAAGCAGATAGCTCTTGGCATCCACTTGGTACAGCTGCAGCGACATCTTGGAGAACTTGCCCGTCTTCACATTCTGCCGCCGCACACGCACATGATACGGATTGATGATCTTCCACTCGTAGCTGAGGGCCTTCATGGCCCGATATACCTCCAGCATGATGTCATTGGGCTTGCTCTGCGACCTAATGCCCAGATGCCATTTGGCCCGCTTGATCGGTGTGCCGCCGCGTGCCGTCTTCTCCGGAAAGGCACCGCCGCCCGATGTCTGCACGGACATGGCCAGCTGACGGTCACGCATCGGGGCAATACGTTCCGGATGCGGACGAATGGTGCTGCCGCCGCCGGTATTACCGCCAGGCGCTCCTGCTCCCGCTCCTCCCGCTGCTGCTGCTGCTGCAGGCGGTACTGGTGTGGCTGTGCCCGAACTGGCCGCCGTGCCACCGCCCACGGTCACAGTGGCCAATGGCGCTTGCTGATGATGATGATGATCCAGGTTCGCCTGGGGCATGGGCGGCGCCATTGGTGGCGGCGGTGGCGGTGAACCGGCCACAAAGAAATTATTGATCTCATTTATTTGATTGGCGGCATCGTCGGCGAAGCGTTTGTTGTCAATAATCAGATGATAGGCAATGGCCAGCTGATCGTGTGGATCACCGCTCAGCAGGGAGTTATGCACCTCGCTCTCCTTCACCCCGAACTTGGTGCAGACCTCGGCCACGGCATAGGTGTCAATGACATTGGAGTCCTGCTCGATGGACGAGGGAAACAGATACGCGGGCAGATCCTTCTGGAACCACTCGTGCTTCTTGATCTCCTCGATATTGGCCCGCTTCAGGGGATCCACCTGGAGCATCTGGCACACCAGATTCACCACCTGCTTGTTCAGGTACTCGGGTATGGGGAATATGCCCGATTTGATCTTACGGAACAGCGTCGGCACATGCTCGTCGTCGAAGGGTAGCGTGCCGCAGAGCAGCGCATACAATATGACGCCGCATGACCAAATATCGACCTCGGGACCAGCATATAGCTTGCCGGAGATCACCTCCGGTGCGGCATAATTGGGGGAACCGCACGATGTCCTCAGGAACTCGCCGTCCAGCATCATGTTCGAGAGCCCGAAATCGGCGATCTTGACGTGCATATTGTGATCGAGCAGCAGATTCTCCGGCTTCAAATCCCGATGGACAATCATGTGACGGTGGCAGTAGTCGACGCCGGAGATAATCTGCTGGAAGAAGCGACGCGCCTGATGCTCCTGCAGCTTGCCATGCTTCACAATATAATCGAAGAGCTCGCCGCCGCTCACGTACTCCATGATCATGAAGATGTCCGAGGGCGTGGAGATGACCTGTGTGTTGGGGAGAGGCATGTTTTCTAATTAAAAAATATAAATTTCTTCTTTGTGAGTGTAAACAATAGCTTGCAGGAGGATGGTGGCACCTGCTGCGGTGGCACCTGTGTCTTTGTTTACACTTACACGGAGTAGCGCCACAGCTGACTTACCTGGTACAGCTTGATGATGTGCGGATGCCGGAAGAGCTTCAGATTCTGGATCTCGCGCCGTATCTTGCCCACCACATCGAGACTCTTGATCTTCTGGCGATTGAGTATCTTCACCGCCACCTTGACGCGCGTGATTTGATGCTCGCCGATCTTCACCTTGCCAAAGGTGCCGGTGCCCAGGGTGGCGCCCAGCAGATAATGACCGATCTTCACCAGCGGCTGGCCGTTGGCACTGCCGGCGGCCGCCGCCTCAGCGGCCGCAGCCCTCGTTTGGGGCATCGCGAGCAGCGCTAGTGGGGCTCCTCCTCCAGCTCCCCTTCCCAGCAAATGGAGTGCGGATGTGTGGCGGCGGTAAGGTCGTTATCGCTTATTGCGTAGTCCGCAGTTCGCTGGGTGCTCTGCTGCTGCTCCTCCGCTGCTGCTTGATTGGTGATTGGTATCTATGATGAGGGGCACCTGCCTGGTTGTTGTTTCCTTTTTTTATAGTATTGTACGTCCGCTAAGCTTGCTTTTCGTTTCGATTCTTCGTTTTCTTTCTTTTTTTTTTTGCTTATTTAATTGACATTGGAATGCGCTGCTCTGCCTTCCAACAACACAATCGTTTCCAGCAGCTGATTCGAACACTAGCTGCCTCTCGCTCTGGCCTGGAAGGCTCTATCGATAGCTATCGGTCAGAGGTACCAGACTTGAGGCTGGGCAAGGCGGCAGTTTTAAAAAGTTTTTAAGTGAAGGCGAAACTTTTCCAATTCCACACATATATGTATTTATTTGATGTGATTTCCCAAATCCTTTGGCATTCGGTCACTGAAAAAAATATGTACATCCAATAGTATATAAATATAAATATAAATATATTTTTTAGAAACAATTAAGCACTTTTAATGGGTGTGTGTGTGTGTTGTAAATGTAATGTTTGTGTAAATGTACAATAAATATTCAAATATCATTTTTTTTTGTATCAAATATACTCCAGTAAAACTATGCTTTTCCTTTTCCTTTAATTATACACTTTTTTTTGTAAATTATATTTTGTGAGTTTTATTTCAGATCAGTATAGAGATTCCACAGCATCTGGGCTTTCTTTCATATCCAGCTTTCGTTCAACTTAACGTTTAGTACTAAGGTGTAGACTACAATTTCAGCTAGAAAAAAAAGAGAAAAAAAATAGATCCTAATAGCTAAAGCCTAATTGATCACAACTGTACTGTACCTTTGCCAATCCCATGCAATTCTCTCTGTCTCTCTTTCTCGCTCTCTTTCAGGTCGCCGCCTCTGTGTCTGTCTCGCTTGCTCGCGCACACATTTGTCAAGGATTTTTTTTGTTTCTTTTTTTTAACGATTTGTTCGGTTTTTTGTTTATTATCCTTAGAGTTAACTGTAAAAATACATGTATTTTCGCTTGTTTCTTTCACTTAGGTCTGAAAAAAAAACTAAAAAAAATACTTTACCTTAACTGCTAGGCGTTTAATGCTACGGGACTAGTGATTATGTTTAAGGATTATCTTTATTTATTTTTATGATCAAAAAAATAAAAAAAAAAACAAAAAAATTGGTACATGGATGTTGTACCGGCTTTTTGCTGGTTTTGGAAAATTGCAAATTTATTTCATATTCAGCGCAACTCGCAGAAGAGTTTTTGTTGTTTTGTTTTGTTTTGATTTTAACGGAAATCGGGTGTTTATACATTCATATATCCTCAATATATACTTGTCTATATATAGATATAAGTGTGTGTTAAGTGTCTGTATGTGTGAGTTGTACATCAATAATTTATTTACTATTATTAATATGTTGTTTTTAACTGTGGTTCTTCTTCTTGTTGTTGGTGATTCCTTAAAAGCTTACGAATTAACCGTCCAAACATGTCCGTTCATGTCTGTTCATGTCCGATATCCTTGTCCACCCTTGGGTGTCGCGTTCTAATTTCTTTTTTTGGATAATTTTTTGTTTCTTCTATTTTTAGCGTTTCGTATGCTCTTCCTCATACAAATTCATTGGAATTGTTACTTATTTGCTTAAAAATTCACATGGTATTATTATAAATTGTATTATTTTAAATCAGTATCAATTAATTCGACGCACAATCGACTTTAAGTTTGTTTTGTTGTTGCTTGGGGTTAGGTTAGGGGTGTGCTTTCTATAGTTTGGAACATTTTACATCTTTCTTCTTATTTTAAAAGCCATGTCCTAGTGTTATATATTTGCTTTGTTTGTTGTTGTTGCATCTCTTGTGTGTGGTTTGCTTCTAGCTGCCAATGCTGGGATTTGCCCTCGTTCTCACATGGATAAACAATACAAGGATCACAAAATATCTGAGGCAGAGGCGGCCGCCACATACAGAGCGAGAGAGTTCTTTGTTTGGTTTATCCTTTTCTTTAAAATTGTAATTATTCGTCCTTCTCCGATAGCAGCTGCAGCTATACATATATTCTTTATCTTGGCTAGCCAGAGACATGCTGTTCATCAGCAAGGTGATATCATCTGGCTATTCCTGTCGACGTCCTTCCGCATCATGGGAGTTATCAATTGTATTTACAGAGCTTCCATTATGCTGCTTGTTGGCATTGTGAACACAGCCCACAGTTGCCACAGGAAAGGGAATGGCGAACAGGAGCTTGGAGAGCAACTTGAATTTGATGAACAGGAACAACAAGCTGGATTGTAATCATTGGCCACAGGTAATTGTATGTGAAGTAGGAGCTGTTGGATGATGGCCTTCTCTGGCTGTTCTGTGGGCTTACGGGCGCCTGATGATGCACTGGCTCTTGTTGTGCCAGATGATGTTGTGTTTGTTGTTGCCATTGCTCTGTTGCTGCTCCTTTTCCTGTTGTTGCTGTTATTGGCTGCAGCAAATCGTGGGCAATGGCAGCCTGAACACTTCACCTCCTGCGAGATGCAGCTAATATATTTGTGTAAGAAAATTAAAATTATGATCATCGTCGTCGTCGTGTTTGTGTGTGTCTGTGTGTGTGTGTGTTTGTTGTGTATTTTGTTTTGTTTTAAATAAATTTCTGTGCATGGTTATATGGATGCGGTTTTTGAGATCGTGTCTGTCTATTTGATCTACCTCTGTGCGCCATATGATGGAAGCCTCCGCCTCCACCACCACCGCCGTTGCCGCCGTTACCACCACCAACACTGCCTCCTCCTCCTCCTCCTCCGCCGCCGCCGCCGCCGCCATGTATGGGCATGCCCCCCATGCCCATACCCATTCCAACGCCCATGCCCATGCCCATATTCATCTGGTGCATCTGCTGCATGTGGTGCGGATGGGGTCCCATATTATGGTGATTATTGTGGTTGTTGTGGTGATGATTCTGGTGGTGTTGCTGCTGGTGGTGGTGGTGGTGGTGTTGCTGCTGCTGCTGCTGGTGGTGCATCGGCGGATGGTGGTGCTGATGCGGATGCTGCTGTGGCTGCTGATGATAGTGGGGCTGCATATGCGGATTGTTGTGGTGATTGTTGTTGTTATGATGATGCGGCGGCTGCAGAGGTCCACCACCGCCACCGCCCATGTGAGGCGGACCGTTCATGCCGCCGCCGCCGCCACCGCCGCCGCCAATTTGGGACATAAACTGAGCCGCCTTCGCCTTGCCATGCTCCTCGGCCAGTCGCACCCAAATTGGCTGTTGTCCGCCCTCTGGAACTGTATTGTTCAGCATCTTGATTGCCTCCTGGGCCTCCTCGCGTTTGTTGTAGCTGCAAAAGCACACATCAAAGAGGTTGTATTATTGATCAGACATTATACATATAGTTTATGTGCTTATCTAACCCATTTTATAGAGGCCAATCGATTGGAGAAGGATATGGGATGCATATTGGGGGGGAAAATGTACAGTTTTTAAATATTTAAACATATTACAAATGTATTTTACAGCTTTTCCAAATAGAAAACTAAATATATTGCACCTTAATCAAAGTTTCTTTTATATATTTACCATATATAGCGGCTAAACCACAAAAGAACCCTAAATATAGGCCATACAATACTGATTTGATTTGAATTTAGCAACCATTACTTCAAAATACCTCAATAAATTCCTCATACACAAAGAAATTCAATTATTTTGGCTCTATAAATACTAATTAATACTCAAACTCTATCCCTGATTGACCCATTTCAAAGAGCTTCGAAGAGATTGGCCAAAAAAATACATATATATAGCTTTAAAGTTTACCTAAAAATGACCTCTTCTCGTCTCTTGACCTGGATATTTGCGCGGGACTTTTGCTTGCTTATTTTGATTGTTCTGGCTTCTTCTTCATCTTCTTTTGACTCCTTTGACCCACTTTTCATCTTCTTCTTCATCTTCTTTTGACTCCTTTGACCCACTTCTCACATCTTCTTCATCTTCTTCACTCACCGAACGAATGCAACACCCCGCGGACGACCGGTGAGCTTATCCCGCAATATATTGCGCTGCACAATTCTGCCAAAGGGTGAAAATATCCTGTCCAGCATATCGTCGTTGATGTTGCGCGGCAAATTGATCACGTACAGGTTGGTATCCTTAATGGCCATGCCGCCAGGACGAGCGTAGGATACCTGCAAAGGTAGGCAGAAGGCATGTAAGGAGGAAAGCGAAAGATCGGATAACGATTTCGACGCACCTTTAAGCGCTTGTTGCGCACATAGAAACCGTTCAGCTTCTGGATGGCATCCTCGGAGTCAGATTCGCTTTTGTAGTCCACAAAGCCATAGCCAAAACTGTAACCGGTCTGGAATACACAAAGTTGAAGAGATTTTCCAGGTTTTTACAGGCTTTTCCGCTCACCTTAAAGTCTCGCATTATCTTGCATGTGTTGATGGGGCCGCAGCCGCTGAACAGGTTGAAGAGCTCCCGGTCGGACATGTCCTGTGGCAAGTAGTTGATGATCAGATTCGTGGCACTGGAGCGGTCTAGCTGCTGCTGGGAGCTGTTGCCATTGCCTTGCTGCTCGTCACCCGACTGCCCATCTTGGCCACCATTCTGCCCGTCCTGGCCATTGCCATTGTCATTCTGCTCCTGCTGCATATCACCATTGCTGTCCTCCTCATTGTAGTTATCCTCATCGTCGGTCTGATCATCGCGCTCTACGCCGTCACCGGACTCCTGCCAAAAAGCGAAAGAGATTTGAGATTGTATATCAGGAGGAGGAGAAGGACTAGGCGCTGGCCTAGTTAGGAAGCTTACCTCTATGTCGGAGGACTGCTCGTCGTCGTGCTCCTGTCCCTGCATTTTCTCCGCTTGCGACATGCCTTTTACTGATTTTTGTGTGTGGACTTTTGCCTCCTGGACTCCTGTTGGTGGGTGACCTTCGATGATGATGGGGTGCTCGGTGCTCCTTTTTGCCTTTTTGCGTCGCAGTTCTCTTCGCGCCAGAAGCTGCAACGAGAGAGAATGTGTGCGTGTGTGTTGCAGTTTGCTTGGATAATTCAATTAGCCGTAAACTGTGGCACTGTGTCCTAGTCTGGCGGCGGCAGGATGCGTTCTGAGTGCAGGCACGGCTCCTCGGCTCGGCACGAATATATGTATGTGTGTGTGTGTGTGCCTCCATCTCGCGGGGCTTCGGAAGCCGAACGAGACAGCGAAACGTTAAAAACGAGACCACTGCCTCTACGGATGCGGAGAACGCTTTCCGGGATGCACATTCACACACGCACACACACACACACCTACCGCCCTGCCCTAGATGCAGCTGGAAAGCTGCCTCTGAGCCCGAAGCGGCCGCAAAAGCCAGCTAAAAAGCTGAGCAAAAAAAAAAAAAATATACCAACACAAAGTGCACACACGCGCATGCACACACACACACACACACATGCACGGGGCGAAAACGCGGATGCCCGAGTGTGTGTGTGTAGGCTTGGGCCCCCGTGCCGAGGGCACAAATTGAAGGCGAGAAAACCCGTGAATACAATAAGATAGGCTGGAAAAGTCACCGGCGGACACTCGAAAGGGTTAAGGCACACGCGAAACGGGCAAATACTTACTTTTCAGCAATCGCCAGCGAAAACTGCACCGGAAAACAACGAAATTTGCTACTTTGACGAAAAATGCTAATGTTGCGAGTGACCAGCCACCGACAGGGTTATCGATTGACCGATTGGTAGCGGCCAGTGGGGCCAAACGGAAAAGCAGAAGCTATCGAGCTATCGAGCTATCGAGAAACTGTCAACACGAAACGACGACGACGACGGTGATGTTGGGTTACCTGCAGGGATTGCGAGGCCGTGGAGCCGGGACTGAGGCAGGAGGAGCAGGAGCTGGAGACGGACCTGGCCTAGAGCCCGAGCAGCTACCCGGCCACATCTACAGCGAGCTCTTTGCGGAACAGCTGCAGGCGGGCAAGGAGACCACCACCAACGGGCAATGCCGCGCGGATGGCAGGTCGCCATCCCTACTGCTGGACAGCTTCGAGGCGGAGGCCAGCAATCAAGTGGAGCCACCGGCGGCCACCGACATGGATGCCTGGATCTTTGGCTACGGCTCGTTGGTGTGGAAAGCGGACTTTCCCTATATAGACCGGCGTCGCGGCTTCGTTTGGGGCTTCAAGCGTCGCTTCTACCAGCACAGCATCGATCATCGCGGTATACCGGAGCGTCCGGGCCGTGTTGTCACCCTGCTGCCGGGTGATCCTGGCCAGGATCGGGTTTATGGCGTGGCCTATCGCATTGCGGCTAGTCAAAAGGCCGCTGTCCTTGACCATCTGGACTATCGCGAGAAGAACGGCTACGAGCGCTGCAGCCTGGAGTTCCATGAGTACCCACGAGTAGCCGCCAGTAGCAGCTGCCCATCGGAGACGGAAGCGCAGCCCATTCAAGTGATCATGTACGTGGCCACGCAGGCCAATGACTCGTATGCGGGCGATGTGTGGCAGGTGACGAGCATCGCCAAGCAGATATTTAGCTCCGCTGGCCCCAGCGGCCCCAATCGCGAGTATCTATTTAATTTGGCTTCGGCCATGGATCAGCTATTTCCCGGCGCCGTTGATGAACATCTCGAAGAGCTGGTGGCCAACGTAAGGCGTCACATTGCCGAGGATGAGCCCCAGCTACTGAGGCAGGCCGTGCTGCAGGAGATCGCAAGCATTCTGCGGGATAAAGACCTGCCGGAGCAGGCACAGGCCCAAAGGCTGGAGGAGCTGCTGAAGCGCTGCCAGCAGCCTGGGGGACGCGAGTGGCTGCTCCACGGCGCCCTGCAGCAGAGGAGCGAGACGTGACCGCCAACAGAGAGAGAGAGAGAGTATCTTTCATATTGTAAATAAGTTTATGACGTGAACCCTGGAATTCCAACTAACACGGATGACATGGCGGCGTGTGTTGCTGCAGAGACGGACCAATGAGGGCTTCTGTCCACCCTCTTTATTTCCTTATTTATATAGAAACACATTATTATTCCCGGGGGGAGGACGGAGACCACACTTAATATTGTGATTGAACATAAACTTGTGAGAATAATGTAGACAAAGCGTTTGATTTGATTGAATAAAATGTATTATATGTATTTTGTCAAATAAATAATTTATTCTCTTCAAGGGCTCTATGTTATCCGCCGGAAGATTTGTGTAAATCTAAGTTGATAACGATTAAAATTTAAGATTTACGAACTTTTTTAAAAAACTGATAACTGCACGCGGCGTTGCCAGACTGACTGCCTTGATAGGGAATGATACCAAAAATATGGTCTAGTATATTTGTAATGGTGTAATTGTTTGGTATATTTAAACAGGGCGAATGCCGGTCACACTGCGCCTTAAACTGTTGTCAAAAAAAAATTGCCCTATTTCTCCCGTGTTCGTTGTGCTTTTGTTTGCCATTTGTATTGCGTTTTCGATTTCGATTTTCATAATTCGTGCGTCCAGTCCACCCAGATTGGATTGGTTAAGCGCGCGACAAGTCTCCAGAGGAACAGGCGGAGGCGAACGCCATGAAACAGGTGGGCGGTGGGTGCAAAGTGTGTTGCGGGCGGGGGCGGTGGCAGATGATGTTATGCTATTCGCATGTGTGTGTGTGTGTGGCGGAATGCAAATTCTAACGACATGCGTTCGTGTGTGTGCTGGAATGACAACATGTTTGTTATTTGCGTTTTGGTTTTTAATATCATCGGTTAAGCTGCTGCTGCTGCTGCTGCTGCTCTTTTCGCTTCAGTTGAATCACTTGATTGCCATCTCACTCTCGCTTTCGTAATCGTACTTCCACCGCCACGCAGATTCTTATCAGGCGTGAGAAAGTCTTCCCTCCACATGCATGTATCTTTACTGCCCAACAAGTTTCCTATTGGACTATGTACATTTCCCAACTGACGCAAGAATTTCTCCCGCTCCGCTCTCATTCACTCTCTCTCTCTCTCTCTTTCTTTCACCCACTCTCTCTCATCCTCTCTTCTCCTTTGCTCCTTTTTATTGCCTACTTTGCTGAGTTATTGGCAATGGATTTGCTTTCGCTCGCGCCCAAAGAACATAATGGCGCACATAACGCCACATAACTCATTACAATTTCCATGCAAATTATGAAAATGGGGAAAATGCCATAGTGTGTGCGTGTGTAAGCAGAGGGCGCCTGAATGTAGTGGTATTTACATTTTAGCAGATTAAATTTTTTAGTATGTACTCGCATGTTGGATTATTACTCCCCCACCTCAGAAATATTTAAAAATAAGAGGGGAGACGAGAACGAGAACGAGAGGACGAAGAGGACTGATGCCATCTCCTTTGCAACAACAACAAGTATCGATTCCTGGGGAGAAGGCTCCGCTCGCCAGCCAGAGTTGCCAGCAGCCAAATCAAAGCAAGCCGCGACAACTCTACAACTCTTGGCTGCTTTGCATAACCAACAGGACATACATACATACATCTACATATACTCCTGTGTGTGTGTGTGTATTCCCCATATACATACACGAGACGAGCCGTGGAAACTGCGCGGAAAACGAACGCTTCTCGTTCTCGTTCTCGTGCTTTCCCAGTTTCAGTTTTTCGCTGCCAAGCATTCGACGCGTCCGCACGCGCTTTTCCCCGTTTTGAGTAAAAACCAAAAATAAAGTTGCCAAAATTTGTGCAAAAATTCGCATAAAACCTATAAATAATATCTATAGCGATTTCCCCCCCGCCCCCTCCCTTAGGAAAACCGTGTTCCAGATGTTTCGGCAAAGTAATTTTTAAAAAACAATAATTCTTCACACAAAACGAAAAGTGTGTGCATGTGAGCGTTGCTCCTGCGCTGCCCCAACAAATTTTAACGTTGTATAAGTGCCAATTACAGCTGCGGTCAAAGTAATAGTTGCAAACAAACTTATTTTTTCTTAGAACAAGTTTACTCTATCAAATTTATATTATAAATTATCAAATAATAAGTATATTTACATAGTTTCCCAAGTAAACTATACACAGACTGACAAAAAAAAAAAGAGATTTAGAACAATTACAATAAATGTTCATCAAAAAACAAAGCTTTTAAAATTTTAAAACTTTGAATTTTTTTCGGAGACTTTTTTTAACTTGCAAATACAACTATTTTTTTGGCCGCAACTGTATGTAAGGATGTGTACACGTCTGTGTCAGTGTGTGTTAGTGGGACTCGTGTCATGTGACCGCGCGCGCAAAACATTTTGCATTGTTTTTGAATCCTCTCCCCCTCCCACCCTCACGTTGTTGTCGTTGCTGTTGTATCCTGGCGAGTACGCGAAAACGTTTTTCGGGGGCGAATAGCGTAAGCCTGCGCAATAGGTGCTCACATGGCAGCTGCTACACACACACACACGCACGCATTGGAATTGGGAGCCTTCTGCGAGCCGAGATTTTTTGTTAATTAAACAAAAATCAGAAAACGCCTTAAAGCAGGCAACAAAAAAATACGAAAAAAAAGTCACACGAGAGAGCAGCTTAAGTCCATTCCTATACATTTCCAATAGGCACAGATTGCGGCTGCAAGTGCGAGTGCGAGCGAGTGCGTTAGATTCACACACAGAGAGATCCTGGGCTAGGATCTGCTCTCTCTCTCTCCTACTCTGCGTTCTCACTTTTGCAGCAGCAGCGCCAGCAGCAGCGTCGCAGCAGCGTCAGCAGCAGCTCGTTCAATCGACAACTGACCAGCCAAGTAGTAGCATAATTTTTTTTTTGTTGTCCCCGTAAAGAATAAAAAAGACTAACACTCCAAGTTTAGACTTTAGACCAAAGTTTAAGCAAATCCCAAGAAGCGAAAACGAAAATCAAAAATAAAATAACCAATAATCCTTTAAAAAGCGCGCTCCAACTGTGCCCGTGCGTGTGTATGTGTTCCATAAGAGAGCAACGGTTAAGCGAATGTCACTGTGCTTGGTTTTCTTAAGTGCTGGAATTTAACTTTTCTGTGCTCACCCATTCCCCTTTTTGTTTTATTTTTTTGATAAATATACTACACAGTGGTTAAGAAGGTGACAGCAGGAGAATAAAAAGAGGAAGATGTAGTTAACATGTGAGTAGCAACAAGCAGGGGCAAAAAAAAAAAAAAAAGCCAAGAGCATGTATTTGTGAGAAAAATCTGTAAATCGAGGTTATCAATACACACACACATGCATACATCGAAAGGCTCCTAATGGGAGGAGAGAAAGAGATAGAGAGCAAAGGAGCAAGGGATATGGTAAGTGCTTACGTACACATTTATACATACACAGCATCCTACGACTCCTTCGCTCGTACTCTTTCCCTCTCTCTCTCTCTCTTGGCGAATGGCATTTTAATCATCATTAGGGGAACGTGGAAGGGGGATGGCACACCACTGTCATTATCAAACAGACATACACGCGCGCTTACACACACACACACACTCACACCTCCCGCCCCCTAATATACTGCTCTCTTTCCCCCACAGGACCCCCCAACCAATGTTTGTTTGCGGGAATAAAATTTAAAGTATGCCAACGATTTGCTTGTCCTTCTCCCACCTCTTTTCCAGTTCTTCTCTGGCTCTTCCTCTTTTTTTTTTGTTTGCCCCACTGTTGCGCGCATTTGTCCTGTCGACCCATATGTGTATGTATGTCTGTTTCCTTTTCGCACATGGACATGTATGTGTGTGTGTGTGTGTGTTTGTCAAAGCGTAAACAATTGCAAATAAAACAGGCAAAAAAGACAGCAAAAAAAAAGGAAAAGAATCAGAATAGAATGAAACAAGGAAAGCTGAGTGTAGTCGCAACACATACAACACATTGCGATGAGTGATGAGCAGCGAGTGTGTGCGAAAAGAAAATCGATTTGTGTGCCATCAAAAAGTGCATATACACAGTTATACATACATACATACATACCTATACTCTGAACGTTGTGCAACATAACATAATGTACATATATAGGTAGCAGCAATGACGATTTTCAATTAAAAGCCAACAATCATCGCTTAATATTGCAATCGCGCAAATATCTCGTTATACAGATTGATCCACAGCCAAACCCCTCGCACCCACACACACTCACACAACCAGAGCAGGCAACGGGGGGGGCTTGGGAGGAGCTCTTAATTAATCTACGTGTGCCATTGAATAGAAATCAAGGTTTATGTAATCCCCCAGGCCCAGGGCAAACGAACCACTAAAGAAAAACAAAAGAAAGGAAGAAATAGGAAAACAATGCGGTCAGAAAAGAAAAGAAAACGATTTAATATAGCAACACTGACAGCTGTTCCGATATCCGATATTAAAATGGGGGAAATTGGCATTCCCTGCACTTTGTTTCTAGGGAAAAGTAAATCGGGAAACAGGTGGAGCTTCTCTGGAATTATAATTTCTGAGGCAATTTCTATAGCACAGTTTTCAGCATCTGTTTAAGAAGTTTTACATTAATTGCTCTGAAATTCATAAAACAAATGAAGGTGAAGGATAAGCATAAAATGCTAAAATGCCTAATTGATATTGTTATTTAAAATTAAACAAGTTTTGCCAATCCTTACTGCTGCCTGAAGTGCAGGCAGGACCCCAGGGAGCCTGAAGTTGTTGTCTCTACATTGTAAATTATGTTTCCCCGCCTAGTTCCAACCTTGTACTAATAGTTGTTTGCATTTCTCTTCTCTTCTCTCTCGATCTAGCTAATAATTCGACTATTGTTAACCTAGTTTCACCTCCCAAAAACCAACAAAACAATAACAACAACAAGGACGAGCTCAGACGAGCAGCAGCGCTGGCTCCTCTAATTACGATTGTCTAGAAAGGAGGACACTAATTAAATATCGAAGGATTCGGAAGGGAGACATCTTAACCAGCAGAGGAAGAAACCAATTCCCACATCACCCTTTTTCGGTTCTCCTCGGAGCAGGATCCATTTTCCTCCCCAAACCAATCTTCCATCCCTCCCGGAACACCACTCTCTGTCCACTCTGTAAACCTTCCCAATAATAGCCACAACCTTGGACTCGACTCGGAGCACATCGCAGCCAACGCAAATAACTAATAGGATAGAGTAGCCGGAGCACGAGGACGACTCATGTTACAAAAATGAAAAAGTTCACATTCAAAGGAGTTCTAGATGGATTTCGACAAAGCGTTCAGCCCCAAGCCACACGACAGGAGCAGGAGATCCAGGAGCAACTCAAGGCCGATCATTTTACGTTGAAAAAGGTGTGTGAAAACATTTAAATTGATAACAAAAAATTAAAAGGCTTTAGTAAAAAGCTTGGATCTTGGAAGCCAGGCATAAAATCATCTTCTTGACTCCATAAATAAAGTGCTAAATATCACTAATTCAAATATAAATATTAAATGAAGTGTTTGACCCCCAGAGAGGCCTCTGTTGCAGCTAGCGGGTGTTTTATTTGGTAGCTGCACTCAAATGAATCTATCATAAGACACACGCGGCTATAACAGACGCTTAAAACCATCCGTAAATTGATTACAAAAAATATATTCATATAGCAAATATATAAATATCTTTTAATTGTCATATTCTGTGCCATCATAAACAATGCTACTTAATAAAATATTATAAAATCGTGTTATCTCAACAGTTAAAGTCGAAAGTGTCACTGAAATTGTCGAACCTATCAGTTTTCCCAGAGATAAGGGTCATTATCATGCCTGCCTTGCCTTCTATTTAATACTTGTTGCCTTCTTTCCTATTCACAGACCTTTCGCCATGGCTTTCCATACTCGCCCACATCCTTTGCCTTCGACCCAGTACAAAAGATACTAGCGATTGGCGACAAATCTGGCTACATTCGCATGTAAGGGAGTGCATTGACCTTTGACTGAATTGGTTGTTTTTAATCTAATAATCTATATATACATAGATTGGGACGACCTGGCGTCGATGCCCATGCCAAACACGAAGGCGAATCGGAGTGCGCTGTCCTCTTTACCCAATTCCTGGTCAATGAGGGCGCCTTGGTCACCGTCACCGCCGATGACACCATACACTTGTGGAACATTCGCCAAAAGACGCCGCGCATTGTGCAGAGTCTGAAATTTCAGCGGGAGCGGTTAGTTTTCTATTTAATTTTGTCATTTCATTTTGATACCATAAATCTGTTAAGTAAGGCATTTAACGATTTCTTTTTATTGGACAATTAAAATTGAAACCCCGATGACATAATCTCAACCCTCTAATCTCTCCGTCCTTGCAGCGTGACTTGCATACACCTGCCCGTGGGCAGCAAATGGCTGTACGTGGGCACCGAGAAGGGAAACATACACGTTGTTCACATAGATACATTTGCACTTAGTGGATATATTATTAACTGGAATAAAGCAATTGAAGTGTAAGTGTATATATCATCAAAATTTGATCAAATTACTTATATTTTGTATTATCTAAAATATGTTTTAGGGTTAGAACTAGTCATCCAGGTGCTGTGATTGCGTTATGTGATAATCCATTGGATGCAAACAAGGTAAACCAAAGCGTCGACAAGGTGGGGAGATCATATATTGAAAAGTAAACAGAAATTAAAGTAAAAAACTAAGATTTTGTATGATTTCCCCTCTTAAATTGATTTATATTATTTTAAACTCAATTTGATTTTCCTGCCTTTAGTTGCTTATTGCATTTGAGTGCGGGCTGCTTGTGTTGTGGGATCTAAAGGCGAAATGCGCTGAGATACGATGGCAGGCGGCCGAGGCCGTCAAGTCACTGGCCTGGCACTACGAGGGCAAGTACTTTGTGTCCTCGCACACTGATGGCTCCATTTGCTCCTGGCCAACGAAGCCCCAGGCCAAGCCGCAGTCGCAGGTCTGTCCGCATGGTAAGTTGCCATTATAATTACAATTTTATATATATATTATATTATATTATACTATATACTATAAATTAATTGATGCACTTTGCATGTTGATGATTCACACACAGCAAAACCCAACAAGGATGGCAACGCGGAGAAGTGCAAACCGATTTATAAAGTTGACTTGAAATCCAGCACAACTGGGTGAGTTTTTATTTCCATTATTACTCATAAATAAATATATATGCATATATATAGTATATAGCTAGCGCTGCCGTTTTGTTGGATTTCATTTTTACTACCAGCCAGATAGGGAGATAATGAGAATGCATCATAAAACTCAGAAAGAGGGTGTGCGCTGTCATTATTTTTCACAAATTTCACACAAATATATAAAAAAATCAAATGTTGATAAAGAAGTTTTTAATGAATGTTTTTTATTATGTTTTATATTTTCATTAATCTTCTATTCGATTTAATTTGCAGGGAAACTTTCACCATTTTCTCGGGCGGCATGCCGTCGGAGAAGGGCTCCAAGTCGAATTGCATCACGGTGATGGTGGGCAAGGCCACCACAGTGCTGGAAATGGAGCATGCCGTATGCGATTTCATCACACTCTGCGAAAATCCCTGGCCCTGTGGTATGTAGAAAATATATAAAGAAAGAAAAGCTAAAGAAAGCAGGCTGGAAAGGATCATAAATCGAGAAATATGCACTTTAGCTTAAAATATGTATGCAATATGCGATATTTCCTTTAATTCCTTGCCTCTAAATTTCTATTTATTCAATATTTTCATACGTTTCTCTTATCGCCATCCCTCCAATTGCAGAGACCCAGGAGCCGTATGCAATCGCCGTGCTGCTGCAATACGACTTAGTATTAATAGACTTATTAACACCCGGTTTTCCATGTTTTGAATCGCCTTATCCAATGGACTTACACGAATCACCTGTTACATGTTGCACATATTTAACCGATTGCCCATCGGATTTGGTTCCTGCTTTCTATTCAGTAAGTAATCATTAATCAATCGCAATTCTCATAATTATCATCATCATAACTGTAGGTTGGTCGCACAACGACAAGTAAAAAGAGCTGCTTCTCGGAGCGCGAATGGCCAATATCCGGTGGCGAGTGGTCGCCGGCGTCGTGCAGCTATTCGGAGATCGTAATTACCGGACACCAGGATGGTAGCCTCAAGTTCTGGGACTCTGGTGCCGGTACGCTGCAGATCCTCTACAAGCTGAAGACGGCCAAGATGTTCGAGAAGCCGCGCTCCCACGTCGCCCACTCGCATCCGGAAAGCGACAATCCATTGGCGGTGCATCTCATCTTCCTTTGTTCGGAATCGCGACGCCTTTGTGTGGCGGGCGCCATGGGCCAGGTTATGCTATTTAAGTTCCGTAAAATGGAGTCAACGTCGGAGGTGCTGGTGCTGGAGATACCCATACTCTATGAGAATTTTGATGACATTTATGGCACCAGTCCCGAGTGTGACTTTCTTACGGGCCATCAAGTGCAAAAGACGGAATCGAGTGATTCAGATAAGGTAATTAAACTGCACTTTATTGTTCAAGAAAGATAGCTGAAAAAACTTTTAAAAAGCAGATAGAAATTGCGATTTAAAATTTGTTTACTCCCACTAATTTCACACATTTCTCTTCAATTCCTCCATCGATAAAGACGACAGAGTGTTCGTTAAAGGTGCGCTTTGGAGCACAGCGCAAGCCACCGGGCTTCCAGTCGCAGCTGGTCTGCCTCACAACCGGACCAAATCGTCGGAACGTGCAGGTCACCTCGCTGTGCATCAGCTCCAGCTATGGCCTGTAAGTAGTGTAGCCGAACCATTCCACGCGCCGCGATCATCCATTCCATTTTATTCCCACCATCATTCCCGTTGACACTCGCTTCGATCTATCCATCCATCCATCCAACCATCCAGCGATCCATCTGCCCATCGATCCAGCCACACACGTACACACACCACCACCAAAAAGCCCTCCCCTCTGCCACCAAATCCGCCCGCCCCCCCTCCAAACAACTCTTCCCACCAAGACAAAGGACACAGGAAAAGCGGACTACTACTAGAACCCTCCACCCCCGCCAAAAAAAAATACTTAGACGTAGTCTAGTTTTGTATTCGTACTAATATGCATGACGTTCTCTGAAAGCGCCTGAGACGTAGCCAAAAAAAAAAAAACAAAAACAAAAATATCAGTGAAGAAGAACCCTTCCGCCGCTAACGCTCGCCCCCGAGTGTTCTAGCCTAGAGCCCCCCGTTTTGCCACGCCTCTGTCCCCGCCCTAAGCAGCACCGCTTTTGTTGAATTTGTTTGCGTTGTGTATTAAATTCTGTAGTATGCAACAGTTGCAAGCAGCAGACGCCAAGAACTACAAGTCAACCCAGGCCCCAACCCCCTCCTCCTTTGGTAATTAATTACCAAAAAAAATATATATACAAACAGCCGCAAAACCCCCGATTGGACGATAGATATGAACACAGTTTTGCGAAAAAGATCGAAATTACAAAAATTAAAATGATAATAAAATTTATTATTAACTCAATTGATACTGTTAATTGAAATTTAGATATACAATTAAATGAAATAACAATTTAAATATATTTTTTGAGAATAAACAAAGACATATTTACAACTTTGATATATAAAAAGTTTATATTATAAAAATGATTAGTTATCAGCTGCATATATATATTTTAAAGTAACGTATTTTATGTGATTTATATTCCTGACTTTAACCAGTGACTACAAAGTAAATGTAAAAAGTCAACCCTTTTTTTTTAAATGCTAAGGCATATTTTGAATCTTTATAATAATATGTAGTTTTCTTCAATTCAATTTCATAGATAAAAATGTGTTTTAAATTTGGTTTTGAAAATAACGATATGTTGCGTCTTATAATATATCGAATTTATCGATTATTTCGATTTTTATCGGTCCTCCTGGCTATTGTCCCCCTAAAAACTGACGCTCCAGAACGGACTGTAAGCTTAACTTGAAATCCTGACTGACTGACTCTTAGGTACCGGACTGTAACCGTATTTTTAGTGCCTGGTGTGTGCGCGTGTGTGAGTGATGATGATGCGCATAAAAATAATTCATTTGTCTTTCAAGTTTTTTTTTTTTTAGTTCTTTTTAATGGTAAAATCGTATATGTATTTGGGTATCTTCCCCCCCCCCCCCCCCCCATTTGATTTATTATTTAATTTTGTATTTGTTTTATACATATATTTGTTTAATGATATTCTTTGACTGTAGTTTTATTATGCACTTTTATTCTTTAACTTTTTAGTAAAAAACAATATAGTAAAAATAGTCATAAATTTTTTTTTTTTTCAATTTTAAGTATGTAGTATTTTTCAACACTAGCATTTTGTATTATTTCGAAATTATTGAATATTTTCTAGTAATTTATACAATATTATTTATTTTTGTTTACTTATCATTTTTGAATTATTGTTTACGTTTCAAAATAGTTATGTTCCATCCCCCCCATGATATCCACATTATTTTTTGTGGTGTTTGTTTTGGTTTTGTTTTTGTAACATTTGTATGCAGTTGATTTTTGGAAATACATATGAATATTTTCTGTTTTTAGAATGGCTTATGGTACCGAATATGGACTTGTCATAATTGATATAATCCAAAAAATTTGCCTATTGAGTGTTGCATGCCCCGATCTGTATGGCGCACATGATCCTTACTCGCGAACACCAAAAAGTCCAAAACGCATTGAGAACAAAGAGGAGCAAAGCCGATCGCCCAGCTCAGATCAGGTAAGTGCCCTCTCGCTCTCTATCTGTCTCTATCTCTCTCTCTCGCTCTGTCTCTCTCTGTCTGTCTGTCTCTCTGTCTCACTCTCTGCCACTGAGACTCTTTTTTGGGTATTCACTGTAAACCCAAATATAATCGCAGAGCTCCAAAATACACCACAAACTGAATACATACTATAAAGACCGAATTAAGAATTAATTCGCATTCGATTTGGTTCGATTAGGCTTTCATAAAATCAATATAATAATAGTTTTATTTGATTCTATATTTGAGTTGATTCGAACCTAATTCGAATTCGATTTAATTTGAATTTCGAAACACGCAGACATACTACTACACAACAGCCAGAAACACAGACAGACCGAAATGATTTCGCCCCCACATAAGTATGCTACATATATTTTTAAATGCTCTGCAGTACAGTGGAGCCCAGTAACGCACAGTACAGTGCGTTGCAGTACAGTAAAACTCCCACACTAACAAAAGACCAACCCAACTAACAAATGCTCAGCTCATTTGAACATGCCACGTACATATATTTAAATTTAATATGCATACCAAAATATATATTTACTTATTTTTATACATTTCGAACGAAATTTCTAATTACTAACAAAAGTAACTAAATTTTGGATATATATACATACATATTTCTATACGTACATAAATAATGCCAAATATATGTTTAAAGCTCAATATTAAACATTTGTAGCCGATCCAAAAAAAAAAAAAAAAACATTTGTTTTGGTTTGTTGTTTTGTTTTTTCTTTTTGTTTTGTTTTTGTTTTCGTTTTCCTCTTGGTTTATTTCTCGCTCCTCCCTACCCTGTTGCTCTCTATCTCGCTGTCTCACTTTCCTGCATTTTTGTGAATCCAATAGAATTAGCAATTATGTAGATCCCATATATGTATAATCCCATAAATATATACTATATACACACACATGCAAGCAAGCAATAAAATAAAAATTATATTAATTAATTAACTATAAAACTATATATTTAAACTAACTATAGCTTGGTACCCCCTTTTTTTTGGAATAGTTTTTTATGATATTTCCGATCAGCTGCTGTATCGCTTTCTCATATCTACCAAAAAGTGTCCTAACTTTACTAAATATATATATATATTTATATTCTTCACAACTTCCCCAACTAAATGATATTGGTTGGAATTTAACAACTTTCCTTTTTTTTTTAATAGTCCGATCGCAAAAGCTACTTCTTTTTTCTAACTTTCTTGAGAGAGTTACTGATCTTATTACTTTCCTTGACCACCATTTGGTTTTTGTAGGGTTTAAACTGACCCCTGTATATATGTATATATATATATATCTACCTGTCTAACTAAGTCTGCAGCATGGTAATAAAAATGATATTTATTGATTGATTGATATTTAATTTAATTTTATTTGCACGAAGCTTGCATACGATGATTGCCGCCTCTCGATGATTGATTTCAATTTGAATTAATTGGTGTGAACAACTTTTTTTTTTGTTATTTCTGTGATTTGCCACACGCTCTCTCCAAGTCCATCGCATAGATCCGATTGATGGCTATGATTGTGTTGTATATATGTGATTGAAAGCCGATTTCATCCGTCACGATTCCGATATTTGAGTTGATTTGAATTGATTTGATCTGTGTTGTGCCTGAGAAAGAACAAATAAAAGCCTAGCGAACACCCAAGAAACATGATATTATGATATGTGATTAAAACAACAAATGAAAACAACATTACCAACAGCAACAACAACAGCAAAGAAAAACTACGTTTCTCCTGCTCCCACTGTCTCTATCTCTGTCTTTATATATATATCTACATATATATAAATATATCTTTGTATCTATACCCCTCTTCTGTCTTTTGATTAAAGAAGTGTTTGTTTTTCTGTGTGTTTGTTGCGACACTTTTGCTGTCACTGAACACTTCACTCAAACACACACACACACTCATAAATAATTTATACAGTTTCACTTTAAATCTAATTCGAATTGATAATTGATTGAACGTAGTTTTACTTATTTTTCCTAATTTTTAATCTTCAAAAATTCCAAATAATCAAAATAAAAAAACCTTTATATTTGCCTGTGCGTGTGTGCGTGTTTGTGTTTCAGTTTTTTTGCCTATGCGTATGTGTATTTGTATGTGTGTGCGTGTGTTGGTGTGTGTATGTGTGTTGTGCATCACACCCACACACATCTAGCATCAAAACCGTTATACGCATTCATGTATAACAGTTAAATAAAAGTCGTTGCCTAAAGTTTAAACTTTAAACCCCTTTCAATGTTTGTTAACCCCAAAAAAAAAACAAAAAAAAACCAACCAAATGAAACCAAATAATAAAGTAAATGTCAAGTATAAAGTGTACATTTTTGATACGATACTCTTTTTCCAAGTAACCCAAGTAAAACCCCCAAAAACAGAATCGTTTAACCCCCCTGTTAACCCTTGTACAAATTAATTACACACACATGAACATAAACTTACAAAAGCAAAATAATGCAAAAACAAAAGCAGCAGCAACAAGGCAAAAGCAGCTAGCATCCAACAAAAAAATGTATGGTACTTCATCCACATTTCCCTGGGAAGGCTCTCACTCTCTCTGCCTCTCTCTGTATTTAATCTGTGTCATTGACTTTTTCCATATCCTTTTTTTTCTGTTGATATCCCTTGACCTAGTTCAGTCCGCATACATTTGTGTAAAAATATAGCAACATCTTCCGTCTTTCAAGGGTGTCTCAGGGTGTTTCATGTAACTTTTGTAACTAAAAAAAAAATGCTTTAGCACTTCCTTTGGCTTTACTTTTTGAAATAATCACTGAAAGCCTAAACAAGGTCATTTTATTTTGTAAGAAAAACAAAAACATAAACTCTTATGTTTTAAGGCCAATTTAAAGCTGATTTTGCATCATCATTATATAAAAATATTATTTATAAATAATTGCCCAGATATGTTATTCTTGCGCAAAAGTATAACAGCGCCACCTGCAGGTATGGGTGGGTAACCAAAGACATTAGAATACAAAGATGAGGAACGTCCATACATTTTTTGATGGCAATGACAATAATCGTATGGCGTTACGAATCTGATATATTCTAATGTCTATTGTTGCCTCTCTTTGGGAAGAGAAAAACTGATTTAAAACTTGAACCAAATCTAGCTTATCTCTAAAATTTTTTTTTTTAACTCAAATTAAATACTTAACAACAAAACGATTTAATCTGTAATATAATTTTCACCACCATTAAGTACCCTTCACTAATCACTTTTCAACGCTTTAATTGTTGCTGCTATTTTTCTGTCAACCAAAAAAAAAATATAAGAACAAATCAAAACAGAAACCAAAACAAAAACAGTAACAGAAACCCGTTAACCCAAAATTAAAGTGAATGTTAAACCCCCTTAACTCCCCACCGCCCCCCAAAAAAAAGACCCTTAAAAACCACCCAACCAAACCCCCCACTCTGTCCGTCGTTAAGTAAGACGACAACTACTTTTATTTTTGCTGCCTAAACAAACTAAAAAAAAAAAACAAAACAAAACCAAAAATTATAAAAAACAAAAACTGAGAAATTAAAACTCTGCCCCCCTCCTCCTACCCCCCCAAAAAACCATTCCCGATCTTCATCTAGCTGAACGACACAACCAGTCCGGATAGTCCGTCACTTGAATTTGTACCGGAGGCCACGAGCAACGATCCAACGGATCCCACGGCCATCATCGGCTCCCGTCCCAGTTCACCCGATCCCGTTGTGGTGAACAGCTCTCGGGAGACCCTTATCAGCGGCTCGGCAGCATCATCAGCGGCTATGATGGCCAAGAGTCCCCAGCGAGAAGATGCTGCCCCCAAGGAGCTGCAGGACAGACGCAAGTCCATGTCCTGGAAAACGTTCAATTTGAAGCGTCAATTATCGAAAGTCAATATGAAGATCGGTGGTATGAATGTCAACACCGATCTGGAATCGCTCAAGAATAGCTCCATTTTCTACACGCCCAAGGAGGCGTCACCAGATGGCGTTCTGCCAACGCCAACGCCGCCGCCACCGCCAACCGAGGAGGAGACGACGGCCGAGCTGAAGGAAGATGAAGCCATGGATGATGCTGAAATGGTGGCAGCATCACCATCGCCGGCGGTGCGCGGTAAATTTCGATCCTCCACCACTGATTCGCCGGATGAGGGAGCTGCCGGCACCAGTGGCGTTCGCCGGGTGGACTTTGAGCAGATGACAACAACGGGGGCAACAGCAGCAGCGGTGGAGGTGGAGCGGCCCAATAATCTGCCATTGGCAGAGTCCCAGGCACCCGTTCCCCTGAAGCCGGCCCGCCAGAAATTCAAAGAAAAGGCTCGCGATCAACGCCTATTATCAGTACCGAATATTAAGTATCAGCCACGGGATTTACGTGGCGGCGTGCGAATCCTCAAAAATGATGTTTCCCCGCTGACTGGCGGCGGCGGTGGTGGTGGCGCCAGCAGCAGCGCCAGTGGAGGAGCAGGTGGTGTAAGCGGCGGCGGCGGCGCCAGCGGCGGTGGCGGAGGAGGCAAAAAGATACGTAAGTATGGCCCCCGCCGAAGGATCAATACCCCAAATCCTCTAACCCCTACCCCGCAAGTATAAGAGCTTTCAAGACTCCTGCCATATCAGCAGTGGGTCCAAATCCCATTTCTTCTAACCAAAAAGTAAAAACATTTAATTTAATTAAATTAAATGCGCAGAGCGAGCAAGCGAGCGAGCGAGTTCTTTGCGTGATCGCTAGGCAGGCAGGCAGAATGTGGATGTGGAATCCAAATCGGACTCCCGGAATCGGAGAGCTAAAATGTGAACCATCGGTACCGAAAATATATACTGTGTTTTTTTTTTTTTGGCGATTATTAATATTTCGATTGCGGGGAAAATCGTAATGTTTTTTAAATGTCAGACTCCATAAGGGTTTCCTACATCAATTTTAAAGGATAATAATGAATTTTTAAGGCTGTTTATTTCCTAAACAAAAAATTAACTTGAAAATAATTAGATCCTGGTTGTGGCTACTTAGAAAAATGATATAGATTCGCCTTTAAACACAGTATAATTTTCCTTCTATTGTCGTTGCAAGTGTTTACCTCTATCTCTTTCTCTCTCTCTATCTCTATCTCTCTTCCTGACACTTTCTGTCCCTTCAATTTCTCCTCCAAAATTCTTTTATCCCCCCAAAAAAATGGCGTTTTGTCGTCGCTTCCGGTTGGGTTTATGGCTTTCCTTCCCTTCTTCCCTATTTATGTGTTGTTCCTTTGCTTTTTGTTGCTTTTAGTTGCTGCTACTTAGCTAGTAGAGAATAGCAAACAAAAATGAGATGAAACTATTGTAAACATAGCAAAACCCTGTTTCCCCTCCACCCCAAAACAAATAGCAATGTGCAAAAAGTACAAAAATCAAAATCTAGAAATGCGAACGATACCAAAAAAATGAAAAATCCGTTGCTTCTTCTTATGTTCATTTTGTTGAAACGCAAAAACTGAAATCAAAATTGCATTTTGTGTATAGAGCCTACTTTGTAGAGTCTTAGCTAAACAACAATGACAAATAACAAATAAAAACAAAAGTAAAACTAATCGTAAATATATATATATATATATATATACATATATGTAAACAAAAACCAACAACAACAACCACAACAACTAGAACAGCAACCTTCAGCAACCACAAAATGTGATGAATTAACAACAACAACAAGTTTACTGCAACCAAACAACAACAACAACAACAAATTCACATACGCACCCAAAATCCAAAACAAATACAGCAACAAACTAAATTATGCTACAAATAAGTAAAAAAAAAACAAAATCCAACATTTTTCAAAACTTTTTGCCAAAAATATCTTATTCTATGCTTCTTCTTCTCCCTCAATACCTAGGCAACGGATGCAGAAGAGCTGCAATACAACTGCCTTTATGTGATTGTATGGAAGTTCTTTGGTAAATCATTTAACAATCACCAAAACAACACCACCACCACAACCACCACAACAACTTCTCACCAATCACCTCACCACACTCAACAACAACAACACCAACAACAAGCACCATCTCATCATTAACAACATGAACCCACATACAATGTGTAACTATAAAGCTCAAACTCTCGAAACTATCAAACTCCTTAGTATGCAAGACACGAAAATTAATTTTTAAGCTTAGAAATTAAATGTAAACGCGGGTGCTGTAGGCCAAAACAACACACATATTCGAAAAGTATCACCAATCAAATCAAATCAAAAAAATCACACAACACACAACTCACTCTAATAACTCAGTCTGTGTATGTGCACTGTGCAAAAATGAAATGGTGCATTTTATATACTATATATATAGAAAATGTAACCAAAATCGAAAAATCGAAAATGGTTGTTGTACGTTTAATATTCCTGTGTTTAGTCTGTAAGTTTCAACACACAAACACACACACACACTGAGAGAATCCTCAGGGTATATATGCCACCGATTCCTTGTGAACTCTTTTGATTCTACTACTATCTGATCTGATCTGATCTTCGCATTAATAGAGAGAGTTTGATTAAGCTTGATGGCTGTGCTCCTTACCATCAATCGATTTTTGGCCCCGAATCTCCTCCCTTCCCCCTGCCCCTCCTGGTCGTCTCTATATACATATGTATTCTATCGATGGCCCTGGCTTCTTCGGGTATCGGTAACTTGGGTTATTTCAATGATTGTTCTTTTTATCCGTTTCGTTTGTATCTCTAAATATTTTTTAGTTGAAAATGATTTTCGTTTCAATTGTTTCGTTGAATGTGTGTGTGTGTGTTCTGGCTATTGATAAGCAAAACATTTGTCCGCCGCCTTTGTTATTCTCATCGTTTTCGCTTATAGCTTTCCTCCAATGTCACCACATATTGTACTACTTTAAACCACTTGTAAATATATATATAAAAAAAAGCAGAAAGATCTGACCTCTAAGCTCTAAATCATATATGCATATAACCGAATACTTTAAATCAATTGTTCATATTTAATACCAGCTATAATATATATATCCACCCGCATACACATAACCACATGATGTCTATCTCTGCGTTTTAAATCAGAAATTTTAAAACCCACTAAAGTTTATTCGCTCTACTCTATACATATCTCTCCAATCTCTCTCTCTCTCTCTCGAGAATTTTTATCGTATTTACACCTACACACATATGCCATTAAATATTATATTTTTTCGTATTCCTTGTTATGATCGTGTTTTTTAATTGTGCCTCTTCTCATATTAATGTCACTTGCCCAATTGATGTTACCCAACAAACCAATGCAACGACCTCTGCCTACGTTTCTCGCTGTGTATACGTATTTGTGTTGTTATTGAATATTATCGGTAATTCGATATTTATGCACTTATCACCGAAATTCAATAACCATTTAACGCTTTTATATTTGTATAAAAAACAATAAAACAGTTCTATGTATTAAATGGTGTTTGTTTTGCACTCGAATTAACGATTACCAATTACCTTCTAACGATTAACGATTAACGATCAACGATGACACCTGATACTGTATATTGATCCAACGACAGTGATCGCTTGCTACAAAAGACTTTGATATCGCTTAATTTACCTATTCATATGTATATTATTTTCTATATATATATTTTTTATTTAATTCAACATTCTTCTTTTGTGTATCTTAAACTCTTCTATCCTAGAAACACCTCTTTCTCTTCAAAAAGAAACGAGTTAAAAAGACTGATATTCTTAACAAATTAAAGCGTAAGTTTATTATTTGTTTTACAACTATTTCAAATTCAATTGCAGAGTAAAATGTGTTGAAATAAACTCATTCATAGAGTCGAGATAAAATCTAGAAGAAATAGAACTAGAAATACTATATAACATAGAGCTTTATATATATTTTTATTATATAATTTTATTTGATTTGGAATTTATAATAGAAAATTGGCTGTAGTTGTGTATTCTGTAATTCGTTTCTCCAGGTCCTTGGTGAATATCACGTATTTATGATAGAAATATCAAGTATACGACATGTATACACAAATCACGTATACGACACGTGTGACACAAAATGCAAGGTTTATCCGTTTAAATGCTTCAACTTTAAAATTTAAATCAATAGAAAACTGTATAATATAAATTTAGGGTTGCTTTTCTTATTATTTTCTTTTATTGTTTTTGCTTTTATAAATTATACAAGCCATGTCTTTGGGTGTTAGCCAGCGTTCACTGTACATTAACCCCACGTTTCGATTCGTTTCGTTTTGTGCACACTCGTTGCTTCCGTTTAACCCCTATGTTGAGCGCACCTCTCGCAAGGACACTCACCAATCCATTAAGCACAACCTAAAAAAACACCTACACGTACACGCACACAAACACACGCATAGCACAAAATAACTGAATAGAAACAAAATAGAAAACAGCAAAATAAAAAAGCAACATTTTTAAAAGAAAACAAACAAAAAATGTGAAGATAAAGAATAAATAAAAAGGACATTCAATCATTTTGTGCATTTATCTTTCTGTCTCTCTCTATCTCTCTGTCTTTCTTCCTCTATATATAACTTTCTCTCTCTCTCTATCTCTGACTATGTGTGTGTATCTCTCTCTCTCTCTCCCGTGTCTCCCACAATTATTGTTTATATAAAAAAAAAACATATTTTGCAATTGCCTCAGATCAACGGCAGTGGAGTTGCAGCTGCGCAGCAGCAGCAGCAGCAGTCTCAAGCGCAACAGCAGCAGCAGCAATTGCAGTCGCAGCAAACGCAGGCGCAGCAACAGTTTACGCAGCAGCAGCAGCAATCGCAGCAACAGCAGCAGCAGTTACAGCAGCAACAGGCTTTGTTGGAGGAGGAGGCAGCAGGATCAGGATCAGGAGCAGGAGCGGCTGCATCATCATCAGGATCATCTGTTTATGGGGCAGACGATGCAGGTGCGGGTGTTGCTAGTGGCGGTGTTGGTGTTGGTGGTTTAAGCAGTGCGATTAGCAGTGGATTTGGTGGTGGATTTGCTGTATTAAAGGTGGCAACAGAGCAACAGGTGCAACATCAGCAGCAGCAGCAGCAACAGGTGCAGCAGCTGGAGCTGCAATCTCAATCCTTTGACGCTGCTGATTATCCGTGGGGCGAATGCGGTGCAGGCGGCGGTGCTAGCGGCGGTGCAGGTGCGCAACAACATCAATATCAACAGCATCCGTATCCGCATCCGCATCCGTATCCGCATCCGCATCCGCATCCGTTTACGCATCAAACATCCGTTATACAGCAACAGCAGTCAGTGACATCGTACGAGTCCCTAAAAAAGTCCAAATCACAAGGTGGGAGCACAACCAGAGAGCACAACAAACTACTACTACTACTACAGTAAAAAACAATAACAAAAACAACAACAAAAGCTAATTGCAACAATTCCACAACAACAAAAAATAGCAACTACAGCAACCAATACAAGCGAAAGCAACAACAGCAACCAAGTTAACAAAAAAGAACTGAGATTGCACCCACAAGCATTTCGTTTAAGTGTACCACACACACACACACACACACTTCCACACCCTCCACACACCTTCAGTACAGTGTATACAGTCCAACTTCTCAAAGACGAAACAGTACAGTACAGCACGCTCTCGCTACAGTGAATATGAAGAGAACTTAAACTTGGCTATTATGCGCGCTATTCAATATCTTGCCTTTCAAAAGCTAAATTCTGGGCGCTATTTAAGTTTGTTATTTTGTCTACACTTAAAGTTCATAATTCGAATAATTTCTTGAGAGTTAAGCTCCTTGAAATTTAATAATATCGTGAAATGAAGTTTTTAAAACTCTTTAGAGGTCCTCCGATAGCTCTTGAAGTTTCGATTTGTAGAAGTTCAACTGTACCTCTCTGTCTCTCTCTCTCTCTCTCTCTAAGTGTCCTATTTGTCTCTCTCTGCACACGCACGCACACATACACGCGCACACGCACACACGCACATATGGACAGCAGGATATGCACGTTGCTTGTGGCCCCGCCCCCTTTCTTCGCTCTAGTGTGTGTGTGTGTGTATGTTGGTGTGTGTGTGTGTAAAATTTGAAAAATATTTTCGGTTATTTTTTTTGTTTGTTTTTAGGGATATTTTTGGGGGGGAGGGGGGTGGGGGTCGATGGCTGGAGCTGTCTGTCTCTTTCTCGCTCGATCGCTCGCTCGCTCGCTCTGTTCCTCTCTCTCTCTCTCTATCTCTCTCTTTGTTTCTCTCTAGCCCTAGAAAAAAAAGGATCTAAGTATGATCCTTCTCTCTTTCTCTCTCGCTCGCTCGCTCGTTCGCTCTCTGCTCGCTGACTCTATGTTTTCTACTATCTATATATCTCGATCTCTCTCTATATATCCTGTCCTGTACTATCTGTCTCATTCGCTCGCTCGCTCGCTCTGTATCTCTCGATCTAGCGCTCTCCCTCTCTCTCTCTATCTCTCTCACTCTCTCTCTCTATGCCTCTCGGTATTTTTTGTATTTGCATTTGGCACGCTTTGAACCAAACAAAAAATTAACGAAATACATAAAAAAGAAAAGCGAATGAATTAACAACTAAACAATGAACTAGACTAACTGGAATTATAATTAACTAATTGATAACAGAACATAGATAAGAATAAAACAAAATCCGATCCTTTTGGATTTTGAACTTGGCAAAAACTTTAACTTTTGCATAGTCCACACACATACAAGCATACACATACTGTCACAACCATACATATAAGCGCCTAGCTGAGCACAACACAAATACACACACACATGCAGCAAGTTTAAATCGTCCTTTTGTTTTGTATATTTCTTTATTTTTATATATTTTTTGAGAGTAACTCTAGTGCCGCTTTCGAAATTGCACTCACAGCAAAGATCACTCAATGATATATCAATAATCGAATAATCAAACAAGAGAGAATGCCGACAGTTGCCCGCAGGTGTGTGTGTGTGTGCAAGTAAGATGGCACTACAAGCTCGAAATTCCAGGACATTCATTTTCAGTATTAAACAAACAAAATTTAAGCATTTTCTTACTACTACATTGGTGAAATAAATAAAAAAAATATTTTTAAATTAAATTAAAATAGATTTTGTGATCTAAAAATTAGAAAACAAAACCAAAAATAAATTAAATTAAATTAAGTTCCTAGAAAACTGAAAAAGCAAAGCATTTAATGTATTATTTTTAAATAATTCTCTTGATTTTATTTTGATTTAGAGAAAGCTTAACACATTTTTCTTTAAATGAAAGGATAATAAAGTCCTGCGAGCGACTGACGCATACACATGTACACATCCACATTGTAAACACATGCAAATCACTTACACATATTAGGCAGCCTAGCGGTAACTTAGTGTTGTGCAGAGCAATCAAAAAAAGCAACATAGTTAAAAAAATAATCGCAATTGCAATTAAATTAAAATTAGAAAATAAGATCAAAAAATTCGATTAAAACCCTAAGCAAAAGTTTTGCCTACTACCGCCCGCCGCTTTTACTCTCTATATCTATCTCTCTCTCTCTCTCTATCTATCTCTTTATCACTCTATCTCTGACTCTATCTATCTCTCTCTCTCTATTTCTATATATTCGCCTGTCTCTGTTTCACTATATATTTATAAAAAAAAAAACAATGTATCTTTAAATCTTGTTGTAACTCTTTTTTTTTATTTGTTTCTCTCTTTCTCCTATTTGTATGATGCGCATCCATCTCAACATTATCAACCTTCCTGATAATATAAAAAAAAATTAAAAATTAAAAAAAAAACCAACCATGAAAAATAATTTACAGATAAATTGGATGGAACTTTCTCAAGATCCAGATCATCGTCAATGTCCAGCATTGATATGTCTTCCTCTGAATCTGTTACTTGTTTAGCTTTCATCGAGAGTTATGCAAAACGAAATGGTGAGCTTTATCACATCATTATGAATGATTATTATGCTTATTTATGGTTTGAATTTGAATTTTGAATTCCGTAGATATTTTGACACTTGTTCCTACTTTGTGGATTGGAACTAGTTTCGGTTCGATACTGACATTGTTCATAACTATGCCGGACCGAGATGTGCGCAAATCTCAGCCAGTATTGATAACAATAAATGGTAAGTAAGATATCTTTATATATCTTTAAAAGTTTAGACTTTAAATACTACTTGAATGATGCTAAAAACTATATTTTTATGGAATATTTTTTAGTGATAAATTGTTTTTAATACTGAAATTTTGATCTTATTCTTCTGTTTACCCTTGCAGGTGGCCCCGTGGTACGACTTAAAGGATCCATAACTTCCATGTCTTTTTTAGACTCATACGGTTCGATCATACCCTATACGTTTGAGACCTGGCGTGACGAAAACAAGGACAAGAAAGACCGTAAGAGCCTAAATGCTAGATGTAATAATAGTTAGTTAATAGTTAATAGGTTTATAAACAGAGCTAGGAACATAAATGATGGAAAATTGAATCCAAGAAACGTCTATATCTATTCTAAATTTTCTCTCGTTTACATTAAATATAAGTCTTTAATTCTGAGGAACGATTGAGACTGGAACATGAGCTCTGTTTTTAATAAATATATTAATATTTGCCTAATTTTAACCATATTATTATTATTATCATTTCCATAGGCACACCCACAAAGAGCAGCAGCCGCACCAGTCCCACATTCACACCGACAACTGCCAATACAATATCAAACACTTCGATTGCGGGTGGTGGTGGTGGTGGTGGTGCCTCCGCTGGCGGAGCTGGTGGTACGGCCAGTGGGAGTGCTGGCGGTGGTGCAGCGGGCGCAGGAGCAGGAGCTGGCGGTGCTGCAGCTACAGCGGGCGGCAGTGGCGGCGGTGCCGGAGCCAGTGGTAGTGGTGGAGCAGCGACCAGCGGCAGTGCCGGAGGCGCCGGCGGTGGCGGCGGCGGTATGAGCAGCAGCAGCGCCAGCAGCAGCGGAATAAGCGGAAGTGTTAGCACCGGCTTGGAAACACTCACCGATCGACAATATATCGTTATTGCTAGCGAGAAGCAAACAAAAGTCTTCGATGTGGCCAATCAGTGTTGCATCAATCGCATACAATTATCGGAAATGGATTTTGCAGTCAAGGCAGAAACTATCACGATGAAAGGTGAGATTATCTCACAACTCATCAGCTATTAAATTATATTTATGTATCGATCTTCCTTGCAGATGGCTCTTGCTTAGCAACCTATCTTTCGAATGGCCATCTAATGGTACATAGTCTTCCTAGTCTAAAACTGTTATTGGATACTGATTTCTTACCGCTTATGGAACTAAGGTTGGCATTTTGCAAATTTATAGTATAATGTTACAATTGTTTATAATCCATATTCCCTTTCGGATGTAGTTTTCAAACAAAATGTAAACAGGGAATTGTGGATCCAATGCTTTCGATATGGGGTCAACAGATCATTGTTCATGAAGATACAACTCAGTGAGTTTATATTTTATATTAATTATTAATACTGAGCAATAATATGAACAATCTCTCTCCCATCCGTTCACAGAATATCAAAAATATTTTGCTTTAGTCATAAAGGTCATGGATTGTACATGGCATCGCCCACCGAAATTCAAAAATTCACGATATCATCGGAATTTTGGTAAGTTGGAAAAGGAAAATGGCTTTAGGGAAACTCTAGTGATATTTAAGGCGAAAGTCAATATTTAAATCGATTTAAATATAATATATATAATAATATATCAATATTCATATCGATATAATGAATATTAATGTAATATAATATATAATAATATAAATATAAATATATATAATAAATAAAGAACCATTTTTAGGATTTGTCCATGTTTTCACATTTAATACAAACATTTTCCATATTTCTTTTTAAAATAATTCCCTAAGATATCCCCTTTTTAGTATCTTTAAAATATATATATATATTATTCAAAATAATTCTCTTGAGCTATAACTTTTCATTTATTTTAATTTTTAATAGCTTAACACATGCATAATACAATATAATAAATAAAGTAACAAATTACGATTATGATTTTATATTTTAAATATTTTCACGACACTTATCGATAATGGTTTTGATTTTCTTTTAAAAAATAAATCATTTTATCCAAATTCGGTAAATTATTTATACCTTGTGTATTTTTTATTCAATTTCTAGTCAATTTATTTTGGAGATGATGGGTGAACTATATACGGTACAGGAAATGCCCGAACAGCCGAAGGAGGGTTTCTTCAAGGGTCTATTTGGCGGCGGCGCCAAGCTCCTCGATCGCGAAGAGCTATGTAAGTCATTATTATATATTTAAAATAATAATAAATATAATAAATATATTTCAACTTATTCTCCAGTTGGCGAGCAGAGCGGCAAGGCGAATCGCTCGGTGGCCAGGCACATACCTGGTCCCAATTTGGAGCAGCTCGGCCAGCGAGCATCCACCGCCGCATCGGAGATTAGCCGGGCGCACCAATTGGCCATGGAGCGCGGCGAGAAGCTTAATTTGCTGGAGGAGCGCGCCGAGCGTATGGCCAACACTGCTCAAGATTTCAGCGGCACTGCGCATCAATTAATGCTTAAATATAAAGACAAGAAGTGGTATCAGTTGTAAAATATCTATTTTAGGAGCCAATTCTACCACAGTTATTGTAATATTGCTTTTATAAACACTTTCTACTACTACATTACGAGTAAAGTACACTTATTTAATTTCCTGTTTTCAAGTCGTCACGTTATTTACAAAACAAAACAAAAAACGAAAAACGCAAAAAACAAAACCAAACAACAAAATTCACAAAAACAAAAACCAGAAAACAAAAAAAACTGAAAGAGAAAAAACCAACCAAAAAACAAAAAAAAAACTGTTTTTAATAAAAATATATATAGACCAAAAAAGCAAGCATTTTGTTGGTTTATTCTTTATGGTTTTGCTGGGAAATTATCTGTCATTCACTGGAAAGTGTTCTAGTTATTTTTTGAACAAGAAAATATCTTGTTGGAATTTGCAATTAGAATAAAAAACAATTGGAAATTTGTGCAATTTGAATATAGCGCCAAAACAGTGTTAGACAGCGCATACTGTGAGCCAAAGAAATTTTAAACGATATTAACGATAGTTCGATTTTTTATTTCGCCAAAACATAAATACGCAGAATAAAAAATAAACCCCAATACAGTAACAAAACCACGATTGTATTTGAATCTCAATTCAGATCGTACGGCTATAAACAAATCATAATGGCAACCGTTAACACAAAACGCGATGCTATCGAAAATCATCGGCTAGGGCCTGGGTAACTACATCGATAGGCCCAAAAAGTTCAGACATCGGTGTATCGATGTTACATCGATGTTACTTTTTTTGCTGGAGTCTACCATTTTATTTTAGTTAATAAAATATACATATTTCCTCTCTTCTTTTTTCGGTTGTGCGCGTACGAAAACAGCTGCAAGGCCTCGCGTCTAAAGTGCAATAAATACAAGAAATATTGAGTGGAAAACGGCTAGCGGACGAGATTTTCCCCGTTCCGTTTTTTTTTCTCCACCAGACGACGACGAATATATTGTAAAAGAGCAGCAGCGACAGCCAGCCAGCTAGCAGCAGCAGCCACCAACCTTGAGAAACACCCAGCACGGCAGCTATATTTCGTTTCACTCGCTCGCCCGTCTGTTGGTAAGATTTTTGCTGCTCGCCTATAAAAACTAGCAAAGAAATTTCCGCGAGGATGTGTTTCGTTTCATTTCTTCATTTTCTTATTTCGTCCAGTTCCAAATGCGTGCTAAATATGCGGACGTGTTTGTGTGTGCGTGCGTGTGTGTGTGTGTGTGTGTGTCGTCTTGCTTTGGCTTGGTGTGCGTGTCTCGCTGAGCGTTTCCATGTGTATGCTTGTATGTCTGTCTGTGCGTTCGAAATTTTTCTTTTGTGTAAAACATTTGTAAGGTGCAACTGCAACGGTGTGTGTATGTTGTTGCTCAGCTTTGTGTGTATGGATGTATGTATGTATCTCTTTGGTTTCTTCTTGCTGCTGTTGTTGTTGTTGTTGTGCGTCATAGTGTGTTGAGTGTGTGAGTAGCGGGGCTACTGAGTCTGCTTCAGTGTGTGTGTGTGTGTAATATGCATTCCAACGGGGTAAAGGAAAAGAGGAAGCCAGTACCTGTCGCCAGAGTCTATCGTCTATCGAGGTGTCTGTCTGTCTCTGTCTCTGTCTGTGTTTATTTAGAAATTCCCCCTAAGGAAAAGTGCCTAGGCCTTTGCTTTCCCCCCCCCCCTTTCAACGCCAGGCGATCGCCTGGTTAAGTGTAATCGATAATGCACAAGGTATCGATTGGAAGAGTGTAGGCAGAGAAAAACAGACAAAAAAACGCATTAAACAAAGTGCAAGCGGGGGCTCTGTGTGTGAGAGAAGAAAAAAAAAAAAAAGCTAAACAAGTGCTGAAGAGGAGGAAGAGCGGCGCTGGAAAAGAAAGTACAGACTTGGCAACAAAAACAAACCAGCTTTGGGTAAAACGAAACAAAAAAAGGCAATCAGCTGTTGGAAACCTTTAAAAACCATCAAAAGTCGGGTTAATATTTTCTTTGATTTTGAATAGAAGACTAGAATGCGTTTTTGTTTATGCAAATAGGTGCAGCACTTGGTTTTTATGTTAAAAACTAAATATAACTAAGCCATAAATGAGGTTTTTGTGGTATATTTATTTCCTTAATATTTGTTGTTGTTTTTTTTATTGTTAAATATCATTCTTAAAATATTTAAACATTTTTGAAAACCATTTTTTTTTATTGTTAAACCATTTTCAAAGCGTAGATCAAGTGACTTTCCCACAAACTTCATGTTTAATTGAGAAAATAAACTCATTGGCGAAGAAAAGTTGTATTAAAAAAGGTTTCGGTTTATATATCATTGATTTATAATAGAAATCTGAGCAAAAATCAATCTTACTTTGTTTATATTTCATCAACAGTCAATTAGTTTACATTTGAAAGCTGTTTATGCCATAAATAAATTGATATAAACTTTAAAAAATAAGCAACTGTGGGTAAAATGTAATAGTTAAGGTTTAAATCTGTAAATTAAATGGTTCATCATTACTTTCAATGTTTCTATGCCCCATTCCCAAAGATAAAACTCTTTTAATTATGATATATCTGATATTACCTTCTCCTTCCAGCAGTTATTTCACATAACCCCCCGCACAAGTGCATATATAGAAAAGATAAGCCCCTAAGGCGGTGGAGCAGCAGCAGCAGCAGCTAGCCAAGATGGACAAGATGAGGATATTGAAGGAAAGCCGCCCCGAGATAATCGTCGGTGGCAAATATCGGGTGATTAGGAAGATTGGTAAGCGCACTCTGCCCTGCATCTCTTTCCCCCCTTTTTAACTCCCACTACTAACTTTGCTTTTGCTAATAACTCTACAGGCAGCGGCTCCTTTGGCGACATTTATCTGGGCATGAGCATCCAGAGCGGCGAGGAGGTGGCCATCAAGATGGAAAGCGCCCATGCCCGTCATCCCCAGCTGCTGTACGAGGCCAAGCTGTATCGCATTCTCAGCGGCGGCGTTGGCTTTCCCCGTATCCGTCACCATGGCAAGGAGAAGAACTTTAATACGCTGGTTATGGACCTGCTGGGGCCATCCCTGGAGGATCTGTTCAACTTTTGCACGCGTCACTTTACCATCAAGACGGTGCTGATGCTGGTCGATCAGATGATCGGGCGCTTGGAGTACATTCATCTCAAGTGCTTCATTCATCGGGACATTAAGCCGGATAACTTTTTGATGGGCATCGGTCGTCATTGCAACAAGCTCTTCCTGATCGATTTCGGTCTGGCCAAGAAGTTCCGCGATCCGCACACGCGTCACCATATCTTGTATCGCGAGGATAAGAATCTAACCGGCACCGCCCGCTATGCCTCGATCAATGCCCATCTGGGCATCGAGCAGTCGCGTCGCGATGACATGGAATCCCTGGGCTATGTGATGATGTACTTCAATCGCGGCGTACTGCCATGGCAGGGCATGAAGGCCAATACCAAGCAGCAGAAGTACGAGAAGATCTCCGAGAAGAAGATGTCGACACCGATCGAGGTTTTGTGCAAGGGCTCGCCGGCTGAGTTCTCCATGTATCTAAACTATTGTCGTAGTCTGCGCTTTGAAGAGCAGCCGGACTACATGTACCTACGTCAATTGTTCCGGTGAGTGGAGAGAGAGAGGAGTATAAATTGTTTATTTCATCTAATAACCTTAACTTTCTCTGTTATTTTCCCCCATTTTTAGCATACTGTTTAGGACGCTGAACCATCAGTATGATTACATCTACGACTGGACAATGCTGAAGCAGAAGACCCATCAGGGTCAGCCCAATCCAGCTATACTCTTGGAGCAATTGGACAAGGACAAGGAGAAGCAGAACGGCAAGCCCCTGATTGCGGACTAAATGAGGAGGGGATCATCATTAATGGGCGGGAAACACACACACAAAACAAAACGGGGATTATGTGAAGATTCAAAATGGAGAGAAGATGATAACAGAAGCCGCCGTTGCAGCGTTGAGAAATATCAATTGGGTGTTTCTCTTAAATATTAATTTAAAATTCAATACCTAAACGATTAAGGAAGAAGCAAGCAGCAGCAAGCAGCAGCAGCAACAACAGCAAAGGCCAATCATAAACCACACATTATGTAATTAAAAAGAAACAAACAAAACTCTGAGAAGATGATACCCCAGCAAATGTGATTCACAAGTGAATCACTGCGATCGATAGTAAAAACACACACACACACGCACTGTGAGTGAGGAATTTGAATTCGAAGTAAAACGAAGAATCAAATCGATTTAAATTCAAATCGATTCAAATTCAAAACTCAAATCAATTCGCGAAAAACATACTAAAAAAAACTGGAAAGGCAAAGGAAAAATTCCAAGTCTTTTCAGCTGGCACATCATTGCTCCCCTGCCCCCCATAAGCAACAGCAAATAAATAACAAAAATTGAGGAGAAGAAATGAAATAAGAACACTTAGCCTAATAAATTACATGAAAATAATAATGGTAATTAAACTGAACGCCGTAGATGAGCGTTCATTTTCGAAGAGAACCCCAAAACACACATAGTTATATATATATAAATATACATCAAAATATATATATATATATATAGTATATATATATATGTGTGTGTGTGTGTGAAAACATAGGTATATATACATATATATATTGAAGCGAATAAAACAATTATGTACGCATATATATTCCATTTGATTCACCTGTCAGATCGAATCCAAAATGCTTAATTTCAACAACAAAAAATCGAGCGATGCAAAACAAAAAACAACTCAAAAACTAAACACATTGTGGAGTAAATAAGAAACAAAACAAAAAAAACAATATATGTAGGAGTAAAAACAATAAATAATACCAATAAAAAATTTAATAAAAACACACAAAACACCACCACACGCAAGCCGGAAAAGGAGGAGAATTATATTAAACAGAAACGGAAATATATAAAAAAAACTGAGCTGGGCGGGAAGTAATAGGAGGCAGCGCAGCCACACAAATAAAACAAAACAAATAATAATAATAATAAATAATAAAAATGAAGGAAAAACAACAAAAAAAAATATATATAAAAAATACAAAAAACCAACGCAAAACTGCAAAGTAATTTTGCATTAGTAAGCAGTAAATAATAATTATAAACATAACTTATATTTAATTTTTTGAATTACATCAATAAATATGTTGAAATTACAAATTTTAAACATATTTTACAACTCCCTGCATTTAGAAAGAGATGGGGCGATGCCAGAGAGAGAGGGAAGAGCAGAGAAAAAGAGTGTTTTTCTTATTATTTTCGGTATAAAGTTTAATAAACAATTCAAAATTATTATTTAATATTTTTTTTTATGGAAATTTAATTGTATTTTTTTATAGTCAACTTTAAATTTATAGAATATTCGAGAGATTTACATAAGAAATTATTATTGTGGCTTCCAAAAGGCATTAATTAATTGTTTGCCTTGTTTTTCAACTACTTTTTTTATTATAAATTTAGCTAGATATATTTTTTATATCTAAAATTTTTTAAATTGAAATTTACTGGTATTTTATTAATAGAATATTCAAGAAATTTACATAAGAAATTATTATTGTGGCTTCCTAAAGAGAAGAAAGTGTTTATTTTTATTATTTTCAGTATAATGTTTAATACACAATTCAAAATTATTATTTAATATTTTGTTTTTTATTGAATTTTACTTTTATTTTATTATTTTCAATCTATTTAACTTTAAATTTATAGAATATTCGAGAGATTTACATAAGAAATTATTTTTATGGCTTTCTAAAAGCATTAATTAATTGCTTGCCTTGTTTTTAAACCATTTTTTTTATTATAAATTTAGCTACATATATTTTTTATATCTAAATTTGTTTTGTTTTGTTTATTAGATTTTCTCTTTATTATTTTCTTTATTTTCTCCTTGCTGGCTGAGACATAGATGATATTCAGTGACCGAGCGTTGTGACGTTCTTTATTTCTTTGTTTATTCTTTGTTGACTAATGGCACGACAGCATTATTATTATTTTATTTTCTGTAAACACAAACGACGTGCTGGCAATGCAATGTCCAGTGTCCAAGAAAACTAAACTCAAGATAAGAACAAAGGGGTTTCTGTCTAGGGGAGAGAGTCGTGGAAGATATAATTTTCATAGATAACGGAAAACTGCATTATAGTGTTCTCAGGCTTAAAATTTGATTAATTTTACCATGCATATGCCCCAAATAATAATTTTTTGTTAACATAAATAATTCTTTTGATTTGTTTCAAGGGTGCAAATATATATTATAAAAATTTGGTTGCAAAACAATAACTTTGAAAAGTCGGTATTTTTTAACCGTCGTTTGACATTAGTGGGACCAGGCTAAAAAAAGAACATGTCTGTTGCGTCCATGTTAGATTGCAGGCAGAAGAGCTTAACAGCGGCTTGCTTTAACAGCGTTTTGCTTATGGAATCTTACAGCGTTTTGCTTATGGAATCTAACAGCGGACTGCAAAAAATTTAGTCACAGTGTGGCCAAGGAAAAAATATCAATATCGCGATTTCGATATTTGGGCAAAAAAAATATCGCGATATAAATATCGATATTTTGATATTTTCATATATTATCAACAACCCTAGGCTCTTCAAAAAAAAAAATATTTCGTTGCAAGCGGACGTGTTTTCCGTGTCTCCTCCAGTCTTTTTTGTTGCGGTTTTTTGCGAGCGAGCGAAGGACCTCAGCGGCCCGTATTTAAAGTAATTAAAAAACGACATATTAACAGTATATTAACAACATCTTCAATGAAATAAAAGACGAAACCCGGTGTCTGTGTGTGAGCGCGCAAATTGCGGTTTATTTCACTCTTTTTTTTACAAGTTTTTATTGTGCAAAAAACAGTAATTTGTGCAACATATTAAAAAACAATCGGAAACAGTATAAAACATTTATTTTTTTGTTTTTGTTTTATTTTATTTTAATTTTTTTTTTGTTAAATGGTGTGCTTAAGCGAAAATAAGGATTCGAAAGAAACACGCAACAAGTTCAAATAAGCAAACACACGCACACGCACATACACATGCGCAGGCGTCGAGGACTCTCTGTGATTTGTACGAAGAGGCCTGCCATGACCGAAGCCGATGCTGAAAAGGAATAAAAGAATAAGAAGCAGAACGGAACAAACAAAAACGGCTATACGGCTATCGCTGCCTTTGCACTCACATTTTTGTTGTTGTTCTTGGTTCTGTTTTATTTTGTTTTTGCCTTTTGCTTGCGCAGTAATAAAATAAAAAATTACAAACACACAGACGTCTGATACGAGCTGGAGTAGAGATCGCGCACACACACACACATACAGTGTCACAATCGGCGCACAGAGAACGGAACCCCGGCCGGAGGATTGTTGGTGGTGCGAGAGGGACGGACAGAGGGACTGACCCATCGGGGGAAAGGGACGAAAACAAGCGCGAGCTTATCTCTCTGAGAACGTAGAAGACGATAAAAGCAAAGCAAACATCGCGCACACACACATCGGCTGTTGTTGTTTTGGAAAAAAAAACTAAAAAAAAAACACGAGGAAAAGGAAAAAGGAACAAAGCAAAGTCTTGCCGCTTTTTGCTTCTTTTTCAGCTTCGTCGCTTGTGCGTGAAAAAAATATCCTGACGCGCACTCTACAGTCGCGGACTTACAAACAGCTCGCGCGCGCACACAGACACACACACAAACACACACTTGAACGTACGACGAGCACGTGTAATTTTGTTTTATCCTCCTCCTCCTCCTCCCCTCCCCAAAGATATCTTTCTAATTGCTCGTTCTTTCTCTCTCTCTCTCTCTCTCTCATTCTCCTTTAGCTGATTTTTTTTTGCAATGCAATTTACGCGAAACAAATAACACGAAAACAACAATTCAAGTGCATAATTTAAATATAAAATTAATTTGAAAACACAAAAGGAAAACACAAAGAAATAAATGTAGAGAAAAAGCTGAGAAAAATTAACAACATAAAACGCAATCGCCAAGATAAAGAATTGTTTTTCTGTCTTGTCCAGTGAAAATAACAAAAATAACAACAAACAACCATCATCAGTAGCAAAGCAGCGGGCAACGAAAAATAAATCAAGTTCCAAAATCTATCAAGGAAACAGTAGGAAAATTACGAAAATGTCTGCAACTATAGTACAGAAATCGGCGACAGTCGGAAATTCGCATTATTTTGAGTGCGGCGAAATTTTCCAAACGGTGAGTGTAATTTCCTATTTTATATATGTATTTTTTTTTATTTAATATATTTCCCCACATCGAAAATGTCCCCCTATCATTGTCCCTTAGGATTTCCCTCGTGGATTTGTTTGCAATCGTGTAAATATCCCTCAAGGAGAACTGGGACTCCGAGGTCTTTGTTGATGTGTTGGAAATTTTATTATAATTCCTGCGGGAATTTTGGTTATTTTAAATTAAAAGAAAAGAAAAAAATTACCATGTTGTGGGTATTTATTTATGAAGGCTTTTTTTTTGTTGGGGGAATTTTGGTTATTTTAAATTAAAAGAAAAAGAAAAAATTACCATGTTGTGGGTATTTATTTATGAAGGGATATTTTTTGTTTGGGGGTTTTATATTGTATTCCAGGAAGTATTCAAAAAGGAATTCCTTTGCTACCTTTTTTTGTTTTAATAAATATTCTTCTAAAAAAAACTTTAATTTCTGAAGATTTTAAAAATTTATTTATTGATTTATTCCTTTGCTACCTTTTTTTGTTTTAATAAATTTTCTTCTACAAAAAACTCTTTTTAATTTATGAAGAATTAAATAATTTAAAGGAAGCTAGTCTTTGTTTTTGTTTTATTTTTTAATTAACAACAAAATTCCCCTTAAATGAAAATATTTCTCTAAAATATCATCTTCAAAGTATTTGTTTTGAAATTAGTTTTCCAGCTCCTTAAAAATAGGTTTTTTTTGTCTTAATTATGGTTACAAAGTAAAATTCCAACAAAGTGAACAATTTAAATATATGAAAGTTGAAACATGCCTAAACCACATGTTTTTGGGTTATTTATTTTGGGAGTTGCGTTTTGTTTTGCATATTTTTTTCTTTTTTTGTTGTAGTTGCGCTTGCATTTTCCGCAGTTTTCGTTTTGCGTTGTTAAACGATATTATTTAGTGTGTATTTTTCGCTGCGTTTGCTGTATTTTTCGATATTTTAGTCTTTCAATAACGTGTTTTTGTTGTTCATTTTTCATTTTCCATTTCGATGATGTTGTTTATTTGGTTGTATTTCCGTTTCGTTACACTCCGCTCACTGCAGCCGTTCTGCATGTTGTTTGTTTTTATTTCCAATATTAAAGCTGATTCATAATTATTTCGGTTTGTCAACTCACGAGTAATAATAAAAAAAAAACAAAGAAAAATAACGACAGACTGTAAAGTGGACTAAATAATTGTCTGATAAGGATTTTTGTTGTGTGATAGCTGGTTGAAGAGAGAGAGAGAGAGAGAGAGAGAGAGAGAGCAGGGGTGGGTGAAAAGGGGTGGCAGAGGGCATATCTTCATTAAAACGACTTGTGAATACCCTTGCTGTGGGTATAAAATTGATTTTATATAATTATATGGAGTTTAAATTAACTAAACTGATTATTTTCTCATATAATTGAGTTTATTCAATACAATTTTTATAGAAAAACATTTAATTTGGTTACATAATCCCCACAAACATTTAAATTTCAAAGGTTTTTTGGTTTTTTAGATACAAATTTGGTTTTTCGGTTTCTTTAAAACCCTTGGCTGTGGAAATTGTGGGCATAAAATTGATTTTATATAATTATATGGAGTTTTAATTATATAATTGAGTTTTATCAATAAAATTTTTATAGGAAAACCTTTAATTTAGTTACATAATCTCCACAAACATTTATAATTCAAAGGTTTTCTGGTTTTTTGGTTTCTTTGAATTATGAAAGGGTATTTATTTATTTATATATATACATTTATTTAGTTACATAATCCCCACAAACATTTATATTTCAAAGGTTTTTTGGTTTTTCGGTTTCTTTAACTTATGAAAGGGTATTTAAATTGCATTTTTTTCACCTTAGCAATTGTTTTTGGCCTTCCCTTCGCTTTTCTCTCCCATTCCCAATAATTTGTAACAATTGGCGTCATCGCAGCAGCATCATTAAAAACAACAACAACAACAAAACTTGTGATCATTTATTTTCCATGTATGTGTGTGTGTGCGTGCGGAAAGTTAGTGGCAGCGGCGCAGACGCCGGCAGCAGCTGTTGATCGACAACAAATTCGATTAAGTCAGTTCCGGGTTTTGGTTTGGTTTGAATTTTTGTGTGTTGTTTTTTTTTTAACTATATATATATATATATATATATGTATATTTTGTTTTTGGTTTTTCTTTTTTGTTTCTTGTGTCCGGGACTTAAAGTTGCTCTTAAATGAGCCAAGTTAAGAGCTCTGCTGCTGCTGCTGCGGTTACGTGCAGGTTTTTTTTTTTTTTTGTTCCTCGTCATTAACACGAGAGATGCGGTTGAGTGAGTTGTTGAAGGGTGTGCGGGGGGACCTATTCGAATGTCCATTGCTTTTACAGTAAACACCTCCAAGAATAAACGAAATGGGCACCACAATAGGAATCTTAAATATAAACTGAAATTGGAATAAACAATAAAACAAGTAAATAAAATAGGAAAAAATATGTGCAAAAAAAGAGTCAAGTTGACTAAATAAACCTTGGGGGTAGCGGCGGTTGTTGTACTGCGTGTTCACTGCTGCTTTTACTTTATTTTCTTTCCGTTTGGTTTTTGTTTTGATTGTGTTTTTGTTTGTGTTTTGTGGCTGTTGGCTGTTGGCGGTGAATTTGCGTAAACTAAAATGCAGGGCCAAAGGGTCAAGTAGAACCAAAAAAAAAGAGAAAAAAGAAAAAAAAAAGGTGAAAATAAAGGAGAAAAAAAGAAACGGCAACAACAATAGGGCCAAGGCAGGTTGACGTCCGATAAAGTTGCAAAATACTTTTGTTGTTGTTGTTTTTTTTTTAATGAACTTTGCCATCAGCCGCGTGTTATCGATAATCGACAACGATTGGCATGGAAAATTCATTGCTTTTGGTTTTGCTTTTGCAATAGCAACGGCCGAAAGCGAAAGGGCGCCCCACAAATGCACACAGATGAAAATACACACACACACACATTCACAACAAGCTAATGCTCAAAAGAAACAACAGCAAATGCAACAGCTTTTGTATGTCTAGGCGACAAAATTGTCACAATCAATCGCTAATCTCATTTAATTTATTAAAAGCTAAAAAAAAATTATAAAAATAAATGAGGGTTTTTTTGGTTTTTATTTAAATTTTTATTTATTTATTTAAATTATTCCATTTTGCTTGTGTTACATTTTGGTGGGGTGGGCAAAGAGACAAAGGCGGGGGCAAAGGGAAGCGCTGCAACTCTCAAAATTCACTTTTTCGCATTAATTTTTCTTTTGTCTTAGCTTTCAGCTTCATCTTGATTTTTTTATTATGAAATTAATAATAAATGTTACTAAGAAGCTAAATAAAAATAGTTAAAAAATGACTAATATAAAAAGTTATGAAAAAAAACTTATAATTTAGTTATTTTTCAAATTGAAGTAATAATTTAAAGTTTATCGTTGATTTTCACTGTTTATTTGACCTCAACTGTTACTGAAATTGTGCATTTTGTATGCAGTTTTACCTTCTCTTTCGGCTGTATGCCTTTTGTTTTTGTTTCCAATTGTTTTTGCTGCTGCTGCTGCAGACCGAAAAGTAAAATGTGTAAAAAATGTGCTTAGTTTGTTATAACGAAATCCTCGGGTACGTAATCAGCGGTGTTACGTTTCCATCCTCCTTCGCCTTCGCCTTCTCCTTCTCCTCTTTGTGATCGCTGTTCACTGGCCTGGCCCCTTCTCCTTTGCCCCATGCCTCATTCTTCTCTCCTGCTGAGCAAGAGACCGACCGGGGAGCGAAAGACAGGGGTGGTGGGGGGTGGGGGGGGGACTCACTTACAAGCGACAAACGGCGACTACTTTTTACGAATATAATTCCATTTCCTGCCAAGAGGCGATAACAGCAACAACGTTTGTCGTTTTATTTTGATCTGTGTTTTGTCCATGTCCAAGTCCATGCCCATGTGCATGTGTGTGTATGCATGCGCTCATGTCCCCGACGCCATTGCTGCAAGAAGCAAGAAGAAAGGAGTAGGAGGAGAGCGTTGCCACCGCTACCTACCTAAAAAAAAAAAGAAAGAAAGAAATAAAATCAAAAAACAGGCAACTCTTCGGTCTTCAATCCTCAAACCTCACCTCCTCCTCATCCTCCGCCTCCTTTTCCTTTAACTCTCAACTTCGCCGAACGTCATTTCATTTCGATTCGATCCGACTCGACTCGACTCGATTAATATGCGCAGCCCCATCCCACAAAATAAAAAAAAGGAGAAAAAAACCCATCGCAATCGCAGGCTCAAGTCGCGTATTACCTTCTCCCTCTCACTCCACTTTATCACTCGCTCTTCTTCACCCGCACTGGGGCAGATCTGTGAAGACTTTAATTTTAGCTAGAAATGCGTATCCCAAGGATTTAGAAGAAAGGACTGGAAACAACATTAAGGTTCTTTTAAGTTTATTTTATGGGCGAAATAATTTTAAATTTTTCTTTATTTTAGGGGCTTTACTGCAGGAATGTCATTTATTTTAAATTCAAAATTTAAAGTAGCCAAAACAGGAAAAGTGCACCTGCCAGAGCATCTCTGATTCTTACGCTTAGAACTCGCTTTACACACAGACACACACACACAAGACGCACACAGACGCACACAGGCACTTAACTCACGCTTGAGGACATGAGGTTAAAGCAACAATAAGAAAACGGCAATTGCAACAACAAAAACAACATATTACCAGCATATGGGACTTGGCCTGACCCTTGAGATACTTTTAGAGCGAACGATGATAGGATGGGGGAGGAGTATAGGAGATCGATGGGGGTTGTTGTTAGCGATGCGATTGAAGTTGAGGATCACAAACCAACCCCTGGTTAACGTACGTTTTCAGATTGAATTATCCCAAAACCCGGGAAGAAGGCAAATGTGAAGAAATAGAAATATTGAAATCGAAAAAATGAGGTACCTGGTTTTTTCTCTTCTTTAATTTGTAAGAAAAAATAAATGGATATGTGTATAAATGTATTTTATTTTCAATAACATAAATTATAGACACTAGATAATAATATAGATTAAATATATAAAATATAGATTATATAGTTTATAAATTATAAATATAATTTTTACTATTCATCTTATTTTTAACTTCAAATTGTTGTTGTGGTTGCTCTGTTATTGTAATAATTTATTTAATTGCATTAAGCAAATATTTTATAACAAAAATTATATAGAAACCCAAGAGCAAGCTGCTGCTGTGCGGGTTATATATCATTGTAATTTCCAAAGTGTTGCGTTTTCCTACTAAGTAAATTACCCGAACTTAATTGTTCTTCAATTATTTTTTTTTTTTCTCCCCTCCCGAAATCGAAATCTGTTGAATAGAGTTATTTGCGTGCAGATGCGCACTACCTATTATTATTATTCATAGTATTATTTTTGCTGTGGCTGCTGTAAAAATTACAAATACAAAACAAAAACACACAAAAATTAAATATGCTGTGTGTGTGTAGGGTATCTGTTGGGTGTACCATGTAGCATTTGCTGCGGTCTCCATCTCACCCTTCTGCGCCCACCCACCCACACACTCTCTCTCTCTCTCTCTTTCTCTCAATCTACCGCTCTCGCCTTTCGCGGCTTTGCTTGCTATCTCTCCCACACCAATGCATCTTTGTATCTTCTACTCCCCTCACTCTGGCCTGGATCTGCTGTTGAAGAAGGGGGGAAATTGCGGGGGTAAGAAGCCGATCGAGGAGAGCTCTAAGTGTGCGAGAGGGAGGGAGATGGAGCAAGTCAGGCACGCAGGCGTGCGCATTGAGAGAGAGCGAGAGAGATGAAGCGCATTGTGGGAGAGAAAGATACTTCATATTCTATTGTCATTGCTCGACGATGTGTTGTTGTTGTATTATTATTATTATTATTGCCAGTGTGTGTGTGTGTTGTTGTAATCTTGAAATTGTCTCGGCTGTCCTGTTGTGGTTGTTGGTATTATTGCTAATGGTCGCTCAATTGAGTGCCAAAGTACATCTATCCCACACTTCTACCCCCCACACCACCCCATGTGTTTGTTTGTTTGCATTCTTAAGGCGGCGTATGTGTGTGTGGGGGGGAGGGGTGGGGGGGAGAAAGGTGAACAGCGTGAGGGAGGGGGCGACAGAGAAGAGACGGATGGCAATAAAAATTTGCAAGTCGGCATTTAAAATTGATTTCCAAGTTGATTTTTTCCCCTCAGTTTCTATGAAACTGGAAAAGTCTTATCTAATAAAGAATAAAAAATTCACCAGAAAAATGCATTTTATAATCCCCCAAGTCTCCGGTACAGAATCAATTTATAATAATAAAGAGGAAAGATTATTTTAGGATTTTATTTTCATAAATAAATAATTAAATTTTTCGAAATTTAAAGAAATTTTTAAAGTAAGTTTCAGATTTTAAAAAATTTCCATTTCCCTTAAATTATGACAAAATATCCTGGTTTATAATAATATAATATATATTTTATAACGGGGAGCTTGAAACAAAAATAAAAATAACAAAAATATTTATTATTGTTATTTTTATTTTTGTTCCAAACTCCCCGTTGTTTTCAAGAAATTTTAAAACTAAATTTGAGATTTAAAAAAATGTCAATTTCCCTTAAATTATGACAAAATATCCTGGTTTTTAATAAGATTTTAAATATTTTTCTATTACCATTTTTATTTTTATTTTATTTTTTTCCAAATTCCTCTTTGTTTTCGCTTTGTTCCTTAGCTTCGCCCGCGAAATTCTTAAACGGTTTCGCTCATTAATTTCGTTAATATTTTTCTGTTATGCTGGCTCTGGCGTTTATTTTGCTGGTTTAGCTCTTTGCCTGCTTCTCGGCTTTTCATGCGGGCCACCCTACCAAAAAAAAAAAAAACTATAATAATAAAAACCGAAATGAATAACTTGCAACATGTTTTTATTTTGTTGTTGTGCTGTGTGGATTGGCAATCCCAAAGCTGAAAACCGAAAACGACGAAATCCACCGAAAAATCCAATCGAATCTATTATATAATGAAGTCGCAGTCGTCGCTGGCAGAGCGGCGGCGTAGAGCCGTTTGTTTAGTAGATTTCCATTCACATTCACTGTCGCTTTTTGATTGCTGGTTTTGCTTTTGCGGGTTTTGCCCCGGCAGCAGCAGCAGCAGCGACTTGCCATCTCTATCCCTCCGTCTAGCCAGCTGGCTAAAGCTATCTCTGTCTGGCAGTCGCGCTCTGCAACTGGTTTTACAGGACAACAAAAGCAATAATAGCAATAACAGCAACAATCATATGAGCACTTAACACATGTGAGTTGTTTGTTTGTTTTTTTTTTTGTTTTTCTTTTCTGCTGTGTTCTAAGCAAGCAATACATATACAAATTTTAATCACGATTTCGATAGGTTTTGATCTGCGGATTGGAAGTGTAAGCGAATGGGAAGATAGAGACGAGACCACGTGTTGAACACATTTCCAACATGTTGCTGTTGCTCTCTATCCTGGATTTCTTACTCTCCCTTATTCTTCTTCTTCTGCCTTATCCCTTATGTTGTTTGCTTCTTTTCAGCGCCTTCTTCTTCGTTGTTTTGTTTGTGCGGGTTATCAAATAGACGATAAATTATTGGCCCAGGAAGGGCTGACAGAGGGAGGGGAGGGGAAGGAAAATAAGTGGAGAGACGAAGAAGAGGATAAACCAGTGAGGGGAGTATATAGGGATCAATACTTACAGAAACAACCTGTGGAATGGGGGGGGGGGGGATAGAATCAAAGCAAAGAGAAGATAATAATAATAAGTGTGGGTGGGGGGGTAAACGAAGGAGAGGATAGATACAAAAGTGTGTGGAAAGATAAAGCCAGGGTTGATTTTGTCGGTAATATTTTATTTACTCTTTTTTCACAATCTCCTTTATCATTAATTTCTTTTGCTTTATTTCTATATTAATGGGGTTTTATACTTTAATTAACCCCAAAAAAAACCTTTTGAAATTAATTGAGACACAAAAATTAAGGAAATTTAACAAGAAGTGATCAGTGATCAGTGATCAAATCAGTGATTATTTTTTTAAAGGTTTTAAACATAATTTTGCAGGGTTTATGGCCAGATATTATACAAAACTCTAAAAATATAATGTTTTTCTTACTTTAATTAAGCCAAAAAACCTTTTGGAATTAATTGAGACACAAAAATTAAGGAAATTTACCATTTTCAATGACAAGAGGTGATCAGTGATCAGTGATCAGATTAGTGATTATTTTTTTAAAGGTTTTAAACATAATTTTGTAGGGTTTATGGCCAGATATTATACAAAACTCTAAAAATATAATGTTTTTCTTACTTTAATTAAGCCAAAAACCTTTTGAAATTAATTGAGACACAAAAATTAAGAAAATTTACCATTTTCAATGACAAGAGGTGATCAGTGATCAGTGATCAGATCAGTGATTATTATTTTAAAGGTTTTTAAAATAATAATCACTGATCTGATCACTGATCACTGATTATTTTGTAGGGTTTATGGCCAGATTTTATACAAAACTATAAAAATATAATGTTTATATAGGTGATAATTATTATTTATTATTAATTATATTATGAAATATTTTGCTATCACATGGTTTTTCAAGTAATTCTAGTAAATTTTATATAGGTTTTTCCTTTTAAACTGGCAAATTTTCCCAAGAATTGGCCAAGAATCAACATTTTAATATTCAAGAAAATAAATTGACTTAACTTTTGTTGATGAGGGGATTACTGGAATAGTATTATTTATTTCCACTGGCTTATCAAATCAAAATTTGTTTTGTTTTTATTGTTTTTTCTATTGGAAAATTCCATATGCTTCCAAAGGCTCTGATTTCCTATATTATTATTATTTTTATTAAGATTTTTATTTGATATTTGATCTAAAGAATTATAGCTCCTTTTTCTCGCTCTTTTTCCCTTTGTGCCGAATGTGCATTTTCTGTTTGTTGTTTATTGTTTCGGTTTGTTTCGGATTTCCCCCCCCTTTCCCCCCGTTTGGCTTTTTTCTGCTCATTTCAGCATTTCAGCTTCTTGAGCTTCTGGCCTTTTGTGTATATCAGTTGGTGCCTTTCGCGCTTATCACCTTTTTGAGTGGCAACAAAAACAGCAGCAGCAGCAGCAGCAAACGAAAGATTATTATTATTATATGTATGAACTAACTAACCCAATAATAAGTATTCTTATCACATTAAATCACACATGCATTCATACGTCTGTACACATCGAGCGAACGAGCGGTGTCTGTCGCTTTACTTATTTTTCCCTCTCAATCTACACTTTACACTTAAAATGTGTGTTTTTTCTTCGTTTTTCTCTTGGTTTTTTGTTCTTGTTTTTTTCTTTTTTTTAATTTTATTTTTATTATTTACGTGCTTGGCCTGCAATTGAGTGAGAGTGAGGGAAGAGCACATACAAGTGTGCATGCGGTGGAGATAGGAGGGGACTTGCATGGGCGGGGGATGGGGTTGTGGTGGATGGGGGGGCTGATAGGGAAGGCGGGAGGGGGAGGGGGCTGTTGCGGGTCACTGCCACTGCCATGTGCTGCTCACACACAAACACTAAGCGGTGATAAGAGCCCCCAAGAACTTTTCTCCGACTGATAAAGATAGAGAAATAGAGAGTGAGAGAGAAATAGAGAGAAAAGGGGGAGAACCTATAGAAATTACTAGGCCTAAAGATAATGATGATGATGATGATGATCATTAAATTTCCCATTTCAATTCATACTCTTCTCACGAAATTTATTAATATTTGTACTACAGTTTATAGAAATAACACTTATCAACAAGAGATCCTTTTGCTTGCTTTCGATTTTAGCCCTAAAAACCTGGAATTTACTTTCAACTTTAGAATTTTCTTTATTTATGTCATGTTCGTATCTTTAACTTAAAAGGATGTGTATCTTTTTCGATTTATAATGAATGTATCGATTCATAATAAATTTATCGATTTATAATGAATTTATCGATTTATAATTAATTTCTCTATCTTGAAGTACCATATTTAAGAAATATCTCTTTAGCCCTTTGATTTGTAATAAGTTTATGGATCAATCTTTACCTTTATGCCTATATTTAGCTTGCTTTCGATTTTGGGATTTACTTTCAACTTAAGAATTTTCTTTATTTATGTCATGTTTTTCGTAATAATTCTGTCATAAACAATTTTCTTAATGTGGAGCCTTGCACGACGGTCCTCGAATCAGAGGGAATTCAAACATTGTTTTGGCTCGGATTTAATCCGAGTTTCCAGTAAAGTTTTAGAGAAGAGTTCTTGGAGGATTTATTTATTTATTTTTTATGATATGTAAGTCTCAAAGGAGCAAAATGAGGAGTAGGAGGAGGAGGTACCTAACTTTTTAGAGCGAGTGTCTATACCCGATAAGGCTGGAAGAAGCGGACGCCCTGGACGCAGAGCCCATCGTCGTCTCTGATAAGCCGCGTTGCCGCCAGAACACCAAACCGATCCAATTCGAATCGAAGTCAAACTGAACTGGGGAAATTGGAAAATCGAAGAGAGTCAGATGGAGGGTTGCAACTTGATTACAGAGGTCAGGGCAAGGGCAAAAAAGGGGACTAAAAAATACATATAAATGTATATATTTCCCGGAAATTTCAACTGCAATCAAAATACCTTTTATTGGTCATTCATTTCTGTTGTTGTGTTGTCTTTTTTATCATTGAAAGGAGGGAGCTCCCCCTTGGCCCCGAGCTTTTCCTATCTGAAATTCTTAGGAGGGAAAAGAGGAGGTTTTATAGAAGTTGTCTTGTGATAATAATAATCTAGAGAAGCTTCAAGATATTACTACATTTTACAATATTATTCAATTTATTACAAATACATATATTTATATATAATTAATATATAATATATATTTTAAATATTAATTAAACCCTTCAAAAAATTAAACAGAAATGTAAATGTAAAAAAAACCCTTTGAAAAACTCACCAAATGTAATCCAATCCATTGAAAGAAATAAAAAAAAAAATTGGAGAGTAATTGGAGAGTTTTTTGCTGATTGTGAAAGAAAACGCTGAAAATGCATTTCTCTTTTTCCTGTTTAATAATGGTTGTGGACCTGTAAAGCGTTTTCCAGAGTTCAAAACTTTGCTTAATTCAAACTTTTAGTTTTTATTTTCTTTTAAATATTAAACAAATTTATTATTTGAGTAATAAATATGGAAATTTTCCGCCTTACATCTGTTCAAATCCCCCCCTTCGCCGCCCATTCGAAAAACTCTCCATTTCGATTGCATAACGATCCCTCTCTCGGCGCCCCTGCCCCTGGTTTTCTGCGGGTGTGCGTGTATCTGTGCGTGCGAAAGGTCCCCCCCCCTCTGCCCCCACCATGATCCCGTCTCCCGTCATTCATTCTCCTTTCCCTTTTCTTAATTTTTCCATCAATTTGTTTTTGGCCTCTGGTTTTGACAAAAAGCAAAACAAAAATGGGAATTGCAACAGTTTCATAGGAAGAAAAACCAGCAGAAAATGTTTATTATATATTTTAAAACTGTGTTTTTTGTTGTTTATTTTATTACACATTGATTAAAGTTTCGATTTGTTTAAAAAAAAAAATGGTATTTGCTTTTTTGTCTTTATGTCTGTGCCGGATTTTGTATCTTTTTTTTATGGTTGTTGTGCTCCGAATTTAGCAAGGCCAAGTTGTGAAGTTTTCTTTTATTGTGTGTTTATTATGTGATTTTTTTTTGTCGTTGTTGCCAATTATTATTATGTGAGTGCGCCCAGAGCCGGTTCGAACAAAAAATAAGCAGCAGCAACAACAACAATTATGAAACGAAACGAAGAAACAAGAAATACGAAATACGAAGTGAAAGAGGAAGAAACAAGCCAGACGCGGACGCTTGGCAATGAAACGAAACGAAACGAAACTGGCACGCTAGTTGCGCATGCGTAGTGTCTTCTCTGTCGCACTTTTTGGCTCCACTTTGCTTCCTCCTTTACCTCCTCCTCCTCCTGCCCTTTTGCACCACCTCCTCCTTCTGCCCCCCCCTAAACACTCTCGCTATCTACGCTTTGTTCGCTTACCAAATACTGTTAACAGCCGACGAACGGATGGACAATGCGGACGCCGCGAAAATGTGAAATGCTGCTGCTGGCCCATTCGGCGGCGACGCGACGGTTCGACCTAGACCTCAATCGATGGATCGTTTGGATGCCTCGAATCGTCAGGGGGAAGGGGGGGTGGGCGACCAACGTTATGGGATGGCCCAAAACTCACGACCCGAAAAAAACCAAAGCTATGAGCTAACCATTTCAAGTTTTACAAGCCAAAAAAAACAAATGGGATTGGGATATTATGTAAATTATAACGCGTGGTTAATGGTTAATAATAATTTAATACAGCGCCAGGTAACAACCATGGGTATATATGGTTTAGTTTTATAAGGTGCTCCTTAATTACAAACCCATTGGATATTACTCATGCTTTATGATCTTCTCACCAAAAACTTGGAGATATTATGCAAGGTATAAGAAGGTGTTATGTGGGATTTATTCCTATATCATTGATTTAGTTACAATGCGAATGCTTTATTCAGTTGAATTAGATCATTAATTTTGTATCTTTAACTGAAAAAGGATGTGTATCTTTTTCGATTTATAATGAATGTATCGATTTATAATAAGTTTATCGATTTATAATGCATTTATCGATTTATAATTAATTTCTCTATCTTGAAGTACCATATTTAAGAAATATCTCTTAAGAGCTTTGATTTGTGATGAATTTATGAATCAAACTTTACCTTTATGCTTATATTTTTTCCAGATATTTTTGTTTTATTAGGATACTACTTATAAATCAGTGTAAAAATCAGTATTTTTCAGATTCTACAAATTTTTTGTATATTTTTTTTATGATTTCTTGAACCCAAAGCTGCTGAACTCACTACCTTTTTCGTTAAGTGCAGCGTAGCACGTTACTTTGTATGCTTTATCGGTAGCTGAAGATCGTGTTGCTCTGTGGCTGTTCTAGATTGTTTTATTGTGTTTTCCCTGCCCATCAATCGATCAGCTATACATAAAAAAAGAAAAAAAAAATACAAAAAATGAGAACAGAAACGCAATGCAATGCAAAATGCTATGGAAATGATGATGGAAACGAAATGCAATGAAAAACTCGCATGACAACGCCGCCGCATGTGTTAATTACCAATTCAAATTTGTCAACAATTAAAATCGATGCGAGGAGAGACTTTGTTTTCTGTTTTCTGTTTTCTGCCTCGTCCCCAAAGCCTCAATGCCCCCTTAAGTCCCCTTATAGCTTCTTTAGAGGTAAAGCACAGGAGGTACGTCTTTGACTTGCTGCTAATCAAATTTGAACAGCCAAAATATATATCTCGATCTCGCACTTTGCATAGAAAATTTGAGGCTTTACCTTGAACTTTTAATTGAACCGCAAAAAAAAAAAAAAAAATCGTGTGTAAATATGGAAATCAGTTGCGTATTTTGATTCGATTTTTATCTTAGAGTTTCGATTGATCACTTCGGTGTACGATCATCATATCATCCCTAACTAAATATATAAATACCTTGCTTTAATTGCTAATGCTATTCCCCTGCGGCGATTAATAGATGTGAATATATAAATAAGCACAAGAGAGGCCATCAAGCTAGCAGTGGGAAGTCAAAACACAATAAATATAATTTAATTGAATGGAAATGATGAGAAAGCAAGAAAGTATTATGATATAAAATATCCAAAAAGTTGATATATTGATAATTGGTTCGGTAACAAAACCCCGAAATATAGATAAGCAAAAAGTTTCAGTTCAATATCCTTCTCACATATTTAGTTTAGGAAGTAATTAAATTTTTTGGGTAATTACCACCACCGAGTCTACCTATTATTGTGACCTTCGCTGTGGAGATACATTCAGATATACATATATGTATCTACATATTCAGAGCCACGCCCCCTTACCCGCCTCGATCGATCGATCGATCGATCGTGCAGGTTCGCTCCGTTCGAGTATTATAAATAACACTCAATAATAACTTTGTATTCATTTTCAATTCGCATATCCAGCTGATTGTATTGGTGTTAGCTCATCGAGGTTATGGATATTGCGTCGTCGTCGTCGTCATCGGCGTTGTTGTTGCTTTTATTTTGGTTTTTGGTTTTTGCTGGCTTTATAAAACCAGTTAGTCCAACCGAAAAAAATACAAATAAATAATATGAAAGAGAAAAAAACAACAACCAACAACAGCAGGTCTTCAGCATCACACACACACCCATGCAGACTGCGAGGTGTATCTGTGTGAACGTGTTTATGAGACACAAACAAGTAGCAGCAGCAACAGCGATCTTACCTAACTTAACAGTCGTCGGTGTGAGCCAAGACCTGAAATTCACACACACAAAGATATATATATATATCAAGTCTGCATAATACTTACATAGATCTATATATCTCTTTATATTTAAAAACAAACTTACTTGGAGATACATAATCCACCTTTAAAGAACTTCAATATAAAAAAGATGTTGAAATCAATAGAATAACTGATTTTGGATCTAATAGAGAGAAATATAAATAAATATTATATATACACTTGATATATATAGTACTATACATCAAAAATCAAGTGTATATATTAAATATTTACAAGATATAGTCTTAATATATCAACAATTCAGGGTAGATATATGCAAATTTTTATCAGAAATCTGCTATATCAATAGAATAAATTCAAAATAAATTCCGTTCTACAAGTTCTAGAAGTCTTACTTCGAATGAATCACATTTGTTCTTCAGATTTTGTATCTTAAAGTAAAAGTCAAAGACATAGGGAATCTGTAGAGGTTAAATATTACTAAAATATGGATAGAAGATACTTTTAAAATAAAAAAAAGAGTAAATAACAAATGAAATATTAAATAAGTAATAAAAATATATATTTTTTATTAGGTTTTCTATTAAGTCTTAAATTATTTTTATCCTTGACTCTGAAAATTAAGCAGATTTATTTTCATATGTTTCTTTTATATATTATTATATATTATATATATTATATATATTATATATTTTATATATTATATATTTTATATCTTATATATTTTTTATATATTATATATTATTATCTTTTTTTGCCTGTTTTTTGTTTTTTATTTGAACCGGAACTGTGCAATTCGAAAATTGAAAAGATTGGCAAAAGTTTTGCCTCAAGGTCCGCCGTCCGTTTGTCGCGCTCGTAACTCTCCTTTCTTCGGTAGACCCTTCTCTTTCTTCCCCATCATCATCACCTCCATCGCTGGCTCCACTCTTTATCTCTCTTTCCACGCTCTACCTCCCCCGCGCTATTTTTTTTTCCTCACTCTCTCTTGTCTTAACCCACCGCAACAATGAAACACCGAAGAAACAAGAAGACCAAAACACATGTGGCAATAAACAGTGGGTAGAGGAAGAAGAGAGAGGCTAGAGACTAGAGGCGGAGAAGACGAAGCACACCGACCGAAGCATGACTGAAGGAAAAGTAAACTTATTTTCATTTTCAAATGAAAGGGAAATTCTCACCTAGATGGAAGAGAGTGAAGGCAATAGACGATGGCAATAGAAAGAGATGGCAACGAAGCTCGATGGAAAGAGCTTAATACACACACACACACACACACACACAGTGATAAACGGGAAAAACTGCTAAAATTGCAAATAGCAAAAGCAAAAACAAAAAAGCTCAGATCTAGGCTCTATAATTGTGCCCCCCTTTTCTTTGTCCTGTCCAGCTTGTTCTTCTCTTTATTTCTTTATTTCTTGTTCTCCTGCTAAAATGGGTCTTAATCTTGTTTTCTTACACCGAGAGAAAATGAGAAGAGAGGGAGATAAAAAAAGGAGTAAGATATCTTCAAGTTACTTTTAAAAAATAATCCCCTTTTCCTTCTCCCATTCTTCTGGCTTCCCTCTTATCCACTTATTTTGTACTCCCCCTTTTTTTGCTTGCCCCGTATTATCCCCCCTTAACAGTCCACCCCTGCCACATGCCGCAATCATGGCGGGGAAGGGGAGGGGGTTCATGCAAGCTCTAATTTTGCGAAATCAATTCACGAAAACTATGACCATGAATTCGCTCAGTCACTTGCTGTCGTCGTACTCAAAAAACAGCTGTGTAAAATCAAATAACCAACTAATTGAAATACAAATAGTCAAAAAATGATAACAAAGACAAGCAAAAGTAAAGAAAAAAACAAAAAAAAGTGAATTGAAGGTTAACTTTATCTGTTGCGGAAGTGGAATTTCTTCACCTCAACTTCCCAGCCTTCCATTTTCACTTTCGTACTTTTTATTGTTTCTATACTTTCTTTGGATATATTTTCAAGTTTTTTTGTATATTATTTTATTTAAAAAATGCGATTAAATTTTATCAAGTTTAAATATTATTTATAAAAAAAGGATCTTTAGGAATTTATCTCAAAGAATGCCAAGTGATTATTTAAAAAACGATCTAAAATCTTTCTACGACTCCCTCGGTTATATGTAATAATTATTCCTAGGGGCTTGTACTATATTTCATGATTTATTATTTATTTGATTTATTTTGCACTGTTTTCGCAAATTACTTAATCTCTGAGAGGTTTTTCTTGGAATACGTCATTCAATTTCAAGGGTGGGCTTTTGTATAGAGTGTAGTCTGTTGCAAAATTTATAAAATGCTTTTATTTCTTGGTGGCCCAATGATGAAATCGTAAATTAACAGGAGGCATAAACTTGAGGTTTTTTTTATGGTACTTGTTTGGTGCAACCCAGAGGCGAAAAGCAAAAGCAAAAGCTTAAGCAGCAGCAACCATATCATCAGTTGCCGATGCCGTAAGCGGTTGAAGTTGGTCAAAAGCAAAAAAAAATACAGCGCAGCGCCAAAGGTTTGCTAAACTTGTTGCGCCTGCTCGCTCGTTAATGTTTTTATTTTTATCTCCTTTTTTTTTTTTGCTGCGCAGAGTTACAGACTGAAATTGAAACTGAAACTGAGAAACTGGGAAACCGAGAGACCACGAAAGCAGAGTTGCCAGGTGTGCTCGTCAATGTCAGCTGACAAATTAATAAATAATGCCATTCAGGAAGTTGAGGCAGAGTCTATAGATTTTCGATTTAATTGACTGTAAAACACAAACCCAGCTGGAAGTGCCTTTTTTTGTGTTAATTTTTATTGTGAATTTTATTCTCGTTAGTTTATTAGCTTTATTTTAGTTCAGTTCTTTTGGTTTACATTGTTCTAATTGTTTACTTTGCTTAATTTTCTTTACTATAATTTATTTCCTTGATTTTACTGAATTTCTTAACATTTCTTTGTTGTTTGTTGTTTAATGAAATTCCGAACTTGTAGATTTTTCAACATTATCCTTGAATTTTGTAATATTTTCAGTGCAAAACATGAATTGTCATTGAAAGTTGGACTTTATATTTTACTAATTGCTTTTAGGCAATCATTTGAACATTATTTAATACATTTCTAACATAAATAATATACTTTGAAGGAAGTGAGAACAAAAATCAAGACTTTTGACGATGCCAAATGTGTGTTGTCGAGTGATAAGATAAGCCAAGCGATCCGCACACAACCGCGGCAATTGGAATGGGAAATATATATGTATATATATATATATATGGCTTCTAAACTGATTGTTCAGGCAAATTAATTAATTGAACATTTAAATTGTTTTGTTTCGTTTCGTTCCGTTTGGCTCTTTATGGAATTACTCATAAATATTTTTCAAGGAATGTCTCTCTGTGTTTGTGTGTATATATTGTTGAAATCGGGGCAAAGATAACCTAAATGAAGTGCACATATATGTGTCTCTGAGTATATAAATATTTATTTGCTATGTGCCTCATCATCTGTCTGGCTTTATTTTTTATTTGACCCTCCCCCCCCCACGGCCGACATCTCATCTCCCTAGAGATAACAAGCTCTCTAAGTGGGCTATATAGAGCTATATAGAGAGAGAGTACACCGAGTGTAATCTTACTTATACGACCGTTCTACTTCCGAAAGTCGAACTTTCGAAACATTAAGCCACAGCTGTTGTCCTGTTGAATATTTGTATTTTGTATTAATTAACTCGACCTAAACTGAGGGAAAGTGTAATGCAAAATATCAACAAACATTTATATAGTTTTGGAAATTTTTAAATAACAAAAAATTGCATTTTATGTGACAATTTTTTAGCCAAAACAAAATTTTGAAATGCCGTAACTAAGCCAACAAATCTTGTTTTTTAATTTGGAAAACTTTTCTGAGCTAGTTTTTATTAGATTAATAAAACTGCATACTAAATTTTACATTTAACACGATTTCATTTTTTGCCAATTTTTTTTTTAATTTTAATGATGATAATTTTAATCCCTTACATTTTTTTTTAAGAAAAATGGCAACAAAAATTTCTTCTCTGGACATGGCCAGATCGATTCAGTTTTTGATGCTGATCATGAATATATATGGTTTATAGGGTCGGAAATGACGCCTTTATTAAATTTATCAAATTTCTTGTATACTTTAGGCTCTTTTTTAATTAATTTAAAATTTAATTTCGTAAGTTTTATATTTTTTATTTAATTTAAAATTTAATTTCGTAGCGGGATATACATATATGACTTTTGTCATTTACTTTTTGGCCAATTTCAAACAATTTTTTCCCTCAAACATGGCTAATTTAATTCGGCTCTTCCTGGTGATCAATAATATATATATATTATTTTTAAGGGTCAGAACTTACTCTATTTCTTTCGAATTGAATTTTTGATACCCTGTATAAGCTAAAAACAAACAAGCTTAATTTGAGATTTACTTGAGACTTTTCTTTTTATTTATTTTATTTCATGTTTTTTTTTGTATTTATTTAATTGTTTAATATTTTTGTGTTGTATTTATATAATTGTTTTATATTTTTTGTTGTATTTATATAATTGTTATGTATTTATTTTTTTTAATTAATAAATCTATTATTCTAATTTATTCGTTTGTATTTATTTAATTAATAATTATTAATCATTTATTTATCATTTATTATTTATCATTTATTTATTTATCATTTATTATTTATAATTTATTTAATTATTAATTATTTATTTATCATTTCTTTAATTAATAATTATTAATTATTTATTTATGAAATATTTAATTTATTTAATTATTAATTATTAATTATTTATTTATTAATTATTTATTATTTATTTAATTAATGATTATTAATTATTTATTTATCATTTACTTAATTAATAATTATTAATTATTTATTTATCATTATCATTTATTATTGTCATTTATTATTTATCATTTATTTATTTATTTAATTGTTCATTATTTATTTATCATTTATTTATGTATCATTATTTATTATTATTATATTTTTTTCTTATTATTATGTAATTATTATTATGTATTTTTTCCTAATAATAATTATTATTATTTTTTACCAATAATTATTTAAAAAGTCTTGGTGGCAACTCAGCTTACTTCTTGTTTTATTTTTTTCTCTTGCTTCTGCGCATGCGCCACCTTCTCCAGCCATCTCACTCGCACCCTCGCCGCTGCTCTGCCTGCGCAGCTTTATTTTTTTTCCTTTTCCACTCGCGTGTTGAGCAAGCCGCCAACTGGTTTTGTTTTTGTTGTCTGCGGTTTTGCGTGGTTTGTGGGGGGAGGCATTACGGGGGGCTGCTGAAGTGGTTGATTACTTTGGCGTTTGTGTGTGTGTGTTTCCCCCCAAAGTCTTTTTTCGAATTTTTTGTTGGTGTTTCTTTTTTTTTCTCAACGAGCAGCTCCGGCTTTTTGTGTCTGTATGTTGTTGTTGGCTTGAACTTGAGCTCTATACATATGTAATTGGTGTTGTTGTTGTTATTATTGTTGTTAGTTTTTGGCCACGCTCGATGGAATGAGTTAAGAGAGTGTCTGCGCTGTGTGTCTGTGTCTGTGTTTGTGTTAACTGGTTGCATAACATGTTACAGCATCGCACGAACAAAAAAAAAAGTGAACAAGCCAAGTATGTAAGTCGGACGTTGCGTTCCCCAAAAAAAAAAAAGAAACAAAAAAAAGGGAAAAGAAAAACAAAGGGGAAAAAAAACAACAAAACCGAACCCACCGATGACGACATGGAAAATAATAAAAAAGGGGGGCTTGCTGCCGCCAAGCGGGATTTAAGTTATTGCCTAAATAGGGCCAAGATTGGGCTTCAATTGGGGGCTAAGTAGGGGCTGCAAAGGGGAGGGGCTTAAATAGGGCCAACTGGTAGCTGAAATGGGGTTTACCAAGGGCTTAAATAAAGTTTCAATTATAACTTCAGTCTAAAATGGGGCCTATACTATTGTGGCTTAAATAGTAATAATTTAAAGCTAAAACTAGGGCTTTAATTTTAGCTAAAAAAAGTTTATAAAAAATTTAAATGCAGCTTAGAATGGGTTTTTTATATGAAGGCAGTTTAAATATAAATATAAATATACAAAAAATATACATTTAAGAAATAAAAATCTTGTAAATTCAGATTAACAGACCTTTTTTTTTAACCATAACCAAAATTTACTTTGTAAAAATAAGTACAATTTAAAAGCATCTAAATACATAATAAATATTACTCAAAGATAAAATACAAGAGAATAACGTAATGCCAAAAGAGATATAATACAATAAAGATATATAGCAAATAGAAGAAGCCTTTAAAATGGCTTAAATAATATTTTTAAGAGGTAATATTTAAGAGGTAATATTTAAGAGGTAATATTTTAGAGGTAATATTTTAGAGGGAATATTTTAGAGGGAATATTTTAGAGGGAATATTTAAGAGGTAATATTTGTTTAAGGTCTCAATTCCCTGTAGCTCTCCTCGAACTAAGCGAGAACAATTCGCATAGAAACCGAATCGAAACTTGGCTTAATGCCTGATAAGGCCGAAGACAGGAATATCTTTCCCCCAGAATTAAAAGCAAAAACTTTAAATGTAATTAATTCTAGTTACTTGCAGAGGACACCTCTTTTTTTCTTTCAGTCTGGCAAAATAATGGCATTTAAATAATATTAATAAAAAGTAAACCATTTGGCAAGACATCCAACAGACACACAGTCAATTTCCTCTGCCTCTCTTTCTGTGTGTTGGGTTTTTTTTTCTGTATTTCTGTATTTCTTTTTGTTTTCCTCTTATAGGTCAAGTTAAAAGTAAAAGTAAGCTTGGCTTGTCTTTGCTTTTGCTTATACGCTCTGCCTTTTGTGCTTTGTGTTTTTCCCCCCACCTCTTATTTCCCCATCCTGTTTTTTTTTTGCTTTGTTTAGTGGTCTTTCTGTGTGTGTGGTTTTTTATGGTTTTGAATTTTTGCGAAATATATATTCGCCACGTTACGTATACGCCCGAGCGACCAAAAAATTGATTTTGCACCTTCTCGTCTTTCTTTGCATTCACAGGTGGCCAGCGATCGTGACCGCGATCATCTCCAGCAGCAGCAGCAGCAGCAGCAACAGCAGCAGGTGGGGCTCGTCCTGGACAGGAGCAACATGGAGCAGCAGCAGCAGCATCAGCATCGCCTGCATGGCGCTCTCACACGCACCATTTCACAGCCGGCCCAGCGCCAGCAGCAACAGCAGCAGCAGCAGCAGCTCATCCAGCAGCAGCAGCAGCCAGTGCCCAATCTGGTGACCATCATTGAGAATCTGGGCAACATGAATCTGCACCGCAAGCTAGAGCGCACACAGTCGGAGCCACTGCCGCAGCAGCCCATGAACACATCGAGGTTGGACTCCTTTTCATTCCCCTTAAAAAGAAGAATAACTTGAAACTAATCTGTATTTAATCCTTGACAGATACAAGACGGAGCTATGCCGCCCCTTTGAGGAGGCGGGCGAATGCAAGTACGGCGAGAAGTGCCAGTTTGCTCATGGCTACCATGAGCTGCGCAATCTGCAGCGTCATCCCAAGTACAAGACCGAGTACTGTCGCACCTTCCACAGCGTTGGCTTCTGTCCATATGGGCCACGCTGCCACTTTGTCCACAATGCGGATGAGGCACGTGCCCAGCAGGCAGCCCAGGCAGCCAAATCGTCGTCATCGTCCTCGAATCAGCAGACACAGTCGCAGCAGCAGCAGCAGCAGATCTTCTCATCGAAGAACAGTCAGAGCCAAGGAAACAATATCAGCAGCAGCAGCAGCAGCAGCAACAGCAACAATAGCAGCCAGTTCTTCCTGCCGCTGAGCCCACCGTTGAGCATGAGCACCGGCTCTGATCGCGAATCGCCCACCGGCTCCCTGTCGATGAGCCCCGCCAATTCGCTGACTAGCTTCCCCTTCCACGAGGCCATGTCACTGCAGCATCGCATGATCCAGGGCAATGGAGCCGCTAGCAACAGTTCCGCCTCATCCACATCCTCGGCCTCTGGCTTAGGGCTGGGCATGGTGATGGGCCTGGGACAGAGCCTGGGTCAGACCACGCCACCGGAGTCACCCAACGTACCTATTTCGCCAGTGCATACACCGCCGCCGTACGATGTTGTGGACTCTGTGGCAGGTAAGCAATTGCTTCAGAAGAGCATCAGCACACCAATGCAGCAGGAGGAGTCACAGACACAGCCCAGGCTGCCGGTTTTCAATCGCCTCAGCTCGGCGGTTGAGGTCTATCAGCAGCAGTCCAATTTGGGGCTTTAAGGAAACCACATCCTCCCCCCAACCCCCACTCATATCCTTCCTTCAAAGCCCCCCATCCAAAACTGCATCCCTCCATCGACACAAAGTAGCAGCATCCTTTTGACAATAAAATCTCAGCAAGAACGACAACAACAACAACAACAGCAACGGAGCAACAGAACCCAAACCTAAAACGTAAACGTAAACGTAAACCCTCTTTTGAAGGGGGGAACTCTAGCGAAAGCAGGGAAACTCCAACGAGGATCTTAAATCGGATTTCCCTTGAGCTGTGACAGTTTATAGCCGTCTATCGTCTATTAATTAATATGAAAGGAGACCGCAACAGGAAAAGAAACCGCGACAAAAACCAACAATAACTAAAAAGAAAAGCAAAATAAAAAACGAACTGAAACGGAACTGAAACTGAGACGGAACTAAACAGAACCGGAAACGGAAACAAAAACATAAATGGACGCAACGAAAAGGACGAGAACGGAGATTAGATAGATGTTTAGATACGTAAATGACAAAACAAAAACAATCCATATGCAAACGATGATCTTGAACTATATATATATATGTTTAACAACAAAAAAACAAAATAACAAAAACAAAAAACAAAAAATGAATAGAAAGCGATACAAACGCCGAATTCTAAAAACGGAACGAAGACAAAAACTAGTTCAGAATCCTTAGTAAAAAACGCATTGCTCAAAAAATTGATAAAAAACAAAAAACTCAATCGTTCCTGCATTTAAAAAAGGTAGCAAGCAAGTTGCCCTTGTTCAATATTTAAAGATATAAACATAAAAATGAATATATATATAAATGATTTTGGATTTGATATATATATATATATATATATATATATATATATATATATGCCCCGTTTCTGACTAGAGATTAGAGATAAAGAATGTGTCTTCCAAGTCAAGTTTTAAATCAAATCAAATTGGACGGGCGGTGGCCGCCAAGGCCAAGGAAAAACCTTTTAATTTATTTAACTTTTTTTCGCTTAAATTTTATGTAATAGAAAGTTGCTGTACATATATATATAAACTTGATATAATGTTTGTATAAATTATATATATATATCAATATATATTTAAACAATTACCAATTACGATTTATGATGATCTTGGATGAATATTATATATGATTATTGATGATATACCTCAGCCACAAATCACAACAATAAACAATAAACAATAAAAGCAACAACATAAACGAGACAAAACAAATGAGAATTGAAGAGAGAGACCGTTAATTGATTTGATGAATTATTATATAGATTTTGTTTGCATTTCAAGAAGTAAAATCGATCCAAGAAACGCCGATTCGACTCAACGTAATTTATTTTTCCCCCCCATCTCTATACTACATAATACTTTATAATATGCCAATTAATGTTAATAATTTATGAAAAAAAACCATGTGACCAACACACACACACACCCCACACACACACACACACAACGAACTCAGACACACACACACATATATTTTGACCATTGATAATTTTATGTTTTTTATATATATACAAATATTGGTATAACGCGACACACACACACACAGAATCATTTTGTTTATTTTATTTACATATATATACACGATATATATATATATATTATTATTATTATTATTATTATTTTATTTAATTTATTTTACACAAAACCTCTTCTTGATTTCTTACATTTTTTTATTGGGTGCGCAGTTATATAATTTTTAGTGTTATTTCGAGAGAGAGAAAATATATATAAATATATAATTAATTAATTATTGAATTAAAATCGAGAAACAAAAACAAAGCAAAACAAAAGAAAAACAACAACAACAAAAAAAGTGTTAAGAAAACCTATTTAAATATTTATTTCTATAGGGAAAAGCGCAACAATTGTCGATCTTTGTATATTGTGCCGGAAAAAGCCCAAGAAAATGTAGTCTTACGAATGTAGAATTAATTTGAAAATATACACACTTTATACTATATTATTATATTATATATACAATATACATACATGTTAAATGCAAGTGCAAATGCGCGCCAACCACTTAAGGGAACACTGTTTAAATAATGTTTGTATCTTTCCCATAGAAATCGAGACCTTTTCTTGTTCAAATAATTTATAAAGGTTGCTAAAAACAAAACAAATCAAATCAAATATTTAACTACTGCTATTTATTACGATTCACATATTTATGATCTATGATGATGATGCAGCATGACTCTTGTTCAAACAAAAAAACAAACAAAATAATACAAAAAAAGGAAAACTGAAACTGAGGAGGGGGTTAAATAATTCTCAAAGTGCCTTATCATTAATATATATATATATGTATTTTATATAAATTATACACTATATTATGTACACGAACACCACACACAAATTATGTTATAGAGTCATGTGCAAATATATGGAAAATGGAAAAAGATGTAAAAACAAAAACAAAAAGAAAAACAAAAAGAAAAGGAAAAGCGAACACGAAAATAGAAAGCATAGAGAAAAAGGCACATTCATTAATTTATTATTATTTGTAATTGAACAATTTATATATACATATTTTACCTTCAATTTTCTATTCGATTTAACACTCGCCTCGTCCTCCCCTCACTTGTTTTTTTTTTCTTTTAACAATTAATGCAGTTGCTCAGCAGGACAGTGTTACGGCAGCGTGCAAAGGATTAATTACACTATTTAATGCTACATATATATATATACTATATATATATATATATTTAAACATACTTTTTATTCATACTTTATATATATTTTACTAATTTTTTTTGTTCTATTTAATTTGTGAAATCCCCCAAACTTGAACTTAAATCGCTAGCTTTTGGTTATTATCATCAAAATGATTATAATACAATTTGTTTTTGCGTGTAAACATGTTCTTCCCCTTTTGTACAACAAACAAAAAACAAAATGCAAAAACTAAATACTTTTCTAACCAAAAGTCAAGTCGTCTTCCTCCTAAAAATGCACAAAATGCAATGAAACTAAATGTGGTGAACCGATAGCGATACCTATATAATTGATTGATCGATAATTAATTAAAACGAAATAAGGAAGAACAAGAATTGCAATTGCCAGTTGAATTATATACTATTTATACAATTATACATATATATATACATATATATATTTATATAAAATTAATAATAATACTTTGTTCGTTATTTATATAAACATATACACCATAATATTTCATAGATTTCCCCCAACAAAACAAAACAAAACAAAACAACGAAAAAGACAACAAATGAACACACAACAACACAACTGTATATGAATTTTGTTAATGCTGATATGATGATGAAAACATGCCTATATATTTATGCTTCCATTTTGCAACACTATTGTGCGTATTTTTATATAGTTAATTAAAGACGTGAAGTAAAAAACAATTTAGTTTATGGCGAATTTTAAGTTTAAATAGCAATTAGAAAAACAAACGTTACAAAATAAATGAAAGAAATAAACACAAGCCCAGTTGTTCTTATTAATATGTATTATTGTTTCAGCAATGTCTTTTGCGGTGCTCCCTGATAACGTCCGTTCGGGTTATCGCTAATCTCTGCCCGCCGGATTGCGGAATCGCAGGAGCGCAATATCAGTTTCGTAATTTTTAGGGGTGGTGAAGTATTTTTAGAATTTTTTTTAGGATTTTATTGGATTAACAGAGCGTTATAGCTAAATGGGCATCACTGGCATTGAGTAAGATGCCATTTTGTCCCAACAGAGCGTTATAGCTAGATGCGCATCACTGGCAGTAAGATGCCATTTTGTCCCAACAGAGCGTTATAGCTAGATGCGCATCACTGGCAGTTAGTAAGATTCAAATTTGTCCCAACAGAGCTTTATAGCTAGATGCGCATCACTGATGCGCATCGTCAAAATCAAGCAAATTCCTTAAATTTGGGTCTAAAATACCAGGCGAACAGAAGTAAGTAGCAGAAATTATTTAGCCAAGTTTCGAACCTTATTGATCTAAAACTAAGCGAAGACTTCAACCATTTAGATCAAAAGGTTTTAAACTCGGCTAAATTTCAAATCTCAAAGGTTTGAAACTTGGCTAAAAAATTTTTGCTTGTCATCCATCTACTCACTTCTGTTCGCCTGGTATCTGAAACCCAAAATTTAACGAATTTGCTTGATTTTGACGATGCGCATCAGTGATGCGCATCTAGCTATAAAGCTCTGTTGGGACAAATTTGAATCTTACTAACTGCCAGTGATGCGCATCTAGCTATAAAGTTCTGTTGGAAGAAAATGGCATCTTACTAACTGCCAGTGATGCGCATATAGCTATAACGCTCTGTTGGGACAAAATGGCATCATACTCAATGCCAGTGATGCTCATTTATCTGTATTGCAATATTGGGAGAAATGCTAGTTAATGCTTATCTAGCCATTTTTCGCTGGCAATGCAAAAACATTACCTTTGCTTTAAAAAATCCTGAAAAATTACCCATATATGTAAAATAAGAAAGCAAAAACGGTTTGTTATACATTTCTTTTGTTTTTATTTGTTTTTTTTTTTGTATCTGTTTTTATTTGTATTTTGTTTTGTTTGCTTTTTAATATGTTGTATTTAATTTTATATTATTTTATTTATGTTTAAGCTTACAACTTAAGGCATAAGGTTACAACTAAAACTTAGGTGGTAAACATCATTTATCATCGTGCTATCGACCGTAATCAATCAGCTCTATTTGCATACATATACTCCACATAATAATATTGTTGTTTACCTTCTTTTGTTTCACTTACATATCGCTTTTTATCTCTCCACTCATATTTGTGTTTATTATTATTGTTGTTCTTGTTTTTTTTTTCGTTTTTCCACATATATAACTATATCGATTTTAAATTGATACAACAGAGAACGGATAAACAAATGGGCGAAAAAATCAACGAAAAAAAGAATTCCTCCAATATTTAGTGAATTTGAATTTGAATTTATGTTTGTTTATCGTTTTGCATTTCGTTTTTTCATATCTGTGTGGGCGTGTGTGTTTGTGATTTTGCTTAAATAATTTAGGGCACAGCTTGTAGTGCATACACATTCTTTTTGTTGGTTTTATTGTTTTACATTCATTAATGCAGCCGGCGTTGTTTTTTTGTTTCTTGATTTTTTTTTGTGTAATTTCGCCCAGCCATAAAATTCGGTTATTCATAGTTATTTATTTATTTATTTTTTTTTAATATTTTATGTGAAAGTGCTCTCTATTGAGGATCGGGATCGGATCAGGGATTTGGTGGTGGTGGCGGCGGCGGCGGCGGGGCAGGCCGTTTCGTTGTTTTGTCCTCCAGTCGTTCATGGTCCTTCCAGTCCGTTCCCGTCCCCTCCCCTCCCCGTCCGTTCCCCTGCGGATTCCATTAGTTATTTTGCCGCCCTGCCTGCCGCTTTACATACATTTGTTATCATATTTTAAATATATATATACTTGTTTGTAAAATTTTCTGTATATATATATATATATATCAAATTTGTTACATTTAATTTATTTTATTTAATTTTATAATTTTTATATATATATATATATATTTGTTTATAAAAAAAAATACGCTTCCTGCTGCACTTAACTAAAACGTTGCCTACCGCTCCCAGCCAGAGAGAGAGAGAGAGAGAGAGTGGCATTGCCTTCCGCGAAAATCTATATTATATTTATCAGTTATCTTTTATCCATTTTTATCATTTATCGTTTATCATTTTAATCTGCATCCGTTAGCTTTAACATATATCCATTTGTTTTGTTAATATTTTACACATGATTTTTGTTTTGTTTTGTTTTGTTTTGAATAAGTCTTAGCGTTTTTGTTGTTTACTTTATATATATATTTATGCATATATTTATTTTAGATTTTGTTTTTAGTTTCATTAGGTATTAAAAATATTAAATTATGTTTAGCGTTTTATGCAAATCAAAAAAATAAGTTACAAAAAAAACGACGCAAAAAACAAACACGAATTAAACAGTAAATAGCTAAACACTAAACACTGCTTCCCATTTTTTCACGCTTTTGTTTTTTACTTTCGTTAGACATAATTGTTGTTGTATAAAAAAATATGCGTATGCTTGTATATATATGTATGCATGTCCCGCTATATACCACATATACTATATATCCAAGTACATATATATATATATAGCATTGGGTTTACTTTTACATTTATTTATATATTTATATTTATATATATATTATTTATTTGTATGTTTACTTACAGCTTACCAACTCGCATTATTACATAATCCAATAGCGTTTTGTCTTAAGATCATAACAAAAACTCTATTTCGCTTGCTCTATAAATTACAAAAAAAAAGAACTGATGATAACGAAAGGGGGTGGGGTGGGAGGGCAAAGGATAATAGTAAAAGTAAATAGTTGTAATAGTTAAATAGTAAATGGGTATCCGATGCAGTTAAATGATGAAATTTACAATTTATATATATATATATATTTACTTAATTTGCTTTTGCTTTCGATTTTGTTATAGTTTCTTCTTTTATTTATTTTTTTTCTTTTGTTTTACTAAGAACAGCCCAACAGTGTGTGTTTTTTTTTTGTTTGTTTATATATATATCTTAACTCTTATTTCGCTTCGTGTATTTGCATTTATTTATATATATATATATTTCCTTTCCTGTGTAGTTATCATTTTCCATAACTCAAGGAGGAGCTGCAGCCAGAGCTGATAGAGTATCGAAGCGAGGCTCTAGGAGTTGACAAACGAACAAAATAAGGACATCAACAAGTACTGGGACATGGACATGGATTTGAACATAATTTCCTTTCTTCTTTTTTAAACAATTTCATACAAAATGAATCAATTTATAATTGATTTATGCACATTTTTGTTAAGAAACTTTGATTTTTTGTCCAGCTTTTAGGTATCTCTTTGAATTTTCCTTTCGATTTATATTTATTTATGTTTTTAATTACTACAAACAAGTGTTTTAAGGTTGGTCTAAATAAATTTGAATTCAATCTAGAAATGTTGTCAGAAACGTACAATTTTTGCTTTGTGGAACATGATCGATATCTTATACTCTTCCCCTCTCGCTTTCTATATCTCTTTGCTAAAGTCCTGCGGCTCCCCTTTAATCCTTCTTCTTCTTCTTCTTCTTTGTCTATATATATATAATTATCTTTGTGTCTAGTATTGGTTTACCTTATTTTGTTGCTGCTGCTGCTGCTGCTGGTGGTGGTGGTGGTGGTGTCAGTAGTAGCCCGGGTTGCCGCCACCTGCCGCCCCACTGCTGCCCGCATAATGCTCGCTGGCAGCTGCATAGTAGAGGCTCCTCTGTTGCTGCTGCTGCTGCTGCTGCTGCTGTTGCTGCTGCTGGAGGTGATGGTGTTGCTGGGACTGCAGTGGAGGTGGTGGCAGCACCGTCGTCTGGTAATGCTGCTGGCGATGCGGCGACTGCTGCTGCTGTGTTGCTAGATGCGAGTGTGACTGCTGCTGCTGCTGCTGCTGTTGCTGGGAGTGTCGCCGATAGCCAGGATAACCGTAGCTGGTGCCGGGTGTTGCTGCTGTTGCTACTGCTATCGCTGCTGGCCGCAGATGCGACGCCGACGCCGACGAAGACGCCGGCAGTCACAACTAATCCTCGTCGCTTAGTGCCTCGTACTTGGACGACAGCAGTGGCTTGGGTTCGCTGGCCGCCACCGCTGCTTGGGCCGCGGCTGCTGCCGCCAGAGCAGCGGCTGCCGCCGATCCCATGGGATTATGACCGCCGCCTCCGCCTCCGCCTGCACCGCCATTTCCAGATCCTGCTCCTCCTGGTCCACTGGATCCACCGGGGCCACCGCCTCCAACCACCAGCGACACACCGCCACCGCCGCCGCCGCCAACAGAGCCCGCTGCTCCGCCACCAACTCCTACGCCGCCCAGCTCACTGAGGGCATGCGCAGCCTTCGACTTGGCACTGAGGTGGCCAGGCGGAGCCACCGCATGGTGGCCACTGCCAGACAGCTGACCACCGGCTGCCAGCTGAAGCGATTGGGGTGGCGGCAAACCGCCGGCGGCACTGGGCACGGTCAGGGCGCTGTAGGGGAAGGCATAGGTGCTGGGGGCATACGACGCCGGTACCGGATGGAAGGGCGAGTGGTGGCTATTGGCACCCGATACGGACACGGAGACGGAGCCGCTGCCAGCCGATCGTCGGCCGCTGCCGTCCACCACCTCATACTGATTGGGCGTCTTCCTCGACACACTGATCTCCGGCGGTGGGTCCTTGCTTCGGTGCTGCAGCTCCAGGGCGGCGGCATGGGCTGCATGAGCCGCGTGCGCCACATGAGCGGCATGGACGGCGGCATGCGAGTGAGCAGCCACCAGATCGGCGGCCACATCGTCCTCAGAACGCACCTCCACAATGCGGTTCTTCACGTAGCCAATGTCGTCGCGCATCACCTCGGCGATGCGATTCTTCACATAGTTGTCAATGGTGCTGGCTCCACCGCCACCGCCGCTGCCGGCTGCACCTCCTCCGCTGCCGCCACCGGGCGCTCCACTGCCACCACCCCCGGGTGGGCCTCCCGCACCTCCTCGCTGGTCCGGCGGGGGCGGGGGCACTCCGACACGTACCTGTGGCGGCGCCGGCAAAAAGTAGTGTCCAGGCTCACCGCCCGCCGCCGCTGCGGCACCCATCACCTGGTGAATCATCAGCTCGTGGGCGTATTTCCTTGGACTGACGGGCTGCGGCATGCGTATAATGTTGCGTCCATCCTCGCCGGGTGTGTTGGCACGCCCACCGCCGCTTCCGCCGCCACTGCCGGGACCACTGGGAGCACCAGAGCCGCCGCCCTGGCCTCCTGAGCCGGCAATTTGCGGGTGATGCTGCTGCTGCTGCTGAATATGATGCGGTTGTTGCTGCTGCTGTTGCGAGTGATGCTTGGCTTCCTCTGCCTTCTGCTGGAGGCGACGATTCTGCTTCCAACGATCCGGGGGCAGAATGGGCTGCGCCTCCTGCAGGTAGGTCATGAATGGCGGCGTTGGGCGCAGATGCGGACTCGAGCCGTAATCGTTGGTGATAATCGAGTCGGTGAGCTCGCCAAAGGTGATGCTTTTGGTGTGCGTCTGCTGGGGACTGGGCGCGGTGCCCGCCTGCGAGGTGGGCGTCCGCAGCTGGCCGTGCACGGAGCGTGATTGCGAGGAGGGCGGCGGTGGCTGTTGGTGCTGCTGTGCCGCCTGCTGCTGGGCCACGGCGGCAGCGGCTGCCGAAATTCGCTCCTGATCCAGATCAATGTTGATAACATTCGGCGATCCCGACGAGCTGGGCTTTCCATTGTTCTCTGCCGTCAGCAGGGAGACGGCTCCGCTTTCGTGCGGCTGCCGGTGATCGCGCAAATACTGCAGCGGATGCATTACGTTGGCTGGCGAGGAACGTGTATTACCGCCACCGCCGGAGCCGGAGCCAGAGCCTGATCCAGAGCCGCGTGGTGGCTGCGGCGGGCCGTGGCCAAAGGTGGGTCGCGGAAATTCGCGTCCCGTCGCCCCAGTGGCATCGTTTGTGCGGCTTATCTCGTGCTTGATGATGGCATCGATCAAACTCTGGGCGCTCAGCTGGCCGGGGGCATCCTCGGGCGTGGGGCCACCATGGGCGGGACGATAGTATCTAAAGAGGCAGAGAGAGGGGAAATAATGATCAAGATTAATAAACAGAAAGAGATTTATATAAACGAAACAAGTATACACTTACGTCTCTCGCTCGCGATCTGGTATAGAACGCGGTGGTCCGGTGTCGGGCACTGGTGCCCGTATGTAATGGCCAGGTGGCGGTCCACCGCCGGCTCCACCCGATGCTGTAACGACACCACCGCTGGCAGCAAACATCCGATCCATGCGCCTGCTATCCCGCTCACGCTCCTCGGCCACCACACGCCGCTCCCTGTCCTGATCGCGCCGCTCACGCTCCCGTTCCCGCTCTCGATCGCGCTCCCTTTCCCGTTCTCGCTCCCGTTCCCGCTCCCGTTCGCGTTCCCGCTCCCGTTCACGGTCCCGTTCGCGCAGCATCTCCCGATCGCGCTCAAGGGCATGGTTATGCAGCTGCTGTGCCTGCTGCTGGGCCTGCTGCTGCTGGTGGTGGGCCTGCTGCTGCTGCTGGTGCTGTTGATGCTGATGCTGCTGGTGCTGTTGATGCTGCCGCTGCTGATCCCGCTTGGCCTGATCCATGCGCCGCTGCAGATCCACATGGGTGGCAGCGTTCAGCTGGCGATACTGCTGATGCTGATGCTGTGCCAGCTGCTGCTGATGAACAGCCACGGCGGCCATGTGCTGGTGATGGATAAGGTCGCGATACCGCAAATCATGATGAGCCACCGGTGGCGGTGGGGCCACAGCCACGGCATGTGGTGGCGGTGGCGGCGGGGCCGAAGATTGTGAGCCGGATACCTGTTGTTGTCCCGGAACGGCACCCGGTGACTTGTCATCCTTTTGCGAGGGCACCGGCAACTGTGGCTGCTGGACGGCCACGTCCACAAACGAGGCCAAAGCATCGTGGCCAGCTGAAAAGGGAAAAGATGGTTATATATCCATGAAGAAAGTCGTGTGTCGGTGTAAAAACTACTCACCAGGAGCATACTGATATGGCGCCACAATGTGCATCCTGCTGGGCGGTGGAGCTGCTGGCGATGGTGGCTTCGAGCCGGTGTTGTGTCGCTGGATCACGCCCTGGCGCTGCGGAGGCGGTGTCCTATGGGGACTGGGAGTGCTGTAAAAAGAATACAAAATAAAAGTTTAGTTCCTTCTTCTCCTCTTCCTTTCTCTTCTCCTCCTCTCTCTTTTTACCTGTTCGCATGATCCGCTGGCGAGGCACGACTTGAATATTCCGGTCTTCCCCTTGGTGGCGGCTCCTTCTCTCCGCTGCCATAGACAAAGCCACCGCCGGCACTGCCGACACTGTTACGCGGCGAGGGTGACTCCTTGTCCGAGCCACCGCCTCCGCCACCGGCTCCTCCGCTGGCACTGCTGCCGCGCGACATATTCCGCTGCTGCTGCTGTTGTTGCTGCTGCTGTCCCTGCATCTGCTGCGAGGTGATGTAGTCGTGCATCACAATCTGGCGTGTGCTCAGCACCGGTGGCTCCACAACGCCGCCAAAGGGTGAGCGGGCATACGGCGAACCCACGCCCACGCCATAGCCCTGGGGTGGCGGTGCCTGTGGCGAGGATTGCTGCGGTGGCGGTGGCAACTGTTGACCACCGGCGCCACCGGCTCCTGGCTGCTGGGCGGGACTGTGACGCTGCTGCGACGACTTGTAGAACTCGTAGGCCCGCTTGCTCTCCAAGTGATGCGGCGGCAAGTGCAGCGGTGTGCCCTGCGTGATGGAGCCATGCTTACTGCCGCCGCTGCCCGGCGGACCACCTGGTGGACCCGCCTCGGGCGTTGTCTGTCTCACCAGGCCGTCGAATTTGGGACTTAGCAGCGAGGACGAGGATGATGATGAGGAGGCGGCTGCAGCAGCAGCTGCTGCCGCTGCTGCGGCATGGACTATGATCTGCTGCTGGGCACTATTGGCCGGCGTTCCATGGGTAATGGAGCCACTCTTCACCAGCAATTGTTGTTGCTGTTGGGCGGCCGCCGCCGCTGCTGCTGCTGCCGCCGCCTGTTGTTGCTGCTGTTGCTGGGACGGCGAGTGACCGTGGCCGGGATGTAAATGATGCGCTTGCTGGGGACTCAGCTTGGGCGGTACCTTGGACACGCCAGCGCTACCTCTGCCCGAGGGCGGTTGCGCCGGTGGCGGTTGTCCTGGACGCGGCGGCATCTGGCCCTGGCCAGAGATGGAAATGGGCACGGGCACTGGCACAGGCTGGACATAGAGAGCACTGCCGCCGGGCACACCAACGCCCACTCCCGGTGCTCCCTTGAGAACGCCGTGCGGCGGCTGGGCATACATATACGTGCTGGCCGCTGTCAGGGAGGGCACGGTGACCGTGTCGCCACGGTACATGGCCGCGGAGCGGACAATGTGCTTCATGGACATGCTAGGCGGCGGCGGTCCATGGTGACGGTCGGCCGAAGATGAGGAGCTGCCGCCGCCACTGCCTGCCGATGAACCGGAGCCGCCGTGAGCCGTGTGCGGTGAGTGGCCGTCGCGCGGCGGCTTCTTGATGCTCAGGTCCAGGGTCTGGGGCTCCGGTTCCGGCACCTGCTGCTGCTGCTGTTGCATCTGCTGCTGGACCTGAGCGTGCACCTGCTGCGGATGCTGGGCATGCGACGGATGTCCGGGATGTCCTGGATGCGGCTGCTGTTGCTGCGAGGGATGGCCGGGATGCTGTGAGGGTGGCGGCTGGGGCAGGCCACGTGGCGGATGCGCCGCTGGGACGTTGTATATGATCGTCTCCGGCGGCGTCGGCGTCGAATGGCTGCTCTTGGCTCCTGCGCCACCACCTGCCTGCTTCACCACCGGCGTAATGGTGGCCTTGTCCACGGCGGAGACTGCGGCATGGGCCATGAGGCCCGGATGACTACCAGGCGGCACTGCCACACCGAATCCGAGATGTGGACTGACCACCGACAAGGTGGCCAGGCTGTCGCTTGTGCCGTTGTTGCCAGAATTGGAGCCAGCTCCCGAGCTGGTCGGCGGCTGAGGCGGTGGTGCCACGGCTGCGGGTCTTGAGCTCTGCAGCTTTTGCACGGAGGCCTGCGGCGGTGGCGGTGCTCCGCCAGGTTGTTGCTGCTGCTTGAGTATGCCAGTCGGCGGCTGTTCTTGGCGGTATTCCCTGACAATGGTCAGCTCCTTGCGCTCCAAATTGTTCGCCGACTGCTGCTGCTGCTGCGGCGACTGGCTTTGGCCAGGAGTTGAGGCCTGTCCTTGACCCTGTCCTTGTCCCTGTCCCTGTCCCTGCTGCTGCTGTTGTCCTTGCTGCTGTCCTCCCTTGGGCTGCGGACCCTTGTGCTTCAGCGAACGCTCAATGACCGAGAAGACGCAATCCTGGACATTGTTGACAGCCTCGCGACGCATGGCAATCGGTCCATTGACCGCCTGCTGCTGCTGCTGCTGTCCGGCCGTGCCGGGAGCCAAGCCCATATTGGCCACTCCTGGCGGCTGCAGACCGGCCACATTGTTGTGTCCATGACCATGGCCGTGAAAGAGCACCTTGGGACTCTGGCGATTGGCCGGCGAATTCTCGTTCTCCTCGTCCGCCGTCTCGGTGGCCGACGAGTCGTACTCCTCGCTGGTTTTCTGCTTTTTGGGCGCCTGCCCAGCGGCCGGCGGCAGCAGGCGATCGTTATCGTTGTTGCTATTGCCGCTGCTGCCACCGCTGCCTGTGGTGGTGGTTCCCGAGCCCGCCGCTGTCGCTGACGCCTTGCCGCTCATCCGGGTGGGCGTGATAATCAATGGTGTATCTCCGCGCTGTGTACCAGCTGCAGATGACGTCTTGGGCGGCGGTGGCTGCGGCTGTGACAGCTGCTGTTGGGCTGCCGCCGCTGCCTGTTGCTGATGGTGATGATGATGATGCTGCTGCTGCGGCTGAGGGTGCTGCTGGTGCTGCTGATTGTGCTGCTGCTGGTGAAGCTGGTGGTGCTGCAGGTGCTGCTTGATGGTGGTGAGCGACTTGTGGCGTTGCAGATTCTCTGGACTCTCCACGGAGGCGGTGTCGGAGCCACCCGGCTCCCGTTCATCGCATGACGAGGTACTGACATCCGTCTCATCCCCGCCGCTGCCACTGCCGGCACCGCCGCTGGAGCCATCGGTGAGATTCAGCTGGGGATCCAGCTTGCGACGAATGCGCATCAGGCAGGCGGAACAGCAGCGGGTGGCATGCGGCGGTATCTGGAATTCGGCCATAACCGGATCGCGCACCTCTGGCGCCAGTTCGAAGAGGCGGGAGGGAATGTTCCGCAGGCGTTGAGCCCGATCCTTGGGATTGGGGCATGTGGGCAGCGGACAATTGGGATACCGGCTGCGCACCGACTTGCACTGGCAGCTATTGCAGACACGGGCGCCAGCCGGTATTGTCTCATCCGGAATGCCATACTGCTGGCCGCGTCCCTTCTTCAGCGGGCGGGTGCGAGGACAGGCCTCCGCTTTGCACACAAAGCAGCTGGCCAGGCGATCTGGAAAATAAGGAAAAGAAGAAGGATTACTTGTTGTTCAATTGGAAAGATATATATGTATATATCTAAAATAAATAATATTTATTAAAAAACTGCAACGTTCTGAGGGAGATCAGTTTGTGGAAGTAAGGAGATAATAATGGGCTTTCTTTTGTTTTGAGAATTAGTTGCTTGTTTTTGTTGATTGATTTGATAAGCATTAATTTTAGTTCTATAAATGTTGCAAGGAATTGCCTCTGTTTTTTGTTTTTTTATAACCCAAAATTCATTCTCTAAGAAATAAAGTTTGTATAAATTTTGTTGTTGCAATTACAAGCTCAGAGGATTTATATATTTATATTTAGCGGTAGACCACCGCAGCCAATGCTCTTAATTATTAGTTCGATTTTAGTTTAATAAGTTCTGCTAGCTTTATATAAATAAATAAATAAATATATATTTCAAGTGTTATTTTATTACTCAATCAAAATAAATTAATTTAAATAAATGAATCACTTACAAATATTATTTAATGTCGAACAATAATTAATATTTGTATAATTATTTAACATGTTATAGAGTTATGGAATTATGAATCAAAAGAATCTCCATAATTAAATTGGTTTAAATTTAATACTAAGTTGGTTTTACTTAAAAAGCAACAAATAATTTTAAAATTGTACTAAATTCTTCTATAAAAAGTATAAAACTTTAAGAAAATTAAATTCTAAATTGAAACTATAATCTTCTATAAATTTTTATATATTTATTTTAATATATATATTTTCACATAATATTTATATATATATATATATCACATAATCCCTCATAATTACAAAATGCTTCATCATCTTAATTTTCTATCCACGCAATAAATACGCTTAACGAAGATATATATACATATATTTTTTGCTACGACTGTAGGCACAAAAGTTATGCAAACACATTAAAAAATGCGATTTAATTAAAGCAACTGGTCAGGCAGGCAGGCAGTCAGTCAGGCAGTCAGCAAGGAGGCAAAAAGAGGGGAAAGGACGACGACGACGACGACAAGGATGAGGATGAAGATGAGACCGCTTTCATTAAGCCACTTAACAAATAATGAGCAGCAGCCAATTGAATATTTTAAAACGCTTTTCCCCGCCTCTTTTCCAAGGAACAGGGGAAAAGTGTGCTGGTTTGGGGTTAAGGATGAGATGATATTGCGCTGATGGTTGGAAAAAATATAACTGAAAATTATATTTTAGAATACAACAAGATTTTAGAAGATTTCTTAAGATAAATTTTTCTACCCAAATTTTTAGCGAAAAACAAATTTTACAATTTAAATACTTGGCCAAAAAAGCCTTAATTTTAATTTGGATTTCAGTTTTATTCCAATTTGTTTGAGTTTAACAAATCTGCTTTATGAATTTATAATTTTTTGAAATTCAAATTTTTAACAATTTTTCAGAATTTTGACGATGTAACCCCTTATGAAAATTTCAAAAAATTGCTCAAATTTTTTTTTTAACCAGATATATCCAGATCGATGCGGCTATAAATGCAGATCAAGAATATATATGCTTTATGGGGTGGCAAATGAATTCTTGAGGGTTTTTTAAGCTTCTGACTGAAATTTGAATACCAAAAAAAGAAGCAAGGAAAGTCAAACAATAGAAATTTAATTCTTTTTTTTATGTATTGAATATTATTTTTGATTTGCTTATAAAAACATTTTGATTTTAATCTGAATTAATTCCATTTCAAGATATTCCCTCAAGTGAGGCACAAGTGGAGATTATATTAGCCTGCAGAACAACATCCCTGACCCACCACCACCACCACCAGCACCACCAGCACCAGCACCACCACTGCCGACTCTTGCTCTGCTGCCATCTTTTGTGTTTGTCTTAGTTTTTGTTTTTGCCACTTTAATAATTTTACAATTTTAATGATGTGCAAATAAAGTGAGGCAGCAACAAACAACAATTGCGGCATTTAACCAAAATCAATGTAATTAAAATGAAAACGAGAAGGAAATAATGGGAAATGAAAGGGGCGGAGAGGGGAGCCAGTAAAATCAATCAGAGAGTTTTAAATGTCAGCAAGGGGAGGGGAGGAAGAAGCTGCTTTTACTTCTGCTGACCAAATAAAAGCGCTTCCTTTCCTTCCCTTTTTATACATTTTATCCTCTCGCGATTCTCGGCGGAATATGAAAATACATCAAAGTAGCCTCCCGTCGTCTCGCTTTTCCCCATTTCCATGATGTCCAGCAACAACAAAAAAAAAAAAGAAAAAAAATGAAAAGAGATGAGTAAAAATGCTTTTTGAGCGTTAAAATTTTAATAAGCCACTCATTTTAATTTTGATTGTTAAGCGGAGGAGGGCGGGGCAGCAGGTGGGTTTAAAAGCATCAACGAGACAGCTAAAGGCACTCTTTTTTTTTTTTTGCACCTTTGGAGCTCAATCAAAATTGCAATTATAGATTGCAAATTAAATAAAAATCACAAAATAAATATTTAATATTAATAACAACAAGAGCAACCAATAACCAGTAACCAGTAACCAGTAAAGAGATCAACAAATAGCGGCCAACCGATACAAAAAATGTGTTGTAAATCAAAATGAAAACACACGAAAATGAAAATGAAAACGAAATGAGTTTGTATGTAATGTCAATGAAACAGACATGAAGGATACCGTTTTTAAATGTATAATTAAATATTTAAATTAATTTAAATAATAAATAAATGATAATTACATTTATTTAGCTAAATACAAATAAATAAAACATTGGCATACAAATCATATTTGTCATAATAAAAAGAGGGGAAACTAGTAAATGAAAACTGGTTTATGGAAAATGGAAAATTCCCGGACATCCTCTGCATATCCTGGTATTCCATGGGCAAGGCGGCACCAAATAAATTAATTAATAAAAGGGCCCCGGAAAATATGGATTGAGGTGAGGTTGCCAAGGGGGCGGGAGTGGAAAAGGAAGGACAATCATCAGTGGGTTGGGGTTCAGGTCGAGTGCCCGGGCGAATCTTGTTTTTTATTATTTAATTTTGATTTAAAAATATATATATATCGTGTAAATATTTTATGCACTCCGGACGATGGCAGGGTTTAAAAAAAAAGAAACGGGTACAAACTACCGCAAAAAGTCAGCCATTTTTATAATGATTTAAAAATCAACTTGATTTGCAGACAGATTTCACAATATTAATTATAAGCGAAAAACTTATGTTGAATTTAAATTTAAATTGCAAATATAAAATATTTTATGTGGAAATTTCTTAATAAGTAATGCAAATAAAAATAATACCAAATAAAGAACTTATTTAATTTTTAATATTTTATTTAAGAAAATATTTAGTAAACTATATTTCAAGCGCTAAAAACAATGGTACAAATATTATAAATTATTTTCAAACCTCACGGAATGTTAACCCGACTTAAAAATCTAATAATGGTGTAAATAATAAGTTAAATTAATTTTAAAGAAACAATTAAATTAAATATTTTTAAAGAAAAAAAATGCCTAAACCCTGCAAAGTATATATATATATATATATTTATATCGAAATGCTGATCCAGAAAAAAAACATAGCTAAACTTAAATTAAATTAAATTATTTTTCAACCTCACTAACTAAACTTTGTGTAAATTATTTTCCAAGTGCTTGCCTTCAATTGGATTAAAATCTGTCTCTACATTCTGAGGAATTATTCAATAACAATTATTCGAAAAACCACAAAATTGGGGACGACACTGATCAAATGTCAGGCAACACAATTGATGTCCCTTCTGTTTTCGATTCGTTTCGTTTCGAGGGAAACCCTCACTCGCACCCACTCATCATTCGACAAAATGAAGTCAAGTCGGGTGTAATTAATGGAAATTTGTGTTAATTAAATGTGACCTACAGCATGAATATACTCAAAAGCTTACTCGCAACTACTCATAGCATACTTATGCGGGCAGCAGCAGGAGTAAATTCACTGCAACATCTCGCTTTAAAGTAATTCAATCAAATAATAACAGAGGAACTAAAGAAAATAAAGAACCAACAACTGTGATATGAATTTCCGTTCATCGCGCTTTTATTTTATTTTATTTCATTTCATTTTTTCCTGTTTTCTTTTTAATTTTATTATTTTTTTTTGTAAGCTTTTTGTTTGCTGACCAGCAGCAGCAGCATCATCGTTGGTTCGTTGTCGTCAGCAGCGGCAGCAGCAGCTCTCTTTGCATTTCGATCAATTTTATTAATAATTCAATCAGTCAAAAAATTATTTGAACCGCCCCCAAAGGAAAACAAAAAAGTTTCGATGCCAGCAAAGGAGGCCGCCGCCGCCGCCGCCGCAGCGCACCGCGCGCACCACAGTGAAGGAGGAAGTGGAGGTGAAAGATACGAAGATACTATTCCCAGGGAAAGCGGAACAAGATGTGCGGCTTGGTTTTTCTTTATGCAGAGCACAAAAAAAAAACACTCACACACAAGCCATAGAATTTATAAATATATTATTTTAAAAAAGAGGGGGATTTAAATAAATCGCTAAAGATTTTAAAAAAAGGTTTAAAAATTATTTTATATAAAAACCAAATAATTAATAAATAGTCTCAAAAGGGAGTTTCAAAAATGATCAGATTTTAAAATATAATTTTAAGGAAAACTAATTATATAAAGAGTTTTAGCTTTATAATTTATAAGAAGAAAATCAATCCTTAAAAAAATAAACCAAGATTTTGTCTCCATGCTTCCTTACTTCCTGTTCTACTTCGATTCCCGCCAATTTTGTGGCTATATTTTCTACTTTGATTTGTGCAGTTTGCGACTATTTGGGGACAGAGGAAGCTGGAGATTCTTCTACTGGAATAGGAGGAGGCAAAAGGCAGATGAAACGTGGAACATTGCGAGTTATTTGCACAGTAACAAAAAAAATCATATATATATATATATATATCTATATAGGAAGGAAGAAGCAAACGAAGAGGAGTCGGGGGGAAAAAAAAGCAAAAACCAAAAGTAAATCAAAACGACAAACAAAACAAAACGAGACGCAACGCACAGCACAGCACAGCACACAGCACCCGCAACCCCCATCTTGGGTAGCCCCCTGTCTCTCTTTCCCAAAAAATGAAATAATTCCATTAGTACAATTTCTTTTGCAAGTACAAAGAGTAAATATTGAGGCGGTCTATGAGCAGGGGTGGGGCGGGGGGAAGGAGATAGCTGGAGTAAATATATATATATAATATATATATATAGGAAGGCAACTCAAAGAGTAGGCCTAATGTCTCTGGTTGCTGACCTAGTGAGTAATATCTATCAAACCAATTACAAAAACCCCATGCCCAATCCCTGAATTTCTTGCTTCCCTGTGGCATGCCCCATGCCCAGTCCCTGATTTTCTTGCTTCCCTGTGTCATGCCCCATGCCCAGTCCCTGAATTTCTTGCTTCCCTGTGGCAAAGCCCCGTCCTCCTCATTTGCATTCATCATTCAAAATGCTGCACACAATAATTGTGCAATTAAATTTGGACCATTTGGGCAAATAGTTTTGGCTTGCCAACCAAATATATACATACATATATCAAGCAAACAAACAAATTAACCTGAACTTATCCTCCCTTTTCATCTCCACGTGGTGGTAATTCCCACCGGATTCTCCTCTGGACTCTGCTGCAGCAGCACAAAATTTCTGCACAAGTTACCAAAAATTTATTTAACTTTCAATTAGACAATTGAAAACAACAATAGACGAAAGCGAAAGAGAGAGCGTAATAGAGAGATAGAGTAAAGGGGCAACAGGAGAGAAGATTCAAAAAGTGAGAGAAAAGTCCATGGTTGTCTAAAACTATTTTTAAATGTTAAAATTTCAATAGTTTTAACATTAATTTTCCCACAAATTAGTAACAAAGGGTTACACAAAAAACCTTAGATATACAAAAAAAAACACTTGTTTTTCTAGTAGTTTCTAATTTTCATTTTGAATTTTGAATTTTAAAAGTACAACAAGTCCTTGGAGCAAACTATTTTCTCCCCTCTGCAAAAGAAATATTTTTTAAAACTTAAATCGCTGGAAAATTGTGCGAAATGAAAACGCAAATTCAATCAAATCTCTGCCACAACGAGTCATAACAATCAATTTGGAATATAACAACTTCACATCGGAAAAGCCACAACAGGGGAGGCGGGAAAGCAAGCGGGAAAACGCTATTGCAAAAAAAAAACGGCCAATTAAAAAATATACGAGAATCTCTGGCAAACGGTGGCGAAAGCAAGAGCAAGCAAAACGCTGGCAGCCGGAGAAGCCGCTTCGCAGGACGAAGGACACAACCGCTAATTAGCACCATGGGGAATTTGTTGTTGGCAGAGCGAAAGAGAGTAGCGAAGCAGAAGAGAAAGCAGCAGCAGGAGCAGGAGCACAACTTGCGTAAGCAGAAGGAAGCACCCAGCAGTGGAGAGCAGCCAACTTGTGCAAACATCAAAGAGCAGCGAATTCCAGGAAACTGGAAGTGGAAGCCAGCAGCAGGAGAAAGTGGGGAGTAGAGAGAGTGGGAGTGTGGGTGTGCAGCAACAGAAGGAATTATGACAGAATGCACCCACACATATGCAAAGAGAGTGCGAGTGGGAGGCAGCGAGAATAAGTGACAGAAACAGAATGAGATAGAGAGAGAGATGGAGAGAGGGCGAAGGATCACACAGAGAGAAAAGGGATCTTGAAAATCAATCAGGACTTTCTTTAATTTAATTTCGATACTTATATTTTTTAGAACATTAAAAAACATCTCTGAAATGGGCATCTTTTAGTATTATTGCATTTAAAATAAATAACAAATTTAATTTGAAACCTATATGATTTTTTGATATTTTTATAGAGTGATCATATTAATTTTTTAAAAGGTAATTATTGCAATTTTAAACAATTACAAGATAATGTATTTACTATTATTGTTTGTTACATTTAATGCGATAATACTATCCTATATTTTCTATCAGAATTTTATGATTAATGTTGGTTTCTAATAAACTATTGAATATCTCATAAATCAAAAGGATAATCATTTTACCAGTGTGACCAGCAGCAAGCAGATAGTGAGCACCGTATAATTGTAAATACAGTTAATATGAACGTCGCGCGTTTGACTCTGGCTTCGGCTCGGGTTTTGGCGCAAACGCTTTCGCTTTGCTTGGCACTTTTAATTTGCGAAATGGTGTTGATTTAACGGCAAAGGCGGCATTGGCTCAGGAGAAAGGGCGAGAAAAAGGACGCGAAAGGACCAGGACGAGAACGGAAGGCGAGGGGCAGCAGGCAGCAGCAGCAGCATCAGCGCTACACAAAAGGAAATTGAAAATACAACAGAATGGAAAAACATATTTTATTCCGGGCAATTGTGGCCGTCATTTCAACTGGAGCAGCAGCTCCCCCAAAAGTGCATACGAGTGTATGTGGTTTGTGTGACCATCAATACACTGGGAGAAAAAATAAAGCACTTTCATAGTCTCTATTTTTTTTTTTCGAGAAACAAATGAAATACTTAAATGACCTTTTTTAGACTTTTACACTAAAGTAGAGAAACTGCATCACTTTTCTTCTTAAAACAATAAATAATAATAAATAAATAATAAGTTTTATAATAAATTCGAATTATATAAATTATATTAAGTAATATAATATATGTATAATTGATATATCTTTAAATAGTATTGAAACTAAACAAAAATAAAATATTTAAAGCTCAATTAAGCTAAATAATATTTATATTATATTTATATTTAATTTAAAATATATTTTTATATATTTCAAATATTACAATTATTTTATTGGTATTATAAAATATTATTATAAATCTTATAAAACTTTTTATTTTTATTTTTTTTTCTTTGTGGCCAACACAATTTTCACTGATTAATAACGTGAGTGAACGAGAGGGAAGGACATACAAAGACAGAGAGAGAAAGAGATAATCAAAAGGGTGTGCAATTTTAATTGAGCAATTTAATTACATATGTAAGCAAAAGTCTCAGCAAGAGAGAGACAAAAACAACAGAGAGCGAAAGAGAGAGAAAGCATACACCCACACACACACACACACACACACACTCATAATTAGCTGATGCTGCTCCTTTCCGGCTCTTTAAACAATCTTCTCGCTGTGTATATGTATGTTGACTCTTTGGCTTCGGCTTTTTACTTATTTTTGGATTATTTTTACTACACGCTGCCTCCTGCCTGCCTGGTGTTGGTCTTTTTCGGCAGTTTTCGTTTCTGTTTCAGTATTAGTTGGTTCAGTAATTAGTTTGTCAGCGCCTAAAAGAAGGCAACAGTTTTGTGAGGCCTGTGTTTTGTGTAGCCTTTTATCCTCTCATAATGTTATCCTTCTCACCTATTTATTGGCATATTTATTTAAGGAGCATGTTATAAATATATTTAAAATGATTTGAAATTATGTTTATTTACTTCACTTGGTTGTTGAAATCGTATTAACAGAGAGTCTCAATTTATTATAGAATTCATTATTTTCCAGCTCACAAAATATTGTATTTAATATATAAAATCTATTTCAAAACTTATATACTTTATTTTAAATTTTTGTTTACCAAATATTTGTTTTTAATCTAAGAAAATGGCATTAAATGAAAGATGTAACTTCCTCTTTTCGGTTTTTGACAACATTAATCCCGGTAATCCAGCGTCAATGTCCAGAAAATGTTCTGTTAATATTTCCCATCATTTCACCTCTTTCCCCTCTTTTATTTTGGGTAGATATCAGGGGGTTTTCTTCTCTCTCCCTTTGAATTTTCCAACCAATTTTCCCCCCCTTGCTCCCTTTATGCATTGCATTGCGCGCGCGTTGGTGAAGGCAATTAGAAAGACGCGTTTTGCCACTGCACTGTGCCAAATAATTGATAGTAAAAAAAATATACAACAATGTCAAAGAGATTTAATTTTTTAACCTAAATATTAGGAAAATGTTCATCTTCATTTTTAGGGATTAAATTAATGGGATTTTGGTTAGAAATAAAATAAATTAAACAGGTAAATAGGAGAAATATTAGCAATTTGAAATTGAATTCTTTTCTAGTTTTAGTTCAGCGAATATCCTAAATAGTATATACAATATGCTATTAAAAATTATAAGGATCTAAAAGCAAATTGAAAGACTATTACAAATCTCATCTTTCAGCTTTCCTACTTTATTTTTAAATCTTTTTTTCTGCGTGTCCCAAGTTGACACATTTTGAGCGGATCGAAAAACTCCCAACCTGCCGAATGGCGAATGGCGGATGGATGGATAGATTTTGAAGGGGGGAGGAGACGGGCTGGACTCTGCTGCGCCCTATTGGACAGATGGATTGGATTGCCATTGGGGGATATAGGATGATCCAGGCAGGCACGCAGGCAGGCAGGATGTGCATCACCGGCAGGCAGCCAGCTTACAAATTGTGAAATGCGAGTGAGTAATTATGATTTACTAATTAGCAAACACACTCGGCGGAGGGCCAGCAGCAGTTGGTGGGAGGAGCCGCAAAACTGACAAACTGCCAGGCAAACAAATTGGTTGTGCAAAACGCGAATGTGGATGAGGATGCGGATGTGGGATGCGGATGCGGAAAGCGAATTGGCGGCTAATGCGCTGGACAAACAAAACGAAACAGAGAGCAGCAGCAGCAGCAGCAGCAGCCTGAGACACACACACACACAAAAACACCCGCCAAAGTCTATTAATTAGCTGCACCAAACACAGGTGGGGAGGTGGCAGCAGAGGAGGGAGGGGGTTGGGGGGAAATGGATACTGCAACCTCTATTCCCTGACAAAATCCCCCATCTTTCTCCCGAGCGCGTGTAGCGCGTGTTACGCGGATTTGCTCATCAAATTCGCTAATTGTTTTTCCTGCTTTGGCCAGGAGGCGACGACGGCGGCGGGTAGCAGGCGAATTTTCACTTTTAAAAAACACAACAAAAAAAAAAACTGAGAAGGGTGCAGGTTATGCACTTTGCAAAAATATTGGGTTAATTATCCAAAAGATTATAGATAATATTCTTTTAAATAAATAGAAAGTAGGGATTTTTTTTTTGAAAATAATGAAGGATGGTTTTTTTAAGAGAAAAATTAACCTGCAACCAAAAATAAACAAAAAATCTTACTTAAAGAAACCCAAATTCTCTATACTCTTGCATCATTGAAAATCTAAAATAGAATTTCAATTATTTGAAACACTTCATTGTCTTTGTTAAAAGATTTCATTACTAGAAAAAATCCTTCAAAATTTCCTTTTTTGGTTTTTATAAAACTTCAATTTTTGTTTGACTAAAAACGCAAAAAAGAACTTCTCTGCATTTTTTTTCTGTGTGTACTCGCGCGAGTCCAAACAATTAGCGTAATTTCAGTTTTGTTCAAAATTTCATAAACGGCGCGCGGGCCCTGGGTCTTTGTCAGGTGACTTTTGGTGGCTGTTCCCCCTCGTACTCCTACAGCCTCCAACCCCTTTTTTGGCTGCCCAGTTTTGACCAGTTTTTCACCCCCCCTCCGCCCCCTTTTTGGTGCATTGCGGGCAGTTAAGCCGCTTGCAGCGGCGTGTGTTGCATACTTGTTGTGGGCGGTTTGGGCCCCCCTTTTGACATAGCTCAAAACATCAAATTTGGCATTTGGCAGCCCCCAAAAACCCGAAACCGAAGCACTTCTTATTTCGCGTTTACTTTCCATCAGCATAATGCACAAAAGAGCACCGGGCACCACCAGCAGACATCACTTCAAAATGCAATGAACAAATTAATAAAACAACAACAGCAACAACAATAATGGTGAGTAAGTAAGGTAAGGTTCGTGTGTCACCAGTTTTTAATAGCCCAAATTGAGGATACAAAATAATACACACACAACTCGCTGGTGCGCTCAAAATGCTTTCAAATTTCGTTTTTGGCGCGCTTTCTATTTTGTTTTTTTGTGTTTGTGTGTGTGTTTTTGGAGCTTTGCCTTCTTTTGGGTGGCACCCCTTGCTTTTTTTTTGAGAGAGAGCGGGGCACACAAAAAGAATTTTTAACTAACACAAAATGGCTGTTGATTTGTGTGAGTTAAGGGTAGAGTAGAGGAAGAGAGAAGAGAGATGGTAAGAGAGAAAGAGAGGGTTTGGAGAATATATATGTATATATATTTCTCTGGGGATCTGGTAAAAGGAGTATGTACAACCTGGCTGGAGGATTAGTGCGTTATTCGTTTCATTGCACACCCCTTTGTTTTGTTTTGCTTTTTTATACCAACAAGAAAGAGTTCAATTGCAATCTTGTGTTGGCCAATGTTGGTGGAGTTGTTGTTGTTATTGTTGGTGTTGGTGTAAAATGTACACCACACAGCACACAACAAAAGGAAGAAAGGATATTGAAAGGACTTTGATATTCTTGGCACAAAATCACAAAATCCTTTCTGGAATCTGCATAAAAAAATTTTTATTATTTTTTTTTTTTTTAAGAAAAAATAATATACTTCACCAATGTTTCATTGGAGAATTGTAATAAACAAAGAGCTTGTTAAGAGCTAACAAAAATCCTGTTAAAGTAGATTCTTTAGAAAATTAAATCTTTGTTAACATTTAATCAAAAATATTTTCCACAATTTACCAACACCAACAACAACAACAACAAACCGAAATCAATTTATAAATCCTAAAATATATAAAGAAATCAAAGCAAAGCTTTTTGCCATGTTTTCTTTAAGTGCATATACACACACACATATATATATATACATTTATGAATATCCTGAACATCCTGTTCTGCTCTGTTCTGTTGTTGCCTTGTACTCTTTGCTTACTCCTGCTGTTGTGTTGTGTTGTGTTACTTTTTTTCGGTGTGCGTTTGGTTTATTAATGTTGACCGTCAATTATGTTTTAATTGTCATAAAAGGTTTGTCCCTTTTGACTCGCTTCCAGCCAGAAGCGAAGGATGAGCAGCGGCCGGATACCTGTGTGTATGTGTGCGAGTGAGTGGAGTGGAGTGGAGTGTATGCAAACAATAAAATCCAACTGGGATAAGCTGCAGCTGAGAGCGCAGGACGAAGTGAGTGGTGGCAGCAGGAACAGAAGTTGCTTGTCAACATGGACAAAGCCGGGCTGGTTGTGCGTGTGTGTGTGTGTGTGTAAGCCAGTTGACAGGCAAGGCGAAGCGAGTGTGTGTCCTGCTGCTGCTGCTGCTTCGATTTGGTTTTCCGGTTGTCAGGCAATTTGCCAACTTACTGCAAAGATCAGCACAAAGTGTGGCCCCACACAAAGTGAGGCAAAAGCGACACACAGCAGCGCTTCGTTTTTCAACGTTTCATTAATTGAATTGAATTGAATTGTGCATCACGAGACATAGGGACAGCGACAGCAGGTGACACAATTCCTCAGTGCGGCTTACAGTGGGGCGGAGATATCAACAACGATTTAAATATATTCGACAGAAAGGGGGGAACAAATTTAGGCTATATAAACTATAAATTTCTGCTTGAAATTAATATTGAATTTGCAATTAAGTTGTAATTAATTTATACTATTTCTTTGTTGTGTTGTGGTAATGTTGGTGAATTTGTTGGTGAATTTGTTGGTGAATTTGTTGGTGAATTTGTTGGTGAATTTGTTGGTGAATTTGTTGGTGAATTTGTTGGTGAATTTCTAAAAATCCTAAAACTTCTCAGCAATTAATTAAAAACCAAAAAACATTTTCTTATCCAATTCAAATATAAATAAAATATAGACAAAGCCCAAGGGCATTTATTAAATTTGAAAAACAAATGTATAAATTTTTGTATAATTTTACTATCAAAATCCCTGTGATAACGATAACTTATAGATGATCCCAAAAAAAATAAATGCATTAAACATTTAAAAAAAATTGTAACAAGAAATCCAGACAAAAAGGACATGGACTACTGTATGTGTACATCCGGATAAGGATACAATACAGAATGGGGTATTAATGCAACGTTTAAAATAAATGCCACACAGATTGACGACAATGTCGAAAAAGCTGCGCACAGTTGGATTTTTATTTTATTTTTTTTTTAATAATATTTTTATTTATTTTGGTTTTTGTCTTTTTTTTGCATTTCATTTTCCCGTTTTTATGCCAATTTATGAAATTTATTTTTTGCCTACGTTGTGATTATTTATTCAAAAAGTTGGCCTCGACCAGCGTCTGGGCGGACGGTCCCCCTGCTGTCCGTTTTCCTACCCATTTTGCACCTTTCCGGAAGGGGAGAATGAGAGAGATCCTGCAGCAGCAGCAGCCAGGACTTTCGACTTTTCGGTGTAATTGCAATTGTTGTCAGTGCGAGCGCGGGGGCGGTGGTGGCGGCGGCGGCGGTAGGTAAATAAATTAATAACACAATTTATGCATGACGCACATTTATAATTACATTTGGAAATAATTTAATTAAAATTGTTAACGCTTGATTGAAGTGAAATCGAAGCGGACAGGAGACCGGAAGTGAGTGAGAGGTCCTTACAAAAGGCGACTTAATTAAATTAGCCTATCAATAAGGGCCACCATATACACAACACATATGGCATAATAAAATGCCAACAAACTGACCAATTGCCATATCGGACAGTCGAAATCTGTAACTGTATTTTTAGGGGCCCAACCGCAACGAATTTCCAGTTTTTTTTTTTATGTTTTATATGGCAAAGAGAGAGAAAGAAGGACCCCCAAGGACCCAAAGGGTGCGGTTGCTCAAATAAACCGATCAGCAGTAACGGTAATTAAAAGCCAACCAAATGACCAAATAAGCCACACGAAAAAAATAGGGAGGGAGGTATTGGGGGGTTAAATGGGAAAACCAACGTTGGGTTTTTGTATGCTGATGGAAATCTTAGAAAAATAATGCAGCAACCAAAGAATGAAGAAGTTTGTAAGTTGAATCAAGAAGGGTTAATCTGGCTGAAGGCAACAGGAATTTTTAGTACTAACTCAAAGATATAGTACTTATGTACCTGTATATGGTTTAGGTAAATAAATATATAATATATATATAATATAATTATATTCATATTACAAATAATTACTTCTTTGAAAATTCCCTTTACGCTTTATTTTTATTTTAAAGAAATTAATTAGTTTATTAATAAGTAAGTTTCCTTATTTCATTTAATAAAAAATCAAAACAAAAAATATTAGAAAAATAAGCTTAAAGACCAGTAACCTAAGTTTCTTTTTTTTTAGGGTATTCACCGCTAATAGCTGATTGGGAATTCCAGCAACACAACCACAAGACACACACACACACACACACACACACATAATACACACAACTACAAGCAGATAAGGCACACACACAACACACCCACACACTCACTCTTCCAGTAAATCAACATGCTATATGTAGAGATACCAAACAGTGTGTAAATATGTGTTGGTTATGCCCACAAATCAATTAAGTCGATTGAGGCAACATTTTCGGGTGGTAACACACACACATACACCACACCCCTCCCCCCCACACACACACACACACCTGGACAAGAAGACGGTAAAGAGTTGTTAAGCGCTCAAATGACACATGCAAATGGATGTGAGATGCAAACGAGAAAGGGAGGCAGGTGGCTGGCTGAGTGGGTGGAAAAAGTGGACTCAAAAGGACCGCGAAATCCTGCCACTCAGGATTTTGGGGTCAAAAAGCGAGGGGGGAGGGGTGGAAAATTAACGACAAAAAAAACTTAACCTACCCTCGCTTGCCCGCTTAAGTAGGCAACACTTTGTTTTCATTTATTTTGTAAGCAAAATCAAAACAATAATCAGAAATAAAGAGAAGACCTAACAATTTACTAAAAAAAAAAAAGTAAATAATTAAACTTTATTAAAGATGTAAAAAAAACATATGAAATATGCCGAAATAAAGCCATAAACAGCTTTATCTTGGTTTATTTGGTTTGTAAAGATAAGACAGAAATTAAGAAAAAAATTTATATATTTAATTCCCCTTGAAAACGATTTTTCAAAAAGGAAATGTAAAGCAAAACGCATTAATTTAAATATATCGAAATATATAGTATTTATCCTTATAATTATATGGTATTTATCCTTATAATTATATGGTATTTACTGTATATATTTATTTGTACAATTTATATTTTAATATTTATTATTCTTTATGTATATAAATATTATGTATTATTACTATTCATATTTTTAATATTTATAAATATTATTTTAAATATATGTATATATATATATATATATATAAAAATATTAAAAAAAATAAAGAGTAATAATAAAGAATATTCCCTTCTAAAAAATATATAAAGAAAAAGAGAGATATATAGAGATTCCCATAATAAACAATAAAAAAAAACAAGAAATATAAAAATGATTTGACTGGCAGCGGGTTTGCCAAACGAATCCTCGAATCTCGAATCCCGAAGGCCGAAGGACACAGGACGAAGGACAGCAAGAACGACAGCGACAACGACGACTGCTGCGGCGCTGCTGCTGCTGCTGCTGCTGCTGCTACTGCTGCTGCTGCGACTCCCTTTTGGAGTATAAATACCAGAGACGCACGGCCGTGGGCCATCAGTTCGCCAGCCGATTCCGCTCTGGTCACGTGTCGTGGCCGCCACTCTCGTCGTCGCATCCTTTCGCGTTCGCGTTCGAAAATCTCGCTCACTGCTACTTTTTTTTTTTTCCTTTTTTTTGCTGTTTGTTGTTTGTTATTGTTGTGCACGTGCAATGTTCACCAATTGGCTGACGGGTAGCACCGGCAGCAGCAGCAGCAGCAGCACGCCGGCAGTCACACGCTCCTCAGGATTGGGTGGTGGAGGTGGCATACCGGCAGCAGGAATCGCCGGTAATGCCTCCTCGCTGGTAATGAGCTCCCCGCCAGATGTTATCCTGGAGGTGGGTCCAGCGCCCAGCAGTGTTCGCTTTGTGGCCCACTCCCTGGTCCTGGGCATGCACAGTGGCTATTTGCGTTCCGCCATACGGCTGGACGAGGCCTCCACTATGGCCACCTTGGCAGCGGCAGCTGCAGCTGCGGCGGCCAATGGTAACTCCTCGACCGGATCGGCGGCAACAGGCGAGCTGCTGCTCTACCTGAGCAACGTGACAGCGGATCAGTTTGCACCTTTGCTCACCTACATGTACACCGGATATCTGGACTTGACCGTGGACAATATCTTTGCCGTCCTGCTGGCCACTCATGTCTTGCACATGCCAAGGGCTTTGGAGATATGTCGGTGGGTTGGGTGGATTTCGAAATGGGGGAAAAGATTCTTCAAAAAATTCAACTTTAACTGCATTTCTATGGGACAAAGTTAAGGGTTCTTTGGGTTAAACTTAAGGATCCCTAGGTTTAGGATCTCAAGAGGTTGTCTCCCAAAATTCACTTTAATTCAGATAGAACTTTTTGAAATATTAAAAAAAAAGAACAAGAAAATATTCATGAACCTAATTTTTTTTTTAAATTTATTTTTGTAGCTCCTTTTTGGCCCGAGCTCAAACGGAGGGCTATCTAAATGGTAATCCCGGCCAGCTTTGTCCGGCAGCTGCTGTGCCCAGCAGCCCCGCCAAGGTTATCCGGCCCATACCCAGCAAGGCCACCATGCCAAATTTTGGTTTCATGCCTCACATGCCACAGGCAACGCCGCCAAGTGCAGCAGCAGCAGCTCCACCTCAGGCGCCGCCTGCTCCATCTCTGCCTCCTCCTGTTCCTGCTCCTGCTACTACTGGTCCTGCTCTTCCAGCAGTTTTCCTCAACATGGAGTCCAGTCCGCGTCTTGGTTATAATAACGAAGAGGATAATGATGATGAGGAGGAGGACATTGAAGTCTTTATCGATAGCAATACGATGACGGACAACGAATTGGATCCCGAACCCGAACCAGAAGTGGAACCCGATGTGGACATGGATTGCAATGTGTCGGTGGTTAGTTCCCTAGCGGGCAGCAGTGCCGGAAGCCTAAACATTGAACGACTGGATGTCAAGCCCACACCAGCAGCAGCAGCAACAACTTCAGCACTTTCCACTTCCCACCATATCATGGTGACTCCTCCTGCCGTTGGAAAGTTACCAAAAACCAAAAGGGATAGCACCCACAAGGGTAATAATAATAATGGTCAGTGCAAAAAGGGAAGATCAAGAAAAGGTGGTGCAGCAGCAACCAGTAGTGGTGGCCTTCAGGTGGCCAAGGCACCAGTGCCAGCTGCCCAGCTGGAGCAACTGGGATCATCAGGGACAGGCACAACAACAACAACAACGCCCTCCGCTTCCAAGTTCATTATCGATGTGGCCAGCTGCGATGGACCTGTGCGCTTTCGTCGCATCCTAAATACAGCCTATGGCCACAAGCCCGAGGGCATGGATACCAATCATCATCAGTCGGGAGTAGCCACAGCATCAGCTTCAGGAGGAGGATCCTCCTCATCGGAGCAGCATCGCAGCCAGCAGAGTGTTAGCTACTCCTTTCACCAGCAAATGGCCAGGGCCATTAGCAGTCAGCAGCGACAGTTGAGCCATCAGCAGCAGCAGCAGCACAATCAGCAGCAGCAACAGCAGGAGGAGAGCGAAAACAGCGGCGATGCTATAACACCGGTGGCCACCACTACTACATCCTCCTCTTCCGGCTCTTCTTCTAGGAAGCATTCAACCACTGGTGGCTCATCGGCAGCCTCAACGAGTGGCACGAGTGGTGCTGGTTCCACCAACCAGGAGCTGTACGTTTGTGTCTACTGCAAGCACACCTTCAAGTCGCAGTATTGCTACCAGAAGCATGCCAAGCGTCATCTCAATCCGCTAAGCTTGACCACTACAACGACTACGACGACTACGACTGGTGGTGGCGAGAAGAAGCTACTGGCTGCCGAGCCACCCGTAACGCTGGCCAGCCTTGAGGCGGATTCACCAGTGACAACGGCAACGACGGCGGCTGCTTCATCGATTGCCGGGGCAACGGGAGCTGCTGCTGCTGCTGCATTGTTGCGTCGGGAGGTACGACCCTTGGACATGAATGTCCAGTATTATCCCTGCAAGACATGCGGCAGCAAGTTTCCCAGTTACTATTTTGTTCACAAGCATCGAAAGATGTGCCATGCCGATGAAATTGAGGCGGCGGCCACCAATAATGCGAGCAATGCCAGTAGCAGCAGCAGCAGCAACCACTCCAAGAGGGAGATGATGGTGGCATCGGCTCCTGTTCCCGCTGTTTCTGCTTTAGCTCCTACTCCAACTGTATTGGATACTTCTGGAGAGGATCAACAGCAAGGACAACAACAACACCAACAACAACAACAGAACTAAAGGTTTGCACACTCAAAATCAAATCATCGAAATCTACGAATTTATAAACAAATGCTACAAGTTTATCTCCCCTTTTTTTGCGCTCTCTTTAGAAATGCAATTAAATAAATATAAAAATATAAAGAACAAAAAAAAATATGAGTATTTAATACAGAACAAATAAATGAAAGATGGAGAGAATTAATAAGGAATAAAAACAAAAGAAAGGTAAGTAAGTATTAACCGAGCAGTTAAGTCATTATCATAAATAAAATCAAAGCAAAGAAGTTCTAGAATGTTAAATAAAATAACAAAATAAATTTAAGAATTCATTATCGTAAATTAAATCAAAGCAAAGAGATCCTAGAATGTTGAGTAAATACCAATATTATATCGAAATATATCGAAATTATTTGAAGAATCCATGTCAAACCATTTAAATGAATTTTTGCAAATTAAATAATCCAAAGAAAATATTAAAAATATTATGTAAGCAAGAATTCTGGTTTAAAACCATTTTACCAATAATATAATCAATTATCGATAGATCCATATTGTAGAACAAAATGAACAATAATAAATTAATTAATTAACTAATAAATATATCGCAACAGTAACTGCAAATCAAAATTTATCTTTTTATATAGAAAAAAAAAAGAATTTCTTAATAAATGCTAATCGATAGAGAAAAAGGATTAAGGACATTTATCAATACCAATAATCGACAGATCACACTGAAAACGATTAATTGATCGGTGGAAATTATTATCAACGTTAATCGATAAATATTTTTTTCTCACAGACCACATTTAATCGCATTTATCATTAAGTTAACGCTTATTGAATTCCATTTTGTATTCCAACTTGGAGAAATGTAGGAGAAATGCAGATGGAAATGGAGAAAGGTGGCTATAAATGAAGGCAACGCTGCTGCTGCTACGCTGCGAAGGTAAACAATCCTTGCCGCAATTTAATAATTAAATTAAATCACTTGCATAATAAAAAAGACGTTAAAAAAAAAAGGGAAATTAATTTAATTGAGTTTAATTAACTCGCCAGGGAGATGATGATGACAGCCAACAACAAGGCCGAAGATGATGAGCAGTGAGCAGGGAGCAGGGAGGAGTGGCAAGTGCCAAGTGGGTGGTGGTGGTTTGCTGCCTCAAGTGGGCGGATTTAAGGCGAGGTGGGGAATTGACTCAAGTGGGTGGTGGTGGTGCAAACAAAAGCCACAAGCGGCCAAAAAACTGGAACTTGGAAATCGAGAGATATATATATATTCTCTCCCTCCCTGCCACTGTCAACTCTTTTTGGACTCTGTGACTTGAGGCCATCATAGCTTTTTCTTCCGCTTTATTTTTTGGTTTTCCTTTATTTTTTTTATTCCTTTTTTTGATGAAATATTAATCGAAAAACGCTGGCGGAGAACGCAGGGCAAACAGATGGCAAAGAATTGCAGATAAAAAGGGACGACGAGTGTCCTTCTTCTTGGTAGTAACTGGGTTTTTGGCTTTTTTTTTTTTGTTTTTCTGGTTAAAGCCAAGAACTGCAGTTATTGTCAATGGGAAATGCATTTTTGATTAGCTTCCGAGGGACTCACAATGACATTACCATTTTGAAAAACAAACAACCAATGAAAGTTTTTTTGTAAAAGTTATAAAAGAAAAGCTTGAAAAAACAGGATTTAAAACAGGATTCTGTTGGTTCAAGTTTTGATTTTGGAAGCTTAAAAGCTTGCAAAGATGGGAAAACTGTCTAGGATGGCGCAAAGCTCAAATCTAGGAAAGCAAGGACATCATCAGTGTGAAAGCTTTTCATATTAAGGTTCTTGTTTTGAAAATAAACTTGTTGAAAAAATACTTGTTTAAAAAAATTCAAAATAAAACAAAAATTTTTTTTATATTTTCCCTGCTTCATTCTAAATTTAAAAAACATTTTAAATATTTTTCCTGCTCCATTTTAAATTTAAATAAGATTTTTAAATATTTTTCCTCTTCAATTTTAAAAACTCAAGCCTATCCTTGTATCTTTGTTCCCAAACAAACTGATCTTGGAACGTTGCATTTTGCATAAATAAAATGTATATCAATTTCAATGAATATTTCTAAATAATTCTCGCACTTACCCTTCCCATCCAAAGCAATAATCTCGCTTCCATCCGACAGTAGGGGCATAGAGATCGCCGGTGCTGTGGCCGCCGTTGATCCTGTTGATCCCGAACCAGATGCGGTGGACATTATGGAGGCGGCATTGATCAGTAGAATGGAGCCGGACGAAGATGCCGGCGTGGAGTTAACCACAGAGGATGCCGCTGATCCGGATGACAATGATGATGATGATACCGATGCGGAGGAGGATGTCAATGATGAGGACGTCTTGACCATTGACACATCCTTGGCATTAGCCTTCAAATTGTTACTGCTGTTGTGGCTATTGGTGGCACTTGGTCCACCCACTTGCTGAGCCTCGCCGCCGGCATTCATTTCGAAGCGCTTTCGCTTTGAGTCACTGTAAAATCGAGAGAGATGGCAATATATATCAGTTGTTTGTAATATATAGCTATTAAGGCTATAAAATCAAGGCTATAAAATCAATAAATCTGTGCGATATTTGTGGAAGGGATGTATATGTGGGTAAAGGTCAGATAAGAGTGATTGGATAATAATATCCAGCTCCAAAAATGTATATATCGATCTTATCAGTATAGAAAAATATCACATTTATCGTTAAAATATCAATATTAAACAAATTCTTGTATAATTTTAATTGTTGAACATCAAAAAATAAAAAATTGTACATTATAATACCGATATTTTAAAAACAAATTCAGAAAACTTCAATTAAAATTTTAAATTTGACCAAAAATATAGCAAAATTTTATATATCGATCTTTTCAGTATAGAAAAATACCACATTTATCGCTAAAGTATCAATATTAAGCAAATTCTTGTATAATCTTAATTTTTGAACATCAAAAAATAATATATTTTACATTATAATATCGATAATATCAAAAAAAAATTCAGAAAACTTCAAACATTTTTAATATCACAAAAAATTTAGCATTTAACATTTAAATATCAATATTAACGAAAAACACTATTAGCATTAATTAAACAAAGTATCAAAGTATCGAAATAATACCTTATTTAACATCAAAATATCAAAAACAAAGAATTAATCAAAAAATATCAATCAAACCATCAATTTATCGCACAGATTTACATGGCACAAAGCTTAAACCTCGATTTATATATCCTCCTCTTCCATAAACTATCAATATTTCTCACCTAACATCCGCATGCAGATCGTTGCCCGCTCCAAGTCCCTCCACTTGGGCCGCCTTCAGTTTCTGGCCAAGATAATTGCCCGCCGTTGTGGCGGTGGTCAATGTGGGAACTCCTGCAGCTCCTGCTCCACCACTCTCCGAGGGAGTACTTGTTGAATTCGGTAGAGCACCCGATGTTGGCATTGTCTTGACGATTTTATCGTTGCCGCCGCTAACACCAGTTGCCGTTAACGCACTCTTCGTTGCTCCCGTTGCTGCTGCTGCTCCTCCTCCGACACTGGAGGCTGAATCTTCGCCGGCACCTGGTGCCGACGCCTTCACATTGGCCATGACCACGGTCTGGTAGCCAGTCTTAAAGCCATTTAGGGTAACGCCCTGGGCCGGCGTTGGAGCAGCTGATGTAGAGCCACCGGTAGCTAGGGAAAAAGTGAAATAATAATTAAATATATTTATTTTGTAAATCTCAAAAGCTTACCATTCTCTTTGCTGGCAGCACCTAGAGTCTTGGCTAGAGGATCTGTGCTGATTTCTGTGCCCGCATCGGCACCCTTGGCCGCCGCTGTTCCCACCGCTGGCTCGGTGGCCGTCTCTGGCTTGCTGCTAGCTCCCTTGACGCCGCCACCGATGGCCGTGGAACCCGCAACCGTTCCAGTGCTGGCCTCGGTTACCGGATTGATGGCACTGGCTGCCGTCGCGCTGGCTGGTGTATGGCCAGCCGTGGCTGCCACTGTGCCGGCTGATCCTCCGGTTGTTGTTCCTCCAGCTGCTGCCTCGTCATCGGCTGCCTTGCTACTCTTGGCAGCAGCCTCGACGCCACCGCCGCCGCCGCTGTTGCTTGCTGAGATCTCTGATGGTGTTGTGGTTGCTGCTGCAGATGCGTTTGTTGATGCAGGTGTAATGCCGCCCGTTGGAGCAATGGCTGTTGTGGCCACCGTTCCAGCTCCAGCTGCCGTGGAGGCATTCTTATCGCTGGAGGCGGTCTTGGCCGTCGCTGTCGCTCCTCCGGCTGCCTCCGCCGCCGCTGCCGCTGCCTTGTCTGCTGATGTTGTGGCAGTTGCCGTTGCCGTCGTTGTCGTTGTGGAGGATGTCGCTGTGCTAGCTACCGACGACGAGGACGCGGCTGCTGCTGCCGCTGCTGCTTGTTGCGCTGCCGCTTGGGCCGCCGCAGCCGCCTGCTTGGCCACCTTCTCACCAGCTGCCGAGGCTTCCACTGCCTTGGTGGCCGCACTTGCCTTCTCCGCGGCACTCTCTGCCGCCTTGGCCGCATCCGCGGCCGCCTTCTCCGCCACACGTTCCCGTTCGGCGGCTCTTTCCGCCCGCTCACGTTCGGCAACGGCCGAAGATCGATTGCCAGACTTTTGTTGCTGTTCACGCTGAAGGCGCGTCATAACGCCGGTGGTCATCGAATCAATGATGCACTGCGGCTGAGCGGCCTGAGCCTTGGCCGGATTCCGGGAGCTGCGCGTACGCTGGCGGGACTTGCGCAATAGCTGCTTGTAGTTCTCCGTCTTCTTGCTGAGGTAGTAGTAGCGGACGCAATCCTGCGGCGACTTGCGATCCAAGCTGGCGGCAATCGCCCCAAAATTCTTCGGATGCTGCAAATACTTCTCCTTGAAGGTCTCCTTCTCGCCCGCCGTCCACATATTTAGGGCCTTGCGCTGCTGATGCTCTGCCATCATATCCTCAATGCGTCCGTTCTCATTGTGATAGGCGCATCGCCGCTGACGGACATCGTACATCAAAGGCGGTATGACGGCATATGAACGCATCTTCTTATCCTCGAGGGCCTGCTCCTGCAGTCCGTCCATAATCTCTTCGAGATCAGCCTCGGACTTGATCCGTGAACCGACGCGATTGAAACGCTCCTTATCCTCGCGCTGTTTACGCAGCTCCGTGAATACTTTCTCAAAGAACTCGCGATTCTTGGCCTCACGCGCCTTCCGTTTGGCACTGGCCTCCATTCGTTCACAGCGCCGCTGCCAATCGGCCTGCTCCTTGGTGTACTTCTCCACGAGTCCCTGGTTATGCAGCCAGCGTTCGGCCTTTAGCTTTTGGATGTGCAGCAGGAGAGGGGCACGAACTTGGCTCTGATGCTGGCGTATAAGCACGGTTAGGGCCTCCACATCCAAGGGTTGATTATATAGCGGCAGCCAAGGTCGTATGCTTAGGGCATCGCTTGGCTGGTTCATCTTCGACGACGCCGCCGTCGTCGTCGTCGTCGTCGCTGATACTGCAATCTGCAGCAGCTTGGAATGTTGGTCATGGGCCGTCTTTCTATTGGCCGCATAGATCTTCTCCGCTAACATTTGGCCGCGCCAGGCCAGTTCCACAACTTCATCTTGTTCGTTATTGTTGTTGTTGTTGTTGTTGCTGTTAGTGTTATTGTTGTTATTCGCAACCACATCCTTGGCAGCCTTTTGCTGCTTAGCCAAGGCAGCCTCCTCCATGAGACTCTTCTCCTTTTTACGCAACGTCTCCATAGTTGTCTCCGCGGATTTGATATCATTATCCACTTTTTGGATTTTCATAAGCAGCTCCTCCTTGGCACTGGTCCGACCACGCTCCTCGATGGCATTATCGCTGGGCAGCGTTGGCGAGATGGCCTCCACCTGAGCACAAAGTGGGGGAAAATTCAAAGTTATTAAGGAATTTGTAATTGAATTTAACATTAAACTCACCTGTGGATGGTAGGCCTCTGTGCTGGCACTTCCTCCCGCAATCACATGGCTGCTGCTGTTGCTCGATCCCGTCGTGGACACAGTCACTGTTCCCACTCCTGCCAAGCTGCTGCTCACGGCTGAAGCTGGCTGGTTTCTGCTTTGTGCAGCATGTTGTTGCTGCTGCTGCTGCTGGTGTTGCTGATGTTGCTGCTGCAGTTGCTCTTTCTGGTGATGCTGCTCCCGCTCTCTCTCCCGTTGATGGTGCTGCTGCTCCCTGTGATGATGCTGTTGCTGCTGCTGCTGCAGCTGCTCTCTCTGATGATGCTGCTCCCTCAGGTGATGCAACTCCCTCAGCTGCTGCTGCAACTGCTGCTGCTGCTGTTGCGGCAGTGTATCCACCTTGAGCTGTATGCCCATGGGCATGGGCATGTGGCTCTGTCGACTGCTATTTAGCTGCTGCTGCTGCTGCTGTTGGGCTGGCGAGGATCTTTGCTGCTGCTGCTGTTGCTGGTGCGACGACGGCTGCTGCTGCTGATGCTGAGGATGTGGCGGTGGCAGGTGATTCATGGTGCTGGCATTGGCATCGCTTAACCGCTGCTTCTTGTACGGCTGCTGGCCACCAGCACTGCCGAATGGCTCGGGAGGATGTTGCTGCTGCTGCTGCTGCTGTTGCGGGGGGATTTGCAGCTGCTGGCGCTGAATCACCGCACCGGCAGCCACCGCAGCAGCTGTGACATTGGTCAGGTACTCGCTGGTATACTGCAGGGCCTGCGAGTGGGGTATCAGGATGCCCCGATTATTGACCATTATGCGGCTGCAATTATCCCCGGCAGATGAGGCTGATCCGCCCGCCGCTCCCTGTTGTTGTTGCTGCTGCTGTTGCTGCTGCTTCTGTTGCTGGGAGGGATTACTATTTGGTTGGCTGGCATAATGGGGCGCGGCCTCCATAACCAGGACACCGCCGGACTGCGACACTTGCACCACACCGCCGCCGGGCGGAGCAGCTCCACCCTGACTTCCTCCGCCGCTTCCACTCCCTTGACTTGAATTGGAGCCTTGGCCTGGAGCGGATGATTTGCCCGCCAGCACTGCAGCCGCCGCCGCAGACACTCTTTGATATCCCGGCATCTGCTGCTGCTGCTGCTGCTGTTGTTGCGCCTGTTGTTGCTGCTGCTGCTGCTGCTGTTGCACCACCTGCTGCGTGAGATGCGTGAGACGCGTGTAGGGTGTCTCACGATAGGTGGACGCCGGGGCAATGCTATAGGCCCGATCGAATCGATGCTGCGGTGGCGGTGGCGGGTAACTGTTATTGACGGATGCACTGTTGCTGCCGCTGCTGCTGCTACCTCCGCTGCTGCTGCTGCCACCGCTTCCGCTGCTGCCGCAACTTCCTCCTCCACTGCCGCCGCTAGGATTTCCAGGACGCGGTGGCGACAGTGGACTGGCCGCTGTTCGCTGCTGCTGCTGTTGGTGCTGCTGGTGTTGTTGCTGCTGCTGCTGTTGGTGGTGGTGTTGGTGGTGCTGGCTGGCAAACTGCTGCTGCTGCTGCTGCTGCTGCTGCTGTTGGCTCGTCGGAGGCGCTTGCTGCTGCTGCTGCAGGTGGCCCAGGTGCTTGGCATACTGAGTCTGCTGCTCCAGAGCCCTGTACGACCAGTGGGGGCGGAAGGAGAAGGAGAGAAGGGAAGGAAGACACACAAGCAGATTATTAAAATATTGTTCAAGTAATTATTGAGGAGGAGTTTTAAGATTTGGAAGAAGGAATGAAAATCTATCAAAAATTTTGCTTATATTTAATTTCCAATTTTTGGGCAGTTTTTCTGAATATAAATCATGATTCTTTGCTTGGCTTTTGTTTAGATTTTAATATTTCCAACTATTTTACTTAAAAAAATCATTATCCTCCCTCCTTTACATATATTTCACTTAATAAAATCATTATCCTCCTTTCACAATATTGCAATAGCCTTGACCTGCTTCAGTGGCTTAATAAAAATCTGTTTTGTTGCAGATTTTCCATTTATTATTTGAGAAATCTAAAGTCTGAAACTTAAATCTGCGAATTTTCCATTTTCAGACGATCTCTAACTGAGACTTGACCCAGTTTTCCTAGCGGTTATTTTTTTCTTTATTTTTTTTTTGTAATCCCAGATAATCGCATGATCACATCGCCGCATATATCTGCATAATTCGCTTCATGAGCTATGTATGTATGTTTATACACCTACAAAGAGTATTATTATAACAATAACGGTTGATTTACAGAATCTATTATTATTATACCTCTTTTTTTTGCGCTTTATTTTTGTTTCTAGCTTTTTTTTGTTGTATTCTTGTTTATTGGGGGCACAAACCCCGAAAACCCCGGCCGGTAAATAGGCTCTTATTCGCACTGGAGCGAGTGAGAGAGGGCCCAAGTTCGAACCGGGTTTGAAGCTGTTTGAATTGGCCATCTCTGTCGTTTTCATGATGCGCACACCATGTGCTAGGCTGTGGCTGCCGTTCGATGTTCGAGTTGCAGCAAGTTGCTACTGAACGCGTTTGATGTTGCAGGCCAACTGTAACCGCAACCGCGTTGGCAGAGGCCAAGCAAGGCGTCGACGGCAGCAGAGGCAGCGACAGAGGCCACAATGGCTGGCCTAAAAATTAGGCACGCTTTTAAAATCTCAAAAATTCTATTCTGAAACCTAACTCGATATTTAGTTTAAGTAATTCCCTTTAATATTAGTTTTCTAGTTTTTTTTTCTGGAAATTTTGGAAATATATACAAAGTTTCCTCTAGTTTTTCCTGATTTTTCATACATTTTCTTTGATTTTTCTTTATTAACGTGCGACGCGTTTGACCCGACAGCGGCGACACAACTCTCTGCCGGCTTCTCTGCCGACGTTGAGACCCAACCACAGGCTCCTCCGTTTATTAATTCATTAAATATTAAAGACCAACAACGGCGACCTGGGTGCAAAAATTCAAGGCTTTTTTTGGCCCCAAAAAAACCATCAATCATCCATAAAAATCAAGGAAAAACCAATAAACGAAGCCTAATTCGGCGAAACGAAGTTTTTATACCGTATTTATCATAAGAAATTAAACTAATTTCCATAAAAACGGACAGACAAACGGACATGGGTTTGTGTTTAATGCTTTTCTTATTTAAATTATAATTCAAAACTGTTTACAAAATTGAATTTTTAATAGTATTTTACAGTATTTCTTTGGTATTTAATTCTGAAATTCATAGTACCTACAATATTCACATAAATAAAAAGTTTATATTCATATAAAATAAAATAATATAAAAATTGAATTTCAAATTTAAATGAATTTATTTTAAATTTAAACTCTGCAATTTTTTGTTTCTAATTTTTTGTCAATAAACCACATCTACCTCTTTTTGTTCTACTGTTTTTTTCTTTTTAATGACTCATTCGACATTATTTGTATTCCTTTTCTTTTTTGCTTTATGATTTGGCCTTTTTCTTTGATATTTTAACCTTTCATCGGGCTTTATTATTCGAGTTGTGCTTATTAGCTTTTATTTACGTTATTCTGATGGTTAATTTATATATAAATATGATTTAATACCCTTATAAAACCATCATTTTGCCTTTAAGTATCTCTGCCACTCAGCGGCAGCTTTATTTGTGACTGTAAACTTTGACTTTTCCGCTTTTCCTTGAAGCTTTTCGCATGCGTTCCCTATTTCCTCCCATACTAGATGTATATATAGATTCCCTTTGACCTTGCCTTAAAACTCTGCTATGTCCCTTTCCTATTTCTAGTATTTATCTTGCCTGTCTTTATGTTTAAAGTGTAATTTTTAGTTTAATTTCAAAATTAAGCCCAATTTTCCTTAGGTTTTCTTCTTTGGACTTTTTGGAGCTTTATATGAGAAGCTTGGACCATACATTACTTTATTTGTCTTTCTCATTATTTTATTCCTTCTTCGCTTGCCTTTTTTATTAATTTTTTAGTCTGTATATATATTTTGATTCATGTTTGTGTAGATGTTTTACCTGGAATGAGAGAGAGAAAGAAAGATAAAAGTTAGTAATTGTAATTTATTTTTTAGTTATATTTAATTTTAACTTTAAAACTATTTAAATTGTACTTCTTGCTCATCTTCAAAATACTATAAATCCATGATTTTCATCATTTCATCAATATATTTTACTTATTTAAAACAATATTTCTATTTTTTTAATTATTTAATCTTCAAAATCTTATATTTTCCTTTCCTAATCATCATTTATCATTATTTTCATCTTATTTGTCATAATTTTCATCATATTTCCTTTCCTAATCATCATTCATCATTATTTTCATCTTATTTGTCATCATTTTTATCATATTTGCTTTTACATCATCTCCAACAAAATGTATCTTTTTTCCCTTTGTATCTTTAACAAATGTATCTTCATCTTAATGTATCTTTTTAATCCTCTCTTAGTGCTTTTCCTCCTTCTGGCATTTTTCCTTTCCGTTTTATCCCCCACATATTTATTTTTGGCCTTAAAGTTGGCAACAACAAAAATTATTTAAAATATGCACAGCTTGAAAATTCGTTTGAAAACAAGCTGCAGTTAGAAAGAGATGGAGAAAGGATGCAGATATATATATGTATATGTACATATATATAGCCAGAGAGCAAAAGAGAAAGACCTGGAGAAAGAGCGAGAGAGAGAGAGCACACATGTACCGTTATGTGCGCAGTAAGTTATGCACATACAACATACACATACACACGTATGTACATAAAGATATATATATATATATACATACGTCACACACACATAAGTGGCAAACAGCATCCATTTGCCACCCACTTTGCCCGCCCGCTTTATCATCATCATCATCATCATATTCTGGCTTTTGCTTTTGCTGCTGCTTCTGCTTCTGCTGCCTCTCCGCTTCTTCTTCTTCAGCCACGCCTTGTGTCTGTGTCACACACACATATATATATATACATATATATATATATATTTATATATAATAATAACACCATCTATATATGTACATCCATATGTGCATCATACATACATATCTAGAACACAGCAAAAATAAAAGAAAAACTAACAGAAAAGCAAATACAGGCGTAGCTCAAGCAAAAGAAAGAATGCAAAAAAAAGAAAATGTGAAAAAAGCTAAATTCTTCTATGCCAAGAATAAAAGGGGGAATCAAGAGAATCAAAAGAAAGCAAAGCACAAACACAAAAACAGAAGAAAAAACCACAAAAAAATATAAAGCAAGAAGATATTCACTCAAAAACCTAGAAATACTTTAAAGAAATTGTACTTTTCTGTTCTTCCAAGTTAAAAAAAATAAAAATGTTGAAATTTAAAAGTTAAAACACGCATTTATAGTTTTAGTTTCATTTAAGTTGCAATGTCACCAAGTTTGTCTCGCAGTGTCTTTGCAATAAATACAAAAAATATATATATATAAAATACAAAACAAAAAGGATAATAATAAAAAAAAAAACAAAAATAAATAAAAAAGAACTTTTTTATATTGATTTTTTCGGGGAAAGGGAAAAACTAAACTAGAGAAAACTAAAAAAAAAAAAAAATAAAAAAGGATAATTGGGTGGCTCATGTTATTTTTTACTTGTTTCCTTTATCTTCACATTTTTCTTAGCTTTTTTTTTATGTTGTTCCTCCCACTGTTTTACCCACTGAATTTTGCAGTTTTTCTCCTCGCTCATTTTCCGCATTTTTCCTCGCTTTCTCTCTCTCTCTCTCTGTCCTGCTCTTGTTTTGCACTTTTGTGTTTGCCTGCTTTTAGGCGCTAAAACTTTTTGCTAGTGCCAGAGCGAGATGGCGTCCAACTTTACAACGTCCTTTGCTATCTGTGTCTCTCTTCTACACAGCCCACACCCCCAAAGCGTTGAGCGTCCTTCACCCCCTACTCTCCCCTCCTCATCCTACGTCTTCGCCTTCTCCTCCTCCTTCTTGTCTGTCTGTGTGCCATTAAATTCGTTGGAAATTTAATTTGTGCTCGAGACAAGAAAAGCCACGCACACAGGGACAGATATACAGAGATACACAGAGAGAGAGAGAGAGAGATGGCAACAAAGTTAGAAAGAGAGAGAGGCAGCTGCATCAGCTGTTTTTTCGAGCCGGAAAATGCCAACTTTTGCGACTTTAATACCGGCTAAAATAGGCAACTTAGGGGAGAACCCATAGCCAGAGGCATTTTCTGGAATTATAAATAATTTAAGGTCCTTTTGAAGGGAAAGGGGGGATGATATTAAACAATATAAGGATATATTTTGGAAGAATCTAAAAGTAATGCCAGGGAAGTTGATAGACTTTTTGAAGGGAAACGGGGGGATGAAACTAAACAATAAAATGATCTATTTTGGTATTTTTTTAAATTTAAATCTCAAACGGATGCCTAAAAGTAATGCCAGGGAAGTTAATAGACTGATAAATTTAATAAAATACAAAGATAAGATACAAAATGCAGTTTACTTTTAACCAGAGAAAAAAAATACAGGTTAAAACTATTAATTAATTAGTTTAATAATCCATTAAATAATCAATACAAATTCGTATTGACTTTATGCCACGTAATAAGCAATACAAAAATAAATAAATTATCTATTATGGGACACTTATAGCCTTAGCTTATAATAGGAGACAAATTTCCCATCGAAATGGTGATTCATTTCCTAATCACAATCACTTTGTTCGATAAGCAGAGTCGGTTAAAGGCAAATCGAAGCAATAATCAAAATAAACGTTGTCTCAGGATGTTATCATCATCATATACACATTGAGACATATATATATACATAGTATAGGTATATATTTGCTGTAGCAGCAGCAACTGCTATCTATCTATAAATCGATCTATCAATCTTATGAATGTCACTCAAAACACTTACACAGGGGGGAGGACAAGAGGATCTCAGGAGACACTTGAATATTAATGAGCTCGAATTGCACATTTGCATTTAGCCACATTTAGTGTGTAGTTTAACATTAGCCACCTGTCACACCTGCTAACTGTAGATGCCGCCGCCTACTTAATTATAGGAACAACAAAAAAAAGTGAAATAAAAACAAAGAGAAATAGCTGGGAGAACGGGGTTTTTAAGTTTGTGTGGAAAATAATGCAATAAAAAAATCACAAATGACTCATGACTCTCCCATTCATTCATTTAGATTAGTGTTGTTGTTATTATTATTATTATGACGGAAAGTGGGGGGTGGAGGAGTACATTGCCCCTTCTCTTTCGCTGTGATAATAGGTTCCTCTTTCTTTGCTACATATATGTATCATATATATATAGGGCGTATATATAGGACTTTATCTATCATCTAAAAAAACATCTACAACCAAGTATATTTTTGGTAATGTGCGCGATATCGCAAAAATTATAAATAGTTGTCAGAGTTATCAAAAACACAAATTGCTCAATGCCTTTTATACTTAAGTTAGTTTGATAAAAATATATAAAGTAAATAATCAGGCATTTATTTAAAGCCTTTACAGTCTCTGACATTTTATTTATAAAGAGAAAGAGCTAGGCAATTTGTTTATTACTATTATTATTATTATTAATTAACTTATATTTAAAATTATAAGCTAATTTATGACTAAGGGCATAGCGACAAGGCCTTCGGCTTAAGCAATTTGTTATTCTCTTGGGCCCTTTAGTTTTTATTGTATTTTCTTTCTATATTATTTTACCGTTTTTCATTCCAGCAGCTGTTTTTTCAGCTGTTCTGCCCACATATCGTTTATTCTCATTTTCAGTCAGTCAAGTCGGCAAATTTTTGCATGTGGAACTCGGCTGGGTCTTTGTTCTTCCCATTTTTCTATTATTATTGTCAGTATTAATATTATTATTTCATTTATATGCAAAACTAGCATTTAATTTAATAAGCAAAGTCAGCTCCTAGATTATCCAAAAGCAAACAAATTCAACTCCAATTACAAGATCTCAGCGAAATTAAAAGAGAATAATTATAGAAATAACAAAAAGGAGAAATAATAATAAATAAAATTTAGAGAACGAAATTTTAATTTCTTTAAATAATAATATTTTCTACCCTAATATTAGCTTCGTTTTCAACGGAAATTTCAACTTAAAACCCAAGAGATTAAACATTGACAAAGATCATTTACTACAAAAAAAAACTAAACAAAATAAATAAATAAAACCATACATAGTATTAGCAACATTGCCACCAACTTGCAAATTTTCACATCAAGTTGCGAAAGCAATTTCCTGTCCACACAATAAGATACAAAGAATCCGGATGAAGGCAGACGGACTTACGGACGGACAGACGGACGAATGGACTCCGTTCGTATGATCATCATAATGGCACCGCACCATACCCCCCCTCGCCCGATCTCCACTACTTATTTTCCTAGCTGTACAATGAACTTTTGCCAACACATGGCTTTCGAAAAGAAAAGAAAAACAACACTATAACTCACTAAATATAGATATAGGAATATATATATGTATTTGGGGAAAGGGTTGAAGCGGGAGGAGGAGATTAGGTGCGATTTATAGCCAGTCAGTCAGCGTTGTTCACATGAAATTCAACTCTGGCCTCAACTGCAAAGGTTTCATAAACAATTGATAGAGGAACCCCGAACCCCATAAAAAACAAACACACACATAGCCATATGGAGTGTGTGTGTGCAGCACAGTGTAGATGTATATATATATATATATATCGAGAGGAAAAGTATGATAGAAAATATCGTTAAATAATCGAATACTTTGATTTATCGAATTTTTAAATATCGAAATATATTTTTTTATCGTTAAAATATCTCAAATATTTTGATAAATAACATTTTGTAATATTGATTGTATAAATCAAGCGATTTCTTATATTATTTAGTAAAAATATATCTAAATTTAATATTAAATTTATTAAAATTTTATTTATCGAATTTTTAAATATCAAAAACTATTTAATTTAATATTAAATTTTCTATATAATCAAAAGCTTTGATTTATCCAATTTTAAAACATCAAAAAATATTCAATTTAATATTAAATTTTCTATAATAATCAAAAGCTTTGATTTATCGAATTTTTAAATATTGCAAATACGTTTGTTTATCGTTTTAAAATCTCAAATATTTCGATATACATTTTCTTTTAAATTGTTTATAAAAATCAAGCGATCTCTTATATTATTTAGTAAAAATATATCTAAAGTCGAATATATCGAATATTAAACTTTACTGCAGAACAAATAATATTAAAATCTGCCTGATTTATTTTTCATTCTCGTGTTTCAATTATTGAATGTGGGTGTTTTTTCCCACAGTGAGTATAGGTGTGTTTTTTTAGTTAACGGAAACGAGGGAAAAAGGTAAAAAAAATTGTCCTATCTAATCTGGGTTGTTAAAAAAAATAGGTAAAAACACTAAACTAAAACAAAAAAAACGTTGCCATGCATCACCACACAATAAATAAGCCGTCGCTCTCTCTATCTTTTCCACTCTGACGATCTCAATAAAAAAAAAAAAACACGAAAAAAAAACAGCAAACAGAATAAAAAATGCGCGCCAAAACGGGGCCATGAATTAATCGGTTTTTGTTGTTGCTTCTCTTTAGATTATTATTATTATTATTATATTATTTAGTTGTGGCCGCTGCCTGCCTGCTGGGTAATCTAATCGCGGAAAGCAGAACGAACAACAACGGAATGCCGTGTAAAATAAATAATAATGCACAATAAAAGTCATAAGCCTTATCGCTGTTTAATAATCTGAACGGAAGATTAATGCGTGTGCATATATATATTCGAAACAGGAACGTGACATTGGTCAAACAGAGAGTATCACTGGTCGTTATCAGTAGTATATGTCGTCGACGTTATCACAATCGATTGACGGATCCGACGACGATCGACGATTGGACAAACTAGAAACGCGGAAACGAGGTAACAAAGTAACAAAGTATCAATATGATCAATGGAGGGAAAAATTATATACTATAAAGGAGATAAGTAGGTCTAAAAACAAAAAAGAGGTCACATAAAGGTGAGTCAATGCAATAATGGTTGTTTTTTTTTACCCAGAGAGCTTAAAAATAGAGCAACAATTGGGGAGCTGTCTTAAAAAGTCTCTATAATTTAATTATTAAGTATTATTAAACAAAATAAATCACATTTCTTGGCTTTATTTTAAAAACCAATATTTATATTACTAACTTTATTGAAATTTTCTCTCAAATACGATACAAATATATATATAGAAATACGATAATGGCAACTATAAACCACCAAAAACCAAGTACGTAATATGATGACTGCTGACGCTTGATTCTAGAATTCAACACCACAAAGCCACCCTCGCCGATCGAAGGCAATAAAAATAGAATTTTTTAAGCGGGGTGGGGAAGTGGGGTGGTGGGGAAATAATACCAGCAAAACTTATCAAAAATTCAATAGGCAATCATCATCAAAAACGAATAAGGCATGAGAAGCCGGAAAAGTTTCCAAATGCGCTTGGGAATGTGAACAAATGTTGGGGGTCTTGGCCGTCTTTGACTTATTTTCTCAGTGATTAACTAAAGAAGGGGAAGCTATAGGGATATGGAAATATATCTAGAAATCGAAGAGGAACTTGAAGAGACAGAAAAGAAAATGTGGGTTTTGTAAACCAGAAACTGCATAGATATTGTATTGCAGAGATACCAAAAATATATAAATAATTCAATTTAATTTATTTTAATTTAAATTAAAATAAATAAATATAATTTAATATTATAATGTTATAAAAATATATATATATTTATTATGTTTCTTTACTACTTTTTGATTTTCTACATAGATTTCGATTTTTGTTTTTATTTAGCTTATTTTTTATATCTATTTCTACTGCTCTGTGAATCTCCTCTATATTTCTATATCTTCTTTACATCTTCGTCTCTGCATGCCTGTATCTTTGTCTTTCTAGCCCTAAAAACTATGTAACTTTGTCGCTAAATCTTTGTATCTTCGTCTCAATGTCTCTGTATCTTTGCATCTCCTGTATCTCTGTATCTTGGTCTTTGTATCTTTGTATTTTCATATCTCCTCCATCTCTCCGCCGTCTGCTAGCTCTGTCTCAACTAACTGGCCATCTCTGTCTATCTTGGGGTCGTTGCAGTGCAAAACTATAGTTGAAGGTGATTTCATAATGAGTGCTTTTCCTCCGCTTCTCCGCCGTTTTCCCATCCCCATCCCCCTCCCCTTATCATCACTCGTCGTCGTCGTCTCTATTTCTCTCATTCTCTTTCTGTTTTATTGTTATTTTGTTTTGTTTTTTTTCATTATTTCTTTTTTTTTCCTTTGGGGCCGCTGCACTTTTTGCATTGTTTTTGTTATTGCTCTCATGCAAAAATAGACATTGTCTGGACGTCGACGGCGGCGCTGACGGCGACTGCAACGGCAACGGCGACAGCGACCGCGTCAATTGTTAATTATACTTGGCTTTCCTCTCGCTTTATTTTATTTTTGTCTTGTTTGCCTGCTTTTTCCGTTTTCTTTAATTATATTTCATTACGTATGTGCATTTTATTGGCATTTTTTTATGTGTGCGTCTGTGTGGGTTTTTTTTGTGTGTTTCGTTTCGATTGGACGCACCCCCCCCCCCTGTCCCCCCCCCCTGTCCCCTAGTGGGGCGCCTCTGCAGACTGCACTTCCCCAATGCGATTTATTATTGGGATAGGTCATAAGTTGGATTTACAAAATGTATTTTCCCCAATTCCCCCCGGGGTAATACAAGTCATAAATATATTATATTTTTATCTATCGATAATAATAATAATTCTTTTCAAGATATTGTTATCGATAAAGTAATTTAAAAATCGATAAGTAATTTATCTCTAAACAATTTCAATTTTAAGTGCACTTTATTTAGATAAATATATAAATTCTAATTGAAATAATCGTTTAAAAATCGATAAATAATTTACCACTAAACAATTTCAATTTTAACTTCACTTTATTTAGATAAATATATAAATTCTAATTGAAATAATCGTTTAAAAATCGATAAGTAATTTATCTCCAAACAATTTCATTTTTAACTGCACTTTATTTAGATAATATATATAAATTCTAATTGAAATAATCGTTTAAAAATCGATAAATAATTTATCTCTAAACAATTTCAATTTTAAGTGCACTTTATTTAAATATATCGAATATTTTCTTTCTCGAGAAATATTTGCAATTAATCTCTTTTATCTAAAATACATTTTAAATATAATAAATAATTAAATACAACATTGAAGTCCTCAGACTTGTTTAATGTTTTCCTATTTTCTCCGAGGCAATTTTCATATTAAATATTTAAAAAACTAACAAGATCTTTCTTCTAAATGCCTTAAAAATTCCAAAAGCTATTAAAAACAGCTCTTTAAATATTCTAGAATATTAATCGAATATTTAGCTGTTGAATTTGAAATTGATAAAGACAAATAAGCACAGACTTTGAACATTGACGCCTCCTCCCACTCAGTTTAATTATTGATTTAAAGAACAAGTTTAAACACAAAGCAGTTAAAGAATTAGTAGGTCCCTTTTTTTCCTTTCTAAAAACTTGACAGAAATTCTTAGGCAACCGAAAGTTATACAATTTCTGTTCACAGTTAATAAATACATTTACATTTTATAATTTTTTACTTAGAAATGTGTTTTGTTAAACGAAAATTGTTTTTAAAGTTCGAGAATGAAATAAAAAAAATGAATTGCCAAAACCATATGGAAATAAAATTTAAAAATTGTTCACCGAGTGAGCAAAATTTGAATCGATCGAAAAACTTTCCATCAAGGCGAAGTTCAAATTGATTTACAATTCCCCAAAAATACACACACACAGTCCTCAATCCCCAATTCCCTTCATTTTCCTACCTCTCTTCTCTAAATTCCCCAAAACTTGTGCAGCAAAAGGAAAACTTCGCCCGCCCCGCCCCACTTCTTGAAATATTCAAAATAGAAATTCCAAACTTTTCGCTAAAAGTTACAAACTACAAAATAGTTGGCGGCAAGAGAAAAAAAAGAAAACAAACAACAAAAAAAAGGGGGGAAAACTAACAACTGAAAATGGGCGAAAACTTTTTTTTTGTTTTGTTTTCTTTGGATGAATTTTGAAGACGGTGTGGGAGGGGTGATGGCGTTTCTTTGTTTATTTTTATAGCTGCATATTCGATAACAACAATCCTTATGTGCCCAAGATATCAGATACACACAAAGGCACGCAGATACAGATACATTTGTATCTCTGCGTTTTAGCTATGACTTTTCTATTATTTATTTTATTATTTATTTGCTCTCTACAGTATTGAATGTGCATAAAACAAATATAAATATTAACTTAAACTTAAGGTTATATTTTTGCAACTGTATTAGAATCTGATAGATTTTTTACAAAAAGAATTCTAGAGAATATTTTTTGTTTAATTGCAAATTAATATTTAGAATTTGAAGAAGGCCTTAATCATAAATTAGCTTATAATTTTCTTTAAAACTTAATTATTAATAATAATAATAAAATACTTTTTGTATCTATTCGATAAATTCAATCAAATTTTATAAATTCGATTAGCTCCGATAATCTACAATAATTAAATGTAAAAATGTTGAAAGTAAATAAATAAGTACAATATAAATAAGATATAGAAAGACATTAAATTTCACAGCGAAACCTCTTGATTAAAATTGAAAAACTTCGGCAGCGCCTCTTGAAATAAATTAAATAATTATTGAAAGTTGTTTTTTTTTACTTTAAATTAAATTAATCTACAATAAAAACTTGATTCCCTTTAAGTTGCCCATTCAATTCTCTTGATTAAATTCCAGGAGCTTCGAAATAAGCTCTAAATATATTTAAAAATTCACTATAAATGGGACAAATCTTATATATATTTTTTTGTTCAATTTCAATTTAATTTCAATTTTAATTTCAGATCTACAAATAGCATCCCTCAAATTACAATCATGGGTTAAAAATGGCACACAAAAACGGCGAATGGAATAATAAAAGTCGGCGGAAAATATAGACATCGGGGAAAAAGGGAGAGGGCCATATATACTATATATCGACAAATGACTGACAAGCAAAACCATAACAACAACAACAACAACGACATCAATGACACACACACACACACAACAATGTATGTATGTGTGTGAGTTGCAAAGTGCCGGGTCGATAAACAAACAAAAAAAAAATAAATAACAGAAAAGCAAGCAAGCAGCGCTGCCTGCTCCACCGCCTCTCTGCCAGCGTCGGCAGTGCTGCCAGCTGATAGCGGGCGTCGTCGCGTTTGACTCATTAAATATTTTGCAACCTTGACCGTTCGAAAAAGCGATTAAAAATGTGATGGTATACGTATTTGTGTGTGTGTGGTGTGTGTGTGTGTGTTTGCCCCTTGTGAATGAAACAAAAACTGTTAACATTTTCGCATTTCGAAATATTAGATAGCAAGGAGAGAGCAAGGCAAGGCAAGGGGTTGAGAAAAACCAATAAATAAAACTGAAAGAAACATGGAAAATAAAACATAAATACAAAAAAAAAATGATATATCGATATACATACATATATATATATTTAAAAAACGATATATCGATATACATATATATATATAAAATTATAAGACAAGAATCTAAAAGATAAATAAATCTGAAAAATAAATAAATCTGAAATATAAATAAATCCAAAAGATAAATATTTCTAACAGATAAATAAAACAAATTTTTTCTTATAAATTTTAATAAAAAAAAATAAAACAATCGATAAATTCTAAAGTGATAAATCCAACAAAAATGATACATGATAATTAAATGATAATAATAAAAAATTATAAATAAAAATGTATAAAATATTTAAATTTATAATAAAAATGTATAAATATTTATTGCTTGTAAAAAAATATACATAAAGCGGACAACAAACTGTTCAGAAAGAGATTATTTATAAAGTTGCCCTCGAAATATAATTAAGCTCAGAAATTCGTCGATAAATTAAAAATTTTAAATCAAAAAATCCTGAATCGTAAAAGTAAATGTATTTTTTGTGGAAATTAACTTAATTTCCAACTCAATTAGGTATCGATTAATTCGATAAATTATCGCAAAAAATCCAATAACTACCATTGAATTGATTTACAGAATACAAAAGAGAGGAGAAAAAAAGAAAACTAATACCCATTAGTGGAGTTTTCCAAAGAGATGTGATGATAACAAAGCCCCCAAAAAGAGAGGAAAACGAAAAACAACCAAAAAGCCTTTTTTTATCGCTTTATACTTGCTTTTCTTAACATTTTTTTTTTCCTTGGCTTTATTTTTCCCTTCCATTTACAGTTCTTTTTCTCTCTGTCTCTCTTTTTTCGTGCGGAAAAGACAACAACACAAAAGGAACAGATTCCGGGCTTCCATGACATTCTAATGAAGTTAAATTGCCATTAGAGGGTATAGTATGTGTGTGTGTGTGAGTGTTTCCATTTCCATTTCAATTTTGATTTCATTTTCAGTCCAAGTCGAGCATAAATATGTGGAATCTGAACTAAACTGTGGGTTGTACAGAAGGAAAAACCAAATGAAAAAGTAATTGTGGGTTGAGGGTTGGGTGGGAGTGCCATTAAAAGTCGATTAACAGATGGATTTGCTTCCCTTAACATTCGATTTTGTGGTTATTTTTGCCTTTCCTCACAAATTCCCTCCCCCCCTGGGTGTGGATTTCTGATATGTGAAGGAAAAGTAAATTCAATAGAAGGAAATACCCTTTCCAAAGGTTTCTAAGATTCTAGAGTTATATTGTATACTTTTATCGGTCTTCCTACTGAAATTAAGCTCAGACTTATATTATTTTTATTTATATACACTATATAATATATTTACTTTTAAAGTTCTTAATTTTGTTCCTTTTCCCCTTTAATTTAACTTTATTTTTCAATGTTTAAAGCCTTTTAGAGCTAATTTTTTATCTGCATTTTTCAGGTTTTTTATTTTTTCAGGTTTAATTTATATTATCTTGTGCTAATCTTTGTGGCAAACATTAGCTTTTTATCTCTATACCCAATGACATCAATCCCCCAAACTTTTTCCGCAAGAAAAGTTAAACAAAAACGACGTTTTAAATTACGTTCTAATTTGGCAAACACGACACAAGCTCAAAGAAAAAAAAAATACATATAAGAAAAATAAACAAAAGAACAAAAAATGTAAGAAAAAAACACAGATTAAAAAGAACTTTGGGTCTATCTTCAAAAATGGGTTTTTGTTTTCAAATTTGAACATTTTTACTACTCTTAATTGCTGTCATTCAAGATTAACAAAGAAAGAAGCAAAATAAATGATGGAAGAAAATTGTAGAAAATTGCACAAAACTGTAGAAAATGGGGGAAAAAAGAGGGTGTCACCAAGCCCTTTCCTTTTATTTTTTGTTTCTCTCTCTCCTGCTCTCCTTTTACTATTAGTAATCGTCATTGTGGCAGGTCAATGGTGTTAAATTACATATAATTATTTTTTAGTTTCCTTTTTCACTCATCAGATGGCTCTGCCGCCATCCTTTTGTCTTCTTAAGTGCCTTCCTTTTTCCTTCCAGCAACTGAACCTCATTATTATCATTACTATATCGTCATCTGTGTGTGTTTTTATTTGCTACTTTTTCCGGTTTCTTTTTTTGTTTAGTTTATCCCCACCTTCCCTCTTATTTTCCTATTTTTGCCATGACTCATTACCCACCAACTGGCGTTGAATGCAAATTATGAAATCAATTCAAATGCAAAATGCTGGTAAGCGATATTTCGCTTTGAAGGTTTTCCCCACCTCGTCGTCGTCGTCAGGTGGAATCCAAAAGGGGGGAAGAAACAAAACAAAATGAAATAAATGCGGAAACGAGCCAAAGAGGAGGTGGAATGTGTTTAATTTCTAGGTAATTACAGGTGTGTTTTTTTTTTCTGGAGCGGAAAACCTGAATGGAATGAAGAAAAGCAAAAGAGAACCAGGAAAAACTGAATGAAACAGGCAGCAGGTTAAATGTAAAACTATATAAAATAAATAATAAATAACTAAGTGGAATGGAATGGAAATAAATAAAATAAACAACAACGGAAGACAGGCAAATATAGTAAAATATATTTTAAAGCAACTTTTATTAATGTTTAATGTATAAATAATACAAAAAAAATGTATATATTATTGAAAGCAATTATTTAATATTTAAAAAATGATTATTTTTAATTTGTATTATAATTTATTAAAAAGTAAATCTATTTATTATAAACAAACACTGAGAAATTGTTCATATGTTAAAATTAGCTTTGATACAAACTTGAATGAATAATAAAAATCGAAATAATAGTTTTTCTCCTGATCGAAGGCATTATTAAACTCATAAACAAATAAATAAAGTTTATGGAACTTAATATAATACAATCAAATTGATTTTGGAACACAAAAGCATTAGTAAGTATTAATATTGAACTTAAAAACAGGTTTCAGTTAAGTAAATGGCATTAAAACAAGTCAAGGTCAGCCCAAGGATCCGGAGAATAAAACAGTTTTCTAAACAAACCAAAAAATCAATCTTAAGGGCGATCTTGTTGAGAAATTCCATGTATTCTGCATATATTTTCATATTTCAAGTGGCGTCTTGTCACCTTCAACTCAACTTCATTCTCAAGAAGCATTAATAAAACCAACCGATAATTCAGGTTTATTTCCATCACCGAGAAGGAAATCTAATCTCCTGACTGACTTCCCGGGAATTATAATTGAAAGGCGGCGGACTGATAAACGATATCTGCTGAAGTGCTTTAAATTGCATTTTTCGGAGCTCAGAAATAAACAACAAATGACAAATAATACCCTCATTAAGAAAATGAGTATTAAAAATCTCCTTTTCAAGCTCTCTTAAAAAAAGTACATATATAAATATTATCAGTATTCCGGGAAAATCCCAAAGCCCACACAGAAAAGCAATGATAAAAATAAAACCTGAATGGAAATTATATATTTTTTATACGCGAAGGAAAATAGGGAAAAACTAATACCCCGGCAGCAGCAGCAGCAACATTATTTTCATCTTCCTTTCATTATTTGCAGCAGCGCCCAAGGATGGCAAAGGAAAAATGCAATTGCGTAGAAACGGAAAAATAATACCCACAGCGAAGGAAAAAAAAAAAAATATATATATATATAGAATGAAGATAAGGCAGAAGGAAACCTTATAATTGATTGAAGGAAAATAAAGCCCAAGGAAAGCTTTAACCAATTAGAGGAAAATAATATGAAAATTCAATCAGGGAACTATTGATAGAATTTTTCAAGGAAAAATTAGACAAAATTGCAGGGAAATGAAAGTCAATACTTTTTGCTCTCTCTCTCTTTTTTCCTTTAGATTTTATTTTTGTAGCAAAGAAAAAAGCATTTCCCAAGAAAAAATAAAACTTGAAAAGAACGGAGAAGGATATTCAATAGCTTTTGCATTGGAAACATAAAGAAAACAATCTCAACTTGATCAAATTCAGATTTTATATTAAAAATGAAGCAAACTTAAGGCGTAAAAATTATATATAATATTAAATAAATTAGAGAGCAAGTTTAAGATGAAATAAATTAAAAATTAAAACAATTTATATGAATTCAACAACAACTTTAAGTAACAAAAAATTGAGTCATTCAAATCCCAACTAATATCTATATTTTCCCATTTAAATTCTCATTTAAATACAATGACAGTCAGACTTTAAAGTCAGCCATCGGAGTTGATATATAATTAAAGAAAAATACTGACAAAAAGCTGTAAGGGAAAATGATGATATGATTATTGTTCATACAAAAGGAAAACAACAATTCCATTTGACTGCCCAGGAATTCACACACCACAACACACCATACACACTCGCTTCACTTTTTCCTTCCACCTCAATGCAGTTAAATGCAAATTGCAACCTTTTTTATTTACATATTTATTTTAAGCAATATTGACAGGCAGTCTGAGGTGAAAAATATTAATCATTTGTAGCAAAATGTCATTAAAAATATATATATTTTTGATTTTAATTTATTTACAAATTGCAGGTTCAAATATATGTTTCGTTTTTATTTAAATTAACAAATGCAATATGCCCTGAAGCGAAATTATTATTATTGCCACCTGATTAAATCCGATAATAATGCTGATCAAATTGATTTTCGTTTTTAAGCTAAAAATGTTTAATGAAATAATTGAAGGGAAAAGGAGTAGTAGCAAAATAATTAAATAATCAAGAACTGAAATATTACAAATATTAATATTAAAAATATGTAAAAAATATTTATTTGTATTTAAAACTTCCAAAATATTTTTGTATATTTCTTTTCAAAGAAAATTTAAGTTTATCAAAAATATTTAGGAAATATTTTAAGCCTCTGGGTTCTTGCCAAACATTTTTGTCTAATATTCTTCTTAAATGAAATATTTAAATCTTTTCATGAAATACATTTTTTCCTAATGACTTTTAGCATTGCTTATGAAAAATAAATGCAACCTTTTGCAGATAAAAACCCAATTTCCAGTATTATTATTAAATAAATATATTTTATATATTAAGAATATATTTTTATCTAATCTCTTTTATTATTGCTTATTAAAAAAAAGCAACCTTTTGCAGATAAAAGCCCAATTTCCAGTATTATTATTAAATATACATTTTTTGTTTAAATTTTCCTTGACTATATTTTTATGGGATCGGATCAGATATATTTATATAAAACGTAAAATATACAAAACTATTTCTCTAATATCTGCCTAGACTTTTTTTTAATTCTTCCAAGCCTCTGACTGACTTTTCTTTGGTGCATTTTTTGTTCTCTTACTTTTCTTTTACATTTTTTCTTTGCAGTTTTTCCTGAATGGAAATCCGCTTCAATCACACACACACACGCCTACAGGAAATGAGCTTTGCGGCGGAAATTTGTTTGGTTTGTATTTGTGTGTGTGTTTTTGTGGGAAAATGCTATTTGACGATTTGCCGATTTACCGATTTTGCGGCATCTTAAATTACTTGAATTAAGAGTCGGATGGATAACTCACCTGTGAATCGATGGTGCACCTGATGGCAGGCGTTGCTGATACGCGGACATGTTGGCGGCCTGCTGCTGCTGTTGCTGCTGCTGCTTTTGGTGTTGCGTTGTTTTACTTTGCTGATTAGAGACTGATGATTGATGCAAATGATGGGACGTTGGTCCATTATCATGCTGCTGCTGCTGCTGCTGCAACTGTTGCTGGTTGCTGCTAGCAACGCGCTGCTGCTGCTGCTGCAAATGTTGCTGCTGCTGCTGCGCACCGTTGGGCGTGTTGTTGTTATTATTGTTGCTGCTGCTGCTGCTGTTGTTGTTGTTGTTGTTGCTGTTGTTGTTTGCGTTACTGCTACTGCTGGAACTGCTGTTGCTGCTGCTGCTATTACTGTTATTGTTGCTGCTGCTGGTGTTGTTTGTGGGCGGCGGAGCACCGACCTGCACTGAAGTGGAGCGTATAGCTGCTTCCATTTCATGCCGAACTCTTTTGGCTTAAACACTTGTTTTGGCGCCCAGAATAGATCGATGCAAAATTGATTAATAATGATGTGTTGCTGCTGTTGCTGCTGCTGCTGCCGGTGCTGTTGTTGCTGTAGCCGCCAACAGCATTGCACTGCGACATTCTCTCCGGAGAAATGCCCCGCACACACAACAAAAAAAATAAATATTTGTCACTCTTGTTTGGATCTTTTTTTATATATTTATTTTTTTTAATATATTTCCTGGTTATTATTAGGTATTATTTATATATATATTTTTTTTTGTGGTTGTTGCTGCCACAACAGCACAGTTGTTGTTGTTGTTGTTGCTGGGGGCTTCCCCTTTTTTAATGGCTCTGCATTTTGTATTTTATTTATTTGCTGCTTGCACTTCTCTTGATGATTTTTTATATATTTTTTATATATTTGTAAATATTATTTAATATTTTATTATTTTTTTTACTATTTACACACACACAAACACACACAGCTTGCTGCAAGAATAAGGATATAAACAATTATTTACACTGCGGGTTTTCTTCAATTCTTTTTCACAATAACAAAAAATATATAAAAAAAATTAATAGGAAAAAATATATATATTTAGAGTTGGTTTTTGTGCCTAATAAACCGAACCGAAGGAATTTTTCCATTAATTAACAGCTTTTTGCACTTATTTTTCTCTTTTTTTTTCATTAAGCATTTGGTCAGTCTCTTGCCATCCCTCTTGCTCGCTGACTTGCTCTCCCTTTCGCTCTATCACAAGACACACACCGAAAAAAAAAATTGTTATAAGAGGAGAAAGAAAAGCAAGTAAAGAAGTTCACTTTTCCGCTGCTGCTTTGTTTCGTTCGATTTTCAACCTGCAAAGGAAAAACAGAAAGAGAAAAGAATACTTTGATTAGTTGAGAGTTTTGCAAAAATCAAGGTAACAAAAAACGATAGCAGGCATAGCAGGTTAGATGATTAGAAAATCGATAATGGCCATAAATATTCCAGTAGATAATGTCCCCCCTGTCCCCAGACCGGTTTTCAATTTCAGTTTGAAGTGCAGGCAGCAGGCAGGCAGGCAGGCAGGCAGGCAAGGTAGCGCATTATCGCAATCGCATTATCGTCTGCCAGTGATTACGATTACGATTATATTTCTGTCATTGAATTGCCTCCCTGCCTGACGGCATTTCGACTGACTGACTTTCGGTTATCGACAGGTAGCTTAAGGTATTTATGGCCAAAAGTCCTCCAGATCTATGGCAAATATATAAAATATAGCCAGCCAATCCAACAATAAATAAATAAAGCTAGAATCATAACAGTCATCGATAGTTATCGATGAAATATCCAAATTTATCGTAATAAATTCTATGAAATAAATAACTAGAGCTAGAGTCGTAACAGACATCGATAGTTAACAATGAAATATCCCAATTTATCGTAATAAATTTTATAAAATAAATAACTAGAGGTAGAGTCGTGACAGACATCGATAGTTATCGATAAACTATCCAAATTTGTCGGAATAAATTTTATAAAATAAATAACTAGAGCTAGAGTCATAACAAACATCGATAGTTAACGATGAATTATCCCAATTTATCGTAATAAGTTTTATAAAATTAATTTACAAGAAATATGATTTTTTTGGTGATATTTTACAAAATGTCTTCGCCAAAAAAAAAGATATCGTAACAATTTAAAACTTTCTCAAATAAAAATTAATTAAACAAATAAGTTAATTATCTTAAACAGATTAAAAAGAAACTACAAATTGTATTTTTAATTATATATGTGTATTTAATAATCACAAATCGCAACTCAAACAAAGTTCATTAAATTCCCATTATTATTTTGTAATAAAAAAGCAATTAGTGGAATCAATTCAAATTCAAGTATATTTTTTCTTGATTGAAGGCAATTTGCTTCATAAACTTATTTTGCAAAAGTAAAATATAAAAAAGTAATAATAATTTAAAACCTAATACTATAAAATTTCAAAAATAACTCCCAATATTAAGAAAAATAAAGAAAGATAAAACTGAGTCACTTTTAATGATTTTGAGACTGTATTTATTTTTAAATTCTTTGAAGCCCTTTAAGCGACTAAGAAGAAGATAATGATGATGATGACGATGATAATAAAGGAGAACTCATCAATAATTTTTCGCCCACTCATCTATCATTCGATATCAAACACACACACTCACACACACACACAAGCACGCTTGAGAACCGCACGAAACGGAGAAGAAGGAACAGCTGCTATGTGCTGTGAAATCCGGCAACGCCGCTAAATCTTTCTCTCTCTCTCTCGCTCCCACCTCCCAGCATATTATTTTGTATCTTTTGGCCACATGTTTTTTATCTTCTGCCAAACTAAAAACTAAATATTCTACTACAAATACTAAAAAAAAAAAATGCACACTATCATGAAAATTGGGCGCACACCGAAAATTGAATCGAATTTAAGCTGCGAAAATTAAGCAAGAAATTCCGCAAAACCAAGTAAAATAAAAGTCAGAGCGCGGTGGTAAAAGAAAAACACACACACACACGCACACAAGGGGGATATACAAATTGCTGGGCAGGCGGAGGGGGGAAAACAAAATAAAAGAAGAAAAAAAAAAATGAAAAATCAACCAAGCGTCGCAGGCAAAGCAATAAAAATACACAGAAGCAGACGAGGCGACGTTGCCAAGCTTCCCATGGGTGTGAGTGAGAGGCATGACAAGAAACAAAAAAAAAACGCAAGCACGCGTAAGATTAAAGCAACGCCGTTGCCAATTTTCACTCAGAGGCAAGCAGCATGGCAAAAAGCAAAAGGCAAAAAGCAGAAAGCTTGAAAACAGCCCCAATGCAAACAAATTAATATAAAAAAATAACAACACACACACACACATACATAAACGCAGCAAACACAGACGACGACAAAATGCATGAAAAGGAAGCTTAAAAGAGTACATATAAGAAAACAAAATAACAGAAACAGAGGACAAAAATATTAAAAACCAAAAAGAGAAACACAAACAAAAGGCTGCATTATAATAATAATAAAAATACAGTAAACACTGTTAGAAAAATGTTAAACCCTATTTTAAAATATGGCAAATAAATAATAATAAATAATAAATGATATATTTTTCATAGTAAACAGAAGACTTTTTTTTGCTCACTGCAGCCGGAGTGTACTGTAATAGCTTTAAAAAAAAAAAACTTAAAGAAGAAGACGAAAATGATGCCGAGGCACATGTTCAAGAGCGAGACAAAGAGGGGTCGATGGCGTATAAGAGTGATACCAAGCGAGTGGAAGAGAGACGGCAACAGGAGGGGGCTCTGCGCACAAGTCAAGCGGAAGAGCGACTGAGAGCTGGCGGAGGAGAGCAAAAGGGATTGAACGTACAACAAATAAACGACCCATCGAAGCAGTAATGGAGCAACGACTAAGAAGAAGAGGTGAAACGGGGGGGCCGAGGATGAAAGAGATGGAACAACGCGGGATGGGCAAAGGGGGAGAGGCCACTGCTGAGGTTGAGCAAAAACAGGAAAGGAGAACACAGCAGCAGCAGCAGCAGCAACAACAAAACGCGGGAACTTTTACACAGTCAGCAACAGAAGCACACGTAAACAATGGGTGCCAAAAGGACTAATCATAACAAATACATTTACTATGTTTATACGCATTTTTTAATGCATATATATATTTTTTTTATTCAATAATTTTTATTTTTACCCTTTATTTGGTGGCAGTAATCTTTATTTTTCGTTGGCCAAACATGAGCATAAATAAATTACTGCAATTTAGACAGGTGCTATAATTGCGAACACCACTGTGCACACAGGCACACACACTTAAATGTACACGAAAGCAAACAGTAGGCGGCATGGCAAATATAAAGAGAACCAGCTGGGGGGAGGTGGGTGGCGGTGGGGGGTGTGCAGGGGAGGTTGGTAAGCAAGCTAGAGACATCGTGCGCAGGAACGCTTGTATGTATGTATGTAAGTGAGTAAGTGAGTGAGTGTGTGTGTGGGTAAAAGAGTGCGGGTGACGCAACAGCAACAACAAGTGCAAGGCGGCAGCGCCGTTGGCAACTGAATACCGCACTCACACACACACATACATACATCTCATCTACAGCTAAAACCAGACGCACACAAACAGACGCGCAGACATAAAACTCGCAACGTCATAAAACGAATCGAACAACAAAACGTCAGACAAGGCGACGGTCGGAACGACCGACGAACCCACCAAAAAATTCCCCAGAGTGCCACAGAGGTGGTAGCTGGAGCGAGATAGCGACAGAGAGGGAGATGGCAAAAGCGAGCGATGGCCCGAAACGTAGCAGCTTGTGCGAGGGAGAGAGGGCGACGAGCATGTTTTTGTTGTCTGCTGCTGCTGCTGCTGCTGCTTCTTGCTTCGTTCGCTTGGCCTTTTATTTCATATTTTTGGCTTTACTCTTTTTTTTTTCAGGCTATTTTCTTTTCGCTGTTTTCAGCAATTTTTCAAGCAATTTAAGAACTTTATCAGCATCGCGCGTTAAGCGTTTCTTTTGTTATATTTCAAAATGTGTCCTAAATCAAAAACTAAACCAAAAAGCAGTTTTATTTTTACCTTTTTGTGCGTGCTTATTAATTAGCTTTGTGATAATCCGAAATTTAAGCAATTGTTCACAAAAATACAAAAATAAAACCAGTCCAGAAAACCTGTGCACGATTATCATAATAACGAAATTAACAAATTTATTAAGCTTTTAGCTTGTGGCCTTGATTAAATAAATTGGAAATATCAAAACAAGTTTCAAGAATTTACAAAGAATCGTTAAGAAATTAAGCAAAACACACCAAAATTTTCCTTCGTTTTAGCTTCTTTTCTCTTCACTGAAAATAGCTTAATTTTCGTATGAAGACTGGCAACATCGCATTTTCAAACCCCACAAAGTGCAGCAACAAAACGACCACTGTGTGTGTCTGTGTGTGTGTTTGTGTGTGTGCATGAAAAATGATAGGAGACTCTCGTGTGGAAGCAAAAGGAGAAGACAACACAAGAGGATAGAAGGAGAAAAGACAAGAAGAAGAGGCCAAGGAGTAGAAGTGGTGGACGAGGCACAGAGCACGATAAAGACAGTAGTTGGTGGGTGGGGGGTAAAAACGAGTCTAACGAGTAAAACGCAGCAGCAGCAGCGGCGGCACACACGGCGCGCAAGGTGAAACACACGTACGAAAAAAAAAAGTTAAAGAAAACAAGAAGAAAACCGTGTAAAGAGACTGAATGAGTGAGACAGGGAGAGCGGCATAATAATAATAATAATAATTGTGGAGCACATACACAAACACACACACATATATATACATATACACTCATATAAATAGCAGCGCATGCTTTTTCACTGTTTCACATACACGGGCGTGTGTGTGTGTGTGTGGGTGGTTGGCGTTGCTTTTGGTCTTTGTTGTTGCTTGATAAAAGCCAGAAATACGTACAGAGGCTGAAAACGAAATGAAAAAAAAGAAACAAAAAAATCACGAGTAGGCCGAAAAGCAATTCATTTCAGATAAACGCCGCCTGCTGACTCTTCCCCTCCTCTTATCTTTCATATATATGTATATGTATATGTATGCTTTTCCTTCTATTCACAGCCTCCTTTTAATCTTCTTCCACTTTTCGTTGTTTTTTTGGCAAAGTAAAGTGAAGTATTGATTTTTCGCTTTTGAGCTTTAATTTAGTGTGTGCGTGCAAAAAACAGTTGTGGGCATATAAATAGGTGCACTTCAAGGAGAATAAAATAATAATTAAATTAAATTAAAAAATAATTATTTTGGCAATTGAGTTTAAATTATATATTTTAATAGTTATTAAAAAAATAAATAAAATAAAAAATACAAATAAAAAATAAATATTTTAATAGTTATTTAAAAAAAAATACAAAATATACAAATAAAAATAAATATTTTAATAGTTATTAAAAAAGGGAGATCAAAATTAATTTGTTATTTGTTCTTTGATTTGCATTAATTTGTAAATAAAAATAGTAATAAATAATAAATAATACTTTTAAATAATGTTCTGCTGGAAATTGTTGCTAGCCTGTGCTTTATCAGTTATTTTTGTGGGGAAAACGTGTTTTCCACCTTAATTTACAGTATGTTGCAGATATTTGTTTTTTATTTTATTTTATTTTATTTCGGTTACTTTTCTTAATTTATTTGTGCGTGTGTGTTGCCGCGAAAACACGAAAATTTCTGCCCACACAAATACAAAAACTGAAAATAAACCAGAAAAAGCAACAAGAACAACAATAACAACAACAAAGTGTAGTTTCGATTTTGAAATTGCAAAAGGCAAATTGCAAAATATTTAGTGAAACACTTTATACACATGTCGCACACATGTGATTGTTTTTATTTTTTTTTATTCTCCGCAAAATTGAAAATTCCAAGGGGAAAATATCAAGTTAAAAAAAGAGCTAAAATGATTTTTATAATTTTTTAATTTTAAATTTTCATTTTCTATATTTTGATTATAATAATTTTTTTAATTTTAAATTTTAATTTTTATGTTTAGTTTTTTAATTTTAAATTTTTAATTTTTTATTATAATAATTTTTTAATTTTTAATTTAATTTTTAATTTTTGATTATATACATTTTTTAATTTTAAATTTTAATTTTTCATTGTTGATGTTAATAATTTTTTAATTTTAAATTTTAATTTTTAATTTTTGATTATTAATTAATTTTAAAAATTCCTATAATTATGTTTTGTATTGTATATTACTTTATTTCGTGGCTTCTTTTCTTTCTGTTTTCTTTTTTTGTAGCTTCTTTTCTCAGTTTTCTTTGTTTTTATTTTTTGTAGCTTCTTTTCTCCGTTTTCTTTTTGGTCTTCTTTCAGGTTCAAGAACATTCGAAAGGCGGGAGAGAGATAGCGAAGAATCAGCGACGGCGATAAGAAAGTTGCGGGAGATAAGAAAACAAGAGCAAGGAATTTGCCTTTAAATTACTTTCACATGTTTCAAAGTTTGCAAATGGAACAACAAATAAATACAAAAACAAAAAACAGAATACAAAAAAAAATACATAAAAAAAAACAAGAAGAAAATTCAACAAGGGAAGGAATGCTCCACATTTGTTGCCTCTCAAATAATAAATATAAAAAAAACAAAAATACGAAATATTGATATCAACTTTGACTTGACTTTTGCTCATTCATTTTTTGCGCCTTTCTTGTTCTTCTTTTGAGATTTGCTTCATTTTTGTCGCGTAATTTCATATTTCTTCAAGTTCTCTTTATTTTTTTTTATTATTAGTAATTTTATAGAGAAATTATTTATGTTCTTTATTTCTATTATTAGCAATATTATACAGAAATTATTTGTAATTTTGTTTTTCTTCTTACAGTGTTTTTTTTTCTGTACATATTTTCTTTTGTTTTTCCTTCTTTGCTTTATTTGGCTGCCAACAAACATAAAATTTCCATTAACTTGTCAAAGTGACAATCAAATCTTAAAAGTACTAAAAAAAACAAATTTTCGATTAATAGTGAATTTTCAAGTAATAATAAAAGTAATAATTTGTGGTTGAAATTTATAGAGAATTTTTATACATTTTTATACATTTTTTTAAGGCAGATTCAATATTTAAAGTCTATAAAATAATATAAATAATAAAGAAATAATATTAATAATAAATAATAAAGAAATAATATTAATAATTAATAACAAAGAAATAATATTAATAATTATAAGAATAAAGAAAGATAAACAATTATATTTAAAAAACAAAACCTTTTTTGGTCTAAAATGTATCAAAATGTATAAATCAATTGTTCTTATATTTTTCCCCTAACATTTTTCTTCTATTTTCCTTTTCTTTTCTTAATTTCAAAACGTTGCCAAACTTCTGGGCGAATGGGAACTTTTTTTCCTTACATATCTTCACAATTTGTTGTTGTTTTTTCCCTTACATATCTTCACAATTTGTTGTTGTTTTTATTTCTGTTTATTTTGCAAACATTTCCCTTTTTATTATTTTTTTTTGTATTTTTTTTTTGCTGCTTTTCTCTGCGTTCCGGAGAGAAGGAAAAATCAATATGCGCGGATGGCGATTGCATTTAAATGAAAATAAGAAGAAAAAAAACCATGTGAATGTATATTTTTCTTTCTTTTTTTATATATATTTGTTATTTGTTTTTCGTGAGCGTGTATGTGTGTGGCAACAAATAAAAAAAAAAAAAATATGGTGAGCAGCAAAGCAGACAGAAAACCGGTTCAACAAGAAATTATTCTACGTGCGGCTTAAAACGAACAAAATTTATATTTAAAAACAAAAAAAAAGAAGAAACTGAGGCCACGTTGTGGATATGTAAATATATATATATATATATAGCACATAGCACATAAAACATAGTATAGCTATTCACATTTCGAGCACACATTTCGAGAAAGAAAAGAAATTGTTAAAAACACAAAAAAAAAACACCATCAGTAATATTTGCATAATTTAAATGTTAATTAAGCTATCGGATCGCATTCGGAATCGGAATCGGAATAGAATCGAAGAGAAATAAATAAATATGTTAAAGAAGTTTGAAAAAAAAGGCCAGGCCACGAAAGGTATAAATAAATAAAGCCACAAATCTATGGAAATATATACAACAAATATGGCCAAGAGATACAACAAAAAAAGACAAGAAAAACCTATAAAAAAGAACTTGATATTTTTGGCGCCACACTTTTTAGCTGGAAGAAGAAGAAGAAGAAAAGATCGAACCACATGTCACAAAAAGGAGAATTGGATAAAATCAAATCAAAAAAGAGAGACGAGAGAAGAGATTCTTTTATAGAAACAAAAATAAATATAAAAAGATTTTTTTTAATGGTACTTAATTTAACCAGAGGTTAAATAATTTAACCAGAGGTTAAATGATTATAAAATAAAAATAATAAAGGAGAATTCGATAAAATCAAATCAAAAAAGAGAGACCCAAAAAAAAACCTGAAGATTTCGTAGAGAAGAAACTCTTTTAACCCCAAAAAAGTTTTTTTTTAAGAAAAAATTAGAAAAATACAAAGATTTGCATGCTCAAGGTGGTACATTTTTTAACCAGAGGTTAAATAATTATAAAATAAAAATAATGAAGTTGGAAAATTTTTGATTAATTTAATTAATAAATTTAACTCAAAATTATATTTAATTTCCAAAATATATTTTATTCTTTTATATAAAAATATAACTGAATTGCAAACGTTTTTTTTTTAGTGGTACAAAATTTAACCAGAGGTTAAATAATTATAAAATAAAAATAATAAATTTAGGAAAAATCTGATTGATTTCATTAAATTTAAACTACAAATTTCAATTTTAATTTCCAAAATATATTTTATTTAATTTAAAAACACAAATTAATGTTAAATTTCTAAAATATATATTTTTTTAAATTTAAGTCAGATTTAATATTGAATTTTAAGACATATAATTTCATATTATGCAATGCAAATTAGCAAAAATGTAAGCCTTGAAAATTCAGCAAGATTTGAGGCATTTTTAATTTTTAAACATTAAATTATAATTAAAGTAATTTATAAGTAAGTGATTCCAATAGGAATCTTATCAGTTGAAAATATGAAACTATTGTAAACCCAATTAGCTTTAAAGAAATGAATGAAAATATCAAAAATAAATGAATATTATACATTTTTCAACTCCTTCTCCAGCTTAAAATGTAAATTATAAACCAATTTACAAGCTTGAAATTTATATTTAAAACCTTCCAGGATTTTTTACAAAATATTCAAAATTTAATCAAAGAACTTAAGTTCTACTATTTAAGAAAAGTTTTTCAAAACGAATTTAATAACCAGGCACAAAATCATTTATTTCCTTCGAATTCCCAAGTCATTTTTCATTCAACTCCTTCTCCTGCTTAAAATGTAAGCTTGAATTTTATATTTACTAAATATTTAAAATTTAATCAAAGAACTTAAGTTCTACTATTTAAGAAAAGTTATTAAAATCGAATTTAATAACCAGGCACAAAAATTCCCAAAATTTTCGAAATTCAATTAAAATAAATCCAAGTTTTTTTTTGTAAATTTCTCTCTTTTATAGAACTTACCCCTAAATGGTCAATAATTTGTTGTTGATAAATCCGCAAGGCAAAAAATCCGCACAGAATCCAATGCAAAAGAGTATTTAAATTCAGTTTTCTCAGCTTGGGCTTTAATTTGTCGAATTTTTCTTTCTTTTCGCGAAAGCTATTGATTTATCTTATTTATTCCTGGGCGAAGCATTAACAATAAAAAAAATAATAAACTTTATACAGGAAAGCATATAACGGTTGATTATATATATATCAATTTTTTTTTTAAGCACAGGGCGTTGTCTGGCCCAAAAAAAAATGTTTCGTTTTTCCTTTTTATTTTATTTAACGAATTCTCTATGCATGGGGCATTGGTATGTTTTTTGTGTGCAAAAAATAAAAAACACACAACTATGTTTACACACACACACACACACACACATACGCAGACAGGGGTAAAATTAAAAAAAAAAAAACGACAAAAAAAATTAGAACACACACACTTTAAAAGGACAGACCGATAGAGAGAGAGAGAGAGAGCGTAGGAGAGAGAGACAGGGAGGGAGGGCAAGCGAATCAGCGGGCAAGCGAGAGAGCGAGTAAAATGTTATAAAAAAAAAAGTCGCGACGCAATTTTTAAAACTTTATTTGATTTGATATTCTTCTTTTTGTTGTTTGCGCTGCCGTTAGTGGGGATTTTTTTCTTCTTTCTTCTTTCTTTTTGATTAGCTTGACAGCACAAACACACACGCACGCACTGTTATATATGTGTTGTATATATATAGATTTATAGCTGTATTTGCGTTGCACAAAAAATACCTCCGTTCGATTTTCTTTTACGTGGATTTTGTTAGTATATATATATATATAACAATATATATGTTATAAATATAAATAAATTTGCAAAATTCTGTCAATTTCTTTTATTTATTTTATTTTTTTTTGTCGTTCACATGCTCTGCGCACAGCACACACCCGAGTTTTTAGTTTGCGTTTGCAGCCATTTCGACAACGACAACGACACGCCGAAACGCATAGCAATGACGGGGCAGCGACAGCGACGCTGGCAGCGGCAGCGAACGAACGGCAACACCGACCGAGGCAACTTCGAACCGAAAAAGGGGGCAAGACAAGAACGAAACACATGAAAAAAAAAAATGGAATCTGATTTAATAATACCTGCTTTTTTGCTTTTATCGAAAGCCCTCGCAAATGTAATTGCAAAATATATATATTGAGCCGAAATGATTGGAATTATAATTAAATATCTGGCGTAATATTTGCTGGATTTGATTTGAGAGCGAGAGCGCGTCTGTTGTTTTGCTACTCGTCTCCGGCTTTGCTTTGCCTTCCACGCTCGCTCAGCCGCCGCTCCGGCGTTCCGTTCCGTTCGGTTCGGTTCGGTTCGGTTCGCCGTTCATCGGCTCGACGTCGCTCTTCGAACATGTTGGCAACGAACTCTAAGCTGTGCCGGCAACAGTGGCGTCCAAATTGAATGGGACAAGTGCAGCAGCAAAAACAAATATCATTTTTTAAAGATTAAAACAAATCTTGAAAACTAGTATTTATTTTGTATTTATATTATTTTTTTGCCTTTTTTTCTGGCTTTTTTTTAACTCAAATTTATGTTTATTATAGTTTTTTCCTATAACTTTTATTTATAAAGTTCAGTTTACGGGCGCCTCTTGAAAGAAATTTCTGGCGAATTATGAAAACTAAGCAAATATCAAATTGAATTTCCTTCGTTCTTTGCCATTTTTTGCACCCCTTTTATTTTTTATTTTTTTTTTTGATTAGCTAATTCCCTCACTTTTTCCGATTTTGTTTTGTTTTTTTCCTTTGCTTTATCATTTTTGTTCGCTGCTTGCCAATTTGCAGTGAAAGTGAAAATCGCTGAGAGAGCGCGCAGGCGGCGCAAAAGGGGGGGCAATGTGTGTGAGGGGGGGGCGACAGTGGTGGGTGGGTGGTTGGGTGGTTGCTAGTGGTGGGTGGCTTTTCGGGCAGAGGGCAACGGCCAGCGTCGGCCTAGGCCAGGCCTAAAAACGAAAACAAAACAATGGCACACGTGAGATTTGTTACCTGACAAAAGATGAGAATTTTCCCCTTAATAATTGAATATAAATTGAATAATTTTTGCAGTGTATTGTGAATTTGCTATCTCGTTTTCTCAATGTACCGTTACAAGTTTCCCTTAGGTAACTAGAAACTAGAAAAACCCTAAAAAAATGTGGAAATTTAGCTTCTGGCTTTTAACTCTAAATTTATTATGTTTAAATTATTTATTTATTATTTTAATTTCCTTAGATTTTTGTATTTAAATTTATTATTTTTAAATTATTTATTATTTTAAATTTTCCTTAGTCTTTTCTATTTTCTTTATAAATTCTTAATTTTGTAATATTTTTTCTTCTTCATTGAAATTTACAATTTTCTTGCAGTGCATTTTGCGCTAATGTTTCGTGTCTATTAATATTGTCCGTTGTTCGTTGCCATTGTCGTTGTTGTTGCTGCTGATTTGCCTTGTTTGTTATTATTAGGTCTGCCATCGCTTCCTCCTCCTCATCCTCTTCCTTCGCTCGCCACGGCTCATCGCTCTCTCCCCCTCTCTCCACTCTCTCTCTCTCTCTCTCTCTTTCTAACTCTCTCATTTCGCTTTTCCCATTTTTTACGCCCCTCTTTTTGACATACCGTTGTTGTTATTGTAGCTTGCAACCGGCCGGCGGAAGACTTGCAACATTTTTGTTGTTTTTATTTTTTTTTTTCTAAGCGCCACGTTGCCAGTTTTCAGTGCAAAAAAAAACCGAATAAGAAAAGAAAAAAACGCCGTATATTTTTTTTCTTTTCTTATTCGGTTTTTTTTTGCACTGAAAACTGGCAACGTGGCGCTTAGAAAAAAAAAAATAAAAACAACAAAAATGTTGCAAGCACAAACACACATACATACATTGCATGTAAAAGCGGCAACAGCGCAACATGTTCGGAACAAGCTGAAGTTCGGCAACACTGTAGTGGCAGCGACATTTTATAACAAACATAAATAAATAAAAGAAGCTGAAAGGAAGATGGCAACAAGAGCGAAATGAAACGGAAAACGGATGAAGCGCCCTCTGGATGGGACACACGCTGCACATGCAGCAGCATCATGCAGCTTCATACTGCGTCATACCGCCTCATACCACATCATACTTTTTTTTATTAAAAATAGCAAGCTCAGTCCGTAGGCCTTCAAGCAGCCTCATTCAACGTCAGACAATTGAAACGAAAATGTCACGAGCTGGCGGTTCTCCCGTAAATTTGTACGACGAACGCGAGGTATTTTCATTATAATTTTATTTAATTAACTTGAAATCTCTATTGAAATATTACGAGCTTAATTTTAAATAAAATATATTTATTTATTAGAAATTTTGAATTTTACAATTTAAAAATAAGTTTCAATTTAAAAAAAATTAATAGATAAATGAGTAAAGCTTTAGATTTCATAAATCGATTACTAACAATTTTTTCGATAATTTAATTTCGATAAAAAATCAAGGTAATGGAGGAATTTATCAGCTGTTATCGCCACTTCACCGCCCTGTGGGACAGCACCAGCGACGATTATCTATCGAAACAGAAAAAAGAGCCAGGATATCGGGAACTTCTCAATATCCTGCAAAGGATCAATGGTGAAGCCACCGTGCAGGATGTCAAGCGAAAGATCAACTCATTGCGTTGCTGTTATAGACGTCAAATCAAAAAGGTTCAGAACTCACAAAAAGGCTACAAGCCGCGTCTTTGGTGGTATCACCTTATGGACTTTCTCCAACCAGTTCTCAACATTCAATTGCCGTTGAGGGTGAAATCGGAGAGTCTGGACGATAGTCTCGATGAGACTAGCATTAATGTGAGTAAAACGATAATAACTTTGATTTTTTTCTCTTCAAAAAATAATTATATTAAATAATTGAGAATCCATGCGGCTCGTTCGAACCCGTCGTACGACAGACTGTTGTTGTTGCAGTGCTGCCACTTTAGCAACTTGGCAGCACTGGTCGTACGACAGTCGTCGGTCGTCGGTCGATTCAGAACTCCGGTCAGTCGCTCGTTGGTTGCCATGTCGCACAGTGATACTTCCATTGAATTATGGCGGGAATTCTTCAAGCTGTATCGCTCCATGCCGGAACTGTGGCTGGTGCGCAGCAAGGCCTATCGCAATCGTCGTCTCAAGGACGAAGCCTATGGCCGACTTTTAACGCTGATGCGTCAGATCGATCCCAATGCCAATACCCATTCGCTAAAGCGTAAAATAAACAATTTTCGGACATCGTATCGCCGGGAATTGCGTAAGGTTCTGCGAAGTGAACATTGCTATGTGCCAGGACTTTGGTATTATAAAGATTTGGATTTTCTATGTGAACTGGAAACTGGTGTTTTGGAATATAATGACAGTATCGAGAGGGAACCAGAAATGGAAATAGAGCAGGCACAGCTGGATGAGGAGTACCAACAACAACAACAACAACAAATATCTACCAAAGTTGAGAATTTGAAAAGAATTCAATTAAAAAATGGAATTACCGAAAATATCAACGAGGTATCATCATCATCATCATCACCATCGAACCGGGAGAACCACGACGCTGATCATGATCATCATCATCAGGTTGACGTACATCATATTCATCATAATTGTAGCGACAACGAAGTGAGTGGGAAATCTACGTAAAATCCTAAAAGGACTCATAAATTCAGAAGAATTTTTCACACTTTAAAAATATGTATATAAATTTTAATTTAAACTTTAGCCTAAAAAAAACGTAATATTCAAAATACAATTCCCCTTTATTCTTTTCCAGGACGACGATATATTTGCTGGATCCATTCACAAGGAAGAGGACGTACTTGGCGGCATGGAACCCGTGAGCGAAGGCGAGGCAGAGCCTGAACCACCATATCTGGATACCGAGGCCGATGCAGATCCTGCTGATCTCGAATTCCGACCAATAATTGCCGTACGCCATAGGACAGATCTCAAGGGTATCAACAACGATTTCCATGAGTCGACAAGCAATCATCAATCCCGTTCTGACTCAAGGGAAGGACATGACCTGGATAAATCTTCACGATCTTCACGACGTAGCCGTCGTCACCGTCGGAACAGCAATAATGCCAGCGATTATGAAGACAGCAGCAGCAGCAGGAAGCCGCCGCCGCCGGGAAAGCGACAACGGGTCAAGGAGGACCTTTCACCGGACAGAAATCGGGATCGGGACAGCGATAGCGAGTGTGAGCTTATCGGTAGGCGAATGGCCGCCCATTTCCGGAATATGCGACCAGAACAACGGCTCTTCGCCGAACGGATCATCAGCGAAGTTCTTGTCTTTGGTCGGATGAATCGTTTATCATTTGACTCGCAATTTATTCCAAATAGTAAATAGGATTTCGATTTGGGTAAAGAAATTCAAAAAGATGTGTGTTAACTTTCTTTTAAATTCAAGGAAAATAAGCAGAATGTATAAAAAAAATAGTGTATGATTTAGAAGAAAAAAGCGAGTAAGTTTTTTCCTGTAAACAAATAAACTGTTTTCTAAAAGCAAAATACTAAAAATTAAAGAGTATAAAGAATATTCTACCCCCTACAAAAAAATCGAAATAAATGTCCAGAAAGGTATCGTTAAAATTAAAAAAAAAATTCTTTAGCAAAAAAAGAAGGGAGATTTGTAGATTTGGTGCAGGTGACAAGCAAAAACGAAACGATTTGTACAAATATAAATTTATAAACACAAAAGTATAAATAATTATGTATAAATATACAACATAAACAAAGAAATACCAATTAAAATATATTGAAAACTGTTTTTAACAATTATTTACTGACATTTTAGTCGCCTGCATAAATTCGCAGCAAAAATGCAAAAATTGGCAAAATGCAAAGCAAAGAGGCGAAAGGCTAAAGGAAGGCAGTATGGGGAGAGAGAGGAGGGACAGAAGCTGAAACGGAGAGGGAGAGAGGTGGAACAGAAAAAGAACTGTATACGGCAAACCGGTTTTTATTCATTTTAAAATTGTGTGAGCGGTTCTTCTCCTCCTCCTCACCGCCCCTTTTTCTTCTACATTTTCTTCTTGTTTTCTTCCCTTCTTGTTCAGCTGCTTCTTCTTATTTACATTTTCTGCTGCCGCTGCTGTGCTGCTTCGACTGCGATTCTTTTATTCTTTTATATTTTTTTGCGCGCGCTCGCTCGCCTTCCCTCTCTTTCTGTCTCCCTCTGCCCACACCACCACATCATATCGCTTCTGGCTCACGTTTCCATGCCATGCCAAGAGAAATTCACAGCTTGTTCTTGTTGTTATTGCCGTTTCCTTTTGCTTTAGTAACTTTAATTTGTTGGCATTGCCATTGCCGTTATACAGCTTCCATCTCGCTCTGCTTCCTCCACCCTACTCTCTCTCTCTCGCTCTCTCACTCTCTCACACTTCTTGCCCTTTTACATTGCTCTATTATCGCTGGTTTGGTTAGGTCGGGTTCTACTTTTTTTTTGTCTGTTTTTGTTGTCTCTTCTTTTGGCTTCTTTTTTTTTTGTTGTGTTTTACTACCTTGTGGGTTGTGGTGGGGTGGAGAAAAGGGGTCTTGTGGCATCCCTGCGTATGGGTGTATGTGTATGTACATATTTGTATCTGTGTAAATATATGTATATTTTACATGCAATGCATGACTGTGTGAGTAATTATTTATGCATTCACGTAACTTGATCAAATTTTTAACAGCTATTTGCATTGGGTAACACCTTTGGTTCACCTTGTTGTTGTTGTTGTTGCCGCTAAAATTAACCCTTAAGCAGTGTTGGGGTTCGAAAGATTATTATTATAATTAAAAAAAAAAAGAAAACGATTCTTAAAATTTTAAATTTCAATTCTTTATGGTTCTGTTATTTGCCACATGTTTGTGTGTACATTTTTCTTGCTCTTCCTCTTGGCTTTCTTTGTGCTTTTTCATTCTTTTTCTGTAGCATTTGGTTTTACGGTTTTATACTGTTTTTTTACCATAAAAAAACAAAAATAAAATAAAATGAAAATACAAAATAAAAGCAGCACGACGACGTCAGGTCATTAATAACATTGTTGCCCCCTGTCCTTCCTGTTTTGTTTTTCGCCTTGCTCTGAATTTTTATTGCCATCTCCGCCTTTCTCCCCCACATCCTCCTCCTTCCTTGGCAGCCCCCCTCGCTTAAGCGATTCTCCCCCTTTGCTTATTTTTTAGCTGTCGATTCCTTTTCTCATTTGCCTTTGGTTTGGCCAGGGGCGGAGGTGGAGATACTTTAAGAAGGGATTACTTTTTGGGAATTTATCAGGTTCTTTTTAATGCTAACTGTAATGCTACTGTATTAATACAAATAATAAAAAATAATCTTTGAAAATTCTACTAAAGGGATTTAGCCCCCCCCACACACACACACACTACACCACTGTGGATTAGGTTCTTTGTTTTTCGTTCTCTGCCTTTTTGCCTGCTTTATTTCAGCTTTCAGCTTATGACAGTTGTTATTGTTATAGCCGGCATTTAAGCCGTCTCAAAGAAGAGAAAGAAAAGAACAAAATTTAACTAAAATTACTGAGCTTTGCTTGTTTTTTATTATTATACAAAAATAATAATTTTTTTATTTATGTATGTATTGATGTTCTTATTTACATATATATGTACATATGTATGTATAGTTTTCTGTTAAGTATTCAATATTTGTCGCCTTTGCCTTTTACTCTCGGCATCTTTACTTTGCCTTTCACATATCTGCCTTTACGCACCCCCCTTCTCCTCTCAAGCTTCTTTCTCCTCTCCTCTCTTTATCCTTGCGGCAAACGGTTTTTGGTTCGTAGTCCACCGCAATAATCCATCCCCATCTGTGTGTGTGTGTGTGTGTGTGTGTGTGGCACAAAATGAAATGGCAAAACAAGGTCAAGTGTAGGGAGCAAAGTTTGTTTGAGTGCACACGCATACACACACAGGCAAACATACGCATACTCACACTCACAAGAACCAAACTATACAAATAAATAAATTAAATAACAGAAAATGTGCTATTTTCAAAATTTCTGGTAATTGCTGCCTAAAACTTAAGCTTTAAAGTTTAAACAGTGGAATTTTCGCAGGCCTTTTTTTTTTGCTTCGTCTGAGTCACGTTCAACAGGCGCTGGCTGAGGCAGAGGCAGAGACAGCGGCAGCTCCAGAATTTTAAGGTTAACATTTTGACGACAAAATAATTGCACAAAGGTGCGAGAAGTGTGTGTGTGTGTGTGTTTTCCTTTTTTTTTATAGTAATACTCTCGTTTTTTTATTATAGAGCTGAACTTGACGGATGCCGCTGCCGACTTCACTGCCTCTGCCTCTGCCACTGCCAGCGTCGGCTGCACAACGACACCTGTGGCTATGCGAAAAAGTCGACGATAAATACAAAATACAGAGAAAAAAAAAAAAACAAACGCAATGGAAGAAAAAGAAAAAAAAAACAACCCTCGTCTGAGATTTGCGCTGTCAATTTTTCGCAGGCCTATGCAGTAATTCGCGCTCTCTTTCGCTTGCGTTTCCCCTCTCCTTCGCACACGCTCTCTTCTTTCCCTCCGCAAAAAAAAGGTGTGACGTACAAACCAAAACACAGAGGCAAAAAGTAAAAAGCTAAACGAAAAAAAAAAAAAGAAAGCAAAAAGAAACAGCAGCTGAAAGTGTAACTAAAATACACACACCGAAAATTATATACCAACAACATTCACACTAACACAGACACGCAATCGTTGCGAAAAAAAAAACAACAAAAATGGAAACCTAAATAAAAAATTAAATGGAAATTTCTGATATAAAACACACGCAAGCACTCTCGCACATACACACTAGCAAAGCCAAGTGAAGTTTGGCAACAGGGCAACGCCGGCAGACACAAAAACAAACAATGCGCCAGTAAAGAACGTCGCACGCGTGAGTGCGACGGTCCGATGGCTGGTGGGTGGTTCGGTGAGTGAGTGAGAGAGCCAGTGCGTCAGCAGAGAGCTGGCTGCGTTGTTTTTGCGCAGCACCCCGCACGGCAACAGCGGCCGCTGCTCCACCGCGTGAGAGAAAGAGTAAGAGTATAATAAAAGGGACGGCCGAAGAGTGTGAGGAGTGAAACACAGGCAGCCCTGTGCGAAATTTGCTGCAAGAATAGGATATCACAAAAAACAACCTGAATAAACCACAAATTAAAATATGTAATTTAGAATCTATTTATTTTTGTAGAATTTTAATGCAAACAAATATAAAAAATAATTATATGGATTTGTTAATTTGTTGTTTGTTATTAAATAATATTTTTTAAGAGCTCACTTCGCTATCTACCCACTGAAAGCTGGAATAGTAAAATCAACATTGGGTCGTTGGCTCTGCTTCTTCTTCATTTACCACTCGCCTTCGCTTTCTGCCTCTCCACCCACCTAACGACCTCACGCTCTGTGGCTCTTCCTCTTCGCGTTGGTATGAAAAAACACCATTTTTTTCGCTACAATTTGACACACAAAGCAGCTGTCTGCATAAGCACCGCACATACGTACATATATCATACATACATTTATTACATACAAAGAAACAGACATACATACACTTATATATCTCACGCTGTGTTGCCATAGATACAAACAGACCCACGTAATTTATATATGCGCGAGTGAGAGAGAGGGCGAACCAGAGCGGGGGAGCAGAAGAGCGCTAGCAAGAGCAGGACCGATAGAGTAGGAGAGGGTGATAGCAGGGCGTGGTGGGGCTATTTGTTATCTACTGCGCATTGTCTTGATGTTGTTTGCGTAGTTGTCTGTGCATGGACGCCAGTGTGTGTGTGTGTGTGTGTGTGTGTGTTTGTGAAGATGAAGCAGAAGTGGAATAGCAAGAAGAAGCACGACAGCAGCATACCGAATAACTAGCGCAGACGTTAAAGGAGAGAGCGGGAGCGGTAGAGGAGAGAGAGCACACAAATCAACATGACACGACCAACGTCAACAACAACAACAACAACTGGCAACAGAACAAACCGGCACATTCAACTTTAACACACACACACACACATTCGCTCGACTGAAGAAGGAGCAGGGGGGAGAAAGACCACAGCTAAGACGCGAGTCTAATGCGTGCGAATGAAAGGGCGAGATGCGAACGGATGGAACGAAACGAACGTACGAAATAAATAAAGCAAAAGGCGCAGAGAAAAAAAAATTAGCATAATCAAAACAAATATACATATGAATATACAATGTAAATAACAAAACTGTATTATTAATTTAAACAAATATCGGTGAACTTCAATAGCATTAAAAGGGAGAAAATAAATTTTTTATAAAAAAGTTTTAACTGTTTTTGGTCCGCATTTAATCTCAGTGCAGCTACGCCGGCGAGGGGCAGAAAGTAAAAATAACAAAAATAACGAAAAATAAGAAGAGCAGACGAAGGCGAAATAAAATGAAAGCACACGCTGAGCGGACTTGCAGAATTCTGGCGTAACCCGAGGCTGGACATGCAAAAAATATTCCAACGATTGGAAGCGAATTCCCGGGGCCTTTCATGGTGGTGGGGTTAAGCAGCGACAGCGAGTTGGGGGCGGAAAACGGGTCAATCAATGCGACAACTTTAAAAGGGTGCCGGGGGGGGGGGTTAATGTCTGATAATCCGCTTAAGATTTAGCGAATATATCGGCGTGGCTCACCACGTGCTCTCCTATTCCAGCTTACCTGCTGTATCTGCGTGCAGGTATTCGGCTTCCCAGCTGTGAATTTAAATAATATCCATGCGAGTTTTGGCTGCGTCCAGGAAAATCCTCATTCTCACCCACTAAAAAAAAAATAAATACAACAAAAAAGCACCAATTTGTGAGGAATTTTTCTATGCACTGTACACTGTGACACGCTGTGACTTGCACAATGTCCGAAATAAATTATGTTTGCAATCGGTGCGGCGGTGCCAGGTTCCGCAGATAAGGTGGGAACGTGATTCCCCCGACGATCATTCGCCCTCTGGTACACTCGCATACCCCCCTCCGCCCCTCCTCCACCGATCAAACCAACGTATCAAACACATGTCTGGCCGTTTCGAGTGTTGTTCTTAATTCTCTCTCGGCGCTGATGATGTGTGTTTTTATTTAGATTTTTATTATCGCGCGCGTTGTTCTTTATTTTCTTTTATTTCGTGTTTCCAGCTTATCACTTGTCCGTACCGCGTGTCTACCCCCGGCGCGCGCCCAACGATTAAAAAGCGGCTCTGATGTGATCTTTGTTCGTGGCGCGGCAAGAGGAGGGAGAGAGATGGAAGTTAGAAGAGCACAATTAGAGCATTCGGCTACCGAGAGTGAGGGAGATGTAAAGCTGCAAGCAGAAAGCCACAAAAAGAAGAATAAGAAAAGAGAGAGAGAGAGAGAGAGCGAGAGGCAAGATAGCCGGCGAAAGGGAGAGGAGGAAAGAAGCCGAATAAGCGCAAAGTAGCGCAACTTGCGGTGACAACAACATCACAACAACAGTAGAACAATTGACAGCATACAGTGGAAACCCACAGGCGAAAATTTAAAAACTTATAATTTTTTGAATATAATTTTGTTCAATTAAAGTCGTTTTTCTTAATGACCAATATTTAATAATTTCTTAATATTTATATTAATTATATTACATTTTGTTAAATAACTCTTCAACAGTGCTCACTGTGGCATCGGCTTGCCGGTTTTGCGCGCGTAATCGATGCTGCCCTTTCATATTCTCAGTAACCATACATACATATGTGTGTATGTATGTAAATATATATGTATATGTATATGAATGTATGTATGAAGCTTTACGATCTTGTATTACGTGTTGGCGTTTTGCATGCCTTGTTGTTGTTGTTGTTGTTTTCTTTAGCCTGGCTTTATTTGTGCACGGATCGGTTGGCTTCTTTTGCCGACTGGGAATAATCAAGTCACAGTTCCAGTTTCCCCCCCCAACTCTACCTCCCCGAAACCAGCTCCTTGATCTACCCCTTTCGGTCAGTGGCTCGGGCACCCAGCAACAACCAGTTATATATAGATGTATGCTTGTATGTATGGATACACACACACACACACACAAACCGGTTTCCTTTTACTGTCTTGCATATTTTTAGCAACAAGTTGAAAGAGTTGTTGCCTCCTCGCCAAATGAAAAAGGGTACAGTGAAGCCCCTTTAGAAAGATTATTTATTATTTTGAATTACAAAATAATATTTAAAGTAATAGTTTTAATTGTCAATATGAAATTACTTAATTCTGTTTATTAAAAATGTATAATCGCATTTGTAACACTTTTCGTTATAGGCAATTTCGATTGTATCTTCCAGCCAACGAGCGAGTGAGCGAGATGGCATGCGCAAATTGTCTAATGGCTGCGGGGGGTGTATGTATGTGTGCGAGGGAGAGGCAGACAGTAAAATGATAATGAAAACGTGTAGAAAGATCGACGGCGATCGGCATTCGCTTGCAACAAAACAGCAAATAGTAAGAAAAACGTGGTAAAAAGAAACCGAATCAGTAAACAGAAAACAAAACCAACAAAACAACAAATGAAATAAAGAAACCCCTTGCGGCTTTTGTGGGGGGGCGGGGGATAAGATGTGGTTTCGATGGAATGGGGAATGGTGGGGAATACAATATGTGTATGTATAGAAGGGAGGAGGAGGAGGAGGGGGAAGAGACAGCGGCAATAAAAGCAACCGCAAACATAGCGCTGCGTCACTGCCGAGGCAGAGGCGGCAACGGCAACGGCGACGAAGGGCATGAACGAATTGTCGTTGAGTTTGACAAGGAACTTGATTAATTAATTAATTAATTAAAATATTACTAAAGTATATAATGTGATTGATAAGTGAATTATCGTTTAATTTATTATTTATTTTATTATTAATTTTTATTATTTATTTTTTTATAGAGTATTCTCATTTCAGCTTGGCTTTTATTTTTTTTCTGTTATTCGGTTTCCTTCGTTTTCTTAACATTATGTTACATTTGCTTTGCCATTCATATTCCTTTTTGTTTATTGTTGTTTCAAACAGGGGAGCGCCACAGAGCCCAGAGGGGGCGAGGAGGAGATGCCCAACACAATGGCCACACTTTGACCCTGACTTTTAATGTGTACATTCGCCGTCTCCGTCTCCGTCTCCGTTTCGCTCTTATGCTAAGTTATTGTTATTATTATTATTTTTATGAATTGTATGTGTGTGTGTGTTTGTCCGTGTTTGCTGTGTCTGCTAAACACTAAAAGTATGATTAATTGACCCGAGGCTGACCAGCGCACAAATGTATGTATGTACTATGTAAATACATACACATGTACATATTTCCCTGGTAATATTATTGTTTTTTTCTGTTTTTCTTCTTCTTTCTGTATGGCTAATTTGCCTTGGCAACCCGAAAGATCTTTCCAATCAAAAGAGTTATGCATGAATATATATGTGTACATAGGATATAGTGTCTATATAAATCACAAAACAGTTAGGGATAAAAATACATATATGTATGTATAATAATAATAAAGATATAATGATATATTTAATAATAATTAAACAAATATAAATAAAAGTATATAAATAATACATAATTATTTAATAATTTAATACATAATTATAAACAATTATTGCTTAATACATATATATGTATGTCTATATAGTGTCTATATAAATCACAAAACAGTTATGGATAAATATATAAATATATACATAAAATAATAAAGTTATACTGATATATTTAATAATAAATAAACAAATATATATAAAAGTATATAAACAATACATAATTATTTAATAGTTCAATATATAATTATAAACAATTATTATTTTACAATTCATTTAATAAAAGAAATATATAATAATTAGTTATTTTTTCCATATAAATACAATTTTTTTTATTTCGAATTTATGTAAAATGTTTAAACTATTTATGCATTATTTAAATTATAGTTCATATATCATCATTATTTACATAAATATTAAAAATGTTGTTTGGTAAATTGTTATTTTAATATGATAATAATTTAATATGATAATTTAGTATTTCATTTAAATCTGAAATGAGTTGATTTTAGTAACATTATTATCGAAATATACAAATTCCTGCCCCTTAATTAATATTTGCATATTATTTCCCTTAAATACATTTTTATTAGCATTAATATTTACCTAATTTTTGTTAGCAATTTCTAAATTTCAGAACAAGTATTTTTAAAATTTTGTTATTTTGATGAGTTTGTATTTTATTTTTATAATTTTTAAATTTAATAAATTCAAATTAATTAATTTAATTTGGTTAATTATTATTATATTATATTATTATTATATTATATTATATTATTATTATATTATATTATATTATTATTATATTATATTATATTATTATTATATTATTATATATATTATTATATTTTATTACATTTATTATATTATATTTATTGAATTCGAAATTGCCATCTAAATATTTATATTTATGCCATAATATTCATATATTTTGTATATATTTATATATTTCATATATTTATCTTTTCTATGTAATTTTTTGTTTCCACAATTTGCAAATATTTTTGCTTTCACTAGTGATTCACTAGTGCGAGCACACCTGTCTGTAAATACAGACGAATGACGTATGCATTTTGTAAGCCGCTCTTTTTTTTTAACTAAGCCGAGAATACGTGGCCCAGGGAAAAAGCGCACTAATTGAGGTAAGCTCTTTGCTGACATTATTATTATTTTTTTTTTTTGTAATTTTAGAGCAGAGAACTAAGTATTTACTACAATTAATTGCCAGCAATTAGTCACTCTTGCTTTGTGTTTGGCAATTTTAATTCAGCCGGAAAGTATGCAGGGAAAATTGTGTGCCTTTAGTTTAGCGCAAAAAATATATAAATATATGAATATATATGAAATATATGAAATTAATATATATAAATATATATATTTATATAAATATATTGTTAAAAAATTTACCTTATTTTAATCTAAAAAAAAAATAATGCATTAAAACTTCGTTCTTCTAAGATTACGAAAAATATTTAATAAAATACAATAATAAAATACAATACAAAATGGGGATATTCATACTTAAAATATATTTAAGTACCATTAAATCATGATTGGGAATTTTATATTTATAAAATGAAAGAAAAAAAAATATGCGTAAAAGTTTGCCTTTAGTTTAGCGCAAAAAATATATATTTTTTAAAATTTATTGTTAAAAAAAATGCATCTTATTTCAATCTGAACAAAATAATGTATTAAAAAATATTTAATACGAAAATATTTAATAAAATACAATTGAAAAAATATAAAATATATTACAGGACCATTAAATCATGATTGGAAATTTAATATTTATAAAATGAAATAAAATAAAAATATGCGAAAGTTTTTAAGAAAATTTTACAAAGGTACAAATTATATATTTTTCTAGATTTTGTTTTGGTATTGAATTATTTTTAGATTTTAGATTAGATAAGATTAAGGCTAAGATAATGCTTACTGGAAAGTCATACAAGATTTTCGTTTTATTTTGTTTATTATTTATAATTCGAGTTACCCTTTTATGGGTACAACTTCAAGTCGTGCTTTCTTAAAACTACAAAAAATATAAAAAAGGCAAAAAAAAAAAAAATGGTAAAGGAGAGAAATATTAAAACAAACACAGGATGAATGCAGATATGGCCAGAGGCAGGACTCCCTGAAGCTCCTCTCCCTGCTTTGATCGATCCTCCTTTAGGCATTGCGAACGCCGCGCAGCTCCTTGTCGGCCTTCTTCAGGGTAATGAAATTATTGAGCGCCTTGACGCGCAGCTTCGACCACACCATAAAGTTGCCCAGTCCCAAAATCGTGGCCGCATGCAGGGCAGCCGCCTCCGGATAGAGGACCGTGGCACAGCCCAGGCCCGATGGCAGATTCAGGCTTGACCACACATCCACCTGCATGTTGTCCGACTTGACGGGCGGACAATTGATAACCGGATAGTTGGTGCTGCCAGAGATGACGGGTCCCAGGCCATTGGAACGTCCCGCGACGGCCACAAAGATTAGATTGCTCATCACCGATTCGTATTCGCGGACAATGCGCAACGTCTCCTCGGGTCCCTTGTGGGCGGAGGTAACACGCAGCTCCACATTCAAGCCCAATGAGCGACAGCTGGTGGCCACCTTTTCGCTATGCGAAGTGTCCGATGCACTGCCCATGAGCACCACCACCAGATGATCCTTTTTGGGCACAATATCGGCCAGCTGTTCGGTCACCCAAATGAAGTTCCGCTTGACGGTATCCAAATCGGTGGCAGTCACCGAGGTTAGATTGCGATAGACCTGCTTATCGACCATCAGACGCTTGTCGCCTGCAGGCCAAAGGCGCCACGAATCGGAGTCTATAATATCGGCCAGCACAATATTGCCATCGGCATCCACACCGAACTCCACCTTCATGTCGATGAGAGCGCAATTCTTGGTCTGCCAGGCCCTCTCAAGGACCTCGAAGACGAGAAGGGTGGTGCGCCGCATAATGTCCACCTCATCTTGACCTAGAATAATGGTAAATAGAGTTATTTTCAGTATTTTTTACTATATATCTTAAGCATTATTGTATGAATTTACCAATTAGAAGGCCATTCAACTCGAATTTGGCCGAAATAATCTGCTCGTCGCTCCATTGTGGATCATGATTGGCATCGTCCTTGAAGAAAGTCTCCTGCTTGGGGGGAGAGAATCTGCGGTAAAGGGAGGGAAGGGTTAATATTAATATATAAGAATAATGGTAGAGGAGGAAGAAGCTTCCTTAAATAGGCAGAATTTAAACAAAATAATATCAAGGGCTTATACTATATAATATAAACCGATTTCTTAACACAAATCAACAATCGAAAGCCTTGGAATGACATCAACTGACTTGCTATGACGAAAATCCGGTCTCATATTACAGATCAACGATTCCCCCCCAATGACTTTAGCAATGTTATTCCATGGCGGTATTTGTGGTATCAACATTCTAATGCCTTATCGACGGGCGACGAACGACGGGGAACGTTGACCTCGGTGGCAGTGGTGCATCGATTGCAGTTAAATTTGTTTACCGCTCAACACGGGCCACACATCGAGAGATAAGGCAAGAGATCGCCAACGGAACGGATTGGTTGATAACCTCCAGAGGTATAGACATATACTATATAGTTGGACCAACCTGTAGCCCTCGGGAACGCCAACGTTGCGCTTGAGGAACGAACCGGTGGCCAGGCGGCGGGTGACCCATTCAATGGGTATCATTTCGCATTTGCGGGCGATGAAGGCCTTGGCGCCGCATTGCTTAACGTAGGCGGTGCGAATGCCTAGAAAAATGGGTAATTAATTAAATAATTATAAATTATGGAGTATGTTTTTAGAGACTCACCTGCCTCGTTGAGCAGTCGAAACACCTGACCGTTGGTGGTATTGGATATCTCCGCCTTGCCCTGCAAGTCATGGGCCTTGACACCATCGCCGGCAGTGATGCGATCCTTGCTGAGGAGCAGGCATAGTCCTGGCTTCTCGGGCAGATCGTACACCTGCTTGGTCTTGCCCTCGATCAGGATTTTGCCCAGCTTGTAGCCATCAACTGTAATAAATTGTTGTTTACTTTAAATACTAAGCTTTTGTTTTTTTTTTCGCTATCTTTTCAGGCCTTTTCGTTGGTTTCATGCCAGAATCTGGAAAGGAAAGGAATATTCCAAGGTGGGAATATTCCAATTCCTATTCTTATTCCAAGATGGGAATATTCCTCTCTTAGAAGGTTTCATGCCAGAATCTGGAAAGGAATATTCCAAGATGGGAATATTCCTATTCCTATTCTTATTCCAAGATGGGAATATTCCTATTCCTATTCTTATTCCAACATGGGAATATTCCCATTCCTATTCTTATTCCAAGATGGGAATATTCCTCTCTTGGAATCTTTTTTAAATACTCACTGGATGTGGGGGCTGTTGCGGTTGACATTTCGTTGCTATTCGCTTGACTTTAGAATTGAAATTAAAACCAATTTGTTGCGGCTCCGGCTTCACGTGTTGCGCGCTTCGCTTTGTGCTTGATATTCGCCTGTGTGCGCTTGCTCTGCTCTCTCGCCCTGGCTCCTCTTATTCTTGTTGGAAGGCAACTGAGCGCTAGCGGAATAGGCGGCGCGACTTTATGGCTCGCTTTCGAACGCCGTCCTCTTATCGCGGCAAACCCACACAAGCACAAACGCACACGCAACGCCCAGGTTGCAAGCAGATCGATCGTGTGTGTATGTGTGTGTGGGCCTGGAAGCGTCTGTGGATGCTCTACACATAAAAAAAAGCTTATCGGATAATCGATTTGATATATCGAATTCGTGTCTTACAAAAATCAATTCAATATACAAAAATATTTAACAATTTATAAATTAAACTTGAAGAGTATTTAATAAACTTTTTTCTTTTATGTTTCTTCCAGACTGTAGCTCATTTAAAGCTGCGCCCTGGCCGATCGCCCAGCGATTCTGTTTCCGTCAAGTTCAGCTGAAGCTTGGCTTAGCGATAGTCTGACGCGTCATCAATCTAATCAAATGTAAACAAAAATATTTTTGTTTTTGCTTTTTTGCCATATTGGAAATCTTTAAATAAATATAGAACGGAAAATCTTGACACACGTTTTCCGCAGGCCAAAGGGCTCGATTTACTTTTGCATTGCGTTTAGTTGCCAAGTGCAGAAATCGCATCTAAATCATCGCGCAGACTGTCAGAAAGCCTGCCAAGATTATGAGAAATATTTCATTTTGTTTTTTTGTTTCGTGAGGAGGAAGTAGACTGTGACAAAACTTTAGTTTCTAGAATATACGAAAAAAAACAAATTCTTTAACTTAAACTGTTTAGCTTTAAAAGAAAATTCTGAAAATCAACAAAACAATACAATTTTATATTAAATTAATAATATAAAAACATTGAATAAATTGAGATATAATAAATTAAAAGCATACAAACATTTATTACAAAAAAATTTAAATTTAAATTTAAAATTTCGATTACTTTCTTTATTATGTCCTATCGATATTTGATTATTATTAGTGTTGGCAAGTGTCAGACAGTCTTACATTTTTCTGTGTTGAACATTTTTAACATTTTTCTGTCTCACTTGTTATGTTAATTAACATTCCCTTCTCAACTAAGATACTTTTAACATAACATAAACTTTAACATAACATAACATTTTTTTTCGGGTTAACATTCAGTTAACATTTTTGTCTTGTGTTTTACTGGAAATTAAAAAAGAAATTTACTAAATAAACCAAAACATATATTTTGCTTTTCCCACTGATTTTTCTCACTGATTTTATTTATTTTGTCCAAATTGCAGCAACAATTCAATTACATAAATTGTTTTTTTCGAATTTACCCGGTCAGTGGGATTTTTTAGGGTGAATTTGTAACTTTTTGAGATTTTTTAGGGGGAAACCAAATTTTCAACTGACAAGCGTTCGCCGGTAACGGAACTTCCAGCGCGTCGCGTCAACGTCGCCGTTTCCGTTTATCCGTTCGCAGAACAGCAGCACAAAAAGGAAAGAAAGCGAAAGACGTAAGAACGTAATCCCTTGTGTTAAAAAACAAAAATAAAATTAAATAAAACAAGTGAAAGAGTGAAAGAGCGAAAGCAACAGAGCGTGGAGAGCAAGTTGAGATTCTGTGTTGTGTTCCTATTGTTCTTGTCGTTGTTGTGCGCGCACTAAATTCCTCTGCCGGCGTCGCTGTCGCAATTGTATTGTATTAAAGTTGCTTGCTTTTTATTATAAATTTAATTGTAAAGATTCTGCAGTGGCACTTACGGGCATTTCATTTAATTTCATTCGATTTATTTACGTTAAATTATTGTGAGAGTATATAGTGTTTTTTTTTCCTTTTTTTTTTGTGGTGCAATTTAGTTTCCTTGCTGCAAATCCTGCTCTCTTTCGCTCTCTCGCTCGCTCTCCTTGTGCAACCCCCTTGTGTGTTTTTTTTTTCGTGTGTTTTCCCCTATTTTGTTTTGTGCCCAGATGTAAGAACGGGAGAGAAGTGCCAAAATCAAGGAGACCCCCAGAAGGACGGTGCATAGAAGAGGAGTGATAGTGAGAGAAATTGACAACATTTCGCATTATAAATAATATGTAATTTATGCGAGGAAAACCCATAACTGCAATTGATTGATCAAGCGATATATTATTAGTATTATTATTATCCGTTTTGTGCTTTGCATTTTTCCTATTTGGCCAATTGCAGTTTTCTCCCTATTTTGTTTTGTTTGTTGTTTCTTTTCGCCGCTGGGCGCAAAATTCAATTGATTTTTTTTCTCTCTCTCTCTCTCGGCCGCCGAGTGTGTGTGTGTGTGCGTGTACGATGTTGTGGTTTGATGCACTCGCCTAATTGTTAATAATAAAGAAAAGGGAAAACTTAGTCTGACGGCAAGAAGTAGTAAAGGCAAACAAAATCGGCTCCTCTCTGTTTTCCCCGCTCTTCTTCACATCCTTTATGTTTGCCGCAAAGTTTACCACAACAAACCCTAATTAAAGGGTGCCTCGTAAACTGTAATATTTGGTCCAAAGTGCAGTGAGCACCCGCTATAGGGGGTGCCAAGTAATTGTTGGCCTTAAAAATTGAGAAATGCAGCTTTTTTTTTATAGTTTTTAAAGATATATACTTAGTTAAATGGAAAATTGTTTATTTAAACAAATATTTAAAAGTTCAATGCATAAGTTTCATAAAATTTGCAACTATTTCAGTCAGTTTTGTCATTAAAATTAACTTAAGAAACAATTTTAAAGACAAATATTTCAACTATGTTGATTTTGTATTACAAAAAGTTTACTTTTTAATTTCGTTTTTATGTCTCATTGCCCTTTAAACACATTAAACTAATAATTACCTCAAAAGTAGTAAAAAAGTATTTAAAAAACCATCAATTTTCTAAAGTCCGTCAAGGTCTCACTTACTTTTTAAGCACATTTTCCCCATCTTAAACCATAGTTGAAGGTTTACAACTTAATCCCAACCTTGTAATATATAATTTTAATATTAATGCATTTTTTATACTTTATAATTTCAGCGCAGGTCAGGAACCACTCTACAAAATACTCATTAAAAAATCCCAAATAAAACACACACCTAAAAAGACTGCAATATCTGCCTTACAAAACGGAGACAGGAGAGGGAGAGCTTAAAAAGCGGGTGACGGCCGAGCCCGCCACCAGTACAGAGATTGATTCCAGAACGCTGCGGATCTGCGGATCTCTGGTGGAGCAGAGCATTGTTTTTCAGCCAGCCGAGCTGGAAGTCCGTCACAATGAGTTCGTTCATCGAGCTGCTGGGACTGTTCCTGGTGCTGATGCTGCCATTTCTGTACGAAACGAATCATATATTTCGTTATTATTTCAAATTCTTGATGTACTATGGCATCGTTTCGTTCAACTCGATTGTCCTCATACCGGCCTTCCTGACGCGTCCCTGCGATGTGCGCAATTTGCTGTAAGTTTAACGAAATTTTAATTATTTTTATTCATTTTTGTATAATTTTGTAAAGAAATATTTAAAATTTCGGAATAGGAATGGTTTTTCTCACAAATATTGTATGAAATATCAGATTTTAAGTGGCTTTTTTAATATAATGAGATCAGAAAATAGAAAAGAAATATATATGATATATAAATTAATATTTTGCTGCGAATTAACATTATGTTTAATTTATTAGACCCATATAATTGGAAAATATTAAAATAAAATACGATTTTCAGATACTTTTCAATAATATATTATATTTTAATATTAAATTCGATTATTTTCGTTATTTTTATGTTAAATGTTTTTTTGTTTAATAATTACAATAGTTAAATGTAATTTTTTTGCGATGATTCAGTTTATTTTATTATTATAAATTCGATTTATTTCATATTTCCATGTACATTATTTTTGTATATTTAAAATCTCGATATATTAAATTTCGATGTATCAAAGTTCAAATTATTTTCGATGACTTCAATTTTTTTAATATTAAGTTATATTTATTTCATATTTCCATGTAAATTTATTTTTAAAAATTTCGTTATATTTAAAATTTCGATATATTTAAATTTTCGATATATCAAAGATTGATTTATTTTTTATTTTCTGGATTCGATTTTTCTATATTTTCCATATATTATTGAGCTCAATATTTCTTATAGATAAATTCCCAGGACAAATAGTTTGTCTTTTCTAATGTTTTTATGAGATTTTAAATAAATTTAAATATAATCTATTTAAATATAAACTAAAAAGCTATAACATGCCCCATAAAGAATATATAAACCCTTTTATCTTGTTAGTCGCTCTTTCACCGCCTATAAAGCCATTGAGAATATTTTATGTTATTGACTTTTTAGTGCCATTTGCGAAATGACTTAATTTAAGTGGCAAAGCAGCACATTGTTTACCAGCTGGGTGATAGGTAGGTAGGTCGTTAGTACACCCCGTAATGCCCATTCCATATGCAAATCAATCCACTTACCGCAAGCATTTTTCTAAATCACCAACTGCCACGCCCACAGTCCACACATGACTAGAGCAAGGATAGAGCAAGGATAGAGCACGAATAGAGCAAGAATAGAGCTAGGATAGAGCAAGGATAGAGCAAGGATAGAGCAAGGATAAAGCAATGATAGAGGTAGGATAGAGCAAGGATAGAGCAAGGATAGGGCAAGGATAGAGCAAGGATAAAGCACGAATAGAGCAAGAATAGAGCAAGGATAGAGCAAGGATAAAGCACGAATAGAGCAAGAATAGAGCAAGGATAGAGCAAGGATAGGGCAAGGATAAAGCACGAATAGAGCTAGGGTAGAGCAATGATAGAGCACGAGTAGAGCTAGGATAGAGCAATGATAGAGCTAGGACAGAGATGGTGGGACAGGTGGGACTCCTAATATTCGTATTGATAGCCTTAATTATCGGAAATTACATCAAAAAGTTGATATAATTCTGATCACTGGCGCACTGGGTTTCCCCCTTTAATTTTTTGTTGTTGGATTTATTATGCGCCCCCAAGGCGGCTCTATCAATGACACATTCAATTTTAATTGGCCATCAATATTAACGAGGCCTCAACTGCGAAGGAGTGACTGGTCTTGGACTGGCCCTGGGCACTGCAGGTGTCTGTGCAGTACAGTGTCCTGGCCAAAAAACAGCTGGCAGTCAAGGCCTGAAGCTCTAAAAGCCACAAAAAAAATATTCAGAGCACACTGACTCGATATTACTTTCTATATAGCTTTTTAGGATAAAATCCTCTGAAATTTCTAAGAATTTCAACTAAAAAACAATCTTTATAATTCTACGATTTTCTCCCACCTCATAATTTTAAAGATATAGATTTATGATGTGATAGCAAACAATTTTACAATCGTTTTCTTATCAATCTGAGACCAAAATTTAGTGCACCTTCCGGTATTGAAAATTGATAAAATAAGTTTAGACCTTTGCATTTAGCGTATGTTTTGTGACGATTCTCTCGTGGCAAACAATTACCTAATAATACCGATTAGATATATAGTATTATATATAATATAATTACGTGCAAGGTGAGGCAAATGCAATTGAAGCACAGATAAGATTGGGTTTCGAAGTGAAAATAAATCAGTGCATTTTGCTAAACTTACCTTTGATTAATTTGAACTGTTTAAACAAAATGGAAACATATTTAGTAGCATACGAGAAGCAATTTTATTTTAATTTACGCAATTTAAAATATTTGTTTTTCTTAATCAACATTTATCTAACTTCAAATGGCGTTCTTTTTAATTTTCGTTTATCGATGTTTATCGATTTAGAAGAGATTTAGATTTTTGAAAAATATCAAATACTTTGATTTTTTCCAACGTTCATATTAATTTGTAATTATTCTAAAAGAAACAATATTTTCCATTAATTAAAAAACCTTTAATTTTTGTTGGCCGAATAATATAAATCATCGCTTACCATTTCAGTTTCTTTTAGTTTTTGCCGATAAATATATTTGTTTATAAATTTAAAATAGATTTTTTTATCCATTGCATTTGTTAACTTTTCTGGTAACATTTTTGATGTTTATCAATTTAAAATTAAAATTTTTGCTTACCAACATATTGATATTTTTGCTTACCAAAATATTGATATTTTTGCTTACCAAAATATTGATATTCTCGATAACATTTGAACATTCGAATTATTTTATAATTTTTGTCAAAAAATATTGATTTAAATTATAAAACTACTTTTGCATTCTAAAAATTAGAAACTTCAAATATTCTTCAATTTTTCTGGCTTAAAATCATTATTTTTAAGACTTAAAATTGTTGTTTACATAAAGAAAACATTAAAAAATTAACATTATAAAAATAATAATTTTTTCATTTTTTAATTAATCATTTTAATGATTTAAAATCGATTCAAGCATAAATAAATAATAATAAATAATAAATAATACTAAAAACTTTAATTAATTTTAATCTTTTATGGCTTATAATAATTTTTTTTAATATGTAAAATCGATGTTTACATACCAAAATATGAAAATCTTCGATTTGCTGCCCAACTTTCTTATTAATTTATAGTTTTTTTCTGGAAAAATATTGTCTTAAAAACCTTAATATCAATTTCAGCATGAAAAATATTTAAATTTTGATTATTTTACACCTTTTTTTAAGATTGAAAATTAATTTTTTCATACCCAAACCCCTCAAAGTGTATCGACATTTGATTTTTGTTTATACGAATTTTTGTGTTGTCTTGTAAATGCGGCCACCATTGCATGGGTGTCAAGCCAAGGACGAGTGATGGGTGGTGGGTGGTGTCAAAGGGCGGCTGGGGGTGGTCTGAGACTCGGATTCGACACACGTGTGAGCGCCGACCGGAGGGAAAACCCAGGGGCCGCAGGGAGCAGCATTGCACGCCAACCAAGCGACTTGTGTGTGCCCCCATTTGCGGTTCTGCTTTTATTTATTTATTATTATTGTTTTTTTTTCTGTTTTTTTTTCTTGCGGTCTGCGGTTAGTGCACTTGCTAGAATTTCCCGCCCCAACCGCGCCTCAAATCACCATTTGCATTTAGAGAATCATGAATATTTGATCTCGAGGTTGGATTACTTGGCGGCAACGCAACGCCTGCTTTTGAATCCGAAGCTGAATCAATTAGAACTATATTTAATGCAGTTTATCGATCCGGACAATTAAGATGGTCTCTTTAGAAACCTCGAAGACCCTTGGGTATCATTAATTTCCTAGGTATTTAATTATCTATGTTCTATTAGAGCTATGACTTGTTGGCTGTCAACTTTTGATTGGTGAATACTACAGTTGGTTTGTTTATTACGATTTTCATTCATTTTCATTTATTTTCATTCAATTTCATTCATTTTCATTCATTTTCATTCATTTTCATTCATTTTCATTCATTTTCATTCATTTTCATTCATTTTCATTCATTTTCATTCATTTTCATTCATTTTCATTCATTTTCATTCATTTTCATTCATTTTCATTCATTTTCATTCATTTTCATTCATTTTCATTCATTTTCATTCATTTTCATTCATTTTCATTCATTTTCATTCATTTTCATTCATTTTCATTCATTTTCATTCATTTTCATTCATTTTCATTCATTTTCATTCATTTTCATTCATTTTCATTCATTTTCATTCATTTTCATTCATTTTCATTCATTTTCATTCATTTTCATTCATTTTCATTCATTTTCATTCATTTTCATTCATTTTCATTCATTTTCTTTTTTTTTTGTATATTTTGCAGGGGTTTTTAAGGGGCATGTCCTTGGGGATTTCATTAATATTAAGGCCAACAAAATAATACAAAAAAAAAGTATGGAAACGATTGACAGATGTTTATGGCAATATTTTTTATGGCATATGTACAAAGGTTCTTAAATATTTAGGTATTAATAGAAGGGTTTTTGTTTGCATTTTATTTATACTATATTAAATATTAATATTTTGTTTGTATTATTATCTTGCAGCTGGGCAAGCACTTGGTGTCATCGCATTTCAACGCTCATTGGTCTGCGCTGGGAGCTGCGCGGCAAAGAGCATCTGGCCAAGGATCAGGCCTGTATTATTGTGGCCAATCATCAAAGCTCGCTGGATGTGCTGGGTAAAAAAATATATATACATATATAAAGGATATAAAAACAGAAAATTTATTTAAGAAAACATAAAATGCTGTAGAAAACAACAAAAAACAAAAAAAAACCTCAAAAATTTGTGTTTTTAAACTCAAAACAGCGTCTATGAACCTTTTTTAATACCAAATTCCTCAGGAACTCTTTTTGTACACTCTAAAAATTCCTTAAACTTGATTTTTTCTCTAGTTTTAATCTCAAAAGAACATTTTTGAACCAAATTCCACAAAACTTCCTGTTTTAAACATTATTTATTCCTTGATTTTTCTTGTTTTAAACTCAAAACAGCGTTTTTAAACTTTTTTTAGTACAAGATTCCTCAGAAATTCCTTTTATACACTCTAAAAATTGTTTTAATCTCAAAAAGATCCTTTTTGAACCAAATTCCACAGAACTTCCTGTTATAAACATTATTTTATACGTGCGTTTATTTACAAGTAAATAACAAAAACCCTTTATTTTCTCTTTAAGGCATGTTCGACATCTGGCATGTGATGAACAAGTGCACGGTGGTGGCCAAGCGTGAACTCTTCTATGCCTGGCCCTTTGGCCTGGCCGCCTGGCTGGCTGGCTTGATCTTCATCGATCGTGTGCGGGGCGAAAAGGCTCGTGAAACGCTTAACGATGTCAATCGTCGGATTAAGAAGCAACGCATCAAGCTGTGGGTCTTCCCCGAGGGCACACGCCGCAACACTGGCGAACTGCATCCATTCAAAAAGGGCGCCTTTCACATGGCCATCGATCAGCAGATACCCATTTTGCCGGTTGTCTTCAGCTCATATGGGACATTCCTCAACGACAAGAAGAAGATATTGAATGCCGGTCGCATTGTGATCACAACACTGCCGCCGGTTAGCACCGAGGGCCTCACCAAGGACGATATCGATGTTCTAATGGAACGGGTCAGGGCACAGATGAGTGATACCTTCAGGTTGACCTCGGCGGAGGCATTGCAACGCTACAAGCCAACGGCAATGACGATGATGAAGGGAAGTGGCAGTAGCAGTAGTAGCAATAGTAATACGACTCCACCAGTGGCAGATGCTGCGGCAGTGGCCGCTGTGGCCAGCAGCAGTTCCGCCTATGGACAGCCAGCAGCGGGTTATGGCAAGGCTAGCATGCTCAAGACGTTGTAGGCACTCCTTCACTCCTACCAATCACCCACTCAACTCAACTCAACGCAACTCAACTCAACTCACATCCAAAGAACACACCATTGCAATGTTGTTATTTTAAAATTCTAAAGAAAAGGAAAACAGAGGAAAACAATTGTATTAGTTGATAAGGTTATATTTTTGTATTGTACTCTTTACCCAAGGGTATTATTTATATATTTATTTTATTATTATTATTATTTAAAGCCAAATATAAATTGTAGTAATTTTTTAAACGGAATTTCAAGTCTTTAAAAACTCAAGACATTCCTGTATTGGTTAAAAATTTAATTTATAATTTATTTAGATTGGTTTAAATGTGGTAATTTATATTAATTTGTATTGGTATATATATATATATATTTATATGCTGTAAATTCTGAAATTATTTGTAGTTTCAATGATTTGCGTTCAGAGGAAAACTTTTGAATTTAACACCCCCACTTAACCCACACTCACACACCACAAAAAAATAATTTGGCTAATTCAAGGCACCAATTGAGTATTAGGAACAGCGACTGTCAGACTTTAAACTTCTTCTTAGGCAAAAAAAACACACACATACCAAAAGAAAAAGAAATTTAAGAAACAAAAAAACCTTAAAATGTAAACCCACACTCTGGTCAGCAGCAGCAGGTTTATAAGAAAAATCCTGTTCTGGCCTATACATATATAAATATAAAATAAAACATAATTATACTTATACTAAATATAAACACGGTCGATAATGAATTATCCAAGTTAACCGGCTTGAGATATTTACAAGCTAAAAAAAGAAAAAGAAATGCTGAGAAGACACGTATTTTATTTACTAGACACATTCCCTGACTTTAGGTTAGGGCCTCATCGAAGATTAATATCTGAATCGAGCAAGAAGGGTTCTTTAAACTAATAACACGCCCATATTTATCATATGTATTGTAACCCAAGTATTTTTCTGTGAAATTGTATAACTTAACTTTGTAAATACGACGAAGCCGAGCGAGCGAGATATATGCGGTTTACTTTAAAGACAAATCAAAAAAGCGTTAAGCGAAAAACAAAAGCAAAATAAAAAAACTGAAACAATTTAATGCAAATATAATAAATATTTTTTTTCAAATAAACATTGTGATTTTGTTTGTTCTCTTTTATCTTTAAGCAGGAAAATCAGAGCCGTGATATAGGTAAAAAATTTGAATTTAACAAGTAGTGGCCATAAATCCAGCAATTTGTGACCTTGCTCAAGGTACATAAAGTACATTATATTTATTTAGGTAATTAATAGAGCTCCCCCCGATAAGCAAACACTTTAGATTAATAACTTCCTGTTAAAATCTAGCAAGCTGGCGGCAACTTGAAGACCGTGGAAACATTGCACATGGCCAGGGAGGAGAATCTTATCGTTGATATTGCATTGAGATAATGTATTTTTGGTGCCGCAGATAAGTGAAGGGGGGCCATTGTCCATTGACCCATGGGGGGTAACATTGATCGGTTTGAATTACCTGATAATTGTTATTTCATTTTTATGGACCACGGAAGGTTTTAAGGCGGTTTTTCGCCTTGAACTTGAATTTGTATGCTTTCTTTTTTTTTTTTAGCAAATGAACAGAAGGTAAACAGAAGGTTTAATAATTATAAGTTAAGCCTGGAAAGTATTTTTTGTATTGGCTATTTCAGGATCGACTCTAGGTGATTGAACAAATTGAAATTAAATGGAAAGGAGATTTCATTTTTCACATTTTTAAGAGCAAATGTATAGTATATTTAAAAAATTATATTTTAACATATTTTTAGCAAAATGAAGCAGTAAATATCGAAAGACTTGGAAAATTTCAAAGATTAATATTTTCAACATTTTTTAAACTAGTTATTTCAAGTCCCACTGCAGGCTAATGGTAAAAAAAAATTAAAATTAAAAGGATCTTTTATTTTTTGTTCTTGATTTAATTCTTTACATGTTTAAAAGCAAAATATATTCAATAATTTTCAGCAATATAAATCAGTAATGTAGTATGTAAGCCTGAAAATTCCATTGATTAATACTTAAAATTTTTGTTGTATTTTTTATATGTTAAATATTTAATATACTTTATATATATTTATTTATATTAAATATTTTGTACATTTTATATATTTATTAAGACCCACTCAAGGCGAATGGCAAACATTTTTACCTGAAAATATAAATACGTCATATTAAATATTTTGCAATTAAATAATCAATATAAAAATAAGACAAACATATTTTTTAAGCTATTGTGAAAATATTTGTATATTTCTGTTAAAATTTTTCTGGTATTTAGAATTATTATTATTATTATTAATATAATTATTATTATTAAAGTATATGCATATTACATGATTTTCGATTTGTATCCACCTTTTGCTAAATTAATCGTTAAACATTTCTCATGTGACATTTTTTGTTTATAGTTAAAGTTTTGTTAAAGATTTTCCATTATTCTTTTTTTTTGCTTTGCTTTCTCCTTTCTTTGGATTACATTGAAAAGTTTTCAAGTTTTGTTAATAGCTTTGTTTTAGAATTTAAGGATTGGTTTTGTTTTTTGCGTGTGTTTGTTTTTTTTAAGGTTTTTAGGAAATTGAAAGTATTACCTTTTCTATATATTAATTTATATTTTTTAAGTTGAATAATAAAGTAGAATCATTTGCCAAAGGGATATAAAGCCCCTTGATTTAGTTAGTCAGTGAAGTAAATCCTCCATCTCTTTCACATTCATTGGCTTGGTGAAGGTAAGAAGATTTGTTTTTAGTTTTTAGTGGAAATAATTAGAAAAATTAAAAAAAAAACTCTTATAGTTTTGTAATTTTAAAAAGTATATTTTTTTTACATTTTTAGTGTTTGAAAATAATACAAAAGTCGAAGGACTTTATATCCCTCCGAGCAAAAATCAAGGTTTATATTTATTTTCGAGGATCTTAAGCGCTTAAGCTTAGGAAGAAGATCTTGTCTTTAGGTTGTTTTACAACTCTGCTATCTAAAACTAAGGTCAATCTGGACAAAAAAAAAATCAAATACTTCTTTCTATATATATATATCTTTCGTCGATATTATATTTTGTTTCGAGTGATTTGTTCGTTATTAGTTCTTAGTTAAAGCCAATTTGCATTTGTTTAGTTTGAGTCTATGTTTTAAAATTTGTTTAAGCGCGCTTCGAATTATCCCTTTTGTTTAATTAAAATTTGTCATTTGTCTTATCAGTTACTTGGATTGGATGTATGCATGTATGTATATATAGCATTCTGTTATGGATCATAATTGGTCAGATGTTGTGGCATATTTGAATTGTACATTCAGTTAATTAGTTTATTTTCCTCCTCTGAGCTTAACCATCGCTTTCACTGCTGGAATTTGAAATAGTTTTTTCGATATAATTCGATTTTATACTAATTATCATTTTATTATTTACATTTTGCGTGTTTAATGCAATTTAAAGCAAAACTTAATTTCACAGCCGTACTCCTCATATTTCTCGGATTTGTTTTTCTTTTTTTTTTTGTCCCGCCTTTATATATATATTTTTATTTATTTTATTTGATGTGCTATCAAGTGAAAAATGTCGACCCAACGATCGATTTGAGTTGTTTTCTATTTAAGTTTTGGTTGTTGCTGGTCCTGCTCTATATTTACCATATATATATCTAGAATTAATTTCTACGATCATGGGGATTTACTATATCATATCATATATATATATGTATATAGAAAGAGAGACGGAGATGGCTTCAGAGTCTTTATTTGTCTTTAGCCCAAACAGTTGAAACAAGAGAGTTCTATATAACTAATTTTCTTGAAGGGGATTTTTCCTACCACGCACCAATACGTGTCTACAAAGCTTTTCCTCAGCTGATTATGCAATCGATTTTTGTATTTTTTTACTGAAAAGTAGAACCTATAGAGCGGCTATAATAATTATTATTATACTTTTTAGATCGTTAACAGGGTTTAGGTTTTACCTTGGGCAAAAATTTCTTATACGAAACATAGGTTTTCACTTACACGCTACTCGCTACTCATTACTCGTTACTCGTTACATATGCCGCCCTCCATAATTTTATCTACTTTGATATATACTATATAGAATTGGATTCAAATGGATTGAGGTGTTGTGAATGTGCAATGTATTTATGTATTTATGTATTTCTTCTTTTTGTTTGTTAGCCTACGATAAAATTAGCACCAATGCAAGAGATAATAATGATTTATGTTCTTTAGAATAGTTTGCTTCATTTTCTTCTTTGTTTTTTTTTTTGTTTTTCTTTTTGGAAAAAATATTTTTGCCAAGATATGTGTAATTTACTGCAGTGTATTTTTCCACCTAATTTTTATAGGTTTTTTTTTGTCGTTGGTGAAAACAAAAAGTAACTTCTACTACGAGCAGCACATGAAAAACAAAACACAAAACTTAAGACTTTTCTCCTTTCCAGTTAGCTAAACACTAATCAACAATTTGTTTGATCCAACAGAGCTATATGCTCTCGTGTACAATATTCTTACATCGATCTATCCTTCTCATGTATATATATCTTCTTTTTTATATATATATATATATCTATTTTTGTTATCTTGTTACTAAAGAGTCTTAGGAGCTAGAGACTGTCTTATCCGTTTGCTGATGAGTTTACTCTGGTTTCTTTGTGTATATGCCATATATCTGCCATATACATATATCATATATATCCAACGTTTCTGGGGGCTGAATGAAATTATTATTGTACCTATATAAGTCTGGGGATATTACGTGAAAACCTATGCCTCTGGTAATCATAATTTTCTCGTTGAGGCAGAGAGGAGAGAGAGAGAGAGCAACAAGTAACAAAATTATTGGGTTCAATGGCCTCCATCCAGCTCTGGCTATGTCACTTCAAGTTATAAGTTCAGGAAACTGTTGCCCAGAAAGCCCAGCATTATGGTGGACATGGCTATCGGAGCGAGCCGAACATTCGTGGCGGTGCTGTTTCCGGCCAGGATTTCGGCACGTTTTCGCATTCGTTCCTATAGGGGAGAGGGAAAAAGAAGAGGAGTTTTCAGGGGGTTCTTTTAATGAGATATTTTTGGGAAAACCTCACCTGGTACAGCTTATCCTCGCCGGGCGGATCCAGGCACTCGAACTCGCAGCAACGTTCGCCAACCCGAAAGTTTTTGCAAAACTAAAAGGGGTTTTAAAAATATTATAATAATTTTAAAAATATATATTAGAAATTATTTTTGTGAATCAGTTGGATATCATATTTGAACATTTCGTTTATTGGTAGTAAATGTAGGGAATTTTATTCGGCAATTACTTTAATGGTGAAAATTCTAAATGAATATATAAATTATAGCTGGAAAATTATTTTAAAAATTAAACTAGTTAAAAATTATAGCTGGGAAGTATTTTATTAATATTAAAAATATATATTAGAAATTATTTTCAGCAGGAATCTGTTGGAAATTATATTTAAAAATTTCGTTATTGGTAGTAAATGTAGGGAAATTACTTTAATGGTGAAAATTCTCAATGAACATTTTTTTATGCTGACATCAGTTGGAAATTATAGCTAAAAAATTATTAAAAACATAAAACTAGTTGGAAGCTTTAGCTGGGAAGTATTTTATTGCTGAAATCATTTGAAATCAGTTGGAAATTAAACCTAAATAGTAAATTTAAGACGAAAATTAATTGACAAATATAAAAGGAAATGAAAATATTATTTGTTTTAGCTTTCTTTGCTTTCGATATTATATCAATGTCTAGTGATTGTTTATGTATAGATTTTATGTTAAAGATTTTTTTTTTTGTGGTTTTAAATATGGTATATAGCAACTCACATAGGGCGGATCACAGTAGATGGCCTTGCACCAGAGTGGCTCGGAGTGATAGCAAACGCACAGGCTGCAGACACCGGGCCCGGGCACATACAGCATTCCATGGTTCACCTTGTTGCCCTGGAAGTCAACGCAGTCCTCCTCCAAAGCAGCTGAAAATAAATGCATTAATTTTATTTAATTCGGTTTGATTTTAAAAATAAATGTATAAAAATATATACATATATACTGTGTAATTTTGTGACTATGCTCTACTTTAATCCGGCTAATCCGACGCCTGATCCCCAGGGTTCACAGACTATCAATTTGATTCACCCGCAGGGGTCACTCCGGAAAGCCCAGATAATGCATATTTTTGCGACTTGAGGCGGTTCTAACTCGCTAATCGATCGGTTATATCACTCAAGGCGCTTCTATAATTATTATTTGAATTTTTAATGAATGAATGAGAGAATGGAAATATGTTAACATGCGAGTTTTAAATAAATAATAAACCAAATACATGTCAGTGCTAGAAGAGAGTCCATGACAGGCCAGGACACGTGTGAGGACAGACAGACAGACAGCCAGCTGGCAGGACCATGATGGATGGGGTCAGCAAGAGGAGGTTTCGGTCTCCGGTTCTCTGGCTCAACTTCGGCATTCCGCCGGAGACCCCGGAGACACTCAGAAAAGCACACACTTAGGTTGCCAGTGACGTAGGCTCGGCATAAGCTTCGAACTCGAACTCAAACTCGTGGTTAAGCCCGAACTCGAACCTCAGTTGTAAGCCACTTCCGAGCACGGATATGGACATGGGACAGGGCGGCAGGAGTACGGACACGGCCACGAAATACGGATGCGGTCTGGGGCAAGCTTTAATGGGTCGCGTGCTACACGCAGGAAAAAGATGTGTGTCCTCGAAGCGAATCACCTGGCTTTTTTTTTTTTTGGGGAATGAGCGAATACTTGGGAATATTCTAACAGGTTTATATTCAATTTATAAGCTTGCAAGAAAAACAATTTAAAGAAAATAAAAATAAATAAAAATATTAAAAATACAAATAAATATAAAAATAATTGAAAATAAATAAAAATAATAAATAAATAAGGAAAATATTTAAATATATTAAAATAAATAATAATATTTATAAGTAATAAAAATGTTAAGCAATTCCTTCCCGTTACCCAAATAAAAACTATAAAGTTCTAAATTCTTTCGAAAAGATCAATTACTTGAACAATTTTGGGTTAAAGGTTACCTAAAATACAGACGTTAAAAATATTTAAATAAATATCCTTACTACAAATTTGAGTTTCCGCTTTGAAATTAAAATTTGATTCAAAAATTAAATATTTAGGGTAAACAAATAACCAAATTCAAGACATAAAATTAAGAAAATAATTACATAAACAAATATTACACCACTAATTACAATTAATATGACTTTACTTATTTTAATTAAATAAATAAATTATAATAATTAATTTTTTTACAAGTTCTTTAAATATCTTTTTTGGTTCTCGATTTATTTGAAAGTGCAGTTCAGTGGCACTGTCAAGTTTTCCTTTCTTCCGCTTGTTTTTCACCAACTGTGTTCATTTTCTTTTTTGCCCTCGCTTTCACTTTCGTAGGAGAAGGAGCAGCACAGCCACTGGGAAATCGTGCAGGATTTTATTATTATTTTTTTTTAGTAATTTTTGGTCGGATGCTGCAGTTGTTTGTTCACATTGTTTGTTTGCCTTGCAACGTGTCCTTTTTACCCTATACACACACACACACAATCACGTGCAGGTCCTTTTTCTACTTTATCTGGTGCCGGTTCCCCTCCTTCCCTTTCCCTGGGTCCTTTTCTGCAGTGGCAGGTTCTCCTTCTTAAGATCGCTGAATAATTAAAAGCCAGCGTTCAACTTTCGTGCGCCAGCTGTCGTCCAAACAATTTAGCTGTGTCCTGGGTCAAAGTTTAGCAGGCCACCGCCCACTTTGCACCGCCCATCGTACGCCTTTCATGTTAACCTTCGCCCTTCTCGGTGAGTAATGCACACTGGGGGAAAAATATATAAACAAAAAAATGCCCACAAATATCCGAAACCCTCGAGGATAATCCCAACTGCAACTACAGAGAGAGTTTTGTAAAGAATCTTCAATACATTTTTAAAATTTTAAAAAATTAGTTTGAAAAATTAAAAAAATATATGTATATATAAATAAAATTTAATAATAATCCCATAGCTTAAGCATTTTATGTTCAAGTGTATGTACTGGCCAAACTGCATTTAATGGCAGGAATGCGCCTAGTAAAGCCAGCGGCCGCATTATTTTACAATTATGTTTATTACTTTTTAATGCCTTCTGCCATAGCTGTGTTTTTCTCATTTCCACCTGACCCGGTGCAGATTTTCCGGGGGCTTGAGTATATCCCAGGGTGCTGCCCAGGGTCGCCGCTTACTTATAAATAGCTTTTGTTGTTGACATTCCTCGCTTCCTCCTCCACACAGAAGGCATCCATCCTCCTGCTCGAGTGGAAAGAATTCAACCGAAATGCGTCCTTTGTTCTATTCTCGCGGAAAAGAAAAATCAATTTTTTGGGGAAAATTGCAGTCACTTTTCAGTGTCAGGAATCCAATTTTGTATAATTTGAGATTTTTAAGAAGGCTCTAATAAATTTGTTTTTAATTTATTTCCAATTTATTAGGAAATCATTTTCAATTTATTTGAAATTTTATTTAAAAATGATTTGAAATTTATGTGAATTTAATTTGAAAGTTATTTGAATTTTATTTGAATATAATTTGATATTATTTTGAAATGAATGTGGAATTTATTTGTAATTTAGTTGAAATTTTTTGTATTTTTTTGGAAATTAATTTAAAATTTATTTGGAATTTATTTACAATTTAACTGAAATTTATTTGCAACTGCCCTTCTCAATTGCCTTTAATTTATATGATTTTCCGACCGATTGACGATTGTTTGGCCTCGATTTGTATATTTATACATATATATTTATATATATGTATTTTCAGCTTGTTTTTCTATGTCGACAACACTTTGTTTTCAATACGTTTAGTTTACGATTGCAATTTATGTCACATTTTATTTAGTTTCATTTGATTTTCTATTTTAAATCAGGGGGAAATAGTTGAAATAGGGGAAATAGTTGAAATAAGGGAAATAGTTTTTCGTTTATTGAAGATAATTGTATTCATTGAGTTTTAAAATATTTTACGGAATACTTAATACAATATTGATTCTGATACTGTTCAAATAAATTGATTTAACATCGGACTATTTGAATATTTATAGAGCGACATTAAAAAGCTTTTAAGGCATTTTCCTAGCTGGACCCCAATCAATTTCTGTGGCAAGTTTACTTTCAATGTTAACGGCTGCCACTTGACGTGGAGAATGCTAAACAGAATTTCCACTCACTCGAAAAAAAGAAGAGAGCGAATGGGGGGAAAAGAAGGCAAATTAAATCAAATGCACTTGCCAATGTTGCAGCCTTGTTTCGAACACACAGTAGTTCATAAATGCTTAAGCGGCGACGGCGAGGAAAGCCCAAGAAAAGCAGGGGGAGGGGTGGTGGGCGTAGAGGGGGCTTTGGAAAAGTGGGAAAGTGGCAGGGTCACTGGTGGCATCGTTGAGTGAGTGTAGCCATCAAGTTTTCCACTTTTCCTAGCCTGCTTTGTGGGTCTCATTTGCACAGAAAATAAATTTTATATGAGGGAAGCTTAGAAATTTTATAAATATTTATGAAAATATTTAATTCAAAAAATTAATATAATTTATTTCTTTATTATGAGTTTCTTTAGCATGGCTCGGGACAAAACATTTTTTATAAATTTAAAAAAAAAATCCTAAAAAAATGTTAATATTTAATCTGTTTTGCCGATTTGTTAAGATAAAAAAACAGACCTAGAAATGCTTTCCGAATTAAAATTCGTTTATTTTTGGCCAAAATACGATTTATCACTTTTGCAATTAGCCATTTAAAATTTCAGAGCATAGCTAGATCGATTCTCCTTAAACAGGAGATCAAGAATATATAAGGTTTATGTGGTCGGAAATAGCTCGTTTGCTGGTAAAACATATTTTAAGATATATTTTCTAAGGGTCGTAAGAGCGTGAACGCCATCAAGCGGCCAACGTTTGAACTAGAGCTTGTGGGCGAGGGGAAGAGAGTCCATCCATCGCGCTCTTTCCCTCCCTTTCATACCATCAACATGCTGTAGTTTGAACAGCTTGACTGTTAGCTTGACTGTTAGCTCGACTGTTAAAATGACTTAGGCAACGTACCGATTACTAACAGTCATGCTAACAGTCAAGCTAACAGTCAAGCTAACAGTGAAGCTGTTTGATCATTTAAAAACTCTTGGGGTTTATTTATATAAATAATAATAATAATATTGAATAAGTCATTGATTTTTCTCTGTGCACATGATGGCTTGAGCTTCCCTGTGTATTGGCCATCACTAATGAGACTTGGCCAAGTGCGGGGAAAATGGAAAAGAAGAAAAACCGGCAGCTAGGGAGGCAGGCAGGTCAGGCTCGTGAAGCTGAAACATTTTGTGGACATTTGTTTTGGCGGCGAATTGCCAACGGAAGCAAAGATTATAAAACCATTTTGAATGCCATGGTGCAATGTAATTAGCCTGGTCACGTCGCTGCGCCACCACCCCTATTTTTCTTTACTCCCCCTGATGTAATGTACATACGCTTTAGTATGTTTGCCTTTTGTCTCTTGTCTTTTGCCTGTCAACGTGTCGTATGCGTAATGTGTCATGTCGTAAGCCGGGAAAGCTCGTTTGTGGCTAGAAACTATGGTAAATTATATAGAGAGTTTGTTTTAAACGTGCTCTGGCTCTCTTCTTTAATTTATAAATTATTAAATATATATTATTTAATGGCCTGCAAAGCAAGTCATTCCTACTTTTTGGCTTTTGAGAAATCTCAAATTAAAAATTGATTTTCCATGAATGAGAGGCGGCCTCAAGTTTTGGCCACAGTTCAATTTAATTCATATTTTATACGATAATGAGTGCTTCTCTGGGGGGATTTCGAGTGGCCCATCATCAGGCATGACTGGCCCTGACTCTGGTCCTTGCAAGGACCCCGATACTAGATTGTCCACAGTGGCTGATGACGATGATGGGATGGCTCGATTTCAGCGTTGTTGGCCATAATCATATGGCTCTTCTTGGCCCTCTTCAGTTCTTGTCGTCACTTGAGCTTCGATTGATTGCACCACCATCATAACATCACCCACTAGTACCTCCATCATCATCATCATCATTATTAGAGGGCATAATAATTCCAATAATCAGAACGTAAAAACCACATACAAAAACAGGAGTAGGAAAATGTAAATATAAATGAAAATGAAAATGTAATTAGCCGAAACGCAACGCTTTTCCATCGATCGACGGTGGCACTTTATGTAAGCTAATGCGGTCAGGGGTTAAGAGAACTAGCCAAGTTATTCAATTGTTTTCTGTTTTAGGGTAAAAGTACTGGCCCTTAGAGTTGTGTACACTGAAGCCAAACTGGGTTTTTGAATATATAATAATATGTATTTAATTAAAAATAATTTTAACCCTATTCAACGCTATTATTTTTGGTTTTAATTAACAATTTTAATTTCAATTTAATGTCAAATACTTAGTTCCTTGGTAACTGTGATATAATTTTTTGGACAAATACAAATTTAAAAATATTTGAAATCTATTTTTAAATCTGTATTTGTCCAAAAATTTTATCCCAGTTACCAAGGAACTAATTATTTGGCATCAAGAATTTAAGGATTCATTCAAAGTAATTGTAAAAATGTGTCAATGGGGTTAAAAACTGCATAAATAAGTACCTCAATTATTTAATATAATTAACCTAATTATTTTCAACAAACTCAAACTCAAATAAGAATTTTTAAACGAATTTTATTTAAAAATTCAATAAAATAATATCATTAATAATAAAAATGATTAAATAAAAGAATAATATAAATAATAAAAAGAATTAAATAAAATCATAATACAGTTAACAAAAATAATTAAATAAAATATTACTAAATAAAGTTAGGAATTAATATCCTTTCAGGAAGCTTCACTCGCCTCAAGCGCTACTAAGTATGCTACAGAATGCCCCAAGATTGATGATAGAGGCCCTGAAATCGTTCATCTCCATCTCCTTTGGGCCCAGTTTGTGCCAATCTGCCATTCCATTCTTGCACCCTTCTTTGCTCTAACATTCAAATTTTGTGTAACAAGCCCGAGGGTCTCGAAAAAATAAGGGGGAAAACAGGGGGAAATGCGGAAAAAGAGGGGCTGTGAACATTGCATGTGCAAAGTCAAGGCTGGCACACAAAAATTGTTCAATAGAAAATACAAACAAAAACTTGATTGTAATATTAAAAACAAAATTAGAGCCAAGAAAATCTGTTAATTAAAATTGTTTGTTTTCGAATTATTTATTAAATTTATTTTTGGATTTCTAAGTGAGTTTTTAGTATGGAAATTTCTTTAATTCATTTAATTATTTTTGTTTAGTTTATTTAGTTTTAAAGTAACTTTACTAATTATGGAAATAACTTCTTTATTTTGTTAAGTGCAACTTTATCCCTTTCCTTTTTGTAGTTGTTGTTGTTAGAAATCTCAAGACTTTTTCTCATTCTGCTGGCAATTGTTTATGGCTCGACTCTGGCTGGCACATAAAAGGAAAACAGAATCATCAAATTTGATTGAGAACCGCGGTGGCAGGTGAAGCAAGTACAGTCAAGGCTGGATGAGAATCATTTTCATTCTTTTTCATAATATAATTTATAAATTAAACTTATAGATAAATAATTATAAATAGAAATTAATTGATTTTTGCTTGGTTTTTGATTTTATTATTTTTCAGCTTTGTCTTGTTAGCCACACTCCACTGTAACTGGCTGGATTTATTACCGACTCACCGGCGCCTTTGAAACTGGAGTGCGGTTGTTGTAGGCTCGCAACCTTCAATATATGCAAATCGTATCAAAAAAAAAAAGAAGAAAAAAATCCAAAACAAAGTAGGAGAAATAGACGAAAGAAATATTAAAGCCACGGCAAGGCATTGACAAAGTTCTGACAGTTACCCCAGGTGTGTATATGTGTGTGCGTGTTGGCCAAACAAAATTAAGTTTTGTGTTAAACGCAACGGGACGCAATTGTTATTCCAAATAATCGCGTCATTCGCTTCGATTGAGGTGCCAACAAAGAAATTTCACTAACAAGCAAAACCAAATAAATACGGAGGCGGCATCCGTCTTCATGGGTGTCCCTCTAGGAGGATGGATAGTTAATTAAAAGCCCTAAAATCCCAGCATTAAATACTCTTTCCTAAGTCACCCGATTTAGACTATCAATAAAGAATGTGAAGAAGCCAGTAACAAACAAAGTAAAGAAACAACAACAAAGTAATGCAATAATGAACTGAGTGAAAAACGTAATCTGGCGTGGGAACTAGACATAACGGAAAGAGCAATGCAAATTAAAAAAAAAAAAGAAAAACAAAAACAAATGTCATTTGCCGGACAAAAGCAGCATTTACTTTTTTCACGCTTCTGTGATCACGATCAACACCTGCCTAAGAAAAAGTGAGCAACTAAGAAAAACATTGGACTACAAATTAAGATAACACCTGAGTGAAAATTAGCTGATCAAGAAAGTGAAAATCAGAATCACGATCAAAATGAATAACAAAGTGAATAAAAGACTGCAAAAATATTATAAATAACAGAGTGAACAAGAAAGTGAAAACCACATTCAAGATCAAAGTGAATAAAAGACTGAAAATTGTAATAAATAAAAAAGTGAACCAAAAAGTGAAAACCAGTGTCAATGAGAGTAAATAACACAGTGACTGAAAAATAATAAATAACAGAATGAACAAGAAAGTGAAAACCAGAGTCATGATCAAAATGAATAACAGAGTGAATAAAAGACTGAAAATTAGATTAAGTAAAAGAGAGAACAAGAAAGTGAAAACCAGAGTCATGATTAGAGTGAATAAAATTGTAATAAATAAAAAAAGTTAAAACCAGTTGTCAAGATGAAAGTAAATAACATAATGCAGTCACTTAAAACATAGTAAATAACAGAGTGAATAACAGAGTAAATAAAAGACTGAAAATTATAATAAATAACAGAGTGGAAAACAAAGTGAACCTGAAAAACTAATTAAAAAGGAAAGTAAAGAATATAGTAATCAATTGGGTGCAGAATATTAATAAAAAAAGCTGAGTGAGATACAAATTAAATAACTATGTGAAGAACACAGTAAAAAAAGCCGAATAAAGACAAAAGTGAATAAAAAGAGTGAAACCGAGTGAATAACCACTGGATATGAAAATTAACAACAAATAATAAGAATAAGAAGCAGAGTAACTACATATCCTGAGATGACCTCAAAGTGAGTAAAAATTAAGTTAAAATTAAGTTAGTAAATTGCTAATTACCTGTATAGGGGCTGAGGCAGCCCAGCAGGCAAACAGCCAAAAAGAGCCGGCTGATTGCGTCCGATGGCAGACGGATCGACGTCATCAGGCATTGCAAATGCAATGGTTGCTGCAGCTGCCAAAGCAATTTATGTTGCTGTTGTTGCTGCTGCTGCTGCTGCTGTTGCATTGTTGGTGTTGCCAGCTGACGTCGCCATGTCGTGTCGAGCCGATTGATTGTTATTGCTTTTGGTATTGGTACTGGTATTGGTATTGGTGTTGCTCCTGCCAGTAGTGTCCTTGTTGTTACTGCTGCTGATGTTGTTTTTGTTATGGCCGCCGCTTTGATTGGTGTGGCTGCCACAGGCAATGTTGTTGCTGCTGCTGCTGGTGCTGCCGCCATCGATGTTGCTGGTATTTTAGGGCGCCATCCTGCTCCTGCTCCTGTTGCTGTTACTGTTGTCATTGTCAGGCGTTGATTTTGAACTTGGCGCTGGCAACAAAAAAAAATTAATATATATTGCTGGTGCAACTGCAACTGCTGCTTGTCCTGCTCCTTGCTGTTGCTGTATGGGGGTCCTTGAGTGTCCTTGCACTGTTTGCGTCTGTGTGAGTGTGGTGTGTGGGTGTGTGTGAGTGTGTACAAAGGTGACAGATTATTGGAAACATAATCAATTTGAAAGTTCTAGTACAGTTTGGGTTTTAATTCTGGGCAAAATAAATGAAACGAGCCAAAGATTGTCGAAATTTATGTTTTTTTTTTTTAAATATATATATATTTTTTAAATTAATTTAAAATAAAGAATCATTATTATATAATTTAAATTTTGATAAATATTTTGATTTTGATAAATATTTATAAAATTAATAAATACAAATAAGACCAAATCCTTTGATAAAAAATTCTTCTTCTACTTTTTATATCAATTTTATAAATCTACATTATAAATCTACTTTAAGTTTGATAAAAGCCTCAACAAAACCTTAGGGAAATTGGTATATACATATATTTCTGGGCGTTTTCTTTGATTTTCTTTCTGGGGAAAAGTGCATTCTTCAACTTGCACCACGGTGGCCTGCCTCTGCCTCTGTGTCTGTGTGTGTGTGTGGAAAAGTTTTCTGCATTGTGTCGACAGATAGTTTTTGGCAGCACCTTCTTCGTATTCTGTTCTCTCCGCGCGCGTGTGTGTGTGTGTGTGGGTGGGTTGGGTGGCACTTTTCTTTTTGGGGGCGTTTTTGCTGTGCGGATCAGCTGTTGGCTCTCCGCTTCCGTGTTTGGCAGCCGAATTGGCTTGTTTACAAAATCTTCTGGCCGTGGATTTTTTCTTTTAGTTTGTTGTTATTGCGAATGAACGGATTTTTGGCACTTTGTGGTTGCCAGAAAGAAAATTAACAAAAACAACAACAACAACAAAAATACAGGAAAACTGCAAAAGCACACACACACACACACACACGTTTATTTGCTAGACTTTTCTCTTCCTTTGGCATAAATTATAAATTATATTTAGCAACGACAAGTTTGAGTTTGAGTTCGGAGTTCGGAGTTTGAGTTTCACTTCACGCGCCGCCTTATGGATTTTCCTCTTCACACACACACACACAGGGGCAGACGCATACGCGCATTGATTTTCCTTTTATGTTTCCTTTCTTTCCTATTTTTTTTTTTTGGCTATTTTCAAGGCTTTGCTCCCTGCTCCTTTTTGCTACTTACATCTCACGTGAAAATGTTTAACTTTCGACACCAACAAAAAAAATTCCGCACGCAAGCACTAAAAATACTAAAAAAAAAACAAATAGAAAATGAAAAGAAAATTGCTGGCGAGAAAACACAACAAACACAAGCTTTTGGGGGAAAAATTCAACGCGACAGCAGCAGTGGCCATAGTAGCCTCCAATTTCCACCCGATTTTCCATTCATTTTCTGCGAGTCCTTTTCACAACTGTCAACTTTGTTTGCTGATTGCTTTTTTGTTTCGTTTTTCATTTATTTATTTATTTTTTTTTTTTTGCCGCTTTTGTTGATTTTTCCCCGCAATGAAAAGCTGCAGCAGCAGCGTCAACTTTTGGAACCGAAAACGAACTGAATGGGATGCCGTTTCCCGAGAATCCGGAGATGCGTCGATGTCCAAATCCGAATTCGGAATCCGGAATTCTGAATCCGCCGCAGTGGGATTCCAAGAGAGCGCCAAGGGCCAACTGACGCCGTTCGCTGAGGCTGCTGCGCTCCCTCTGATGCGTGGTTGCCCCGCAGCAGCAGCAACAGCAACAGCAGCAGCGGCAACAGCAGCAGCAACATTGCTTGCAACACGTTGCCGTTGCAAGCTTTTGTTCGATTTATAAGCTAATTTTCCTTTAAGCTCCTTGCCGTAGCATTTTTTTCAACCTAAAGTAGAGCTGTCTTTGGGCTTTGGTTTAAATTCTGCAGCTTTTTTTGGGCGGGAAACAATACTACAAATTATACAAAAATTCGAATTTAAATATAAATATTTTGTTTGGTTTTTGTTTTAATATTTTTTATTTTAAATGATTTTTATTTTGCATTCTTTGCAGTTCTTAAGTCTATAATTTATGCATTTTTTGGTGTTTATATATCCTGATAAACTTACTTATCCTTCGAAAGAGACTTGGGTAAGACCTTTCGAAATATTTAGAAATATTTTATAAACATAATTCAAAGGAAAACCAAAGCAACCTTAGACATATCTTTCAGCTGTTTGTAACTACTTGTCTCAAAAAAAAAAACAACAACAAAAAAAGAAAAAGGGAACGAGTTTGGATAATGGTCAAAAAGCGAGGGAAAAGCGAAGAAAACACATGCCCAGCAGAGGTAAGCCAGCAGCAGGATCACAAGTGGAAGCGGGAACATCCTTCCGACCTGAACTTGTACTTGAGAAGGAGCTGCCTCCTGGTAGCTTCAGGCATCTCTAGTCTGCAGCAAGGACGTCGCGTCACCAGGCCCTACTATACGGTATCCAATTTTGGCGCCAAGCCGCCAGTCACAACGATACCCATCAAGGACGAGGAGCGGCTGGAGCGGATCTTCAAGAAGCTGGATCGCGACGGTGATGGTCGCATTGATATTCATGATCTGTCGGCAGCCCTGCACGATCTGCACGGTCTGTCGAGCGTCTATGCTGCGAAATTCCTACAGCAGCAACCGCACTTGGCCTCGGGCCGGGGTCTGGGCTTTGCCGAATTCCTGCACTATGTGCGGGAGCATGAGAAGAACCTGATATTGCAGTTCTCGCGCCTGGACAAGAACGGTGATGGTCAGGTGAATGTCGAGGTGCTGATAGCCGCCTTCAAGGATCTCGGCCTGGACATTGACCTGGAGGAGGCGAAGACGCTGCTAACGCGCATGGATAAGGATGGCAGCCTCAACATTAGCTTCAATGAGTGGCGCGATTTTATGCTTTTGGCCCCCTCATCGGACATTCGTGATTTGATACAATTTTGGCGACATTCCACCTTTCTGGATGTTGGTTCGGATACGACAATACCCGAAGATTTCACCCAGGACGAATTGCAGACGGGTCTGTGGTGGCGACACTTGGTGGCCGGTGGCATAGCTGGTGCCGTTTCGAGAACATGCACCGCACCGCTGGACAGGATCAAGGTTTATCTTCAAGTCCAAACGCAACGAATGCGTATCACCGAATGTATGCAAATTATGCTCAAGGAGGGCGGTTCGTGGAGTATGTGGCGTGGCAATGGCATCAATGTGTTGAAAATTGCACCCGAGACTGCCTTAAAATTTGCCGTCTACGAGCAGATGAAGCAATTGATAAGGGGCCAGGACACCAGTCGGCAGATGACAATTATGGAGCGTTTCTGTGCCGGTGCCGCGGCTGGTGGCATCTCCCAGACCATCATCTATCCCATGGAGGTGCTGAAAACCCGTCTGGCTTTGAGGAAAACGGGTCAGTATTCGGGTATTGCCGATGCCGTGGTTAAGATCTATAGGCAGGAGGGTATCCGGAGTTTCTATCGCGGCTATGTGCCCAATATCCTGGGCATCCTGCCGCATGCCGGCATCGATCTGGCACTGTACGAGACCCTGAAGCGGCGGTATAGCGCCAGCCGTGAGAGCAAGGATCCGCCCAGCTTCCTGGTGCTTCTCGGTTGTGGGAGCACATCGAGTGCCCTGGGTCAGCTCTGTTCGTATCCTTTGGCCCTGGTCCGGACACGGCTGCAGGCGCAGGCTGTCGAAACGATTGCCAATCAGGAGGAGGGGCGGCCGAAGCAGGTGCCGCTGACGATGCGGGGCCAGTTTCGGAAGATAGTCACCCAGGAGGGCCTGCTGGGGCTGTATCGCGGCATTATGCCCAATTTCCTCAAGGTCCTGCCGGCGGTCTCCATCAGCTATGTGGTCTACGAGTATTCCAGCAATGCCTTGGGCATTAAAATGTCATGAGGTGTCCTGTTTTTGTGGTTTTCTTTTTCTTTTTTGAATTGTAAAATGTCTGATTTTTGTATTAAATAAGATTGATTGATTCTAAGATGTGTATTTGAATTTTATTGGAAGTCTTTGATAAAGATTTTTCGTTTTTAAAATTATTTTAATAAAATTTATTATGGAAAACTGAATATTCAATGGGGAAATAATAAAAAAATGGCTGAAAGTCTATAAATTTGCAATTCATATTTTTTATTTTAATAAAATTGTTTATTGACAAAATGAAATGAACTTCAAATTTATTTCTGAAAGTGTTAAGTTTATTAATGCATTTTTTAGAATTTAGAATTTACCTTTTTCCTTGCATTTTATTTTATTAATAAAAATTAAACAATTTAGTTTAATTCTTCCCCTCCCACATAAAAATTAAAACTTTCTTCTGTTTTTTTTTTTAATAAGTAGTTTGGAAATGATTTTATTTCAATATATTTCATATTCATTCATTAGTTCATATTTTTTGTTTTTCTTTTTATACTTTTACACAAAAATGCTTGCGTGTTGTGTGTGTGTGTTTTAGTGTCCGTTTGTTTAATATTTTTTGTTTTTTTTTGTCTGTTTGGATCGTCTCGTAGGTTTTTTCTGAGTAAGTTTTGTGTTTCTGTTCTCTGTTTCTTTGTTGTTGTATGCCATTAAATCTGAGTTTTCTTTTGGACATAACTAGGTGTTAAATACAAGAGTTGTTTGAGTTTTGTATCTCATTTAAATATTTGTGTGTTTTTTGTTGTTGTTTTTTTACCATTTAAATGCATTTGTCGGAAAAGTTTCATCGAATTTCTCGTTTCTTAGCAGATTTTTCATTGGTTTTTCTTCTCAGCGATATTTGATTTGTGTTTGGTTTTTGATAGGTAGGTAGGTTTAGGGTTAGGGTGTGCCAAGAGCTTTTTACATCTATATATATGTTTCATTTGTCGGCTTGTGTATGTATATAATATATATATATATATTAACTATTCATTACTCTGTTTCACATAGAAATTACTTAGCTTTGCTTTTGTCTCCTTGTCGTTCTTTGGTTTGATTTCCACATATATTTTTATATATATTTTTATCGAGAGAGAGGGGGGTTTTCTCTTCCAATGTTTTAAGCATTACATAGGGGGGTTGCCTGTGTGTAAAGGGTTCAAAGGTCGAGGAACTGAGTGCTGGAATTTCATTATTTTTACACCTATATATATATATATATATATACTGTTTTGTGTGTATGATCTTTTTGAGATATATATCCTTGCTTGCACTTTCTCTGATTCCGCTTACAAATTAAAACTATTTTGTATATATATATATATATTCTATTTTGGTATTTGTATATAGTATATATATATGTGGTGTGTATATGTATACATATATATTGATCTCCTTTGATGGACATAAAATTGGAAAATATATGTACTATATATATATATATAGAGGCGTGAGGCGGAGTCGGAAGGTTTTTGTGTGGTTGATCCTTGAAGGAAAATAAATGAAAATTAAAAAAAAAGAGCAAGCGCGGCCAGGCTTATATATCTACGTATATATTATATATATATATATATCTTTCTTTCTTTATTTCTTTCCTTGTTTTCAGTGTGTGTGTGTGTTTTATTTTTGGGCTTTGAAAGAGCATCTTAGCTTCGGCCTGCCGAAGTATGCCATTCAAGGACCTCTACTAAGGGCTGTCTAAGCCTTGTTTTTAAAATTGTTTACTTTCTTTCTTGATTTTTGTTGTATATTAAAATTGTAGTCTTTGCTTGGTAATTTGTTTTATGTGTGTCTTGTTGCTTTCATTTTTATAGATTTTCTTCTAGAAGTAAAGGCTCAGGAGGGTCTCTAGTTTATACACACAAACACTCTTATTTTCAGTTTTAATAGAATAATGATCCTATATCAAGGATCAAGCAGTTTAGGTTCGATATCGGTGACGGATTCTAGCGGGGAAGTGGTCCATTATCGGTGGTTGGATGCCTTTGTCTTGCCTGGCCTGGATATTTATATTCTTTTTTTTAAGTGTAATTTAAATAAATCGAAAATATAAATTCATCCTGAAAAGTCATTGCAAATTAATTGAATTTTCCCCTTGGCCTGTGTCTGTGTGAAAGAGATAGAGTAGGCATGTGTTGGTGTGTGGAAACCGTTTTGGAAGTTTTCTCTTTTTAGTTCTTTTCTTCATCGTTTTAGTCATCGTCGTCGTCTGCTAGCCCGAGTTGTAAGTCACATAGAAAAGTATAAAGTAAGCATATGCCTGCCATGGGGTGCCATTATCCAGTTTTCCAATTTTCCCCACAAAATGTATCCACTTTTTTTTGTTCTTCGATTCCGCTTTTCCGCTATTACATAGGTGTGATCTCGATCTGGTTCAAGATCGGTTATAGTCGACAGGTAGTTGTGGTTAAGACCTACGAGATTGTTGAAGTAACTTTTCTTTTTCTTTTTGCAATATACTAAGACCATCTTGTGTGTGTGTATGTTGTTGTTATGTGTTTGTACATATATTGGGAATTGTAATTGTTATCGTTACAGTTATCATTATCGTGTTGCACATAGAACGGGGCAGGAGATGGGGCAGGGGGGGTGTGGTGTGATAGTTCAGATTAAGTTGGTCCAAAAATTGCTACATACATATTTGATTTTTAGGTACAAACAAGCATTTGCCTTTTTGGAACTTGTTGTCAAACAATCGACAATTGAATCGCATTCAATTGTTTCGATTACCATTTGTTTCGATTACCACTTGTGTTTATCGTCATTATCGCTTTAACCAACTATGGGAGATGGGGAGGGTGGGGGGAAGCATTTAATTGACTGCCAAAAACGTATGCTAAATATATTTACGTGGATTTCATATTGTTTTTAATTGTTTTGCCGAAAAAAATGCATAGATTGAATGTCCCTGCAAAGGGGTTTTATTCGGGGTTATTCGATGACAACATCAATATCGGATATTGAAAATTTAAGTGTAAGATATTATTTATTTTTTTTTATTTTTAACGGACTTCTTTTGGTAGGGAAAATATTTGAAAAACATTAAAAAAAGACATTTATTTTTAATGTATAAATATTCACCTATTGTCGCTTTTCTGTTATCTTCTGAATATATAGTTTAGGTTTATTAATAAACCTGGAAAACTGTAAATTTATTTCTTTATATATATATTTTGTTTTGCATTTTTTAAGGGACATAATTTTGAGCTAAAAAGGTTTAGTCACCAGTGCAAGGACATTATTATATTCGGCCTGCCAAATTCCACTTTACTCGATTTTTTACTTTTGCACTAAACTATTTTAGTTATTCTTAAAATTGTTTACATTTCGTTCTTGGGCTTAGTTAGTTGTTTTCATTTTTTTTTATTTAATTTTTTTATACATTTTTGTAAAACACCTAGAGTTCTTTTTACGTTTTTTTTTTGTTTGGTTTGTAGTTGTAGTATCTTTAAGATAAATATTTATTTATGTATATATATATATATATTTTTAATGTATATATGTATAGTGGTTTTTTTTACTCAATTTTTTTTTCTTTGGTTTTTTTTGTCTTGTCTTGGATTTCATTTTTCATTTTGTTTTGTTGATTTTTTGTTTAAATTCAAGTTTTAGTCTTTATGTTTTGTCATTCAAACAAGGGAAGTTGGTGGCATGAACAATATAATATAATATATATATATATATAAAACGCTGTGACCAACAGGGCAAGGACCCACACAGCTGTAGTACATAGTAGTTTTAGTTGTAGTAGTTTTGTAGTTTTTTTATTTTTTTGTTTGGTTTTTTTTTCTTTTTTGTAAGGCAACAAATCAATTTGATGTGTTAGCTAATTTCGAGTGGTTCGTTTGTTTTTTATTTTTAGATCAGATACAGATACATAAATACATACATCTAGGAGTTTGCGGGTTGGTTTTCTTAGTTTTTCATGGTATTTTCTTGGTTTTCTCTTGATTTCTTCTTGGATTTTCTTTGCAAAGACTTTTCGATAAACTTACTTATGTATTTAGCCGTGGCTGGTTCTCAAATCTAACTACAACAAACACACACGTATCGAGTGCGGGAGGGGGTTGGGGGGCGACACACAGAACCACCTAGTTAAGCTTTATACGCTTCATATTTATACATATATTGTAGAGGAAATATATGTATATGTTTTTCGCAATTACAATGCACAATTAAGTTACAAGTTACGAGTATTTTGCTGCATATTTGCTAGACACCCAAATGTACACTGAATAAATGTTTCTGCTCAACACACTCGAAAAAAAATAACAACATACATACATCTCTCGCTATATATCTATTAAGTTTTGGAATCTTTAGTTTTTTTTTTTTGCTAAAGCCAAGGACCAGCTTGGGTCGTATCTCTTTCTCGCTGCTTAATTCTCGCTACATGCTGCTAGCTTCTAGCTGCTGCCTTCTGGTTATTCGTTACTCGCCGATTTCTTCTAGATCCTAGCTTACGCTTTTCATTACTCACTTCCTTTCTTACAATTCATCTATTTCTTATTCTTAATTCATTATTTCATTTAAATTTCGTTTCTTCTCCTTTTTGTGGAATCAAAGCTTCGGGTCCTTCGTCTTACGTGTTTTAAGAGTAATTAATTACATACAGAAATTTACATAGATCATTAATTAACTTGGATTTCTTTATAATTTGTCGCAGATATGTTGCCTGTCTCTCCCCTCTCTTTGTAAAAATTATTTCCAAATTTTGCCCCTTGTAGGATTTATCCATTTTTGTACCCATTTAGCAGCTGGGCTTCAGCGAGTAGAGTCCCTTAGTGCCTTCTTAATTGAGTTCCGCCATCACCATCATCATCATCATCATCGGCAACACATTTTTGGCTGTTGGAAAATCCAATTGACTTCACCATGGACATCGCTCTCCTGCGGGCATGCCGTGGAAAAATCGCGGCAACAAAAAAAAAGATATCTAGAAAAAAAATAGGAGCATAGCCATGAAGGCCAACGAGTGGCACATAGTCAAAGAGAAAGAGAGAGAGGGAAGGCTATGAACAAGCAAATGGAATTAGGGTCCTTGTGGGACCTGGGTCCTGCTGTTGCATGCCATGGCTATGGCCAAAATCGAAATCGAAAATTTGGTTTGCGTAATTAGACGTGAATTTTCGCACGAATCGACACTGAACCGAATTAAAAATGATAATATATAGAGTCAAAAATATACAAATTAAAAAAAAAAATAAAAAACGAAAATAGGAAATTTTTGATAATGAATAACTTAAAGTCCTAAACAATTTTTTATTTAGCATACTTTGTATTATTTTGTAATAATTAATTTGCAATATTTTTTTTCTCTGTGCTCTTTTCTGGGTAAATCTGGATTTACTCCTGGCAAACCGAAACCTTCTACTCACGCCGGAAACCACTAAATGCAACTCATTTTGCCATTTATTTCAAAACCTTGTACGCGGGAATCGGAATCCATTGAATATATATTTCATGGAAAAATCAAAACAAAGTTAAGGATTTTGTTAATTGTTTTGTAGGTTTTTCTGGTGAAATCTTGGCACAGAAAAGCTTTTGGCAGTTTACTAAATTTGTGCCAATTCTGGGAAATTCTCTGCACAAAGGAAAATGCTTAAAATAAATAAACAAAAGATACCCCTTCCTTGATGTCCATTAAAAAATATATAAATAATAACAACTTATTTATAATAATATGTATTTGCTTATATTTGTTGTGGTGTGTGTGTGTTCATAAATAAAAATACTTAAGAGGTAAACAAGCAAAAATACAAAATAATAATAATATTAATAAGAATAATAATAGTAAAGAGAAAAAAAAACAAAAAAAAGGATAAGAGTAAAATCAAGGTTACAACTTAAAACTAATAGTGTTAAAAGTGTTACGAGCTAAAGCTTAGACCAAGTCTGTGTGTTTTTTTTGCTATTGCCCAGCTGCTTAAATAGGGTTTCATAATGATTTCAACTGATTTTAACAGATTTTTTACGGCTTTTGACGACATTTTTGGGGCTTTTTTACAGCACTTTTTTGGAGCTTTTTCTAGCATTTTACTAAATTTTTTTTTAGGTAATTTTACTGTTGATTTTACTGCGCTACAAGGAAGAAGCCGGTTTTTGAATGATTATCCAAAGGATTTCTCCTAAGATTTTCCAGGATTTTCCCAGACATTTTCCATTAGACATTTTCCGGCTCGGGTAGCTTACGCTCGCAGCAATGGCAGACAAGGGCATTGAGACGCTGGCCAATGGCCGACCAAACGGTCATCGACATGGAGGACACCTCACAGCTGGATGTGGCATCTGCCGGCTGTTGCAGCTGGCGTCGCTCCTCTCGATCCTCCACACCCATTTCATCGTCTTCATCGTCATCCTCATCATCATCATGCTGATTATCATTGTGTACCCGCTGCTCCTCCAAATCCCTGGCGCTCCCCTTGTGTCAAATCTTTGGCCCCGCCTCCGAGGATGAGCCACTGGCCAGTCCCATTTCCACACTGAGACTGGGCGGTACCAAGGTAACGCCAGGGGCTTCACCAGCAGTGATTCCACCACTCTGCAGGGTATTGCTGCTGGGATGGCGACTGCTGTCGCTGGAGGAATAACGCATCATGCCGGGCACATCCAGGCTATAGGCGCGATGACGCTGATGGGATGAGTCGCCTCCTCCTACTCCTCCTCCTCCTTGGGTAGCCAAGACCTCTACTGCTGCTGTCTTTGCCGGTGAACCATGCACCACATTGCAGCACATAACCACACCGGATTTGCCTTGATCCTGACCCACCACATCGGCCAGACCATTGGCATTATTGTTGGCCCGACCAGAGCTAGAGCCACCAGAGCCGGAGCAGGGACTGCTTCGTGTGCTGCCAAAGCGTTTATTGCCCTTGTCAAAGCTGAAGCTAAAGTAGTCGGAGAACTGGCGTAATCGGGATTTCCAAGAGGAGCTGTTGCCGGAGGAGGGTCCTGGCAGTGCACCTCCTCCTCCTCCTGGAGCACCTGGAGCTCCTGCTACCCCTCGAGCACTGCTGGCACTGCTCCGTGTGCTGCCATTGCTGGGCAGAATCTGTTCGGTCACCACCATGGGCGGTGATATATTCCCATTGGAGGAGGAGGCCAGCACGGGCACTGACATCGGCTTCATGGCCTTCATGTTGCCGATTTTATCCCCCTCCTGAGCATCCTGGACAGCAGCTGGAGCAGCTTCTTCGTTCTCGGAATCGCCAGCCTCGGTGCGGGCCAGAAGCTCCTTCAGCTGACAGCTGCCCGGTGGCACATTCGTATTGGCATTGGTATCCTGCGGAATGCCCACAACCACACAGCCACCAACACCACCACCACCACCTCCTCCAGATGTGGTCTCTGTCAGGCCGCTGCTGCGATTGTGGCGTCCGTAGAACACATTGCTATCGGAGATCACCTGGGGCAATCCATCCGAGAGCCTTCGATTGTTGCCACCGCTGCTATACTGATCCAGACTGACCGCCCGATTGTTGCCAAAGTGACACCGATTGCTGTGATAGCCATGGATGTTGCCATAGGAGTTCCGAATTCGTTGGCCACCGCCGCTGCTGCACAGTTCGCCGATCATTGAGGGACGCTTCTCGCGGGAGGATTTGCGGGAGGTGGAATGCGAGGATTTGCTTCGATTGCTGCTGCCTTCGGTATCCACTTTGAATTTGGATGTCTTCTCGGCCACCTGTGGGGGTGAAGGGGAGTAGTGGGTATTAACCAGAGTAGAAGAAAAGGGATTAGTTTTAGGGAACTTTGACTATATACCATACATACATATGTCTCTATATCTTTAAAACTGTCTCTAAATCGCTGTCTATATCTCTCTTAATAGCTCTTTTAATCTGTCTCTTAATTTAACCATAAATCTTTCTTTAAATATGTCTCTGAATCTCCCCCTAAATCTTTCTCTAAATCTCTCTCTAAATGTGTTTAAAAGTGTTCTCTAAATCTCGGCCTAAATCTTTCTCTAAAACTCTCTATAAAACTCTCTCTAAAACTTTCTCTAAATTTTTAAAAAATGTCTTATCAATTTTTATTTTAATCTCTCTATTTAACTCTGTAAAACTTTATCTAAATCTCTTCCGAAATCCTCCTCTAAATATTTTTATATCTCTCATCAAAATCTCTACATTTCATCTCCAAGTCGCAGTCTTTTATTTTTCAAATCTCTTTCTAAATCTCTCCTTATCTCGCTCTCTCTATATCTCAACCTCTGAAAATGCATATATAATATAAGTACCCTTGAACCCAACTTACATCCACTTCGGTAGCCGTTTCCGAATCGCCACTTTCGCTGCCTTCGGGCAGATCATGAAGCTCCGCTGCCATGCCTCCCGGCTCATCCACGGAAGTCCTCGAAGCGGACTTTTGTGAAGGGATGCTGCGGCGTGACTTGACGCTGATGCCAGACCCTGAGCGTGGCATTTGTGGTGATACACTGCCAGCGGTGTTGCTGCCTCCTCCTCCTCCAGTGCTGCCTCCAGTACCACCGCCTCCTCCTGAACCAGTTGCTCCTCCTCCTCCGCTGCCACCAGAGCCCTGCAAGTTGCCCTGGGCCTTGTCCAAGCTCAGCTTGTCACTGGCCCCGCCTGGTGTGCTGACCATGGCGGCATTTGAGTCAATGGTGCCGCTGTTGCTGTCCGAAGTCGCCGATGTGTTGCTATCCGCCACCGATTTGCGGGTCTTTGTTTGGGCGTCGTTCAGGCGCCTGAAGGCAAAGGAAACGGGTTTAAAAATTATTAATTTAAATTTAAATAATTAAAGAATTAAAGAATTAAGGATTCGTGCCCACCTGTAATACTCCAAAGCTATGCGCACGGGTATAATGATGAGGTCCGTCAGCTCGGGCACTAGTTCGCCCAATGCCTCAAACAGCGGCAATAGCACCAGGCCAATGAATCGCACCTGTGAGCCCGGCTTGCTGACCTTGTCCGGATCCATAAATGGCGTCACTGGCAAACCCTCTGACTTTTCGGCAGCACTTTGGGCGAAGAACTCCTGGAGCAGGCGATCCAGCCAGGGTTCGGCCACATCCATGGGTCGGGCCTCATTGGAAATGTCTGCCACCTTGATTAGGATCATGCAGAGCTGCAAAAAAAAATATTTACAAGGATTAAATTGGGGATTAAAAAGATAAAGAGTATAAAAAGATTTAAAAAATATTCCAAACTTGAAAATATACAAATTATATTGATTTTAAAAAGTCCTTAGAATGGAATTAGAACTAATTTATCTTTGTTTTAATCTATTACATATAAAACAAATTTAAAATTAGTTTATTGCACATTTTCAACATTAAAATATCGATTTAGAAGTTGATAAAACATTGATTTATAAATTATAAAATAATAAATCATCACTTTTAATTTTAAATTTGCATTGTAACTTACCAGATTGATGTGGGCACGGTTACTGTAGTCGAAGACAGGCGTTATCTCCATGAACTGGGTGAGGATCTCATTGTGACGGGCCATGTCCGTGGCCAGAATGCAACGGATGATGCCCTCGCGAATGGTGCTAAAAAAGACAGAAAAAGCGAATTCGAAATTTAATTTATTAACAAATATAACAAGATTTTTTCTTAACATATCTCTAATATTTTTATTTAAGATTTTCCTAAAATTGTTACAATTTTAGTCCTGTTTTTTTTTCCTGTTCCAAAAATTGGTTAGCTTTAAGCAGAGCCCAAAAAAGGGAAAACAAAGTAAAGTAAAAAACAAGAAAAATACAAAGCAAGGCAGAAGGAAAACCAGAAAAGCATGTCTCTCGTGTGAGCACTGAAAAGTGTTTACGGTGGAAAAACAAGGCCAATGAAGTGCTTTTCCCGGAAAAATGGCCGGGAGACTGACAAATGCAGCGCGTAAAATATCAAATTGCATTTCGTTTTATTTGAAATTGAGGCAGCCCAAGACAAGAGAGTGTCGGAAAAGCGTGCGGAAAAGCTTCGGGAAAACGACGGGAGGCGTCCAGGTGAGGCGAGGTAGAAAAAAATGCGTGCCAGCTGGAAATTGAATTGAATTTTTCATTTCAAGCTGCATTGACATGAGGGGGCCCATGGTGGGATAACTCAGCAGCTCTTGCAACTTGCACACTTTACTTTTCACCCAGCCAGAAAATCTATATAAAGGTGTATATATATTTATATTATTATTATTTTTTTTTTCTATTCGAGACACACATTGGACGTCGTATTAACGCCAGCTTTTTGCCTCCCCTCGAATAGAATTCCACTGAAAATTGAATGGAAAATTGCATCTTCATCAATAACTAAACAATTTCTGACAGCCAGACGGGTTTACCTTGGTTGTGCGGCTCTGAAACCAACCAAAAAATTTTTCTTACAGTTTTTTTTTATTTTTAAATAACCAAATAAATTAGAATTTTCGTATACGTGATATTTAAATTATTTAAAAATTACGTATACGTAATGTCATAAATTTCCTGAAATTCCTTTTCAATAATTTGCATTCTTATAAAACTTATACTCATACTTGTTACTTTCCTATTTATATTGCCAAATAATATAATATAAAATCCATTACGTTATTACGTATACGTAATATTTGAATCATTGAACATTACGTATACGTAATGTCAGAAATTTCCTGAAATTCGTTCACAATTAATGTGGCGAGAGAACGGAGAGGGAAAGCGAGAGAGACAGCGTAGAGCGAACAAATCCATTGCGCTCTTTCCCTCTCTTTCCCCTCGCCCACAAGCTTTAGTTTAAACTACGGCCGCTTGGTGGCGTTTTCGGTCAGACGACCCTTTCGAACTATATTTTAAATTATGTTTTAAGAAGGGAAGGAGTCATTTTCGATAACATAAACCCTATATATTCTTGATCAGCATAAACAGGAGAATTAATTTAGCCATGTTCTGAAATTATAAATGGCAAATTGCAAAAGTTAAAAATCATATTTTGGCCAAAAATACAAAAATTTCAAATCGGAAAGCATTGTCGTATTTGTTTGTGTTCCTTAGCGATGTTCTGTACAAAATAATTTTTTTTGAATTTTTTCCGAATTGTTACAAATTAAAAATAAATAAATATTTTAAATTTGCCTTTCATAACTTTACTTTTTTTTTATATAAGTTCGTCTATTTTGAGATTTGGCCTTTTTTTAACACTAATATATATAGCATTTCCATAGCAGTTCAAAGAAAATTAATATCCACTCAGAATATTCAACCAAGTAAATGTATGCTCATCAATATTACGTATACGCAACATAATTAATATTCGCTGGACTTGTGGTTTAGGGGAAGAATGTAATAATATATGCTTGGTTGCTGCTGTAATGAAAGTGGGTTGGAATGCCACTAATTCCACTCGTGACTATGATCTCCCTAGCCTCTTCACATCCGCATCCTAGAAAGTAAGTGCAATGTGCAGCACCTTGTGATGGCTTTCGATAAATTAATACCTGTTGGTGGCTTAAGTTGAGTCTTTAATTAATAAACACAGAGGAGGGAATTAGCTGGAAATTGATTTGCAGCGGAAAGGAATGCAAAAGGATTCCCTTCTGTGTGTGTGAGACGTTTTATTATTTCTGTGGGAAAGCCAAAGAAATATGAATCCTGCTGCTGCTGCTGTCAGCTTTCGTTGGCTTCAAAAATTCACTCCAATTAATGTGGGAACTGCAGTGATTATCCTTTGCCGGCATTATCCCTGCCACAGGACTGATGCTGATGCTTATGCGGATGCTGATGATGATGATGAATTGTGTAGCAACTGGGGGGGGGGAGGAGAGGTGTGGCAGGGCGAAAAATGCCGAGGACTGGCAGATGAGCAAAGTTTTGTGCCGACGAAAAACGGCAACTATTATGCGCTAATTATGACTAAATAATTGCATGAAATGCGCCGAGCGCCAAGCGTCGAGCGTCGAGCTCTGGCGAGCACTCCTCCCAAACCACCAAAAACTCAACTCGAAACTAATTTGCAAAAGCGTCGAGTGCCAAATCTGCCGCCAGCAGATCCTTCACCACTTATCCTTGACACTCACAGAAAATTTCAAGTAAAAAAATAAGCAGTAAAATGGAGGAAATGAGGAAAATTCCCCTTCCACCATAAAACGATACAAATAAAATATGAAATAAAAATCATAATATATAAATTGAACCAAAGTACTTAGTAAAAAAATGCTCAACAATCATGTTATTTTCCCTCAGTGCATTTTCCACGTCTCCCCGCCGTTTTGCTTAGCTTTGCGTGCTTTGATGATTTATTTTTGGTTCAAGTGAAGCAACAGCCAAAGCTGAAGCAAAAGCAAAAGCTGAAGCAGCAGCAGCTGGTTTCAAATTTACCGCCTACACATCCTACACATCCTTTGCTAGGGCCAAGCACAGCATCCTTTCTCTCAGTTTCAGTTTCAGTTCTTGTGTTTGAATTTTAATTAAATTTTTATATCTCCATTTGGTTTCCGCCTCGAACCGAGCGAGGTCCAAACTTGAGCAAACAAAATATGTTTGTATATATGTATATATGATATCGATAGTTTACTTATAAACAAATTGAGAAATTCGCAATTAGGAGATGAGAGGAAAACTTGTGAGGAAACCCGGGTTTTTCCTCCTCCTCCTCCCCTTACCGCTGCACAATTTGTAAATGCATTTTAGCCTCGTAATTGCAATGGGACTTTGAGACTAAACCAAATAACTAAATGAGGGGAAAACTTCAAGCCAAGGCTGCTTGAGTTTTGTGGGGGGAAAAATAAATTCAAGAAAATTAAATCCAAATTACCAACAAAATAAATCCCTTCTTGGGTCTATTACCTTTACAGCTTGGCTTAAAATTTCCTTAGAAATTAGCTAAAGAATCTTTGATTTTGTTCGGCTCATTGAATTAATACAACTAAAATACCTTAAGGCTCTCTTTTTGATTTCCCCGGGCATAATCGAACTTTAATCAATTGAAAAGCTAATCACAAAGAAGCGATAAGCTGACTGCCGCCTCCTCTTTCCCATTCGCTCATTTTCTCAGCGTTGTGATTTTTTATCTCCTGTGTAAACTTGACTCTCAACTTTATTAAAAAGGCAATCGCAGCGCGCTTTCTGCTCAGGAGATACAATGCCACAACACGGCGAGAAAAGCCAGGTATTTCAAGTAATCAAAAATTAAAAATTTAATTAGTAAAAAAAGTAACTCGCAATTTATTTTCTTTATATATTTTTCAAGAAATAGTTTTTTATATTTTAGATAATCATTAAAGGTTGATAAATCTAAATTAAAAATATCTTCAAATTTCATTTAATTTACTTACTTTTAATTAAGAAAATATCCCATTTTATTGTAAACTTAAAAATGTCGATAATATTGTAAATTTGGATCTTATAAAATTTTTAATATTAATTAAATAATTAATTGATTCTTAATAACAATAAAATTTTTAAGATTGAATAAAAATTTAGTTTTTTTTTTGCACTTTGCTTATTGTTGTATGTGTGTGTGTGTATCTATGTGAAGGGCAAATCATTGAAGGTGGCCAGCTAATTTGGTTTTCCCTGGCACTGTTAGTGAATGATAGAAAGGGAGAGAGCGATATAGAGTAAGAGAGAGAGAGAGACAGCGAGTGTGAGATGATTAATTGATTACGCGTGGGATTTGTGATTTAACGGTGAACACCGCCAAATCCGCCCCAGCGACTTGGCAGGAATCTGTGGGGGGCTCCTTATCTCGGGTTTCATCTTAACGATTTGGCCTTGCGACGAGCTCAGGCAGCAAGCACGTTTCTCGATTTTTATTTCATTTCATTTCATTGAGTGGAAATTAAAGTTTGCATTAAGATTTAAAGACATTAATTTATATAGAAATCTGGTTACATTATATGCTTTACTTTGGCATGTTTTATACTGTTCAATTTTGCAATATTTGTAAGATTTAGCTGAATTATTAAAATGTGATTTTGATTGAGAGTTGGTCATATTCTTGTTATTAGCTTTATTTTATGGTTATGTTCTGGTGGGTTATATATTTTTAATTTAAAAAAATGGAAACTATACAAAATTTTACGTTCTAAAAGCAAATTTAAAAGGTGCTTCATTCTCAATGTTCTTTCTCTTGATGGTTTTATAATTATTATATTTAAAAAAGAAATACCTTTAAGGATAGAAGTAACTTTTTAAGGTTATCTGAAAAAAATCCTTTGGCCAAAAAATATGAAAAGTTTCATTCATTCACACGAATGTATGGGCGTTCCGCATCTGTTTATTCCAATGTCTTTGGTCATACTATTTCCGAACCTCTTGCTTTTTGAGAGTTAATTGTATTTTGTAATTAATAAGGAATTCCTTAGGCAACTCTCGCTAAAAAAAAAAACACCACTGGGCACTTTGGGGCCTCGCTGAATGTCAGGCACGGTTATCGTGGCCAGCTTATCAGCATCGCTCCAAAGCCCAGACATGGATGTGGATTAGGAACTTGGAAGCTTGGCACGGGTGAGAGAGCAAATCAGTAAACAAAAAGCGGTGCTGATGCTATGGGGCTCCATAGCGCAACGATCACTATTGGGATTATTTCTATACTCCTTTTGGCACTATGGATGATTCCGGTTCATTCCCAGGACTGCCAGCAGCTGCAGGAGCATGACATGGACGCAGAGGAGTCGCCGTGCGAGAACTTCTATCAGCATGCCTGCGGCAATTGGTATGCGAATGTTTCTCAACGGAAGCTGGGGGCCCACGACATGCACTCCAAGTCGAGTGCCAATCTGAAGTTAAAGCTGATCCATCACTTTGAGAATGTGAACGCCTCACCGTTGGCCAATTACTATAGAAGCTGCTTGTCTGCCGGCCAAACGCTGAGGTCTTACACCGAGGCAATGGCACGGAGTGGCGCCAACTTTCCATTGCTGGAATATAACTTGACAACGCCATCTTCGTCTTCCTCCTTTGACTGGGTCTTGGCCAATGCTGCCCTGCGACAGTATGGTGCCCCGGGATTATGGCGACTGCTGGTCCAGGACAATTGGCAGTCGGCGGAACAGAGAATCTTCTACATTCTGCCACCGCGCTTTGATCTCCTGGGAGAGGACGACATAGACGAGTTTCTGTACCATCGCTATCTCAAGATTCTGCTTATTGAGCTGGGTTTGCGAGTGCGACGGGCCGCCCTCCTAGCCGAACGTCTGGTGGAATTCGAGAAAAGTTTACGTCAGCTATTACCCAAGGATGTTGAGCAAACACTGGTGCTGCGCGAGCCCCAGGCCCTGAGGGAATGGGATCAGCAGCTGCCGCAGCTCCAGCTAAAGCGTTATTTTGAAATCCTGCTCGAGGGCCTGGACTGGGATCCCTCAACGCTGCTAATTGTGGCGGATATGGATTATTTGCATGGCCTGCAGAGGATTGTAAGTGGGAATCGGCAGCAGTTGGATCCTTTGATACTATCCACATGGCTGCTGCTCCAGCTGCCGGCACACTTTCAGTTGAGGATGCATGACGATGAGAATTTAAGCTCCCAGCGGGCTCATTGTCTCGATCAGCTGCGTCGCCTGATGCCCGCTGCCCTGGGACGTCTGCAAATGGAGCTGGTTTTGGGTGAACACTACAGAGAGGAATATGATACAGCTGTCCAGCGGGTGGCCTTGCTCTTCAGGGATCTCAAGCAACAGTTTGAGGCGGCTCTTAATGTCACAGAGGTGTTTGAAAATGATCAAAATACCCGGCAATTGGCCAGGGAGAAGCTAAGAGCCATGCGACTAATCACGCCCAGATTGCAGGAGCCAGCCGCTGGATATGCGGTGGGTTCAGGAGCAGGAACTGGACCATCTACCTGGGAAGAAACCCTTATGCAGTTGTCCCTCAACCAGGCACGCCTCGAGTTCCGACAGGTCTTTGGTGAGCCAGTGGCCGCTGCTCCCGCGGATCCCCTGGCCGTGAATGCCTACTATCGCCTCAAGCTGAATCGCATTGAGTTGCCGCTGGGCTTGATGGTCACCTCCCTGCTCCAGCAGCAGGAGTGCAACAAGGAACCGGATGCCCAAGCCCGTTTCTCGGCCGGACTTGGCTATATTATGGCCCACGAGATGGTGCATGCGTTTGACTATGATGGTATTAACTACGATGCCTCTGGCCAGCTGGCCAATGGTCAGTGGCCGGCCAGGGCCATCATCAAGTTTGGCCTGAGGGCCATATGTTACCTGGGCAATCGTTATAGCAATGCCACGCTGACGGTTAATGAGAATATAGCGGATAGTGAGGGTCTCCGTCTGGCCCTGAACACGCACCTGGCCAAAAGGGGGAAGAGCTCGGCTGGAGGCCAAGCGGAACTGCGGAGCTTCTTTGTGGCCTTTGCCCAGAACTGGTGCGGAGTGGCGGCTACAGGGAAAACGACTGGAACGAAGACTTTGCAGCAGCAGCAGCATGCAGGACATGCAGAGAGGGTCAACAATGTCCTGGGCAATCTGCCGGAGTTTGTTGACGCCTATCAATGCAAGGCCGGCAGCCGCATGAATCCCGCCGACAAGTGTAGCATTTGGTGATCATGCTAAATATTTCAAATAAATCTTATATAATAACAATAATATAAATTGTAACAATTATAGTTAACGTTTTTGGAAGTTTTTTGTTTTCAACTCTTATGTAATTTAGAATAAATTCGAATACTATTTCAAATATTTGGAATTAAATATTCGATTTTCTGCATTCCTGAATCTTAGTTAAATGTTGGACTTAAAAAATAATAGATGAATATTTCAATGTGCATTTTTTTGTTTTAGTTCAAATCAATTTTTTGTTTAGTAAATGAAAACGTATCAGTTTATAATTTTTTTTTAATCTTTTCCAATGAACCTAATTTAATTAGTGTTTCATTTAACATTTATTATAACACATTGAAGATGCATAATAAGGAAATTATTTTTTAGCTATGAAAAATAACATATAAATTATAGAAATTTATTTAGTTTTTTTTTGGAATACTCAAAGAGTTATTTCGGTTTATATAAATTTATAAAATAAACTTAACTTTATATAAATTTTAATGTTTATTTATGGGGAACGATTTAAAAAGAACAACAAAATGAAATGAACACAATGAAAATTAATTGTATTTAATACATTTTGTATTGTTATCTGTCTGTTGTTGTATTTTCATTTTAACTTTTTTCAGACACTATCTCTATTTTCATTGTATTTTTATTTTACTTTTTGTTGTAACTATTTTTAGTTGTTCTTATTTTTTGTTGTTCTTTTTTTTGTTGTCCTTATTGTTTATTGTAGGAAATTTTTTGTTTCTATTTTTGTTGTTCTTATTTTTTGTATATTTGTTTTTTGTTTTTTTACTTTTCTTTGGCCGCATATTTGTTTTGGTTTGTACTGAAAATTGACGGTTGGTCGCAATCAAATAAAATGCAACCACTCGTAACTGGCCTTGTTGTTTGTTATGGCCACGCCCCCAATCCCACTGCCACTCCACACCCCACACCCCACACCCCACACATGCCACATACAACTCACACATACGCAGATAGATCAAGTATAGCCGAAATATTGAAGAGTTTGCCCCCAAAAAGTATGCAACAAAAATAATCAAAGTGGGGGGCAGGCACAAGTAAAAAAACACAACACAAAAAAATTAATAAAAAATAGTTGAAGGGAAATAGGGTGGAAAATCTCTGTGTCAGAGGAAGGAAAAACGTGTGTTGGGTGAAGGGCAGGTGACCAGGCAGCAGTTTTGCATTTGTGCATTTAGTGTTTTGTTTTAAGCTTAATTAAACAATGAGCCACGGCAAAAAGCCAGGAAAAATGAAAATATAGTACAAATGATTAATTTTTATATATCAACAAATACAGTTTTAGTTAATTAAGTGATATATAAATTAGTTAGAATTATTTTTTCATAGAAAACTTAACATTTCCCTGAACTGTTCAACTGTTTAACTATTCAACTGTTTTTCAATGACATTTCCCCTTTAGAAAATCCCCAAAGCATATTAACTAAGACATAATAACTGGGTTTTGTGGGGTATTACTCTAGGCATTAGTCAGTCCAAATGATGTAACAATATTTGCTTATTTCGTTTTGGAAATAATTACACAAGACAATGGGAAATTGCAAAATGCCAAAATGCCTGCCTGCAGCCAACATAAACATAATGCTTAATAATCGCAATGACAACTGTCTGCAGATTGTTGGCACTGGCATTTCTCTCTCTCGCTCCTACTTTTCCTTTCATTTTCCCTTAGCTATTTTCCTAAGCATTTTCCTGAACATTTTCCCGATGAGGATTTTCCTATAGCCTCCTCTCGCCTCTGTTGATGATGATGCCTGGCATATGCCGACAAGTTTTGCCATCAAAAACTCCCAAAAGTATCCCAATAGTTTATGCACGCAAACTTGCCAAGGAAAATGACAGTGTTGTGGGGAAAATGGGTGGAAAATACTGCTCCTCCACTGATTGCGTTCCTTGTGATGTTCATCACAACCCCGCCACCCCCGGTCTCAATTTTCCATTTTCCATTTCCCCCCATTGGGCCAAGTCAAAGTCGTGGCTGCGTGGATGAGAAAAAGCATTTCGCCGGCTAATCCACTTAATTAGTGTTTGCGGAATATTTTCCAATATAAAATGCATGCAATGAATGTGCAGGAAAAAAAAAAAGAGAAAGACAGGGAACCTCGGAAAACCTCGGAAAAGGCGGAAAAAGCGGGGCTTAAAATGCGCGTGGAGTTGGGGGTCAGTTAAGCGCGGAAAAAGCTTCGCTAAGCCATCAAATAGCTTTATTATATAAACGCGTAATCTGTGGCAAAAGATAAAACGAAAAACTAAAAACTTGTTTGCTAATTTAATTATATTTATTAAAGGTCATTAGATAGATAATTAAATTAAGGCTTTAATAAAATAGATCTTTGTGTGTCTTTTTTGTTTATATTGTTTCTATTTATTTTTTTAAAACGAAGTTCTAGTTAATTTCGAATCTTAATTTGAATTTAATAGATTTTAATTAGTTAAGTAAATGTTATTTATTGGCAAAAATATTTTGTTTTCCTTGCTATAAAATGAATAACAATTTTAAAATAATTTCATTTAATTTAATACCCTTTCCATGAGCCCTTGTTTGTTTATAAATATTCTCTTCTTGCCCAATTAAGTAGCTAGTAAATCGGTTTCGATTTAATTTAATTACTTGTAAAATCGATTGTTCCGTGGTAATTATTCGATGGCATTCAATTGCACTCGAACAAAGGTAAAGGTAAGGCCAAAAGGTCCTTCCTTTCCTGTAGGCGAGCTGAAACGTCCGGGATTATGTCGTGTCCTGGCCAATTACAGCTTAATCTTCATTCGCAACCGAACCGCTGGCAGTCAGAGCATAGTGGAAAGCAGCGGGAAAAACCGAAGGAAACCCGGAGAAAAAACCCCCAAAAGAGAAGCATAAGAAGAAAACAAGAGCAACATCCAAGACATTCGTACCACCTTCAAGGTTCAACTCTACTTATGGGGGGGATTACCCTCGAAGGGATATTTCCAGAAAGGAGTCTATACTTTTTAAGATATATATGGTATATATATCAGAAATATAATTCATTCTATATTTGTCTTTTTTTTAGGGGAATATAAATTCATTTAAAATATTAATAAAAATGGCGGAAAAATCAGAAATGATTTTTAAATATTTAAATATGACTATATTGATTGTTGATTTATTAAGAAATTATAAAACAAAGATTAGAAAATTAGAAATTGCTTTAAATATTTACAACGTGCCTGGTTTTACCAAAAAAAAAAAAACATTTAAAATTATTGAAAGAGGAGATAATTCGAATATCCGAAAATATTTAAAGTTGTCTCTTTTAATTTTCTTTTCGTCTGTAAAATGTTTTGCTCTCTTAAATGTGTTAATTTAAAAATTGAATGAAATGTTTTTTTTTAAAACCCATCTTAAAAAGAATTCGAAAACTAAAATAATATAAAACAACTTGTTACATATTTTACAAGTGGTATTATTTTATTTTAATTTTTGGATTCATTTTCAGTTTTCTTAAATAAATATTAAATAGATATTTTTGAAAATAAGTAAAATATGTTTTTAAAATTGTGAATATTATTTGTAGATATCAGATTTTGATCTACAAATTGTTAGGTATTTACCACGTCTCCACACTTTCCCTCACTGTTGCCTGGAAAATTTCTCTTTTTAAATAGCAAATCAATAGATTTCACAGTCGTGCCTTGGCAAGGATTGCAGTTTTCCTTTCCTTTTGTTTTGTTTTTGGGGACTGGGTCAAGTGGGTGGGTGGGAAATGTGCATTGTGGATGGTGCAAGGTGGCTGTTGCAGCTGGTAGCTATAGCTGTTAATTACCACGGCAATGGGGCGAGCGTTTAATGCAACGCCATTTTGTACGTGCCGTGCATAAAGTGGCCAAGCCCGGCAATTGGCAATTAATTGAGCCAGGACGGGCCACCACCCACCACCACCACGACCCACTAAAATCCCCCAGAAATATATACACACATAAATATATATAGTACAATGGTAAGCTTAAATCGGGGCTAGTGTCAGGGTCTCCATGTAGCACATAGCTTATAATAATTTCTCATACTAAATAAGTAATGAAAATGGAACTCACTTGAAGGTGTCGCGGCTAAAGTTCTTGAATATATTGCATTCGGGATGCTCCAGCAGGCGGAAGGCTATCGAACAGTGATGGTTCTCCAGCGGCGAGATGTCATTGTATCTGTAAAGTTTTTTTTTATTATAATTAATAGAAATATTTAAGGAAAATTGATTGAATTCAAAATTACCTGAGTGCCAACTCAGTGCGTGCATTAATCTGATATATATTGTTATAGCCGGGATGATCTAGGTCGTGGCAAATGCAGGACACCAGCAGGATTAGACACTCCAGATCGCCCAGGCGGCTCAGTAAATTCGCCTGACGCGTTATGGCATACATCTGGAATGGTGATTAAATAATATATATAATATATAAAATGTCTCTATATTATTTTAATAATCTATAATATTTTAATTGAATATTAAATATAAAAAATAACTATTTATTATGAACTCAATAAAGAAGAGAACTCATACTCAGTTCCTCGTTGTTCTTAAATATTTGCTTAATATAATTTTTGAGTACTATTCTTATATATTTCATTATTTTAAGCAGCTGATGATTTTCACAACTATAATTTTTGTGACCTAATAATTTACGTAGTATTTTTTTAATTTTCATAAATAATAATTGTTATATATTTTATTACTACAATCTATTTTTATAAAATATATATTGTTTTTGTTATCCAAAAGGTAATTATTATCATGTATAATATATAAAAATTTAATCCTATCAGGCAAATACTTGCTTACTTATTATATAATTTACTAAATATGTATTTAACTAACTAAAAATATATCCCTTACTAAATATATAATTTCCCTTTATATTACTTTATTAAAATTTCAATACATTTCCCACAATGTTCAACCTCTTTCATCCGTCTGCCTGTAGTCCTTGCTTGGTGCTCCTACTTTTACTTTCTGCGTGCGAACTTAATTTGTCTGCTGCAAGTCCTTTGCAATTACGAGTGGAAGGACGACCACCAGCCACACTTATATCCTCTCCCCCATCTGCCTGTTTTTTCTGCCTTTGCCATTTTTTTTTTCTATTTTGGTTCTGCAAAGGATTCCCCTTAAGGAATTTCAACAGCGTTCAATTGAAGCGAAGCTCTTCGGAAAAGCAGCGCAAACTTTGCTCAGCTCTTGGCACTAAAGTTGCACAAAAAAACTGCAGTGATGATGGTTCTTGAGGTATAACGATGGTTTAGAAATATCGAAAATAGTATATACAATAAAATATTTGTTAAAGCTTTCGTTTTTATTCTTATATTGAATCAATTTAATTCATTAATTTAAGCTATTTTTACATTTAAAACATTGATAGATATTTTTCGTAATCTTTTTTTATGGCCAACTATTAATATTCGTTATTTTTTGTTTATAGTTATTTGTAAATAAAATTTATGAATTAAATATCGGTTTTGAACTACTTTTTTCCCAAAAAAAATGATTAAAAATTCTATTAAATATCAATTGTAAGCTGTGTTTAATATATTTAAAAATATTGGCATATTTTGTTGCATTTCTATTGCAAAGTTAAAATATTTTGTCAATGGGCCTTTTGATAATTTTATTTCTATTAGTTTTAAGTGCATTATCAATATATAATCGATGTTTTGGCAACAGAATAAAGAAAACTTGATTAATTATGTGTTTTTATTTCATTTTTATGAATTTAAATGAAAAAAAATGTACAAATTATTAAAAAATATTATGGTTCAAAGACGAAATGTATTTATTTTTATGGATACTTCAACAGAATATAAAAAAATATTATCAGAATTGTATTATATTTTGTATATATATTCTTTTGTATAGTAAACATTTTGATAACGATTACTTTTGATACATTAAGTTATCGATATTTAAACCCAGAACACACATACACATAGTTGAGTGAGGAGAATATTTCGCGGAGCGACTTTTGGGGTCCTCTGCTCGTAAAAGTTGTTGCACAACTTTCTGCCGCCATTGCGTTTACTTTGGCATTAAGTGCGAACGAAAGGGGTTCTCTGTGTGTGGGGGGTGGGGAATCGGGGATATATATACATATATATATGTATATGTAGTGCAAAAACAAAATCTCACTGGGGAACAAGCTGGGTGTGAGGAGGGGAGGTTGGTGCTTTGGTGCTATAAATTTATGCAAATGCAAATGCTGTTTGCGTTTCGAATTTCGCAAGTTTATCTAAATTCATTGTCAACAAACAGACGCAGACAACCGCCCACAAATACCGTCATACCACCCGATTTTCCCAGGGGGATGGCGGGGTGGGGGGTAGGTGGTGGCTGCGGCTCCTCTGCATTTTCCGCTTGTTGGAAAACTTTTCAGCGAACAAATATACACCAAGGAAATCAACGGCAGCGTCAGATGAAAAGTGCAGCCAATGGAAATTAGTCAAAGTGTTTGGTCATGCTGCCTTTCCCTCTGGAAAATGCAATGTGGGGGAGGGGGGGAAGGAGGAAAAGGGAGCTGGAGGGAGTTTTCCGTTCAATAATTTAAATTTACGCTCTTTTTTGATTGCCGGCGGATTTTTGTTTCGCCTGTTTGTGGGTTTGCGCCAAAAGCCGCTTAACGGCTTGACTGTCATGTCCTGCCAGCCCAGAGTCCTTGCACACACATTCGATATATATCAAAAATAATTGCAGGGGAAATATATAGAAATATATTATAGCAATATTTACTTAATGAAATATAAAATAAATTATTTTTTTTAAAAAAGTTACATTTTTTAATTTATTTATATATATATTATATTTTTTTTCTTGACTTCTTGGACTTGGAATTATAATTATATTTTTATATATTGTTTATAAATTAAAAAATATATTTCCTATATTTGTATACATTTTTTTTAACTAAACAAACTGAAAAAACAAAGCAGTTTGTGTTTTATTTTGGTTTTTCTAACACATTTTCCTTGCTATGTTTATAACCAAACTTTAACCTGACATTTGCTGTTTATAATAATATTTTTTAAAGCTTATTTGTTTCATTTTTTGCTCCCACAAAAACACTCCTATTTTTTTAACCGCAGCTGTTAGTTTTATGGACATGACTCGCCTATGCAAATGGGCATTCCCCCCATTGAATTGTAAAATACGCAACAACGCATATGGATCGCTGGGCAGCGATAAAAATGGAAAGAAAAAATTACAAAAAAAAAGGGAATAATAGAGAAGACAAAGCAGAAGGTCGAAAATTTTTAAGGATTTTTTAAGGGCAATATCCTTTAAGCCTTGCCATAGTTGAAACTTTGTTTTGTGGCATGTGTAAAGCTCAATTAGAGACATGATTTAAATATAGTTGTCTAAGGTGTTAAGTTTGTTAGATTTGTAAATATATTTTTATGTTTTTAGAGTGTTTTTGCACAGTGCAGTTTTACCAATCGATTGCAGGACATTGCATGGTCAAAATAGCCATAAAAAATACACAAAAAATATGGTAAACGCCGTACTCCTGTGTTTTCTTGTTGATTTTCGCTGCTGTTTGGCACACAATGCGGTTTACGGCAAACATATTTAACATTAGTGGAACAGCTTCACAGAAAAAAAGTAATAATGCGATTGTCATAGGTGGGCTTGTGGCTGCAATTTTTCCATTTTTTTTTGGTGTGCTTGGCATGGCGTGGCCAACCGTGCGTATACTTGATGCGTATACTTGATGCCTCGCCTATCTGTGACTTTTGCAGGTCTTGTGTCCGTGTCCTTCAGCCCCGCCTTCTGTACGTCACACATACACACACACACATGCATATTGTTGACTTCAACTTGCATTGGCTGCCATTGTTGGCACATCACCCACCCTCCATCACCTGCCCGCCCTTTACCTGTTTGTTGTGTGTTGCCTGAGAAAAATAATTTATTAAAGTTTTCGTTTCGTTTCGCTTACGGTTCTCTCCCCCTTGTGTCTCTGTGCCTTTTGTCTTAAGTTCTCCATCGAAAAGTTGAGTTGCCTCACAGTGAAGCCTGCCTAAGTGCTGCCAGCCAGCTTTGTGGCAAAGTTCTTTCTTGTCTGCCATTGAGAGGCAAATGCATTTTAATTTATCTCAGTTCATATTCATGTTGCCACAAAGAGAGAGGAATTAGACTGCTTAAAAAATTGCCAAGGGCTTTATATACTAACGAATTGAATGATATCCTGTAGGATAACAAATTCTATGATATTTAAGAATTAATAATTAAGAAAAAATGAAATGATCTGGAATAGTAGTAGCTTAGAAGTAGTGGTTTGTACAAAGATTTCATAGACTTAAAAAGGTTGTCACTTGATTATTTTTAGTGAGTCAAAAAGAGAGAGAAACTAAAAAGAAGCTTCCTAAAGAAAATAAATTTCTTTTCTAAACTTTTTTCGGCACAGATTTTTTAAGAATTAACTATATGCATTTTTTTTTAAAGAAAATTAACGACTGCGGAATATGCTAGTGGCATAAGTTTCCTATTTAAATTGTAAGAGCTTTTTTTGTTTATTTATAAATTAATAAATAGCTTCATAAAGAAAATTCAAGCCCCTAAGCTTTTCTACCCATATTATCCTTATAAACTATATACCCTCCTTTTAAAAGGGTATTTTTGGTTTACAAAAAGAAATTGTGGAAAATGTAGGAAAAGATGCAACAACACCGCGGCAACTTTCATTTGCCAAAAATGTAGGTTAAAAAATGTTCCTTTGGCACTTGAGCAGCCAAGTGGGTCGCTGGCTCTAAGTGCTCGAGCTCGTCCTCGCCCAGTGGGTGGTGGTGCCCAGGGGGTGGTGGGTTGGTGTTTTCCAGGGTGGTTTTTGTGGGGTGGTTTTTTCGGTTAAATTTTTTTTTCGGGGGGGACTGCACTGGGTGAGTGACCAGTGGCCTGACCTCACAACAGAAAGAAAATAAAAATAAAAAAGTGTTGGTTGGTTTTGCTATTTAAAAGAGAAACAAATTTCTTGGTTTCTTCTTTAGTTTTTATATATATCTTTTTTTTTTGTATCTTGGGCAAATCTTTTTGGGCTAAAAATAGGCCTTGTCCTAAGCCACACACACACACACCTTGCCTTGGTTTATTTTTGCCTTGCATTGTAAGGCTCAAAGTTATATGTATAATATATATATATATTCCATTGTATAAAATATATAAATATAAATATCTACATGTGCTGCTCATATATAAAAAAAATGTTTACATTATATCGATTGGAAGGCAGCTTCTTGGCATTTATTCCTACTTCAACATGCATTCATTATGAGGCTGCCTGCATATATTATTTGAAATTATATATACTATATACATACATATACATATATATATATATAGCAAACATTTATTGTGCTTTGTGTGTACGTTCAAGTATTTTATTAATAATGTGCAGGAGGACATTATTAGATCACACACACAATGTCCTTAGGATTGGGGCGGACACGGCCATTAGGCAGAAACTACAACTAGCTGGGATATCCGATTTCTGATTTCCGAGAGAGAACAAAAAAATTGCCAGAGATTTAATTTTCAATAGTAAATATCGGGAAAAGGGAAAAGGGAATATGGCCCCGGGGGACAGACCATTAAGAAACTATCCAATTTCACAGGCAAAATCTATCTAGAGAGAGAGAAAGCCTTTTTTGAACAGCTTTAAGGTTCAGTTTTGGTTCTTAATTTATGCAATTGAGTTTGAGTTTAGAAATTGTAGAAAAGGAAAACAATATATTATGATTCAAAGTTTAATATATATATTGGAAATTGCTTCATTTTTCTCATTGAATTCTTAAATATGGATATTATTAAAGCTCTAAGAAAACTCTATTCAACTGGCATATATACATATATATATATCTCAGCTCCTAATATCCCCTATATTCTGATTTAAGTATCGATTTGATGATTATTTATTTATTTGTTTGTTTAGTTCAACGGTCTGATGATTTTAGATATATTTTTTTTTTGTTTTAATTTAACTCGCAATTAATCTCACCATTTGGGCAACGCAGAAGCAGTGCCGAAAATTGTGGAAGGGCACCTCGTTATAGTGCTTGTAGACCTCGTAGAGCCACTCTCTTAGCGTATCCACCGGAATGCTAAACTTCTCGATGAATCCCAGCTCAACGAACATCGTTTGCATTAGATGGATGACATCCGCGTCGCCCCACTCGTATGAATCGAAGGCCGGCAGGCGGAGGGCGGCCCTCACCTCCTCCGAGAAGGTCGTATCACAAATTTCCAGGAAGCGTCGCTTTACCTCCTGATGCTTTGGTAGACTGCTTTTACGATGCGGCGGCCCCAGTGGCCGTTTTGAGAGGCCTGCAATAAAAGAATTTATGATTAATACTTGAATATTTAATAATTAAATAATTATAATTTAAAAAAAGACCCTCTTTCTGGGTTAATTCAAAGCTTAAAGAGATATATACATATAATTAATTTAGAAATATGACAGCGTTCTTTCTTTTTCCATTTCCCGAGTAGTTTTTGTGCAATAAATAAGGCCAGTTGACACAGGATATACAGTCTAGCGATTCCAAGCCTTGGCAATTTGGATTATTGCAAAAATCAAGCCAGCAAGGACCACAGTATCTCTCTCTCCCTCTCTTTCTCCTTCTCTTTCCTTCTCTTTCCATTCAAATCCGAGTCCGATTCCGATTCGGATTCCGCTTTCGAGTTCAAAATTCACTTGCCACGGAAATACATTGGCCTGCTCTTCCTTTTACTCAGTGTCTCACCCTCCCCCACCATCTCTCTCCCTCTCTCTCTATGGGGTTGTATGTATATATTTTTGTATTTTCCATTTTATATGAGAGCGCCATAGGCGGGAAATTAAATTTTCAATCGTTGGCACGCTTCAATGGCTGAAAATGAAGCCCGAAAAGCGAAGCACAACCTGTGCCAGTGTGCCACTGTGATAGTTCACCATTTTGCACCTGGCCCCGGCGGAAGCTGGCAGTCCTCTTCCCAGTTATCCTGTAGCCCTCGGGGGGCCTGAGAGAGAGTAGGAATCCAGGAAAAGTTGAAATGTTTTTGCCTCAATTTAGCTTGCAAATGAATCAAAACATTTTATGATTGCGGCCAAGAGAGAGAGAGCGAGCGGGAAATGAACTAGCCTTTATGGGTTTTTCTTTTTTTTTTTTTTTCTTTTTTTTGGGTCAAACTAATGAAGTCCTGGCTTTTCATTCTCTACTCTACATTTCTCGTATTTTCTCGCTTTTCTCTGGCATACCCCAAAGGGCTAGAAGTAGTCGTATCGAAATAATATACTTTTCAAATATTCAAAAGCAACCACCGGAGAGGTGGAAACACATTTTCGAATTGCCTTTTTCCATTTTGTTATTAAGACACAAATCTAGTGGGATATATCATATACTGTTTTCTTAAAATTTAATTCTCGAATAAACATTAATCGATTCATTTTCACCAGAGACTCTCTTTGAGTTGTGTGGGTTTTGCAATTAGCCTCCAAGCAGCAGGCCAATTTAGATGATTGAATTACCAGTCTCAAATCTCCAATTACCTCTCACTTGCTCAATCAATCAATCACTATTCTATAGACTTTTCCTTTTTTTTATTTCCCCCTTTTCCCCCTGGAAAATTGCCCGTAATAGTGTGTAATTGTTGGCAGCAGCAGAGGGCTGGAGGTAGAATAACCCCTATTGTAAATCAATCTGTCAGTTAATAACGAAGCAACCTTTCATTACCCCTTCGCTCTGAGCAGATTCTTCTTCTCTCTCCCTCTCTTCTCGGAGCTTTCTCCACTTTCTCCGCGGAGAAGTGTGTGCAAATATAGAAAGGCGAACGAGTAATAAAAGAAAACTGCACTGGAATAAATTAATAGAGAGCTTTGTTACGGCAAATATATATATATATATATATATATATAAAATATATAAATATTAAGTAATTTGGTTTTCAAAACTTTGCTTTTATTTATAAATGTTTATCAAATATGAGATTTAGCCATTTTTTTTATTTTTGAATTTTAAGAAAAATAAAAAATCAGAAAAATAATAAGAAAAATCATAATTTTGTTTTTTTCCAATACTTTTTAGCGATGAAACAAAAATATTCATACAATGATCCAAAGGCAAAAACCTTTACCTCGTGTACCTATTATTTTGACCAGTAGTGTATACAACATATCAGAAACGCGACGGCGGCTTAATTAAAAATTGTAAGTGGCAGTAAATTAATTATAACCGGTGGGCCCGCAAAAGTGTTTGGCTTGCAGCACACATGTGGGCGGGCATAGGGAGGTAGGGGGGCGTGGTGCCACTGCCCACCACAGTCACTACTTTGTGTCGCCGTATGAGTGTGTGTGTTGTGTTGTGTGTATCTGTGCTGGCAGGATCCAAGGAGTATCCTGTGTGGGCGCACTTCAAAGGGAAGCGTTTTAATCAAATTTCGAAGAGTGGCACCGCTTGTGATGTGGGCGGAAAGCGAATAGCGAATAGAACGAGTGAGTAAGAGAGTTCCCCCCATGTCCTTTATCCTGCTTTCACCACCCTGAAAAAGTCAACTCTCTCATTACAATGAAATCTTGGCCAAAAAATGTTTTCCCCCTCATCGGCTGAAAGGACGATCTATGGATGAAGGACTGGAAGGACCGTTGAAATTAGAAATGCTATGAATGGAGAAGGCCCATCATGGAATGTCCTTTGACCAAGTCTTTGGCTTTGTCGTTGGCTAACAGGAAAATAATCAGCACCCAAAAGCATGCCAAAGCCGAAGCCCTAAAAGAGAACTTGGCTTCGATATCTCTTCTTTGCAATATGTAGTAGTAAATTTCTGTGAAAAAGGAGCTTTTAATGATAACGGGGAACTACAGGAACTTGAAGACAGGATTTACTAGCTATATATATAATACACATATTTATATATAAATATCTAGTAAAATTTCTTAAAAAGGAAATCAAATAGAATTCAAAAGAGTTTCTTCTTTCTTCTTTTACCATATTCTTTGCATTTTCTGACAGATTGATCGATTAGTTCTGCCTGGAGAGACTTATCTTCACACCTTTACCTCTTTCAAGCTGATGCAACTTTGATGCATTCGAAAATATGTCACTGGGGCTTTCCCTTTTTATTTTCTTCTTTGTTGTATTCAGCTTTTTCCGGCAACGACAGTCCCAGATGCGAAAAATTAGCTGTCAATTATATATTTCATACTCTCGCCAGGAAAATGATTGATTGGAAAGTGACACAAACGCATATTGATAGTTTCCCGTTTTTGCTTTCCTTCCCTTCCTTTCCTTTCCTTTCCTTTCCTTTCCTTTCCTTTCCTTTATTTTATTTTATTTTATTTTATTTTTATTTTTGTTTGCATTTTCTGCAAACACATTGCAATTTGCAGTTGATTAGCAATCAAAGTAATTGTAACAAAAGTGCAAGGCAAATACTGGGAAAATGAGAGGGAAAATTGAGAGGGTCTTTGCCATTTTCATTGAAGTTTTAAAGGGTTTTAATGTGTTTTTGAAGATACAAAAATCTTATTAAATTTAAAAACAAATTGCAGAAAATATATTTTAATTTATAACAATTTAAATCGATTGTAAATTTTATAAAATTAATTTAAATGAATATAAATTTCCCAAAAATAATTAAAAACGGTTAAAATAGATATTAAATACCCCAAATTTAATTTAAATAAATTAAAAAAGATTTAAAATTTCGAAAAACTAACTAAAAATAGATTTTAAAATCAATAAAATTATTTTAAATCAATTTTAAGCCTACTAAAATTAATTTAAATTGATTAAAATTTATTTTAAATCAATAACAATTTAATTAAATAATAAATAAATAATTAAAACTATAATATTGTAATAATAATTTGTATTGATTGAAATCAATTTCAATCATTTTTTTTTTCATTTTGAATCGATTTCCGCCTTTGCAAGCATTAAAAACTTTGATTATTTATATTTTCTAGGGTATTTAAGATTCCATTCCTTGGCAGCCTTGCCTTGTTTTCTTGCTATTTTTTTTGGGTATATTTTTTTTGTTGCAGTTTCATTTGCCAATTTGCTTTTTTGCAGGAGAAAACAGACCGCAGGACCGCACAGGACATTTGCTGGGGCTTGATAAATGAACTCGATATTTCGTGCCAAGCCGAGTCGGGGCTATAAAATTTGCTGCCAAATATTGCGATTGTTGGTGGAGAGGAGATGAAGGAGTTTGTGAGAGTGTGCGGGTTTGCGGGTGTGTGTGTGTATGTTATTTCTTTGCCTTCTCACATTGCGCATACGCCATGTGTGGCAGCTGCAGTGCATTTTTGCAGCTGTGCTACCCCAGCTTCAGCTCCATCTTTGGGTCTATTTCCAGACCACCATCACTTGATGGTCATTTATCAGGCCGCCTTGGTGACCGTTTCTCTACCACGCCCCCCGCCCCCTTCTCGTCCTTCTTCCCCTCATCCGTTCTGGTCAAGTGACGCACATTCTTGTGGCCAATAATGCAATTGTTTTTACTCAAAACTTTTTCACTACTTCTTGGCCAAGTTTCGTCTCTGTGCACTTTTATTGCAAATTCAATTTAACGGCCAGGCAGGTGGTGGCAGGACGAGTCGACATTGATGCATAATCGATGCGGGGGATCCTGCTGAGATCCTGAAAATACGAGTTCAGCGAAAATGCCAAAGGGTAGCCAGCTAAAAGTGACCTGGGAAAATATTCAGGTGAAAATTTCCCGTTGACAGAAAGTGTCCCGCTGACAAGTGTCCTGGCACAAATTTTGTGCATCGGCGAAAGCATGAATTCATAATGAAGAATGGACGGAAGGAAGGTATTTCCGTGAACCTAATAAATATTCAATTTGATGTGAATGAAATTAGATGGAAGCTGAAGTCTTGGCAGGACGATTGTCCTGAAAATGCATACACAGACAGGGGGAATTTAATGATGCTTCGATAAGAAATAGTAACAAAAATATATATTAAATAATATTAATAATTATATGAAGAGCTTAGGAGGACAATTATTGTCTTTTATTAAATAAAAAAACACTTAATATATCAAGATTAAAATGTAAAGTTTTAAATTTATATGTATTTAAAACGTAATATTTATAAAAAATGTATAAAGTTCCTTATTTATATATATTTCCCTACAAATTCTAGTCCATTTCCTTCAAATATTTGTGGGTCTATAAATCTCAGCGACTTTAGTCCAAAAATGCCATTAATTATGACACTCTTTGACGCCTAACAGTAGGCAATAAAATATGAGAACTGCCCTATTCAAAATAATAATAATTATAACCAAAAAAAAAAAGGGAAATTCAGAAAAACAGCAAAAGGCCAGGAAAAAAAGGCTGTTGATTATGGTCGCATTATGTGTACAAGCTGTCGTATCAAAATGTTCTCGTTTCTTTTTTCTTTATTTTTTTCTGCTCCCCACTTGGTTTATTTTCTGGGTTTCCCTTGTCCTTCGGCCTTTGGTCCTTAGCCCTTGGCCTGCTGCTCCTACTCCTGCTGCTGCTGCTGCTGCTGCTGCTTAGCCTAATGACCCCCGTTGCGTTGTCTAATTAATTAATGGATTGTAATTAATTATTTAACACAATGCTCCCGGAGTCAGAGTCCCGTGCGTACGTGTGTCGTACAAGGACCCCGCCCCTTATGGCATTTTTTTTTGGTATTTTGTGATAGGGCAGGACTTGAGCCATTCAATATGCATGTTAAACACACGGCAAATGACAAATTTTGGCCACAATGCGACACGTCGACGGGATAAATAAAATGGGAAAAGAAAGCCAGAAAGGAAGCCAGGGAACCGATTAGGCTGGAGGATGCAAATAAGTAAAATGAGATTAATGGTACTCCTTTGTATATATGTATATATATATATTCTTGCAGGCCAACGAGAATAATTAACTCAAAAGGCTAAAGGAGGAGGCCGAGTGAATTAATTTTTAGCCATCGCTTATCTGCCTTCGCTTAATGATTCAAAATACAAAAAAAAAGAGAGAAAATCGAGAAAAGTGATGCCAGAGAAATGGTTATTTCTTTGTTTACTGAATTTTTTCTGAAATTTTTGGGCAGTACTTTCTATATATTTTATGCAAATGTAATATATATTTTTATTAACATATATATAAGAATTTATACTTTAAATAATAATAATGCTTAATCAAGGCAGAGCATCGAAGAAAAATGGTTTAATTATTTATCCACATTTTATTTTTTTTATTTTTATGGAAATGTTTTTAATATTTTGTAATATTATTATGATTTATACTAATATTTATACATTACATAATAATAAAACTGATGAAAACGGAGAGCGAATCAAAGAGGTTAAAACAAAGTGGTTATTTTTTTATTTTATATTTATTATTTATTTGAAATATATGTTATATTATTTCTATATTTTTTTATATATATTTTTTAGCCCCGATTTATTATTATTTATACAAGTATTTCATTATTTATTTATACTTGCAAAATCAGGCAAACAAATCAACCATATCTCCCGGCTTAAAGGCCATTTGACAGGAACAAATTTCAATTAGGGGCTCACACACCCACACACACTCTCAATTTGGGAGGGGGGAGGGGGTTAAGGGGCATAGACAAACCCCCCGAAATTGGCAATCGTAGTTTTGGCTGCTGATTCGCTTCGCCATTTTGCTGCAAACCGGTTTTTCGCTGCTGTTCCACATTTCCACTTTCCCACACTCCACATTCCAATTCAGTTCTTCAGCTTCACCTGCTGCTGATTGTCCATCCGTTTGGTTTGATCTGTCTAATAGGGTAAATGGAACTCTAGATACCCTACAAAAACCAAAAATAAAACCCTGAAAACTCCAAAAAATATCAGCTCTTAAAATTTATTTATAATTTCTACATTCAATATCTGCCTTTCGTTTTTCGTATTGAGTAATATTTTTCAAAAGATATTCCATAGTTCTAAGACCTCTTGTGTTCCATACTGTCCTGACTGACTGACAAGCACCGCAAAACGCTTTTGGGTGGAGCCTCAACCGCAGTCCCAAAATGGATTGCAAAGCTGCAGCCGAATTGCCTGCGGATTGTCGCTGCGTGCAACGTGTCGTATGCGTAATTCGCGGTCCTCTCGCCCACACAGCAAACATAACTCCTGCTAACTGGGCACATAGCTAACAGCTAACTGCTAACTACTAACTGGGTAAACTGCTGAACTGGCTGGGTAAATACATTGGTGAAAGCAAAGTTGGCTATAAATAAATACCACGAATGTGGCCTATAAATAGCCAAAGGGTTGAGTTGACCATTTCCTCCCAATGATGAGGGTGAGACATGGACATGGACATGGACATGGACATGGACATGGACACGAACACGGACTTCGTCGTCATCATCATCATTATCATCATTATCACGATTATGGGCCACTGGCATTAATGGGGATCATTTGATTGGCCAATGGCAACAAGGCCAGACTAGACCGGACCCGGACTCGGGCCAGGCAACATCAGATATTAATTACACGTCAACGGAGGTCAATTAAAAATTTGTGGCAGATTAAATGGGTGACACGGGTGCCCAGGTCACGACATGGCCAGAGAAAGGGGACCTAGGAGGTCCCAGAGGTTGTATTGTTTTTCATTTGTTTTCGGTAATTGTGAGCTCTCATACATAATAAATGTTAAATAAAATAACGTTCAATTTGGTTATAAATTTGGGGTTCAAATAAATTTCAAATACATTTTTAGTTAATTATATCGAAGCCTAATAAAGTATTGAATATTAAGTATTAAGTAGAATTTAAGGAAAAAATAAACAAGAACCTTTGGGAAAATAGTTTGTATTTGTAAGAAGAGTGCTTTGCCAGAACCTTTATATAATTTTTATTAAGAGACTGCATTTATATTATAGCTTTACAAAAAATATTAAAAACTTCTTAAAAACCTCTAAAAAAAATTACTTTAAAAATTTAATAATATTTTTTAAGTACTTTATTCTGCTTAAATTTGGTTTCCTTACAATGCAAAAAATTTGTTGTACAATTTGGAACATTTTTTGAAGTGCTTTAAAAGTTATATTTATTTTTTAAACATCTCTGAATATTTTCTTTTATATTTGAAACCTTTATACTATTTTTTTTTACAGTTTCCTGGTAAATAAATTTATTATGTTTTAGTGTAGCTTTAATGTGCCCTGTTTCCTTTTAGGATATTTCCTTACATAATTCGGAATAATAATACATAAATTATTTCTATCATTTCTAGGTATTTACTAGGTTTTTATCTATTTATTAAAGCAATTTTTATATTTAAAAAAATGATTTAAAGTTTCTATCTTAATTTTAATACAAATTAACTAAATAATAGTATTTTTCATGGAATTTTTAAATTTATTTCAATTGTTTTTCTTGCATTTATTTATTTTTTTGTAGCCTTGGGGGCCATTTCTCAAATGAAAATTCGTATATTTTGTGATTTCTGTGATCTATTTTCCCCCTTATTGAAAAATCCCCTCACCCCTTTGCGTTTTTGTTGTGAATATTTTGTGATTGAATTGCGATTTGTGCGATGTCATTCGCATTGGTTGGCTGGAATCCCAGCCAAGGATTTTCCGGATGCCTTTCGAATGCCTCTCCCCCACTCTCACTCTCTGTGTTTTTCTTTGTAAATATTCAATTGACTTGTGTAAATTGCTCCTTTTGCCGGGGCTAATACATTTTACATGCCTGTCATTATTTACCTTTTTCTGTGGGGATACAAATCGAGGCAAGAATCGAGAATCAAGGCAACCAAGAAGAGCCTCCATCAAGTTCTCGTGATAAAGTGCATTATAATTGATTAAATTTGTACACACCCTGATTTGTATACTATATTATATATATAATATATATATATATATATTTCCTGGCATATCCTGATTGACATGTGTGTTTAGTGGAATTAAACGCTTTGTGCTGATTAAATGAGTTTGGAGAAAGCAGAGAGCAAAGTGAAGCTTCTGCATTTTTCCCTTGGCTTGGTTGACATTTTCCCGAGTTTTCATTGCCTTTCCCACCCCTCTACCTTCTCTCATTTTCTCTCTTCGTTATCTCTTTACTTTGGCAAATTAATAGCTTTACTTAAATTAAGTTTAAATAATTTAATGGCAATGCCAAGGGAAAGGCTTTTTGGATTAATGAAAATCATTTAATTTCAGGCAGAACCATGCACTGAGGGAAAATAAATATATAAGCACACAAAAAGAAAAGTCAAGGAAATGGTAAGTTTAGTTATTTTCATTTTTCATTTCTGTCCTAAAATTTTAGAATTTTAGAATCTGTTAGTTTTTTAAGTATTTTTTCTAATACATTTTCTGGGCCAAAAATGTTGATGATTTTTGAGATATTCCTTAATTACATTATTTTTATTAGCTCTCAATTAATTAATTAGTTTTTAATCATATTTTTTTTTATTCAATTATGTTTGTTTATTGCTTATAATTATTTTGAATCAATTTTCTTAATTATAGTACTTTGAAAAGTATTTCAAAGGCTGAGTTTAGCTCTTATTTCATCAATTCTTTAATTTTTTTTTAATGTATTTAATGTGCAAATTAAAAAAAAAACCAACTGGAAAAAGGTGGGGACCTTCTCCTCAAAACTCCAACTCAAATCGTATTTAATGCAAATAAACGTATTAGGCAGCCCTGAGTCCTGTGAGGATTCCAATTTAATTGCTTTAACTGTCAGTAAATGAATTATTGACGCTTCTGGGAGCTCCGGAGTCAAGTTTTGACAGCTGTCAAAATGTTCGTGTTGCGCCAACGGGGGACACGCACACACATTGTTTTTATTAAATACGAATGTGAGTCCCCTCCTCCACCAAAAAAAAAAAAAAGAAGGAAAAAGGAAGATTGTTATGGATTCTCGCTGCGTGACACAGACGTAGGAAATGTGAAAAAAATTAGCGCGAATTTCCACAGGGGAATATAGCCACTCCTCTCTCGTCTCCGTGATCTCTCTTCTCGCATCCTTTTGTGTCCTGTTGTCGGCGGCTCATCAAAGTCAATTTCCTTGTTGATTTTTGCCTATTTGCGCATCTAAATGGATTTTTATCGCAATGTTTTGCAATGTCCTTCCGGCAGCAATCAATACACACGCACGCACACACATATGTATGTATGTATCCTCTTGGCTGTGTAATTTCGCCTGATTTTCGTTTTCGCATTATTATTATTTTTCCTGGGTGTGTGTGTATGGGGGAAATCCCCCTCCCTGAGTGTGTGTGTGTGCAAAGAGCAGATGATTGGTAAATCCTTCGTCAGCAGTTAATAAAAACAAAAACTGTACGAAGGCGAAGGGCTGCTGCTGCTGCTGCTGCTGCCAGGATAACTGCCAACTAAGGCTAAGGCCAAAAGTGGCCAGAAAAGAGAAAAGTTGAGGGCCTGGCTTATTTCATTGCCGGAATTACAGGACTCTATCCAAGTCTAGGATGTCATTTAGATTTATGAACTAAAATGCAGGCTGAAGGATTTCTCAAGAGGTAAGCCTCTTCAAGTTTTAGGTTTAAAAACACATTTCCTGCTACTCCATAATATTATTTAATTAGTTATTTTGTGGAATATTTTTGAGATTTCTGTTAAAAGTACAAGTACTAAGATCGAGAGAGCATATGCTATCGATAACCCTGCCATTGATCGATTACAATCATCTGCATATGCTCTTCCTGGGTGTGTGCGTGTGTGTGTTCTTGTGTTTTTTGCATGCACAGTAATTGGCAACGTATTGACTTGCCTTCCGGCTGCGTAAAAGGGGGCGTGGCTCCTGGCAGCAGTAAATTAAAAAGAAAATAAAATGCATAAGCCAGAGAGGCTGAGCTCAGTGAATGCCCGGGTTGCCAATTGGGTTTTCAATCCCCTTTCTTCTTTTACAAAAAAAAAATTGGGGGAAAAATACAATACATAACCACACACAGCACACACACCCACACCCACCCAGCACAAACACACACGAAAAATGCCCAGGGCGTAAATACCTGTAAAAAATAAAATTTGATTTCTTATCGCTTTGCGTTTCGTTTCGTTTCTTCTTTTTTCCAGTTTGTTTCCTTTGCTTCGAAGTTTAAAGCAAACTTTCGACTTTGGTAAATGTTGAAATATTGAAAGAGTATATTTATTGTATTTGTTTAAGCTGCATAATTATTATTATAATTTTTGGAGGAAAACCTTAAGTTTTTTTGTCTTAGTAAGGTCTTTCTTTTTTTTTTGGCATACAAATTATTCTGGCGAAGGCTCTAATCGATAAAAACATCCATCAGATTCGTATGGTAGTTGGATGCGATTGCAAGGATACAAGGAATCTTTGCTGCAAGACCATGAACAAGAGCCGCCATCAGATGGCCAAGACGGTCTGTGGATATCCAGCTGAGAACGAGAAAAAGAACGTGAACTTCGAGGTCATCAAGATCGAGAGCAAGCTGGCGGTTGTATGAAGGACTAGAAGATCCTTAGCCATTGGCAGCAGCCAAAAGGAGCTGAAGAAGGTCAAGCCAGACTTGCTCACCTAACCCGAAGTCCAAGACCATACATAAGCTCAATGTCTCTCCACTGCGGAGAAGGAGTTAAGGACTGGCTAAGAAGACTGACCAGCTGTTGACTCTGCTGAAGCAGTATTCACTCTGCGTCTTTTCTGATAGCATTACCCTGATCCTGGCCGAGAATAGCGGCCTGGAACCGGTCTAGACTCTGTCGGAGCTAAAGACCAGGCCAGGTTGCCGAGAAGAAATCCAGAAGAAATCGAGAAGAAATCCAGCCTGGGCGTGGACTGCATTCGGAAATGAATACTAGTAACTGCAGTCCAATGAACAGCAGATTTTTTTCTATTTACTTTCGACTTTAAAATATTTTCTATTTGATTTCTACACTTTATTTCCTAAATACTTTCTATATATATATTTTCTATATCCAATAATATATATTTTCTTTTGTTAATTGCTCCAATTTCGAACTCTCGAAAATTCTCTCGCTAAATCTGCATTTGAATGAATCCTAGTGAACCCTTCTGTGACCCGTCCCCCTCCCCGCTCTCCCCGTAAGCCTTGGCAGCCTGAATAATTTGCCAGGACCTCGACGGACGAGACATCCAATTTGCAGGATCCAAGCAGCTGCGCGGAAAAAGCGGAAAGCGGGCGGCGGGTGGAGCAAAGGCGAAGGCGGCGGTGGTATTTACCCAGAGCTTTTAATTAATATACTAAAACGATTTTATTGGCTTGCAGAAAAGTGAGGGCAGACATGGGGGGGGGGGGTGGTGTCGGAGTGACAGGCAGGCAGCTTGCAAAATTTAAATTCAAAACCGTTTCCCGGCGAGCACCTGAAGCCCGCGACGTTGAGACCGCAAACAATTTTTTGCCGTTGACATCTTCAAAGTGTCTGAAAGCGGGGGAAAATTCGGAGGATTTTCCCTTTTCACCCTGAGACAAAAAAAAAAAGGAAGGCAGAAAACGGAAAGGCAAGCTGGCAATTGGCAGCTGCTGCGACGAAAAAGTTTTCCCTTCAGGAAATATGTAAATTTTTCACCTTTTCCAAGTCAGTTTTTGCCAATTCATAATCCTTTTGATTGATATCAATGTCCTTCGCTTTCTCTCTCTCTCTCTCTCTATATAACTTTCCATATTTTTTAGGAATTTTCCGTCAAGTGGCTGGCTTTCTTATTTTTTTTTCGTTTTTGTTTAATTATTTACCTTAACCTAGGCAACGGAAGCAACAAATTTCAAGTTTTATTGCGGCTTTGCCTTATTGCTTCTGCTTCGCTTCGCTTTCATTTGTTTTAGATTCATATATATATATATATTTTTTTTGTTTTTCTTTTGGTTTTTTTTTTATGAGTGTGTGTTTGTGTGAATCCCATTTTATCCGTTGCCAGGACATCGTGCTCGCCGTGAGAGGTAATTAAAATGTGTGTGTGTGTGGATTTCAGTGTCCTGATAAATGGAATGCTTTGGGAGCACCTTTCGAGAGCTAGAATCGCGTCCAAAAGCTAGAGATATTTGCAGAGGTTAATTTGCATTTATTTAGAGCATTTCCACGGAAAACCTTTGACCACCTTTGGACTTTCATTTGAATTTATTATTATTGTGCGGTGGACAAACCTTAACCAATTTTAGCTTAAATCTAAGCAAGGCCAAGGCTATATATTATTTTTACCTAGAAAACTAAATGATTGATAAATGTTTGTGTTTAAATATTCTATTTTGCTTTCATATAAAACTTATTTTTGAGTTTTTAGCCTTGTTGTAATGCTGAAAACTGCTTGAAATTATAAAGATATATAATATATTGCACTTATATTTTCTTAAGCAATATTTTTCGTATTTTTTAGTTTTATTTTTAGTTATGAACTAAAAAATGTTTAATTTAAATTTAAATAAATTTAATATTTAATAATAATTTTGACTAATTATTTCGTTATTCTCTGCCTTTAAAATTCTTCTATTTTTTTCATACGAAAATGTAAAGTATGAGAAGTATAGTACGTGGCTTTTTTTTTGGCAAATATATCTGTATCTGTAGCTGTATCTGTATCTATATCTGTAGCCTGTATCTGTATCTGTATCTGTGTAGCTCTGCCTTTAAAGTGAACGTGACTACATGTCAAATGTTTTAGTCCAAAAGCACACACATACTCATCATACACACACACTCACACACACACATGCATATATAGTTGCATTAAATTGGTATAAAATAAACAAACACGTATAAATTACACCACCAACAAATCATACGTCATGTGTTCCCTGCATGTGCATGTGTGTGTTTATGAATAAAACAAAACCCAAAAGAAGGACAAGAAAAAAAAAAGTAAAAACAAAACAAATAAATAAAAAATAAAACAGACCGAGAAAGTAAGAGAGAAGGGGAGGCAGAAAACAGAACGAAATGATAATAAATAAAATTTCTTGTACGAGCCATGAGTGTTCCTCCTCATGTGAGGAAGGTATCACACACACAACATGACCTGGCAATAAAAAAATACCAAAAAAAAGAGAGAGGAGCACCGTGCGTGCATATAACATAAATACTCACTTTACGCATATTACGACCAGCAAATATTAAAAATAACTGACATTCCCGGATATGAATATGCCCACGAGTACACTCAGTTGCCCCTTAAAAAAAAAAACAGCGAATGAATGATGAATGCCCAGGATTCAAGATAAAGATAGCTGCCTGAACATAACCTAATCTGATTAATAAAATGTCAGCAGCATTGTTTTTTTTTGTGTTTTTGAAAATTTGTAAAATTTTATAGTTCAATTTTTCGATTAGTATTATTTTGAATATTATTTGAAAATTTTTAGATTGATTTTTTGATTGATTGACATTCTATTTAAAAATATTTATTCAATAATGACAGCATTTGTAGTGCTCATTATTTATTTGCAATATTTTTTAGAAGCAAAGAGAACCCGCAAATAAAAAAAAATTATTAAATAAAAATTCTAAAACTCTAAACATTTCCTATCGATTCCTTTAGCAACAAAATAAATGCCAAGTAACCTTAAATATCTCAAAAAATAAGTACATACACAAATTTCCCCTGAAAATACATTTCCTTCAGCTTCATTTTCCTCTTCTGCTTTCTTTGCCACTTGAATTGCACTCTTGGTTAATAATTATTCAAAACTGACAAAAGGGAATGTGACACCGGAGGTCGGAGATTTAAATACATATTTTATTCAAGGCTGTCAGCTCTCCAAAAAATAGATGGAAAATGCAAAACTACTGCACATACAGAGACATGGCCAAGTGTCAGAGATTTAATTCTCTTTTGTGAGAAATCTGCAAAATTGACATAATTATTTATCTAGCTTCACCCCACTCTATCTCTCTTTCTGGGATCCTTGCAATTTTGTTGACTTGAGAGTCACCTGTGCGTGTGTGTGTGTCTTATCTGTGTTGATACTTTTCCTTGGGAAGGGTAAAAAGTTTTTTAAAGATGGGTAAAAACTTTGCTCATTTTTCATGGAATAATTCAAGTTAAATGCAGGGTTTATCAACAGGGAGAAAGGGTTTTAACTTATTTTTCTTTTTTGACTTGAAAAATGTTTGCTTATTGTTTTTTTTTTTGGCTGTCGTTCTCTTTTTGGCAAGTTTAGAGCTTTAAGCCTTGGCTATATTTATACACACATGTGTGTGCTCTAGTTTTTTTTCTCACTCTCTACCCACCCCTCCCCGTGGTTCTCTGCGCCGTTTTGGTTTTCTCGCCTTCCTGCGGTCGTTCTTGTCGCAGCCGCCGAAATTCCCACGTTTGCCCTCTTAAGTATGCAACACTTTATTGCTCATTAAAATGATTGCTTATACAAGGATATGCCCACACACACACACAGGATATTCGGGTGTATATGAGCATTTGTCACGCCCGCAACTCAAGTGGGTCAAAAAAGATATATATATATATATATAGAAAACATCATGGAAGGAAGTTAACCCAGTGATTTGGCCAATAAAAATTTCATTCAAAAAGAAAATAATCAGTTGGAAATCATTTAGAAATCAGTAAATTATCCTTAAGGATCTACTAATAGCTATACTTTAGCAAGGATTTAATGGTGAATACCCCCCCTTTGAGAGCCTTTCAATTGTTTCAATTACATTTCAACCCAAAACCGATTAGCCTTTATTCGATTTAATCAACAACGAATAGGAACCATGATTGATGGCACTTACAAAAGTCAGTCAGGACATATATCCTTTGGCTATCATCAGCCGCCTGACTTGCCATCTATAGCCATATTGCCCTCATAATCCCATCCGCCTGCCTGGTCTGTCAATCTGTCAATATCGCCAATCCGCTTTCTCACATTCCAAGGTGAGAGAGGAGGGGGACGGCGGATGGAGAGAGGCTAATGCGCTTAATAGACAAGTCAGACGGAATTTCAGACCAATAGATTTACCTTTTTTTACTATATTTTTCTCCTTTTTTCTTCATATTTTTGTTTTTATTTTTGCATCTATCAACATGCACCGAGAGAAGGATTCCCCTCAGAATTTCAGCATTCATAAAAATAAAAAAGTTTAAGAAGCACAGCGAAAGGATCTTAGTAAAAATTAGTATAAATTTAATAGTATAAATTTTCAGCAAATAAAAATTTGTGAAGCGCAGGAAAAGGATCTCCGTAATTGTGAAGCTAAAATAAATGCTCGAAGTACACAATTTTCAGAATCACAGAGAAAGTCTCAGAAATACACAAAAAATTATGGAAACTTTTGGCCCTTTTTTGACATTTTATATTAAAAATTTAAAGAATTAATAATTTAAATAAATTATGCTTTTAATATATATGTATAGATTTTCGCTCAGTGCCCAAGTGCAGCATTTTGCTGCCGAAAACAAAAATAAAATAAAAATAAGAAAACGAACGACAAACTTGTCTGTTTTTATGTGGCCCGTTTTGCTGCTGCTTTTTGGCTCTGTTTTGCATTTGACTTTTAGACAAGTTGTTCGCTTGTCGGCTGCCTAAATAGCGAGCTAGACGCAACCAGTCACCCTGCATCCTTCCTTACGCTTTTTCCGTGGCATTTTCCCCAGTGCTTTTCATGGCGAGACAAAAAGAGGGAAAAGAGAAATAAACAGCGGGGGAAATAACTGCGAGATATCAAATAATTTTTGACATTTTCCCCCCGCTGTTCAGCGTTTTAATAAAATACATGCCACTCCTGTATTATTGTAGAAATATATATACTGAATATACCCCGCAGGATCCAGAGGGACCATCAGCTGCTGTGTTATCTCTAACACACCCACAAAAGGACAATAAATGCATGTATGGTCTAAAAAATTGAATTTAGATTTGACAGAATGATAAATAAGGATTACAAAATATAAGTTATAAACCGCAAAATTTAAATTTATAATAAAAAAACAATATCCGCTTCCTGGACAATCTCCAGGTCTCCTACCCCTCCTCAGACCCATGCAGGTGGCCATGCCCAGGCTCCTGTGTGTGCGATCCGAGGGCAGTGTCAGGCTCAAGTGGAACGCCTTCCATGCCAGGTCGGATGACAGGTCCTTCTTTGCCAGCAATCACCTTATCCTCAGCCAGCCACCAGCTGGTGGTGCAGCATGCCAATTGCTGCAGGTGAAGCTGCGCCAGGACTTTTATAATTTGAAGGACTACATCCACAGGGATGCAGTTCTGCCTAGGCAAAGCCAACGTCTCGGATCTGGCGGAGAATCCACTGGACGAGTTTAATTTAATTAAATGTTACTTCAGAGAAAAATATATTTTATTTAGTTTTACAAATGATTAGAATCGTCTAAAATGATATAACATTTTTAATAAGGCTCCTCCTTGAGCTCACATCTAAAGGACCTGCAATTTTCTTTTTAAATTTATCGTCAGCCTTGCGGCAAAGTGGTTAAGAAGTTGCTTCAAAAATAAACTTGTCTCCTTGCGTGCTTTTCCTTTTGCCAATTTTCCAGGCTCACCCTTCTCCTCCCCTTTTGGCCACTTGGCGACAAGTGAGTTATTATAATTAATGGAAACACGAAGGTAAAAAAATAAAAGAACTACTTTTTTTTTTGTTTTTGGCTTTACAAAATGTGCTGAAAATTTCAATTAGGACGCGACCTTGCTTCAAAAGAGATATATATATAAATATACATATGGCAACTATTTTTATGGATATATACTATATATAGTATAGAAAGGTAAAATAGGAATGAAATAAAATTTCTGCTTTTATTAAGCAAATATATTTTTCACTTGGCAAAGGTACTCAATCTCGTGAATAAATTGGCAAAACTGCGGACATTCAAAATGTCGGATTGCAGCAAACAGGACCAGAGATGATGATGATGATGATGATAATTATTATCATCAAGATGATAATAATGAAGATGATGGAGCGTGTGCATCAATTGGCAAGACATCATCGCCGGCTGACAATTGATTTAGCCAACTGGCTGGTCAAATTTTTGATTTAATTTGCGATTCCTGAAACGTCTTCTGGTCTAGAGTCCTGGTGACAGTCAGTCAGTCAATCAGTCAATCAGCCAATCGCTTTGATTTGTACAAACACTTTATCACTTAATGTTCATTTCACCAAAACACTGTGACAAAAATCTTTTTTTATCAATACAGAAATTAGCAAGAAAACTTTACAAAAAGTATATTCCAATAATAAAACGTAACTAATTAATTAATTAATAAATAAATAAAATGAAATAAGAAATAAATCCATTAAATATCCGTTTTTCTCACAGTGCATTTTGTAAGCAGAATCTGTCGCTCCCTGCCGTTGGCTCTTGTTGAGTGAAACAATTGAATTGTTAACTGAACAATAAAGTATTTTATTATTATTAGATTTTTGCTGCCTGCCAGTGCCTGAGCCTGAGCCTGAGCATGAGCCTGATCCTGGGCCTTCCCTCTCCCTATTTGCCTTTTGTCACATCTCCTTGCTCTGTCTCTGGCATTCAGACTTGGCCAACAACAAAAAAAAAAGAAACTTTCCCTTATCCCAACTCCTTGGCCTTAAGTGCCTTTCGAGCCTTGCTCTCTCTCTCTCGCTGATATGGCTGATATGGCTTTTGGCCGTTCAGCTTCGCTTGGCTTTTTTCGGCGACTGTCTCAAGTAGATTTCCAACATATTTCCCGACTCTTGTTATATGTCATTTGTATTATGTTTGGCGCTTTCTTCTCCCAACCACTTGCCCTTTCTTCTGGCCTTCCTTCTCCGGCCTGGCTTGTTCCCTTTTGTTGTGTGTGCGGTTGGGGCTTTTGATTCCGGTATTGCCAAAGCCATTTAGGTTTTTGAATTTATGACCATTTTGCGTTTTGTGGCTCTTTCTCAAAATGCTCTTTGGGCAATTTATGTTTCTTGGCTTCGTCCTTTTTTTTTGCTTTTGCTTCTCAGAGTGATTTCTTGTTGTGGTTTGATTTACAATCTGTTAAAGTCGATTTACACTAGACAATATATGTATATATATTTTTTTGATGTAGCCTTGCTGAGCTTTAGGTGGAAAATAATAAGGAAAATTTACCAAAGAGCTTGTTTTAATTAATAAATTAAGAGAAGCATTGAGAGATTTCAAGTAAGTAATTTAAGAAGTTTAAAAAATATTAAGAAAACGCTGAGAGAGATTTTTTAAGTAAATATTTTGAATAGAGAAATGCAAAAATACAGCTTCTTCTTTCCTTTAGAGTCTTGTTTTCCCCTCTAAATTGTTAGTTACCCCTAAAATTAAATTCAATTAAATTTGTTAAATTATTTAAAGAATTTTTTGTTTCCCAAAAAACACACAAAAAGCACAAACACAGCTCCATCGACAAGTCAGGTGAAGCGCGTAAGCAGCGCTCAGAGATTAAAGAAAAATCAGTAAAAAGGCTGTGATGCAAAATGCTCAGGGGGAAGGAAAAATCCTAGCAACCAATTGAACGGAAGGCAATCAACAGGCGTGTGTATGTCACTCCCCCATTCACATGAAAAAATGAGGAAAAATGGAATAAACAGAGACCCAGTTCGGCCAGTTCGAATTTAATTGAAATGTTTAAAATGCAACAGCGTGGAAAAATGCCAGGAGGTGGCTGGGAAAACCTCCTTATATGCTAAGCCAAGAAGTGCAAGGATACAAAAAAAATATATATAGATTAAAAAAGAAAATGCATGTAGTCTCCAGAAGCAAAGCGAAGCGAAAGGAAAACGCGATGTAAATATAAAAAAAACAACGTTTTGTTTTTTGATTTTCTAAAATGTTTTTAATGTTTAAAGTTATGATAGTTGCTGTGCAGTGCTAGGAAAATATATATAAAATAAAAATTTCAAAGAATCTTTTATATCACTTTTCAGTGACAACTTAATATCCCTGTTCTCTCAGTGCAAAAGCACTTGTTTTTTATTGTATTTCGCAGTACACACGGTACACATAAAGGGCGTATTTATTGCCGTTAAAGAAGAGCCAAAGGCGTTGAAGCAATCACAAGCTGCTGAAGTAAGTCCAGCAGCAGCTGCAACTATTTCGGCGATCTCTGTGCCTCAATTTTCATTTCTCCACAAACCCAATATACTTAAAAATCGATTTAAAGTTTATAGAATTCAGATATCTCAAGTCTGTCTGAGAGCAGATGATGGCCAACAAGTAAATGGCAAAAGTCATATATATCCCGCTACGAAATTAAATTTTAAATTAACTAAAAAGCATAAAATTTACAACAAAATTGGATTCAATTAATGAAGCAGTCATTTCCGACCCTATAAACCATATATATTCATGATCAGCATCAAAAACTGAATCGATCTGGCCATGTCCGGAGGAAATTAATTTTTTTGCCATTTTTCCAAAATTTTGAAAGGGGTTACATCATTAAAAATTTCAAAAATTGACAAAAATTTGAATGTTTTAAATATTTAAATTTAGTATGCAGATTTTTTATCTTGCTAAAGATTAGCATAGAATTTCTTTCCGATTTGAATTTAATGCATTTTTGGCTTAGTTATGACATTTTTAGGTTTTGATTCCTTAGAAAAAATTATCATAAAAATAGTATTAAATATTTTTTTAAAGAAACCAAATATTTCAGCTCTTCTTAAAGGCATAAAATTGCCAAAAGAAGATTGATGGCCAAAAGTCACATATATTCCAATTCGCGCTCTAGATTAATTGATATGATCAGCATAAAAACCGAATCGATATGGCCATGTCCGAAGGAAATTTTTAGACAGAAATGCAAAACGAAGCTGGAAATCGGCTTCGGAAATATTTTTTAACAAAAGAAGCTGAATAGCGGCCTCGTAAACATTTTTAATTGGTAATTTTAAATAATTTCACAATTTTTTTTCGATTATTTTCAGGGATTTAAAATGCAAAATTATTGTTTTTGTAAAACTGTGGGAAATGACGAAGAGCATCTCCTTCTGCGGCCAAGTGATCCTGGTGGCCACCGCTGGCAACTTTATGCCGAATTCCACCTTGAAACGAGTCCTGTGCTCCCGGGCCTGCTTCCGCTCCCGGCCCCGCACCAGGACCCTATTTGCCACTGCCCAATGTCCAACAGAAACAGCAGCAGCAACTTCTGCAGTAGCTGCAGTATCTTCTGCAGCAGCAGCAAAAACTTCTGTAAGGCAATCCCGCCGCTTAGGCATAGCAACGTGCACTTTTATTGTGTTTATATCTACTCGTACACAAATACATTCACAAATTCATATAGTTTTATAATGCCTTTTAAAAGATATCAGCATCCAAAAAAAAATATATACAAAAATACGTTACCTATAAATAAATAATAAATAAAATAAACATACAATATAAATAAATAAACTGTTTTATTATTTTGAAAGGCCTGGTGGAGTATTTTCAGAATTTTTTTTAGGATTTTATTGGCTTAACAGTGCGATATAGCTAGATGAGCATCACTGCTAACAAGTGAGATGGAATTTTGTCCCAACAGAACTTTATAGCTAGATGCGCATCACTGGCAGTTAGTAAGATTAAAATTTGTCCCAACAGAGCTTTATAGCGAGGTGCGCATCACTGATGCGCATCGTCAAAATCAAGCAAATTCGTTAATTTTGGGTCTGAAATACCAGGCGAACAGAAGTGAGTAGATGGATGACAAGCAGAAATTATTTAGCCAAGTCTCGAACCTTATTAGTCTAAAACTAAGCGAAGACTTCAACCATTTAGATCAAAAGGTTGCAAACTCGGCTAAATTTTAAATCTCAAAGGTTCGAAACTTGGCTAAATACTTTTTGCTTGTCTTCCATCTACTCACTTCTGTTCGCCTGGTATCTGAAATTCAAAACTTAACGGATTTGCTTGATTTTGACGATGTACATCAGTGATGCGCATCTAGCTATAAAGCTCCGTTGGGACAAAATTAAATCTTACTAATTGTCAGTGATGCGCATCTAGCTATAAAGCTCTGTTGGGACAAAATTGAATCTCACTTGTTAACAGTGATGCTCATCTAGCTATAACGTTCTGTTAGGACAAAATAAAATTTCTCTTGACTCTCTTTTCTCCCAGCAGAGCAATATAGCTAAATGATTTCCTTCCCTTTCTCATCCCAATGAAAATTAAAACTAAATTTCTTTTCCAAGGTTCATTCTTTATTTCCGCTGCTAATAAATATGTTAAAAAAAGGTGGCAAAAATCAGTAAAGGCGTCGTATAGCTTAATATTATGGAGGCTGGGGATTGAAGATTTGAAATACCAGGCATATATGATACATACATTCCATTTTATGCACAGTATATATATGCATCTCTTATTTTTTGGAGCAGATTATTACAAGTGAGAGAGACAGAGGCCGAAACCAATCAAATTCTAATCCAGTTGCATTCATAAGATATTCATTTGCAGCATTTATTCGGCTCTGGGGCTTTGCATTTATGCTGCGAGATGGAAAATGTACAAAATGGACTACAAAATATATATAGAACTTATATATATAAATAAAACAGAAAATGAAAAGCAGAAAATGCTTCCTGCCACCGCCATAGCCCCGGCCATTGAATTAAATATTTCACAACGCCCCTCCCGCACGAGCACAGTTTTTCCCGAATAGAGGAAAGCCCTCTCCAGCAGCATTTGTGCAGCGTTTTGAAATGATTTTTCCATTCCATTGTAGTTGCATTTAAATTTGTCCATTTGATTCCATCCCATTGTTGCATTCGTTCATGCCTCATTTGAGGCGATTACACACACACAGATGGCGGCGAAAGGGAAAGCGGAAAAGTACGGTGAAATAACAGGGTTGGAAAAGCCAACGCCAATGTGAAAGCACTTGACCATTTTGGCCCATTTGTCAGAGCGGAATTCAGGGGAAGAGGGGGTGGGGATTTTACGGGGGTTTCTGGGGGGTTGTTCTGGGGGTTCCATCAATTATTTCGGTCAAATAAGTGCCAGGAATAATATCTCCCGGAGAGTGAGTAATTGCCGTATGGCAGTTTTCGCGGCAATGCTACCACGTTAAGCGAATTAGGCGGAATGTAATCGAATTAGTTAACTAAACAGGGAATTACTTTGGCCAAAAAATAACACAGAAAACAAAAACTTTAATTTCAATGGAAGTTGCTAATGGGAGCTGATTTAAGAGGTTTAAAGTTGACCAGTTTTAAATGTTTTAAGATACTTTTTGTATATATCCCAGCTTCATAATATGATATATCATTTTTATAAATAATAATTATAAGTTTTTTTAATTCTTAAAATGATATGTACAACTTTTGACTTTAAGTAGTCTTTCAGTTATAATATTTGTACTGCTTTTATATATGATTTTAATTATATAACCCATTTTTCATACCATTATAAAAGATCATTAATGAATTATAAATTTGATAAAATTAAATTCGAATTTGAATTTTTTAAAAATTTTCACTCGACTTTATAGAATTTTGTTAATTTCAAGATCCCACAAAAGGGTAGACTCGGGGCTATAATAATATTTATAAGCCGAAAACTAATCAATAAGCTTGCATGCCAAATTTCTGATCAGCTAAAGGGATAATTTGAAGGTTATATTAATTTTTTAAAATAAAAACTCTTTAAAATATTATAAATTGCAGTTTTTCTGTTAGAAAAATGTATATATATATATATTAATTAAAGGGCTCAAAGTTATAACCTTTTAGCCATAAACAATAAGTTCGATCACAATTCTACTCACATAACCAATTCATGCGCTCCGTGTACTCGACCTTGCGCTTGAGATCCTTGACCAGGGCGCGAAAGTCATCGTCATTGAAGTGACACTGGATGATCGTGTTGTTCAGCTGCAGGATGCTGTACTCGTTGTTGCCATTGTTCCCATTGCCATTTCCATTCCCGTTGCCATTCCCGTTCCCATTACCATTTCCATTTCCATTATTCGAGGCCGCCGCCATGGCCATGGCATCTCGGGCTCCATTCAGCGCATTCGACTCGATATCGGTGGCACTGGCCCTTAGCTTGTTGTGCCCAATGCCCAGTCCCGTTCCACCTCCACCGCCACCTCCGCCGCCGCCTATGCCAATGCCAATGCCATCGCCATCCACATTGCTGCAGGACTTGCTTAATATGATGGTGGCCCTGTTGGCTATCGAATTGGCGGCCAGCAGATGTTCTCCGGCTGCCCCACAGCTGCCGCGATGGAAGGGCAATGCCTTGCCAGTGGCACAATTGTTGTTCTTTAGCGTGATGCAGTGCAGCTGATTCTGGAGAGCTGCCTGCACTGCAGAGCAATCACTGGCCCGCCGCCGGCGTGGATTATCGCCGGCATCTGGGGCAGTCAGTGCCAAGTGTTGCAGCGAGTGTTGCTGGTGTGGCTGCGGCTTCTGCTGCAGCTGTTGCTGGTTGCTACTTGGATTATTGATACTTGGCTGTGCCTGATTGTTGGCTACTCCGGTTGAGGCAATGCCACCAATGCCACCTCCAGTGCTTGAGCTGGATGCTATGGGTGTGACGACTGCTGGTGGCTGCTGCTGTTGCTGCTGCTGCTGCTGCTGTGGATCGCTGGTGGCCACACTGCTGGCCATATTCGACATGGATGTAGACATGTTGTTGTTGTTCTGTATGCTGTTGCAATTGTTGTTGTTATTGTTGTTATTATTATTATTATTGTGAGTGGTCGCAGTGGTGGTGGTGGTATCGCTGGCAGTCAACTGAAGGCTGCAACTAGGCGGCACGTGTTGCTGCTGCTGCTGCTGCTGCCTGATGCGATGCTGCTGCTCTTGATCCTCGTAAAACTGTATAAGCAACTCCTCTAACAGGGCGATGGGCGAGTTGGAGCAAAAGGATTGCGAGGCGCTAGCTGAGACCGAAACGGAACCGGAAACAGTGGCCGTGCCGCTGATAGTGGAGCTGCTCGAGGATTTACGTCGCACGGTGGTCGATGTGGTGGTCACAGCAATAACGGGTTGTGCTTGCTGCTGCTCCGCCTCCTCTAGCTCCTCTTCCGCCTCCTCCTCCTCTTCCTCCTGCTCGGGGCTCTTTTCAGCTAGATGTTGCTCCTGATCCTGGTCGTGCTCCTCCAGCTCACTGCTGCTCACCGCCTCTATGCTGTTGTTGCTACTGCTGCTGGCACAATCTGCTGCTACAGCCGCTGTTACTGCTACTGCTCCTGCACTTGCTCCCCCTGCTAGCGCTGCCAGGGGCCCCGCTATGGCCGCCGTGGCCGCTGCCAAAACAATGGCTCTCTGGTGCTCCTTGCCTGGATCAAAGATCGAATGACGCAGGAGGATCTCCTGCAGCTGTCGTCGCTGCCGCCGGGCACTGTAAGGATTCACCAGACGAAAGTCTCCATAAAATTTGGACAAGTAACGCACACGTGATGCAATATAACCGATCTTGCGCAGCAGTCGCACATCCGCCTGCTGCAATTGCAGTTGCAACTGTTGATGTTGATGTTGGTGTTGGTGTTCCTGGTGGCTACTGCGTTGCAGTGCCGCATGGCCACTGGTGCTGCTGCTTAGGGAGGAGCCCTCTTGGATCTCTACGTACTCGCACTCCTCACTATCTTCGCTCTCCACGGGGCTGCTGTCCTCGATGTCGCTGGTGGCGAGTAGCAGTGCTGCTGCTGCTTCTACTGCTGCTGCTGCTCCGCTTGCTGCTGCTGCTCCTGTGGTCACTGTGCTTGCTGTACCGCCTCCACCGCCGCCGGCTATAACCGTTGTGGTTGTGGTAGTTGCTGTGGTTGCAGCCGCATGGATTTCGGTCTCAGTTATGGTGGTGGTGGTGATGATCGTGAGGGTCTCTAGCGTATCCTCGTCACTGCTGCTGGTTCCAGTGGCTGCTGCTGCTGCTGCTGCAGCTGGTGTTGGAGTTGCTGATGCTCCAGTTGATGCAGCTGCTCCTGTTGCAGTTGCTGCTGCTGTAGATGCTGCACTGCTGCTGCCGCGTCGACTGCTACTGCTATTGCAGCCGCTGTCCTGGTACATTTATAGGCAACCCTGGCTAACCCGGCTGTGGCTGACTCTCTTGACCCCGAGTGGCCCCCAAGTCCTGCTGCTTCTGTTACGTTTTCTCACGTATATTTTCCTTGCACTTCTCTGTTCTGGTCTTTGGCCAGCGTGTCCTTAATTGTTTTATGCTTACGATTACTTTTATATTTTCTCCTATTTGTATTTGATTCGCTGCATAAATTAATTTTTCACCAAAACGAGGAAGGACAACACAGAGACGGAGAGACGGAGAGACGCAGAGACAGAGAGACAGAGCGAGAGGAGAGGTGAGGTGAGGGGTGTTGTGTGTGTGTGTGTTGCTTTTTTTGTATTTTTTATGAGGCTGGCGCCTTTTTATGACCGTTTCCTTTTGTTACTTGCAATTTGTTTTTGATGTTTATGCCACGCCAGCAAAGTTATGCAAATTTCCAACTCGGCTCAGCTCTCAGCTCCACACTCTCTCTCTTACTCAGTCAGTCTCTTTTTGATATATATATATATATATATATATATATGTCTAGATATTTATCTATGTGTATTTGTATATCGCGCATACGCAGCGTATACTTATGCCGTGTCTGGCCGCTCAAATCAAATCAAATTCAGTGGAAAAGTTGTCGCCACGCGCATTGTTTTCCTTTCCTCCTTCCTTTTTTTGGGGCATGTCAACCGCTTCGCTTCTGCTTTTTTCTTGCTTTTTTTGCTGATTTTTTTTCTTTTTGTTGCTCCAGTTGGCGCCTGTTGGTGTGTGTTTTACATTTTATTGTGTTTTAATTTGCATTATTCAACCGTTTGTCCGCCTGTCCAACTTTGCCTTTCCTGCCTGCTGCCTGCCTGGGCTCTCCACAGAGCAGCGTCACTTCCGCTTCCGTTTTGGCGCTGGCAAATCTGCAAGGAAAATAATGGGAAAATTTCTATGAGTCTTTTGTTATTTTGAATTAATAATAATAAAGATTTATTTAATAGAATTTCATATTTTATTTCCACAAAATCTAGTTTAATGCCATCTTTTTCTTCTTTAGAAATTGATTTTAAATCAAAGAAAAACACCAACTCTTGGCCTTAATTAATACAAAATCAATCAAGGAGACACTCGAGGAGGATCAACAAATAAATAAATTGATAAATGTATTGGCAGCAGCAGCAACAGCAGCAGGAACACAACAATGTAAATATTTTATGAAATACTTTTACTACTTGCAGATGCTGCTGCTGCTGGTGCTGCTGCTGCTGCTGTTTGTTTGTTGTGACAATCGATTGGAATGTGCAGCAAACGGGGAACCTGGGCTTTAGTGACAGGTGGAGACAGGTGAAAGGCGGTGGTATTTGGTCACTCCACAACAATCCCCAATAAGCAGGCGTGCTCTCGACCGCAGAGACAAAGGCGTTACCCACTGGCGGTCAACCCGAGAGCCCACATGGCAAAGGTGGCAGCTTCTAGGCACTGAGAGAAATACAATTTACAATTTTGAAAGAGGAAAACAAATAAAGGTACAGAGAAATATTTTCTGAAATTAAATTAAAGATTTCGACTCATATTTCCTTTTACATATTTAAAGCAGTATATATTTTTCAGTGTACTCAAACAACAGGCAATTGCACAAAGCAACGGCAGGCGGTCGGTCAGTTGGTTGGTTGGTCAACTGAAGCAGCAGCAGCAGCAGCAACACTGCAACTGCAACAGCAACATCAGCAACTGTCGCCGACGTTGTGACAATGACAGCAAATGTCAAACAGACCCCTCAACCCCCCGCAGGCCCACCCACTATTCAGCACCCCCACCCCCACCTTATCCACCCCATTAAGTGCAGTGTCGCCATCTCGCTCCCCTCTGTTCATCTGTCAATCAGTTTATCTGTCCCTTTTGTTTGTCCGTCGGACAGCAACTCGTGTGCAACTTCCACAATGCGCCGGCTGAGACAAAGGGCAGGCAGCAGCAGGCAGCAGCAGCTGCAGCAGCAACATGGCTGTGGCACTTCTCGGTGGCATCATCATCATTACGGTGGCAAGGAACTCGGGCACTGGACTAAGGAAGCAAGCTTTAAGGGATTTCGAAGAACTTTGCTTTCAAAACTATTCAACAAAATTCAATAAACCACAGCCAAGTGTTTATAAACAATTAATTTACAAAAAAAAAACATTCTTTTCGGAATTCAAAAATATAGTTTTAAAAGTAATAGTAATAGCTTTGTTTTGAAATAACTTTTACAAAGATAACAAATATATATTAAATATATCAACAACTTTACCGCGTTAAATAGCAATTAAGTTTTAATTTAAAGTCGCTAATTAAAGTCTCTATTTTAAGTCTCAGTTAATGTAATCTCTAGGCGAAAAAATAAATAAATTTAAAACATTTATTTTTGGAGTTATATAATTAATTATAACTTAAAGAACCTTAAGAGGAAGTAGCAGAAATTGCTCAGAAGCTTTATATTCATTTTACAACATTATTATTTCAGTTTCATTTGTTTATTTTTTTTTTGTATATAATTTCCATTTCAGTTTCATTTGTTTATTTATTTTAGATATATATAATATATATATTTATTTATTATTCATATATTATTTTTTAAGTTCGTTATTTATTTAATAAAGAGAAACGAACAAAGCAATTTCTAAACAATAAGCCTTTAACTGCAACCTCAATAATTTAAAACAATAATAAATAAATAAACTATATAGATTGTATTTCTTTCAAAACATTTCGATTTAAAATCAAAAGCATTTTTTTATAGGCCAATAAAAACTTAATTTCCATTTTTATATTCTAAACCCAAACCCCTAAGGCCTCTGTAAATTTTTAATTTCTCTCTCTACTCTTGTCCTTCCGCCATTCCAAACTTGCTGCTAGTTTTCCTCGCTTTCCTTTTTCTAACAGAAACCTACAATAGAAAGATTCTTCAATTTTCTGATTCTCCGCAGACGAGCCCTTTTCTTTTTTTTTCGTTTTTTTAGGGGTGTTCTTGGGAAATTCCGAACGCATTGCGAACAGCTAACGTGGCGTATCCGTTCGTGCGTTTCTGGTATGCTGACGATTCCGGCACGACAGGATGTGGCAAATGGTGGAAATGCTGGAAATGCTGAAAATGGTGGCGTGAAAACCCCAATTGAGGAAAACCCCAAAAGGTGAAAGGAGGAGAAGGTGGAGTGAACGGCAAGAAAGCGTCCGAAAAAAGCGCTTCAAAAAGATTCAACTTTGTTGCATCTAATTATGGGCAATTTGATTAGGGGGCTCATAAACAAACAAGAGAGCTCACTTTTCCACACAAAAACACACATACAAGACACTGAGAAAATTTAGTAAATTGAATAAATTTAATAGATTCAAATTTAGTTTGTTTTATTAAACATTAAATATTACAAATTAAAGGCAAGGATTTTAAGTTGCCTCTTTAAGCTTTGTTTGCCTTTTAATATTGTTTGTTAGAGCTGCTTTTCTCCGTGTTTTTTTTTTCAGTGTTGACCCAAAAAAAAGAAAAACCCACCCGAAGCCAAGTAAAACAGCCGCCGTCGCCACCAACTGTTGAATGGCGGCCACCAAATTTTGGCTGTATTTTATTTATTTACAGCAACAAAGTCAAGCAAAATTAAATAAATTTAAATGTTTCTTAATAAGCTAAGGCCAAAAAGGACACTTTTAAGGAAAACCACACAGAAAAAGGAGTTTAACTTCAGGTTAAGCGAGCTTTAGTAAGCCAAAAAACACTTTTTGAATTCAAGGCCAGTTTTGCTCTTAAAATATTTCACTTGCTTTCTAATTTCTATTTATATTTTTTAGTAACATCTTTTTAATGTTTGATTGTGTTTCGAATATCCTATTGTCCTTTTTTTGGTGTTAAAATCAAGTTAATTACAAAATGCCTGCAATGGCCGTTGCCAAGTAAATAGAATCAGTTTGAAATTGCCCTGGTCCATGTCCTGCAGTCCTGCATCAAAATGTGCAGCCTACTTTTAGGCCTTCACCCGGAAACAGAAAGAGAGGGAGAGAAAGAGTGAAAGAGAGGGAGAGAGGGAGAGAGAGACCGACAAGCGAGTAGGGGAAATAAAAATGCTGCTACAACGACAGCGACACACATTTTGCGGTTGATATGAATATCGATTCGACCCCTTAACTGTGCCAGCATGCACAGAGAGACCCCCTTTTTCGGAGGGGGGGGAGGAGTGTTGTGGAAAAAGAGGAGCACCCCTTCCTTCCCCTCACACACACACACACACACACTCAAGCCACCGAAGCACCCTAACCAGAGCCGCCATGGTGGTCGCCTGGCTCTCCCCCCTTTGTTAGCCCCCCGGTATGCAAACTAGAACTTTGTATAAATTTATGTGCACAACAATGTTTATGTTGTTGAATAAACGAGCAGTTTTGCCAGGACCTGCTCTGTGTCCCCCTCTCTCTCTGTGTGTGTCTGTGTGTGTGTGTAATGGCAGGATGCAACATGAAAATGGCGTGTGGCTAGCAACGTTTTATTTGCTCGTTCTCTGGGCACTTTTCGTCCCTCTTTGGCTGCCACTGACTCTGACTCCGTGTGTTACTTCGTTTTAGCACTGCACTTTGCATTTTGGCTTAAAAATAGAAATATGCCAGGACCTCACACACACACACACACACGCACTCGAACATATATACACCCTAGCATGTGGCTATGTGTGAAGACATTCAATTTCAGCACGGAAATCGCTTAACAGCCCTAAATAATGGACAATAGGCTGGGGCTCAAAAAGGCAAGGATATGTGTGTGTGTGTGTGCCCTAAAAAAACCAATTGAATCCTTTAAGTATTTAGGAGAAATTAAACAAGTTTCAGTTGAAATGATTTCCAGGAAAGTTTGGCCAGAATAAATTGCTAAATAAAGTGTGTAAAAATTAGGCTTCTCTTTTTGGTTTCTCTTTTTTTTCTGGTCATTGACCAAGGTTTTGGCATAAGCAAGGACCCAGAACCAAGAACCAGACGCCATGTCTGATCCTTTGATTTGATGGAACGCACACACACACACACACACACTGGGAGAAAGAGAGGAAGGCACATACTTAGGAGCGTTCAATCAAACTAAGCGCAAACAAGCCTAGAGACATGAGGCATGGAGACATAAGGACATGGAGACATGGAGACATGGCGACCTGAGTAGGATGCCTGAAAGAGAGAGGCACCACCAAAGCTGGGGCCAGAAAGAGATGAAAAACCAAGCCAACGAAGCGTACAAAAATAAACAAAAGCGTGGGAAGTTCGCAGGACCAAAACAGGATGAGATGTGAGGCAGGAAGAGAGGGTAAGCTGTAGGTGTGTGTTGGGTTATGGGACAGAGAGAGAACTTACTTAAGCGAGTGATTTTCAGATTTTCCGCCTCTTCCTCCATGTGTGGGTGTCCCTAACCACAGTGCGTGTGCGTGCGTTGCCATTGTGATTTTAATTTTTTTGATCGCCCAATCCAAAATTACAAGCGAAACCAATAAAATCACCATGTTTTGTTGCGTATAAACTTTAAAATATTTAAGTAATTGTGCTTTCCGAATGATTTTTGTTTCTAAATCGAAGAAAATGTTTGAGTTTTATTATCCAGAAAATCAGCTTGATTTATTTCTAAATGAAATAAATACACAAAATAATTGTTGTTCAATTTCTTAGGTTTTAGCTAATAATTATCGTTATTTTGATTGCCAATGAATCCCGCACATGTTATATATATATTTTGAATTCAGGACACGTGTGCCGGTGTCCGTGTCCTGGTTACCTTGGCGCTAGTTTAGAATCATTCATCATTCCCGGGCCAGCATAGTTGTAAATAATGTTACCCACAAGGATTCTTCCCGGCGATTATTATGGCGATAAATCAAAGGCAACCTACCGACTGACTTCTTCCCCTTGGATTCATTTCTTTTATTTTCCAGCTTTTCACTAGAATCCCCTACGTCTTTCAGGCTTTCCTTCTTTGTTTTGTTTACTGTCCTTTCCACCCCCCTCCTGTTTCTGTGACAATTTTCCTCACCTATGGCTACGAGCCCTCTGTTTGATTTTTTAGCTGGAAGAAGGAGAAGGAGGAGTATGAGGATGGGGATGGGGAGGAGTTCTCGTGGCTCGAATAAGTATGCAAATTACTCTGGTCCAGCTGAACCTGACTGACTGACTAACTGACTGAATGACCAACTGGCAAACTGGCAAACTGAACAACTGACGTCAGGACGAATGCTATTAAGCCAAGTTGATGGCATGTGCAGAGCCCTCTGCGGGCCAATCTATAAATAAGTTTAGCAAACAACAAGAGGGGGAGAGAGCGCTGGAAAAACTTTAATCTACACATTGCCACCGTCACCGGAGTGTGACGTGTGTGTGTGTGTGTGTGTGTGCCTGGGGTGTAGTTTGCACTGAAAAAAATAGGAGTAGATAGATACTCCTACTAAAGAGTTGTACAAAAATTATGATTAATAGAAGAAGGTCTCTAAAGCTTAGACAAATTTTGTATGACTAATTAAAATTTTATTAATTTAGTTTTTTTTTGTAGAAAATTATATTCTACTTTATATTATATTAAAGTCATTATATATGTATGTATTTATAAGGATTTAGGCTATTCCTGCAGAGAAGGTTAATAAAAGGAAGAACTATTTAGCAAAATTTGTCCTTTTTTAAGCTTTTAAAAAATGTGCTAGCAGTAAAAAAAACCATAAATATTTGCCACTGGAAAATGCTTTAAATTGAAATTATTAGACTCAATTTAGAGAGAATTCGATTTTTTACATTCTTAATTCTTTCCATTTACTTTCTATGAATATATAATTTTAAAAGGTGTAAGAATACTACTTAAGTTGAATTAAATTAAGATAATTTAAAATTATTTATTATTTATTATATTACTTATATTTATTTTATTTATTATATTTATATTATTTATAATATTTATTTTATTTATTATATTTTATATTTTTACTATATTTATTATTTATACTACAAAAAAAACCCAATAAAATTCCGTTGACAAGGACTCCTCTCTGTCTCTCTTTTTTTGTCTCACCCAAAATTCATCTCATTCAATATTGAATGCATTTGTAACTAATTCAAGTAAATCTTCTCGCAAACTTTCAATTAAATAAAAGCAGAATTAATCAAAAGGAGCCTCTGGGGGACGAAAGGGGGAAAGGAAAATGGTGAAAATGGGAAAAATGGTAAAACAGGGACAACGACTGCGACTGGGACAGGTAAGACAGATGGTCGGAGATGACAGGTAAGCAGTTTGCGTTCATGTGTGTGGGCACACACGTGTGCAAATAACAATAATCAGGACACGCACACACACTAACAGAGAATGTCCTGGCGCGTAGGTGTGGTGGTGTCAACGGCCAAAACAAATGATGATAACTGCGAGTCAAATGAAATGTCCACAAGGACCAAGTGAATCCACAGAAAAAAAGAACTCAAAAAAAAAGCGTTGCAAAAAAGTCCGAGAAAATGAGGCGAAAAAATAAAAATAATAAAAATAACAGCAAGAAATCGAGCAGCCAGAAAATAAAGACAATATTTGTCAAGCACACTCGCACACACACACACACACTCACGTTACGTGAGCCGGAAGTGGGTGAAAAAAAAAATAAGGAATGGCTGAAACCCGGTCACGGAAATGGGGCTCACAACCAGAACTGAAACTAGAACCAGAAGCGGCGACCCTTTGCCAACAATTGTGAAACTGTAAAGATGCAGATGATTGTACACTTGGCGAAAAGGGAGGGCATTTGTGTGTGACATACTTTGTTTTTGTAATGGGTATAGGAAAAAAAATTGTTAAAAGAAGGTTTCACATCGAAAAACAACCCACATTTCCGCTAAATGTGATACAAAAATTATTTGTTTTTATATATATCTATATAATAATAATAAATATAAATATTATATATAAATATAATATTAAAACAAGAAATAAAGAAATATAACAATAAATTTAATTAATTTTACTCTGACGAAATAAAGAACAAAAATCTTTATTAATTTCGCCCGGAAAAGTATGCTACAAAATATATTTGTGATCTTAGCTTAGCACTTTTTGGTTGGGCATAAGAATATTGTAAGCCAACTGCCATTAAAAATGAAAACACAAAATATATATTTTTAATTTGAACACTTTTTAGATATTGAATTTGCTCAGAAAAGTATAATAAAAAAATGGTTTATGCGACTCTTTTATTCTATTTATTTTATTGCATTTTTTAAACACTTTTAAAGTTACAATTAAACGAAATGACTATAGAAATATTAGAAAACTAATTCAATTTAAAATTTACAAAATATAATGAAGATGAAGTATTTAAGATTCATTTTCCATTCTATATTTCTATAGAATAATATTTTTTTGCAGTGCCCTGGGCAATGAATCGAATTGAACAAAGCCAGAAATTGGGGAATATACAAACACATACATATATATGAGTATATATACATATATATGTATATATATAAAGGCAAGTGGAAATGAGGCCGCAAACCGGAGGCTGGGGTCTTGATGGGGTTAAAAACATACATATTTGCCAAGGACGGTTGGTTGGTTGGTTGTAACCGCCGAGCAAACAGTTGGCCTAATCAAAAGTCACAAACACAGGCAAACACACGGACACAGGAACCGGCAGAAACTCACAGATACACACACATACACACACTCACACTGGGAACGTCTTGGCCAGAAAGCCAGTCAAGTCAACAAAAAGCAAACTATTTGTTTGCCAGCCTGCGTAGAGAGGCCTTTCCTATACTATATATGTATATATATATGTATGTATATAGGGAAGGTCCTGCTTTGGCCGGGCTTTCACCCTTTCATTCCTCAGCTAACTGAGCTTGCCACCCAGTTTTCCACCCAATTTTCCCTGTCAGCCAATTTGACAGTTACCAGCTACAACATAGTTACAGGCCAACATGCAAATGGAGAGATGGAGATTGTGCTTGCTGGCAATTTAAATTATTGTTTTGGCATAATGCAAAGCCAGGTCTCTTGCCCCGATCTATACATATATATATATATATATGAATGTATATAGTGTGTGTATCCACAATTGCTATGTTCTATGTCGGCCCTAAATCGGTCATTTGTATCGGTCAAACGAGCAATTATTACGAGTCTCCTTCGTCTACAGGATTCCCACTATTAATCTCTTGCCTCATTTACCTTTCAGTTTTCCTGCTGAAAATGGTTTGTGATTATGAGAGAATTATGGCATGGGGAGGTCCTTTACCTTGATCCTTTGGCTCAACAAGTTTCTTAGTCTTCTTCTACACCAATTATGAGTTAATGGGGGATTTGATTTTAAATGTTATTTATTTTAGCAAACGCCTTCATTTCTCAGCTTGTACATATTATTTTCTAAGCATTTATTTATCATAAAAAATCAAAATAAACATTAAACAAGCTTGTTTAATATTTATTTATAAAATTTTATGGTATATAATAAATTTATCAAATATTTAGAGTTTTAATAGGGATTTAGTTAAGCCTTTTCAGATTTTTGAAGTATTTTTAAAGAAATTCCTAAAACTTATTTAAAGCAAACAAGCCCCAACTAAGATCTAAAAAGGGAAAATATATCTTAATATTGATTTTTAAAATATTATGCAACCAAAATGACAAAAAAAAACCTTTATAAATGTGAAAGGAGCTATAAAAATGCATTTAATAAATATAAAAACAATTTCCACTGATTTTGTTACTTTACAATTTGTATATTTTATAAATATAATTTTAAGCACATTGCAAAATATTACAAATAAAAACCCAACTGATTTATGAATTAATTTTACATAAACTCCTTAAGTTTCCTTTAGAAAGCGTCTCTATTATGCCATTAAAAATATATATCTCAAGCATTTTATTTAATATTTTCAAATCACCTTCTACAATAGATTCCAATACCCTATTGAATTCTTTGCTAGTTCTTAAACAAATATCATATTATTATATTTGCCAAGCATGAAACTGCTCAATTCAAAGACCATTCTCCACTCAATAATAAATAAAAACTTGCAGAGCAGAGGAGAAAAACCAAGCAAAAATAACAAGAAAAAGATTTAAAAAAAAATGAAATGAAATTGAAATGAATTTCCATTGAAATCGTTCAGGTGTAAAAAGAACGAAAATTTGTTATTTTATAAGCATAAAAAGCGGGGCACAAAAACAAAAAGCGAGATGAGAAAGAAAATACAACACAATGGTGATGGGAAGATTGGGAAGGAGCCAGGTCCTGCCAATAAATAATAATACTTTTTGTATCATATCAATTTATCAGACGGCTGCCAAGGATAACCAAACAGCAAGAAGGACACACATGCAGTTGACATGGTTAATGGTCTAATGAAATGTCTTTGGTTTATCGCAGCTGTTTACCTGTTCTGCCTGAGCCCAATCACAGGACCCTTTCAGCCACGTTAAGCTGCCAACTAAGACCCAAAACAATGTCCTTGCATTCCCACAACTGCATTATCCTGCACTTCCGCCTGCCACTGCAGGCGATGCAATTAATTGGCACGACTCTAGGGCGGTGTGTGTGGGTGTGGCTGTGCACTGAGCGAAATAAGATAATGAGTTGATTTTTTAAAGTAATATAATTTCTAGCGACAAAGTGTGACTTTTTGACTATCTCTCTCTTCTCGGGAAATACCGCCATCGATTTAGTTTCGTGGAATACGTTGAAACAGTATATGCAATTTAATTTGTATTTTCCTTTTTTAATGGAATTTCAATGAAATGGAATGATTATCCTTATTAAATCGAATTATTTCTATACTATTCTTTGTAAAAAGCAGACTTTTTCCTCACTGTGTTGGAACTGAATGGCACAGGATGGCACAGGACACGCATATTTGCATGTCAGGCGCATTCCGCAGGACTACAAGTGACAGCTGCAGCTGCTGGCTGGACATTGGAGGCTCAAGCTGCGGCACTTGCAGATGATAACCGGCAATTGCGGTAAAGGATAAGCGCAGGACCTCGCCCCAAAATGGATGCCCACACACAACAGACAGAATCTATAAATCCACACGGGGCCCAGTGACATTTCCAATTAATTTGTATTTGTTTAAACTTTCCATAAATATAAATATAAATATAATACATATATGTGTATATTTGATAAGGGAAAATAAAAGGGCAAAAGGCAAATGGAAAATGGAAAATCAATAACCAATATAACAAATATCAATGGTCGGCGGCCACTTGCAGGTCTCTGCATAAAAAAAGAAGAAATATTTATATAAAAGTTGCACATATTTGCACAATTCATAAAATTGTGAAAGCCAATTAAACGGGTTTCTGGGCAAGGCAAGGCCAGGAGGACAAAAACAAATTTACATAACTGATTAAAAACTTTTGGCCCCAGGTGGGCGGCGCAAAAGGTGAGGGAGGCCAAGCCAAAGTCAAAGTGTGAACGGTCCAACGCAAATCCAATAGCCAACTTTAAGCACTAAGCACTTGGGCAAAGGACTAAACTCGAAACTCAAATTCAAATTCAATTATTAATTTAACTTTTCATTGAATTTTCCACCACCCCACATAGCTCTCTTCCTGTCTGGCCATTGTTCAATCTATCAATCTAAGACTTGGCCAAACTGACTTATTATTAATAGGCCAGGCCAGGCGAACTTTACCTGGGATTGGATTAAGTTTAAGGACAGGCCAGGACACACAGTCCAAACTATCTGAGCTGTAAATTGTCTGGGAAATTGTATTAAGTTTTTTTTTTTTTTGATAGTTCAACAATATGGTTCCCTTAATACAATTTAAATAATAAAATTTTTAAGAGATTTGAGCCAACTAAAAATAGTCTTGGAAAATTCCCTGCTTGCTTAAAACCCTTGAAAAAGGCTAAGAAATCCTCTTAGCTGGTTGGCTTAGCTGCAAAATGCAATAAAAATCGATTACAGCAGCTCGGAAATCAGAATATCGCGGCATCGATTTACCAGCCACAACGTCATCGCCATCATCATTCCATCGACTTCCTGTCTTCGTCCTGTCTTGGTCCTCCCTCTCACTCCCTCTCCCTCTCTCTCTGTGTAATCCAAAACCAAATCCCCGCTAAAAAATGCATTGTTCGGTATTAGCAGCGGAAATAATCGGGGCCTGTACGTGCAGCTATACTATATATATATATATACAAATATATATGCAGCTGCCTGGCAGCCCAAGGCTCTTAACCACTAAGCCATGCCCCCATGCCCAGGCCCCGGCACGCCTTCCTTTCGATTGCGAAAAAAACCCACTAAAATGGGGGATTAATTTAAAGTATTGCCAGGACGCGCTTAGCGAATAAAGGTTAGTCCTGCAACAAAGACATTTAAGCCAAGTTCAGTAAAGGTAAGTGTCACACACATACACAGGAAATATTTAGTCTTTAAATTATAATAAAAACTTTATTTAATTTCAATTTTAATACTTGAAAATTAAAATAAACAAATAAATTATTTAAAATAAATAAATAGTGTTTAACGGAAATTCTTTCTGACGAAGGATATGTGTGTTTTGTGGTTGATGCCTCCTTCTGCCGATTATATATCCTTTCGCTATAATAACTACTTGCCCTAAGCCGCCATAACTTTTATTGTTGAGGGATTTAAAATATCCTCAGGGATCTGTGCCACTTTCTAACTAGATTTAAGTGAAATAAAAGATTGAGGTATTAATTTTTAGAGTTTCATTAGATGGAAACTTTAATTTATGTTTATATTATTTATAAGAAAATGTGTGGAAAATATCATTAAACAATTCGTTAAATAACTTACTATTTAAACTCTTTTATCATGAAATGTTTTCTTTTGAAAGTTTTCATTTTATCGATCTTTATCTCTTTTAAATATCTTTTAGCTATAATTTCAAGTTTATATTCTTACACATCGATTGAATATTTAATAAAGCATTCAATATCCATAAAATCGGTTTATTTTTAAGAGAAGCTCTATTAACTTTGGGCTCTCATTTTGTATTTTAAATTCAATAACAAAGTGATATTCCTTACGCATCGATTTCTTATAAAATTACAAACCCAATATTAATAAAAACTGTGTATCCTTGATCGTATATCCTGTAACTATCGGCTGTCATTCAATATCAAAGTGATATCCTAACAAAACGATTGCTCAAAAGCCCTACCGCTTCTATGAAATCCAGCCTGACATCGGGACTTGTGTGCGTGGGGGCTCGATGTCTATCTCTATCTCTGTCTTTGTATCTATCTCTGTCTCTGTCTCTGTATCTGTTTCAGTGTCTGAGGCTGAGACTGCGACTGAGGCTTGGAGCGAGACTGGAATCTGTGTGGTAAATCGATAGACAGATTAAATGTCTCCATGCCGCCCAAGCACTTGACGGATTCATTGCCCGCTCGTGTCAGCAGGCACTTGTGCCTGTAGTGGTGTTGCTGTGATAGTAGTTGTGCCTGTGCTTCTGCCTCTCCTTGTTGTGCTTGTAGTGTACTTGCACTTGTACTTGTACTTGTGCTCGTCCTGTAGCCCACAAGGATAACGAGGACCCGGAGAAGGCGGAGAGGGCGGAGTCTATGACTCAATCCGCCTGTGTCGACGACGGCTGTGGCGATGTTTAAACAGAAAGCAGTTAAAAACACTAAGCAATGTGCTGTGCGGGTGGAAATCAAGGGAAAACCAAAGGGAAAATCCCAAGAAAAGTGCGAGGAGGAGGAGCAGGAGGAAGCCGATGAAGAAGCGCATAACGAGGCAGGAGATGAACAGCAGTTGCAGCCATAAAAAGGCAACCCGCGCCATGTTGTAACAGTTGTAAGCTGACAATGACAACGACACAGACACGGACGGGATAGCAGCCGAGATGGGGAAAGAGACAGGCATATGGCCAGCGAAAGAGAGGGGAACAAAAAAAAGTAAAAAGTAGAGGAGCCACGCACGCACCGAGTACAAACTGTAATTGAATTTCTGTTGACAGATTTTAACGCACAATATCCTGCAGCGACATTGTCGCAAAAGGCGAAACAAAAAACACATGCAGACGGAAATAAAAAAAAAAAACAACAACAAAAATAAAGAAAATAAAAATCCAAAAAGTAAAAGAAATATATATAAAATCCAAGAGAGCGTGGAAATTACACAACTGCCACCAGTGCCATGCACTCAAAATTCAATATCGGCGACTACTATATCCATAACCATATCGCCTTTTTATTCATTCACTCAATAAATATAGTATATTTATTGCAAAAATATTCCTTTGGCCATTTATTCAATTATGGAGCAACAAAAGGTTTTTTGGGAAGGAATGTAAATAGAGAGAGAAAAAGAGAGCTTTAACCATATTAAGTGGTTGTTAGCGGTTGCAAATGCATTTAGCCCGGTTTTTAGCCTTCCGTTTGTAGCTCTAATTAAACCACAAATGTGGTTATAATATGTATAAAATAAAGTCGGTGAAAAAAATTAATTAGCCAGGGCAAAGTTATTAAAAATTATTCAATATGTTTTAATGAGTTTTAATAGCTTTAAAGCTGAATAATAAATTAATAATTGTGGAAAGTGTTTTTGGGTTTTAGGAATTAAGTGGAAATATATATGCTATTCTTTAATTTTTTACCTATTACAAAATGCAGTTAAATTCTATAATTTATAAAGCTTACAAATAAATTAATAAATGTTGAAATTAGAAAATTGAATTGTAAAAATAAAGATATAAATCACAGAACTAAAATTATTAATCAGATATTAAAGGAGAAAATTCTAAAATATTTTATAAATATTTTTATGCTAACAAATAAATTAATAATTGTAAGGTAAAACTTAAAATGTTGCAGGTGATGTCCCTTCTAAGAGTTTCCTACTGCACGTTTTGTTTTCTAATTAATTAACCCCAAAAAAGTATATTATATATATATTTTAAATATCAGAAATTAAAAAAGATGATTCATATATATTTTGGAAATATTTCAGGGCAAACCAAAAAGTGAAATCGAACATTAAATACCATAAAAACCGTCATAAAATCTGCTAATAATTATGACAGCAATTAAAAGCCTTGTAAATATATAAATATACATATATATATATTTATGTAAATATATATGTATTGATGTAATATTTTTAAATGCTTTTCCCCCTTCGGCGCACACACTTGTCTCGCTTTAGTTTTGAAGGAAAAACTTTTTGCCGCGGATATGTTGAGGATGTTGAAAATGACAAAAGTTTACCAGCAGCAATGGTAGGCATGGCAGGAGGGATGTTTTCCGCTACCGCTTTCCAGCTCGGAAAAGTTATGCAATTCAATTATGTCCTTTTGATTGTTTTACAGTTTTTCAGCTGTATATATATATATATTTCCTTCGGTTCGACAAGCGAAATGAATACTTGGCAGTCCTTTGGCCATCCTCAATTTAACTTTGACAAAAAATCACACCGAAACGTAAACGATTTTCCATGTATCCAGGACCTGTAAGGACCCCTCTCCTTAAACGAAAGTTTTTATGTTGTCCTGTAATAACAGACATGGAAAACTGGTTGACTGACTGACTGACTCACTGGCTGATTGACTGATTGATGAACTGGCTAACTGGAGCCACAGGCAAATAGCGAAAACACACTTAATGTGCTTACATGGAAAATCAATTCGCTGCGAGACGTCAAGGACCTCAACCTGCTTTCTTTCCAAAAAAAAAAAAAAAATACATATATGTAGAGGAAAATGGAAAAACTAGCCAGCCATACCAGCAACACCACTAAAAGTTATAGTGAAGAGAAGAGCCGAAAAGGATTTCCCTCTCCTTCAGCTGCAGTCATGTGTATGCACTGAGAAAACCCAAACTTAAAGTTGATGGTGAATTCCTGAAAGCAGACTCATGCCCAGCTAGATTTTCCAGGTTTTTCGTCATACAAAAAATATGGATTGCAATGGAAACTAACTTTAAGGAAATATAAAAAACTGCAAAGATGAACTGAGGTTAATTTCTTAAAAATACATTCAGGTTAAGCTGGATACCAAATATGAAATATAAAATATTCTAACCAAAATTGAATTCTAGATTTTTCGTAAACATTTTCCTGCCGAGATGCTGGAAAATGTGTGTGCGCTGTGTTTTGTGGAAAATGCGGTTCACTTTAAGGCTAGCAAAAATTCAACGCAACGGGGGAGATTCCAATCGATTCGACGTTCAATTCAGTTCAGTTTCGTGTGGAGAGAAAAGTTTCTGGTGGGAAATGGGCAGGGAGTAGCGGAAAATGGATGCCAGCGGGTGGCGAAAGACAAACCACTTTGAACCAAGAGAACGGCGGCCACAGAATTTTCGTGTGACGTTGGTGATGATAAAGTAAACCAACAAGCAACAGCAGGTTGTCCGCAATTAACTAACAAAAAATCACTTTAAAAAAATAAACCTTTAAAAATCCCTAAAAAATGTAAAATGAATACCAGAATATCTCTAATTATTCAGATATTATTTAAGTAAAAAAATTGTTAACATTAATCATGTCAATCACTTTGTTCGCTTCAATTTATTTAGCTTGATGGCCCTTCATTTGCATGCCAATTGGCAATTTGCAGCTGATTGCATTTTTACAATTGAATGGTATGCATTTTAATGGATTTTTTATATATTTTTTGTATATTTTTTTTATATATTAAATTTTAAACGTGATTTGACAAAACAAATATGACATTAACAGAGACATAATAATAATAGTTTGAAAAAAAACCTATGAAACCTTAACTGAATTTATGTTAATTTGAATTGGAAAAACTAATGTTAATAACAATTGTCAGTTTTAGTTTTAAGGGAATTTTTTATATAAATTATTTTGTTTAATTTATGCTGCTAGCTTCAGTATTTCAGGGACATGTCAATTATAGAACCCAGAATGTGTGTAAATAATATTATGGCTATGGCGGGGCGGGGAAAATTTATACAGAAAAAAAAGGTTCAGGAAAAGCCAGGAATAGGGGGGGAAAATGGTAGCGAAATCGAAGCCCAAGGCCTTTTGTGGCACTTGAGTAAGGTCAGTTTAAGCGTCTGGGGAAATGGTTATCCTTATTGCCTACTTTGGCAACAATGTCTTCGTTTCCTACGTTTCCCAGGGACTGTGCCTAACGGTTGCCTTGGAGAACAAAGGAAAATTCATCACACACACATACGAATATAGTATACACATGAAAAACTCATCGAAATTATATTGAGACAATGCAAGTTTTCAAAGAAAATCAAACTGAAAGGTTTTACTACTTCAAGTTACACATATTCTCTTTTCCCCATCTTAAGTTTAAACATTTTCAATAATCGAAAGTTCCTTTTTTACTTGGGGAAAATTAATTAAACGTCTAAAACATAATTCATTTGTATTAAAATGAAACCTAGAATATCAGGAAACTAAGATATTAATTCAAAACTCAAACTGTGTGCCTTCTTTTTTTACTTTTTACTTGCAAAACCTAATTGTTCTTTCTTTCTTCAGTTTAAATATTTATTTTCGGTTGAAACTATTGTTTTGTTTTTTTGGAAAATTATTTAAAGGTAAAGTTGGAAAGTCAAAAACCTATAAAATTAAAACAAAAAAACATTTCCCATTATTTTATCAGAAAGTTTTGAAAAGAAAACTCTCTTTCCTCTTTATACTTTAAGAAAATTGAATAAAAATCCTAAACTTACTTTAAAAAATTTGCCTAAAAATTAAAGACAGATTTCTGTATTATTTAATTATAACACTTCTTATTCTTATTTTTGATTTTGTTGTAGAGAACTATTCTCGAACCAAAGAAACCTTTTATAAAATTAATTTCCTTGCTTCAATGTATATATTTTAATGAAAGAAACCCAAACATATTTAGTATGAGAGAAATAAAATGAATGCCGACATTATTTCCAAATAAAATAGAAACAAAAAAGACAGAATATAGATCCTGTTGCCAGGCCAGGACACACAGGACGCATTTGCCGCCTTTTGCCCCTTTTTAATGGCGGCAATTAAAATTCGCTTACTGAGCTGAGCTCTCCCCCCGCCTGTCTCCTTGTCTCATCCACACAGAATATTCATAAATGAAATCAGGTGAAGAACACGCATATATATGTATATATATATATGTATTCATGGTATAAAATATGTACAACAAGCGTTTAAATATACATTTCTGGCTGCCTTGGCTAATAATAAAGGAATTTTTAGCGGTGTGTTTCGAAAGACTTTTATTAAATTTAGCAAAATATGGCATTTAGAAAGCTGCTAGGTCTCTGCAAAAAAATAAAAAAAAATTATATCTACACCTTGGGCAGCAGGCATTCATTCATTTGACAGCAAATTAAATTTTACAAAGAATTTAGTATTAAGCACAAAGGATCTTGCTGGCGAGCCCATTGATAATCTAAGGACTCGGTGTATGTGTGTATGTATCCTGGCACATTTTTACCTCTCTATACAATTCCCATTTCATGTGTGTGTGTGTGTGTGTGGGAGCAGCATTTATAAGCCACAAAAGAAATAAAAATAAAAGGCAACCAAAGGCCTTAAGACCGTTTCAAGTTCTCTCTCTCTCTTTCTCAGGGTCTGAGTTTCCTTTTTTTTGTGTTGTTGCTTGTGTGTGTGTATGTCCGTTTGAATTAATATTACAATGTCCTTAAGGTTTATTTGGCTTGATATTCCTTTTTATCTTTATATTTGCTCTGGCTGGGAAGCACCTTTGTTGCTCTCTGATTCTGATTCTGATTCAGATGCTGATTCCGATTTCGATTCCCTTTCGCTCTTTTTTCGCTTTTGGCTGTTTGATATTTATGCTTTCTTGGCTTCTTGGCTCGCAATTGTTGTTTTATTTCTTGGCATATTAAAAATTCATACAAATGTAAAACGAAAATCCTCAAGACAATCATAAAAAAAGCGAAGAAAATAAGAAAAAAGGGTTTCCTCTTCTCAGTGGGAGTTCTTGTACAAAAAAAATAAAAAATGGTTGCAAATAAAAATGAAATATAATTTCGGCTTGCAAATACATGTGTGTGTGTGTCTTCTATGTGTGTGTGGAACTAAATCAGAGCTACTCTTGCTTTAGAAAAGCTGCTTAAGCAGTGCAGGACAAGCGCCCTAAAAAGTAGACAATGCTTTTCACTTCCCATCGAACACGCTGCGTATGCGTGATATTTATATCAAAAATATTAGCTTGTATTATATTTGTATTAAATCTTTAAATTATTTTAAGAAATTTATAAAATATGGTTACAAATAAAATGAAATATAATCTCGGCTTGCAAATATTTGCAAAACCTATTTTTGCTTTCGAAAAGCAAGCAAGAAGAAATTAAGCAGTGCAGTGCAGGCTCCCTAAAAAGTAGGCAATGCTTTTTACTCCTCAAGGAACACGCTGCGTATGCGTGATATTTATATGAAAAAATTACACAGAACGCTTAAATCAAAGCCTATATAAACAAATAAGGAAACGTATAAATAAAAAAAAATTACTGAAATATAATTAATTAATAAATTTAAATTTAAAGAAGTTAAAAATAAAAAATAAAAAAGCAACTAACTTTTAAAATTATTTTTCTGAAGTTTTTGTATTAAATCTTCAGTTTTTATTGTCTAATATTTTAAAGAAATTTATTACATTTCCTTTCAGTTCTACTGCCTTAATCCAACCACAATTTAAGCTAAGACTGAACCCCCTGGTCGTATGAGTGATTTTCTTAAACGTGTCAATGACGCTTCTCTATTGATCTCTGCCTTTTTCCTGCTTTGTTTTCTTTTTTTTTTCTCTCTCGTTTTTTCCTTACGCTTCAGAGGAGCTCATAAAAATTCTAAAAACAATAAACGTCAATTTTTGCATGGCAGCTAATTCAAGGGAAGCTGCCTGCGGCCAGCAATAAGTGACAGGATGGCAGGGATGAAGGGTCTGCGACGATGGCTTGGCTCTAAGGAATAAGCCTTGTTGGATGTTTAACTAGGTTGACACTTCATCCAGGCCCCGAGCTAGTCACCAAGCGATTCTTTACTTACTTGCTAAGGAGGCTGGGCTCTCACCAAATACAATGCTTCGCTTACCTGCAATAAAAAAAAGAAAGATCGACATTTTGATTAGTAAATCACATCAAGGGGAAGTAATTTAAAGAAATCAAATATGAGGCAAAGGTTTAGGTAAATAAATGGATTGGGAAAAATAAAATTAAGAAGTAAATGGTAAAGGTAAAGGTTTTATAAGGTTATAAGGGCGTTTATTACTTTAGTATTCCTTAATAATTAGTAACTTGTATAATTTTTTAGTAATTTAAATAAATATTTCTATAGGTCTCTTATTTAATATTAACTAAATGAATAAAATAAGCTTCTCGCAGCTCTGCTCCTTAAAACTCTCTTGTATATTCCCTCACAATTATCTACATATATATATTTTTTTTATTTAAACCTCCATCACAGATATATATCTGTTTGTTTAATTACAAACAAATTGCTGTTTTGTCAGTTCATCCTTCGCGTATACCGAAACAGTGAGATAAATTAATTTATAGATACAATTACGGCAATTATTGGAGGCATTGAGAGCGTGGAATAAATAAATCAAATGCATACACATGCACACACATGCGTGTGTATCAATTAAGGCAGCAAAATAAAATCAATTGATTTATTTATTTAGTGGCCAATCGCATGTAAAATGCATATGAGGCTATGCGCCATGGATTTGTGTGTTCCATTTATTATTTATGCGCTCGTCGCCCTCTGTTTGTTGAGCCAAATGCGCTTCCATTATAGTTTGTTGCTGCCTCATTTTTTTCTTTTTTTTTGCTTACCTCTTTTCCCGCAACGATTTTTCTCCCACCAATTTTCCCGCAACGATTTCCTCCCCCTTTCATATTGTTTGCACTGCACCCACACCTAATTAATGCGAGCCCTTACCCAGTGCCGAGTGCAGGCTTACCTTTACCTGTTTACCTGTGAAAGGGAATGAGCAGGTGAGGAGGCCAGCGGACAGTAAAGTGGCACAGCAAGCGCTGCCAGTGCTTCTGGGAAGTGAATGGGTTAAATAATTGATTTAAAATCGTTTGTCAATTTGAAAGTCTTAACAACCGCACAGAAAAGGTTATAATGGGCACATCTAGTTTATAATCATAATTGTGGCACGATTTGAGCAGAGATTACCTTTTAAGGTGGCAATTTTGGGTACGAAACAATAAAGTATAGTAGTTTTAAATGATGTATTATAAATGTAGTACACTTTCATAAATGTTTCAAGCATTTAGAAATTTAAAAAATGCAGATTATTAACAAAGCTCTAGTGATTGAAAGTGGGCAAAACAAAGTACAGGACAACAGCTGTGTGTGAATTTTTATTTTAGCTTAACTAATTTTAGAAAGTTCGCTCAATTTTCCTTAATATTTTGCCAAAGTTTCATTAACTTATTCCCATTTCTTCAAATAAAAAAAAAATGATTTACTATCATTGTACTTAAGCACATAATAAATGTTACCCTGTTACCTTTTCTTTTTAATATTTACAATAAAATAAAAAATGTATCTAGTGCACTATTAAATCTAAAACAATAAAACTTTCTTTCTTTGTGTCATTTCATAAATTTTCCTGCCTTAATTTCAACTTTACAAGTTGGCAGCAAGTCTGCTTGCGTAGGCAACAATCTTGCCAAAAGTCTCTGTCTGTCTTTCTGTCTGTAGTACAACATAATTAAGTTTAATTGACAACCGCTGACTGTTTGATTGGCTTCACTTGTGTGTGTTTATTTATTTTTTTTTATCTACTTCTTCTTCTTTTCTTTTTGCTGCTCTCATCGTTGTTCTTATTAATATATCCCTGTTGCTGTGCCATTTGTGCCACTTGGCCAGGCTCAACAATGGCTCTCCCTCTGTCTCTCCTCCTCATTATGTACATAATTTTTCATATATATATGTACATACATGTATATTCATCATATTAAGTACAATATGCAATTGTTGCTTGCCGGTCACACGGGGCGTATACTTAATGTGCGCCACTCGAATGGGGGCAAAGGCAGAGACAGAGGAAGACACACACAGAGCACACTCAATAAATCATACGAAATGAGCTTTGTTGTGTACGTTAATCACAGTGACAGACGGCACACATATTCATATAATATATATATAGGTATCAGCTATATATATATATATTTTTTTCTTTTTTTCAGCTAAGAAAAGTCAGAAAATTAAACTGGATAATCCAAGCGATTCCTAATGAAAATCCACTAGATTTTCACTGTCGATATATATATATAGAGAGAGAGTGACAGAGAGGTTGATGGTGATTGGAGACGTCATGGACAGGACAGGACATTGGAGGCGAGGCCACGTCCAACACATTGTTGAATGTGGCGGCGGCAGGAACAGAAAACTTTGAAATGGATTAAATGACACGAAGGAGCACCAAGGAGCCACAGGGAGAGAGGTAGCGGCAGAAGGACAAGGAGACGACGGGCCAAGCCCACGGTTCAATGGACGGATTTTCATTTTGCTTTTTGCGGTAGACAAAAGTTTTTTTGCCTTTGTCGAAAGGAGAGGAAGCCCCTTCTGGTTGCGAGGGGAAAGTAAGTAACGAGGAGTACAAGTTATGTGCAGGCTAACGAGAAATAGCAACTGTTAATATATAAAAAAAAATAAAATAAAATAAATAATAATAAAATAGAAAACCCTGCTAAATTCTGCTTTCTTGTTTTTGAGTAAATTCTATCTATTAAAATTATAAAAATAAGACAACAAAGGACCTTTAAAGCATTTATTTCCTTAAAACAAAACCTATCTAAAAATATTTTTACTTATAAATTAGGATTTAATATACTTTTTAAATATATACATATATATATTTAAAATATAAAATAATCCGAATCAAGTTTAATCATAAACCCTAGAAACCCTTATACCCTCTTAACCGCAAAAACAAAACCCCGTCTGTCTGCCAGTTTCGTGCGGATTTTCATTAGCCAAAAAAGTACATAAAAAAAATAAAAATAAAATAAAAGCAAATGATATAAAAATAAAGACAGACAAAACCTGTTGCCTCTACCCCCATTCCGAAAAAAAGTAATCGAAGTTCATGCTTTAGTTTTGCTGCGGGTCCACAAATAAATTTATAGCATTTAAGCTGATCACGCGATTCGTCAGCAGACAAAATTAGGCGAGGGGGAGGGTGGAGGGGGAAAATAAAGAAAAAGAAAAACCCCCAGACCACAGGGCGTATGCGTGTTACAAAAATAAAAATGGCTGCTGCCAAACAGCATGTGTGTGTGTTTGTGGCGTCGTTAGGTCTATTAAATAGCCTTTGCCTTTGTTGCAAGACTTTGTTTTTGTGTTTATAATTATAAATAAATATTATTTTAAATTTAAAATAATTTTCCTTTTCGAAATAACCCAGAAATATGTATGTTTGAAAACAACTTTCAGTCAACTGGCATTAAGCACAAAGGCAATAAATGCTAACAAGAATCAAGGAAAAGTGCGAGTAAAGAAAAAAAAAATAACACAAAACTTAAATAGACAGAAAAGAAAAGTTTTCTACACTTTCCACATGAAAATATTAGTTTTCCCTCTCTCTCTCTCTCTCTCTCTCTGTCTCTATCGCGATTCTGCTCTAAGCAATGTCCTGTCGCTCCTTGGCTACTTAACGGCTTATGTGCCAAAGTCGCTGGAAAACTTGAAAACTCAGCGGTGCCGGCAGCGGCAATGCCATCTAAAATTAATGCGGCATGACCTTTTCAGCAAAGCCAAACAACTTGTACTTGTACGAAAAGTTTTGGCCAAAAGGAGGGTGCAGAGGGAGGAAAACAAATGAGAGGCTCTACCTGAGCCCATTGATCAGCTCTTGGCCAAAGGACTTGCTCTTGGTCTTGCTCGTGGTCTTGGTTTTGGTTCTGTTCATGGTCCAGGCTGCTGGCCATTTAATGTGCGTATAATTGGCTTGTTGCATATTTTATCGCTTAATTGCCGCACATTGTATGTTGGCACAGGTGGAGGTCTGTCTGTGTGTGCAGGTGTGGCTGTGGCCAGTCAACATCATTCACCTGGGCCCCCTTCTGGCCGACCATTACTTAGCCAAAACTTCGTTGGCTTAATTATGGTTGTATTGCACTTGAAACAAATATCGTTGGGAATGTAAGAAAAATTATTAAAAATTATGGGAAGTACTATAGATAGTTTTACTAGTGAAATAAATAAATATATTTTATAGTTAAAGACAAATGTTAAATATTTCTTGTTGGCCTTTAAATTAAAAGCCATATTTTTGAAACAATATTTTTGTAAATATCTTTAAAAGTTTAGCTTATCGATATTAAAATATATTAACCCTTCATTATATGTAAATGATATTTAATATAGATTTCTAAAGCATTTTTCCTCACTCTTCACTCATCGAGTTAGCTTTGCTTTTTCATTTTGAATTATTGCATTTTCGAAACAAAAACAAAGGCATTGTAAAAATTGAAGTACATTTATTATATTCATGATTTACATAGATATATATATATCCAAAAATACAAACGGCTCGTCCTCTGAGGCTGCGTTTCGAGCAGCCACCAGATTCGTCCTTTTCCACTTTTTTTCTAGTCTTAGCTTCGGTTTTTTTTATCGGCCAAATGGGTAGACATGTACGATATATACGAAGATGAATCGAAAGTCGAAAGGAAAGCGGGAAGGAATGGTGTCAACCGACCAACGGATAATGCTACATATCATCCAAGGCCAATCTATTGCTAATTTGCACCATGAGACGCATCTCCGACTCGGTTTTCGCTGCTAACCGATCCTGCAAATAGTCGGAGGCGTGCCGTGCAAGAACATTCAAGCCCAGGTGAAGGGCCGCCATAATGAGATCCATCAGCTGGCAGAGATCGTCGCTGGCCCCAAACAGATCCTCCTCCCAATGGCTATCGATATTCGCACAATATCCGGCCGCTTCCTCCAGCTTATGCTGACGCATCCAGCTAATCGCCCGAAGGAGCGTCTCGGAATGTATTGCCGGCAGCTTAATGGGCAGATCCTCTTCCCGAAACGGCCGCAACTCCTCCGTGTAGCGAAACATGAGCAGGCAGGAAACGGTGATCACCTGTTGGTCGCTGCATAGAAAATGCAGCTTCTTCAGTCTCTTCGGCTTTAGCTGGACCGGCTGCTCGGGGACCAAGGGTAACCGGCACCAACTCATATCCAAAACAGAGTTGACCACCGACAATGAACTGTGTGCCATTTGGATGCGTCTATATGCTGTGCGATTCCCACGAACGGGAGGTAATGGAGTTGCTGGATTTGGACTCTTCTCGTCCGCCTTCTCACAGACAATTGTGCTAGCCAGGGACTTTAAGGATACCACTTTGGACTTAAGGCTTTGTCCGGACTTTGGATCCATTTCCGTTTCAGATTGGGAGAAATCGGTTTTCGACCGGTTAGGAAAAGCAAAGAATTTACTACTGACAGGTGACAGAAATAACAAAGATCTCAAAGCCTACCAATAAAAAAATAAATATAAATATATATATATATACCTATTATATTCTTCAACTTGAACCAGCAGTTTCCTCTCAGTAAACTCATTAGCTTCTGGATCCTAGCAAAAAGGACAACGTTTGACCCCAATTAAGTGCAATTTCAAACAGTTTTATGTACACACTGAGGGAGAGAGTAAGAAGAGAAAAGCGGAGGAGGAACGCCCATTAAAAAGTAATTTAAATTGAATTTCTCTGACGCAACGCCGCGGGGATCAGGATCGGGACTTGGCATAGTCTTGGAAAATCGCACAGTGGGTAGGCCATTGCCTTCCTTCCTTATTGTAATTAGAGTGGGAGAAGAGGGGACAATAAATCTCAATATAGGGGAATCCGTCCATTCGGTTCCGATTTAAATTGCAATGGCAAAAGGGAATCCAGCAGGAGAGGGGAAATCCACGAGAAGAGCAAAACCATGAGGAGGAGGGAATCCAGGCAGAGAGAAGCATAAGCACCATGGCAATGCATAAATCTACCGTCTGTCCTTTTGCATTTCTCTGGGAATATCCAAGGTAAGTGTATACCAAGGACACTCAGAAAAATAAAAAGGAAAAGAACAAAAAATTAAAACCATTAAGAATTAATTTTAAAAGCATTTTTCCAGGGTTTTAAAATTAATTTAAATTTATAAATTATTCTTTAAGCTATGAGACATCATTAAAATAACTTGTAAACGTAAAACATTTATAAATTGAAAATAAATTTTAAAAAGGAAATAAGGTAAAAAAAAACCTAAAAGCAAGAGGAAGAATAATTTTAATTTTAAGAAACAAATAAAAAAAATCAATAAAATTTAAAAACATTTAATTAAAAAACCTATACAATAAAAAAAACTGATTAGAAGGTCAACAAAATAAAGACAGGAAAAAGAAAGGCAGCCACTTAAATGTACTGAAAATTCTAAGAAAACTTTTAATTATTTAACTTTACTTAAGTTCAGTAAACCATTTTTGTGTTTTACTAGTTTTCTGACAGTGTACAAAAAGCGCTGAAACTGAACGATATAAAAAACGGAGAGCGAACGCTGCAAAATGGGGCAGGAAAATTGAGGAAAACTCGGCTTCTTCGTCGCAGGAATTAGCTCAAAATTGCAAAACTTAAGCCAAATGCTGAGGCACAAAAGGGAAGAACAAAATGGCAAAAGGAAGCACAACCCAAAAGGGGGGCAAGGGAAAGGCAGCAAGAGAGACGAGGGAGAGAAAAGCAAGGGGAAAATAGGGAAAATCAAAGCCACCAGACCAGACGAAGCCCCTTTCTTTTGTTTTCTTTTTTTTTTTTTGAGAGAAATTTTTGTTGTTCTTTTTTTTTTGTCTACATAATAGATGGCCAAAAGGAAAGGACTAGAAAAGAGACGAGAGAGCGCGACGGTAACGGAAACAAGTCAATTTGCATTCCGGCTTAAACGAACAACGCCGGGTTAGTTAATGTGGCAAAAAAGAATATATCTATATATAAAGAAATTCAGAGAAAGGATATCAAACTAAAGGTGAGTTGAAGCCAATCATTAACGCAGCCAAAATAAGTTATTTTATTGTTTCAAAATTGGATTAGCCCCGAGTAATCAATCAACTTTGCAGAAAACTTCGATTAACTTTGCTGGGCCAGCAATTAACCTTAACTTTGTTAATGAACAAAACAAATAAAATCAAAGGAAAAAGAACAAGAAATTAAATGCAATAGACATATAAATGTAGAAAGTTTTGCTATGTATTTATATATAGAAAATAAAAACAAAACTGTTATAAATGGGAAATAAATAAATACATTTTTGAATTCACAGAACCAAATAATAAAATCCAGCAAAATATTACTCAATATAAACCCCAATAATTCCTCCTTTATCTGTTTTATTTCAACAAGATTTTAATTAACTTTTTGAACTGAAAAGTCATACCAGCACACGTATATTGTATATGTATGATAGGTATTAATTCCCATTTATTATTTGCTTTATTTGCAATAAAATAAAACCTAGTGCCCCTTTGACTAACAGGCAACAAAAACAAATGAGCCGGAAAATGCAATGCCACAGAGAGAGATAGAGAGAGCGAGAGGCTCAATGCCCAAATGATTTCATTTATTTGAGAGCCAGGGAAATGCTGGGAAAAACTGGAAAAACTCATTAAAACGCGACTAAACGAAAATGTTCACAAATGTTCGAATGTTCAATAAATAAATAAATGCTATTGACTTTGGTTTTATATTGGTTTCGGTGTGTAACTGGCATTCTGGTCATTATAAAATTAATTAAATTACACGCTTGCATGGCGGAGAGATAGCAGATGCATACCGATGGCAATTATGAAACCATAATTTCTACAAATAAAAACAAAAATAGTAACACAACAAAAAAAACTCACTCGTTTTTAGCACTCGCAAATATTATTTGTTGGCATTTTGTGTGTAGTAATTAAGCGGCAAAACTAAACACGTTTTTTAATAAATTATTAAATATATAAGCAAGTAATTTAAAGAATATATATTTTTACCAGCTATAAAAATTTGTTTTTCTCCTAATATTTAAGGATATATTTAAGCAAGTGTTTTCTAAAATAATTAAATATTACATTTTAGGCATAGCAGAATTTAATTCATTTTTAGTCACCTATTAACTTGTTAATAAATATGTTAATAAATATTTTCAGTTAGCTTAAATCTTTATTGATACTTGTATATATATATATACAAGATATCTGTATATATATATATATATCTGTGTACTTGAGGGAAGTTACCCCATTTAACTGGAGTAAACTGTTGTTAAGCCCCCAAAAGGGTTTCGGGCCAATCCTTTCGAGTGAATTCCATCCATGGCCAATGCCATTGCCATCCGTTGCCTTAACTTTAGCCCTTAGCCCCAAAGGCAAACACTGGGGCCAGGGCTAATAGTGTGAAAACAAAACAAAAGGGAAAACCAGGAGCCAAAAACAGGAAACAGGAACCGAAGGGAAAAGCACGGAAGAGCCACAAAGGAAAATGAGGCAAGAAGAATAAGGCAAAGGGGGCGGAAAAATATCGTAAAATGTTAAGGTAAACAAACATTTATAAATAATGAACATTGATTGCTTATTTGAACAAGACGAAAGGCGGACAAGGATATGGATATGGACACCCGGAAGAAACAGAAAAAAAAAATGAATACAATATATATCATAAATAAAAGGAAGGCGTTGAACTGCACTGCGAATATGTAATTGTAATTGTTATTGTTTTTTTGTATTTGTTATAGTGAATGTATAAGTGAATAAAGGTTTAATTATTCCCCTAATTGAGGGATGTCTATATAGAAAGTATCTAGAATCAAATCAATTGAAATAGACAAGGAACAACAGGATAAGAGGAAACTAATAAACTGACTTAAAGACTAAGAACTGTATTGGTAAAATTAATGTAATAAGCAAGTACAAAAAGGTCACTATATAATATGAATGATAAAACATTTATTAATCAATCAATTAATTAAATAAACCCATTTTTATAGAACCCAAACAATTATTTAATAAAAAAAAGTGCTAATATAGAGGCTAAGATACTTTGATTTTTCTTTGCTCTTAAATAAAATATAAAGAGAAGCTCCAATTGTTTTATGACTCTTTGAAGACAATTTTTAGTTTTCCACAATAATTTCCCTTAAAAATATTTAAGCTTAGACTAAAGCCTTAGTATATATATATTTCTTTAATACTTTACATATACTTTTATCCTGGAAAATAAGCTTTCTCTTTGTTTTTCCTCAAAAATATTCAACCTTAAGACATAGACCCAAATAGAGTTCAAGTTTTTCCTTCTCAATCATGTTTTTTTTTCTTATTTGTTGCTTACACTATTTTCCTATTCCTCTATATATTTTTTTATTTTCCACTATTTTCTTACAGCTCCTAAGCTCCATTACATCAGCTCGTCTTGGCTCGTTTGGCCTTCATTGAGTCAGGGTTTATATGGCTTTCAATTTGAGTGTTTCTTGGGTGGCGACTTGGCTCCTCTGTCATGCATACGTCCAAGGTGCTTAATAATTTAAGACCTGAGCAGAAACAGAAACAGAACCGAAGAAGGAGAAGCACAGGTGCAAATGCAGGAACGTGAGCCAGAGATGCTCTCTCGCCTCACAATCAATGCCATTATGCACTGTGCGTTACGTTGCGTTGCGTTGCGTTGCGGTGTGCATGCGAATTTAATGCACTTCTTCAGGTGCAAAGACAAGAGCAGGTGCTACTGCTGCTGCTTTTTCTTGCTGAGAACTTAAAATGGTCTTACACACGTTTTCCATATACCCACCAGGGGGATATATAGAGATGGGCATTGGATTTTACACTCGACCAACTCTTCACTTGCCAGTCATCAGACATTAACAAGGCAAGCAAAAGGGTCATATTTGTGTGACGAATTAATTAAATAATCACATTAAATATAAAAAACAAACAAATAACTAATATTATTTAAGATAACTATTATATTTCAATAAAAGAAAATGATATATTAATTAACCTATTAGACTCAATTCTATTGTTTATTTTTTTAAGGCCTTCCTTCTTTTTTTTGTGTGTGTGTGACAAATGCAAATGCGGTTTTAACATTTGCATGTTGTGTAGGAAAGTCCTGTACGTTATTTACAGAATGGCTAAAATGGTTCAAATGGCTAAAATGGCAAACATGGCAAACATGGCTGGCATTCGCAGAGCTAATGACATTTTAAATAAAGACCTCTATCTGGGTCCCTTCTGTGTCCTTTTGTTCTGTTCTTTTTTGTTTTTGTGTGTTTCTGCAAAATGCTCTTAGCGTAAAATATGAAAATGTTATTAGCATTAAGGAACACGGAATGGAATGGGATTGCTGTGGAAATGGAACAGGAAAAGGCAGAAGCAGCAGCAGCGCCGCTAAGTATGCAATGCCATTTGCATTACCCATTTCCCATTTTCCATTTCACTATTTTGTCTTTTTGCATTTTGCAGTCTTTCTACCCCCCTCTTAATGTCTCTTTTTCAGTTTTTTTTTTATTAACACAAATTATTCAATTAAATAAAGAACAATGGAAATTAAAAGAAATGAATGCTGATCAAATTTATTAATTTATTTATTTTGCGTTTTTCAGGCTCATTGAAAATAATAACCACAATTGATTAAAGCTTGCGGAGTATTTATTAATTAATTCAAATTGTTGTTAACCTCTTGAAGTATGAAATATTATAATATATCGAATTAATTCATTTTGTCTTTATATGACTAATTAATAACCCCAAATTATTTAAGCTCCTACATTGTTTGTTAATTAATTACAATTATTTTTTAAGTACTACTGTAAAGAACTATATATATTATTTATATTTATTATTCATTATGTTTTATTACAAATTATTTAAACTTCTTATCAATGAGGTTTAAAACCTTTTAAACTTTTAATTTTGTTCTTATTTTTATGAGTATTTATATAATAATAGATTTATTGCTATTTTTAAAATTCACTTTAAAAAAAAGGCTCTAATTTGTATATATTTATATAATTTGTATATGTATATATTTTTCTACATAAAAATATTTGTATTTAATTGTTTGTGACCCTTTTGAAATTGAATATTTAATTTATTTCTTCGAATATTTAAACAAATATTTATTTATATTTTAATAAATATAAATTAAAATTTTTTACGACTTTTAAAACCAAATACATAGCTCCATCTCTCTTCTTTCAGTGCAATCAAACTCACAATTAACACAGATCAGAGAGCCATAAACAATGGCAGTGCCTAATCCACAATCGACATAAATTCATGTGCGAGTGCACAAATCCATCCTACCCTTAACCCGCCATTGCCGATGACCCAGCTCTTAGCCCCCGTCGGCTAACAACCAACCAGCCAACCACATGGAGAGCCAGCGAAGCGAACAACTTGCGCTGTTTTCTCATTATTTATGCGCGACCTTGTTTTGTGCCATTTTTATTATTTTGCTAATTTCGCGCATTATAAAAACAAGTAAAAAAAAAGAACCAAAAAACCCTACATCAACACAACAGCAGCAGCAGGGGGAAAAAAAAAGATAAACATAGCCCAAACCGGCAGCCATGTTGGTTAAGAAAGACTAAGGCTTAGAGTTAAAGCCAAATAAAAGAACACACTAAAATCAAGCAGACGTAAAAATATGAGGATAAAAAAGGGGATACAAAATTAAATTAAATTAAATAAATATTTACCCATGCCTTTAAATAAATTTATGAAAAGAATTTCAAAGTCTAAGGCCAGACTATAACTGGATGTTAAATGCATGTCCCTCAAGGACCCCAAATCGCCGCCCAAACTAATTTAAATAATTAAATTTAATTACTTAATTGAAATACTATTTAAATTTTGTTAATTATATACCGCGAACTGTCTTTTTTCTTTATTATAATTTATTTTAATAATTATAAAAATAATAAAAATTATAAAAATAATTATTAAAATAAATTATAATAAATAACAGACTGTTAGAAATGATATTAAATAATTTGTTACGGTATATAATTAACAAAATTTAAATAGTATTTATTATTATAATTTAAAGATTTCATTATTTTTTAATTTTATTTTTATAATTTAAAGAGTAACCGGTTTTAGGTTTCAATCTTCCGCTTCGAATATTTTTTTATCTATTTTTTGTGGCTTAATTTTCTTTTTCCTTTTTTTTGTTTTTTTTTTTTTTTTTTTTTGAAGGGAAACTTATGGTTTCCTCGTCGTCGCCGCCGTCAGTTGAGAGCTTTTAACCTATTTTCCCATTTTTGCGCAATTTATCAACAAATTAATGTAAGCATGACGCCTCTCACACACCCTAGTTGCCAATGTGTGTGTGTGAATTTGCATGTTGCTCCAACAGAGTTCACATTTGTTGTTGTTTTTTTTTTTTGTTTGTTAATTTTTTGTTTTTTGATGCATGTAATTAACTTGAAGCGGGTCTTCGCCTTCTACTTATGCAGATCTATGCTGATGCGAGAGAGACTGAGGACGACGATACGTGGTGTATATATGCGCTTTATATGTATGTATGCAGGACTCGCATGTCCTTGTCATTCGAAAGAGAAAATATAACGGTTAAGGCAATGTGTGTGTGCCTAAGAAATGGACTTGATTTGAATGCAGGAGTGAATCTTAGTTGGTGTCTTGCTGGTTTGGCATTGCAGCTAGAATTTCCAAGTGGTTTTTGGTAGTGTGAAAATTAGGTTACTGATAAAAGAAAATTGCGAAACAGCTTCTTTGGGCTTTTAGCAAATTAGTTTTCTCTTTTCTTTTCATCCCATAATGTTATGCCTCTATGTATATATTTTTTAACGTCTTTTTCTCTATTTTATATATATTTAAGTTCATCCTGCTTATTGGCTTTGTCATTTATCATCTTTGGCATGAAAATTCACACTTGACAGGCAAAGGATCGAAGGACCGCTTGCATTCGAGCAATCGAGCGATGAAACTTTATGACAATGCGACTCAGCAGCGTCCACCTGCCCTGCCAGGTGACGCCCACCTGTCAGTGCAACATTCATACAAGTGCACAGAGCGAAAAAGGTAATCTTATAAATATTTTATTATCTATTGTAATATATATTTTGTATTATCGACAATCATTACTGTTATTCTTTTAAGTAATTACAAAATTAATTGCTTTCAAAATGGCATTTTAAAATGTAATGTATTTTTTAATAAGTAAAAAATATATAAAATTATTATTATATTCAATTATTTATTAAAAAACTTTAAAATTAATTATTTAAACACTGTAAAATAATGTATTATTTAAATTACATTTTGAAACATTTAAAGGGTATCCCTCAATGGAATTTATTTTAAATATTTAATAAATTTTCAAGTTAAATTATATTAATTAAATTAATTTTAATGTTTACTATAATTTCTACTACTTTTAGAGATATTATTTCTTTAGTAATTAATTTAAAAGACTTTTTAATAGATATAATCGGTTTAAACATTTTAAAAAAGATTATTAATCTGTAATTATTATTTTTTAAGCATGTCCCTGTAATTAGTATTACTTTTTTTAGTTAGTTGCTATTTGAAAACTATTATTTATTATAAGGTTAATAGTTTCTTTTTAATTTTAATTATTTTTAAGTTTCTGAACTTTTTTCTGCTTAAAAAATGTACAACCCCTACAGGTTTAGCTTTTATTTTTTTTTTGTGGCGAATCGAAGTGAGCCGCAAAGTGGTAACAAATGCAAAACTTTTGATTGGCAGTTGCCTTTGTTTTTCTGCAAAAGTTTTTGGGCCCCAGCCGCAACTTTAGACGGGTGCAGGTGAAAAAAAGGTAACAGAAAAATAAAAAAAAGAGGAAAGACGTCGATTCCCTAACATATATATATATATATATATATATATAACCCGAACAGCACACACACCCTCACACCCTTAGCCACATCCATTTCCATTTGGGTTTACAGCCTGGGAAAAGTGACACCCACGAAGGGCATAACATTAAATGCCTAGCAAAGTTACTCAATTTCAATGGTCAGTCAGCTTTCCCCTTTCCCATTTTCCCCTCGTGTGGAATGATAATGGCCGGAAAAGGGCAAGAAAATTTCCATAATTTTATGAGCTTGACAAGAGTACTACAAGCCAAGCTACCAGGAAAACTCTGGAAAACCCAACATACACACACACTGGCCGTAAAGTGGAATTTTCAGGACACCACTCACCTCTCGCTTTCATTTTAATATTTATGCATAAAAATTTATAGGTGCTAAAGTACGCATCAGTACATATGTATATATGTTTATATATATATAAATAAATCCCCATTTATTCCAGGGAGAGAGCTCAGTTTTCGCCAGAAACTACTACTACTACTAAGTGTAGTATCAGGGCAGTCAGATCGAAAGTCCTTAATGAAAGTGAGAGCCAAGAGTGTGTGGAATATATATATAGCATACTATATATACTATTTATATATAGATTTCAGCAGACTGATACTTTATACTATAAGTTTATGGCCTCATTAATTCTTTTATGGATTTTTCAAGGACCATCTTTTAAGGTTTAAGTCATGTTCTATATCATAGTATATAAATCAAGGATTTCGTTTAAACAGAAAGCAAATAAATAGGGAAAAATTTAATATAAATTATCCAGAAACCTTCACCTTTGTCTCCCTTTTATATACATACTATATTTAAGATTTATTTAATTAAATAAAGACTTAAAATAAGTTTAAAGGAAAACATCTAAAAGCCAAGAGAAATGGGCTCTCTTCTAAAATTACTTTCAATACGAATCTGTAATACCAATTTTGAACTTTCTGGGACGCCTGGCAATTGTCTCCTTCAAATGCAACATTTTTCTAGCCAATCAAATGTAAAACAAAATGGGGAAACTTACTCAAAACTAAGCTTTAGAATAAATATAGAGCACACACATACACTCAGAGGCACATTTTCATCATTTACGTATGCATGTGTAAATGTGTGTGTGTGTGCGCGATGGAAAATCATAACTTGAAATGCGTTAAAATGCATATAAAAAATTTATAGCCTACACTTAGGCGCACATTAAATGACATGCCTGCCAAAAGGCTTCTTGTTCTTGCCAAAAAAAGGACGAAAAAAGGGGTTTAGGGGAGCGAAAAAAGAGGGTGAGCTAGAGGGGTAGAGAGAGATGAGGGTAGAGAAAGAGGTATATTACAAAGAGGGAGCTAAGTCATTAGAGAAACAAAAATCGAGGTCTTTTGTAATTTTTTTTTTTTAAGTTTTAAAGGACTTTTTAAAGGTTTTCAAAAATATTTAAAAAATATAATTTTTATAAAAATAAATAAATATAAAAATACGAAAAATATATTATATATTAAAAAAAAATTATATATAACAAAATAGAAGATCCAATGTATATCTTTTAATTAATTTTTCCTTTGAAACTTAAAGTACTATTTACCTAATTTATATCCCTTTTATTATTATTCTTATACGTTTAAAATTAAACTCTTTTAATAAAGATTAACACACTTTTTTTGTTCCAACATTTAATATAATATTTAGTTTTTAATTTATTATTTAATTAAGTGTTTAATTAAGCATTTGAATAAGTATTTATTATGTTTATTATTTTTTTTTATTATAATAAAATTTAAATCTCACCTTAGATATTTACTAACTACCTTAAACCATTTTTTTTCTATATTTTCTTTCAGTGTGCTCTGATTATTTAGTGGCCAAGCCAAGCCTCTGTCTCTGATTGCTCTTGACAGCGTTGACCCCAAAAAAAAAAAAACAAAAATTACAAAAAAAAACGAGGCAAAAAAGAGCTGCAAAAAAAATAATATGAACCAAAACGTGTGTAATGATGATGTGTATTTTAATGTACAATTTGCGGCCTTTAATAGCACTCACACACACAAGGCTCAAAGTGCCCCCTCCCCCCTCCCTTTTCAACACTTTTTCCTCAACACTTTTCCTCCGTTTTTCCTTGTATTTTTTTTTCTTTTTTTTTTTTGCTCCTGATGGATTTAAGAACGTAATCACAGCCTTTCATGCGCCATGCATTGCACACTTTCCCCGGAACACAATAGAAAATTGCGATGGAGGGAAAAGCGCGGTAAAGCAGACATAATAGATTCCGCTTTTTTCTGATTAAATCAATTTTTGTACAAAACTTTTATATACATATATATATATTCATTTGACCTGTCAGTGGCAGTGGCAGAGTGTGGAAAAACCATTAAAAAATATTGTACAAAAAGTTTGAAGAACTCATCATCATCATTTCAATAAAAAGAAAAGAACAAAAAAGCAGAAAACAGAAAACCCCTCGTCAAAATGCAAATTATTTATATTTATTTAAGCTGCTGACAGTTTTAACAAAAAAAAAGGGAAACTAGTATTTGTATTTTTAAAGAAAATATAAATCATGTTATAAAAATATATAATACAAATAAGGGATAATTTATTAAATGGAAAATCATGGAAAATATATATTGTTTCACTCTTAGTTTCCCTATACTCTTCAGCTGCATTTTAATGCTTTTTGTTGCTTGTATCCTTTTCTAGATCTAGTCCTTGTGCCACATACTGTTTTATTTAGTACATATACTATATAGTACACATATATATACTTAATCTGAAACTGCCGCAGCACTTGACTTGAATTTCTTGTTCTCGTTCTTGTTTGCGTTTTGTGTTTGCGCCCCTCTTTCCCTTTGTTAATTTCTGTTGTTTGCCTTTAACCCCAACAAACAAAAGCAAGGAGCAAAACAAAAAGCCGAAAAAAAGGGAACACAAAAAAACAACAAAGAGAAAACAAAGAGGGGGAAAAACTGGAAAAGTGTAGGAAATAGGATGAGAGAGAAAGTGCATAAAATGCATATATTACTCATACGCAGCGTTGTCACTTGCCTTGGTAGATGGTCTCCGGGCTCTAGTTGATCCTTGCACTTGTCCTTGTCCTGCTGATTGCTCTCTCTCTCTCTCTCTCTCGATCTGTCTCTCTCTCGCACGCTATCTCTCTCTCTTCTCTCTCTCTTAGCAAACCGATCACGAACCGTTGACCAAGGACAACACCACTCACGTTCTGCTCTGCTCGCACACTCTCTCCGCTCTCGCTTTCACTCTGCCGCTTTCTTGCTAACTCTTTCTTTCAAATATTACACATACGCACTGTGGTTGCACCAGAAAATAATTCGCAAAAAAACAACAACAATTAACGACCAGCGATTAACAATCAACAATTGGAATTGCCCGACTTTAGACAGGATTTCGACTGCCACGCTTATTATATGCCATCATTATCATCAACATCATGGCTTTCGCCGACGATTTGTTTTTGTTTGCCTTCGTTTTACGTTTTACGATTTCCCCTCTTCTAATATATATACCGATATATATACATACATATATATATATTTATATACATATATATGTGTGTTGGTATGTGCGTGTGCGTGTGGAGGCGAAATAGTTGCTGTAATCCGCACAAATCCGCTGGTAAATTTGAACTGAATGAGTTCAAAAGCTAAAATGAGTTTGCATACCCCAAAAACGTATAGACCAAGCCGACGACCGACTCCCGATTCCAAATCCGAAGTCCATATTCAGCTCGGCAAGCCGAGGATGAGTTGTCGGAAAAGCACCAAGGTGCCGGAAGTGAAAGTGTCATAAATGAAGACATTACAGAGACTGTGCGAAAAGCTTTTCCTCGCCAAAGGTATTTTTTTAATTTGGTTTTTGTTTGAACATTTTCAAAGAATTTTGAGTTTTGAAAATGTTTTGAAATGAATCTTATAAAAAATTAGATATGCCATTCGTGCTGCAAATAATTATAATTCCAGCGTTTTGAATTGTTTTCTAATATTGAAGATATTTTAAAAGTTTTCAAACATTTTTTAGCGCTATAAATTGAAACAAATATATTATAAACAATTAATTGAACATTTTACAAATTTGTGATATTTTTTTTAGTTTTAATTTTTTAGTGGCTTTAATAAAGTGTCATAATAAAATGGTATAGCACAGTTTTGTGGGCATTCAAACAGTTGCCTTGGACGCAAACTATTTTTGAAATTTGCAAATGGAACCTTTTTCGTTGTTTAAGTTTCAACAACATTTTTAAATTACTTTTATTTAAAATTGTTGCTATTTTAGAATCACGACTAAAAAGAGTCATAGCAAATGATTTAGCAGAATTTAAACTATTGCCTGGGGCGCAACGATATTTGAATTTTTAAACTCAAAAAAATATTTATGATTTTTGAATTGTTTTTTTATTTTAAAAATTAACAATATCTATAAATAATCTAAACCATTTAAAAAAATATTGCAAGTTATATAAATTGTAACATTTATTTTATAATTATTTTTAATTCCTTTTTTAAATGCTAATTTTCAAAACTGTACTGTTTTATTTATTCTATTTATTTTCCTCCAACACACACGCACACCCACTAAACACCTCGACGCAGTTTTTGAAAAGAAACCTAAAACGATTTTCGTGGAAAGTGCTCCTTTCAGGACCCACAAGACCGAACTGAACGGAACTGAAGTGAAGCAACAACTGACCGAGCCGAGCGTTTTCCAAAATTGCAAAAAACCCAGCGTATAACGGTTTTGGCCATCAGCTGAGATGGCCGAGAGCGAAAGCTTTCCACATCCTGTGCTTTCAAGGCTGAAGGGAAAGCGGCGAATGGAAATTGAATGCATATAAAATACAAAAAAAAAAAAACAGAAACAAGGATTTTCTGGCCATTTGCAAGAGGAAACTAGCCGAAACAAAAATGTGAAGCAAAAAAAATATATATATATTTTCGGAAAATTCGGAAAAGCTTTTCCCGCTCTCCATCTCTCTGGCGTCTGCGCGAAGGAAAGAGAGAGTGAGGAGCGCTGAGGGGAGAGAGATAGAGAGGGGTACAGGCCTGCTTATATTTCACACGTTATGCTCCTTATGCTCCTGATATGTTGTTGCTGTTTAAATACCCTTTCTGGCAGGGTAAGATCCATATATTTGTACTATTCAATTTTGAAATATAGGGTACAAAAGGATATTGCCTTTGAAACCCTTTTTTCTGGCGAACTTTCAAGCTGCTCATTGATTGATTTTGGGATTTTCTTTAAATATTCCTAACATAATATATTTTTATAGATAAACTCACATATAACTTCTTAACTATTAAAAAAAAATGTGTCCAAAATTAAGCATTGAAATATTTTAGCTTTCAAATTATGCCAGTTTCCTAATAGAATTTAAAATGGCAAATATTTTTACACTAATTTAAATTTCATAATTCAGAAATTCACATTTTTAACAAAAGTTAGTGTATTTTTAGTTTCGTTTTTTAACCCTCAGACTTTCCTCAGTTTTTGGTTTTGTTACTGGCATTTTTGTTGGCGGTTTTTGTTGTTGGCGCTTCTGTGGCCATTGTTGCACACCTGTGATTTAGCGAGGACGCTGCCGAGCGAGGACACCGCTTCGGCTGTGGAGCTGCCTTTTGCTGGGAGCTGGGAGCTGTCCTCGTGTGCCAGCTGATATTTACCTTATTCCCCACAGCGCACACAGCGGGCCAAGAAAATGGAAAATTGAGAAAGGGAAAAGCGCTGGAGGAGAAACACTAGACATGGCAACAACAACGACAAGCAACGCACTTAGAAATGATAGCCCCAGCTTTATGCTAATGTTTGCCATTGCTTTAAGTACTCACTCAGTTGGTGAGTTAGTCATCCAGCCAGGCAGGCAGTTCGTCAGTTTGTCAGTTTGTCAGTCAGTCAGTTAGACAGTCAGCCAGTTGGGTCAGTGTTTTTTTTTTTTTTTTTTGGAATGCAGATGACAATCCCGATGTGTTTTGTAGGGCCTCAAAGTTAGGGGTATATTTTGTCGGACAGTCAAGTCAGTTTTGTCTGTTCCGTTTTTGCGGCTTCGGCTTAACTTTCAAATAAAAGTAGCTTTTCATTGGAAATTGCTGAGCTCGAAATACACACACACATACATGAGATAGGTTGTTTTGTGAGTGAAACCATTTAATCAATTCCACTTTGCTGGTTAATAAAGCAATAATATTGAAAGAATTTCAACAATCATTCAATTGCCTGGCAACATTTAGAAAAACTCAAGTCAAGTTGGTTTTTAATTAAGAAAGTAGGGGAAACTACAAATATATCAAAAAGGATGCTGTGAATATGAAATGCCCCAAAAAGTAGGCTATTATTTAATACTTTTAAACATGTTTTTAGCTAAAAGCAAAAAAAAGATATCTATCTGTAAATTCTGCTAAAATTTAAGTTTTTTTTTTTTTTTCTTAAATTAAAAATATTTAAAAAACATTTTATAAATAGCAAAAGAATGCCACAGAAATGGCTTTAAATTAAGAAATTAATAATAAAAAATGTTATACGCAAAATTTAACTTCTGTCATATTTTAGAAACCTTTTCAAATGATTTTAAATGTAGTAAAATATTTAATAAAAACATAAACAACTGAAACAATATTATAAAGAGAACGTTTTCTATAAATTTAACAGTTTTACAAGTCTAGTAAATAATTTCCTATATATTTTCTACTTCTTTAGTTTAGTGTTTATTACTTAACCACACTGCTTAACTTTGTACGAAACACTCTATAAAAAGCGTTAACCATGGAACACCATGAAAGTGAGTGTTATACGGTAATAAGGCAGCGGCGTCACCACCATAAGAAAATTGTGATCATCCCGACCGTAAATTTGGTATCCGTGTTAATTACATGAACTCGAGCATGACACCAGAGTCTCCTCACTCCTCAAGGCCACCCTTAACCCTCCATGTACCACCACCCTCTGCCACGTGACAGAGAATGGCAGCGACAGAAATCGACATCCCAACATGCAAATCAAATTATTTTGGCATATAAAATGCTTATTAACAGATTATATGCTCACTCAATATTTACTGACTGACTGACTTGCCTTGAATGGTGAAGGGCGGTAGGTTTAGGCATGGCTTTACCCCCCTTGATTTTCCGCGTAGGCAGCGTCGTCATTGTCTTGGCGCCTTGGGGGGATTTTAATACCCTTTTTGGATGGTATCAATAAGCACTTTGAGCTCACTTGTATTTATATTTATATACATATATATATATATATATATGAATATGAATGTATATATATTTATTTATATTTATGAGGCGATAACAGTCGCCGACACTTGGCCATCAGACAGCAAACGTTGGATTTCAATATTTGTTAAAGCCTTTGAAGGGGGAATACATATATGGAACTTTATATATAAATAATATGGCTCAGCAACAGTTCGGAGCTCGAATAACTTGTACATAATACCAATTTATTCCAGTTAAAGAGCCTCTATTACATTTACACCCATTCAACAGGCTAAAAATATTTTGTTCTGCTTAAAAAAGAATACTTCCTATAATCCTTACTAATTATCTATGCAAACTTAAAGCTAATACTTAGTAAAAAAAATAATAGATAGTCGCGACATTTCTCAGAAGCCTTATCATGTTTAATACCGATTTCAAAGAAAAACTATTGAAAAATACACTTTGTTGAGTAGCTCCTGGAAAAGAACTTTGATTAGAGATGTGCCTGCTGCCACGAAATGGAATGAAAAACTTCCATCTGGCAAATAAAAAAAAGGGGGGGAAATGAAAAAAGCCCGTGGAAAATATAGCAAAAAAAAACCCTGGGAAAGGTATTCAACGGAAATAATACAAACATAAGCAAAATTTAATTTAATATGTGATTTAAAAATCAAGAAGGACAAATAAAATGCTAGAAATCATATGCAAAATATTTTTTATTATTAATTAAAGCCTGAGATGTAATAAAACATAATTAGAAAGCATAGAAACGCTTAAATATATAGAAAACATATGAAAAATAATTTATATAACTTTATTTAAGCCTAAAACCTGTACAAGAAAAGAGTTTTATATAAAAGGAAACACTACGCAAAATATTTAAAAAAAAATTATTTAAGCCCGAATTTGTACATATTAAATATCTGCATATCCTCTTTTATCAAGTTAATAAATAAATTAACCTCCCAAAATGACCTAATTTATATTCAAAATAAACACTTGTTTGATGTTTATTAGCCTCAAACCCTCAAGGAAATGCATGAAATTCCCAAGTCTAACTGGTATTTGGCAATGATTTCATAGACTTCAGTTATTTAGGCCAAGTTTGAATTTAATTTGCATGCATAAAAGTTATAATAAACAAAATAATAATAAAATAAATAATAATAATAATAATAGAAATAAGAATAATCAACGCCACCCCCCCTCACCATCCATATCCATCAAGCATTTCATTTGCAGACAGCCACGCAAAACAAACCTAATTACACTTTACTTTCACTTTCACTTTCACTTGCCAGCAACAGGAGCGGCCAATTGGCAGCGGAGGGGGTGCAGGAGCTGGGAAAAATTGGAGGAAAATCGGGAAATGGTTGAGGTAGTACTTAGCAGGAGGCAGGGCCAGAGACTAGGGCGAGTTTGGTGAGAAAAACTTCAAAAGCTTCTGGTCAAAGCAAAGTTTGTCCGCCTTGGCATATTTTGCGTAATATAAATTTTGCGCGCTGCTTCTGTTTTTCTTCTTATTTTTTCCCCCTCCCGCTCTTTTTTTTATCATTATTTTTTTGTGTACAATATTCTTGGCCTTTGGCCAATTTGGAAAAGCCAATAAAACCGTTTAAAGCGTTGTCACAGACTCAACTCCCTGGCTGCCCCTCACTCTTGGTTCGCAGACAAACAATAAAGAGGCAAAAAATATGCAACAACAAAAAAAAAATAAAGAAGTAATAAGTAAAAGAGCTAAAAGACATTTATTGTTCATTTGACAAAACATAATGAACATTTTTATATGCAAATAATGCGGCTGCTCCTCGTATGCTGCTGCTTTCTGTGTGTTGTAAAAGCGTTTTTCAAGCGCTTATTTGTATGTTTTTTATTTAAATAATAAATGGGCTCACCTCTCCCAAACTCTATAGCCCTCTCACTTTCCTCTCACCCCTCTCTCTCTCTGTCTCATGTCTTTCCGTTCATTGGCGGCGCTCATAAGTAGGCAATGATTTTTGCTTTGTTGCTTCCCAAAAAAAGGGAATCCCTTTAGTGATGTGTGTTTAACGATAGTTCAAAAAGATATATATATATATATATATATTTATAAAATCGACTTAACAAATTTGTATTACAATAGTTTTCTTTATAGAATTATTGCTATAAAAGCGAATTTATTTTAATAATTATTATATTAATCCGCAGAACAAATAATCAAATCGATTTTTTTTGTTTACCTATTTATCATTATCATTATTTTAAGGAAAAATCCATATAATTTCCAATAAAACACCTTAAAATTTTTCGTTGTCATCGCCGCCCAGGCCAGCTAGTAACGAGCCTTGGCAGCACCCAACCATTCTGCCGAACCAACCAACCATCCCACCCATCCCCCTCCCCGGTAACCACCCGTAATGAGCGTGTCATTTAGCGTAATTTCACTTGATTGTTATGGCATTACAACAATGCCCCAAGTACAATACACACGCACAACAAAAGCAACGCCAGGGCGAGTGTAGAAGTTTATCTTATCATCGCAGGCTCCTCTGCCGCAAAATCGGGAGGATGCCTGGCATGAGGATGAGGGTATAAGGTATGTATAATACATACACACACCAATATATAAACATTTATTTGTTTTAAATGCATAAATTATAAATGGGCCAGAGCCATTGTTTGTGTTGATTTTGTAACTTCTTTTTGGGGGGGAACTTGAAAAAAGGAAAAACTAAGAAGAACTCACCTGAATCGTTGATAAAGTATTGCGGCATTTTTACTGGGACTTTCTGTAATACATAAAAGAAATATATTTAAATTTAATTAAAATAAATGAAAATTTAATATAAGTAATATATAATATATAATATATTAATTTATTTATTAATTTATTTAATGAATTATTTAATTAATTATTTGTATAAAACTCCAAGAACTTGTCAAGTTATAATTCCTAACATTTTATTGCTTGGGTTTTTAGCTTAAAATTTATACTAACAATTTAAGTAGATTATGTTTTCTTCCATTAAAAACCTTTAATATTTCTAAAGAATTAATTGATGGTTTTATATAAACAAAAAAAAAATGGTTAAAGCATCAAATGATTAAGTTTTCCATAAAATACTTCCAAAGTTCCATAGTTCCAAAAAAAAAAATTATATGTACCATCTCTTTCTATTTTCCTAGAAGAATATGTGTTTTTTTTTTTAATTCTACAATAAAAATAATTAAATATTAAAGGAAAACCCACTTAAATTCACATATTTAAAATCCCAATTTGTTTTATTGCCACCAGCTTCCAATTTACTTCTAACCGAATTTCATAATCTGCTTTCATGCATAAATTTTCCACAAAATGCAATTATTTGCTACCTTAATATATAGGTATATATCTTATATATCTTGTTTATTGTACATTTATTTATTGATTATGATTGACTAATTTAGCTGAGTGTCTGGAGAAGGTCTAAAGGTTTATTGTTGCTGTGTTTATTGTTGATTTGTGCAATTCGTTAATTTGACTTGTTTGTGCTTCTACTTTTGCTTTTAGTCCTACATATTTCTACTTCGGCTCCTTGCCTTCCATTGTCACCAAAATTAATTGGCCAGCTCCTGCCCGCTCTAGCCTGGGCTTCATCATGTCCTCTTGTCCACTTAAGTGACCAGCTCCCAGCTCTCTCTGGCTCACACACAATGCCACTTTGTTGGCAGGACACCGATAGGCGATACATGTGACCCGTATTAAGCCATCAATGCGATACAAGCAATTTCGTTTAATTAAAACATGCCAATACATTTGCACTTCATTCACTGATTATGATGATGCCAGGATGCCAGCTACAATCAGCTAGACTCCTTTCGATCCTTTGAATTTAAAGCACTAAATTGGAAGCAGACAATACAGCAAGCAAGTAAGCAAAAAGTAATTAAAAATCACTCACTAAAATTGAAACTTAACCCTTTTTAATACCAATTATTACAGCTAATTTTCCTGCAGGTTTTTTTTGCCATAATTTTACTCTCTCCTCGAGACAAACAGGCAAAGGGCACAGAAAATAAAACATTTGGGGGGGAAACTCTGCCATTATGGCCATTTAATCGAGCGGAAATAAAGTTCCTAAGCTTCATAAACAAGATTTAATGTGACAAAAAGGCAAATCACAGTGCCTACCAAAAGAACGAAACGAAACGAAACGAAACGCGAAACGCATTTGACAAAAATGTCAAATGGCATTTTGAGGCGGCAACACAAAATTTTCACCCTCGCGGGAATGCCTTCTCACCTTTTCCTTGTCCTTGTCCTCCTACTCAACGTACAAAAAAAAAAAACACAAAAAAGAAAAAGGAAAATAAAGAAAAGGTATCAACTATGTCGTGAAATATCGCGGTCTAGTTACAACTTCAAGCGTTTCCTTTTTGGATTATGAAACCGTAAAAAGCGTCGCTCTCCCCTCTAATCTTCATTGACTGGATTTCCTTGCTCACAACACACACACACACACACACACACACACACACACACACACACCCCTACATGGCACATACACATATGCACGGGTGTGTGTTTGGCAAATACTTAACACATTCACTTGCCCCGCATTTTGGTTTATTTTCCCCTTAACTTTGAATAATGAAAGTGAGGTATATATGAGGTGGGAAATAATTGAAGAATAAAAATAAATAATATAAAAATACTTGTTAAACACATTAAAAATTATTAAATACAAAATTAATAAGTATAGTTAATTTATAAAATATTTGCAAAACACTTTATACTGCAGGACTTTTAAAGTCTAAAACTTACAAGTATAACTTTTGCAGCAAAATTTATCTAACAAAAGCAAAACACAAAATAAAACATACTAAATAATAATAAATACAATCTAAAATTATTAAAAATAAAAATATTTAAGTAACTTATCAATTAAAATTAATATTATTAATACTATTAATATATATTAATAATTATTAATAAATAAAAAACTGTAAAGATTACATTTGCTTTTGCTGCAAACTAAAAATCTAAAAATTTATAAGGCTTCTCTTTAAATCTACTGAATTACTAAAATTATATATTAAATTATACAAAATATACATTTAAATAAATACCAAAGTATTATCGATTTCGTAACGATTTCCTTGTCATTTGGCCACAACAACCACCCGCCGAGTTTCCCCAAGTGTTTTGTGGTCGACACCTTTAGCGCTCATCCCAAATATTTGCACGCTGGCAATGTCAATAAAGCGGAGAAGAAAGAAAGCGGGAAACGGAAGTGGAAGTGGAAGGCGAGGGGAAAAAGTGCCAGCAAATGGCGGAAACGGAGTGTATGTGTATTTCGGGGAAAAAGGAAAACCGATGGAAGCCGTGTGGAAATTGTGGCAAGATGAATGCCCCAAACCAACAACGACGATGATGTGCCCGTTGGTGCGTTGGCAATTAGCGAGATCTGGAATTTGAACTTCAAATTACAGGAATGAAAGCAAGCCAGCACCTCCTCCTTAACCTCCTCCACCGTAACGATCTGATTCCAGCACTGATATCAGCAACGGCATCGGCGTCGGCGGCAATTAATCAACGGCAATCAAACGACGACTGCGAAAATTACGCAATTGCCAAACAACAATGCCGACAAGTAGCTATCTAAGTAGTGTCATCAATAAATGTCCCAGCGATGTCGGCCACTCCATCAAAAGCCACTATCAACACCCAGTAGCCGCCGCACAAAGGGTCTCCGCTTCCCCTTAGATACCATTTAAGACACAATAAATAAAATAAAGTAAAATAAAATAAAATAAAATACAAAAATATATATAAAAACAACAAATACATATATGTAAGCAGGCAAAAGGTGTTGTCAATCACGTTGTTGTCAATTGTCAATCGGCTTATCGCCAAATGCAATCAAATCGAAGCAAAATCGAAGCAAAATACAAAACTTATGAAAGAGAGGGAGAGAGATCTTATCGGCTAAGGGTAAGCGCCAAGCGATAAATCAATCAAATCACAACAAAAACAAATCAAAGTCAATAATGGCAAATGATAATTAAGCTCAAGTTGATTTTGTTGATGACCTGAGAAAAAGTAATATACAAAAGCAAGAAATTTTTATAAAACGGTTTAACAATTATTACGTATTGAAAGTTAAATTTATTTTCTCTTAAAAATGCAATGTTTTCCATCATCAAAAAACTAAAAACCCAATAAATTCAATACAATAAATTAACATGCAACTGTAACTCTATCAATATCCATTTAATATTTATCAAAAAACCCTTCCATTTCAATTAAGACACACACACAATTGGGGCTTGTAAATTAAATTGAATGCAAATCAAATGCAAAATTCAAAATACAAAATCCAAAATGTAAAATGACATGACAATTAACAACAAGTCGCTTGTAAAAACTAATCGATGGCAATTAGAATGAGAAGCTTTTGGCTTAAATCGCTATTATTTGCATATGATTGATAGGCCTGAAAGTAAGCCCACAAGCAGAGAGAGAGAGAGGGTAAAATGGTTAAAGGGAAAAGCGGGAAACTGAGGAAAAGCGCAAAAAATGAAGACATTTACATGACAACATTGTTGCTCGTCACTGTCTCATTTGTCAGTCAGTCTCTGGGTTCGTGTGTGCGAGAGTTTGTATTTGCATTTGTACCGCGCTGACAGTGCCTAAGCGGCCATTTTATCATGTCTTCCTTTCAACACACACCATCCACACACCCACAAACACCCCTCCCACACCCACACCCAGAGACAGAGAGAGAGAGAAAGACTGCCTACACAACACATATGCGGCAGTTTTGATATGACAAATGATTGGTGACACATCGTGACTCACTCCATTTTATTCTCCTTTTTTTTCCCAAATACCCTTTTAGATAGGATATTTTAGACCTAGGAGCTAGGCAGCAGCAGCAATAAAAGGAGAGGAAACGATCCAGACTGATTATTTTAAAGGAAACTAAGCAAAGGAGATGTGCCAAGAGCAGGAAATCTCGTATAAAATGCACTTGCAATATTATCGCTCTCTAGATTATGTTAAAAATATTGTTTAGTTTGATATAACAAAATATTAAACATCAAAAAAGTATTTCATTTAACAATAAAATATTGATTAATGGTGATTAAGGTTGTATCAAATAATCAAATAATTTTTGAACATCCCTTTTAATTTTGTATAGAATTTATTTATTCGGAAATTCAAGGGTATATTCACGTCGAATTCTTGAAACCTTTGACAGCTTCTATGCTGGGTTTTCCCTTCGCTTTTCCCCGCCCTTTCTCCCAGGCTTTTCTCACTGGCCTAAACAAATAGAAAAATCCCCGCGGCAACTTTTGGAGATTTTCAACGAAAATCGGATTAGTGGAAGATGGAAAGTTGAAATGTGTGGCCACAAAAAAATAAAGTAAACAAAAAAAGAAGTACAAAAAAAGTTTTCACTTCCTAGACAAATTAATATTTAAATATTTAGAAAATATATATAATATGCAAGAGCCAAGGTTAGAAATTAGCACGAAAATAGTTAAAATTTATAAAACAAACAATTTTAAAATATTATTATAAAATATATAAAATAAATTATAAAATATATAAAATAAATTATAAAATATATATTTTTCTCAGCCGAAATATATCTATATTTTAATTGAACTATTAATTGAATAATTATTTACCTTAAAAGCTAGTTATTTTAAATATTTTTTAAAGCAGGACAACTTTGTAAGGTAATATTCAAAGGATAGACACTTCTAAAAATGACACAAAAACCTCTCCCCCTCTTTTTCTTGTGTCCTCTAGCCAATAAATATTTAGCATATACTTTTATTTATTTGTTTTAGAGCTTGTTTTCGACATTTGCTTGCTTATGATATATCAAAGGAAAGGTCCTGCCATCAGCATTTCATAAGAATAGACGCAAACACATTTAGAAACTAGAGTTTCCCTCAACATTTTTCTTACTTCACTTGCAGCACGACAATAACATATGGAAAAGCAGGTACAAAAAACGAAGGAAACTCTAGGAAAAACTCTGAGAAAAACTCAGAACTGAATGCAAAAGGAAGCTTTTATGCTCTCATATCCGTGCGGCATATCGCCTTTGACCTTTTGCGTTTATATTCAGTGTCACCTGCCAGGAACCGGACCAAATGGGGGATGCAGGACGACACACACATCAGCATCATATGGTGGCCAACCTTTAATTCAGTTTTTCTGTCGATAGAGAGACCGAGTCCTTTCTCTGGCTGATATTGATGATGGTCAGATACCGCTGCTGCAACTCTTGCAACTTTAATGGCGGCTTAATTAAGTTAGTCGGCGGAAATTATTGAATTTTACATGAGTGCATTTTCGATTTAATTAAAGAGATGAGGGGAGAGGATATATAGGCGAAAATTCCAACAGAGGCAGCTGACGGATACGCAAAAGGAAAATAATTGAATTGCGATCAGTATTCGTGAAAGAAAATATTTAACTTTGCAGCTTTGTAAATATTTAACTTCGTGTAAATATTATACATAATAAAAGCAATATTTTCTTAATAAAAATAATAAAAAAAAAAAAAAAGAAAAACAGTTCAAGCTCATCCTAGAACCAACCAAGCTCCAGACTTTCAAGGTAAATCCTTGGCCAAGAGCATCGGACAGCGAGCAGCAAACAGCACAGAGAGAGCGGGGAGAGAGACATGGCCATGAATTAAGCCCAGGTGCAGGATTGGTAATGGAAATGGCCTTGCCGGGTCGGGAATTAATTCCCGGCCACAAATGAATCCAAGAGCAGGCCCATCGGCACAACAGGTGGCATATGCCTGTGTATCTTCTTCGCCAGCCAGCCTTCGCCATCGTTCGCCATCTCTTCATCACTCCATCCCACATACAATTCTCATTCGAAATTTCGCAATCCAAATTCCGGATGTTGGTCGCTGGAACTGTGACTGGTTCTGAATGCTAATCCGTATGCATTTGCCAAGCCTATAGCCACCTTCGATTCCTGGAATCTGTAATGGAAAAGCCACCGAATCAAGGCAGGCAACCGCAAGCCGCATGCTGAAATGCGCAGATATGCAGACAACGGGGCTGTCCTTCAATATTTGGTCCAAATCTATATATGAGACAAGTTATGGTCCGAATATGGCCAAAAAGCGAGCATTAGGAAATTCTAATTAATAGTAATAAATATTCCTAAGACTTGTGGGTGAAACAAATACTTATTAAATCTTAAAAACAAAAATGTTGTTTTGGTAAAATTCAGAGAATGTAAAATACACATAATAAGATGATATTAGTATTATTTTCTTTTTTAATTTTATTACTACAAAAATATAATGATTAATATAAATTTAAAATAAAGCAAACCCAGAAATAGTGTTTTTATCTTACTTTCTCTAAAAGTCAATTGTTTTAACTCAAAGCTATAAAGCGCATCATCAAAGCATAAAAATCTCTTATAAAAAAAAATATAAATATTTTCAAAAATATATTTTATAAAACAAAAGTGATAAAAAAAAATATAATTCAAATTATCACAAGAGAAAATCAAACCAAAAAAACATTAAATCTATATAAAAATAATTAAGAAAATAATATAAAGAGTATAAAATACAAATAAAAAACTAAGAATAAGAAAACGAGCTGAAGACCAGGCAAGACCCACTCCCTCCGCTTAAAAAAAAATTCCATAAATATTTATCTTCACCTGGAAAATGCACAATTTAATTACAAAACGAAAATGGAGCTAAACACTTAATAAGGACAACCGATGGCAAGGACCCAGGCAATGCGATGCCAATTGGAGTCAACAAGTCAAGTTGCACCGCAACGACCTCCAATTAGAAATAGTTAGCTATTTGCTTGCACTTGTGAGTGTGTGTGTACATATGTGTGTAAGGTGTATGTGGGTGTGTGGTGTGCGGTGCTGTGTGTGTTCCAAGAGGGATTGTGTGAAATTTAGCACGCCACATATACTGCGACACAGGGAGATACCGATTTATGCCCCCGACAAGGACCCAGGGGAGCAGAAAGGAGCACAAAAAAAGGAGCTAAAAAAGGTGCAACAGTTTCACCTTTTGCGCCATATTTATGTTTGGCACAACACACACACACACAGAGAGAGGACACGCGGTGACGTTGCTTTTGACCTAGTAAAATGCAACAGCGTTAAAGTCAAAGTGCAATGTTGTTGCTGCTGCTGCTGCTGCTCTGTAACAAATGCAATCGCTGCCACCAGCAACCAACCACCCACCCACCAAAAACCAGCCCCTTATGCACCACACACACACCCCCCACATACACCCCACACACCCACACACAGTGGTTGCAAATGACAGCAGAAATGCATAAGACAGACAAAGGAAAGTAAGTCCCTTTTCGCCATCCTAAACGCTTCCCTCTCTCTCTCTCAGCTTTTCCTTTCCCTTTTCCCCTCTTTTCCTTTCCTTTTTGATATGCATAATGTCACCGCGGACTTAGAGGAGGAAAATCAAGAAAAACTTCAAGTTTTAACTCACAAAAAATGTACAGAAAAAGTGAAATATATCAAAGAAAGAATTATACAATGAAATGAGATGAGGCAAAATAATGTCGATTTTGGTGTTATTAAAAATGGTTTAAATAAATTCTAAATACATACAAAAATCAAAACTTCCTTGAACTTCATAATTTTAAAAGTATTTAGCAATAATATTATTAAAATATTTTATTAAACCACACATTCAAAAAAACAAGAAGTTAAAACAAAAATAAATTTTAAAAAATCTATTTTTGATCAAGGAATAAATATAATAATAACAAACACAATAAATACTTATATCATACATATATGTATTTAAAATAAAAACCTAATTAAATTGTAAATACAAAAAAATACCCTAATTATTAATCTCTTAATTATTATAATTATGAAAGCAAGAATCAATCATTTAAACCATTATTTTAATTATTGTACACACATAATATAATTATTTTCATAATAAAAACAAAAAACACCTTTCATTCATAATAAATTACAAAAATCATAACAATATAGATTTTAAAATGAAATACCAAAATTGTAAAACCACTATTTATAATATATTCCTTATAAAACCTACACATATTATTATAATTTCTCCAATAAAATCCGTTTCCACTGTTTTTTTAGGAATTGCCTTGCCTTGCCCAGCCTGGCCTAATCTTCAATGTGGCACTAACTAACTAGTTAGACACTATGACTAACCGGCTGCCCGGGTCCTGGGCCTCGGCCTCAGCCTGGTGGAGCAGCATATATGCAAATTTAAAAATGCATTACATGTGAGTGTTTCCACCGCCGACGAGTGGGTCAGATACATAGTATAGCACACAGAGACTAAGGTAGGGCAAGGGCCAACAAAAAACAAAAAATAAAAATAAAAAAGGAGAAAGGAGAAAGGAAACCGGGGTAAGCGCTCCTAAGACAACCCTGACACAATGCAATGAACTTTAAACCCCACACAAATGTTTGACTTGGCCAAATGTTTACCCATGTCAAGCGCCCAACAAAAAAAAAAATGAAAACCGAAAAACAAAAGCCAAACAAAATATTATTCATTATGAAAATGTCCATGTACAAAAATGAAAATATTAAAGGTTAGAAGAAGGGGAAAAAAATACCCAAAAAAAGAGACCATTAGAAATAAATAATAAAACTGTATAAAAACTACTTTGAGCAGAAAAAGTTACGTATACGCAATGTTGGCAGCAGATTTCCTAGCAGAAAATACTTTGAAAATAATTTAAAATATATAAAAATGTAAAATATAATTAAATAAACTAAAAATAAATAAGTTTGAAAAATAAAATAAATTTTTAGAAATAAATCAAACTTCTTTCAGTAACAAAAAAAATAAGTATACGCAATGGTGGCAGATTTTATAGCAGAAAATGTGTTCTAAATTTGTGTAAAATATATCAAACAAAGCATTTAATTATTTAAATTTATTTAATTTATTCAAATTAAATTAAAATTTCTTGTGAAAATAAACAAATTTTTAAATTAAATAAAAACTGCATTCAGTAGGACAAATAACGTATACGCAATGGTAGCCGATTTTAAAGCAGAGCAAAAGAAAATGTAAAAAAAATATAGAAAACAAATAAATAAATATTTTATAAATTTTCTAAAACAAAAATGAGAGCAAAAAAAGAAAACAAACTTATGCTGAATTTCCCCCCAAAGATAAATAGATTTCCTAGCTCCAAGCAATGCAAGAAACAATTATGTTTCCCTCTTTGTTTTGCCACTCAACTATTTTATGTGTAGTATATATATGTACATATATATTTTTTGTATATATTCTCGCTGTCAAAACCACAACAAAAGCGGCAGCAGAAAATCTTTGATAACATAAACTCAATTAACAAACAAACACGGCCAGGAGCTGTTGCTGCTGCTGCCACACGGCAGCACACACATTGACATCTATTAAAATACCTTTTTGCATGTCCTGGCAGACAAAAATTAACCGTAACCGAGACTGCTGCTCCTGTATCCTTGAATATACATATACATGTGTAGGAATTAATTTCTGTGTGCGAGTGTGACTCTTAAACTGTCATTGTTTGGCCTAATATATCACCAGATACAACAAATGACCAGCCAACCACAAAGAAGCTTTTCCCCAAAAACAAAAATTAATATTAAAAACAAAAATAAAAAGGTAAATTTAAGTCAACAAAAACAATGCTTTGTTATTTAATTAAAACGCATGCAACTTTTACTGAGTTACTTGTTGTGCATTGTTATATTTAATTTAGACTGAAACCAAAAATATGGAAGCTAAACTATGAAATAAAGTGGAAATCAGAACTTGCTGCCCTTTGATAAATATTTTCCCAGGAATTGCCATAGAAATTTCTCATTTCCAGTTGCCTCAAAAGGACTCCCCAAAAAAATAAAGGGGGCGGGAGAAAAAACTCTCCTAGTTACACACACGGTTAAGTAAACAAAAGTCAAAAGCACACATTTTTGAGCTTGTACTGCTGCATTTTGCATTTTCCTTTGCCTCCCCCCCTTTGGGAAATTCTACCCTATGCTTTCCCTTTTTTTACTCTTCTTTGACTCCTTTTTTATTGTTTCATTTCTTTTTTTTTTTTGTTGTTTACAGCAGCAGCATTATTCACAATCAAATGGCCGGATGATGATAGAGAGATTGCATCTCTCTATGTGGCACAGAAATTGCGCATACGCAATGTTGTGTCACTGGCAGAGATAGCTATCAGCAGACAAACTGTAGTATACATTTATGCATTTCAATTGTTCATGATGAGCAGGCACAGAGGAACAACAACAAAAGCAGAATAAAAAAGAAAAAACCAGTACAAAACACAAATAGTGCAATAAAATATTTTGAGGAAAAATCAACGCCAAATGAACACACAAAAAAGGAGGCACAGACATTTCAAAGAAATAAACACACAGCTGGAAAATAAATTAAGAAGAAATATATATATATATCGACTAGCAGATACCCAGTAATCAAAGATAGTAATAATTACAATATTAATAAATATTGGTAAAGAGTGAATATGTTAAACAAATTTTTAAATAAAGAATTTGTAAAAGTATGAATATAAAAATAGAAATATAAAAACAGAAATATAAAAATCAATTACAAAAATATGAATATATCTCTTAACGAATATATTATATATATTTTTTAATTCATCCTTCATCCACCCATCTTCCAAATTTATTAAATATATTTTTATGCCCGAATAAAAAGAAAAATAAGATATTTACAAACAAAACTCTCTCACAAACACATAAATTCCCCCTTAAATATCATCTGTCATTTTGCAAGCAAGAATCAACGGCGGAAAATCGGAAAATCAGAGGAGGTGAAGGAGGAGGCATGGTGGCCGGAACCCTGTCGCAAAACCAAAATGCAAAACGTGACTTTTCCCAGAGCCGTCGACTGAGGCGCTAACTGCCAGACTTGCTGACTACGGCGGACAGATACAACGACGGGCAGAGAGACGGACAGGACAGGACAGGGAGACGTACCAAGAGGCGGGCAAAGAGACGGACAGGGAAAGTGACTCGGCGGCGGGGCTGCCAGTTTTATAAATTTGTTTGCCTTTCCTCGCGCGCGCGGTCTTGGCAATTATTAGCGGGGCAAGTCAACAAGCCACACACACACACACAGGGGCAGAGAGACACCGGAAGAAACGGGAGGGGGTTAGGAAATACTCCTCCCCACCCAGCAGCCCTTTAATATCAAAAGGCAAAAGAATAAAGGAAATTATTAATTGCAAGCAGAGAGACTTTGCTTTCACTGAAAAACAGGAAAAGCAAATTAGTAAGCAAATGTTTTTTAATTTTTTGTTTTTAATATTTGCTTTAAAAAACATTTTTTATTAATTTTCTATTCATTTTATATATAATTTTATCTATTAATTATATATTTTTTATAGTTAAACAAGGAAAAATCATTCCTGGTAATAAAATTCAAAATACATAACAACATTCATAATTAACTAATTACAAAAGCAAATAACTGCAATTAAAATAGTTATTTATATTATTTTCATTATTAGTGATTCTGATTCGATTTCCCATTCATCCAGAGCTCTCTCCTTCTCCGGTTTTATCTGCAGCTTCTGTTTCATGCATATTTATTTATTTATTTATTTTGTTTATTTATTTATTATTTCGCTTTTCCCGCTCACTCGGCTCTCGCTTGGCATATGTATTCGGTTAATTGAAATTGATTTCCCGCTTTTCGGGGGTAGAGAGAGGCGGTGCAGGTATGTGTATGTGTGGGCGGGCACAACACCTGGACAGGGACTGAGACTTTCATAAAAATCAATTTCAATTTTCAGCTGAAGTGCATTATATTTCTTACAAGGAGATATGACTGGTAAGGACCTTGTAGATTGGATAAAAAACTCAAAAAAGAACATTTTCAAACATATATTATTAAAATAAAATTATTCAACAATCAAATTTGATATCTCTATTAATAAATAAATATAAAATATTTGCTGAAACTGAATATTGACATTTTAATAATGTTAATCGATATCTTTTTCCATCTTTAAGACTTTAAATAAACGAATTTTAAATTAGCATTTATTTATGATATCATTTCGATACATTTTCATTCATTTATGATATCATTTCGATACATTTTCCTTAATTAAGATATCGTTTCGATAGATTTCGATACATGATATCATTTCGATTTATTTTCCTTAATAAGATATTATTTCGATAGATTTTTATTAATTTATGATGTAATTTCAATATATACTTTGCCATCTCCAATTGTAAACACTGTAAAGCTAAAGCTGAAAATCGCGCTGCGACTTTGAAAGGGGCCTGTACTTTTCGGTTGGCGTTTGGGTTTGGGTTTGGGAAAACTTGAAGTAAAACCGCAAGCTGACCGAGTTGGAGGGCGGGTGGTCCTCGGCTGGTGGGTGGGTGGGTTTGGTGCTATTCAGGTGGGCTGGCTGCCGGGGATCGGGGGGTGTGTTGGGTGTTTGGTGGTGCATTCGAAGTGAGTTAAACCGCAGGAACCGCTGACCTGCTTACTTGAGTGCTTGGACACAAAGTGGGGGCCACTGTTTGTGCTTGTTTGTGTGCGTGCAACATGCAACAACACCCCATGCTGCACCCCTACCACACCACCAACAACAGTTGGCTGTGACGTCAATGAACACGCAAACCCCCTCCCCCTCCCCCCCATCGAACAACAATGCAACAGACACGGGGCGCCGAGAGAACAACAGCAACATTGTATAAAAGACAACGAAAACACAATGGCGCAAAACTTCGGTGCAATGCTATGACAAATGATTAAATACCGGGCTAAAAAAAAATAACAACAAAAACAAAATAAAATTAAAAAAAAAAAGAAAAACAAAACAATGCCAGTTTCGCTTAAAGTTTTCTCCTCTTTTACCTTTAGCAAAACTTGATGAAAAGTTGAACTGCGAGGAGTTGTCTTTTATTCTCTTTGAAATTATACGAGAAGAGCGTTAGAAAAAATGATAAACGAGTGGATTTTCATGGAAATCAATAGTAAAATGCCTCACAAAATATAAGAATTGTTTATTTTATTTTAAAATATTTGTTATAAATTTTTTTATACTATCTTAAATATGTTTATTTGGCTTTAAATAAATTCTACTTTTAAATTGTAGAGTTTATAAAATATATGTATAAAATAAATATATAAAAAATATTTATTAAAGCCAAAAACTGCCAAAAATATAGCTTCTTTTAAATTAATTAAGCTTTAAATTATTAATTTAAAAGTAAAAAGTATAATAAGTACTTTGGTTTCTAAAAAAAATCAATATTTAAATGAGATTTCTTTCAAAATAAAAACTAATTTTTCTTCAAATTATCAAATTTAGCTATTAATTGTTAAAGTTAACTTTACCTTAATATAAATAAAATTTAAAACGCTATAAACTTCAGGAAATAATTATTCTTTTCAAAAAATTAAGCCTGAATACTTGTATTAAATTTATAAACAAAAATTTAATGAATATAAATAGTAAATAAATAAATGCATTTTCAACATATTACCAGCTATTTTTTTATTTAACATAAAAACTTTTCTACTTTCCCAAAAAATGTTGAAATTTTTGTTGTTTGCTCAATTTGTTCATGCCACCTTTTAGTAATATTTTCCATTTAAATAATTATTTAGACACATTCCAGCATTATCTAAATCAAGATTGTCATCTCTCATTGTCAAAAGCGAGGTCTGAGGACTTAATCAGACGCATATAGTAAGTATATATACATATATTCGAAAACGCCCTTGATAAATGGGTATTATTAAGGTGCATTAACACCCAGCCACCCGTTATTGTCGCAACAAATATGTCAAACGCTGGTTTTACTTACTTAACGTATGCATTAGCTGAACTTAATTAATTACTTACCGACTCTGTCGGCGAGCAATTACACAGAATCAGTTCGCAGAGGGTGAAAGAGAAGGAGAGATACTGGGAGAAAGAGAGGGCGAAAGTAAGTGAGAGTGAGAGGTGTTTAACCGCAAAACTCAATTTAACTGCTGGTCGAAATGCTGGCGGTGAACCATCAACCCAAAGACGACTTTGTCGCCAGAAACTTGGCTTTAAGAAGGACTCTCCTCAGGCAACTATAGAAGTTCGATTTTGGTATTGAGTGTATTTTAAATTAATCAGCGAAATGGGGGAAAAGGTGTAAGAAGCAGGTGGAACATTTAAAGTTAAAATAAAGTAAATGTATCCGATATTCCACACTATTAAATACACATTATATATTCCACAATATCACTATAAATCGCTTTTGTAAACTGTAAACAAATAGTTGACTCTGACTCACCCTTCAAGTTGTTGTTTGCCAAGATAACTTCTCTTTTTTTTCTGCTCACTGGCGAAAAAAGGAAAATAATTGATAAGCGTTCCCCTCAAGGTGATAGAGCTGAAAAAATAATAATAAAATTAAATAAATAAAAAAAGAGATTACAACAGGCGGCAACAAGTGTGTGCAAATTGGTATCGATTCTGTTTGATTAATTGTTACAGCCAATCGAAAATGTAAACAATATGTTAACAGTCTGATTATCGCACTCCGATACATACATATATATATATGTATATATTTATATATATATATGAGGGCACAGGTGATCGGGGAAAATGGGAAATGTAAATGTAAATGGCAAGGCCCCTATTATGGTTGTGTAGATAAAACCAGACAAAAACAGGCAGCAGAAACAATAAGACTAAATAGCATTAAAAAATATATATATAGAAATATATAGAGAGAAATAGAGCAAAAAATAGAGAATAAAATAAAAAAAAAAAAAGAGGAGAAAAAAGTGTATGGAAGTCGAGAAAAATAAACCCATTGCAGCAGGCCAAGAGTATCGTGGCACTCGCCAGCGTAATTAAAAACAAAAAAAAAAACCTCTTATCAATTTCGATTTCAATTGTTAATTGTTGTGGCCTCACTCCAGCGTTTTCAGGTATCTATATCTATTGTACATAAATTTATATGGGTGCAGCGCCCATAGAGATACTGTGGGTTTTATATGAGGAATAAAAAAATTGAGGGACGCCGCCACGCCAGGCAGGATCGAAAAAAACCCCCAAAAAGAAGAACACAAATAAATTGCCCCATTTAAAAATACAAATAGACTCCCCCAACATACATATTTCGAGGGAATTTTCTTGTACGATACAGATATCGGAAACCTAAATATTTCAATTCAATTAACTCGAAATAACTGAACTGAAACTGGGCATTTAGGGGCAGCACACACAAAATGGGCTTATTGTAAATGGCAAAATTGTTCACTCTCCAAGGCAGAAATCGAGGGGAGTTTAATGCCTGGCCAGAGATCATAATGTTTGTCTCACTTCCAACAAACCAAAGGTAAATAGTAAAATAGTCGTAAAGTTGGTAACTATAGTGCACTCAGAAAAATGTCTATATAAATTTACTTAAATTTTGAAGATATAAACTTAATTAAAAATATATATTTTCTACTTAATATTTTTCACAGATATTTAGAACTTTTAAACAACATTTAAAGCAAAAATGTTATAAAATTATAAAACGGCACAAAATATAAATAAATAATAATTATAATCGCTATTAATCGATAATTATAATCGATAATAATAATAATTTGATAATTTATCCTAGCGATATCAATAATTTATTGTATATATATATATTATTTACCTTTACACAACTAAAAAAGTGCCTGTTGTCAGTGTTTATTAAGCTCTTATTCTCTCTGAAAAAACTTCAGGACTCTAAACTTTTCTGACAGTGTAAAACATAGAAGGGGCATATTAGGATCCTTGTCTTTGGGTACCAGCCCCAGACCTCAATCGCATCCCTGAGGCTAGCAAATTGAGCTGGATGTTTTCACTTGCCATTTCCGGACTGCAACAACAAACCACAACACATACTGGCACACACACAGACAGGGAGGAAAAATAAACTTTTCGAAAGGAAGGACATGCCATTGTATGGAGGTATCCTGTTGTGGCCAAAAGAAGAGGAGCCACCGCAACCCAGTCGAGTCGAGTCGAATGGCATGCGAACGAGTTTTGAGTTTCGTTTTCCATAATTACTATCATCATTTGGTTCTGGTTCTGGTTCAAAGCTTATCGCATATATATATATATATATATACACACATTTATATGTAGATATAACCGGGCATTGCAAATTGTTGGGATATTAGGTTAATTCAAAGGCGTTGCCAAGCAAAAGGATTCCGATTATCAAACAGAAACTGTAATTTAAGGCTAAGCATGTTTGCTCACAATTAACTTAAATGGGTTTATAAATAATTGGTTGATTTAATTCAATGTTTTTCGAAATTATAATAAATAATTGAGAGATATTATTATCTTTCTATGGAATTTATGTATACAGTTCGAGTTCAAATATCACATTAACTTATTCTAAACATATATTTGCCAGGCGGGTGCTAAGCAAAAATATTTAAATAACTTAAAAACAGATAAATTGTTTTTAAAAATGATTTTGTATGTAATAAAAATATTTGTAAAATTTTAATTATAGCAGCAAACCCTAAAAAGTATGAATAAAATTCTTAATTACACAAAATAAAAAATATCTTTAAACAAGCAAAACAATTTTTAAAAATATTTGTAATATTTTGTTAAGCTTTAATTTTAGCTGCTTTTAAAATTTAAACAAATAAAATAGCAAATTCTATAATAAAATGCTGTTAATCCCTAATTACCCCAATTTATTTATTAAAAAAAAAATATATAAAAAGAAATTTACTATTTATTTTATTATTTATTTATTCTTAGTTAATTTTGTTTAATTTTTTGTTATTTTATTATTTGATTTTAGCATTTTCTGCTGGCAATGAGACGTCTCGAGGCGTCAGACTTGGCAATGCTCGTGCCAAGGCACTTGTGTGTCTGTGTTTGTCTTTCTGAGTCCATGTTGTGCATTTTAAAGCTCTGGATATTGGGAATTATTTCGAATTTATTCGATATTGGTATTATATAACTCCGATCCGAGAGCGGCACGCGACTCTGCGCCTGCGCATTCGAATATAAAATAAAAAAAAGGCCAAAAATCGAGCCAGTTATTTCACTGCAAAATGCCAGTCATGTAGCAACGTCAACTGTATGCTGTTTGTTTTATATTTAATTTATTTTTTTTTATTTGCCAGCCGTTGACAAATTGAGCCGAAATGATAAAGCAAGCGTTAAGGTGTTAGCTTCTTTATTTTATTTTCTTTTTTTGTATTCGTCTCAGCCGAATTCTCGTGTGTTTTTCATTGTTAATGATCACAATAAATTCAACGTCCGCATGTGTGATCCATCTCACACATGTGCCAGACGACTTCTGGGTTTTACACCGGAAGAAATGAATACGAATTAGATGGGAAGAATCTTAAAAATTATATTTGTGTATACAAAAAAAACAATTTTTTAAAACATAAGTTAAAATTTATCATCTCATATTTGTTAATAAAATTTTAAAGATCATTTTCGAAAATTTGTATTTTACAAAATTAAGAAAATTATTTTACTAACTTATTTCATATTTTATTAGAGCATAATTACTTTGATTTTATATTCTCAGCAAACTTTATAAAGATTTTTATTTAAATTCAATTCTAATTAATTTCCCTTTTATTAAAGTTTATTGTTTCCAGTGTAAATATTTGATAATAATTGTATTTTGCTGGCGACAAAATCGTTTTGGCCAAGTGCTAATTGGTTGGTTAAAGAGACGTTGATATATATTGAGTAATACCGATCGGGGCACGGATCTCTTTCAGCCGAAACTATTATCTGATTGTTTTGTTTTTATTTTTAGGGTTTTTTTGTTTAGGTTCTTTTTTTCCTTTTGAGCTATTTGTGTGGAACAAACAATGCGCGAAATAAAAAGAAATAAAGAAATATGAGATCCCCAATGGCATGGCATTTGGCCCAAATTAAGTTCTGTTCAAACAGAACCGACATATAGAGCCGACATATAGAACCTGTTATTCAAAAGCTGTTGACAACTTGTTGCCATCGAGCAAATAGCGCCAACAACATGGCCAAAGAATGCCAGAGGGAGAGGGAGCAGGAGATCACCTGTTGCCACCTCCCACATTAACCGTATATCTGGTATCCGTATCTGGTATCTGGTATCCGTATCTAGTATCTGTATCTTTAGTCTGGAAGAGTCTCCGCCGAGTCGGCGTCTTTGAAGCCAACGGGGGTAAACATTGAAAAGAACAACAAACAAAGTTCTCATCTTCATCTATCTCAATCTCAACAATTCGTGACATTCGGTTAATATTTACACCTTTATTATACGAAGATGGTTTATTATTTTAAAACAAGAAAATGCTATAAAATATTCGAAAAATTGTTTATTGCATTCAAAAGTCTTTAAAGCCAACTTTAAAATTAATTTATTGCATTTAATTAATATTTATTGGGACATTAATTGATCATTAATTTTAATGAAGACTCGTAAACGGAAACTGGATTCATGTGTCACTTTTATAGCGGTGATAAATGATTAATGATTTATTTTTTAGAGCCCAAAATAAAGGTTAAGACTCCTAACACCATATGGATATAAAATATTAAAATATATTTATTATATTAACCCAATCTCCACACATTTCATGACGCAAATCAATTTTGTGTGTGGACTAAACTTATATCCAGTTCAAATTTGATTCGCAAACAACCACAAGAAGACGACAACGACAGCGACAATTGTTTGATAAAACGTTATCGGACTTTTGGGGTCTCTGACACTCGAATGACACTCGGAATATAATGGCACAAGTCTGCGGCCTCGTAGAGTTTAGTTCTAAATTTAGAACTAACTTTTTGGCAGTCCATCGAAGCGTTACCTTAATTTTATTTGTATTTTTCACAGCCAAAAGTTGGTTTTTACTGGATTTTTTGTTAAGTCAGTTGCAGCACGTGCAACTTGCACTTGCAACCGGGTATTCTCTGGGGAATTCTCTGTTCTATCTCTCTCCATTTCTGACTCTCTTTGGGAAGAGAAAGAAATGCTCTTTTATGGGCATGACCAGGCAGCAGACTTGTTTGTTGTTCTCGCCGAGCCAGGGCAAAGTCCATCAATTGATGCCAAAGTTCAACGAATATTTTACACTATGTCATCATAAATTATTATAAATAATTTAGCTTTAAGTATTAATTATTGTTTAAGCTATATAAATAAATTATAAATGTCGAGAATCGCATATTTTAAATAGGTTTTAACAATGCTTTCCTATTTTAAGGGTTTGCTTTTAGTCTAGTCTTTATTATCATTTAATTTATTTAAAATAAAGTAAAAAATGTATTCTCTTGATAAATATTTATTTTATAATATTTATTATCTTTAGCCTTAATATATTGATATTAAAAGTAATTCATTTACTTACATTTTACAGCTTATTTCAATAATTTTTAAATTTAATTTGTATTTGTGTTATATTTCTTGATTTTCTATTAATTGGTTTTTCATTTGTATTTAAAATAAATGTATTTTCTTTTTAATTTTTAATTTTTTTTTGTTTGGAAATGGTTTCTGGTGTTAATTGGAATTCACTTGCTGCAAGTCCCGCCTTTCCCGGGGGGACTGAACCGATCCTGAGCCTCGAAAATAGCAACAAACCAAAAACCGATCCGAAGCGAACCGGTTGGACCAAAAGGAAAAGAGAAGAAAATGAAAAGGCAACAAAAAAAATTAAAAAAAAAATAAATGAAAAGAAACTATGCGGCAACAGGTCCCCCGTCCGTCCATAAGGCTGAGCTTGGCAATCCAAAAGCAACAATTGCAGAGAGAGAAATATGGATAAATCTGTAATTTAGCACCTATTATATATTTCTTCTATAAAATTTTTGTTTTATTGCTTAAGTTTTGATGTTTATAAACATTTTTTATTGGTTTTTATGATTTTTCAGTTAGAAAATAATCTCAACAATACTTGAATATAAGTTTAACGCCATAATAAAACCTATTTAAATTTATTTAAATTAATTTGAAAATTTATTTTATTATTTTAATTCGAAAATCAACCTTTTTGCTTGATTTTTAGCTTCTGTGCACTTGGGGAAACACATTAACCAAAAGAAAAACAACAAGCTTTGCTCCAGTCCCCCCAAAAACTGGCCGCATGTCCCCCCAACCAGATTCCGTCCTCCATCCTCGCCCAGCCTCCCCTGTTCGCCCCTCTTAAGGTCGTCTGTAGAACGGAATCCCGGAGACTACTAAGAAAAAAAAATTATTAAAAAAAAATAAAGTACAAAAATAAAAACAAAAATAAAAGGAAATACAAGAAGTAAAAAAAACTGGCTGGTAACCGGCGCAACAGCTTTGGCATTGCATTGCATCGCAATGATCATCATCATCATCATCATTATTATTATATTAAACATCATCGTCATCATCACCACCACCACCAGCACTATCTCAGGCATCATCGATGACGCCGGCCGGCCGAAGAATGCACCGAATGCGCTCTCAAAAAAAAAAATAATAAAAATAAAAAACTAAGAAACGAGTTTCCCTCTGGAAATATATGTGTGCAATGCGCTCAAGTTCATCCAAGATCGACCAGAAGGAGGAGGAGGATCGAGGTGTGTGTGGATCGAAGGATATGGCGGTGGTATGTGGACTGAATGTGATGTGTGTTGTGTCTCTCTTTCAGGCTAATGCAGTCTATTATGTGATGTATATAGGCGGTGGGCAATCAGGTTTAGGTTGAGGAAGATCACCGATCTGGGCAGAGCTTTAATATCGAGTAGCCCACGATCATTATCGATACGAAAAACTATACAACTTGATTTGACTTGAGAAATTAAATCAGAAACCATTTTGAGGATCAACTGGATTTTTTTTTCTATATGGTATTCATTATTCTAAAGTGTTGAATGAAGCTCTTTAAATAAATACAACAATGATGTTCATTTATTCTAAACTTAACTTTGAAATCTTCAGAAAAGAATGAATATATTTAATCAAATAAAATATACTTTTTTCTAAAATATTTTAATTATTTTCAAAATAAACACAAGTTTTTTTTAACTGACTTTTTGCTATGATTTGTATTTATTTATTTTAAAATGAACACTCAAGACCTGCATTCAAATTGAGGGCAATTAATATAATAATTATTTGTGATATTATCTTAATTAATTACCTAGAAATATAGTTAGGCAATAAGCCACCTTCAATAGTAATCTTGAATCAAGTCAAGAGTTTTCTGGATGACTAAGAACAAAAATATATATTTATACTATATATAAGAGAGATGATGATTTTTTAGCCTACGTGCCTGTGGCGAATTCTTTAATATTTGCCCAATATATATATATTTTTTTGAAAAGTGCTTCGTTGTTTATACATCTATTTTTTCCCTACTCTATTTTTTGTTTTCTTTTGTTTTGTTATAATAATAAAAACAAGAGCAACAGCAGCAGCAATAACTAAAAAATTCATACATATATGTGCATAAATTCGAAACAAAAACGTAACAAAAAACAATTTATCGTTATTAGTATTACTAAGTAATATTTTGAGAATAATTTTGCGCTTTTGTTTCGTTTTTAGCCCTCCAGTTTTTGTTTGTTTTGTGCGGTTAAAAGCAAACAAAACATGAATTTTTATTTACCATTTAAACCAGCACACATCATCAGCAGATAGCAGATAAATATATGTATGTATATATAAACATATAGTAAATACACACACACACACTTGAGCAGACATTTATGGGAATTAAATTGTAAAATTGAGACAGCATTATAGTAAGGAGAGCAGATTGGCCCCCAGGTTAGTGTTATTCTTAAACATTAAATATTATTTTAGTTATTAATAATCATATAATATTTATAAATAAATGCAGTATTCAGTTTTATATGATTAAATATGCCATATTTAATAATATTTCAATACTAATAATAATAAATAATTAAGCTATATAAATAAATGCGTTCAGATTTTAATTTTGAATGCCTTTTATTAACAATTAAAAATTTTAAAAGTTTTTATATTACATTTATTATAATTTTTTCTGATTTCCAAAAACTAATTTAAGTTATTTTTAATTAAAAATTAAAATTCAATCAAGGACTTTAATAACTGTACACCATTTTTTATTGGGGGGTTGTTAAGAGCAAGGATCAAGGATTAAAAAATATACAGCATTAATATTTATATATTTATTTATTCTTATTAAATTATTTATTTATTTTTTAACCAATATTAATTAAAATAACTATTTATTGCATTGTAAAAGGTATCCAAATGGGCGCCTACTTGGCGCAATTTCAGTTCTCATAGAAATATATATATCTTTTTTTTTTTTTGTATCTTTGGCGCCAGTTATCTGACCACATAAGCCAGCAATAACAAAAACAACAACAACAACATTGACAACTACAATAATAATAAGAACAACAACAAGCGGCAGGCAGGCAGCTCGCTGCGCCACTATTAAAAACATAATTTATCAACAATTTACATGCCAAGTCCAAGGCGTTTGTTAAGTGTTATTAAAAAATTACATGCCTACAAGTGCGTATGTGTGTGTATCATTTTCCCGACCTCATGAATATGCAAGAGGAAAATTGCAGGCAAGAGAGTTGGCTTTTCTTTCCAATCATAAGCCAATACTAGTCCCAAGGATGCAGTCTGGACGAGATTTTCAATTGAAAATTGCCCACTAAGGCTGGGCAATTATTTCCCCCCAAAGATATATTCACAATTATAGATCGGATCGGTTGAGATCGAATCGCAGTTCGATAATGGCTACTTTTATTTTGTCTTTGACTTGAGAATAAATAAACAAAAGATTCAGGCTGCTGCATGGAAAATTTCGCAAATAATTCCTAAGAAGCTTGCTTGCTTATCTAAACTCTACGAAATGGGAATGGAAAAATTTTTAGAGATCGTTTTTCGGCTACGGAGACATTTTAATTGTTGCTGCTTTTATTTTGATAAATTTTGGTTAGTTTTTATCTGAAAGTTACACAATTTAAATGTGGCATTAGGTGATTATTTCAATTTATTTATGCTATTATCATATTAAGATTATCTATATTTATTTATTTTAAGCATTTTATTAATTACATTAAATATATATAGCTTTGTTTTTTCCTTATTTAATGCTAATTTTCTGTTGTAAAATAAATACAATAATATAGTATCTGTGACAGCTTAATCTTTTCATCAATCATACTAAAAAAAAAACAGCAGGTGGAAAATTACTAAATTAAATTTAATTATTTTACAAGTTCCATTTTTCAAGTAGTCAAAATAGTCAAACTTGTAACAAAGTTTATTGAAATCATGAAAGAGTTTAATAAATATATTACAAATTGTTTGATTATTTATTTTAAATATTTGTTATGTTCAAAATATATAAATTTATTTATTTTTTTATTCTCTATTTAAAAATGTTTCAAATTGTTATTTTTTTAATATTTTTTTGTTCCTAAACAATGTTGACTGAAGTTGTTAAAATTAATTTAATTTAAGATTGAATACATTTTACAAAATAAAAAATATTTTGCATTAATGAATATTTCATTTATTCATTTCGGAATGAGTTTAAAATTAACATATTTAATATGCTTAATATTTTTTAAAACTATAATTAAATATTGGGGTTATATTTCTGTATGTTTCCATTTATATATTAAATATATTAAAAAAGCTATATATATATAGTAATAAAACCAATTGAAGTTGCCCGCTAATCGCATTCTTCGCAGCCACTTGATGAGCAATAATCGCTTATTTTTTGGAGATCTTGGATTTGGATTTTGAAATCTGGAATCTGGCATATGGATTCTGGTATATGGAATATGAATTGAATGGAATTTATGGCGTATCTTGAAGCATTTGGCACGTGGGTGACCGACCGACCGGCAAATGCGGAAGCGTCACTTGACGATGGCCAAATATGAGTTCTGAGTTCTGAATTCCGTATCTGTAGCTATAGCCGTATCTGTATCTGTATCTGTATCTGTGGCTATAGCAGCGAGCATCTGCAGTGCCTCATAATCATTCAAGTGGGTGTCTTCAACATGAATGAAATGGAATTGGAATCGGAATTGGAAGAGCAGCAGGCCAGTGGCGGCGGCCACACAAAAATCTCGTTCAGTCACTTTGCGAAAAGCACTAAACACAGTACAGAATCGTACAGAACCGAGACCAGCACAGATACAGATACAAATCCAGAGATTCAGATACAGATACAGGCAGCTCTTAGTGCTCTGTACCTGTGTATCTCGGCATTTGTATCTGTATCTGTGTATCTGTGCGGCTGCAGAGCAATCGAATCAAGAGACAAACTGGGTAATTGGTTCATTATATAGTAGAAGCCAACGACATCCGCTCGTTAATGTAAATTACACAATAGTTTCGAATCACTTTTTTATCCTCTCTGTCTCTCTTTTTTTTTTTTTTTGTTATTCTCAGCTTATTATTGTTATTATTTTCTTTTTATTTTTGTTGATATCTTATCCTTTGCAGCCATATATCTGTGGTAATAAATTTAAGCATGTTTCCTAGATATATTTGCACTCAAAAATAATAAATATTAAAATTAACTAATAAAGAAAATATTTCAATATTAATATATGAGAGATCTTTAAGTTTTCCTCATGATTGCCGATTTATTTATAAGAAATAGTAAATGTAAACAAAGGTTTTTAATATAATTTTTGTATGCTCAAATAATTTTACAATTTCCTTGGGATTCGTAAACATAATGCCTCCCGTTTCCTCAATTTGTTTATGAATGATTTTAGATTATTAAAGCAATAAACAAAAGGGGGGTTCAGACCCATGAATATCTTTATTAATTTGCCAGTAAAGAATAACAGAAAGATCCTTAAATTCCCTGAGAACCTCAAGCCTAAGCTGAGTATAAACAAACCTATATAATTAAAACTGATCTAAGATTTCCATTGAAGCCAAATCTAACTTTTTCCATCGAACTTCTTTGGCGGCAATCCACAAAATAAACAAATACAAAAAGTGAACCTGAACCTTGTAAACAATAACGATTTCCCGTGGGATCCGGAAGAACCGCAACATCAGCAGAATTACCTATATAAAGCCTAAATAGAGAGAATTACCAGACAAATAATCATAGAGTTCTTGAATTAAATTAAATTGTAAACAATAAAAGCTATCTTTGAATTTCTTAAGGGAATCGATTTGCAAATTGATAACAATAATATCGAATTAACAGTCGATAAATAATTAAGTTCGAAGTTTCTTCCTAGCGGAACAGCGATCTTTAAATTTCGATAACGATATTATCGAATTAAAACTTGATTAGTTATCGAAAATTAGCAATTCAAAATTTCCTTAATTCTCGACTTTCAGCTTGATTTGAAAATCATAATAATCCCGCCCTCCTCCTTCTATAATTTCCAGCCACGATGTAAACACAAACAGTCTGGAAACTTTCCATTAGTCCGGCCGATCGGAGATAACGGCGAAATATAATGCTCAGGGCAAGGAAAAATAATAAAACTATCCCGAGATCAATTAATACGGAAAACTAGTAAAAATATATAGAAAATGCCCAATATAGTGGCACTACTGTAGTCGAAATTTATATATATATATATTAATAAATGTTTGCTTTTATTTATTTATTATTATTGTGCGAAAGAGAGCCAGCACCGCTGATCGTTGATCGTCCAAAGAGAGAGCTTAAGAGATTAAGAATGGGGGGCGGAAGGGGCGCACACACAGAGAGAGGGAGAGGGAGAGAGAAGAGCGCTTGCTGATAGCAAGCAGCAGCAACAATAAAAACAACAACAACAACAACAATAGCAAAACAAATACAATGCGAATTATCAGTGGACTCTGCGTGATATGATTATCAAAAGGTTTCTTGTACGTAGTTGGTGTTGTTGCTGCTGCTGCTGCTGCGGCTGCGGCTGCTGGCAACGGCATTTCACGTTATATATACAACATATATGTTCATATACATATATATATATATATATATATATTCATATATACGCACATAGCCCCGCGTCGATTTGGAACAGTTTATTCATCCAATACATATGTATGTATATATTTTTAAGACATTTCCAACGTGCTTTGTGATAGCAGCCACAAAACAATAACAAATGGCGACAACAAGCAACAACAATAAATTAATTAATAAGTAAATATGAATGAATAGAAGCCAATTTAATAAATTAATTAATTATTTGTGCTCTAAATAATATTAGCTGTTTTTATTTAAATTTGTTCCCCTTAAATGCTAATGCTTAAAATGAAGAATTAAGTAAAGTCATTTTAATTGGAATTTCAAATTTTCCTGGAAGGTTTCTTCGATTAGTAAACACACTCACACACACACACTCAATTGGGTGTCTCTCTGGTTGGATAACAAAGGTCAGGCTATCGGGCTTCCCAGAATATTGTTATCATTATTATTATTCCCGCTCATTATTCCCCATTACTTCTTTTCTCTACTTTTTCCACTTTCCCCTGCCATAAGCAGCATCCCCTCCTCAATCCAGGGAGCACCTCTAATGCAACACAAAGCCAGTGAAGTGGTTTGTCTTCTTGTTAGGAGGGGTTTTTGGAATACAAATTCATGATTTTAGAACTTAATTATGAACAATTTTTTTGTGAAAATTTAAATTCTATAAGTTTTTATTTTGTATTAATAAATATTTAAAATTAAAAGGACAATTATGCCAGGTTTTTGGTTTAAACCCAATCACCCCCGCCCCTGCCACACACACACACACACAGACACACACATGTACATATATTGAACAACTCCCACAGGAAAAAGTTCACTTTCATTAATAAACTCGGGCGGCTATTCACTTTGCTCTTCTGTTGCTGCTCTCTTCTAAATCTTCGCGATGCAAATCCAATTGGATTCTCACATACTTTACATACTTTATTCTCCTTGGGTGCGTGCATGTGCGCCTGTATGTGTGACATCAATCAGCATCGCCTTGTTGTTCTTGTTGTTGTTGTTGTTGTTGCCTGCTGATGCTACAGCTGCTACTGCGGCTGCTTTTAATTTTATTTATTTGGTTTTTCTTCTTTTGCTATTGTTGCCCGACAATTGAAGCTTAAAAACATTAAACTATAACTTCCTCACAACCACACACGCACACACACAGATGCTGCTCTGTCTGTCTCCGGCACAGGCAGCTGTGTTGCACTCTCCAACAAAAACAAGGCAACACAAAAAAAATAAAACACACACACACACAACAATGTCAATTGATGATCAAAAATAACAACGAAAATGTACAATGTACATGAAACTAGCACGAATTAACTAGAATTAATTATTTAATTAATTTATGCAAGTATAAAAAAATATGCAAAAAAAAAAAATAACATACATATAACTGATTCGCCGATTTTAAGCGCGATCACATTTGATTATTTCATTTTAACTAATTCACGTCTCCGTTTTGTTGTTTTTCTTTCATTTCACTGATATTTAATTCATTCGATTCTTGTGTTTTATGTTCTGTGTCCAAGTTGTGTTTTTGTTTTTCACTTTGTTTTCTTTCGGTCCGATCGCGGTGCACTGTTCACGCGCGTCGACCGCGGCCAGCCGTTTCAATTGAAAATTTCGAAATAAAAAACTGAAAAAAATATCAGCGCCGGCAAGCTAGCAAACGCAGTGTTGGCAGTTTAGCTATATTTGAACGAAATGATACGTAAAATTTAATAAATAATATGTTTTTAATAATTATTTATAATATGTTATATTTATTTCTTCTTTATCATATTGGTATTGCCGATCGATTTATTTTATTTTTTATTTTTATGGATTTCTAAATAGATTTTTATAGCTAGATTTAGCTGCAGGACTTTAAAAAGTAAATAATATTCTTTAATTAAAACCACTGGTAATTTATTTTAAGAGTCTTCAACAAAAAAAATAGTTTTAAGGCATTGTTAACTTATATTTTACTTATTATTTTCTTTGTTGTTTTAGATATTTTCGCAACCGATTCCACTTCTGATCTGGCTAAGACGCTCTGAGACTCTCTTAAACGCTTCCAAGTCCTCTCTTCGGTGGGGTTTTAGAACGGTTTACTCTTAGGTTAAAGTTAAATAATAAATTGAAAATGAAATAATAAATTAAAAATTAAATAATAAATTAAAAACTAACTAAAAATTAAATTATAATTTAAAGTGAAGTAAATAATGAAGAAAAACAAATAATATCTGAGTTTACATTTAATTGGCAAAAATGTAATTTTAAGAACTCTTTTTTATGAAAAAATCTAAAATTAATTTATATAAACAAGTTTCCATTCTATTTAGAAGATATTAATAATTAAGAACTCTTTTCTTTTAGGTAAAATTTATAAAAATCCTATACATTACCTTCTTTTTTATATTCCATCGTTACACCTGTGCAGGCTGCTCTCAGAAAAAACTTTATTAAAAAAAATATACATATATATTACATTTCTGCAATTGACTGCAAATAGTTTTCAGCCTTGCAGAGAGATAGAAAAATCCGGAAATTAAATATGAACTTGACTTTCAATATCCTGCATAATACATTGCCTTTGACCTTGCTCCTCCTGCGTCGTCTTATTCAGTGTCAAGTGTCAGGGCCAAGGCGAGACAGGATTTTAATTGAAATAAATTCAATTTCTGGATTTTGCCTAAGGCGGCTAGAAGGTCGTTTATGGTTAAAACTAAAATATTTTAAAATATATTCTATGTAGTTTTGCAGGTGCAAAAAATATTTTCAGGCTCAGTTGCCCTCAAGGGATATGTTTGTTAAGGATTTAACAGGTCAACGAAATATATTCAGGCTTAAATTCCTTCAAGATATAATATTATCTCTAGAATATGCGTAGTCCTTTTTATATATAATCATTTTTTCTAATTCAAAGATTTATTACCATTAAAGACTGCTTAATTTACAAGTTTGATTAACTTTTGTTCAACTCAAAAAGCTTACTTAACATTTATTTGCGAGTCCTTGCCCTCCCAACTTTCCAGGGTCCTCTTCCAGGATAATATGTCCTCCTCCTCGGCTTACACTTTTCTACAGATCACTCTCTTAGTTAATAATTAAAGCAAGCAAGGAATATTCAAATTAAATTAAATTATATTTAATATTTTCTATGTGCGTTCTTCTCAAGAGTAAAGAAAACTTTGACAGTTTTTCATAGCCTACTGAGGGAGGAACAAAATAATACCATAAAGTCAAAATATTAACAATACGATAACAATAAAATCGAAAATGTAAAATCGATATTCTCGCATTAATTATCGAGTTGTGAGAGTCCGAAAACCTATATATTTGGGGTATAGGGAGACATCCTTTTAGTCTTTCGTTGGACATCAACTCAACTGTCTTGTTTATTTTGTTATCTTTTTAATTTTGACTATTTAGTTTTTTAATTTTTTTGTATTTTATAATTTTGTTTATATCATTAAACAATATTCGATGTCTTGTTTATTTTTGTTATTCAAATGTTTAATTTTGCTTTTCTATATTAGAAATATTAATTTAATTTAATGAAATCATTTTTTAGCAAGGAATTGGCTCGATTTGTTATTTATTAATTTTTACTATTGATTTTTTGAACTGTTTTTGTATTATTTCATTTTGTATATATCATTACATAATATTGTCTGTCTTATTGCTATTGTTATTATTGTTGTTATTAAAATGTCTTTATTATTGTTATTAAAATGTTTAAAATTATGAATTTAATTTAATGAATGAATCAAAGGAACTGAAAGGAAAATTACTTTCAAAAGTCCTTTTCTATTTAATGTATAATTTTTATTTTATATCAAATTCTTGCAATCTTTCGATCTACCATAAAATCCAATCTAAATATACATATACATACAGATATTTACAATTATATATGTACATATATAAAAAAACAAACAAAAATAAATACACTCTCAAAAATATTTCTTTATTTACAAGCCTTTGGACTTGCTTGAACATTTTTACCAGGGTTAACCATTTAAAATCTAATATTTTATATTTTGAATACAAAAGAAAAGGCACTTAGGCATCCCCTTAACCACTTCCATTAACCTTTATAAAATGTTTTTATTAGGTAACAAAACAAAAAAAAACAAAAGCAACTATAAAATAAAACTAAATTTGTTCAGCATTTTTGCCCCCTTTTCCCCCCCAAAAAGTTAGTCCTTGAACTTGCCCAGCACAATTTCCTTGTAGAAGGGCACACAATTAAGCCGCACATTCAGTCTGGCGCACAGCAAAAATATGCCCGATAGCTTCCTGTGTATGGAGTAGATCTCCTCGGGCGGCGGACACAGACGATGGGCCACCATGGTGGGCACGAGGGCGGCCAGTCTTTCGGTGGTATTCTGCTTACCGAAATCAAACTCGCCATCGTAGCGGAAGATCTCGCCTAGGATCATCACAGCATCGACATGGGCCTGTTCCATTTGCTTGGTCTCGTAGCCGGTGAGGAAGCCCATTTGGCGGGACATCTCCAGGACGCCCTGCCTGTTGTCATCCGCGGCACTCATGATTACCTTGCGATAGTTGCGGATGAACTCGTGACGATAGAACCGCGTCGAACCAAAGTCAATCAGCATGAGGCGGCGACTGGGTGCATCGTAAAGGAAGTTGGACCAATTGGGATCCGTTTGCATGCACTCAATCTCGAAGAGTTCGCGCAGGCAGAGCTTCAGCACGGAGGCGGCTATGTGGGAGCGATGCTCGTAGCTGGAGGGGATGGGAAAAAGTATTATTTTATTTTTAATAATAAATAAATAAAGCCAGAGACTGTATTTGTACATTTGGCACAGACGGGGGGAAGCTATTTTTGCACTCACCTGAGGTCAAAGCACTTGTCAAGGGGAACGCCCGGCACCAGTTCGGTGGTTAGGACACTCGATGTGGTCAATTCGCGCACCACCTGCGGCACATAGTACTCCGGATAGGGCGAGATCATCTCACGGAACTTCTCCGTATATTCCGCCTCTCGATCATAGTCCACCTCCCATTGCAGCTCCCTCTTGGCCACACGCACCACATTGTCAATGAAGAAGCCCTGCGGGAAGACATCCCACACCTTGAGCATACCGACCAGATTATCAATATCACTCTCAATGCTCTGCGCCACGCCGGGATATTGAATTTTAATGGCCACATCCATGCCATTGCCAGCTAGAGTGGCCCGATGCACTTGGCCAATGGAGGCGGCAGCAAAGGGTTTGTCCTCGAAGCGACTCAAACGTTGACGCCATTCAGGTCCCAGCTGGGTGTTCATCACACGTTCCACCTGCCAGTCGGGCATATAGTCAGCGGCCTGGCGTACCCGCTCGAAGGCCTTGGCCAGCTGCGGCGACACCACACTGGAGTCCTGGATGCTCAGTATTTGGCCAATTTTCAGAGCAGCGCCGCGCACTTTACACAGAGTGTCGACAATGCGTTCGGCATTGGCGGGACTGAGGAGAGCCTCACGCATGCTGGTGGAGCCGCCCAGGCCCAGTGCACCCTTGGTCAGCTCGTTGAGGGTGCCAATGCCGAGGCCAGCGAATAGGCCGCCAAAGGAGGCCATTCTGCCCAGGCGGGATGAGGGTACCTTGCGTTGCTTGGCCACCTTGCTCAGTTCGGGCACATTAATGGGTTCTGGCTGAGCACCAGCCACGCTGGCGGTATCCTTGGATTTGGATTTGGGCTGGGCGCCTGCCACAAAGCGCAGGACATTGTCCACATACTGTGTGTCCTGGTCGATGAGTCCCTCGCTGGGCTTGTTTAGAGACTCTTTGGGAGCTTCCTCTAGGCTGTTCGGGGCTTGACTCTGACTGGTTTTGGTGGCTGGCGTACGCAGACTGACACTGCGATCCTTGTGGCGACGCTGTAGGATCTCCTCGAACTCCTGCAGCGTTATAGAGGATATATCCAGGTTGGCAGCATCCCAATCGGGGCGGACACCAGGTCTGCTCCCTACTGGTGATGGTGATGGTGGTGATGACGATGATGATGTTTTCTGTGCTTCCTCACGTTGCGACATATTCACTTGAGTCTCTAGCAGCGAACACAGTCCCTTGGCCACCACGTAGCCACGCTCTCCCGTTTCCAGCACCGCCTGCTGCAGTCGCTTTAGCTCCTCGGTGGGATTCTGGCCAGTTTTGCGCAATGATTCAGCCGTGAGTGTGGCATTCTCAACGATCAGGTCGCGTATGCTCGAATTGCTCCAAAGGTGACGTCCGTGGGTGAGCTGATCGCGCCCACATGCCTCCGCCACCAGACGCAGGCCGCGCAGCAGCGCCGCAATATCTTGAACGGACCGCGACATTGCGTTATGTTTCTGGTTTTTCTGCAGGCCGATGCGAGCGTGGGTGTGAATCACTCGAAACTCAAGAGCGCCGGATACCTGATGACGACGATGAGATGATGTCTTCGCTGAGATCAGCCTCCGCCGGCTGTTGCTTGGGGTTACGTAAATCTCGGAATGTCGTGCAGCGAAATATAGTCGAGAGCGAATAAAAAAATGTTACGAGTTCGAGGAAAAACGTTGCCTGCCGGTGTTGTTTTTGCCTTCTTCTTCTTGATTCTGGCTTCTTCTCTTTCTTCGTGGAAGCGGCAAAATCAGCTGTTCAGCAGGCCGGCCAATGTTGCCACATTGTTTAAATTTAAATTTTTATATTAATATATTAATAATATTAATTTTATTCTATGAAAAACTAATATAAGAACCTTTAATTCAACATGAAAGTTTGCTGAAAAACAATATAAACATTTTCTTTAATTTTTTAAGGGGTTACTTCATTAAAATTGACAAAAATTAAGCAGAAAAAAAGAATTTCTTATTTAAAAATATTTATATTTCAAATAGTAATTTACATAAAATTAATTTGAGCTTTAAATATATTTTCTAATTTTGTAAATAAAATAAAGAACATTTTCTGGAATACATTTTCCCGTTTTATAAACTAATATTACAAACCTTTAATAAATAAATACTTAATTAAACTTTTCCATAAATATTTTTATTTGAATTTATACTTATTTTAATTTAAAAAAAATAAAAATAAACAAAAATGCCATCAAAAATTCGGTTGTACTTTAAATACAACACAAGTTAGTGTTTTTTTTAAATGATTTCAAAAATCATAATTAATAAATAAACTTGTTAAACATTTCAGTAATGATTAAATTTATACAGCACAATCGTTGCATATTTGGGATAAGTTAATATTACATATCAATTATGAAATTATTTGTTAATTTAATTAAATTAAAGCGCACTTAAGTACAGAGTGAGGAATAACGATTAAACATCTTGGTTTTCCACGAATTCAAGCACTGCTTTCCATCAAGCCATCATTATATTTATAAAACCTTCTATATATAGTACGCATATATACAAAATTTGTGACTAACTAGAGTTTAAGCTATACAAACAATTGCACTACAGCCACGCGACAGGCACAGGGGGTTTTTAGTTGGTTAGTTTTCTTTTTTTTTTTTGCTGGAGGAGATTTCACAGACTCTGCTTCTACTTCCTGGGCAGGCGGCCGGCACGCTCCAAGGTGGGATCCTCCAGTTCCCAGGCGGGCCTATAGCCGCCCGATTCGGCCGAATCACAGTCGCTGGCGGTGTTGCAATCACAGGTATCGCATTGCGAGACAGCCGGACGTCGCAGATGCGGATTGGGAATTGTGTTGGAGCGATTGCCCACAGAGGTATAGCCCTTATCGTACAGACTGCAGTAGGGCACATTGTTCATATGGATATAGTGCCAGACATCGTGGTAGGTCCACTCCAGTAGCGGATTTAGACGCATCATCGGTGGCCAGTCGTTGTCCGTGGGCTGAGAAAATGGTAAAGAGCGAGAGGGAAATAGGTAAATAGTTGAACTTTATTCAATAATTAATGATAAAAAAGGCTTTACTTCTCATTTATGAAATATAATAAAGAAAATAAAGGCTCACATTGTTGTAATTGCGCCTTGTAAGCCCTTAAATGTGGTTAGATAATCAAAATAAAACCATTTCCGTATTATAAGCTCTTATCTGTGGCGTTACCAACGTGACATTTCAAAAAATAATATCAGTATGATAATTATAAAGCATTAAAAAAATTGTATTTTTATGCTTGGACATTGATTGGTGTGATTATTGTGCCTATCTTCAGTCAGTTTAAATATTACAAATCATGCTTTGACTTTAATTAAGAAAGAACCCCAAAAAGACTTAAAAAAATAAATAGAATATTATAAAAAACAACATTTATCTATAATTTAACTACATTTTCCACAAGATATTGTCAGTTATATTCTTAACAATGCATCCCTTCCTATCTTAGTACTTCATATTCACCTGCATGGGCGCCAGAGTTTGGCAATATGGATCCGTATTCCTGCTGCCCACAAACACCGCCCGGATGCGTGGCATATCCGCTGCCATATGGGTAAGAGCCTCCTTCAGCGATCCCTCGTACTCCACCAGCTTCACGCGGTAGCTGCTCACGCAACGCTCCACAAAGTCATCGATTTCGACAAACGAATCACCCGACTTGATGTACAGCATGGGAATGTCGCTGCTGGAGATGCCCTCCTGGCGCAGGTAGCACATCAATAGGTCCAGCAGCACAGTGCAGTCCTTGCCGCCGTTAAAGCAAAAGATAAGCTCCTCCACGCCATAGATCTGGAGGGTCTGCGAGAAGAACTCAAAGGCCTGGCGTTGACGCTCCTCGATACGCTGCCGGTCCTCGGCTTTCAATGCTCTGGAATGCTGCTGCTGTGGATGATCCTCTCCTCCCTGGCCATCCGAGGGATTCTCTGGACACATGCCCGACATGCTTCTCTTTTTTTGGATTAGAAACAACTGTGGCGATTTCTTCGGTGCTGCTGGTGTCGTCGCTGGCTGGCGTTGGCATTGGTTCATTGTGCTCGTTGGGAGGCAGCGGCTGTTGTGGCTATTGTGCGGGGAGCGTGGCCGGGTCCGGGCCAGCAGAAGCAGCGACGGAGACGTCACGAGCTGTGTGGTTAAGGGAAAAAGTCGACAATTAATCACTGAAAACTTGACCGTGTGGGAACTTTCACCCAAAATAAATCTCCAACAAAAATGCAGGAGGCCGTATGCGTGTGTGCGTGTGTGCTTGTGTTGGTTTTATGTAACCTTTTGGGGGGCAAAAATCAAAGTTAAAGTTTGTAATTGGCGCTGCTTCTGGCACAGCGATCGCCGTTCAACTGACTTGGCTTATCAGCGCCAGCCGAAATTACATCACGTTCGTATTGAAGAAATAAGCGAAAAAGGCAACAACAAATAGAAAAGCAAAAAAAAACACAAAAAAAAAGAAGCGCAACACGAAATAAAAAAAAAAAAACCAACAAACACACACACACACACATACAGGAAAGCAAGCACATGGCAACCACTGGGACTCACCCAACCGCGAAGTTGCATGTGTGTATGCGTGCAATTATTGAAACATTTAACTCTTGTTCCTGCCGCCAGCGATAATGTAGTTATTCCATAATGTTATTCAGTATTTAGAGTAAATGTCTTTTGTTTTTCTCGTTTGCAACAACAAAAAACTAAGGGATTTAACGATTAATTTATAATCGTTATCGAATGTTAGCCCGCTGTCTAACGGCCATCAGCTGTGCGCCAATCGCCTATCGATAGCACGAGCTGGTGGCGGAAAAAATCGGGAGAAATATTTTATATTTTATTGTCCCTTTAATTGGTTTATTATTATTTACATTTATTTATTTATTTACAATTATTTGGTTGGTTGATTTATTATTATTTACATTTATTTATTTATTTACAATTATTTGATTATTTGGAAAATCGTAAAAAGTAATATTAATAATTTCAAATTTTAAATCAATACATTTTGAAATAATGATTAATTATTAAACAATTCAAATTCATAATTAACCATTTCACCCTACCTCAGATTGTAAATATTGTAAAGAAATTTAAATCTGGAAAATATTTACATTAATTTTGTATATTTTTTGTACCATTTCCAAAAGATTTTATAATTTGTGTCAGTGAAAACATAAATTTATGACATAGATTAATTAATTTTGAATTTAATTTTTAGAATAATTTAATTTTTAAGAAAAACATCAGAAAGAACAGCAAAGAACAAAAGTATATAATAACCAAGAAAATTTAAATCTCAAGAAATGCTGAATTTATATTTCATGGAAAAATAGCTTTAAAATTGCAGAAATTATTAGTATTACGTTTTGAAACTGTACTATTATATAGAAAAAATAAATAATTAATAAATAGGGAGTAGTTCTTTAAAAAACAAAAAGTGAACATTGATAATGCACTCTTTTTTCAGACATAACCATTTTTAAATAATTTAACTTGCAACTTGATTTTGATTTTTTAATAATTTTATTTTACATTCAACAAATTAGTGTTATTGTTTGTTTAACAACAACAAATAGCACAATAGAAATTTACATTCTACAAATACATATAACAAATGGGCACTGTTGGCGTTATTCTGGGTGTGTTTTGCTTTCCATACAAATTATTTTAGGGATTTCACAGAGGAAACACTTTAATTGGTTTTTTTTTTTATATTTATATTTTAGTTTTTTTAAATATAATTAAATAATAAACCAATTAAAGGATATCAATCATTCCCTAGACATCAACGTTGTCCAGGACATTGTCAATGAGGCCGATGACCTTCTGGCGAAAGCGCCGATTCTGCTTGCCGCTCATCTCCTTGAGGTACGGATGCAGGCTGATCAGAAAGGAGTAGTCGGCATCCGGCGAGGGAATGGGCATGGGAATGGCACCCGGTGGCAGTCCACCCAGAGCTGGCGTGGCCGTTGGCGGTGGTGGTGGCGTCGACATTTTGTGGTGCTGATGATGACCACCGAGGGGGGTGCTGCCTTTGAACCACTGCGTCAGATCCTGCCAGTCCATATGGCTGCCCAGAGCGGCAGCGGGCACGGTGACCAGCGACTGATGGGACACGATCTTGTCGAGCTGAGGATTTGCATTTGGATTGTTTGGGGGAAGCTGAGGATGTGGATGCTGCGGCGAGGGCTGCTCCACTTTGATGGCCTGCAAGCGCAGCGGCAGACAAGAGGTGGGTGGGGCACGATGCTGCTGATCCTCCAGCTGCTGCTGCTGCTGATGATGATGCTCCTCCTCCCGGGACTGGTTGACCAGCACCTCCGGCTCCTCCTCGGAAACCTGCACATCCAGTGGCATTTCATCCTCGCTTTCTTTGGTCACCTCTTCCTCCTCCTCCTCCTCCTCCTCGTGCTCCTCCGCGTTAATCTCCAGCTGATCTGCTGGCGGCGGCAAAGGGTTACCTCCACTTCCGGTTCCGGTTCCGGGCTTCCGTAGCACCATTCCAGCTGCTGTCAGGGCAGGTGTCAGCTGCTTGTGACAGGTGTGCTTGGTGTAGGGTATAAGGAACTGCAGGTACTTGGACAGGTAGTACTTGCGCTTGCCGCGACCAGTTTGTGTGCGTGCCAGCTTCAGGGAACGCAGGAAGCTGCTGCGGATAGTGCGCCATCTCTCGCGGCAGTTGCGTACTGGAAAATGGGATAAAATCAAAAAACATAATTAAAAAAAAAATTCCATAATTATGAATAATTATAAATAATTTAATTACAAAGGTTTTCCTAAAATTTCCTTAAATTTAAATGACTGTTTTACTTGTTTTCTTTGCAGTGTATTGGCCAAGTGCAGCAATTGCTGAAAACTTAATTGACTGCAGCAAATGCAAAATGCAAAAACAAAAAAGCAAAAGCAAAGGCTGCACGACACAGTGACACACACACATAAACACCCCAAAGAAAAACTGAGGAAAAAGAGACGTCAAAAATTGCAGTCACAAATGCACGCACACTGCAACACAAAAGCTTGCATCATAGACGCACACACACACACACACACAGAGAATACGAAATGAGCACGCAATTTGGAAGCGGTTGGAGAGTTTTTTTTTTCTTTGCGGAAAGGGAAAAGCTTTCCCATTATTACCCGTGTCCTTGATCTCATTGGCCACCTGCTGCCAGGCACGCTGCACCTCCTCCTTCTTGCTGTAGCCGGGATGCGTGTAATTCCACAGGCAGGGTTCGCCTTCAACGAATTGAACGAAGCGCACGTTGAAAACGGGATCGTCCTTGCGGGCCATTGCGGCCCAGCACATGCCTCTGACTCCGGCTTACTCTTTCGTTCTCTCTCTTTCGTTAGCTATGCGATCTAGCTTAAGGCTGAGGAAGCGGACTTGTGCGGGATGGGGGGCTGATAAAAAAATTGTTTATAAAAATGCGCTGAAAAACTGCAACAAACAACTACTGCTCGCAGCGGCCGCGCAACGAAAACTGAGCGTGAAAAACCAACTGCGCGCAAATTGCAAATTGCAAATAGCAAATAGCAACAAAAGCTGCAGCGCAAACACTTTATGCTGGCACGCCACTCAGCCAGCGCACTGCAGCAGCAGCGGCAGCAGCAGTAACAACAACAAGTGGCGGCAGTTTAGGAACAGGCTGTGACGACTTATCGATATCCTGTAATTAGAAATGATACAACAAAAAACCTTTACAAATTGTTGTTACATCGAATATGGGACACTATATTAAAAATGTAAAGATAAACAAAAATTCAATTTAATATCGTTAGTATTTTTTGTGAGGTAACATTATAAAATCTAAAATAATTTATAATTTATATGCGGTGTATAAATAAATAAAATATCTAATATTTTTTTTCCTTGTTTTCAGTAATTGATTTAATTTAATTTAAAATAATTTATATTTTATATACAGTGTATAAACAAATAAAAAATCTAATAAATCAATAAATAAATATAGAGAAATTCCTTTTAATTTGAAATCTACGAAATCTACTACAAAAATTGAGCATTAAAGTAGGCTAAAACATTTTATTCATAGAAATTTCTTTAATTAATTATTTATTTATTGAAGGAATTTCATTTTCCTTATTTAAGTCCCATTATTTAATGTTTTAATTAATTAATTAATAAAAATCATACCGGATTAATGTATAAATCAGACGGGTAAACGGGGCGTATGAGCATTTCAACAACTTATTAAATCGCGCATACGCCCCGTTGAACCAAACGATTGTCGCATGCAGGGTATCGAGAGCAGCAACAAAAAACAAAAACATATCAACGGCAAACACAACAGCTGCAGCAAAATGTGCAATAAAAATTGTATGAGCTATGCTATTCAAATGCAGCATTTGCAACGCGAGCTTTATTTGATGAGTGTGCGCTTGTGTTGAGTAGGCGTGCACTTTGGCGGCGATGACGTCACTGGCTGCATTTGTTGCATGCGATAGGAGGAAGTAAGCAAAGGCAAAGACAAATGTAAAGACAAACAAAGACAAAGCCAAGAGGTTACGAAGAAAAAAGCACTAAAGTGACTCAGATACTTGTTCAGCTTTTCTGTAAAATTTTAGAGCATACTTTTGGAGAGTATTTATCATCTTAAATAAGAAATGCATTTTAATAAAAACAAATTAAAACAATTTTCTAACACAAAGATAAATTTTTTGTGAGTAGAAAAATGCTTAAAACAGTGTAAAATAGTTTAAAAAATTCTACAAACAAAAAATAGGGCCAACATTTAGAAGACTGGAATTTGCTTAAAGAATTTTTAAGATTTTATAGGGTTTTTATAACATTATTGTAATTATTAGAAAAAAATATATGAAAATATGAACAATAATAATGGCTGTAACTGCTGCCGATATCCGGCGCACTATAATAATATAATTTTCAGAGAGTTGACCAACTTTGATATCGACTTTGGCCACATTTCGTGCCTGGCATAACAAGTACATATATTTTTTATTCGCAATCCAAATTTTCGCCCTTCGAGTTTACATTGGTTTTTTAGTGGTACAGTGAAACCTATAAAAAATTTTTGTTTAATGTTTAAAATATTTATTTGCATAAATCAATATAAAATCTTTTAAATTTGTTATATTGCCATAATCTTTTATATAAATTTCAGGTAAAAACAAAGAATCTCGGGTAGATTTAACAGATTAGAACTTATTTTTAACACAAATGTAGTGGATTTTTATCAGCAGCTCGTAAATGTTGTTGAATGGTTATGCCAGTTTCATTAAATCGTTTTATTATATGTGATTCAGTCTGATTGCCACAGATACAGTATATATTGACTATAGAATAAAGGTAAGGAAATTGTTATAATTAATAAGAATTAATTCGATTTTAAATGATGTTTATTATTTATTTTTTAACTTTACCTGGAGGTGTTTAGTTTTGAAAATACTTTCATCCTTCTTTTTCCATAAGTTTTACTTTTATTTGATTTTTTTTTTAGTAAACTCTCTTAATCTTTATTATTTTTGTATTTCCCCTTATCAATCTGGAAGTGTTCATTATTTCCAACAATTTATGATTTATTTACTTTTGTATTTTCCATGAACCGGAAGCATTCACTTATTCCAGCTATTCCAGTACCCAGAACCCATCGCCTCTTCTTCCTATTCCTGTTGCGTTAATCATAAATATTGCCATTCGTATCGTCAAATATTTAACCACTTTGAGTGAGTTTATGAGTGCAATTTGTTAAACAATATTGCGAATTAGTTTTATTATTCAGACCCGTGATGGGATTGCGAAGATTGCGGGAAAAGGGGATGGTGGATGGGTGGTTGGTTGGTTGGGTTTTCTGTTTACCTTATCAGGTAACATATGTAATTATTAAAAACCGCTTGCTGCTTGTTTGCCGGTTGTTGTTGGAATCGATCGAATCGGCAGACGAACGAGTTTTAGCTCTTGACTCTTGTCAGTTGATTAATATATATATTTTTTTATATATATATTGAGTACACTCATTGCTGAAACAAGGTCGAGAATTGTAGGGAAGAGTCAGTTTGAGAGCGAGACTGGGAGAGACCCAGAGATTGCGCCTAATTAGCTAGGCAAACAAATGCGATCAACGAATTTGTTTACGGCTACAAAAAAAAAAGAATTTAATTAACTGAATCAATAGGAGTGGCGGAGAGCAGGGCTGGTGCGGACTTCAAACGGCGGCAGAAGAAAGGGATTTGCGGATCAGAAATATATATAGTACATCTGCGTAATCAGGACAGGGAGCTAAAAAAAATTAAATAAATAAATACACTCTGAACATAGTTTTCAAACTAAATTTAAATAAACAATTATAAAAATATTATAAAAGATATATAAAAAATAAAATAAAAATAAAATAAATAATTAAAAAGGTACAATAAAAACATATGAAATCGGAATATGACTTTTAAATTTAATAAAATTTAAATAAAGAAAATGGATACATAAAATAAATATAGAATAAATAACTAAATAAAATATATGTACAAATAATTACCTTATATTATATATAATATTTATATTTATATTTTTACAAATCAAGAAACTTATTTATAATATTTAATAAGATTTATAAATTGTAAATCAGTTTTTTTAGGCTCATTATAAACATAGTAAAATATTTAATATAATTTATGAGAGCTATTTGTCACTCAATAAATTTTTAATTTTATAAATTTATATTTTCCACTTTGAGCTTCAATTTTTTAAACTTTTAGCTTAAATCGTAAAAATTTGGTTTAATTTATGAGCGTAATTTGTTATACAATAAAGCATTATTAATGATAAATTCGAATAGAAAGCACTTTCCTTGAATAAAAAATTATAAACCTAACCAGAAATACAAAATTTAATATATATATTATATATAATTACCATATATAAAATATACATATACTAAATATATAAATAAACAGTTTATGTAAGGCTGAAATGATCGATCTACCCTATATTAATTACTCGCTTTTTTTTGCTCCGGTGTGCGATTATCGCTGAACTGCGATGATAAGCGCTGATTAAAAGCAAACAGCGATGGCAATCGAACCTGCGCTCCTGGCTCCTCGACCCTCTCCAGCTCCTCCTCTACGATTTCTCGAATTTGGGTTTCGCGGCGTCGCTTCCAAACCCTTTCTCATTCGCCAGTGGAGCGCGATCGCGTCAGGTTCGCGGCCGTCTACCACCGGTTCATTTAGAGGGCATGTCGTCGTCGTCGTCACATCCCGGCTCGAGTTCGGGCGCCGCGCAGGCGCTCAATGGCCAGCATCCGGAACTGGCCTACGCGGACGCCGATTCCTCTGCCGGCTCTGAGGACGAGCTGGTAGCCCCCCAGAAGCAGGAGCAGCAGCTACCCGAGCAGCGTCAGCTTTTGGGCAGAAAACTCAGTCTCAGCGAGCGCAGGAATGTCGACCTGCCGCACCTTCGGGTGGTCAACGAACGAACGCCTGAGGAGAAGCCATCGCCACCGCCACTGCTGGAACGGAGCTCACCTGTGGAGAAGAATACACCTTCACCTTCGGAGGCCTTTGCCCCGGGACTGCGACGCAATTCCATATCAATGCCATCGGGCATTAATGCCCTGGATTTGGAGGCACTGCGTCTTAGGCATCAGATGCAGCCACAGGATGCCCTTCACGAGGAGATTGTGAGTTGATTGTGATCTATATATATAAATATAGGAAAGTTTTCGGGGAATTTTTGTGGGCATTTTTTGTGGTATTTCTTAAGGAATTTATTAAGAATTTATATAGAATTTGTAGGCAAATAAAATATATATAAAAATAGGGGAATTCTATAGGAATTCGTAAATAATTTATAAGGATTTTATGGGGAATTTAAATAAATATCTAAAGAATTGTTAGAGAATATTAATGGAAATTATGGGAAATATATAGCTAACAATACGGAATTTATATGGATTTTTTTTGTCAATTTTAATTTAAATTAAATAAATTTAAAGTGAATTTATAGAGAACATTTTAAGTGAATTTATATAGAATATTAGGGAAATTTAAAATAAATTTACAGAGAATATATATACGGAAATTATGTGGATTTTATAGGCCACATTTAATTTAAATGAAATTAATTTCAAGAGCATTTATATGACAAAGATATATTTTTAAATTATTTAAGTTTATTAGATTAAATTAAATGTCATATTTAATAATACAAATCACATAACGATTACGATCTCCAGCTTTAAGTTTTAAGTTCCTTTGGAAATGCTTCCTGTAAGCAGCAGTTTGATTTAAAGGTCGGGTTATTCACCTAAAACTCGTGTCCCTATAAATATATATTTATATATATACAATAATTGCAGCAAACCAGTTTCGAAATTAAAATACAATGTGTACTTAAACGTAGCGTCTAGTCTCGCTCTCTTACAGCGAAAAATCACCAAAATATATACATATATAAATCCGGCGTTAATTGAGCTTTAATTATAGTAAGCTTGCAAACACTCTACATGTGACACAAAAAAAAAATAAACCCGAAATACTGTGCCATCACATGATGATGAGGATGATGTTATAGGCACACAAAGGTACCACAAATTTTAGCACGTTTAATTAATTTAATAAATATAACAAATATAATAAATATAATAAATATAATTAATTTAATAAACAAAATAAATATAACAAATATAATAAATATAATAAAATAAGCTCGAATATTTTCCCTTCAACTAAATTTTTAATCAATTTTCCAAAGTTATAAAAAGTTAAAAAATCTTTAAATCGCAAAACAAACCTATACAAATTTAAGAAAATTACCTATTAACAAATCAATTATTGAAAACAAAAGATAATCGTTGATAGAAAATTAAAAAATTGTTGAACAACTTCAATTTAATATTGAAATAATTTTACCTTAAAAAATTCCCCTTAAAGATTCCCATTTAAACTGCTCCAAATTCGTGATTATAGCTACCGAATCATTTCAAAATTATGCATATTTATTCCATCATTTTAAACAGCTTAATTAACTTCATTAATTTAAGACCAATAACCACTTTAACCAAAAACTGGTTTCCTGATAAAATAATATATTAATTCCCAGAAAAGCGAGATCTTTTTAAGCTAAATTGTGATTGATTCTTACTATATACATAGGCATATATATATATAAATGAAATATATATATTTACATATATTTATTTACATTATTCATGGTCCACCGCCTCACTCAGAATTATCCAATTCGAATCAAGTATTACGCGCATCCAGCCACGCGTGGGAGATTCTATCTATTATTTTGTAACGCGGAATCAACATCATTACTAGACAAACATCATTGTCAGAGTGACGGCAGGTGAGCAAATTAATAAATAGAAACAACAAAAAATGAAGTGAAAAAAAGTGTATGACTTGCGCTAATTATAGAGCTGCAAATAAGACGGCGGGCGGCCAATGCGGCGTATGTGTGATTTGGCCAAGCTGTCGCGCAAAATAACACACATACGCAGTGTGGCCTTTGATGGCAGAAGCCCAAAAGTAGGCAATGGGTTTAGATTTTGTTTCTCAAAGTTAGAGAATATAAAGAAAATTCATTTAAATATTATTAATTATTTGGAAATTACAATTAGAAAAGGGTATTTAGAAATGTTAAATAAATATTTAGAAAAAATAGAGATAAGTGAAAGTCCAAGAATCGTTAACAAAAATTGAGAGTGCACAGAAAATATATTTTTGTTTTGTTTTGTTTGTGAAATAAATATAATTAAATATTATAGCTCTGATTTAGAGTGTTTTTTTTAAATAATTTTTAATATTGAATATTTTGCTTAATTGGTGAAATACTTAAAAATTGTTTAATTATTTTAGGCAAAGTTTATTGTTTTTTAAATCTTAATTTTCAATTTGTAATTAAACTCTTTATTAATCAATAATATAAAAAGTAAAAAATTAACTTATACGTTTAATATTTGTAATTTTAAATGCTTTTAATCTAAAAAAAATTGCAAAAAGTCGTTAAAGAAAATCCACATAACCAATCGGGGGGAGTTGGGGGTCAGCCAGGGGCAGCTACAATTAATTTACGACTGGCGGCTAATTCTATCACAATCACAATCTCAATCCGAATCTAAATCAAAATGATATTCCCACAGCGAGAGAGGTTCTAATGCGACGCTCGGTTATCTCTCCCTTTTTTTTGTATGGGGAAGCTTTTCTACTTGATTATTTTTTTGAGTGTGCGCTGCTAGCGTCAACTGACGCAGCGAGAGCGTTGCGATTAAAACGCATAAATTGCGGCTTCAAAAACAATATTCCGGCAATAGCGATCCGGCAATTATCGACGGTTAACAGAGCGATCGCGTCAAGTGTCAGTTTCTCTCTCTGAAAAAAATACCCTGAAATGCTAAAATAATGTTTTCTGAACTATAACTGATACCCTGTATAATTTTTTCGAAGCTAAGAAAGTTTATGATATAAATAATTAAATAATATAATTTATAAAAATATGTAAAAGTGAAAACAGTGATTTATTAACCTTAAAAATGATATATTTTTGTTTTGCGTGCTGTTCAGTTTTTAAAACCCTTTTTTTATTTAATAAAATGGATAACAGTTAAAAAATTAATTTTAATAAATTAATAAATAAATAATAATAAGCTCAAGGCTATATTTTACAAGCCAACAAATTCTAGAGTGCCATTTAGATATTGTTTTATAAAATTATAAAAAAATATATATATATAAATATACAAAATATAAATATACAAAATGTTTCAATGTAACAAGGCGATGCACAATCAATAATTAATTATTATATAATATGTTAATTATTAATTATTATATAATTACGTGGCAATGTACAATCCATAATTAATAAAATCAGCAAGTTGTTTGATATTTTGTTACTTCAAAATCATATAAAAATTTGTAGTTTACAATATAATTTATAAACCTTGTTACTACAGAGTTATTTCAACATCACCATCAATATATTTGTGCAGTGAAATCGAAATATTTTTTTAATTAATAGATTTCTGCCCTAACAAGTGTTTTTTTTATTATAATTTGTTCATTTTTAGTTTAAACAAATGACTGTGATATTAAAAGCCAAAGTTTAAATATAAAAAATCTTAAAAACCAAAAAATTAAATTAAATAAAACAAAGCAAAATGAGTTCCCCCAATGGCAATCGCTTTATCCTGTCGAGTGTCCCCAAAGCTGATCCTTTGGAGTCTACCGAAAAAATCCACCAAAATCAAGATATAGACACCGATATAATAGTGGATATCAGTGAGGATTTGGTTAAGGATAAGGCAGGTACTACTTAGTTGCTATATATATATGATAAATACCGATTTGCGGTTTCTGAAAAGACCTTGTCTCGAGTGACGCCTTTGCGCTAATTGCACTCACCTTTACCTTGTTGGCAGGTGCCAAAAGCAGACCCAAGTCCGCAGCTCAGTTACAATTGTTTACTGTTTGCTTTATCAATTGCTAAAGGCGCTAAAATCCCTATAGTATATATAGTGAATAATATATATAATATAATGTAAGAATTTACTGCTTTTTTGCCGTTAGATTGTGGATGATGGGGCCTCCAGCCTAGGTACACCGACGCCGGCCACAACCACGGCATTGAATACGCCGGATAAGGCCAGCAGTTCCATCAATTTTGCCAATGCCAATGCAAGTGCCAACGATGACAGCGATGATGAGTTTGGGAATGCCAGGAGACCAGTTCATCGGTAAGGGGATCTTTTATGCTACCTATATAATAAATATCTAAAAATAAAATTTATTTTTAATATATATAAATTATAAAAAATATATATATTAAATTTTAAATAATTCTCAATTTAAAAAGAAACCATTAAATCATTCTTTATGTTCCTTAAAGTTCAAACACTTACCGACAGGATCTTACTTGAAGCTTTGCTATTTGAATTTTAAATTCAAAAATTCTTTTATTCCTGACTCATTGGAGCAATTAGATTAATTAATTGAAAGTCGCTCTGCGTCTGTGCTCTGACAGTAATTTAATTGTAATGTCTTGACGGCGACTTTCTGGGGGAAACGTGCTATATGTATGATATTTTCCCGCCACATTCCACGCCCCCGTGATAAGCCCCAAGTCCGGGATTTATCAGTTACAGTTATAGACGCTGCCCGCCCAATGCTAATTTTATTGTGATTTTCATTCGATCTTCAATGGAATCGGGGAAGTGTTATAACCACCTAACAAGCGGTGGGCTTAACACTTGATAATGTAGATAAAAAACCGATTATATAAATATATATACATTTTATATAATATTAAGCATAAATGTTCAATATTTAACATTAATTTTAATCATTAATATTAAATATAATAGTGGTTTTCTTTGTATATTTTGCTGTATTTATATATAAAATATATATGTTTAATATTTACATATAATAAAAGAAGGTATTTTTGTTGGTAAACTTTTTTAAAAACAATAGAAAACTTTTTTTTTTTATATATTTAAAACTGCATAATATTAAAGCTTTAAAATAAATGTATTTATATTATTATAAAGGCTTCAAGTTAATAAATATTAAATTAAGTATAACCTACTTTTGTTTTATATATTTTATTGTATATTATTATTAAAAGTGCATATATAATATTTTATTTCTTTATTAAATTATTAAATAGAACACTTAAAATGGGCTTGAAAAATCAAAAATTAGCTAATTTATTATCTGAATAAATATAAATAAAGATAATTGTAATTAAATATTAGCATAAATAATTAAAATCCTCTTTATAACTTAATATTTAACACCTACTTAAATATGAAACAAAATAAAATAAAAATAAAATTCATCTGAGCTCTAGGGATAGCTGTTATCTGTTTACAATATATATATTTTTTATTGTTGTAAAAACTGCATAGCAACTTCAACTAAGATTCTTTATTTTTCTAATTTTATTCTTGCTGTTTTAATTTTTTCAATTTTTGAAAATTACTGTAAGTGTGATGAGCTATCCACGATTATGCCACAATAACACTGGCGACAATTGGAATTTATATTTAATTTTAGAAAATATATTTATATTATAAAATAATTGATTAAAAAATTAGATTTTAATATATTATTTCTATGCATATTTAAAATATGTTTAAAGGTTTCAATTAGATTGATTTTTTAAATCAAAATTCTTACGCTTTTGATTTCTTTATAAAACAGAAGTAGAGTAAATATTTTTATATAAAAAATATAAATTTAATTATTAATCAATTAAACATTTTTTAATTAGATTCATGGTTGTTTTTTAGGGCCATTTTTAATACGTTTCAGTAAAATGAAATATTCAAAAGTAACCCCTTTTCCGCCCTATTAAAATCCCAAAAAACCACATATTAACAGCAGATTTTTTGATCCCCTTTTGATATCTCTCGGATTTCTCAAAAATATAAAAAATAATTCCGTGTCATACTGATAGCGGCAACAAAAAAAATAAAACACACACAACACACACGCGATCGGAGCAATTTAACTGCTTAAATGGAATTACAGACAGAGGCAGTAAGTCGGCGGCGGGGTCTCCAATCTGATAAGTTAATTTTCGGAGGAGGTGGAGATCTGGGGCTGGATCTGGGGCTGTATGTATCTCAGTGTCTGTATCTTTAGCTGTGTCTGTGCAGCAGCAGCAGCTGTGTATCTGAATCCGGGAACAAGTGCGAGTGGACCTCTCCGGCTCAGTTGATGGTCGTGATTAGGCGTGATAGCACATCCCCAGCAACGTGCAACGTGTAACCCGTTAAAGATACCAATATTACACTTCAGATACTATATATACACATATATATATATCGGCTATATAGGCGTGTTTACCAGCCGTGACAAGGCTTATCAACTTTAGCAAATAAATCAGGCCAAGCAAGTATAAGCACCATATAATTATAGAGAGCATATCATATATATTAAGAGAGGCGCAAAGGCTTTGATATTTTCCTTATTCAGTTTCTTTATTTTATAAATATTATTATTGTTTTTTTGTTTTTAATTTGACAGGGGGGAGAGGGGTAAATAAAGTGTGTTATGTAAACAAATCTCTGAAAGGCGGTCTTCCGCTTTGATAAGAGCAGATAAGTTGGCCTTAAAGGCGTTACAAGTTCAAAGGGGATTTTCTTATTTTCTAGTTTTTAAGGTGAACTATAACTTAAAATATTATTTAAAATTTTTTAAATAATTTACAATACAAATAAACTTTTTAAAATATATTTTTCGGCCCAACAAAGACATTTACGCGAAAGTAAAATTATACAGAGTTTAAAGATATTCCTTCCCTTTTTATTATTATTATTTTTTTTTTTGGCTTTGTTTATTACTTGTCTTTAATTTTATTTCTAATATTAACTTTTTTTGTTAGTATTAAATTTCATGAAAATAGAATTTTTACAATTTACAGATTTTTTTAAACTTTTTATGTTAGTATTTAATTTCATGAAAATAGAATTCTTACAATTTAACCTTTAATATTTTTTTTAGATTTTTCATATTATTACCAAACTTTAATATAATTTTGAAGCTTTAAATAAATTGGTTTTAAAAGTATTAAATATTTTTTTTATTAATCAACTGATTTAAAGTACATATATACACATATAGACTGCAAACCCGGCTTATAATCAAACTCATAAATGATGTTTTGTCTGTGACGCTTGTACAATTGTATAATTATATGTTTATATACAAATAAAAAAAATACAAACAGCCAAAAATAATTTTAAGCAAGGCAGCAAAGCTTAGTTAAGTTGAATTTTTTATTTAATAAATATAATTTAAAAAAATCGAAGCCGATTTGAATTCTGTTTTGGAAAAAAATTCAAATTCTTTTATTATTATTATTTTTAGATAAAACTAAATATATTTATTATTTTTATATATTTTTATGCATATTTTTATTTATAATTTATATATTTTTATGTATATTTTTTATTTATAATTTATATATTCTGATGTATATTTTTATTTATATATATTCTTTTTGTTATATAGTTTCATATGATTTAATATATTTTGGTTTATATTTATCTATATATTTTGTATATATTTTTGTAATATTAATTTGATTCCCACAGCGATCGGTTTCGAAGTCGGAGACGTGCCTCGATTGCCCCTCTGCCCGCCCTGCGGCTCAACAGCAAGGAAATGTTGGCCAGCGACTTTGATAGCCACAGTTTGGCCTCCAATCAGGCCTCCATTACCAGTGTCAACTCCTTGGCCAGCCTGCTCAGGGAGAAGATGCAGGTGAGGGGCATATATATTTGATATTAATTAAATATATATTATATTCTTTATATTTCTTAGGCATTTCCCCAGCTAATCAGGAAAAAGAAGCGGGAAACCAAGGATTATAAAATTAAAATCTTTGTTATTATTATGTTTTTCATTATCATATTTTTGGTGAGTAAACTTTGGATTTATAATTGATATTAAGTTGACTTAAAAGTATATAATTAAATATTAATTTGTATTAAACAAAATTAAATTAAAGTCAACTGTAACTCTTATTTATTTACTTTAGCAAAAATTAGTATTCAAAAATTAAACCAACTTGAAATTTTGTACAATTTATTTTTTTATATAGTATAAAATTATTCTTTACTAATCTTCTTTCATATCAAACATTATGTTTTGAGGCTTTAAGCTCACCTTTGAGTTGCTTATCAGCTGTCTTGATTTTTTGCTGAATTTTATAATGAAAAGAGCTCTCTTCCATGTCAAGAATTTATTTTTAGACACTTTTAGCTTTGGTTTATGTTTTTTTCTTTGTCTTTAATGATAAGATAGGAAAATTCTTAAAAATTAAACATAATAATTTCATAGATAAAAGTTATATCCCCAATTTATTTATTTATATAAAAGAAATCACATTAAAATCCCATTAAAATCGACTACTCCAGATTGGCTACGCCTATGTGGCCTACCACCAGCAGGTGCTCACCAGAAGTTACTTCCAAAAGATCAAGTTCAACTCTCACGATCGCATCTTAAGGATACTGAGTCACGAGGACAAGGAGGTGATATCCGGGCAGCTGGGCGTCACTTTGGGCTTCGACACGGCACCGTTTCACTGCCTGGAGGAACAGCGTCGCTCCGATGGCAGCGTGTGCATCGAATGGAACGGCATTGCCCGGCTGCATATGAATTTCGAGGACAAGGGCGTCTTCCGGTGCTACACACTCCAGTGGCAGGCCCTCACGCCGGGTCTCCTGCCCACCGATTGCTATGAACTGAAGCGGGATAATGGCCTGTGGTTTGGTGGCGGGGTGACCAAGGGACAGGAGTGGTCCCTGAGCTATGCCAATTTTGATTTTGCTCCCTACGCCTCGGGGGATAGCAAGGTGCATCAGTTTGGGAATGGAGTAAAGAGGTACTTCATTAACTCAATTGGCGTGGCCATGCAGGTGGGTGGTGGCAGTGAATATATCTTTCAAACCTTTGACTCCCCATCTTTATACCCTCCTCCCCGTCCAGGTCAATGAACGTACTCCCCTGCAGTTGGGCGTCAATCGGACAGAGAATCGCTTCTGCCTGCGGGCAGCCAATGATGAGTTCACTTTTGTGAACCGCCTGACACCTCTGCCCCAGCTGGATTACCGCATCTGTACCACCGAGGATATGCGCAGCCTGCACATGCTGATGACCCAGCAGAGCCTGTGGGACGGGCTCAAGGAGCAGGAATTCAAGGTTCTGCACTCGCTGCTCGAGGAGCCCGTGTGGCGGATACCGCATGCCGAAACCCCAGAATCCCTGAACGAATCGGCGATTTGTGATTACTCGGAGAGTGCCATTGCCATGGGCCTGGGTCACATTCTGATCAATGAGTTCTGGCAGGAGAATATCGGTGATTTTACGGTGGACAAGACACGGTTTCCCACCATGAAGGATACCATCGATGTGCTGCATCGACGCGGCTTCAAGGTGGTGCTCACCATTCAGCCATTCATTAGCACCGACAGTGCCAACTTCAAGGATGCAGTGCGTCGCAAGTTGCTCATCTACGAGCGGCATTCGGAGCGCAGCATTCCGGCGCTGACGCGTTACAAGAGCAGCTCCAGTGCCGGTGTCCTGGACATAACCAATAATGCCTCGGTCCCGTGGCTCCTCGAGAAACTGCAGCGCCTGAGGGATGAGTATGGAGTGCAGAGCTTCTATCTGGATCTGGGCACTGGCTACAATCTGCCGCATTACTATCAGTGCCGCCAGACTTTGGATAATCCGGATACCTATGCGAGGCTCTTCACCGAAAGTCTGGAGGGTGCCGGCCTCATGGCAGTGTCGACGGCGAGTGTGGTGCCCAAGCCACCAACATTTCTGAGCACTCCGCCAGCGAATGCCACCTGGGAGGGTTTGAGGGAGACCTTGGCTGCTGTGCTAAATTACGGAGTCATTGGTTATCCCTTCGTGCTGCCGGGCGTCATTGGCGGTGACTATTTGCTGCAGCGGCCGCTCTCCAAGATGGTTTCATTCTATTCGCTGGGTCAGCCGCCGCTGCCCGATCCGGAACTCTTCATCCGCTGGCTCCAGCTGGCCACCTTTATGCCGGCCATGCAGTTTAGTCATTTGCCATCGGAGTATCGCAATGATTTGGTCACCCGAGTGGCCCAGGAGCTAAAGGATGTGCGTCAGACGGTGGTGATAGCGCTGCTCAAGAAGTACCTTAGTCCGTCGATGAACGAGGGCTTGCCGCTGGTGCGTCCTTTGTGGATGATGGATCCCCATGATCCTGCCTGTTTAATTGTCAGCGATGAGTTTTCTGTTGGCGAGGAGCTAATTGTGGCTCCCATTCTGCATGCAGGACGCGAGGAGAGGGAGGGTAAGGCCATTACGAGCTTTAGTTTCATATTTTATTTATTTAATTAATTCATTTTCAATTGCTTTTCCTTAGTTTATCTGCCGCAGGGCGTGTGGAAGGACGGCATCGATGGCTCCCTGCGCAAGGGCAGCCGTTGGATGCATGGCTATCGTGTGCCCAAGGATAAGATTGCCTATTTCCGTAAAATGCCGGATAATACCCGCTTCTAGGAGGCACTGCCCTCATCCGTTTTCTCCCATGTGATATGAACGGGGCGAGAGATCATCATTCCTCATTTGTATTGATTAATCCAAACAAAAAAACAATCATATTTAAGGTTTAAGACATAAAACCAATTTTTTTTCTTTTTTTTTATAAGATTAGTTAAATTGCTGAGTTAAAAATACATGTAGCACTTCTGTATGATCAGCAAATATTTATTAAAATAAAGAAATCATATAAAATCCATAAAAAAATTATGTCTTTTCAATTTTTAAATTAAATTCTAATGAAATTCGATATTTATGATCAATAAAATATTTATTAAAATAAAGAAATCATATAAAATCCTTAAAAAATTATATCTTTTTAATGATTAAATGGAAATCTAATGAAATTTGATTTTATGATCAAAACATATTTATTAAAATAAAAAAAACATATAAAAACCTTAAAAAATTATATATTTTTAATTATTAAATGGAAATCTAATTAAATTTGATATTTAGAGATATTTTTAAATGATGATTTTATAAAAAAATCATGGATAAAGTTTGTATTTATTTTTGAAATTGTTAATTTCAAAAGCAAAAAAATCAAAAAATAACGTCAAATAATTTTTTTTAAACTATATTCATAAATCCAGAGTTGTGTGGTTTCTTATAAATAAGATTTTTTGGCCGTTTTCTTAAATATTTAAATACTTATTACGTACACCAAGGCGTATACGTAATTTAATAAATAAATTTTCATACGTTCCGTAAACAGTGTGGCCAGGCGAGGTATACCACAAAAGAAAACCGATAAATATAGCAGCACACACCAGTGTGTGTTTGTGTCAATACACATGCCGCCATGTGTTTTGCTGGAAAATAACAAACAAACCAGAAAATTAAACTTCAACTCGCTGACATGGCGACGGCAGTGGAAGATGCTGAGCCCGTGACGACGCCCCCCGCTGTGCCGCTCAGCCTGAGCAACTGCCCCGGCACCACGCCCGGCCAGCCGTTGAGCAAAAACCAACTGAAGAAGCAGCGCAAGTTGGCCGAATATGCGGAGCTGAGGAAGTTGCGCCGGGAACGGGAGCGCGAACGCCAGAAGCAGAAGCGCCGCGAGGCCAAGGAGCTGGGTCTGCCCATCCGTACGGGACCCTCACGCAAGGAGCTCAAGAAACGGCAGGAGACCGCCTCCGATTCCGCACTCTCGGTGGCCATTGATCTGGACTACGATGACCTGATGCACGAGCGCGACATAGCCAAGTGTGTGAAGCAATGCCTCCGGATATACACGATCAACAGACGGAGTCCACATCCCGGCAAGCTGCACTTTACGGGCATTCGCAGCAATGGCCATATCCATGAATCCTTGCGCAAGAACGACGGCTGGGAGAACTGGCATGTGGAATATCACTTTGATCGCTCGCACTTGGAGTTGTTTGAGCGTTCGCGGCTGGTCTACCTAACCTGCGAGTCGGACCAGGTGCTGGATAAGCTACAACCGGGCACAACCTATGTAATTGGCGGCCTTGTTGATCATAATCACTGGAAGGGTCTGTGCCATCAGCGGGCCACGGAGGCGGGTCTGACCACCGCCCGGCTGCCACTAAGCGAGCATGTGGACATGAAAACGCGCTCGGTGCTCAGCACTTATCATGGTGAGTACGGCTTTGGGGGGAGTTTTTCGAATTAAATTAAAGAGATATTTGTTGTTTGTAGTTTTTGAGCTGCTAAGCAAAGTGGCCGCTGGCCAGGACTGGACAACGGCCATTCTGGACACTATACCCCTGCGCAAGGGTGCCAAGGCCAAGGCACCCAAGGATAAAGAGGCGACCGACCATGATGAGGAGGTGAAGCAAGAGGAACATGAAAAGCAGGTGCTGAACGAAGAGCAGGTGCAGCAGGCGGACTCCAAGGCTGAGCCAAAGCAGGACCACGACCAGTTGCAGAGCCCTGAGGAGGCATCCCCATACCCAAGTTGACCCCTCAACGCATTTCAAGGTCTTTTTGATTTTTATTTTAGTTTCTTTTGTTGTTTTTACAAAATCACATTTAGTTTTGTTTCGCAAATTAAATTAAAACTTAAAAATTATAACGCAAATAATAATAGTTATAATAATAGAAAAAAAAACAAGAATATAATGTGTATTTACTCGATTTCATATATATATATATATGGTAGAACGTGCAGTGATGATGGCCAGCGGCAACAAAAGTCGCCCAAGTTCTAATTTCCATTATATTTCTTTCTTTTCTTCTATCTTCTTTTTTGTGCACGTCATATGGCGAATGATTAAAAAAAAAGATACATATATATATAATTAAATATATATATATATATAGATAGCACCGAACCAGATTTTTGTTGTATTATAATTCCTTAATAATTTTTTTGTTTTACTTTTTGCCTGCTGTTTTTTTTTTTGGTGTTTCAATTGCTTGGATTTGGGTTCAGATTAAGTAGATTAACGCCCTTCTATATAAAGTGTGTCTGTAAGTAGTATATGTACATGTCGCATACTGTCTCTGTTCCTTGTCGCAAATAAAAACAAAGAAATATTAAAGAAAAATACAAACTATAGTCCATAAATCGTAATCGTTATTGTAATAATAATAGGATTAAGCAAGAAAAAAAAAACATCAGAAAACATTTTTGGCTTAATTGTAAAAAGATTAAATTATAGTAAATCATAAGGTTTAGTTCAGTTTTAGCAAATTATACATAAACAACTGATATCCACCGGGGAAACTATACATAAAACCAACTCCTATGCCGCGTGCGTTCGTCTGTCCGTGTGTGTGTTTGTTGTATGTAGGTATGTATGCATGTTAAGATAATAGCTTTATATATAATACGGCAAAAATCGCACCCGGATACCGATCCATAAACCAGACCAGATCCGGCTCCGCTACTTTACTTGAAGTCATCCGTTTCAAGTATCTCAAAGTCACTCTCATCGGACGAGTCCAAAGCGGTCACCATGCGTCTCTGCTGCTCCCGCTGACTCGCTTCATCCACAGTGGCTTCACCACCACCAGCAGCAGCAGCAGCTGCCCCCGCTCCCCACTGCACCAGTCCAGAGACAAGGCTGGGTAGGAGCTTGCCGCTGTTGGCCAGCAAAGTCTGCGCTTGGGTTTTAACCGCAAGCGCCACAAGCTCGCCGGCAGGATCCAGCGTTGAGGAAGATCCATCGGTTAGCTGGCGCAATTGCTTGTTGCTGCGCGTCGCCGAATCGACGGTGGTGTGATCGGGGAACTTCAGCCCCTTGGACAGACTCTCCTCCGACGACGACGATGTGGTCGATAGCGATGAGTCGCGTTTAAAGTGTCCCTTCCGGAAGTTCATATCCTCGCGGTCGGGATCAGTGTCGCTTTGCTTGGTCGTGCTGAGCTTCTCCTGCTGTTGCTGCTGCTGTTGCTGCTTCTTGGACGCCAGCGGAGCCAGGTCATCGTCCTCGTCCGTAGAGTGCTCATCAATTTCGGGTATTACATCCGGTATGAGCAGCTCTGAGGGAATGTCGTCGCTACGTTCGTCATCCTCCTCATCGTTGGCATCTGTGGGTGAGCTTATGGTGGCCACATCGCTGGCCCGCTCTAGCACAAACAAATTCGTTTCGTTCACATCGGGCAGGAATTCATCATCCGCCTCGGCCTCCAAGTTGTTGTAGTTCAGCTTCTCGGACCATTGGAAGTCTGCAAGAAGAAAATGGAGCGTTTAATTGTTTTGCATTAAAAGAAAATGAACCAAAAGTTCATCTTGGAAAATAACTTTGAATGAATTTATTCATTTTTTTTTACAAGTGAATTAATATAATTAAAGTAAATCTTTAAAACAAAATGTACAAAATTATTAAATTATAAGTAGCTTTATTTTTGGACCAAATAAATATTGGATAAATTATTTAAAATAAATTAAATTGTCTGGAAAATGAATTTGAATGAATTTGTAGCAAATATTCATTTTGAAATAATATTGAAAATTAAATAAAAAGTATTTCAGAGCTAATTAGTTAATCTTAAAACCAAATATTGAATAGTACAGGTACATAATAATGAATATTAAATTTAAAATGAATATATTCATTCTTTTTATGATATCCAAGAAATCATTAATTCATTTGGGAGTAATTTTTTTCTTACCCCTGTGCTCAATTTTTAGCAACTTAAAGTTGTACTTGGTGGAGACGACTGCCGAGACGACCAGTATGGTGAGCACCAATGTGGAGCCAGAAATGAGATGGCCGAACACCGCAAGGGCGCCCAGGCAGCCGCAGCTGACAAAACAGAACATATTGGGGCTGCTCTGACGCCAATCCTCGATCCTCTGCAGCCAGATGTTAATCTTTTCGCGCAACTCGTCCGTGGGCACAATACGGAAGCTGCAGCGCGTCCAATAAATCCAATAGCCGAGCAGTCCCAGAAATAAAACGACCAGCGGTCGGAACCTGGGGAATCGAACACAAACACACACAAAAAAAAAATACGTTTAGTTTTTTGAGATAATCTTTATAGATCTTATGATGAGGCTCCAACTGATGGGTACAAAGGCTCGGTGGCTACTGTTAACTATAAGCCCGAATCTCGATGATGTCTATTACGTTTAGGGCAATAATTAATAACAAATAAACCGGTGGTCTATCAGAGAAACATGTTCTAGCAGGAAGCAATACCCAGTTTCAGTTCATCTCCCCCAAAAAAGCTGGTCAAACCTGGTCAAGCGCGAGTGTTTGTTTTTGGTTTGGTTTTTTTTTTTTGTGATTTCCATTAAACCCCCAGAATATTTTTGCACACAGACAGTGCTTGTCAAAAGTGTAAGGCTATTTTCTATATATTTGTTAACAAATTGTTTTTCGAAATAAACTCAACACAAGCAAGACAATTAATCAAGTTAGTAACTTGCTTGTTTGTTTGTTTATTTATTTGTTTATTTTAAATGTGACTTATCTAAGGGCAAACAAAGGCTTCTGCTTTTTTTAAGCTTTAGTTATCGGTAGGTAAATATTATGTAACATTATGTGTTTACTGGTATTTATTATAAACCTTTTATATAAATTATATTCCCTAATTTCACACCTATTGTTTATGATAACAAAATTAAATAGAAAAAACTATATAAGAATTATAAATTTCTGTTCTCTATAATTAATAAAATCTCCTTAAACTTTTGAAACGCACTGTTTTCGATTGCCAAAAAAAATAACTAAATATTGCGAAATACAAGCACATAGTAAATGATGAACAAAAATTCCAGACAGCTGACGGAGGCAACGACTTCCTCGCTGCTAAATTATAGCCTCCTCTAACCATAGTATCTTCAATCGATTACTCAGACCCAACCACCAGCCAACTCCAGTCCCAGTCCCAATGGGGGAGTGATCACTGTATTTGGTCGGCAGCAGAAGCCAAAAGCAGCTGACTTATGAATTATTCAAGAGCTCCCCCACTTGGTTTCTTCTAGCTAACAGGAACTGGAAAGTATTATCAGCTACGACGCTTTGATTTATGGCCTGGAATTGTTTTAAAATTTATATTATTTTATAAATTTTTATCGTCAGCTGATTTTTCTAGGCAGAGAGAGAGACAAATAACGGGACTAATTGGGAAAAAATACATAGTTTAATGGAATTTAATGAACATTTTAATGTTAAGCAACATTTTTTTTTAAATGGAACAGATATATATATTTTATTTGTTTCCTAAAACCATAAAGGGGTCTTCTATCCTTTGGATCAAAATTTCATCTTTGAAATGGATTATCCTTAAACTGGTTTAACCTTGTACAAAAAGTTCATTTTGAAGTATAAACCAATATGAATTCGTTTGTCCTTGTACCAAAAGTTCATCTTACAAATTAATTTGTAAATTATAAATTGTTTATATTTGAAATAAAAAATAATTTTGGAAAATGATTAAAAAGAAATTTATCCTAAAAATGCAGTTATCATTTAATACTTTTTGTCTAAAATTATGAAATTCATTTTAAATATATTTCCAGAATGAACTTTTGGTAGAAACCAAAAGAAATTCATTTTAGAAACCAAAAGTTCATCGTGGAAATATATTTAAAATTAATTTCTTAATTTTAGACAAGAAGTATTAAATGATTTTAGTAAAACTTATAATTCTGTTATTTCGTTTCTTTTTAAAGTTATGTTTTTTGATTGAGAATACTATATATAATATATTTTATAAAAATTAATTAATTATGTACAAATTTGCAGTGTTTTTGTATGTGTATCATTATTATTATTATTTTTTTTAATCTATTTTTTTTTTTTGTTATGCTTTTGCCTATTGGTCTTTGTTTACTTTGTTATGCCTTGCCTCTCGCCCTACGAAACGCGCTGACGACTTGTTTTGCTCTTGAAAAAGCGTCTAATTAATTATCTTGCTGTGGGTTTTGTTGTTGTTTTTTATTTGTATTTTTTTTTTTCACTGCCTCTGCTAATTCGCAGTTTGGATTTCTGATGTGGAATTGAGGAAGACAGGGAAAGATTTCGAGGGTTCAGCGTTTTGGACACCGTTTTGTATGGATCTGCTGACGATCTATGGCATTTTGCCGCAATTGAATGCATAACAGGGCATCATTGTTATTGTTGTCAGTTTTGTTTGCTTTGGTTGTTTATTTTTTTGTTATTGTTGTTGTTGTTTTTTCTACTGATACTGAACTACTAATACAACAATTCGCACACAGACAAGTGTCAAAGCTAGAGGCTAAAATCAGCAAGTAAATATCGCACAATTGTCGCCGTTTAGATACGGAAGCGAAAAGAGAGAGAGAGAGCGAGGCGTTACATGGTCTTATATGCACTTGTTGGATACAGTGGAGATTCCAATTGCAAGTTACAGTGATTAATAAGTACAATCAATAAATAATACGACATATTTTTACACCCAGTGAATTTTGAATGTGGAATAAAAAGGGCTTAATTCCCATAATTTTAACTTGGCTTATTCCCAACTTTAGGATATTCCTTTGTTGTTAGCTTTTTTATATATTTATGGTCTTATCAGCTGTAGAACTAAACAGCAACAACCTGTTGTTTTTGCCATCACCTATCACTTGACCCATATATTTTTTAATCTTTGCCAAAAGCCCACTCAGCTCACTCTATCACAAAGTATTTTGTTTTGTTTTTATTTAGCTATTGACGTCGTTAAGTAAAGATTTCGTGAATATTAACAGCTTGCAAAAAAAAAAAAACAGATGACTTCACCTTTAGTTTGTGATTTACAATGTAACATTATGCCTGTTGGTGTTTATTACCTTTTTTCTTTTTTTTTTTTGAGTAATTGGCAATGAAATTCCCTAAATACCATGTACTTAATAATGCATAACTTATTCGGTTAACCCCCAAATATATTGACTATATAGACGGTATAATGCTGCGTGCAGTTCACATTCGCTGAATTTCATTTAATTCTTTTTTTGGTTAATTGCGCCACACAGCACACCGAACGCTTAAAATGGGGGCAAAGGCGGAACGAGAGAGGGTGTGGTGTGCATGGAGTGACATTTTCATATACTATATGTATTTATATACAAATATATATATGTATATATGTACATATATAAAAAGCCAGAGCCAAAATGAAGGTGTAAGCACGTACAAAAAGATCGCCGGCAGACCAACTACACCAAGGGTTAACTCAATGGGTCATAAAAAAAATAATCAAAATCATTATAATCAAGCTTATAAATATTTTTAAATATTTCTTATTTTTATTTACAATTTTTTTGTATAATTTTCTCATGAAAATAATATAAAGATTTAATGGAATAAATATTAATACCTATCCTATTGACCGCTGGTGTTTCTTACACACTGGCGCACAGGGAGCTTCATTTCGGTGCGCTTTTACATACATATGTGGAACACAATCTATATGTGTGTGCGGGGTGCATATACTAGGGTCCTAAAATAAAACATTGCAACTTTCAGCTCGAAATTGGCCACGCGACGACAACGTTCTTGCTTTCTCAGTTTTTCCTTTCTTTCAGCTTTATTATAAAGTATATACACATATAAACTGAATGATTTGGGGCTTCCTAGAGCGAAATGCTTTTGGTTTTAAGTAGTAATAACCAAAAGTCTGGGAAATAAGGCGCTCAATTAATTGAAATTGAAATATTTTCATGCTTGGTGAAATCTTTTTAAGGTAATTATATTTAAACAGAAATATATTTTAAAATCTTTAGGTCATTTAAAGGCATTTCCCCCTTAAATCCTGTCTATGAATTTCATAAAAAAGATCATTTTCCGCATCAGAAATATGCAGATTAAATGTTAACCTTCGCATTGATAAGAAACAATGTAATTTAAAGCTTATTTTTAGTCGGTTTTAAATACTTTTTTTTTTAGTTCCCAGTTTGTGCCTGTCCTTCAATCTTAATCTAGGTTTTATTATCAAAATAAATTATATTTGTTTTTGACTCACGAGTCCGCAAGGTTGACTGTGAACAAGACCGCTATTCCGCAGAGGATCATGGTGGTTTCCGATGGACGGGGCAGGGCTTGGAACATGTTTTCGGTGGTGCTTTTACTTCTTTGCTTAGCTCTGGTTCTTATTTATTTTGTTTAAAGGCTTTTCACCTGATTTTGTGGTGTTTTTTTTTTGTTTGTTTTGGTTTCCGCTCTTCGGGTGGCAGCGGCGAGTTGCCTTCCGGCTTTCGATCCCTCTATTGCAAGGCGACTTCCGGTTCCGTTTCCGTTTTTTCACTCGCTCTCGATTACGATTTCGTTATCCGGCCCAGACAATCGAGTTACCGTTAGGCCAGGTCCTGGGATCAGCTGTGCGCATGGGCAGAGTTTCCCCTCTCTCTCTCTCTCACACACACACTGGCTAGCTTCTTTCGCCAACTCTTTTTCCTTTTTTGAAATGCGGCTGCTGCGTAGAACAAGAATTAATAAAAAAGAAAAACAAAAACAATAAATAATGGTATATATTACTGATGTTGTTGTCCGCTTAAATGGCAATGTACCAAAAAGAAGATGAAAAGCGAAAATAAAAATGATTTAAATGTCATGTTGTTATTCTTTTTGCTTTTGAGGGCTTGTCTCACTCACACATATACACCCCCGAGCGCGACACACACACCTACACAGGCATTGCAATTTCAATTTTTGGCCGACGGCGTCGTCATTGGAAAAACAATAACAATTAAAAACAAAGAGAACTGCGTTGTGCTGCATGGAAAAGTGGCATGTTATTGCGACTTTCCCCCAAGGACTTGTGAAATGATTAACAATTCTCTTGGACACTTCTGTTTTTACTTGTTTTTGTTCTACTTTTATTCTTGTCTTTTTTCCCCTTGTCTTGTGTTTTTCTCTTTGTGTTGTTGTCCGTTCAGCGTTCACCGGCTGCGTGCGAGCGAGAGGGCCAGAGGGCGCGTGGGAGAGTGCGCGCGCGTGAGAGGACGGGGACAACATATATAGAGCGAGAGGGAGAGGGAAGCGCGCATGGAAAAGAGGTTGGAAGTTGTGATAATAACAACAAAAAAATAACAAAGCCACCACAACTAACAACAACTATGGGCGAAAAAAAAGAGGCATAAAAAAAGAGGTATAAAAGGCAAAGTTGTTTGGCCTTCGATGTCTTTTCAATTGCGTCGCAGAATATATACAACACACACACGCACGGCTCCGCTCTCACGTGTGCGTGTGTCTGTATGTGTGCCTATGTGCGAAACTTGGCGCTTCTTGTTTTTGTTTTCCTTACACCTTGTACTTGTACCATTTGGTTTTTTCATTAATGCGAAAGTAAAACAAGGGGGAGGGCTACTTCCAAGTCAAGTGATTTTCGCTTGAGTCACATTATTACACTCCAAGAAAAACAAAGAATTTGGCCGCAGACAAGGTGATTTTTGCAGACATTACAACCCACACGCCCCTTCCGCACGCACACACTCGCGCGCACACGCACACATTACATATTTAGAACGCAATTTTTTTGGGGGGAGTATGGAAGTCAAAGCTGGCAATTAACCGCAAAAGGAGCTATAAAAAAACACACACACACACACACAATCCTCCAGCACATGTTAGCAAAAAATAAATAAATAGGATAAAAAAAAAACAAACGAAAAACACAAACACATTTTGGCCAAGGGACTTTGCATACTTTTCGCCACAGCTGGTGGTATCCACAAACGGCTTCGCTGTTAATTTTGATAATAATTTGCTTCGAGCAACTACAAACAATTTCGATCGCGCCACAAGAACAACAACGAGAAAACACAGCCGATCCGATTTCGATTTCTATACAAACAGTGTGACCGCACGTGCAACAGAAAATTTATCTCGAATCAGTGCCGTGAATCAGTTCCAAAACATGCACAATTATTACGTTTATAAAGTTTTTAATGTAATAAATTGTATTACTTTTCTTCCATAAATATTAAATATATTTTAATCTCCATTTATTTATTTATTTTTTAATATTTTAATTTTTTTTTACTATCTTAACTAAAATTTAATTAATTAAATTAAACATTATAACGTATATACATATTTTTATATAGGTTAATTGTCTTATTTAATGACCACATACAAAAAATGTTTCTAAATAATTCAAAATTTTGAATAAAAGCATTTTTTGTATATTATGCGATAGTCGGAACAAAACCACAGAAAGCAGCAATTGACGACACTCAGAGGAAGGCTGCAAGTATCGAATAAAAAACTACAATTTTTAATTTCGTTTAATAATAAAAAGCTTTAGATTGATAATATATAATCAAAAGATTAACTTCTATACTTCGATTGATTTTACTATTATAACTTATATATAATTATATACAATTAATTAAATTAAATTTATTTTCGTCCATTTTTTCGTATATATATTATATATATTTTACTCTAGTTTAATTTATTTAATATAAATAAGACAGGTATAGTCCCTGTTGATAAATAAAACAAAATTTTAAATTAATAAATTTTTTGGTCGATAGTCAAAAGAAAATCACAATAAGCGGCAATTGGCGACACTCAGAGAAAGGCAGCAAATATCGAACAAAAAACTACAAATTTTAATTTCGTTTAAATTTAGGCTTTTGTTTGCTAAAAATTAACCATTAGATTAGTTTATATATCTCGATTGATTTTACTGTCTTAATTTTAATGTAAATAATTAAATTAAATTTATATTCGTGCATATTTTTCCATTATATATATTATATATATTTTAATCTAGCTTAATTTATTTTATATTAAAGCCAGGTATGGTTCTGGTTGATAAATAAAACAAAATTTTAAATTAAAAAATTTTTAGTCGATAGTCAAAAGAAAATCACAATAAGCGGCAATTGACGACACTCAGAGGAAAGCTGCAAGTATCGAAAAAAAAAACAAAAATCTTAATTTCGTATTAATAAAAGCTTTAATTTGATAAAAGAAATATTCAGTAGTTTAAAATGTATATATTTAAATTAATATAACAAACAGTATTCACGTAGAACCTTAAAACATTATCAACATATTTGGGAAGTCATCAGATTAATTAAAACAAATATCTAAAATCATAATTAAAAACTTCATTCAATTAAAATTCGTTTATTTATATTTTTAAATTAATAAAAAGTCGAGAAAAACTTTAATAAAAAATTAATTATAATATCGTGATAGACTAAATATTTATAGCCGATAGTACCATCCCTGTTTTCACTGCACAATTTTGCATGGTTTTTAATAAATATTTGAACAGGAACGGTGCTGCTTTGGAATTGTGAAGTTTTCTTGCGCCGTGAGACATTTAGATAAAGAATATTTCATTTTGACCAGTTATATTTGTGTGTTTTCTTGCTAATTATGTTTTTGGCTCCCTCTTTGCAGTTTTGGCGCCAAATTAGAAGACTGGCGCAGTGCCATCGCTAGCGTTCTGATCTCTAATGGCAACAGAAGCATAGCAAAAATATTGAAAACAAAATGTAAAAATCCCTTTTTTTGTTGAGTAGACTTTAGTTTCAGTTTGGTTTTCCCACACACAACACATACGGACATATAGACTAAACACATCCATACATTCCCAGCGATGGAGACAACCTGGTGAGTGGATATTCGGCGGTGTCTTATTGGTTCCCTCCTCAACTCACTTGGTTTCCGTTTTCCAATTCGCGCAGTCCAGCGATGTCGGAGCTGCTGTCGTTGACGATGACGATGCAGGGCGAGGCTGGAGACATCTGGCACAGCAACACCACCACCACCAGCACCAGCAGCAGCAGCGCCCGGCCCGATCTGGGTCAGGCCTCGCTGTTCCGCCTGGACGGGCAGGTGATTCTGCCGCCGCTGGTAAGGAAGAGGGAGTGCCGCCGATGGGCAGTGGAGCGTAACCCGTAAGCGCAATGAATTCTCATTTTTTTTTTTTCACAGATGACAAGCGCCAAAAAACGGGAGGCACAACTGGCCCGCCATCGGGCCAAGCAGCTGGAGGAACAGCGAAGTAACAGCAGTCGCAGCATGGCCAGCCCGCGGAGCGGTCTGTCCCAGACGCGGACCTACATCTATGACAGCACCAGGCAGGGCCAACAGCTGCAGCAGCAGCAGCAGCGGCGACGACCGCAAACCCTGGGCTTCGATGTGCCCACCATTCGGGTGAACCCACCAACGCCGCTGCTGCAGACGGTGCCTGTGTCGCCGGAGCGTCGCCTGAAGCCAAACAAGATCACAGAGCGGATACAGCAGTTCGAGCAGAGCGGCATTGGCGGTCATATAGGACAAGTCCTGCGCTCCAGCACCAGCCCTGCGCTGGCAGAGCCACATCTCAGGCCGCATGAGCAGCCAACAGCAGAGACTGCGACCAAGCCACCACCGCCACCGCCACCACCCGAGCCAGTGGCCTTGCAGCGTTCCAGGAGCTTCACGCTGGAGGAGCCCTCGCCGGCACTGGTCGAGAATATGCGAAGGCAGGGCTATAGTCCCAATTTCCAGCGTGAGACCATCGAGTCGCAGGCCAAGCGAGTGGTGCGCCAGCCCAGTCCACAAAGTTTCAACACAGGCAATTCCCCGAGCAGTCGGAAGGATCAAGATCGCGAGCGGGAAATCGAGCGAATGATCGAGCTGGTGATGAACAAGTACGGACTGGTGGAGGCCAGAAGGCGTGGCTGGGTGCGTCAGTATTTGCGCGGCCATCGTGAGCCCATGGACCGGCTAATGGAGTACCAGGAGGCGGAGCGTCGACGCATGCAGGTCGCCTTCGAGGAGCAGCAGCGACTGCTCATCGAGCAGCTGTGCGCGCAGTTGGAGAATCCGGATAGGAGCAGCAGCAGGCTCAGCGACAGCAGCAGCAATAGCAACAACAGCAGCAACTCGTCCGCCACAACATGTTCGACCAGCCGAACTATCACCATCACCACATCCTCGCCGCGCAACTGCCATGAATTGGATGGATTCCTTGCAGCGCACGCCGCTCCACCAACATCTGCGGCACGCAAGTGCCTCTTTAGCCCACACCCCATGTCATCCCTTGGCTATGAGTCGGAGCCCCAGCTTCTGGGCGAGAGCAGTACAGCGCCAAGCACGCCGCGCTCATTGCCGCTGAGGAACAGCAGTCTTACCAATAGCAGGCGACAGGCAACGGGATCAGCAGCTGCTGCTGGTGCTGCCACGAAATCAGCGCCAGGAAGACGCTCCCAATTGAAGGTGAACAGTCCTACAAAGTCAATGCCAGCGGCCAGAGGAGCAGCGGGAGCAACTAGTGTTGGAGCTGGCGGTGGCACTGGCCGCAGAAAGAATGCCACGACCACGAGTAGCCCAAAGAAGAACCTTCAGGGGAGAGTCGTCACACCGCCGGCCCAAAAAAGGGGAGTCATAAAAAACGTGAGTTTGTATGCCACAAAAGCATAGATTTTTGTATTTATTATTGTAACTCACAATCTTATCGATTTTCAGCAAAAATTATTGTATTTTGTTTTGATTTTAATGTTTATTGACGTTTTTTATGAGTATTTGCATTAATTTTCCACAGAAATGATTTTTTATTCGTATTTTTAAATATTATATGTAAATTGTTTGACTTTTTCTATGAAGAAAAATCGGAATATTATTTGTATAACCATTTTTTTGTGCTTATATCATTATTTTCTATAAAACTTCTAAGATAAATGTGCATATTCGATGAATCAATTTAATATTGAGCTATTTTTTGTTGAAAAATTATAATTTAAATATTGTGTGCCATTTAAATTAATCAAATATTGCCTATATTTTGATACGAATCGATTATATTTTTGTTAAAACTCGATACCTCTTCTATAACTTCTGTACTCTATCGTTTGTTTCCACTTCCTCCTAAACCCAAGCAGCGCAAGAAGCCCTAACCGATGTGCCTTAAACCTGGGACCAAATTTTAACTACTAACCAAAACAAAAAAAAAAAAAAAAAACAACCAAAAAAAACTCAATACCGGATGTACAAACAAACTCGAATTAATTTATACATTCCCCCACAAATTCTTCGTTCAGAAACCGGAAGAAACTCCACAGGAAAGGGTACAAAATCTGGATCTGGATCTCGTACAGGCGGAACGCGAGTGGGCAGCCACACGGATTAATGCCGGCGTGAGGGGTTATCTGCTGCGTCGCCTTTTTAAAACGGAACAAGTCCAGCGGATTGTGCAGACCATCCGGGATACATTGATCTTTGTGTTGAATCTGCACCTGGAGACTCGTGGCAGGGATATGGAGGCGGAGGAGCCGGGTAATCTGCGCCTCAAGGCGCGACTGCTGCAGCAGGTGAGTTGATGTTCATTTAATATATTGATTTCATTTAAATACTTATTATATTTTCATAGCTCTGCTCGGCCAGCCGCACTCTGCATCTGATCTTCTTCCAGACGAGCACCAAGGAGCGCATGGAGATCATCTCCCGGGACCGCAAGCGAAAGAAGCTCCTTGCAACGAGCCCCAAACGTCGTTGATCGAAATTACTAAGTAGGTTACGGCTTCAATGACGTTTAGAAGCCCGGAAAAAGAAGGATTACATTTACGAAAAGATAAAGAAATAGGGATTACTTTTAGGGAAACATTTTTGGCCTTATAGGGATAGTTCTTTGCAACGCTGTCAGCCCGTTTCTACAAATTTTATATCTATAGCCTGCTTCTATAGATCAAGTCAAGTCATAGGACAAAGAAATGGAGGAAAATCTAACTTTTGGTACACAAAATAAGAAGTATTTTTAATTATTTAGTAAAAGGAGTTAATAAATTTATAATTAAAAATGAGAATCAAACAAAAAGTCTATTTTTTCTGAAATTGTACGTATTCCAAAGATCATTTTCCTTGAATTAAATAATTTATTGAAATTTAAGTTTGATTTTGGAAAATAATATTTGAATTTATATATTATTATTTATAATTAAAACAGCATTAATTTTTAAAATTTTTTACGAATCTGTTTAATAAACAAGTTTACGTTAATTTCTTTTTCTATTTATATAATAAACCGATGGAAATTTATAGGATATAAAAGTAAAAACTCGGATTAGCATTTTATTCATATTTTTATTATTTTACTACATTTAGTGATTTTAGTTGTTTTATAAGAAATATGACAATTTTAATATTATTACCATTATAAATTATTATTTATTTATTATTATTTATTTATTTATTTATTATTTATTCATTTATTGTATTATTCTTATTTTGAAGACTAAATCCTTTGGGAAGTTATAAAAAATGTAAAAGTAAAATTTAGTTGACATTCCTGATTTTTATAATTTATATTTTTATTTTTTTGTTTTCTTAATCTTAAATCTTAATCTTAATCTGTTGGTAGTTATAAACAAGTAAATATAGAATTAAATTTGTAGTAATTTGGTATCCTTTATGTTTCTTATGCCCTTCATATTTTACTTATACTTTTAAAATTATTTTTTTTACAAATTATCGTTGCAGTTTGGCCACATCACAAATAACAAAAAAAAAGGAACCCAAAAATCAGCTGTTTTCTCTTTTGCCACCAAAAAAAAACTTTCAAAGCAGCTAAAAGCTCCCTAGTTTGCGGTAGAAAAAGCTGTGCCATTCGCAAAAAACGAAACGGAGCGGACGGTGTGCGTGTTGAGAGCTAAATCGAAAAAAAACACCAAAGTCGCAAAATTAAAAACAAAGTTAATATGCAAAAACCGAGAGAGAGAACAGCGAGCAATTCCTAGTTAATAACACTTGATAAAATAATTGGATAACACTTTCCCCGCTACGCGTCCTAATTCCTGCCTCGCAACGCTTCGCTCCCGCCGCCGGTACACACACAACACACCTACATACGCACACTGTGAAGTTATATATGTATAATAACAAAAATTAATGCAAATAATAAAAGCAAACGCAACAGCAGAGAATATTTCGTAACTTTTCGTTCAAGAAAAAGAAAATCGACAAGAAGAAGCTAAATCGAAGGACAAACGGTGAAGAGAAAGTGAAAAACAAGAGAGGCGCAAAAATTGTTATTAAAAAGTATACCAAAACACACGCACACCCATACATAAACGTGGTGCTGCCAACACGCGGTGAGGCCTGATAGTGTGCGTGTATCGGCCATGTAAAAACGAAAACAAAAATAACAAATACTCGCAAGTTATTTGTTTTGTTTTGTTTTTTTTTGTCTGTTTGTTCGACATTAACCCACACTAAACAAAATACAGGAATAATATGTCTTATACCGAATTGGAATCGGGATATCAGGATCTACGTCAGTCGGCTGCTCAGGGCAGCGCTGCCGCTGCTGCATCACAGCAACAACATCAGCACCAGCAGCAGCAACAACACAGTTTTCATCACCCACAGTCGCAGTCAACGTCAGCGGCGACTTCGGCAGCGGGACAGCAGCAGCAGCAGCAGCGCGTCGGCTTCTATTTGGGTCAAGATGGCAACGTATGCTATACGCTTTTTTAATTATGATTTTTTACACTTGTATTCTAACCGATAACTAACCATATAACCGCCGTTAACATTTATCGATGATGGGTGCGCGGGTGTACAGCTGAGGTCGCAGTATTAGGGCTAGAGCAGGGAACTTACAAGAATTTCAAATTGTCTTAACTCCATAGTTCTTAAAATTGTGACCTCAGCTGTGGACTTGTGTGCGCCTGTGACCCTGACTTTTTGCGGGACTTTCTGCAGCGGCAGTGCAGCTTCGCTCTCCTCTTCTTGTACTTTCTCTCGTTCTACTTGCCAACAGCTGACTGGTCAATGTCAATGCCAAAAGCTTTTGCTCTCTCTCTCTCTCTCTCTCTCTCTGACTCTCTCTCACTTGCGCGGCCTCCTTTAGCTTGAGCATAATTTATATACGCCTCCCTCTCGCACTCATAGCAGTTCAACAAATGGGCAATAGCTTTGATAAGTTCAGCGGCAGCGTAGGTGGTGTCGCCCCTGGGGGGCGTGGCAGAGGCGGGAGTCAACACAAAAACAATAACAGCAGCAGCAGCAGTGCTCGACGTCGCGGCTGGAGTCGACGCCGCTGCCAGCCAGTAGCAGCAGAGGCGGGCGTAGCAGCGGCAGCAGCATCATCATCATCATCGGCTGCAGTGCAGTCAGCCGGGGCAGCGCAGTCGGCGTCGGAGCTGCAGAGCGCATCGGCAGGACGACGCTGGCTGACGCACGTAAATTCTACTCCGAATCTGGGCGGTGCGTGTCCTTATTTTACACTCGAAAAAAATAACACAAAAATTAGAAAGAATTTTGGTATTGCAAAATAATTGAAAGATGGATTTATGAATATTCTGGTTCAATATTTTAAAATTAATTTTAAGGAAATATTGATTTTTCAGAGACTTAAATATAAATATGTTCATATGTTTAATATCGATTTATTATCGATTTATTATTTCCCATGGTACCAAGGTACCTTGGTTTTATTAAAAAAAACTTAATTTTTGTGCGAATCCAATAGGAATATTAATTCATAAGAAACTTTCAGTTTATATATCGATATTTTCGATAATTCAATTTGAAATAATTTGATTTTCAAATAGAAAATCTCTTCTTATATGAAATAATTAAAAAAAAATAAATTAAACTATTTAAACCGTTCGATTATTATTTAAAAAATATGTAAACAAATATATACATATGTTAAACTTAAATTATGAACATAAATTGTTATTTTCGATTTATTATTTTCTATTTATTATCAATTCTTTCATAATTTTTTTGCCAAATATTTTTGTTTTTGAAAACGTATGGTTTTTATGTGCTTAAAAATCTTTATTTTGATCCTAACATAAAAATAAATAACCAAATAGTGGACATAGTTTAGTTAGCTAAAAAATACTATTCTTATAGAAAGTATCTATAGTTGTTTCCAGTGTTCGAGCTGCCTTTTATTCTATTCCTGTGCGTGCGTGGGTGCAGCTCAACCACTGCCCACGATTGCTGTTGTATCTTGTATCTTATATCTATTATCTGTTATCCTCTTTTCTCCCCCAAACCCGCCCCCCTACCCGGCTGCTTTCTATTTTTACCGCCCCCGCAAATTGCAAATATATATATGAAAATATATATCCAACGACCACGAACCACGATATCCACGATATCCAAATATCCAGAGACCGAGACAGACGTCAGCGAGTTGCTGGAGCCGCGCTCCTCATCGTTCTCCCATCCGGTGAATCTTTTATTTTTTAACGTTTGCTTGTTTTTTATTTGTTTTTAACAATTTTTAACTTGAATTTTCTTTATTTTCCATATTTTCTGGCATTGTTTCCGTTTCGTTTCGATTGTTTGCTCAATTGGCGCGTGCTAAATTTTAATTAAGTTTTGCGTTTTCGGCTTGGGCTCCTTTCCTTGGCTGCATTAATTAATTACCGAGAGTTACCCCAGTTATATTTGTTCAATTTGTTTGTTTGCCCGTGTCTATTGTTTGCTTGGCTTCTGGGATATATCTTTCCGATCTCCCAGGTTTCCCAGTTCTCCTCCGACTTTCAAGCTGAGCGGTTCCTTGTTTGTTTTTATTTTTTGTTTTTGTGTACTGTTTTAGGGTAAGCTCTGGTTTTTGAGTAACTCAAATTAACTTAATTAACTTTGAGTTAAAGTGTTTAAAAAAAAACTTCAATTATTTATAGCCTATTTTATTGAGCCAATTTTTTAGTGTATTTATTTTATGGCATCTACTTTTAGGGGCCTTTGAAAGCTTGAAAAGTTAATGAACTGTGCGATAAAGGTGTTCATATTACATATATTTCAAAGTGCAGTTGCCCAAAAATAAATAGTTAATCTTATTACCTGATTAATATATTTATATAAATATATATATATATGTATTTTTTTTAATTATCAAAAGCTTAAATGTGAAATAAAGCTGCTTAGAGTGACTTTGGTACTATGCAATGCCCTGGCACCACCACTTATGTACTTAGAAGGGAGTCCAAATACTGGCTTACAACGATTATTTAATTGATCGCACATTTTCCTAGGAAAATTGAACCGGTGTGCCTAGTAATTCCAGGGATATAGGTATATAGTTAGGTATAGGATATAGGTAACCAAGCCATAATGTTGATCATCGAAATTATGCCCAGTTCAGTTTAAGACCGTCTTTCGTAAGCTGCAGTTAAGTTCGGATTTAATTTTCTTGCTTAAAAAAGAAAATAAATAAATAATTAAACTCAAAATGGGTCTTAGTCAATTGTTAAGGTGTAATTTTTATAAATATCTTTTCAAGAAGAAGTCTAAAAATGTAAGTAAGGTAAATAGTTTCAATCTATGTTAATTTTTTTAAAGGAGAAGCTTGAAGTTTTATTCCCCCCCCTTGTGTGAGCTTCTAGGGTTTATTACACCTGTGTATCTGTATCTTTGTATCTTTATATCCACAAATCGTGATTCAGTTGTTCAGCTGTCTGATTTGCACCTTCAAGATCAAGACTGAGAGAGAGAGATCGAGAGATTGCACAGGTGCTAAATGGTACAACGCTTGTTAACTCCCCGAGTATCTCTATCCGAATCGGTGTATCTATATATAGAGAACAATTATTTACCTGGCCAATTGGGTGCTTGGTTGAATTTTCTGCCAGATTCGCTTGCCTAGCCCCCTTATCAAGGGAAATTCTTATCGGGTTTATTTCGCTGCTCAGTTGCTCTTTGTTTTTGCCTTTTAGTTAGGTGTTCTTTTGTTGTTATTGTTATTAATATTGTTGTTGTTGTTGTTGCTTTCATTAACACTGCTCTGCGATCGGCAGCCGGACGTGTACGCTATAAAAGTTGTAGTTAAGTCGTGTCGTCAACAAATGAAAGCAACCAAGATAACAAGACGCCTTCAGTATGTCGAAACAATTACACAAAGAGAGCGATATACTACAGTGTTCTCTCTCCCTATGAAATGCACTGAAAGAATGATAAAATAATGTCATGGATGGGTTCTATAATTTTGGAAATAGAAATTAAAATATATCAAGGAATTTAATATATATTCAAGAGGAAATATTTATAATAATTTAGATTTGTTTCTATTTAAATGAAATCAATTAAATTTATCGCCATCAAACAAAATAATCGATCAAATAAGTTAGCATTCTAATCTGGATCGTGTTTTTATTTATAAACATTTCCTAGTATTTAGAGGCCAGATATTTAAAAATGAGGAAAATGAGAGGAAATATTTATAATAATTAAGATTTTTCGTATATAAATTAAATCAATCAAATTTATCGATATCAAACAAAATAATCGATCAAATGTATCGATATCAAAACAAAATAATCGATCAAATAAGTTCGCATTCGAATCTTTATCATGTTTTTATTTATAAACATTTTCTAGTATTTAAAGTCCAGATATTTAGAAATGGGTTTAAAAATGGGGTTTCCTAGTGTTATTCTTAATTGATCCTAAATTCTCTGGAGTTATTTTAAAATTTTCAGCTCAAAAATTACTATAACCTCCAGTAAATGCTTACAATTTTCTCCAAGTGGTTCTCCCCCACCTATCTTATTTTTCTCTTTGTGTGACAGCAGCTTCTCTGCCGCCTGTCCCTGGCCCCACACTTCCCCTCGCCCAAAGCTTTTGTCTCCAGCTCATCAGAGGAGAGATTCTCCACTCTGATGACATTGCGAGTGGGCGCAGACCAATTGGCGTGCGCCCTGAACACCGACCGATCCGTGGCGATTCCGATCCGATTCGATCCCGCGTTCTATATCATTCCGATCGCTTCAGTTCAGTTCGGTTTAGTTCAGTTGAGTTGAGTTGTTGGGTTCCGTTAGTCGGATTCAGTTTGGACGCGCGTTGCTCGGAGCTCGGAGTTGCTCGGTGTTTTTTTTCTTCGCTCTTTTAAAATATTTTCCCCGGGTGTTTTTGCGCGGCTTCTCGGGGTTCCACGGGTTAGATCATCTGTTTTTGGGGGAATTCGAGACACCGGCACGTATGTATGAACGTGTTTCCCTGGCTGTGTGTGTGTGTGTGTTGCCAACAAAAAAGTAGCTTCAAATTTTCACAAATAAAATTTATATTTTTGGAGATACTTTAAGCTAAATCAATAATTACAAAGTTTTATTTAATTTTTCGATTTTGTGAGCTGAAACCTGTATGAAAATGAAAGTGTTTCTTAATGAAAATGAAGAAATGTTTTAAAAATAAAAATAAAATGCTTGAATACATTTTGAAATAATGAAAATGTTATGAAAATGTATTATTTAAATAACCAAAAGAAAGTCGTTTAAAAAGCTCTACAAAATTCTTACAAATAATCTTTGAAAATCTAAAAAAAAGTTGGTATAAATCCTTTAAAGAAAATCTTTTGAGAAACTATAAAAAACCATTGAAAAGCTTTAAAAAAAATCCTTAAAATAACATTTGGAAATCTCTAAGAAAAATTCTGGAAACTAACCTTTGGAAAAGCTCTAAAAAACGTTTATACAATATTTGAAAAGTTGTAAAAAATCCTTGAAAATACCCTTTAAAATTGGTAAATATAATCCTTGAAAAATCCTTTGAACATTTATATAAATTTCTTTAAAAATCTATACAAAGAAATCCTTGAGAATAGCCTTTAAATAGGTCTTGAAAAAAATCCTTTAAATTAACGTTTGAAAATCTTAAAAAAAACTTAAAAATAACCTTAAAGACCTTTAAAAAATCTTAAAAATAACCCTTAAAAAATCTTAAAAATAACCTTTAATAAAAATCTTAAAACTAACTTTTCAAAAACATTAAAATATCTTTTAAAATAATCTTTGAAAATCATTTAAAAATCCTTAAAAAACAAGCTTCGAAAAAGTCAAAATAAAACCTTTAAAATAACCTTTGCCAATCTCGAAAAAAAACCTTGAAAATAAGTAATCCTTAAAAATAATCCTTTAGAAATACCCTTTTAAAAACTCTTAAAAAACCTTTAAAAACTACAATTAAAACAAAAACTCTACAAAATCAGCTCAAACCTAGCTGAGTTGGCAACACACCACACCATGGAGTGGACCTGGTTCAAGGATTGGTGGCGTCTCAAGAAGCTCCGTTCCCGCCATCAGCGGCACAAGAAAAAACTGGAAGCGGCAGCCGCTGCTGCAGCTGAAGCGGCGGCTGTCACTGCTGCCACCATACTGCCACCAGATGCGGAGCATCACCAGAGCCCGGATGGCAGTGTTGCTGGTCAGGACTCGCAGCATGGCCAACGCCGGCATAGCTTGGATGGCGGCATAAACCAAAGGCGTCGTGGTCGTGCTCGGGATCGTGATCGTTTGCGACGGAATCGTTTGCTGCAACGTCAGCGAAGGAGTCAAAGTGCTGGAGTTCGTGGGCAATTGGTTGCTGGGGGGAATTCCCTCAGCAGAAATCAGGATAATGATAAGGACGATAACGATGATGATGATGGGGAATATGGACCCTTTAATGTCAGCGATTATGAGGATTATGGACCCATGCATGGCAGCGATGAGGATAGCGATGATTTTTGCTTCTGCGATGTCTGTTTGAATGTATGTAGGTCTCTTTGGTTGATTGATAGAGGGATTGAATGATTGATTTACTTATTGATTGCTAAGCTTATTGATGATTGCCTGATTGACTGACTTAATCCCAATGATTGGCGATCGATCACTAATTGCTTGGCTTAGTTTATGTTCTATTTTGTCCCCAAGGGAAGAACAGAGTTCACTGTGACATAACTGATAAAAGAAAAAGAAAAAGACAAAAAAAAAAAGAGGAATACAAAGAAAGATCGGAGGAGGAGGGATGATAACTGGCTGTTACTGTCTTGCCTGAAGCCTTGCTCCTTTTTTTCCTAGTCTTTCAGAATGCTTAGGATACCGCCAGAGTTAAACAAAAAACCGAATTATATTCATAATCCAATTTTCTCATATTTCTTAAAGGGCGACACCGATTTCGGTGATAGCAATGACGGCATGGACTCCGATACGAGCACCTCGTCCAGCAATAGCAAACAGGTGGTCGTCGGTATATGTGCCATGGCGAAGAAGACCCAGTCAAAGCCGATGAAGGAGATATTGACGCGACTGGGGGAGTTTGAGTTCATCAAACTGGTGACATTCGAGGAGAATGTGATATTGCGTGAGCCCGTCCAGAATTGGCCCACCTGCGACTGCCTGGTCTCGTTCCACTCGAAGGGCTTCCCGCTGGAGAAGGCCATCGAGTATGCCCAGCTGCGGAATCCCTTTGTGCTGAACAACCTGCATATGCAGTACGATATCCAGGACCGCAGGCGGGTCTATGCCATTCTGGAGAAGGAGGGCATTGAGATACCGCGCTATGCTGTGCTCGATAGGGATTCGCCGGATCCAAAGCGTGAGTAGAAGAGTAATAATTAGATACCTGAAAGCTAGAAATGCCTACATATAATACTTTTCTATTTAGATCACGAACTGATTGAATCCGAGGATCATGTGGAGGTAAATGGCATCACCTTTAACAAGCCATTTGTGGAGAAGCCTGTGTCGGCGGAGGATCACAACATCTATATATATTATCCCACATCGGCGGGTGGCGGTAGCCAGCGGCTTTTCCGTAAGATTGGCAGCCGGAGCAGCGTTTATTCACCGGAGTCGCGGGTGCGCAAGACGGGCTCGTTCATCTATGAGGATTTTATGCCCACCGATGGTATGCAACTTGCTCTCTTTGACCCTCACCCCTTTTTGCTCCACATGCAGCTGTTTAAATATATAGCCAAATGTATCCTATATATCCTTATCCTTTGTTCCTTTCATATCCTGTTTACCCATATCCAATACTCGCTCTGGCTGTCTGTTGTTGTTATGGCTTTGGCTCGAAACTCGAAACACGAAACACAAAACTCTTTAAGACTCACTTTAAGCCGAGACTTTATAAGGTTTATAAGATGCATAACACACCTCTCGCTATATGAGAGCTATATAATTTCACTCGATCCCAGAGAGATCACATTTGGCGCTATGCATCTTATTGCTTATATAGTCTTTCGTTCTAATCCTGCAACGAAGCATCGCTCATTGTGCCTTGTCCTGCGTCTCGCTCCGCACGCGCTGCTCATCGCCAAAGTTCACTAAATAATAAATTTGTATAAAAAATTAAATATAAAAAGATACACAAAAAATTAAATATAAATATAATAAATATAAAAACAACACCCAATCGATACACAACCAGTGGCCGCCAGTCGAACGCACTGAATCCCAGCATCACCTTTACAACTTAGTATACTTTTCAGGCACCGATGTCAAGGTCTATACCGTCGGTCCGGACTATGCCCATGCGGAGGCCCGCAAGAGTCCAGCGCTTGATGGCAAGGTGGAGCGCGATAGCGAGGGCAAGGAGATTCGCTATCCGGTTATCCTCAATCACTCCGAGAAGCTCATCTCGAGGAAGGTGTGTCTGGCCTTTAAGCAAACGGTCTGCGGTTTCGATTTGCTCCGGGCCAATGGCAAGAGCTATGTCTGCGATGTGAATGGGTTTAGTTTCGTGAAGAATTCGAATAAATACTACGATGACTGTGCCAAAATCTTGGGCAATATGATTCTGCGCGAACTAACGCCCACGCTGCACATACCCTGGTCGGTGCCCTTCCAGCTGGACGATCCACCCATTGTGCCCACCACCTTTGGCAAGATGATGGAGCTGCGCTGCGTGGTGGCCGTCATTCGGCATGGCGATCGAACGCCCAAGCAAAAGATGAAGGTTGAAGTGCGGCATCCCAAGTGAGTGTAATTCGTGTAATCATCCTTGCCAGCCGCAGGTTGTTTTTATTAAATAAATCTTTGTTTTCTCTTTTTAGATTCTTTGAGATCTTTGCCAAGTACAATGGCTATAAGCTCGGTCATGTCAAGCTCAAGCGGCCCAAGCAACTGCAGGAGATTTTGGACATTGCTCGTTTTCTGCTCAGCGAAATTCATACCAAGGCCCATGCCGAGATCGAGGAGAAGGAGAGCAAGCTGGAGCAGCTGAAGAATGTCCTGGAGATGTACGGTCACTTTTCGGGCATCAATCGCAAGGTGCAGATGAAGTATCAGCCCAAGGGCCGACCCCGCGGCTCCAGCTCTGATGACAGTAAGTACAGGAAGCAATCATTAGCGATGACTACTAACCGATGCGAAGCCAATCTAGCAGCCGATCAGCCGGCGGAGCCATCGCTGGTCCTCATCCTCAAATGGGGCGGTGAACTGACACCGGCGGGTCGCATCCAGGCGGAGGAGCTGGGCCGCATATTTCGGTGCATGTATCCGGGCGGACAGGGAAGGGCCGACTATTCGGGCACCCAGGGATTGGGGCTCTTGAGGTGAGATTTTTTGTATTTAAATTGGAAAATCTTTTGGTTAATGTTTGAATTGACCCCACCCAGGTTACACTCCACATTCCGGCACGACCTGAAGATCTATGCCTCGGACGAGGGTCGTGTCCAAATGACCGCCGCCGCATTTGCCAAGGGTCTGTTGGCTTTGGAGGGTGAGCTGACGCCCATTCTTGTGCAGATGGTGAAGAGCGCCAATACCAATGGGCTGCTGGATAATGACTGTGATTCCAGCAAGTATCAGAATCTGTGAGTAGCTTCTTTAGGCTTCGTTCTCTTTGGCAGGGTAGAAAAATATGGGTTTATTGATATTCAAAATTGATGTTTTAATGCTCCTATAAATCAGTATTGAAGTTTATATATGTTTTATATGAAATAGCGGCACAAAAATGAATTTATAAAATGTTTCAGTAGAAATTAAATAAAATTTGTTCAATATTCATTGATATTTTATAATTTAAATGCCATATTTTTCATTTATATCAATTTTTTAATATTAAATCCTATATTTTATATATATATATTAATCTCCATTCCCAGGGCCAAGGGTCGCCTCCACGAGCTCATGCAGAACGATCGCGAGTTCACCAAGGTGGACCGTGAGCTAATCAATCCTTGCAACAGCAAATCCATCACCCAGGCTCTGGACTTTGTCAAGAATCCCGTTGACTGCTGTCACCATGTCCTGCTGCTCATCCGCGAACTGCTCCACATAATTAGCATCAAGAAGGACGATCCCAAGACCAAGGACGCTATCCTGTACCATGGTGAGACCTGGGATCTCATGCGCTGTCGCTGGGAGAAGATCGAAAAGGATTTCAGCACCAAGTCGAAGCTCTTCGACATCTCCAAAATACCCGACATCTACGATTGCATCAAGTACGATCTGCAGCACAATCAGCACACGCTGCAGTACGACCAGGCCGAGGAGCTGTATATTTATGCCAAGAATCTGGCGGATATTGTGATACCGCAGGAATACGGCCTGACGCCGCAGGAGAAGCTGGCCATTGGCCAGGGCATCTGTTCGCCGCTGTTGCGCAAAATCAAGGGTGATCTGCAGCACAACATTGATGAGGTGGAGGATGAGTTTATGAATCGTTTGAATCCGCATTATAGCCACGGCGTTGCCAGTCCCCAGCGGCATGTCCGTACCCGTTTGTACTTCACCAGCGAATCGCATGTCCACTCGCTGCTCACGGTCCTTCGCTATGGCGAGCTGCTCAATGTTGTCACCGATGAGCAATGGCGTCGCGCCATGGACTACATTTCCATGGTGTCCGAGTTGAACTACATGTCCCAGATTGTCATTATGCTGTACGAGGATCCAACAAAGGATCCCACCTCCGAAGAGCGTTTCCATGTCGAGCTGCACTTCAGTCCGGGCGTTAATTGTTGCGTACAGAAGAATCTGCCGCCGGGTCCCGGCTTCCGGCCACATTCTCACGGCGACAATGCCAGCAATGTGAGCCTGAAGTCATCGGAGGAATCGAATCCGGCTCGGATTGAAGAGGAGAATGACTCCAACTCGGGCGAGGAGCAGAATGGCAAGAAGCGTTCGGTGAGTTGAAGGAGGAGAAGTCTTGTAGCTAGCGGATAATGAATGTGATGTATCTTCCGCAGTCTGGCAATTCGGATCGTTCTTCGCCTGCCTTTGGCTTTAATCGCCTGGAGCTGCGTTCCAAGCAGTTCAAATCAAAGCCCATACCAATTGGCTCGCATCACACGGTCAGCGGTCATGAGGCCATGGATTTGGCCAAGCGGCTCAACGAGGAGCTGGCTTCCCAGCAGCAGCAGCAGCAACAACAGCAGCAACACCAGCAACAGGGAGGACAATATAACCAGCATCAGCAACAGCTGCGACCCATCAGTCCGGACATACGGGCAGTGAGTCCCGATTGCGAGCCAAGATCCCGCAGCTTCGAGCAGCGACCTTCGCCGGGCGTTTGTGCCAAGATGCCGGGTACGTATGCGTGTTTGTGTGTGTGTGTGGGGGGAATGGGGATTGGGGTTGATAACCCCTTTGATCGAGCAAAGCTTGTGCGCCGCCGCTGCCGCTGAAGCCGCCGCAGCAGCAGCAGCTGAATGAACCGATTTGTTCACTCTCTCACCACAAACCAAACCAACCAACCAAGCAACCCAACCAATCTTTTCATCCTTTCCCAAGAATCCTACTTCCACGTTCCGCGTTCTCGTCTAACACACATCTTCACAACCCTTCCGATTGGCTAATTCCAACACTAGACTTGGTTTCTAACTTGTCTTTTATGATCTGGCAGGGAATCCTGTAGATAGAGAGGGGTTCTACGAAGAAAGAGAAATCTGTCTACATTTTGAGGGTTTCCGATAGCACAATTGTTTTTTTGAGAGTTTAAATTATATATTTAAATTTTTTGTATTCTAATTCGAAGCATTTATGGCAATAACAATTGGTTTTTGCTTAAAGAAAATCTTCTTGAATTGTTATAAAATTCTTAAAATCCTTTAAAGATTCAGTTTACTGCACTTCCAAGAGTCTTATAACTAAATTTTATTTAGAACATATATTTAAATAAAAAAACTAAGAATCATTTTGAGTAAAAAATCAACTAAGAAGAATTCTTCTCACTTTTCCCTGCCAAGTCAAAAGCTTCTTCGGTTACTATCGAAGCTCCCTGCCCTGTTCTTCATCTGTTAAAAAAAAAAAGAAATGTGCATAACTTTTTCATATTTCTATCGTTTCTTTTATATATATATATACATATATAATTTTTTTTTGTGGGATTCTACTATTGCATGACGTTCCTATTGTTTTCTGTGTTTGCGTCTCACGGTTTATCTCCGAAACCCGCACTCACTTGCCAGCTAATAACACTTGAAAAGGGGAATAACCAAAACTAAGTGACAAAAATTAAGAAAAATTTTAAAAATTAACAAGATTAGGGAAATCCCTGAAAAGAAATAAGACCCCGAAACCCCTTCACCCATTTCAGAACATGCTTTCGTTTCGTTTTCTCTCCCATTGTCACCCTGACCCTCAATGAATATTTAAAATCTTTTTTATCAATATATAATATATATATATACATATATAAATCTAGATAATATATATCCTTTAGCTCTCTATCTCTCTGTTTCGAATGGTAAACGAATATTGTTCAGTTGTGATTTTTCATCAAAAACTAAAAAGACTTTCCATCTCTATATCCTGTTCTCTCTCGAGTTGTGCCCAACATTTTTGTTGTTTTTGGTTTTCTATTTTTTCTATTGCGAAACGATCGATGAGATGCACACAGCAAACACACACACACACACACACAAAAGAACACCACACCATACACACCCCACAAACAGTCTTTTTCGCTGCGTGTATATCTCGATCTACACTATAAAAAAATCAAAAGAAAAACTGAAAATCTATAAGCATCTGGCCGCGGAATCCCGTGTACTTGGCAATGCTGGTCACAATGTCTCCGCCATAAAAGAAAACACACACAGCCAACACCTGCCACGCCCCCCGCCCCAAAAAAAACATGCAACCACAAAAATAAATTAAGAGATAGCTGAGCCCCAGGAAAGATTTAGAAAAAACCCATTTACCCTTCTTTTCGAGAATGGTTTTTGGGCGAAGAAATATCAAGAAAATACAAAGGAATCTTTGCTGGGGTCCAGCTGACAAACGGTCACACTATGTTCTATCTCCTTTTCCCTGTCACTCTATCTCTCTCTTACTCTCTATATGTGCCTGTTTGTTTATCTGCCTCTCTGTCCTGTCTATCTATCTCTGTTTTTGTCTTCGTGCATGATAAGCAAAAAAAAAAAAAAAACGAAAAAAAAAAAAAAATTTTACCAATTAAAATAAATAAAAAAAAGTCAAGAACTAAGCTTGGTTTTTATGGAGTTAACTTGTCTGTGTCTGTACGTTGCTCGTTGTTGTTGTTTGCAGACCCAGACTATCCCTTTCCCCTCTCCCCTCTTTATAAACCAACCGAAAACACCACAAAATTACCTCACAAACAAACAAAGAGTTACCAAAAAGTACACCACAAAATAAAACACAAAATACACCACAAACTACACCACAAATACACCAACAGCGACTCTACACAAGGACCTAACAAGGACTCAAAACCCACTTACTTTTCTAAAGCCTGAAACTTGATTATTATTTCCACTAAAAAAAAATTATAAAAAAAAACTAAAAGCCTCTACTAAAAAAGCCTTTGCCGCTGCTGCTTACAAGATTGCCAGCTTAAAAAATTTCACAAAAATGCTCTTGTTGGAAATTAGTATTTATGTTTATAAATTATAAGGATTGATTTTAATTAATTTACATTTTTCTGAAAGTTGTTTAAAAATTGTATCAAGAAATTGCTTCCTTCTTCTAAAAATACTCCTTTACAATTTTCAAATATATCTATATACCATATATTTTTTTCAATGTAATTTTATATTCAAGAGCATTTTCTTGCATTCGGCTTGCCGATTTCTCTTCGTCCTTTTGTTTTCCCTTTTTAATTTAATTTAATTTTGTTTTTCCTTCGTTTTCTGTCCTTTTGTTTTTTATGTGAAAACTCTCTTTTATTACGATCTTTACTCTATCTCTCTCTCTCTACGCGATCTTTGATCTTTTTTTAATTATCTCGGCTAATGAGTTTTCTATTTGTACACAATTACAACACCCAAAAAAAAAAAACTTACAAACACACCGATACATCCAATACTCCGATACTCCGAAACACCGAAAATACGTGAAAATATATCAATGACTTGGACCGGAATCGATACCATTCCCTCGTATCCCCCACATATCATCGATATCATCATGCCTTTAAATAACTATCCATCCTAATCCCGCGACCAATTTTGACATCTTGAACTGGACTTGGACAAAATATTTAGTTGCTAGCGGTGCCAGTTTTGGGGAAATAGCCCATGCCAGGGAGGGTGGGGCTCATGTCACATTGGGAAATAGGACTGCCTTCCAGATTCGGGTCACTGATAGCCTGTCCTTTTTTAAGATTGACTCATCCACGAACGAACTGCCCCTGTCGGATATTGACTTCTCTTTGAACCCAGCCACACCGCAATGTGGTCCCTCGGGACACAAGCGCCTCCATGTCCTGACCATGCGTCGCATGGAGAGCTGCGATGAAGGCGATGATCTCGAGCAACATATGCAACATATGCCGCAGATATCGCCATTGGCCACCAATGAGCGTCCTTTGAGCTGCAATTGCAGCTGTTCGACGGCGGCTCAGGCCCACTCGCACTCCAAAAGCCTAATGGATTTAGGCCAGGCTGTGGCTTCCTCAGTTTCTTCCCCGCCAGAAGCGGGTCAAAATTCAGAGAATGCCAGCGGAGAGCCTGCGACAGAGGCAAGTGCCAGCAGTTTTGACGATGACTTTCAATTGTCTAGCTCGGCGCCAGCTATCCTAATGAGTTCTCACTTTGGCCAGCGGCCAATAACGATGGCTTCGCTGTCACCTATGGTCCATGCCACCACCTCACCCACGGCCTCTACATTGCGTTTATGTGATGATATGAACAAGGCTTCGGCTTCGGCTTCGGCTTCAGCATCGGCATCGGCTTCAGCTACGGCTTCTGTTTCGAATAGTGGCTCTGCTCAACGCATGGCCACCAGTAGCTCCTGTGGCCAGTTATCCATGCCAGTCTCAGCTCCCGTTTTGACGGAGAATCCCTTTCGCTTTACCGTCTCGCCGGCTAGCTTGGCAGCGCCACCCAGCGGCTGTTTTGTAAACTGCTTTGAGCCCATCGAGGAGCAGGTAACGCCCACATTGGAAACAGATCAAGGACGATCCCAGCCAGAGCCCCAAATGGTATACAATTTGCCGACGGTGTTGGTTACAGCGACAGCGAGCAGTAGCATGGACAAAATGAAAGTAGGGACATCAACAGTAACAACAACGATGCCACAATTTGAGGGAGAAATAATTAAAAGAGATCCCATAGAAGATACAGTAAAGGTTATTTCGGACGATAGAAAAATAGATTTACAAGAAGTTACTAAAAAGGACAAAGAAATAGCTATGACTCTGGCTGAAGCAACTGAAACAGGAGAAACTATACAAACGGTTACTACAACAAGTCTTCCAACAACAACAACAACAACAGATACAAAAACAGGTACAAGAAAAGAAAAATTCACTATTACACCAACACCGACACCCACACAACCACCAACAACAACAACAGCAGCAGCAGCTTTGTTTGATAATACAGCAACAATGTCTTCTAATCAACCATTTACTAACCAATTCCATTCGATCGGTCCCACCTCAACTGATGCACCACAACACCAACACAAACACCAACATCAACAACAACATCCAAATCAACACTTAACAACGCTCACCAACGGCCCACAACAACAATCATGTATCAACACAACAACCACCATTATCAACAACAACACCACCAACACCACCAACACCACCACCACCACGAATACAAACACTGCCACTACCACGACCCCGTCTTGTTGTACCAATACCATCGCCACAGATAGCCAAGTTACGGTGTCGGTTTCGGCCTCGGTATCCTCGGCCAACTCTTCCACATCATCGCGGCGCCAAAGACACAGTATTGCCGGCCAGATGTCCTATATGAAAATGTTGGGTTTCGGTGGTTTTAGCAAAAAGATGGCCACCAGTGCGAATAGCCTTTTTAGCACCGCCGTCATCAGCGGCAGCTCGTCCGCCCCCAATCTGCGCGACATGATACCGGTATCCTCATCCGGTAAGTACACACATCTGACTCTTCCTTTGGGGAATTTAGTCGAAGGAGAACAAAAATATCAATATCACACTTTTTGTTTTACATTTTTTTGTTTGTTTTTTTAAAGAAATTTTTGTATTATATTTTTATTAGTTTCCAGTCTTGATTTCAATTTTTGAATTTGTTTTAATTAAAATTTTAATATCTTTTTTATTGTATAAGTAAAATATTTAAATCAAAAATGTTTTATTTCTGAATAATAATGATATTGGTTTTGCTTAGGATTTGGCGATGTGCCGCCCATACGGCCACTGGAGACGCTGCACAATGCTTTGTCGCTGCGCAAGCTCGATGGCTTCCTGCAGGATATGATCCTGGCGCAGATCTTTAAGACGCCAACGGGTTCGCCGCCGCGTGGCTTTGAGCCAGCGGCCGTGGCTGCTGCCAATATGCCGGCTGTGTCATCAATGGCCATGACAGCGGTGGCCAAGGATACCTTCGGCCAGGGAGGCAGTGAGTCGGGATCCAGAATTGAGGCAACTCAAGAAACGGAGGAGAAGTTCAAGCGTAAGTGCGGCCCCGTAACGCTGACCTAGATGTGGACATGTATATTTTTGTACTAATTTTCCAATTTATCTCTGGCTGTGAATATGTATTATATATATTTTATTATATTTACTTGATTTTATTTATTAATTTTGTTTTGATTTCTTCTTTTTTTTGCCCCTTTTGTTTATATTATTTTCCAGCGGATGCCACAAAGCCAAACATTTAAAGCAAATGCTGTTTTATTTGGATTTTAAAATTAATATCAAATTTGTATATTTATTTTAATATTTTAATATATTCTTTTTTTAAGAAAAATTGTTCACTATTGAAAATGTTAAAGGAACTACTATGTTTTTCTTTGAATAAAAATATGTTATATACGACTTGAATTTAGTGTTATATGTTTTATGTATTTATTGGTTGAAGGAAAACTTGTAAATTAGAAAACATTTATTTTAAAATAGAATTTCTTTTTTATAATTTTATAATTTAGCGTATTTTCTTGTTTAAATTAAATTTGTTAGCTTGAAGGTTCTCTAAACTAAGAAATAACAGTCGAATTAACTTCTTAAAATCATTGAACACCCTTCATCCTTGCCCGCGTCCTTTGTAAGTGTGGCAAACGCAGCCGCCGCCGCCGGAGTGTCTCCTGCTGGCCGCCCAAGAGCCCGATGAATATCTTCAGGATGTGGAAATGAAGTCGCTGCAGCCCAGGTTGTAATTTAAATTTTATTTTATAAATTATTTTATTGACTTATTGCCCTTTCAGCTTGGACATCACCATGGAGATCATGGAGGAGACTGCTCCCGCCTCCTTTGAGCCCATGAACCAGGACAGCCTTGAGGCGGGCGAGGAGGGAGCCGTTGGCGGGATTTTCCTTAGCGTGTGCGAGGAGCAGGGCAGTGGCAGCACCTGCCTTACCCCAGTCAGTTTCGGCATGGATCTGGATTTGAGCATGGTGGCCAACAAGGGCTCCATGACGCTCTCAATGGATGTGAGTGTATTGTATTTTGGTTCATAGTTCATTTAAGCTTTTTTTATTTCTTTTTTATTGGAATTTTTGCAGAATTCAAAGGTTTTATTAATAATTTAAGTAAAACAATTAATTATTTAAACCTTTGTCACTTTCTAGGGCTTTGAGGACGATGAAGATGCCACTTTATCGGCGGCCACAACCCCTTCCCTGCCAGCAGATAGCTGTGAGCCTCGCCTGGAGACCTGCTACTGCTGTCCCAGCCATGCGGATGGTCCACCCGAAGTGGACACCGATGATCCGCGCTATGGCTTCGCCCTGCCCGTTCGCGTCACTCAGGCATCGCCTGAACATGGACGTCCGTCGCCAGTGGCCCGTCGTGCTCATGATCCTGTCTCACCGCGTATTCAGAAGCAGATCAGTCTGTTTGAGGGTGGCGGTGGCGGCAGCAGTGGCGCAGGAGGAGGAGGAGTGACGCAGGAGAAGTCCGACTCTACGGGTGGCGGTGGTGCTATGTTGCATGCTTCCATCAATTTGCCTGCGGCAGGAGCTCAGCATTTGCGCCAGGATGCACGACTGCGCAAGTTCGAGAACCTCACACAGTCCACGTCCAACTCGAACTTTCCCTTCGAGAGCAACACCCTGAAGCGGGTGCCCATGCAGGCCACTGGCGGTGACTATGGCAATGTGAGCCACACGCAGAGCTGCATTAATCTTAAGAGCGGAAGTAGCGGTGTCCTGGCAGGGGGATCGCCGCAGCATCAGCCAAGAGGAGGTGAAACAGGAGGAGGAGCGGGAGCAGGAGCCGGAGCAGGAACAGGAGGAACTGCAACTGGAGCTGTGGCAGCGGAACGAGGACGAGGACAGCCGTTAGCGCCAGTGCCAGGTCTCTACGGACGTCTAGGCAATGCCTGTTGCTCCTCCGCCTCGGCCTCTGCCTCGGCTTCAGCTTCCCCATCGCCATCGCCCTCGCCCGGGGCACTGATCGTCAAGGAGCGGTTCATTGAGCCGCCCAAGCGGGGCATTGTGCGCGGCTATCATGCCAAGACGCAGTCCATGGATGCCGATTTCCTGTTCAACGAGTTTCTCCTGCTGCCGGCCATGGCGCCGGCCAAATTATCGTTCGATAGCTCCGATATTGATAGGGCCAGCGATGATGAGGCCAGTTGCTCCTCCGCCGCCTCGAAGAAGAGGCACTCTTAGCTTAAGTCTTCAACTGCTAAATCCTCTACAAAGCACTCGTAATTCGCATTTTACACAATCCTCTTGCTCTACGTGGCGTATACGTAACGTTTCCTGCTGTTATCGGTATTACCGTAAACGTAATCGATAAATGCTTTTGCTATCGGCGTGGGTTATCGCACAGAGAACGTCGACACTTTAATCTTAATCAAACTTGTTGTTGTTGTTGGGCCAAGCAAATAAAAATAAAAGGCTAATCTCTATTTTTCTGTCTATAAATGAAAATTGTGGTTTTATTTCAATTACAATTAAATATGGCATTAAATTAAGTTTTATTTAAATTAAATTGTTGTATTTAAATAATATAATTTGATCCACAAAGTATTTATACTTGTTTTGTTAAAAAATATTACTTTTACATGTTAAACATTTTGTTTATGACTTTAATGTTTTATTTAACCAATTTTCCATCTTATCTAAAATCTTGTTCTTCATTATATCATTTTTTTTGTTCAATATCTAATCCCATTAACCGACTTCTTCCATCATAAATGAGCTATAGTCTTCGCTTATTATGATATCAGAGTTGCGGAGAAGTCACAGCTTGGCTTGGGGGATTACTCAACTCTTGGACTCTCGTTCAGACACAATCAGACAGCAGATAACAATGATGATGGTAATGGAGATCGTGGCCAAGATGATGATGATGATGATGCCATGCTAATGACGCCGCCAAGTGAAAGTGGTGGCCAAGATCTGGCCGATGGATGGACTGTCAATGACCGCGTCGCACCTGTTCTATGCGTTCAGCGATCGGCAATCGTCGAGCGGGTTTCACTTGTCAACCTCGATCCACATTTGGCCTGCTGCCATTGCAAATTCTACGCATAAATTGCGTATGCCAGGCACGTTCGTAATATATGTATATGCGAGTTATATATAGTATACAGATATGCAGGTATTATGTAGGTAGATTATGTGCATATAGCACCCACAGATAGCGATTTCGAAATGGGAGAGTCTGAGTCTGAGTCTGAGTCTCGGTCTTGGTCTGAGTAATGGCCCGCATCGCTTTGCATGCCTGATATTACACAGATTTCGCTGGAGATTAAGTTTAAGCGGGGAAAATGTGTATTTTTATCTATTTTTATTTGAATTTACTAAAACTTTATTTCTTGGAAATATTAATTTTTAAAATAACATTTTTAGTGCGATCTTTAGCTTTAAGGCTTTACGTTTCTTATTTATTTTTTTTAATTCTGCGAAAAAAATCTAAATTGAATCAAAATATCCTTAAAAAGTATTAAATACATTAATAAATTGTATTTTCACCTTTATTTTAATAATATATTTGATGTACATATATTTTTTCTACAGTTAAAAGTCTTCTTTGAAGTCTGTTTGATTTTAAGTCTAAAAATAATACATATAAACTGAATTTAAACTTAAAAAAAATATGTAAACATGTATAAGAAATAATATATATTTTAAATAAATGTTTTATTTATTTTTTTATGTTTTTAAAATAATTAAATATAATAAAAGAATTGTTTGTATATATTTATTCTCTGTAAGAGCAGAGCATTTTCTCTGCAAGAGTTTTAAATTATTTTATTTAATTTAAAGTCTGCAAAAAAATGTAAAGTAAATCAAAACTTTGTTAATAGAATTTTCAAAGTTAAACATACCCAAACTTAATTATTTTGTGTAAATTTGTAAATATTCAAATATTTTCTCAGGTAGAACCTTAATTTCTTTTCAAGTCTGTTTGATTTAAAGTCTAAACTAAATCAAAACTTTAATACAAAAAATTAAAAAAAGAAAACAACTTAAATATAGATTTAATATTATATAAATTTCCCCCCTATACTTATCCCAACAGAACCCATCTCCCATCTCAGGGGATCTAACTAATTTAATTTATTACACTTACGCCCATTTAGCAGGCTGATGTGCTTGCTTTTCACTTTGATTTTAATCACTGTAATTATAATTAGCATGTGCTGGCTGCATACTAAAAAAAAACAAGATACAAAATGCTAACGAAAATACAAACAAAACAAAATGTTTCCACTCAATTTAGTTTGTTGGTTAATTTTGTACGCACGCCGGCACTTGAACTGTAACAAGAGCAAAAGTGTGGCCAAAAGCACAGGCAGACACTGGCAAAAAAATCATAGTATTTGAAATATTTTTGAAATTAAATATAATGTAAGCTTGAGAAAGAAATACAATATCTTGGCTTAAAATCTTGTTATCACTAAATTTAAATAAATAAATTAATTAATGACCTATTTGGTCCTACATTTTCACTCAGTGTATGCAAAGTCTTGGCCATTAGCTGTGCGCTGTTTGGCATTTTGGTTGGCTTTAGCTTAGGCTTTGGCTTGGCTATGGTGGCGGTGTTTACAGGTAAAAAATGCAGGTGCGGCCCAGCGTCTAGCCTCCGGGGAAAGTTCTAAGACAGGCGAGAGAGTGTGACCCTTATTTTTGTTTTTGTTGCTGTTGTTTATTTCTGGGTATTGGCCTGGCCAATTTATGCAAATGTCTTCTGGCCAATATTATAAATAAAAGCGAAAATAGGTTTAGAAATTTGTGAAATTCCAGCCTAATTCTGGTGTCGTTTGGGGATTTTGTTAAATAAAAGTTTATGTTGTTTACATTTCTATATTTATTTATTAAAAAAAATATATATTAAATTAATAAAATGGAAATCAGGAAATACTAAATATTTTAAATAGAAGTTCGTAGGAATATTTTTAATTAACTAAATACAATTTCAATCAAATAAAAATGAAACTACAATTATTTGGCAAGTTTTTTAATATTTTCTTGATTAATATTTTAGACCCTTTTAATATTTTATGCATTCGTTTTTAGCTTAAATTATTATAAATATATATAGACAACTTATGAATACATTTGATTATTTTTATTTATTATTTATAATTTTTTTTTTTGTAACTCTTTTAAAATCTTAAAGTCTTAGACTAACACCTGTTTTCTTGTTAGTATGTTTTTGTTTTTTGTATTATAGTTAGTTGTATTTCCTTAAAATACATAACCAAACCATGTTGCCCAGTGTTGGGTTTATCTTAAATTTAATTTTCGCTCTTTTTGGCGCTGAATATTCATGGAAACGAGCGTGGCGACGATAATTATTTGCATAATAGAAAATGCTCATGCTGGTTGGTCTTTTTTTCCTCTTTTTATTTTTGGCTGCTGGCTGAATCGAGGAGATTCGAGTTCCAAGATCGGAGATCGGAGATTTAAGCTGTTCGACAAGTTGTTCACTTTCTTTTTCACTTCAGAAATTGTTTTCTTCTTTATTTCTCTGCGGGATGATCTTGATGATGATGATGATGATGGCGCTATGTAAATATTTTCCATTTTAGGAAACCTAAGGGGGACGTTGTTAATCGATTATGGGATGTGGGTGCAGATATGGCAGAAATTTAATCAGATAAATATAAAGAATATTTATATTATGAAAAGAAGAGATTTGAGGGGATAAATATAGTGGAAATTATAAATGAGCTCATAAGCTCATTTATATAAAATTCAGCTTCGATTTTACAAGAGTTTTCTTCAATTTAATGCTTACTTTTCACCCTAATTTAACCTATTTTTCTGTATATAAATTATATTTATTTTTTGTAGCCACATCCTCTTTGCTGATTCGTTTGATTTGGTTTTTCGAAAGGCAAACCATTAATCATGGCATTGTTTAATCTCTCACCTGAAGCTAATTACGCACCTTGGCAGCTAAGAAAGAAAAAAAAAGAGCTGTGCATAGGGAGCGGCTCAAGGTATGGACATTGCAAATTACTCATACGCCCCGCATGACAAGTGAAAGAAATGCAGAAACAGAGAACGGAGATCCGTAGAGAAAGGGGAGGGAGGGAAAAAAGTCGTTAACTGGCGACGTTTTCGAATTTATATAGCTCTCTTTTCTCCCTCTGACATTGGGCCACCTTCATCTCTCTCTCTTTTGCTCTTGGACATTTTATTTTATTTTTCTTTATGAAAGAATTCCAAAATCCAATGGAGAGTGAAAGCAGCAGCCGAAAGCCGGCAAAATGTGCGAGTTTCGTTTGGGCTTTAACAACAACAACAACAACAACACACACACACCCAAAATAAACACACACACACAACTATCCAAAAGTTTATTGACTGTTGTGTATCTGTGCATCTGTGAGGTTTAGTATCTCTGAATTTTTGTATCTCTCTCGTGAGTGTGTTGAGTTTTATTTTTTGGGAGTTGAACTCGTTTCTTAGTTGCAGCTTATTTTTTTTTGGGAGGAGGAAATATTGATTTGCGTGGGCCTAAGAGTATATCTACACTACTGGTCAAAATAAGAAGTAAACGAGGTGAAGGTTTGTTTTAAGCCTCGTAAATCTTTTTAAATAAGCTTAATGAAAAAATTCAATTTAGTTTTAATATTCTATACTATACTAGATAATAAAAATATATAACAAAAGAATTTATCATTCGAAACACATTTGAATATAACGCCATCAAGCGGCCGTAGTTTGAACTACAGCTTGTGGTTGAGGGGGAAGAGAGGGATAGAGTGCGATGGATTTGCTCGTTCTATGCCCCTTCCCTCTCGCCCACAAGCTGTAGTTCAAACTGTGGCCGCTTGACGGCGTTTTCGTTCTAACGACCCTTTCAAAATATGTTTTAAAATATGTTTTACCAGTAAATGATAAATAAATACTATATATTCTTGATCAGCATAAACATGAGAATCGTTCTGGCTATGTTCTGAAATTTTAAATGGCAAAGTGCAAAACAAAAAATCATATCTTTGCAAAAAAACAACGAATTTTTTGTAAAAGTTTTTCAAAATTATGAAAAATTTTCTTTATCGTTTTTAATGTATTTTTGTTCATTTATTTACCACTGACATATTTAATTTAATAATATCTTTATAAACATTCTGCTTATCATGCATTTGCCTTTCGCAATGTGAGATTGCCGCCAAAAAAAAAAAATGAAAATGAAAAACGAAAGACTTAAGGCACAAACTTGTCGCCGCAGCAACAGCAGGTTGCAGCCTTACATAAAGCAAGTGGCAAAAAGGAAACAAAAAACCGAGAAAAATCGCTGGAAGTTTGTGGCATAAAAACAAGTGGAAAACCAGTCATGAAGTTTTGCCGGCCAGGAGTTTTTTGTTGTTGTTTTTCTTTTATTTTTTTTTGTGCAACTGCTTGAATATTTCTCCTTCTGGCGGGTTTCTTTTGTCTGGCTTTTTGTATTTTTGGTTTTTGTTTTTAAGCACTTGCGTAAAATTATTTTTTTTAACAGCACTTTCGCGCCAGACTTTACTCCCCCTCTATATATATATATATATAGTATATATAATTTTTTTTAAGCTCTTTGGCCTGTCTTACTTTTGCTTTTATCTCTCTGGCTTGATTGCAGATGCCTGATGATGCTAGTTTTATGGCTATTAAAAGTTGCTTTTATGGGTTTTGTAAAAAAAATATATATAATAAAGTAAAGAAATACGGCTTTTGTTTATTTAAGTTCTTGATCTAGTAAAGATTATGCTTTGTTTTGTTTTTGTTGTTACTTATTATTTAGTTCCTGTGGGGCTGAATTTTTTGCTAGCAAGTTGAACGCTCTATTTAAGCCACTTTACTGCCAAATAGACGGAGCTTAAGTGCGCGCCAAAAAAGCGCTCAAAAAGCATTTAATTGCACACTCAATTGCCTGGGCCGCTTCTTATCCATTTGAATTACTGTATATATGGCCTATAATTTCGTATTATCTTGTCTTTGTTTACGGATCTTTTGGCCGCTTTGCAATGCAACCGTTACACAGGCCTTTTACGAACGCACACACTTACTTACTCACTCACTTACCATTTTATATAGTTTGTGTTTTTTTTTTTTGCCACTCCAGAAATAATTAAATAAACTTACATAAGCCCGGAAAAAAGGCAAACAAAAAAATAAATAAACCTTAAGCCAAAAACCATAAACGGATTCTCCAGTCACGTCGCATTTTTTACCAATCCAACTTTTAGTCAAGGCAACAGCATTGAATTCTTTATTTCTTTTGTTGTTATTTTCGATGTGATTTCAATTAACATAAAGTAAACATTACAATAATAACAACAACATTAGCAAAAGGGGGAGGGTGGGGGGTCCAAAGTCGAAGAACAAGTTTTCAATGTTGGCACCCAGAAAAACTTCACTTTCAGTTGTGTGCCGAGAATCATCAACGAACAACAACTTTATTTAACAATTGCTCAGCGAATCGTGATTCGTTTTAAATGTAACATTCTTTTATAAACTAAAAGTGGAGCAGCCCAGCACTTGCTTTTTATAAACCACTTATTGAAAGGGCCTTATAAAGTCCAGTGTAATGGCATCGGAATGTCAAATGGGTTAGTCAATGATGCATAATGCTAATGGAAATCGATCTTGACACCATGATTGGTAAATAGTTTAATTAATTAAGAGATTAAGGGGGATTATAGAGTTGGAAAAATCAAGCAAATGTTATTTTATAGGAATTTATGAATTGTAAACCATTTTATGGCAAGTATTCAATAATTTCTTGTCACATTTCTATATATTTGGGAATTTTCTATGAAATTGTATGTTATTTTCTGTCATTTAATAATTTCTATATTTTTTCCTACTTTTATATCAAATTTTATATATTTTTTAATTTAAAGCAATTTACTGAAGTATTATTTAATGATATTTTATTTTAATTTATGAAATGTGATAATTGAAAATGAAAAACGAAAGACTTAAGGCACAAACTTGTAGACGCAGCAACAGCATGTTGCATATTGTAGACCATTTAATGGCAAGTATTTATATGTTTTGTGACATTTTATTTTATTTAAGATATTTTAAGATATTTTATGAATTTATTTTAATTTGCAAAATATTTCGAATTGGGCTCAACATATTTCTATTTTCAAAGAGTATTTCCTATTAATTTGATTGGGAATTTATAAATAATTTTTTATGAAATAGAATATTCCAAAATTTATATTCCCTAATAATAAATAATTTTCCCTTTTTAGAAAAACCCATTTAATTCACCAGTTTTCACTGATATTTTCCCCCTGAGATTTATTCCCACTTCCGTTTAGCTCTGCTCTTCCATAGTTTTCCCCTCTGATTTTCTGCTGATTTTCTACTGATTTTTCCACCTGAAAATCACTCTCAATTATTGTCGCCGCCGTGACATCAGCAAGTATTATTTTCTTCAATTTCTTTTTCTCATCTGTTTTCTTCTTGATTGAAACTGAAGTGGAAATTGAATGGCAGAGAACGATGTTGACGATTGAAGATGCTGGGCGGCGAGCGAGGTTCAATTGGAAAGTGCGTTGAAGCTGCTGCATACTCATTACCGTTTTGCTTGTCGGCGTTTCTTTGGAGTTTTGTCGAAAAACGCAGCGCGAACAGGTTGAAAGGCGTTCGTAATCAGAGGTGGCAGCATAAAACAAATAATATATATTCATAAAAATATTATTAAAATTGAAGAAATTAGTATATATATAATTTATATATTAATAATATAATATTAGCCTACGTTTTCGTATTAAAATCCGTATTTATGAAAAATAAAAAATGTTACAAAAAATGTAAAACATGTACTAAATTTTTCAGAATTTTCCATTCGTCTAAAAATAAAAATAAAAATAAAAAAACATATATAAATGAATTTATCATTTGTAAAACTGATTAATTTCCTTTTTTAAAATCCAAATTAATGCTTTCTTCTGCTTAGTTCTAAAAATTATTTAAATAAATTTAAAAATCTATTTTTTTGTTGTTGCCAGTGGCGCATCACTGATCGAGCGCTGACAGCAACAACAACTATGTGGCATTCCGCAAAGTTAAAGCCGCGCTGCGGCAGAAACTGGCAGCGGTTGAAAGCCGCGCTTGGCGATCAACTCCGCAATTCAGTTGGCAACGAACGCGCCGTCGAGCAACACGCGCCTGCGCTCTCTCCCTCCGATAACTCTCGCAAATAACGGTTTACCGTGTGATCACGTGAATCGATCGATTCCGAATATCGTTGATCGAACATCGGACACTGAAGTTTGTTGATTGTTTTTTTATGTTTTAATTGTATTTGTATTTGTGTGTTTCGAAGTGAAATGGAATTTGTTGAATTTTAATTGCACGCAGCAAGCTGCCGGCAAAAAACAACAACATAAAAAGGCAATAACAACATCAACACCAGCGACCAGATTTCATTCAACCTGAGATAAAAAACCACAACAACAACAGCAGCAGCATCATCATCAGCAGGAGAAAATAGCTGATAAATAGACAATAATAATAAAACAAAGGCCACGGACGCCGCTTCAATTAGCGGTAAGTTTTGCACACGAAAGAGGTGGAGGGAAAATGTCTTAAGAAAGGTGAAAAGCGAGAGGGGCAAAAATTACATTCAAACAATAATCATGAATTAAAAATTATGATTTTATTATCAAGCAGCACGTGCATATATGCGCATACATAAATGCAGCTGTTCAAAGACAAGTGATATAAATTCACAGAAAACTACATTTTATCATTGTTTCTATAAAGCTTGAAGTTAGATAAATTAATCAACTAAAATTAAGTAAAAATTTGTACTCCCTACTGTTTATATTTGAAGGTCACATTTCGAGGGCAGAACAATTTTAAACAAAGTCTGAGAACCGAAAAATAAATCACCAAACAAATTTGATTACTCCTCATTATTCTTCTGTATAATCGCTGTCCGAAAACTGAGTCATTTCATTATTTCTTTATAGCCTTTAAACCGCAATCCTCGTAAATCCCCCTCTAACAACTGGCTAACGATCTCAGCAGCAGTTTAACAATTCAATTCCCATCGAAATCGGGCAAAAAAAAAAAATACACGAAAAACGATCTTAAAACGAGTGCAGTTTCTTTTGTAAAAGTCTTGTCAATTGTTTTTTTTTTTTGCGCTCTTTATTATTATTTGTTGCTATTTTTGTTGTTGTTGTTATTTTTTACTGTTGGTCAGTCACAAAAGAAACCATTACCATAGGGTATGGAAATTTATGGAGGTTAGTCCAAGCAAAAAAAAAATATTAATAATAAATAAGTAAAATGGAAAGTATTTATGAACAATTTTTGACAACCACAGGCGGAGTGGAAATTAGTTTCTTATTTTTTCTGCACTTAATTACTTTAAAGCAGTTGTTTAAATGTCCGCTTGCCGGTCAAGAGTTCAGTTTTAGAATGGGTAATTAAACGCTACGCGAAAAATAAAAGTTTAATAAACAAAAGTGAATAAAAACAAACGAAAAAAAATATTACTGAGTAAATTACACAAAATTTTATTTTAAATTGGAAATCTAAATTTTTTAATTCTTAAAAAAAATGAATAATAATAATAAATAATATCGAAACTATCAAATAATTATTTATCTAATATAATGAATTCCCAAAATTTAAATATATATTTTTATGATTCTAAAAATAAATATTTGAAAAATGTTCAATATACTTTAATAATTTCTTGCTTACTTTTATGATCTATAAAATATTAAAGAACATTATTTCATTTGTTTTTTGCATCTAGAAAATTAAAAATTAAATATTAAATTGACATTTTAATAAAGTAGAAAATAGTTTTTCAATTCTGAATGTGTTTTTAAATTAATATAACATTTTTGTAGTCTGTGTCTTTATTAGAAAAAATATGTTAAGGGTTCTCTGAGAAATATTATAAAACCTTGTTTTATTTATGCAATCAAAATAAACTATTAATTTTGTATTTTTCCTTTGGAAAATAATGGTTTATTTGTTCTTTCTTTTAAGTATTTGTTCCATGATTACGTTATTAAAACTCTGAACACAGAAATATATTTTTTAAAGTAATCAAAGTAGTTTGTAGTTTCTCTTTTTTTAATGGAAATATGGCAAAGTTTTCGAAATATTTTCTAGGCATTTTTTATAAACATAAAAATATTACAGAACATGGTTTTTTACACAACTAAAATTGAACATTTATTTAACTTTTTTCCCTCTCAAAAAACATTCTTTATTTGAGCTTCCTCATAAATTGTTAATTAATATTTAAAGTTGCATTGCTAATGACCAGTTTTTTTTTTTGGTAATCCCCTCTTAATTACTCGATGGCTTAATCACCTTACAATTATGTGTTTTTTTTTTTGTTTTTGCATCATAACCCCCAATTGCCCGATGGGGCAATCCTTGATTTTGATTTCGATTACGAATTAGGGTCTGGAGAGCCACCAAAATGGAAGAAGGGTAACTGCACATTTTGGAATGGAATGCCACCTATGGTCTTCTTCAGGTTACATAATAATAATAATAAAAATAATTATAAATAATATTAAAAATCCAGAGAGAAGTACGTGCAGTACGCCCACGGCACGCGTACTTATGCGATAATTGCAGGAAAAAGGAAAACGTTGCATGCAGCGAAAGTTTTCCCTGAAGTGTGTGCATATTATAAATAATAATAATAAAATGCGAGGCGAAAACAAGAAAATTGCAAAGAGGCCAAAAAATATTTGTAAAAAACCGCAACTGCTGCCCACTGGCTAATAATTGAAAGTGAAAGGGGGAACCCAGACGCAGACGCAGACGCAGTTAGCGGCTTGTGATTTGAGTTTTAAGATTTTAGGCGGAGGTTACACGGCTAGAAAAAATGTTTAGTAAATATTATAAAATATAAGTAAATAAAGAGAGTAATTTAAGAGTATTAACAAGATAAACAGGGCAGCTACATACATATAAGGATGTAAAGGCTTTAAATATTTTAAGACTAGGCTTGGCCACATTTTGTTTACAAATGTTGCTAATCAAAATATTAAACAGTAAATTTATTAATAAAAAGCTTTAAAATTTTAATAATAAATGCTTTAAAAATATTAATTTTCGACTTGACTTTTCTTAAGCATTTTGGCAGATTAAATGTTGCTAGAAAATTTAAAATATTAAACCTAGAAAGCATTTAATAATTGTATTAGATATTAAAGCTTAAATTTTTTAAAGAAATGTATTAAATATGAAACAATAAATGCCTTAAATAAATACCTTCTTGATTAGGAAGCTTAAATACATTTTTCTGTACATGTTTTTAGCCAAACTTATCTATTTATTTAATCTTTCTTACTACCTATAAATATGAATAATAAAATATTTATTAGCTTTTAATATAAATATTTATTTATATATTTTTCCTGTGTGCTTTAATCTAATGATATATGCCTTCATTTCCTTGCAGGTTAAGCAAGTTAGTTTCGTTTCTGAATTTATTTCGTTTTTCATTTATCGTTTTCTGATTGCTCTCTGAAGATATTTGTGATTTTATTTGTATTTTTGTTAGGTTATTTTCTTTATTTTTTTTGCCACTCTTTTGAGATATTTCATAAGCCATAAGGCCGGTCGTAAATTGGCCAGCTTAGATGCCGTTGGCAGTTACCAATATTCGATCGCTGGCCAAGTTAATGGCTGCGTGCGTTGCACTCGCAGTGCGTAAGTCCGCACTTTCCGCACGGTTTTTTTTCTTTGCAATTATTTTTTCGTATGAAGTCATTTTTTTTTCGTATTTATTTATTTTTCTTTTTTTTTGTTGTGGCAAACAAGAGCGAACGGCAAACGGCGACGACCTTGCCGCCTTAATTGCAAAGAAATAATAAGAGTGCGACTGCGTGCAACGATAGTTGTTCGAAACCAGATTAGGCAGTTGGCTGAATGTTAACTATATGCCATATGCGATATATATGGTATATATGTTTATATATACATAAATATATGCACAATCCATGTGCGGCATTTGAGGCTACCTGCCATTGCACCTGGCTATGATAATAAGCCATAATTACCAAAGCAGCGGTGAGGTGGTACATTTTTTAGGCAGAGATCAACCGAGATCAGTCACCTTTTGAGCGGATAGGTAAATGGAATATTTATCACTCCTTAATTAATAACAAAATTAGCTGGAAATAATAATATCATTTAATTAAGAGGAATAAGAAAAAGGGGAAACAATCTAGGTAAGTTTTTTATTTATAAATAAAAATAATAAATAAATAAAATAAATCAATTTTCTATTTATTAATAAATAAAAGTTTATTTAGATAATAACCATAACCAAAGAATAATTTACATTCACATAAAGCAGTTTCCAATGATTTATTCATGTTTAAATATTATATTCAATTTTTCAATTTTAATTTTAGGTAAAGTAAACAAACTTTAATAAATCAACTTCTAATATGAAATATAATATATTTTTGTTCAAGTTTAAAGAAGCTCGAAGGTTATTCAAATATAAGCTCTAGTAAAATATCGCCTATGTAAACGGAGGAGTGCTAATCGAAAATTAATTGATATTTATATTTGTTTTAAGCCCTTTGGCCACGACTGATGTGTGCCAAAGATCTTATCTAAAGTCTCATAGATCTGTAAGTGTTAATGATATTGTTGTTATTTTTTCTATATATAAACCACAGACAAGCGATTACCTCACAGAAATGAAATTGTTAATTGCGCGCGAAGCTCTCTGCTGGCCAAGTTGATTAATATTCGTTGAAGGCTCCACCAAACAAAAAAAAAGAAATATTATGATTATTTTTCACTTAAATCTCGTCGAATCAACTACAATAATAATGAGGCATGTCATTGGGCTACGAAAATCCCCCCCAAAAAATATTGAGAAAAATACATGGGATATGAAGTATATGCCTGGGCCAAAAAAATTAACAGTCGTCCACTAAATTCCATAGGAAAACAAACAAACAAAAAAAAAAACACGCACAAAAGCCGAACTGATGCTGACCACAATTTTTGAAGGCTGTTGCCGCTCTTAACCCATTGTTGGCCAACATCCCCGCAAAGCAAACAAAACGTAAACAATGCAAAATTGTCACTCTTTGATCGTGTGACTTAAATACTCTGACATTTCAACCTCTGGCTGTCTGAATGCATTCCAAATGCAGCTCAGGTGTGTGTGCCGGCCTCAGCCTCAGCCTCAGCCTCAGCCACAGCCACCACTTGCAACATGATCATAATTATTCTCATTCCGATTCATTTGTCTGTCTGTCCAAATGCCTGCATAAAATTAACGCCGGCTCATGTCGATCCAAAGAAAATATATCTGCGAGTGCATTGGGTTAAGAGCTCTCAAGTTTAGAGGGGATAGACTCTATAAGGGAGAGCTTGGAAAATGCTAAGCTCTTCTTGGGAAAATTATAAAAAAATATTAAATCTAATAGAAAAGATAAGGTAAAAGCTAAAAAAATTAAGCAAAAGTATGTAGATGTATATAAAATGAGAAAGAAAAGCTGTAAAGCTAATTTTTTGGTACATTTTAAATATTTTTAATCTTAATTACTTCAATATTTGTTAGAAAATATATATTAATAATTAGATAAAATTTTTGTAACTTGTAATTTTGAAATGTGTTAGAAAAAATAATATAATATGATTTTTCTTGTATTTTCAAAGGTTTTTATTTATAATTTTTAATTATTTTTATTTGTTAATTGATTTTCGAATAACTTTAAAACATTGAAATCTTATATGGTATTTGTTAGACGAATATTTAAAACAAATAATACAATTTTTAAACTGTATATATTTTATTTTGAAGGTTTTAAATAAAGAAGAAGATAATTAGTTATTTTGAAGTGCTTTAGAAGTCTTCTTTGTTATTTTCTTTTTAGAAAGAAATTTTTAAATGTAAGAAACCTTAAAAAAAGTGATATCTTTTTGCTTATTTATTTTGTGTGTGTTTTTGTTTTTGTTTTTAAGTTCTCAATTATTTTGTAATTTTTGAATATTTCAGATACTTAAATAATACTTAAATACTTTTTTAATTTGAAAAATTTCCTTATAACTCAGCCTCAAAGTTTCTTCGTTCATTGGCTTTTATTTTTTTTAAATTCTAAAATATTTAACTCAACCAAAAACAAGTTCTTTATCATTTTAAGTACTAAAATCCAGCTATATTTTTCGTATTCAGAACATAGGCTATATAGTATGTTGTTCGTTCTTGGCCAGCAGACACATAAATTATCCCCTTTAAAACGAATGACTTAGGCAGCGAACTTGCTTACTTGCTCCTATAAGCAAATGGAGCGCAATTTAGCCATAAAAACTGTCGTCAGAATACACAAACCGCCTCCAAAGATACTTTGCTCTATTTGCCATAGGATTGTTCTTAGAGATTGTTTTCTTTGGCTGATGATTATGATGATGATGATGATGATGATGCAATGTTACAACAGAAGCAACTCAAGTGTTGCAACTGCGACCGCTGCCGCTGCAGTGTCACATTTCACAGTTATTGTTGTTGCACGTGGCAGTCTCTGGCACGCTCTTTTGATATTTTAATTAGCTTTTTTTTATTTTTTTTCTTATTTTGCCGCTCGTCTCTGTCACGAGAGGCAGGCGTTTTAATTACAGCGACGACGACATGCATCACAATATCTAATCACATAATACATATGAGCAACTACGAGTATTGCGTGGCTAGCAGGAAGCATCTTCATCAACTGGATGAATGTGTGTGTCTGTGCATATAGCCATCAGTTGGGCAGTCAATCAGTCAGTCAGACAGTCAGTCAATGTTGTGGGATTTTTCACAGACTCACACAACAAAAGGCTTCCACTTCTTTTGCAGGTGTCTTCTTCACAGCTCTTTGGTGATGCAATCGCAAAAGATTGATAATTGCAAATTGATTTAAGAAGATTTTAATGACTTTAAAGGGTTTTTATAAGTGGAAATTTAATAGGCGTTTCTTTTGGCCTTTAAATATATATTTTTAAATATCTACAGAGGTATTTTGTAATTAAAAAAGTTACTTTTAAAGTAAAAATATAAATAAATAAATATTTATAAAATATTTATAAATTTTTATTAAGCACTAAATATCTATAGAAGACTAATATTTTTATTATATTAAAATTACAAAGCAGACTTTTTAAGCTATTTTTTTTCTAAATATTTTTAGTCGTAAGCTAAATAAAAGTAAATTTTATTCAAAAATCTTTCTTAAAAGACTAATAATTCTGTTTTTTGTGAATTTTTTACAAGATAAATTAAAATAAAATTGCTAATAAAAATAATGAGAAGTTTCTTCAATCTTTAAATATTTTTACACTATTATTATAAAAAAAGAAAATACAGTTTTTAGTTTATATATTTATTTAAAAGGGTTTTTAGATATTTTTCAATTGGGCCTTAAAAACTTATAAAGACTTAATTTTATATTAAAATACTATAAAATACTTGTTAAAATATTTTTTTTATATTAAACTCCAAATATTTTCTTTATAAGTAGTATAAAAATAATTTTTACCCCACAAATTCTCTTTAAATAAATATGAGCAACTGGTTATTCGTGGAAATGCTGCCCACAAATTTTCATTTTGTTTTTTTTTTTTATTTTTTTTGCAAAGCAAAGGGCAAAGTCAAACGGAAATATGAAAATCCGGCAGCAAAGCAACAAACTAAAGAAATGGAGAAAGAGGCCTGGCAAAGGGGGGAAATGGGATGTCGATAAGTTTTCCTGAAAGTAAAAATTGCACCGGTTTGGACCAGCAGCAGCAGCAGCAAGCGGTCAACTCACCTGTATATATATATACATATATATATATCTTATACCTGCGTTCACATGCAGACCCAAAACCCAAACCAAACCCGATATCAACACTTTCACTTGACGGCTTCAGCTTCGGCTTTGGCATCGGCATCCCATGTTGGCCATAATTTTTGGTGGCCAATTGATTGACGTACACCAATTTTTGCCCAACTATTTTTTAATGGAGCTCCCGATGAGGATTTCCTCATATTAACGCCGGATTGCCTTAGCCAGCGGAACCAAATAGAAATTCCCCAATATTTTCATGTACACTGTGAATATGGATTTCCTAATTTTTGATTTGCCAATAATTATTTTTTCACTATTTTGCCTAAGTGAATTGAAAGAAAAACCCTGCCAATTTTGATTAATATTATGACAGCGGGTGTTTGGAATATGGGTTTGCATAGCCGAGCTTGGCATGGCTGACTTGGTGCGGCTTGACTTGGCTTTGGCGTTGGCTTAAATTATGCATCGAGGCCTACATTTTGATAGTAGGTGGTTGCCACCTCCTCCTCCAAAAGCCAAACACATGGCAAATATTTTGTAATGCATTTTTTTTGGGGGGGGCTATAAAATTGGTTTATTTAGTTAATTTAATAAAGGGTTTTACGAATTAAAAATGGAAGAAGTAAATGAGAGTTTTATTAAATTATTTATTTTGTATTTAATAAAATCTTACAGAGGAACAAATAAGCTACACTTTCCGAATATATTTGCCATATATATTTTTTGGAAAACTTCATAAATATAAACATATTTTGAAGACTAAAGAAAATTATTTTCTACATTTATTTCCGTTAATGTTTAAATAAATAATTAAATATATTTAAAATGCTTTCTAATTTTGCAATTTTAAATATTTTATTGTTAAAAAAACAAAAAGTACATAAATATATATATTTTCTAATACCTTTACCTTGTTGTCATTTTTATTTGAACTGGGATAATTTTATTTAATTATGTATAAATATAATTTTGGAAACTCCTATCACTCCAACTCAACTTTGATATATCTTTAATATATCTTTAAATATCTCTTGGAAATCTCCTCAAAATGCATCTTCCCATCTCTCTCTCTCTGTTTATCTTAATCTCTTTTTGCTTTTGCGTTTCGCTATTTGCTCTACTGATTTATCGACAAATTTGAATGTTTATGTTTCGTTTCTTCTCTTTTTTGCATTTTTTTTTTTGCATTTTGCATTATGGCAAGTTGCTTGTGGCTGTTGCAGTTGCGGTTTTTGGTTGGCCGATTTTCGAGCGCAGCAACAGCAGCTGCCATTTGGCAATAGTGTTGGCCCATTAGAAAATTACACAAAAAATCAATAGCTAAATTTAACTTGCTAAAAAAAGGGGTTTAAGTGTAAATTAAAAATTCTAATATTGCAATATGTTTGAAATATTTACTTAATTTTGCTTAAAAGTTACAAGAACACCAAACTGAAATTAATTACATATTTTTTCTAGTTAAATGCAAGGTTTAAAAAAAATTCTTAAGGCTGTTAAGAAACAATAAAGTTTTAAACTTTAAGCAACTTTGAAAGGGTTAAATATTTTTGAATATTTTATTTATATTTAAAACAAATTTCTTACATTTAATAATATGGTTTTTTTCTTTTTATTTTCATACCTTTTAAAAATTATAAAAAATATTTATGACTTCATTAAAAAGTTGTTTAAAGAGTTCAAGTGCTTTTAAGTGCATTTTAATATACTTATATTCAAACATATAGCCATAACTGAACGATTTTCAAGCTATAAGCTCACTGTGAGGCCGTCACCATCGAGTGTGGGAATTGACTTGGAGCTGGGGATATATTTTTAAGGCCTTTTGGATAAATAGGAATCGAAGGCATGCACTGCCTATGCTAATTGAAGAGCTGCGAGTTGGAGTGTTCAAGTGGGTCTCTTTGTGTGTGGTGTGTGTCTGGCCAATTATGCCTAATTGCTGTCAAGTCAACAGTGAAAATGAAATGGAAATGAAAAGTGCCACAAATGAGCAGCAGCCGGACTTGGGGGACAGTGGAAAGCTCTGTGTCTCGCCAAGATGGGGAAGCGGGAACGGGAAGCGGCAGCGGGAACTGGCTGCAAGTGGCGAAATGTCAACAGCAAAGATCGAGAAATACCAAAGCTAAATACCAACTTTCCTGAGCTCTCCAAGAAGAGATCACTGACTCCGGCGTCGGGCCGGAGCTTTGTTTTGGTTCGTTGTTATTTTTGTTTTTTTTTTTTTGTTATTGCATTTGCCCTAGTTTTTCCAGATGAAAATTATAGAAAAAGGTAGTGATTAGATATGTGCTTGAATTATTATTACAAATGTATATTTATATATTAAATAATATAAATGGTATTGATTTTGGGTTTATTTTAAGGCATTTTCATATTTGTTTGAAAATTAATTAATATTAATATCAAATTTTGTAATGTTATTCATTGATTCATTTGAAAGACGTATGTCCAAATACAGTCTTTATTTTATATTTAAACTATAAGAGGCTTTGAAAAATATTTTTTAATATATTTTCTTTGGTAGATTATTCAAAAATAATTTTTTATATTAAGATTTATCTGTTGAAAATTGCCAAAATGATTAAAGAAACTAAAAATGCAAATGCAAAAGTCCAAATAATCTGAAATCAAATAATTATGACTCAATCATTAATTTAAAATAATAAAAAAAATGATCAAATAATAATATAAAGTATTTTCTTTTATAAAATTACTTTGAATTAAAAAAATAATTTTTTAAAGTTTGCCCCAAAATATGAAAATATTTGGCATAAAGCCAGTTTTTAAATTTTTTTGTCTGTTTCTGGTCCTGTTTTTTTTTTTTTTTTTTTATTTCCACTCCCCTAGATAAAAGCCAATTTGCAGCACTTGCACTTGGTAACAATTTGTGGCCATATCAGATGCCATTTTCAAGTGGTTTACCTCTAAGCGATATCGCGCATACGCCGCATGGTGCCGACACACCCAGCTTTCAAGGGTTAGATATAGTATAATAAATAACTAAGACTATATCAACAAAATTTATATAAAAAACTATAAAAAAAATACATAAAAGAAAGTTGTCTAAATATTAATATTATAAAACCCCTTTTATATGGTTTTACCTTGCCTTTTTTTCTTTTAATTTTCGGCTTCAGTTTCGGTTTCGGTTTCGCTTTTTGTTTAATTGCCAAACAAAGCTAGAAAAAACAAAATAAAATAAGAAACATAAAACCGGCCCCGCATGAGGCAAATGTCAAGGTGTTCAATGAAAAGAACACCCGACAATGCCAGCTGGTTGACAAATGTTGATTGGTTTCAATTCTGGTTTAATTTTTGCGCTAAAGAACTACTACTTGAAATTTTTTGTACATATTCTGGGCGATAATGCGACGAAATTCCCGCTTAAAAGATCAATCAAACGATCAATGAATGGGCACTTGGCGATCAATAGCTGGATCAAAAACAAACGATTGATCGATCCAACGCCTTTCGAAAGTGTGTGAGCCAAACAAAAGACTCAGGCAACGAACCTGCTAGCCGGTTGCCGTTTGCCGTTTTTTTTTCTATATAGGTTTTTCAAGTTTCTTTTTTTATTTTTGCTAAACCACTTTTCATGCGGAAACATAATACACTCTAAAAAATATGTTCAGAACAGGAAATAAAGAAATTAAATAGTAATTCCATAGAAAACATTGACAAAAGGTGTTTGCCTCCTAAAAAATCTCTTGCAAAAAAAATTTTAAATAATTAAAAATAATTAAGAATAATATTAATTAATGGAAAATAAATTAATAATTAAATAAATTACCTTCTTTATTCCATACTTTAGCTTTGTCAATGAGCCAGTGAGCAGCCAGCAGCAATGACAGAGACCAACAGCAATCATCAGCAGCAAACCGGCGGCCGCCACTCGGCCTCACCGGCCCGCACCATCGATTCGCATGACTCCACAACAGGCAGCCTGGACACCATTGTGGATCGCAGCCTGAATCGCGAGGAGCTGCTTCAGGTGGTCACCACCATTGAGCAGAGCACAAATACTAACATGGCGAATGGCGGCAGTCTGACCAATTCGCAAATTGGTATGCTGGAGAAGCAGCGGGAGGAGCGCGATGATCAGGATCAACAATCGCGACAGGATGCCCAGAGTCACATATATTCGAGTCCCGTTTACGATGAGAAGCCGCCGGCCTTGAAGCTCCTGTCCGCCGCCTTGGATTTGGATACGGAAAAGAGCAAGGCAGCTGCCGCAGCGGCAGCGGATCAGCCCAAGCTGATCTCCCATCAGGAGTTCAAGCAGCAGCTGGAGGAGGCGATGGCCACGCGCCAGCAGCAACAGCAGCTGCCCGGCAGCCAGGCGGCGACATTGACCAAGCCGAAGAGTGCCGCCAATACGCTGGATTCGCGTATAAGCCGGAAGCAGCGCTGTCCCCCGGAGTTCATCAAGTACAAGGGGGGAGCTGGCAGTGAGGGTGGCGGCAGTGCCTCCACCTCTTCGCTCTCCTCGAAGGATAGGCGGCGGCGCAAGGCCAGCAACGAATGCTGCTCGGCCTTTCCGCTGCAGATTGTGCTGGGAACACTGCAGCTCCTGCTGGCCATCTCGCTGGTGGCTCTCGGATCGCTGCTGATCGTCCGGGAGGCGGCCCTCTCGATGGCCGGTTGTGGCATCTGGACGGGGCTGACGGCGGCCGTGACGGGATCGCTGGGCGTGGTGAGCATGCGGAAGACGCAGACGGCTTTCCTGGCCTTGAGTTTGGTGTGCATAGCCACCAGTACCCTGGCGCTGGCCATTTCCGGTGTGGGTTTATCAAGGGACCTCAACCGGATGGCGGAGCAGAAGGGCAACGATGAACAGGTGAGAGCTTTGAGAGGGTTAAAATCTAAAATGGAATCTTCTTTTGAATTTGGTTTTTCGTTTTTTTAAATCCATTTTTAGTTTGATCTTATAACCAGCAACAGTGAGGTGTCTGCCGCCTGTGGACTGATCTTTGCCCTTTTCCTGCACTTTGTGGTTAGCATTGTGTCCGTTTACAGATGCGCCCTGCAGATTTGCACAAAGTGAGTACTTTAAAAACTTACCAAAACTTAAAAAACTTTTATTATACAAAAAAATTCATTTTAAATACGTTAAATTTTAAGTTGCGCTTTAATCCAATTAATCGATTTATCGATAGGTAAATTAACGGTATTTTTTATATTATTAACGGTATATTTATTTGGCATTTGCGTATAAGTTTTGGTATATTTTCGTCTTGGCCTCGCCTGGGCTTGGTATACTTGCACACTGGCGCCGCGGTCACACCCGATGGGAAAAATATTCCAAAAAACAAAAAAAAAACAACAAAAAACAATTGTTTAATGTTTTTAAGTTGTGTAAATAATAGTGATAAGGAGACAGCTGTCTGTGTTAGTAACCCAGTAAGCAGCGGCCGTGCGTGTGTGAAAGTGAGGCAGCAACTATAAAAGCTTGGAGGACGTGGGCGCAGCGGAACAGAAGGAGGAAATTCGCCAGCGAAGAAGCAACAGCAGAGCGAGCGAGCGAGCGAGAAGAGAGAGAGCGAGTGGGAGTATAGCGGAAGTGATAAAGCAAAGAGAAGAGCTGTGAGTGGAAGAGAGAGAGAGGAAGAGCCAGAGGAAAGTGGGCGAGAGCAAAGAGAAAGCCAAGAGGAGAGCAGGAGGAGGAGGAGAGGCAACAGCAGCAGCAGCAGCGGCGGCGGCGGCAAAGTGGAGGCGTCGCTGGAGGCGGAGCAGCCACAAGACGCCAACAGCGATTGGAGTCATGCCGCTGGCCGATTCCCAAAAGGATCTCCGCCAGCAGCAGCAACAGCAGCAGCAGCAGGAGGTGTTACAGCAGACTGGCAATCATGAGAACCACGAGATGCTCCAGCAACAACAGCAGCAGCAGCAGCAGCAGCAGCGCAGCGCCATGGGCCTGCAGCTGCGACAGCGCCTGCAGATCACCTCATCCGGCTGCAGCAGTCTGGCGGTCACGCCCATGGAGCATACGCCCACCGAGGACGATGAGAGCGGGGCCGGTAGCAGCAGCGGCAACAACAACAATAATGGCGCTGTGACCACGGTGACATCATCGCAGCGCCGGCAACAACAGGTGCAGCAATCCGCTTTGCAGGCGGCACTTGAACAGCACCACATCTCGCCCAAGCAGAAGGGGCAGCGGGATAGCAGTCACGCCCAAAATCGGACACTCTGCTGCCCGCCGCCCGAACTGATGGAACTTAGCGATTCGGAATCGCAGCAGGGCGGGGCCTGCGGCGGAGGAGGAGGAGGTGGAGGAGCTGAAGGCACTGCCCTAGCCCTCGACGAGAACGAGTTCGAGCTGAAGGAGGTTATCAAAGAGGGCCACGACAAGGCCGATCCCTCCCAGTTCGAACTGTTGCGCGTTTTGGGCGAGGGCAGCTTTGGCAAGGTGTTCCTCGTCCGCAAGATAATTGGCAAGGATGCTGGTACCCTGTATGCGATGAAGGTGCTTAAGAAGGCCACCCTCAAAGTCAAGGATCGTGTGCGCAGCACCAATGAGCGCAAGATCCTCGCCGATGTCGGTCACGCCTTCATTGTCCGCCTGCACTATGCGTTCCAAACGCCCGGGAAGCTCTATTTAATCCTGGATTTCCTGCGTGGCGGCGATCTGTTTACGCGCCTCTCCAAGGAGGTCATGTTCACCGAGGAGGATGTGAAATTTTATCTGGCCGAGCTGGCGCTGGCTATGAATCACCTGCACACGCTGGGCATCATCTACAGGGATCTGAAGCCGGAGAATATACTGCTGGACGAGCATGGTCATATAGCGCTCACCGATTTCGGTCTCTCCAAGCAACCCCTGGACGGATCGAAGACCTATAGCTTCTGCGGAACGGTGGAGTACATGGCACCGGAGATTGTGAATCGAAAGGGTCACGACTTTGCCGCCGATTGGTGGTCATTTGGTGTCCTCATGTACGAGATGCTAACGGGGAATCTGCCATTTCATGGCCAGACGCGACAGGAGACAATGAACCAGATACTGAGGAGTAAACTGGGCATGCCCGAGAATCTGTCGCCGGAGGCCCAGTCCCTATTGCGAGCCCTGTTCAAGCGGAATCCCCTGAATCGCTTGGGAGCCGGTGCCCAGGGTATATTGGACATTAAGGCGCATTGTTTCTTCGCCACCATCGACTGGGTGAGATTGGAACGAAAGCAGGTGCGTCCGCCCTTTATACCGGCTGTTAGCCGTGACGATGCCTTCTACTTTGATGTGGAGTACACATCAAAATCGCCCCGCGATTCGCCTGGCGGTCCCATTTCCGCCTCCGCGCACGAGATCTTTCGTGGCTTTAGCTTTGTGGCACCCGTGCTGCTGGAGGGTCAATGCATCACGTCGTCGTCGAATAGCTGCTCCACTAGTGCCAGTCCGCTGCATCATCATAATATTGCCGTGGCTTCTAATATACCCGCCGCTGTCTCCGGCACTGTTGTCGCCGGTGCTTCTGCTTCTGCTGTAGCGGCAGCTGCTCCACGCAGCCTGCCTGGCGTTCTGCCTGGTAACTTCCATGCTGAGTACAATCTGCTGCAGGAACTGGGCCGTGGCACCTTCTCCGTGTGCCGACTATGCGAGCATCGCGCCTCCAAGAAGCACTATGCCGTCAAGGTGATCGAAAAGGCAGCAGTGGCCGCCGCCTCGGCCGCCTCCACATCCGCCGATTGCTGGGAGGAGGTGGAGATAATGCTGCGGTATGGCAATCATCCAAATATCGTTACTCTATATTCCGTTTACGAGGATGCTGGCTCTGCGTATTTGGTAATGGAGCTACTAAAAGGTGGCGAGCTCTTAGATCGCATCCTGGCCGTGGGTCAGATGTGCGAAAGCGAGGCGAGCGCTGTGTTACGAACCATTGCCTCCGCGGTGGCCTACCTACACGAGCACGGCGTGGTCCATCGGGATCTGAAGCCCTCGAATATGATATATGCCAGCATGCGGCAGACCCCGGAGACCCTGAAGCTATGCGATTTGGGTGAGTATTTTTTGGACAAAAAACGTCTCTTCTCTCCCTGGACACACATAAAATGGTATTCTTGATTAGGCTTCGCCAAGCAACTGCGCGCTGACAATGGACTCCTCATGACGCCCTGCTACACGGCCAACTTTGTGGCACCGGAAGTGCTGAAACGGCAGGGCTATGACCTGGCCTGCGACATCTGGTCGCTGGGTGTCCTGCTCTACATCATGCTCTCGGGCCGGACGCCCTTTGCCAGCACTCCCAATGATTCGCCCGATGTGATATTGAAACGGATCGGTTCGGGGCACATCGATTTCGCCAGCAGCCGCTGGGCCTTGGTCAGTGCCCCGGCCAAGGAGCTGCTCCGTCAGATGCTGCACATTGTACCAGAGAATCGACCGACAGCGGCTCAGATACTAGAGCATTCCTGGCTACGAGAACAGTTTGCCAGCGGCGTTCAGCTAACCGAATATGCCGTGGCACCCGGTGCACAGTCACAGCTATCTTTGGGCGCCCAGCAGCAGCAACAGAATCACATTTCGATGGCCTTAAGGGGTGCTGTGGATGCCACATTTCGGGCAATTGCCATACCCCAGGCGGCGAATGTGGGACCCGTGGAGCTATCGATGCTGGCCAAGCGACGGGCCAAGGATCGCGCCAATCTGCACTCGTAATCGTGGGCAAGCGAGGCAGGCGGGTGCATGCGGCGCCAGGCCAAGAGGCAGCTAATCCAATTACTTTTCCGGCTCTACAGTATTCTGAACCATTGCTGGGCGACGATACCCTGTCGTCGTCGTCGTCGTCGTCGTCGCAGGATGGATTATGGAGAACGAGGAGGCCACAATCCTCGCAGCCAGCGCTGTCGCCGGCATAAGCTGCGAGTGGTTTAAAGTATTCAACCAACAAGTGTTAATTATTTATTTTATATACGAAAATCATAATGAGATGCCAAGGCCAAAGCAATGTGCGGGGCATCTATATATACAACATATAACTATAACTATACAGATACCGATATATATATAGCTATTTATATATAACAAATCCTTGAGCAGGGGCCTCGAATTGGAGCGAGCATGTGTGCATCTCAGATGCAAGTCTCCCAGTATTTTTTCCCTACAACTCAAGCTCGCACCAAGGACCTTATAATATGACAAGATGCATAACTGTAATATTATAAGGGGTTTACTCGAACACTGAAAAAAAAACAAAAACAAAAATATATATATATAAACCCCCAGCATACATATTTTTAATTAAATTAATCGTAGCTAAAATTTTCCAACATCACCGTGTTATTGTTGTTTAACTAATTAAAATTAAATTGAAAAAAAACAAAAACTAAAAACGAAATTAACAAAAAGATAAAAAATTTGAAAAACAAGGCAAAAACACAAACCCTTTTCTTTATTATTATTATTAACAATATTTGTCGCCAAAAAAAAAAGAGCAAAACAAACTGTAACAACTAAAAACCAAAAGAGTTTCCCACAAATTCTTTTTGAAATGTCAATTTTGCACAAAAAAACAAAGAACTAAGTAACTAATTGATATATATGATATGGTTACAGTAACATATAATAAATATGTACATAGAAAAACCTATATTTGACAGACAGTGCGTTTCGGAATGTTAAAGGCAGCTAAATTGGTTGACTGCTATAATCAAATCAGTTTTAGTTTTATTTTTCAATTACAGAGAGAGAGATAAAGCAATTTTCAATTAAATTGTGATTCTAAAAATCTACAAAATCTATTTTTTAAATAATATTAAATTATTGTATAGCTTTTAATAATTATCAAAATTATTTTTATATTATCTAAAAATGTTAAAACCCCTCTAAACTCTGCTTTTATTTTGTATTTCTTTATTTTACCTTAACTTTTGCTAGTATATCTTTATATATACCCAGTTTAAGCTGGCTTACATCTCTGAAACGCACTGTATACTGTATCATAAAGCAGTTGTGACAACACATCAAATTGGTTTCGCATTTCGTTCATCGCTGTCCGATGTCTTCCAACCGAAGTTGTATCGTTTCGGATCGCACTGTAAAATTAAGGTGACTCAGTGAAATCGATTTGGAGCCATTCCCCATACTATATATATTCACTTCCGACTCCAGATATGGTTGGCTATGTGCTTTTGCAAACATATATGATATATATTTACCTAAATGTCAGCGTATCTATTTAAATAATTATGCGAATCCGCAATGGGAGTGCAATTAAAAAAAGCGAATTCTGAATTCCAAGCGAGTATGTGCGCTAGCTTATAAATGTTTACAGATATCCACAGATATATATACATATATATCTATGATCTGAGGACAAGAAGAACTTGTTTTCCACTAACTAAAAAAAAAGAAAAATAATGTGATTTTATAAGCAAATTCCTCACTACTTCGTTTGCAATTCAATTTCGATTTCGAGTAAAAACTTGTTGAGAATTTCACAAGAAAAAATTACAAAATATAAAAAAAGTAAATAAAAAATCAATGCAAAACAAAACTAGTATATATATATGAGAATTATGATGTATGTATGCCAGAGCAGTGCGTTTCGGTACTGTAAATTCCAATTGTTTATTGATCCAAGCCATAAATGTATGATAACTGAAGGGAAATTTCTCTCTGTGTGTGCGCGCCTGCTGTGCATGTGTGTGTGTGTGTGCGTGTTTGTAATGCAAAATTAAGATTTATGCGCTGTGCCACCACTGAACTTACTGCTAACAAGAAAAACAATAATAATTGCATAATATATAAAAAAAAATAAAATATATATATATATAATATTATATACACATCTAGAAAATGTTAGTTAAACTTGCAAAATTTTTAAAACAAATAATGACGGAGTGTGGAAGGTATTGTGTGCATGATTGATCATCCAGCATCCAGACATTAGCTAGCTGAACGAGTAGAGAAAGTTTTGAAATAGGAATAAGAAGGATATCGGATTCATTTGCTGAAATTTGGTTGAGAACTATAGAGAACTATTGCGATTTTACCTATTTACCATATATTATATATGTATTCTTTAAAGATTTTAAATCGCCTGATGGAATAAATACCTAAAAGTAACATTATTCTAAAATTCATCATCCGAATGTATTTCTGTTGCCTAATTTTCAGGGCTTTTTAAAGAAATTCTAAGTTAAAAATTAGAGAAAAATATTTAACAATTTCTGAAAATGTTTCTATTTTTATTATTTTATTACTTAGATTTATGAATTAAAATTGCCAATTTAAAAGAGTTTTTTTGAAGTTAAAAGTTGTTTTTTCAAAAAATTTAATATAAAAAATAACAGAAAAATATGTTCAGAAGATTCAAAATTAAGCAACAAATTTATATATATTTTTAAGGGTCTAAAATTACCTAAAAATATTATTTTCGAATGCATTTTTAAGGGATTTCACAGCAGCAACACTTTTCTTTTGATAATTTTAGCTTTGTTAAGTACAGAAAATTTTTTAAAATATTCTAAAGAATTAAAAAAATTTGTACAAGTCTCATATCATATTTCAGCAAGTGAAAAATTATGATAATTAAGTAAAACATTGATTAATCACTACGGTGATAATGAAAACGTACTAACGGTTTGTTAAAAAAAAAATGCTGTGCACACACAAATCCGACAGAGACAGACGACCAGAACGAAAACGAAGACCGAAATGAAACTAACCAAGATATTTGGAAAACACTGGACACGATTTCCCAACCCAAAATCAAGACACCCATCTCCATGAAACCAAAACATACATACATACATTGTATATATGGGATGCTACATACAAATATTTTCTTAGTAGATTTTTACAGCTTCCAGAACTATATATACACATATATATATATTGAAGAAGAAGAAATCCAATGAAACAAAAACTAACAAAATATACATATAAATTGAAATTGAAATTCAAATTAAACTAAAACTAAATAAACCTAAACAAAAAAAAACACACACTTTTATTGTAATCGAAATCGATTCGGAATTATTGTAAAGTTGAATCATAAAAAATCACAAACTGGAAGGAAATCCAACAAGAAAAATACAAAAACCAAACAAAAAAATAAATAAAAATAAAAATTCAAAGTTTAAACATCTTTGTTTTATATAATTTAAATATATTATATGGTATATGGTTATAATCTAATTGCGTTTCATGTGTTTATCTATAATTTGATAGGCACTAAAAAGCAAATGATTCATTTCTGGGGCGACTCTTATCGCTGGGGCTCAGGTTCGCTTTAGATAAGGTCGCAATTCTTATCGAAAGCCGATAAGAGATTGGGTGTACAGGTGGGGGAAATCTTGGGAATTAAGAAGCTTAAGTAACCCCAATTCTATAAAGCGAAATCTAACTTTCGTATTTATTTCCGGTTTTTTCTAACGCAGTCTATTTACCTTTTTATTTATTTTTGTTTTATAATTTAAGACTTTATGTAAAAAAAAACATAATTTTTCTGGCTTTGACCCGAGTTTTTCAGGTATATTCATTTGCTTTCATTTATAAAAATATTCTTTCACTTTTAGGATATTTATTTCTTGTTAGGATGTTCATTTGTTATTGGAAATGTTCATTTCCCATTTTCCAGTATATTCATTTTTATTGGAATGTTTATTTGCTATTTCTTTTTGGAAATATTTATTTTCCCTTGCCCTTCTCTGCTAATATTTATTATTTGGAATATATTTTTTTTTTAATTGCTAATTTGCTATTGATAAGATAATTTGCTGTCGGTTTACCCACTATATTCCCATAAAATAAATTTTCTCCTCTTGCTTGAGGTTTTCTAGTTAACAATAATTGTCCTTTTTATTTAACGTTTTATCGTTTCATCGTTTTGTTATTATGCAGCTTAAAATTAATTATTAATTTCAGTTTTTGTTTTCTTTTTTTTGTGGTTTCATCAATTGGAATCATAAGGTTTCTTTTGATTTGTGTTAATTGAAAATTTTTGCCCCGCTACACCGAGGCTTTGTTCATTCCCTCTAATCAATTCATTTTGTGATTTAATTTGAATTAACCGAAAAATATATATAGAAATAAATACGCTTACGTTACGGCAAACTATTGTACAATGCTTATATGTTTCGGTTTGTATGCAAGCAAATTATGCGGAAACTTGAATGTTTTGAATTGGATTTCTCGAGTTTTTGAGTTTGTTGTTTAAAAAAATATAGATGTACGCGCCTGGAGCCGGGATCTGTAATTTGTATTTGTAGTAACTGCCTCGGCGATTGGCTCAAAACTAATTCGGCTTCAATAAGGATTGTGTCTGCTTCTCTAGGCAAATATATATGTTTGTTTTCTTTTATATATAAATGGAGAAGGTGAGACGCAGCCCTACTCGAAATACTCAATATATATATATATTTATATATATATCTCTAAATAATTCTATATGCGAAAGGACACTCAGTCCTAGTGCTTGCCTTTGCCCTTGCGACCCTTTTGCTGCTGTCTCGCCGTCGTCGTTGTCGTTGTGGCCTCCTTGTCTTTATCCTCCTCCTTTTCATTGCCTGAAATAATAATGAAAACAGAAGTTGATAAACAAATAACTTTCATAGTTGAAAATTTTTAATTACCTGCTGCAGCATCTGTGTCCTCCAGCTGCACCTTCTCCAAGGCGGGCGTTAGCTCCACTACTAGCGTTTCATCCTCTACCCTCTCCTCTGGCTTCTGCGAGCTTCTTGCCTCATGGACGACCACCTCGCCCTCCTCTTCCTCCTCCTCTTCCACTTCCTCTTCAACAACGTGCGCCTCCTCGGCTATGACGCCATTCAGCACATTGACGGCCTCCTGGGCCATATTGGCCTGTGCCTGACGCCGTCTATGCTCCAAATCCTTTTTATAGTTCTGCGTCCACTCCACATGCTCCTTATAATACTGGCCAACAGGAATGACTATCACCGAGATATCATCGACGGTGGCTGCCGCCTTGCTATCCGCCAGCCGCCAGTGACCCGAATCGTTGATTTTGCCTCGCGCCCGAGCCACCAGCTCCTGGGCGACCATCGTATAGCGATGCTTCTCCGTTGGGTACTTGGAGAGCGTCTGGAAGACGGTGCGAGCAACAGCCTCGTTCTCGGACACATCCCACAGGCCATCGGTGGCCATCACCAGGACACCATAGTCACCGTCACGATTATCCTCGTCGGGAATGCTTACCACCTGGGTGAGATCACGCTGTCGGACATCGGGATGGGGCGTGAGGAAGGGTTTGATCTGGATGCCCGTATTGATGGCCAGCAGTTCATGATCGCCAAAGCCCCGCGTCACGCCCAGGGTGCCCAGGAGGCGACTTCGTTTGCCCTCGCCATTCACCACTGGCATGCAGAGATCGTCCCGGGTGAGGGTCTTGTAGGTCCAGCCTCGCATGGTGCCCTGCCGGCAGAGTATGCGCTGACCCATATCCTTGATGTGCGGCCGCTTGGCATACTCCATGGCCACATAATAGTTGCCCATCAAATGCGGCTTCAGTCGGGCCACATTCAGCAGTCGTTCTCGCTCCGTTTCCGGTGTGTGATCCGCCGAGAACGGCACCGGATAGCAGCTGGCCTCCAGGGGATCCGGCTCGATGCCCGAGTCTGAGGCTGTCGCTGTCGGTTCCTTCTGGTGCCTTCGCTGGCAGAGCACAGCTCGAGAATCACCGGCATTCGCCACATACATTTTGCCATCGATGAAGAGGGAAACGCAGGCGGTGCATCCGCCAGCATCCCTATATCGATCACTGTCCTGCGCTATCAGTGAGTCCATGTTGAAGAAGGCGCTCTCCAGCGCTCCAATGATTAGTTCGTCCTTGGACACCCGTCGCTGGAAGTAAATGGGGTGCGGGAATGTGGGATTTAGCTTGGTGCCATCGCCACTGCCATTGTTGCCCTCCGTTGAGGAGTCACGCGGCAGCAGAAGCTCCAAACAATCCACCAGCTTCTCGTGCAGGATGTGATGGAACTGATGCGAGGCGGCCAGCGCTGCGCCGTAGCCAGCATGGCCATCGAAGATGCCAAAGTATGTGTATGGTAGATCCGGGTGCTTGTGCTCCGGATCCGAAAGGACTTGTCTGTATTGGGGATAAGAAAGGGAGGAGATTAAGTATCGTATCGGGGAAATCAAGGTTTCAGGGTTATATAAACCATATTAACACATCTTTAGGGACAAGTAGAGCGTTTTAAAGTCTTCAAAAACCACATATAAATCTGCCGTGTTAGATTTTAGTACAATTTTCATTATCTTAAAGATTAAAACCTTCAAAATTAAAGTTTTCTGGCCTATTTTACTAAAAATAAAGGTTAAATTGATTCAAAATCCCCTCTAATTACAAACTTATACACTTTCCTTGATATTTCTATTATTATAATAATAAAATCAAGCGCATAGCTATCAGATAAGCTCTGGAAAAAAAGTGAATCACAAAATGTTCTTCAACAAAAGTAGACTTCCTGGTTCTATTGTTTATTTCAAATAGAAATGTCACTTGGAAACCTATAAACAACCAGCAATTAATCATTTTTATGGCCTCCAAACAAATAAATGTATTTTCCTTACTATTTAACTATTGATTTTTTAAAGCCAGAGAGAATCTACCCGAACTATGCTTGCTTTTGTTCTTGGTTTAGCCTAAGTAAAGTCTACTAAATCAAATTATTATCTGGGACAAGTGCAAACAATCATCTTGCCTGCCCCACTGAGATGTTTCAAGTTCCAAGAAGAACAAAAATAATGCGCAAACAGCAAAACTCGCGAGGTTTTAGTAACCATGACGCAATCTTTAGATACAAAAAGAGTCCGAGCACAAATCTTTATTCAATTATAAGTTAAGAGAGAGGATATGCATCCTCTTTAACGAAATAATTCGTTTATTGTAAACAAATTTCAAATACAAATAAAAAATAAATATAAACAAAGTAAACAGAGCAATCAAATCAGCGCAATTAAATGCTTATATTTATAGCGCAATTCAAAGAAAATAAAATAGTCATATTTAGGTTTTATGATTGTCATAAGCAAATAATCTCAATTTCTGGTTTTATGGGGAAACGGTTACAAAGCGATAAGCAATATTTTTTGCTATGCGTTATAGAAGGCATATCTAAAACACAAGGGAGTAAATTTCAAGAATGAGTTGAATTTGAAGTACTATGTAGTTAGCAAAAGAATAAACTAGAAAATGAATTAGAGGACGAATAACTGAGTGAGCCACACAAGAAATAGATTAAAGTAAAATATAAACAGAAAGAGCAAGAGATTCAGGAACATAATGAACAAAATGCAAGTGAATTTGGTTAGTAAACAAAGTTAACAACAGAATGAATAAATGTAAATAATTCATAAAATTAACAGAATGAACATGTTAACAGCACTGTAAACATCTGAATAGAATGAACACAATCAACAAAAATGTAAACTACAAAATGAACAGCTTAACAAAATGCAAGAGAATTTGTTAAGTAATCAGAGTTAACAACAGAATGAATAAATGTAAATAAATCATAAAATTAACATAATGAACATGTTAACAGCACTGTAAACATCTGGACAGAATGAACACAATCAACAAAAATGTAAACTACAGAATGAACAACTTAACAAAATGCAAGTGAATTTGTTCCCTAACACAAAACATTAGCAACTCGGACCCCTCAGCTCCTTCCATTTCGTGCTTACCGGCAGAAGGCACCCTGGTCCTCGTTCCACTCCGATTTGCCCGAATTGACGCACTCGGCATAGCCAGTGCCCCACGGCAGCAGGTTAATGTCGCGCGGCACTATAATCGGCCGAACGTTGTGATCGGCGGAGGCGCGCAGCTCGTCGGGCGTGAGGAGTTGCAGGAATGGAGGTCTCGCGTAGGGGAACTTGTCCGGCATTGGTCCGCCGCCACCGCTTCCACTGCCTCCACCGCCGCCACCACCAAAACGCAGCCGCTGGTGGCCGCCGCTGTGATGGTGATGATGATGGCCGCGGTCTCGCTCGCCGCTGCTGATGCCCGGCAGCGGTGGCAAGTCCGGCGCAATGGCCGATATAAAACGTTCCTTGAAGTTACTAAACATAGTTTTTTTTCTGTTTGTTCTGCTTTGATCCTTGGGCCTTGCTGCTGCTGCTGCTGCACTCTCCTCTTTCTCGCTCACTCCCACTGACGTGGCGAGCTTGCGTTTATGTTGTTGTTTGCCTCCTTTATCCGCTGTCGCCTGCCGCTGCTATTGACGACGCTCTCTTCGCTGCACTTCCCGGTCGCAGGGGGGCGGAAAGTAGTGAGCTATGTGCTGCTGCTAATGAGCTTAGCTATGAGGCTGGCTGGATCGGCATCAACTTCAAGCGGAGATAAAGTTTTTTGCGTGTTTTTGCCGTTGTTAAAAAATAAATCGATTAGCAGCATGAGTGTGGCCGTTCGCGCAGCGCTTGAGAATACCAGCGTGGCAGGTTGCACAAAATACTAGTTAAATAATTTGAGCGGGCGGTTAAAATGAAAGAAAATGCGAAGAAAATATAAATTATACAAAAGAAAAAACATGTTTAATAATTAAATCAAAATCACACTTGAAGTTTTAAATATATTTTCTTTTTTTTTTGTGTACGCCAGGGCTTTGCAACACTAATAAATAGTATTTAATTTTTAATGGTATTAAATACCAGCAAAGGCAGAAAATACTGCACTGTGGCAGTTAATCGATTTATCGATTGTGGGTCTTAAAATATTTTGAATTAAATTTTGAATACACTTCAAATTAATTATTTGTTTATTTCTATTTGCAGATCCCAGCACAGCGAACTGCGTGATGTCATCATCAAATCGAACGCCTCGGGCATTGCCTTGGACCAGCAAAAGGTTGACCAATACATTAAGGCCATGTCTTTGAATGGCAATGAGAAGGTTAGCTTTTCCCAATTTCCATGGGCTTCTAAAAGTTTTTACTGGTTTTTATTTTTTGGTATTAGGTTAATACTGAAAAGCTGGCCGCCATGTGGATGTATGCCACTCAAATGGGCAGCCTTCCGCCACCAACAATCCGGAAATTGACGCCGCCTTCCCGGCAAATTATGCTCATTCCCTCAACGGCTGGCAGTGGGGTGAGTTTCCAGTTTTTATTTATTTATTTCTTGGGTAATTATTCATATTTCTATCCCCCACCCCCTTCCAGTTGGCTCCACCGCCACCCACACGTATGCCACCACAACCACCGCCGCCGGGCACCGGACCAGGTCTATTGCTACCCGTGCCGCCGCCGCTGATGCCGGCTCAGTATCGGGGAATGACACTGCCTTATATCCGAGCTGGACCCCCGGGAGCTGGCATACCCATCTATGCCCATCCGGCTAGCTTGAGTGGCACCTATCGCACCCACAAGAGCACCAAGTCGGCGGAGATGAATGGCCAGCGGCGTCGTCGGCGAGCGGGAAAATCGGATGCCAATCGGCGGCAGCGTCGCAAATCGGAGGCGGATGTCCTCGATGGTGAGGGAGCACCGAATTTCCAATATACCGGACTGGACCGGGCCATAGCCGATAGCTTCCTGGCGCGTCAGGAGCAATCGCAGGCGGGCAGCAGTCATGTCGATTACTCGTCATCGGCTTCGTCGGATCTGTACGGCGGCCAGAGGTCCTCGTCCAAGACCAAGATTGTCTGCCGGGATGTGGTCATGTAATAAAAATGAGTAAAGTCGTAATCGGAAATGGAAATGAAGTCGCAAACTATATTCCTTCTCCCCTCTCCCAAAACTTTTGTACATATATCTTTTCCCCTTAAAAAAAAAAACAAATCAAAATTTGTTTCTCTTTTTTTTTTGTGGAATATCTTTTCAAAAATCTATTTCTATTTCTATTTCTATTCCTAATTTTATTCTATTCCCCAAAAAGCGTATTAATTTTAAGACATTTATAAATATGAATCGAATAAAGTTGTATTAAACTTACCATAATCATAAATATCAATGTTTGTTTATTTAATTTAAAAAAACGTTTGATATTTTTTACATATTTTACTTAACAAACAGCTGATTTTTATTTCAAAAAAAGTTAGTACAGTTTTTGTACATTTTTTAGCTGCTCAACACACACAACCGGGGGTCCATCTATAAAATCCGTAAAAAATGATTTGTTAGCCTTTGGGGGTAGGGGATTCCCCTAGAAATCCTCATCGCTGTGGTGCTCCGTCTTATTGGCTGTTTTTGGGCGCAGCGGCAGTTCGCCGGTTAATTTTGAAATGCTAATGTCATCAATAGAGTTGAGATCAACTGGAAAATATCAAATTATAATTAATTAAAATGTTATTATAATATTAGTTAAACTCACAATCATCATCGGCAGCTCCCAAAGCCATGTTGCTCATTCCACTGATGCCACTAATGCCGCTGATGCCACTCATTCCACTCATGCCCATGATTTCGCCCACATCCAGTTCGCTGTCGGAGCTGCCAAAGCTGCTGTCATCGTCACGGGAATTGAGCATGCTGGTGCCAGGACCATTGCGTCCATTACGGCCATTTCCACCGGCCTCGCCTGCTCCGGCTCCGCCTGCTCCTGCTCCTGCTCCACCTCTTCTGGAGGATCTGGCTGCCCGGGCATCTTCGCGGCCCTCACCTCCGGCGGCTCCTCTGCCAGCTGCACCCTTCCTGCTCCTGCCTGTGGTGGGTCTTATCCTGGAGGTGGCCGTGCCAGGACGCTTGCCCTGACCCACTCCATTCTGCTGAAGCAGCAGCAACTTATCCTCATCCCTGATATCGGGTATTTCCGAATCCAAGCCAAAGACACTGCGCCCATTGACAACCATATCGAGGCGACCCGAACCAGATCCATCCTCGCCACCACCAACACCACCACCATCATCATCATCCAGATCATCATCGTCCCCATCATCCTCATTGCCGTCCTCATCATCATCCTCGTCCTCGATGAGTCCCTCGGGTATAAAGGGCATGGAGCTCTCCGCTGGCTTCTGTAGCACCGGCGAGGCAATGGGCGTGGCACGCTTAGTCCTTATTTCCAGCTGGGATCTAAGGGCATCGCGGACATGGAGCCGCAGGAAATAGCGCTGGAATAGCTGCTGCAGCTCCTTCTCACAGTCCTCGAACTCGGCCATGTGAGCCGGCCGGATGCGATGCAGTGCCTCCAGGCGCTGACGTGTCCTCTCAAGCTCCGCCCGCCTTCGCTGGAGCTTGGAGCCGAGGGCATTCAGCTCCACCTTGGCTGTCTCCAGTTGGGCTCGGCTCGACTGCAAACGCACCTGGCTGGCCTGAATGGCATTCTTTAGCGTTCGTTCCACGCTGAGCAGCTCCAGTGGCCGCTGGGCCTGGGCCAGACGCTGCTCCTTATGCAGCAGCTCCTTGGACAGGAGATCGTGGAGCGTGGCGCCGCGTTGCGTGAGATCTGTGGCCAGTTCGCGGGCACGACGCAGCTCCTCCATTTTGTCACCAATGTCAACGGGATTAAGGCTACGATATTGATCCCTTTGCTGCTGCTCCTGGTCATCCTGGCCATCGCCATAATGCCCGTTAGGGTCATCCACCTGGCCAGTGCCCGGTGCCGTTAGCAGGCGGGTTATCTTTTGCAGCTCCGCTGCCGTCACAGCGGCTGCAGCATAGAGCTTCCGAGGATTCAGGCGGATGGCCGCCTTGGTTACAAAAAACTCGGTGGCCGAGCGGACGAGCAGAATGCGCTGCTCCTCGGTATCTACGCCGCCGGGCAGGGTTGAGCCGGGCTCCATAAGACCGGACAGCCATTGTAGTAGCTCGGCCACGATGTGGAAACTGGCCAGGCTGCCGTGCGGATTGGCCAGAGACTGGAGGGGGAAAACCCTTGGAAAGCCCAGCAATTTGAGCTGCTCGCCGAGATCTGGGTGGGAAGGGTTTTAGGTGGTAAAGGGGTATATATATATATTGTTTTTTCCTTTACTTACCTCGCACATCCTTGAAGGACATTCCTGGGACTGCTCCTAGCTGCTCACTGCTCGCCTGCAATTGCATTTTCGCCGCCGTCATTTGTTGTGGTCTCTTGGCTTGGTTTTTGTTTGCGCCAATGGAGTCCAAATCGAAGGTTGCCCCGGCAACAGCCAGTGCACTGAGACAAAAAATATGAAACCCTAATTGTAAAAGGGAATATTAATATTTTAGAATAAAATATAAATAAGAAATACAAATGAAATAACAAAATAAAGTTCTCTAACACTTATTTAAAATAATATTTCCAAATAAGCTTATTTCGTACTATTTTTATTTTTTTTTGTTTATAAAATATAAATAAATATTCTTAATTTATAGAATAGATAATAGTAATATAAAGTAACAAACTTCAAGAAACTGTTTTTTACATTTGTTTTGATTTGTTTGGGGCAAAGAGGCAAAGATTTTGAATAAATATTTGAAAAATATATAAAAAATAAAGAAATAATATCAAATATTTGAAAAATAAACAAATAATCTCAAATACTTAATTTAAACATAATTATATATTTTCAAATTATATATTTTCTCTCAGTGTCCTCCTGCCAATTGTGACTAATTTCCCTTCGATTGCTTTGGTCAGCCAACACACAGAAAGTTCACCTAGACAACCGTTGCGGGGCTCGTTTTTCCACCACTTTTCTTTCTCCTCAACTTTTTGGAAAATTCAGGGTTGGGGCAGGATCTATATATTCTTTATATTTATTTTTTTTTTATAAGGTTTCAGGATACGTCATGGCAATTGACCTAACCTGTTGCCTGCGTTGGTCATGTAATTAAAACTAGCCAAGTTCTCCTTGATTTTTGCTCTACTTTACCTTCTTGGCTGCTTTTGACAAGGCCAATACTTTTATCTAATTTCCGCTGACAGATTTCCTTGTGTGTCTGACACATTTTAATCTGCGAAAATCAATTAATTCAAGCTTCCGGCGATTAATTTGCAAAATAAACCAGCTTTGATGGAGAATAAATATGGATTTATATATACATGTATTTTTTAAATTAAGTTAAAAAGCCTTAACTTTGTTTAACAAATGTACAAAATTCTACAACGGGGTTGCCATTAAATTTTATATTTTGCAATTTATATACAACATTTTTTTATAAATATTTTATAATTCTTTTCAGCTTTTGACGATTTTTATAAAGAATAATCTAGTTTTGGCGAAACACAAATATTTTAGCTAAATCAAATATCATCTTGATGCTAATCAAGAATGTATAGGTTTTATGGGATCGGAAATGTAATTATTTACTTTTAAAAAATATTTTAAAACCTATTTTGAAGGGTTTGCAAAGACGAAAACGCCATCAAGCGGCCGCCACTTGAACTAAACATTGTGCGTGTATTCTATTTTAAGCTTTCGTTTATTGCAATAACCATGCTTACACAATGCATATGTGTGTAAGTGGGTTTTATGTTTTATGTTTGTGTGTGTGCGAACGGTGCGGGTTCGTTCCCTCACAAAGGTGTTATAATTATTTTATTTAATTTTATTTTAGAGGTTCTTTAAGGTTTTATAAAAATCTAAAAAATTGTCAACTTAATATTTAATATTAATTTTTATTTATTTATGTATTTATTATATTATTTATTCTATTTATTATTATTGAATTTGATATATTAAATTTTAACTACAAATCCAGTAAATAAATAAGAAAATAAACAAGGCTTTAAAAATTATTTTTTTTTATTTTAAAATCAAATTCAAAATCCATACAGAATGTAACTGAAAGACAGATAACTTTTTTAAAGTTATTTTAACTTTTAAAAAAAGTATCTTAAAACGTATGAAATTGATTAAATAAAACTATTCCAAATAATTAGAGATTAATTAATTCCTAGTAGGCCAGGGACCTTGCCTTGACATGACAAAAAAAAAAAACAAATTGTTTGACATTAATCAATCATAATTATTTTTCGAACAAGAAAAAACTCTTCCAAAAATCTTCGAAAAAACCTCAAATTATTAAATCCATTAATCCCCTTAAAATGGCACCCAAGAAACGCATTTCCCGCATTCCCTCACGTGTTGTGGACTCGGATTTGGTGGTCACCAATGGCTCAACTCGTACCATTGGCATCCAAACGGATGCCGAGCCCCCCGCTCAGTTTGCTCCACTGCCGACGAAGCGCCAGAAGATTCTGGAGAAGATCAAGCAGCTGAACCTGGCCAAAAAACCGCAAAAGTCTTCTTTGGACAAGGCGTCCTCGTCCTCCCTGTCAATGCTCAAGCAAGTGAATCGCTATCCCAATTCCTTTGAACCCGGCCCCAATGAGAAGGCCTGCCAGGTGAAGGAGTCCGAGCTGGCCGCCGTTCAGCGATGCTCCAAATCGGACTTTGCCATTAAAATGGAGTCCCTGAAGAACGAGGTGGATCGTCGACGGGTGGAGTCCATTATGTCGGACATGAATCGTTTGGAGACCTTGGATAACATGATTAACAGCGATCCGCCGCCACGCTGGTCGGTGGCCAGTGAAATGTGGCTGGAAGTGGATCAGTTGGAGGCCCGCATCGAGGCCTTTTCCAAGGAGACGGAGCGCATTGCCGCCTCAATCAAGAACCGCAAGTAAGATGGAGGAACATTGACTGAGAGATGTTAAAGAAAAATACACTTCTTATGTAGCAAACAGCTTGATTTATGAGTATTTAATTATATTAGATGTTTGTTTATATTTTTTATTTGTTTTTATAATATTTTATATTCGATTTAAAGCTGCCAAGGAGTTCTTTTATTTTATATATTTTTCGTAGAACCTTAAAAGCATTAATTATTTTATTTTCCAGGGAAGTAAGCACAGAAAGTAATCGTATGATTGAGTTTATTATTATTTAAGGCATATGTTTAATTTTTTTATAGTATTGAAAATGTTTTCTAAGCTTATAAAATTTTTAAAAATTTTTGTTGTGCTTTTTTAATTTTAAAGCAAGAATATTTGCCAGTTTAATTGAGTTTATATATTTTTTTTATTATATTTTTTAACAACTCGAAACCCTTTCTTTTTGAATAAAATTTTCTAAAAAGTTAACCAAGAAACCTAATGATTTTCTTTCTTAAAACTGTTTTTTAAATGCAGCTATTTATTTTTTCTATTAATTTTCCATATTTTTTATAAGCTCTCAGATCTTCATATAATTTTTTAACTATTTTTTCCTTGTGCTTATTTAATTTTTCTAGAAAGTAAACGCAGCAAGACAGAGATTTTTCCGGTTTAACTCTCAAGAGAGCATATAAATTCCCAGATAAAAGGCCTTGATTTATGGGCAAAGGCATACGATACGGAAGGATATTCTTCCTGCAGTCCTTCTCTGGCTTTTAATTGCAATTCAAGTGGTGTGAATCGCTTGTTACCATATGAATGCCCCTGACTCGCGGCGATGACAGGCACTCACACGGGATCCTTGGTACTGGTTGGCCAGCCACTTGGCCTCTGGTCCTGGGTTCTTGGGTCCTTGGATCCTGGGTCCTTCAGAGCTGCCTTGGCCCATGCTTAATCAGTTGACAGGCAACTCGTTGCCTGCTGAGCCACGCCCCAGTGCCACACCCACTCCTACTCCCACTCCCAATCCTACGCCCATTTCCATTTCCATTCACATGGCCAGGCACATCTTGCCGGGCTTTTGGCCATGCGTGAGTCTTTGTGCATATTTAAGCAGCAAGGTGGCGGCGAGTCCTCGGGTGGCACAAGGATGTGCCGGATCCCAGGCCCAACCTCAGCCATCCATGTCAGTTGGCCTGCATTTGACGAATTTTCACGCGTCACGCATTTGCAGTGACCTCAAGGCTCAAAGGCTTCCTTCCTCGCACATAGCCCATCACATGTCACGGTCGCCAAGGCTGTTTACACGGCTATATAATTAGCATTATAAATTGGAAATCGGTTTTGTGGTTTTTAATTAGCTTTAGGGTTTGTTATAGTTTTGGAACATTAATCTATTTTAATTGGGTTTTAAAATTGTATTTAAAAGTAAACTCAAGAAAGAAATTGGTTTATTTTATTATTACAAGTTAATTTGTTTATAATATAAGTTAATTATTTTCCTGTTTTAATATAAAAATATAAAATAATATTGAAATAATGGAATATTACATATATTGTGTAATATAATATACTAAAAATTTAATATTAATAATAAAATAGAAAAGTTTTAATATGTAGCTTCTTTTCTCTGGTGTTCCCTTAAAAAATTATTTACTTAAGAACAAAGTAAATAAATAAAATCAAATATTTATATTTTTACAACTCTTTTTATAGTTTTGTTTTAAAACTAAACACCGTTTATTTTTTATTTTTTAACTTAATTTCTCTTATACAAAGCAAATTCAGAGCCTCTCTTCTTTCGATTAAAATTAATTATTCAAATATTTATGAATGTTTTTAATTAAATTCTCCATTCTTAAGGGCATAAACATGGCCTAAATGGGCGAAGGAGGTTGCCCAGACTCTTATGCCCTCCCTCCTGCGTGATGTTTTGGTGTTTATACAGCGGGGACTGGGGACCGGGGGAGTCCGGGTAACTGGGTAACTGAGGGGCTGAGCCACTGAGGGGCATCAGCATCGCCTGGCAGATGCGAAGGCATCTTAGTTGGTTCTATCAACTCCATTGGCCTCGTCATTTGGTGGCCGGCGTCGGCTTGCATGTACTTATGTCAACATGTGCATATATTTGCATTGTCCCCGGGGTGTCGTCGCACTGTCCGACTGCGCTTTTCCCCGCATTTTCCGCATTGTGCAGGTCAACTGGAGCTTTTCTAGATTGATGCTGGATGGCTTAACTGCTTTGTAGCTTGTTTTTATAAATAAATAAATAAATTATTAAGTTATTATTTATTAGATTCCTTTTTTAAGATTTTTGAATGAGATTAATTTTACTATAAATGTGATGAAAATTTTACTTTTAATAATAATATAGACAGCTTAAAGGTATTTTTCCATAATTTAGTTATTAATATAAAACATATTTTTTTAATTTAATGAGTGATATATATTATTTTTTAGGTTGAGATATTACAGTGGACTTTTCCTTTCGATATACAGCCTATAAATCGATAATTTAAGGCTGCAATCGATCAAAAAATTAATATTGTGTCGAATATATAGGAAATTAATAAATTGTTTATATATAAAAATATTAAGAAAAAAAAAAATACATTTTATTATTTGTATACCACATTTCTATCGATAAATCGATTAGTTTCGATAATTAAAATTTCCCTAAATCAAATTTTGCCGTTTTTTCGATATTTTTCTTGATATACTTTTAATATAGGAACGATATCAGCTTGATATGCATCCACCATACAGCACTGAGCTGCATGAGGCGTGGCAGCTGTGTGTTTCAGGGGAGGTGAGGAGGGGAGGGGAGGGTGTGTGCGTGTTGTGCGAAAGTGGGCTTTGTGGGCGATGGCGCCTCCTGGCCCACTTGCAACGCGCTAAACTTCCGCTGACGTTCTTCCGCTGCCGTAGCCAATCTGCATCAGACTACAAACAGGCATTGAGTCACGCACACCGGCACAAAGGGGTTAAGCGGGCTGCCTGGTCGCCGAAAGGGGTTAATAAAACAATGAATGAAACTGTAAACTGAAAAAAGTGGAAAGAGGACCTTTGCATTAACCGAAGAGATCAACAGATTTAATTTGGAAATAATAAACATTAATACTTGAATTTAAATCATTTTCGAATTGTGGTAAAATATTTAATATTTATTTATTTATTTTGTTGGTTACACAGCTGAATGATTTAATTTAGTTTGTTCTCGGTGAAAATATTCGCTGTAAATGGCCATGTGTTTAGCATGATAACACATTCCGAATGGCCTTGCTGATTTAATTTAATTTAATTTGAATGCCAGGCTCGCAGCATGAATGTCCTGTCATTAGCAGGCGCACTTGATCCTCCTTTGTGGTTTTTCCTGGGGGAGGTAATCCTTTGTGTGTGTGTGTGGAAATTGTTGTTTTTAGTCGCAGCCATGTTTGTTGTCAAATCAATGCTGCATAAATAAATATTTCGCGTTAACATTTTCCCAGCTTTCTCTCTCTTTCTCTGCATTTCTTTCCATCTCCCTTTTGCTCTCTGTTATTTGCATTTTTATTTATTTTTTTGTCCTCGAATTGTGTGAAACAGCCTATAAATTAGGCTTTCCGAATGACTACAATTGGTAATTAGGTCTAACTACTTGCTGGTTGGTATAACAGAAGGCTTTGTGCTCCCGAAATTATTGAAAATAAATCGAAAATCTCTTCTTTCGATTATTGATTATTGAAAATATATCGAAAAGGATTTTTTGGGGAAATTTTTGTGATCCTTTTATTAAAAATGCATAGAAAAATGGCTGTTAGGAAATATTTTTATTTTTTTTTTAATTAAAAAAAATTATTTGTATTAAATATTGAGCTTTTCCTAATATTTATAATTTTCAGTTAATTTTGTATCATAGATTTTGTCATCTAATGCCTACGATATCATTTTAAAAATATTAATAACAGTTTTTAAAATTACGTTTATTATGTTTGTATATTAATTTATAGATTTCAAGGATTTTCGGAAGTGTTTTGTTGAAAATTTATTGATTACAAAGATTTTGTAAGGAATTTTAAATTATATTTATAAATGTTGGCATAGGTACATTAATAAATCTACATTTAAATAATGTTTGTTCTTAAAAAAATGTATTTTAAGTCAATTCAATCCTTAGTTTTCTTAATATATAATATGGAATGTATTGAAAAAAACTTATTTTTTGTTATTTTTACAATCTGCTATTTATTTTCTCGTTGCCCATATCAATTTCCTAAATCTGTTTATTGACCGTAAAATATTTATAGCATTTTCAGTTGCTTTTTATATTTATTTCCAGGGCTTAACTACTTCGATTGTCAACGAGTTCAATGCCAAGAGAGGCGCAGAGAGGGAGAAGGGGTTTTGTCGTTTACAAAACGCTTTGCTTTCGGTAATGAATAATAAAACTAAAACTAAACCCTCAAATTCCGCATCTCTACCTCTGTGTTTATGGCAATTTGTCAAAAAGCAGAAACTGAAATTAAAGCCAAAAAAATTGGTATTAAATTAGAAATTAGAAATTATACATATTTGTTTAGATATTAAAATATTAAAATGTTTTAAACTTTAAGATTTAATAATATATTTTTTTATTTGAAAACTAATTTTAAGGCAAAACTACCCCAGCATTTGTAATTTTCCATTGCCACTTTTCGTTTTATGTTTCGTTTTCCATAATTTTTGTTCCCATTTTCCTTTTTAATTATTATTTTCCAGTTCGTGTTCAATTGTAATTTGCATTTTCAATTAGATCAGGTACCTCTGATGTGGGTTGGGGTGGAAATGCGGGAAAATTTGATTTACAAATATTAATTTTTTGCAGAGGGGTTTAGCAATTAAATCAATAAATCGAAACCACTAATGCCTTTTGATATCCCTTCCTGGTCGGGACATATAGGAAGCTTACAGGGGAATTAAAATGTATTCAAAAGATTTACAACAAGTCTCAAAATTTAAGTGTTATTAAATTATTAGCCAGCTTTCCTTTCAAGGCAATCAAATGGCATTTAACCCCCCACAAGCACCATCCCCCTGAAAATGCCAAGTCAATTACAAATGCCGCGTTTTGAATGCATTAATATCCCATTTCCGACTTTAAGGATGAAAATTTAAAGCGATTTGTTTGCGATGCTGATGGCGCAAATCTGTCACAATTAATGCCGGCCCCACCCCACCCGAAGGACTTTCCCTCTTTCCCTCTTTCTCTCACGAATCACGCTTCAGGAGGCCCCAAGAAGTCGGATGGATATCCAGATGTTGGCTCATTTACACCGGAAGTTCCCGGCTGAAGGGGGGTGGGTACGGGATTTGTCTCTGAAGCGTGGAAAAAGTTGAAGTCCAAAGAGGGTTAGAGATGTCAACTCTGAAGGTGTGGCGGAATGCTAAAAAAATAACTGGTAGTGCCTAAGAAAATTATACTTTAAATATAAAAAAATAAATACAAATTTAACTTTATAAAAGAAATAAATATATATTAATAATTAAAATATATATATCTAAAGTTTTAAGACATCTTTGACATCACTGTTGCCCCACAGACTGCCAGAATGGGTACCATTAAAGCCATGTTAATCGATTTTCTGTTGCTTTTACACCGCCTCCTCTAAATCTGAGCTGTTGCTGCCTACACAAGGAGTAGGCAGGACTCCATTCCATCTCCATTTCCTTTAGAGCAAAGTAGAAAATAACAAGGATGCCCACACCCAGGGATTTTATAACACAGGCTCCGACTTTTTGGAGGGCTGTACTTATAAGGCAATTGGTCAAAGGAAAAAAATATATATAATATAAAAAATAAAGAAAACATATAACTAGATAAATAAAAATATAAATACAGAAGGAAACATAAATTATTTTAAAAGATATATAAATGTAACGAATATAAAGGCTGGTCTTGGAGAGTTTATTTTGTATAAAATATTATCATAGAATATTACCGATTTTTTAGTTGTTAAAATAAAAATAAAATAATTACTTGATATATTTTTGTTTCATGAAAATATTTATTTACTATATTTTGCATATTAATTATATTATTTAAAGCCTAGAAAATAGGAAGAAATTAAATGAAATAAGCCATGTCTTAAAAAATTTTTTAAATGTATTTTTTTGCGATTTTTAGGACAACAAAAATAATCATTTAATTAATTACAAAATCTTAAACTTTTAAATTATTTATGTAAATATATATCTTTTTTTTATATTTATATTTATTCATATATTTATATTTTTTGTATATACTTTGCAACTCACTCGTTTTTGTTCCCTTTTCCCTTTGACAAACTTTAAGTTGAAAAACCCAATTTAATTGCTACGCAAATTGCGTAACTGTTGCAAAACTGACAAATATGAGGAGCATTTTCACCACACACACACACACACTCGTAGCTGCCACTTTCTTTTGCTTTCCCTCACCTCTTTTTGGACTTTTACTCTTTTTTTTTTTGTTGCTCAACCGCAATGTCACGTGCCAGTGTGTGTGTGGTGTGTGTATTTGCAAAAGGGGGCGTGACAAAAGCGACGGGTTAATTGTTAAGCGGCGTGTGACTTTTCCAGCCGCAACTCTCAAGCCGCTCACACAGATACTATACACATGCATACATATGCACAGCCGGAAAATGCCACACGAATATGATGTCAAGAGCGTAATTATTGAATTACTTGACACACACACACACACATACACTATTAAAAATGAGAGGTGGAAAGATCTGTAAAAAGGAAACCGAATTTTCTAGATACATTTGGCAAAAAATAAAATTATTAAAACTTTTTATAGAGAAAAAAGCTAAAAGAGAAATTAATTTAAAAAATTGATAAGAAAAAATTACGAAAAATTTAATTTAAATTAAAATTTATATTAAATTTAAGTTAAGAGTATAGCAAGGAAAATAATATAAATACTTTAGCTGGAAATTGTTAAATTTATATTTAAAGAAACATATTTAATTTTAAAATAAGTCAAAGAAAATATTATAATCATTTTATATATTAAAATGTATTATATTATATTAACGACCAAGTTTTTTAAATAAAAAAAATACTTTTAATTCAAAATTAAGAATTAAGTTGTAAAAAATAAATACAATATCTAGATAGTGATTTCCCACTACCTTTTTCACCAAAGAAATCTGTATGTATTGTTGAATATATTTAAACATAAATTGAAATTTGTAAATTTTTATTTATAAAATATATGTAAGAAATAAAACATTTGTTTTTATAAACATTACAAACTGCTGACCAAAAATTGAAATCCTCCAACAAATGAAAAGGCGAGAAAGTAAAGAGAAAGGGACGCGGGCAAAGGATATGTTGGGTCGTAAAAAAGTCAGGTGGCACATGTAGAGGACTTGGTAATATTATGCAATATAAAGTGGCAACTTGTAAATGTGTAAAAATGGCTGTTACAACGGCAAATGCATGACTGTATATGTGTGCGTGTGTGTTATGTATCTGTGTGTGTGTGTGTGCAAGTGTCGTGCAAATAACAAAAAACCAAAACACGGCCATCCGGTTACCTGACACCAACAAGCGGCAGCAGCAGAAGCAGCAGCTTCTCCGGTAATGGTAACGGTAACTGGCACGTCCGTGGGCGTCATAGCCACGCCCCCTCTCTTCACACACACACACACACAGCACAACACACATACATATACACAAACACACAGAGACAGTTGCCCGACCGCTCTGAGCATTCGTTTATGCGGTTAAAGTAGTGGCAAAAGTAGTAGCCACCAGGAAAAAAAGGGAGTAGCAGGCGAGTTGCAGCATTCAGCATTTCAACAAGCCACATACACTGGCAGAAAAATTGTACAGAAAATTTTAAGATATTGAAACCAGAATAGATAATTAAATTAATGCATTTTTAAGATTTTCTTTTTCAAATAAAAATCATAAGATTTGGGCTAGTAAAAAGTTTGATTTACTTTTAGGTTTTATATTTGATAACATTTTGGTTTGGAGTTTGTTTTTTAAGCTTAGTTAAATTTAAAATAATGTTATCGTTGGTTAAATTATTATGTAGAATAATATTAATATTTAATATAAATCAACTAATTTATTATAATATGTTCAAATTCTACGACTCCAAAATAATTGCTGTTCATCAGCCAAATATTTTTAAAATTCCTCATAATTATGCTTAAAGGATTAAATAATTATAGGAATAAGAAAATATTAACATTTTGTAGTTTAAAAATTTAAGATCAGATGAAAATTAATTTTTACTGTTAATTAATTTTAATCGAATTGAACATTTTTAACACTCTTTCATAATTATTATTTATGGTTTTAAAAATAGGAACGCTTTCAAATAATGATTATTATTGAATTTAATAGCTAAAAAAAAATCTGTATAATTATTTTTTTTTGCTGTTTTCATTTAAAAAAAACATTTAATAATTTTTATTCTTTTTTTATAATTTATTATTTTTGCACTATAAAATTATAAAAACCTCCTAATAATTATTATTCATGGCTTTCAAAATTAATAACACTTGAAAATTATTATTATTTAATTTTTAAAATTATTGAAAACAATTTAAAATCGTGTTGAGAATTTGTTGAATTTTTTTATAAATTAAAGGACTTATTTTTTTATTTTTAGCAGTGTAAACTTTCCCCGCTGCTCCTGTCATATGTGCGCAAATGTGTGTGTGGGCGCGTGCCTTTTGGCGTCCATGTGGTGACACACACACACAACCTGCTCGCATATGCATAGAAAGAAATGTTTACCTTATATTATCCCCACTTCCCGCAAATTCCAGGTGTGTGCGAGTGTGTGTGCGCTTGGTGTCCTCACAAAACTTTGTCATTTAGTTAGGTGTAAGTTAGTTTTTTGGCTTAGTCCGGGCCAACACTTTAAGCAGAGAGAAAGAGTGAACGTGGCCAAAAGGAGGTGGTGGCTTGTGGCAGAAATAAAAAAGAAAGGGTAGAAAGGCGGCCAAAGAGGGGAAAGGGGCCACCGCATAGAGTTACCTTAATTTAGTGCAGTTTGCAAAATATGCGTACGTGTAGAAAAGAAGCACACACACACGCATACATATCCTGGCACACACACGCACACAGTTGCAGAGCGAAAAGTTGCACTTTCCATTAAATCAAACACTTGGCGAAACATATGATCGGAAAAGTTGCCGAATGAGTCATGGCAATGGGTCCTGGGAAATGAGTAACACGCCAAAATGGCTGATAAACTTTAAACTTTTTAACTTTAAGCACTTGCTATTACAGCTGGGACTCCCTTCATTCAAACAAAAAAAAAAAAAAGAAATTAAAGAACAAGAATTTCGTATAAATCAAATGAAGGATAAAGAGGTCCTTTGAGTTGATCAAGCATGTTTCTGTACTGCTTTAAAGCTTTTTTTATTTATTTTCCATAATTTTAATGATCAAATATTTGATATCTCTTTGAAGATTTCGGACTAAATAAGTTCTAAAAGAACACGAAATTCCAATAAATCAAATGAATTTAATAAGGTCCTTTGACTTGCCATTAAGTTTAATCTATGTTGAATTATTTAAAGTGTTCTATAAATATTATTGATAGAAGGCTGATCAATTAGCCTATTAATTGTATCTATAAATCTGTGGTTTAAATCCTTCACAGGACTATAACAAGCGATCTTCACACTAACACTATATAGCATATATAAATAGATAAATATACACTCCAGTCTCGTGGCAAAAGAGGGGAGCATAAATACGAGCTACAAATTTTCAATTACTTGTTTGGGATAATATTTTCGGGGAAATGCAATTTGTCTGACTAACTTTATTCATTCATTTTGGGGCTAGAAGTTGCTGCAGGCACACACACACACAGTGGGCAAACAGCAGCAATGAATGCACTTTCATGTCCTGTTTCCTTCCCAATCTCGGTGTGTGTGTGTGTGCGAAAGCCCATGTTTGCTTGTGTTTGTAGTTTTGTTCCGAAAAACAAAAAACTTTTCCAAAACGAACGCATGAGACGGACAGTTGGCCATCTCTTTCTCTATCTGACTTGCCCTCTCCTTCACTCTGTTGCACTTTCTTAGCGGCCAGTGGTGAGCAACAGCCAAAAAATAAATATTTTGTTATTAAAAATTTAACAAGAATTTTTAATTTTAAAAAATATAAAAAATATTTATAATGAGCTCACTTATCTTACTGATTTTAGGTCTTGTAAAGTTCAAAGTTATTTAGCAAAGTTAAATATATTTCTTTTAATTTCAGTTTTTAAAAGAAATCTTTTTATGTATTATATCATAAAGAAATCATGTACATATTTCTAATATTTTTACCTAATTAAACCTATATATATGTATTTGGCATATAAATTGTAAATAACAATAAATAAATAACTCAACACTATCCTTACGAAAGGATCCAAGCGACGACAACAATGGCAACGGATGTTGTTTGTCGCACTTTAAGCCATTTCCCCCCCTCGTCTGGGTTTGTTGTGGGCTGTGTGGCCCTTAACCCCTTAGCGCCTACACCATCCGCACACTCACACACACACACACACATAGGTGCAGTACACCCACACATACAGTTGTAGAAACACACATTGAGCGTGTTCCTTTGACGCCATGCACGTTTTTTACCCCGTTGAAATTGTAAAAGTTTTGTGATTTTTCCACCCGCCCTTTGGGCGCGCATTGTCAGCGCTGCTTGGATGCTTGATTACACTAGAAAAAAAATATGAGGAAAATATGAGAAAATATTAGAATATATTTGGGTTTATTTTTAAGAGAGTAATTTGAATGGTTCATTTACAGAAATTAGATACTGAGAAGCTTTCAATAGTGTTATGTTTTTATATATTTTTTTAATTATATTCTTTCTTTATTTGTAATATTATTTATTAAGGTTTTTTTTTTAAGATATTACTAAAACCTGAAATACATTTTCTAGATCTTCTTCAAGTAGTTTAAAAAATCTCAAACCATTTTAATGATTTTTTTAAATGATTTCCAAAAAAGCATAGCATACTTTTTTGGGTAGAATTGATCCCTCAAATTGATCCAAAATTGTATTTATTTAGTATAGAAATATTTTCTGCAAGTACAGTGATGCTGCTTTGAACGGTGACCCTGTTTTATTTTTTGTTTTTTCCTTTTTTTTGCTCATTGTTATTACCGGTGTCGTGTCTAATTTCTGTTTTAAATACATAGTTGATATTTGCCGGGCAAAAAGTTGGAAATTGTGCATTTGCTTTTGCTTCGAGGGCCCCCTGAATAATGCATAAATGCAATTTGCAAGTTGAATGCTCTGTGCGGTCGCTTTATTTTCGGTGGAGTCCTGATTGTAATGTCCTGGAGTTGGTAACAGATGCGACACCCAGATGGCGCCAGCTGGACTGGTCGATTCGCGGTGATTTATGTCCGGCAGTTATCGATTGTCAGTTAGCATTTATGAGGCCACCTGAACGGCACTTTGGGGGATTGCCGTGGGATTTACCCATTTCCCAATTTCCCATTTCACATTTCCCATTTAGCCGGGCTTAGGAGACGGACGGTACATCCTGTTTGCGAAAACTTTCCGCTGGCCATAATTTTTTTGGCAAACAACTTTGCCGGCGAGCGTTGGACAAACATTTTTAATTGAAATGCTTCGGGTAAATAAATTAAACAGGGATTACGCTCAAAGTTAGCGATGGGGTTACCAATGTGATGTTTATGTGGAGGGACAGGACACGTTTGGGTAAAAGATTAAGAGTTAATTTATATATTAAACTTTTTTTTTTTAAATGGTCAATTTATTCGTACAAAAAAATTCACTTGTTTTTACATACACTTTGTGGCTTAAAAACTAAGAACAATTTGACACAATTTCGCTTAAGGACTATTAGGGAAAACGGCAAAACTGATGGAAAAACTAGTGTATTTCGAAAGAGGGAACAGAAATCATTACTGGCACATTACTGACAGGAAAATCAACAAAAAAAAAAAAGAATTAAAGTTAAAGCCAAAACAAAAAAATATATATGTATAGAAGGGGGCTTAGGTTGAGGGATCAGTATTGTCTTCAGCTGGGCCGCTGAAAATATAGTTGTCCTTTCCGGGTATGCCTGTGCCGCCAGCATCACCCAGCCAGGGATAGACATTGGGGCACTCCCGGCATGTCTCCATGTAGCGCGTATCCGTCAGATTCTGCTCGGGTATCTTGAAGGGCAGGGCGCACGTTTGCCAAATGTTGCAGGGTTTCGGCGCCACAGCCACACTCTTGTCACACTTCCACGCCTCGATCTGGCCAACGTCGCGCAGTTCCTTGGGATCGGTCATGTACTGCAGCATCTGGGTGACGGTCAGGATGTAGACGTCGGGTCTGAGGGTGGAAATTGGATTTATATTGGTCAGCCAGATCTTGGTTTTAAATTCATTTGTTTAAATAAAATAAATATAATCGCTACGAGAAGACAAATTAATTAAAAGAAAGGAAAGAGTATTTAACAAGCAGCTTCCAGCGTCTTTCCAAATTCCAGTCAGCAAAACAGAGTTAAGGAGCGTGGGAAGCTTCACTCAGAATCTGTGATTTTTGTTATTTAATTTCAAATGATTGAATTTTTCGAGGCTCTTTAAAAAAATCTAGTTTTTTATTTGTTCAATAAAATAAAATTAAAAAATAAACACAACGAGAATGTTGTTTATTGAAAACTAAACTATTTTTAAATAAACTAAATAGCTAAGCTATAAAATATCTCTCTAAGTAATCCACACACGTCCTCATTAGAAGGACCTTTTGGGGATGACAGTGCACCTGTAGGCCAAAACAAAAGAGTAATGATGGAGGGGCACACCAAAAGAAAACTTTACGGCATTCTTTACGCATTTTCAGGCGTCTCATGCAAACATTAAACGCCGCATTTTCCCAGGGCATTTTCCATTTCCCGCTAACGCTGAAGCTGATGCTGAAGCTTCTGTCCGAACGGCAAGGCAATGTTGAAAGTCATTCACACTAATTAAAAACTTCGTACAATTGTGCGAGAAATAGTTTTGCAGCAGCTGCTCTTTCAGTTTTCCCCCTTCAGATCTTTATAGTTTTTAACTTGCTCTCTAATGCACGAAGGTGTGAGCCAGGTGAGATATGTATGAATCCCATTTTCGAGCAAAATTAAGTTGAAATTTTCTAGACTTGCCCAAAATGGCAACAATAAAAAGTTCACTTTTGTTGCCAACTAAAAAAAAGGAGACACAGCAACTACCATTAAATGTGGCTCTTAATTCTGTATTTTATTCAAGTTGAAAATTCTTGGTTTAATTAAAATTAAATCCTTTACTAAGAATAGAAAATTGTGGAAAATTGTTAGATTTAATCGAAGGAACAAAACTTTGACTTTTTAAAATATTTTCAATTATAAATTCATAATTTCAAGCTGCGAAATATTTAAAAATATATATATTAAGAGTTGAATTGCAAATCTAAGCTAATTAAATATTTTTCAAAGTCTAAATAAATTATATAAATATTTTTAGATACATTTTCTTGTTATTTTAATTTGTATTTATTATTATTTATTTATTATGTTATAGCTGTAAGCCTTAAAGAAAATATTAATAAATTTCTAATTTCAGCTAGTTAAAAAATTCTATAAATAAAAAATATTACAAACTCAAACTGTTACCGAAAATTAGAAAATTGCTTATTTTGTCTAATTACAAAATTTTAAAGGAAAGTTCTTTTCTTTTGCTAGTTTAAGCAATCTATTTTTCCCTTATTTTGACTTGTTTTGCTGGCCAAGAAGTCGTTTAAGCCAAAGATAAGCCAACGTTCAGAGAGTGATGTCGATGACAAAGTGAGATTCTATCAACATAACTTCATTTAGCAACTTTTCTGTGCTCTCTTCATTGGCTCTCTTGTCTTGTCTTTGTTTTTCCTTTTTTTTTTTTTTGGTTTTCTTTTTTTCTCGTTGTTGTACAGCGCTTTAACATGGCTTTTTTAAGTTAGCCACGACCTCTAATACCGCTGTATCCTGTTTTGGCTTTGCTCTGCTTTTTTTCCCTTCTCCTTTTTTTTTGCGTCCTGCCTGGGCCTGCACTGATATTTTTGCGAAAATGAAACTTTAACAAAATTAAACTTTTCTCATTAAAACGTGCGATTTTTTTCGCTCCTTATCCTTATACCGAAGCTCACACAGCTCCTGGTGATTTTTTTTTAAACGCTGACCGCAGCGTCGCCATTGTGAAGGGACTGGAAAAGGGCAAAGGGGGGAAAGTTGGAGAAACTGGGAGGGAGAAGGGGAGAACGGCGAGATTCCGCCGAGAGTTGTGCATATGGTTGAGTGACTGCCAGCAAAATTGGCCATAAGCACAGGGAAAGAAAATTTTTAAATATATTAAATACTTAAAAAAAAATATATATTAAAGCAATGAAAAGAAGAACTAATTTACTTAGTAAACTATAAGAAAAAATATTTTTTTTCTTATTTTTTGAGGCCTCATTAAATAGATTTTATATTTCTTATTATATTTGTTAGGGGAAAATTACTCAAATATTTCATGGGATGACAGTTTTTGTTGAAGGAAAAATGTTGAAGGAAAAATTTTAATGACATTAATTGATTTTCCCACAGTGTATCATCTGGTATCAGTGAAGGGACTTTGAAGGGTTTTCTCTTTTCATTTTTTTTTTATGTTATTTTTGTGAGCTGCTCAACCTGTCGACATGGGCAACATGTGCCGCCATCACCACCACCGAGGACGCTCTTCTACAACCAATTTTTATAGCAATTGCCAATTTTGCTGCCGCTGCTGTTGCTGCAGCTCCTTCCTGTCTTCTCTCCCGCATCCTTTCACCTTGCTTTCCCCCGATTTCTTCACTTTCTTCCCCTCCACCCAGCTCTGCTACCCTCTCTCTGTATCGCTGTCTCGCTTGGCTTTTTTTAATTGAATATAAAACTTGCCAGCGGCAATCGGAAGTGCACTGCAGGAAACGCCAGCTGCCCCCCATGTGTGTGTGTGTGTTTGTGTGTGCAAGCGAGGTAGCTAAATAGAAAGAGAGAGGAAGAGAAGGATATAGGGAGAGGTGGAGCCAAAGAGACCGTTCCAAAGTTGGCTTTCAATTATAAAAAAAACTCCAACAAAATATTAAAAAAAAAGCAAAAAAAAATTATATATACTACACAGAAAATGCTGAACAAAAAAAAAAATGTATGATAAATTTTGAACCGTCTAAGCCTATAACAAAAATATTTCAAAAATTAAGAAAACATAGAGAAAATGATTAAAATTCGACAAAATACAAAGTTTCTATGATTTGGAAATCTCTGGAAAGTAGGCTATAAAATATTTAAGGCTTGAAAGGCAGTATGTAAAATTTTGTAGCATACTTATCAACGCTTTTGCGAAGGATTCAAAAAAAAGGAGGAACTTAAACAGAAAAAATGTAGTGAAATTGATTTAAAAAATATATAATTGTAGCAAAAAAATATATACAAATATATATATAAATATAAATAAGATGAAAAAATATATATAAATAACAAAATAAAAACAAACAACTCACAATTCAAGGGCCCAGTCCAGGAACTTATGCAGACCATTCTCCAGGGGCTTGGTCTGGAACCAATTGGTGTGGAAGGGCATCATGTAGGGCGCCTTATTCTGTTCGTAGTAGCGCGAGAAGTCCTCTTGGAGCCACTGAAGCACCTCCTCCTCATCCAGATTATGCAGCACGCACTGATCCAAGTACGGACAATGTCCGCCCTCATATCCCTCCACATAGTGGGTGTTCAATGGCACTTCCCAAACGCCGGGGAAGGTGCGCGACGGACAGGTGCCGCTCTTGCATTCGTGGGAGATCTTATAGTCGAGGGTATATGGCCAAACGGGCACAGCCACTGGAGGAACGGTAATCGAACTGTCGTAGATATAGCCAAAGTCTTCCAGGACCTATACAAAATATAATATATATATTTAATTAAATATATATTATATGAATTTTAAAATTCACTCAAATTTTAGATTGATTTTTAAAGTTTTTTAGGGAATATCTTGTGTACTGGCTAATATTTTAATCTAAATCAATCACAGCTTTTATTGTTTTTTTCTTAACCATATATAATATAAACAGATTAGATTATTATTTTTAGATTTTTGAGAGCAAAAGGTACTTAAAACTTTGTTTTTTTTTAAGATATTTTACAGATTAAGTTCGTTTTTAATACATACAAAAATTAAATTTTAATTTTTAATTTCTTTATAGCTTTATTTACTTTTAAAGACTCAAAAAAACCTCAAGTTTTTCAATTTTAAAATCACATATATATTTTTCATATAAAATTTCTTTTAGTGTTGAATTTAATAAATTAACGCATTTTGCATAAAGTCGAGCAACAGATGGCCGAATGCCTATCGGCATTGTCCCATCGCAATGTGTGGATATATATATATATATATATATATCAAACACACACTCTTTTGCCCCCATTGTCTGCATAAAGAGATCCGCCATAGATATGATTTTAAATGCGTGAATCGGAGATTTAGGGCTGTTTTTACGTATACGTAATATGGCTGATTTTCGCATAATGTGCTTGCTGTGTGTGCTGCTCTTGAACCACTCGGTGTGTGTGGAGTGTGTGTGCTGTGACATTGATGTCATGTCATGTCATGTCAACCAGAAACTTTCGGCCTCCCCCCCACGGGTGTGTGTGTGTGTGTTTGGGGGGGCTGAGGTTACGGTTAGGTTGCCTCATCTGCCCCATCAGCTTCCCACCAAAACTCAATTTCAATTTAAGGCCAATCTCAGCGACGTGGAATTTAAATAAGGCAAAAACGGGCACAACATAATATTGAGTATTTGGGTTAATTTAATTTTTGTTCGGAATTTTATACGCTGTTAATTAAGTAGAGAATTAATTTAAAACAAAGTTTTAATTAATTAAATGCAGCTGTGCCTTTCAACAGAATCATTTATGAGTCAAATTTGAGGTTTGCATTATTTAAATTCTGTTTTGTATATTTTCCGAATTTAATTCTCTCTTAATTAATTTAGAAATTAACTTAAATAAGACTGGACATATTTTTGGGTTTAGAAAAAACATAATTAGAGCTTTTAAATGCAGCAAAGTTTTGGGGAAATTTTCCATAATTTACCATTTTAATTATAATAATTTCTATTTCATATTTTCTTTGGTAATTTCAATTCAAAAATCGTAGAAATTTTGAGTTTCCCTGAGATGAAAAATCCTTCTGATTTAATGGAAATTGAGTTCGTTTTGACATTCCTTTTGGCTCTGTTTCGACTCGGAAACTGAACCCACAGACAGACAGACTGAAAGACAGCTTTAAATGAATCACTTTTTCGATTTTCGCTCTGCCTCTGATTTCAAGCAATCGTCATCGTCCTCGACAATTGCATGTCAATTGATGTTTTCCATTGTTTGCATTTTTCTTTTGTGAACTCCCTTGTCCCGGCTTCTCCTCCTCCACGTTTCTAGTGGGGAATCCCCCCACTCACCTTGTATTGGGTGTTGCGTCCAGGCTTGAGGAATGGAGCTCGCATGCCGACCACCTCATTGGTGGACACATTGGCGAAGTGTCGCAGGATCTCGCGCATGCCAATCATCTCGCCCACCCACTCCTCGTAGCCCTTGTCCTGGAGTCCCTGCTGCTGCGAGATGCTCTCCGTTCCGATTTCATGTCCCGCGTAGCCCAAATGCTGGATCTGCTGGTAGTTGCTGCAATCGAGAACACAAAAATTAATTATAATTAACCAATTGGTCAGAAAGCAAATTTCGGTATTGCAAACAACAGAAAAATCACAAGAAGATATTATATTATTGATATACAAACAAAAAAATGTTATAAATTATTTAATCGAAAGGGGAAACTTTAAAAATTATATTTTAAAATATTATACCTAAGCGCTTTAATGTTAAATCAAACATTATTTTCATTTCTAATTACAGAGAAAAACTCCACAAAAGTATCCAAGTACTGATGGAAATTTTTGAAAATTTTCCCCCCCGAAGAAACGATGTGCCAGTTAGCTTCTGCTTGGAAAACTGTTAGCAAATCATTTTCACACTCAATGGCTGGCTTGGCCCAAAGAAAAGCACATAAGGTGTGTGTTTTGTTTTGTTTTGCAAATTCGAAACTAACTGACGAACGAGTTTGGGACTCTGACTTACTCACAACACATCGGGCTTTTTGCCAATTAGAAGAAAATTTTCCCAAAACGAAACTGCACTGGGGAAATGGAAAATGAATGTAAATCATCCAAAAAGCTGTAGGTAAGTTCAAGCTGTTTAAAAACAGAAATTTATTAACAATTTCAAGTCGAAAATACTAAAAAAATTTTTTTTTTTAATTAAAAAATTCAAAATTTAAAGTTTTAGTTAAAATATGAAAAATATTTGTCAAGTACTTTTGGCTTTGCCTTAAAATATTTAAATTGTATTTTTATTTTTATTTTTTTATTGCTTTACAAATATTTTCCATGTATTTTTGATGATGCAATTTTGTTACCATTGTTTCTACTCCTAATTTTTGTGGGCGAGCATAAAAAATTGAAGTTTTACAATGCCAAAAGCGAAACAAGCAAAAATATGTGTGTATATTTATGGCTGTGTGTGTTTTTGAAATATTTATTTCTTCAAAGGGCGCCAAAAGGGGTTCCAGCTTGAGGGAAAACTGCTAACGAATAATGTATAGTTTTTCGGTGCTGCCGCTTTTCGCAAAAAGCAAATAGTTAAGAGAAAATATGAGGAAGGAAAATGCATAAAAAAAGAAAAATGGAAAACAAAAATAAAAAAACAAAAGATGAAAATAAAATTATGAATGCTTTCTGGATGTTGTTTTCCCATTGTCTTTTTGGTCTCTCCGTTAACTCGTTTCATGCAACACCAGCAGCAACAATAAGCAAGAATGTTGCCTGAATTTACAGATATATATCTGTATATATAAATATATATATGTATATTTATATTTATTAAACATTTCACTTGCTGTGTGTGCAGTGTGTGTAAATATTTTGCAATGAAATTACGCCCTAAAGTCAAACTTTTGCCCAAAAACTACGAGAAACGAGTAAAGCAAAAGTAAAAATCATAATGAATGCGAAGGGTTACTCCTTGTTGTTGTTATTTTTAGAGCACAGAAAAAAATGTAATAGAAATAAATATATTTTTAAAAAGTTTTTAAAATATAAGCTGGATTTTATAATATTTTTAACATATAAGATGATAGAAAGGAATGAAGTTGAATAATAACCAAGAAAAGCCTTAAAAATAAGTTGAACAATTCTTTTATAGCTATTTTTCTTTATAATTCAATTATTTTAATAGCGAAACAGTCTATAATTTAGGAATTTACAAAATATTTATAAGTTGTTTTAAAATATATCAAAAAAATGTTGAAGGTAATTTAATAGTTTTAAATATGTTTAAAGCTTAGATCTCTTAAACAAATATTATTTTAAATTAGAACGAATAAAATTTGTTTGGAACTTTATTCTTAAATTCTATTTTATTTTTATTTTTTATTTAATTAAAATAAAAAGGACCTTGCACTTTGAATGCATAATGAAATACAATGAGAAAATATATCATAAATAATAAAAAGTTTCGAATTAAAATATTTTTAAGACTATAAAACTCTTGAATATATATTATTTTAGAGGTAAAATACTGTTTTTAGAGATCTTTAGTCTTAAATAATATTTTTTCTTGCCCTGCAATGGCAGTGACGCATTTGCTGCACCGTAGGCGCTGCAGCCACGCCCATTGCATAGAGCCTGCTGCATCCACACCTCCATTATGCCGCCCACGAAACCTCTCGAAAGGAGGACCCCTTAACCCACACCCAAAAACCCAACCCCAAACCCCATCGCCTCCCCCTTGCTGCACTTTCAAACAATAGCGCACGGGCACAAAACTATCTGACATCGTCAAAAAGTTCATGCAAAAATGTGGAAATGTGAAAAGTTGTTGAAAAGCCTGTGCCTCAGGATGTGCCACGAGAGTGTGTGTCTGTGTGTGTGCGTGGGGTGTGCGAATGCGAGTGTGTGTGTGTGTGGGGTAGATTTATTGCATGACATTTCAATTGTTAGACAAACAGCTGGACGAAGAACTAGAAGCTGAAAAAAGGGGTGGCAGCAGCACTTGTAGCCAAGGCCAAATGAGGAAAACTTGCAAAAAAAAAAAAGGAAAAAAAGATAATAAAAAAACAGAAAGAAACAGAAATGCAGAGAAGCTGGGGGAAAAGGGAAAATGAGTGAGGAAACGAAACCCAAAGAAAGCCAACAATTCAAACAAACAGTGTTGCCAACAATGTGACCCAAAACAGGGTTGTCGATGATGATGATGGTGGTGAGGGTGAGGGTGATGGTGATGGTGTGAGTGCGCGTCGATGGCTGTGACAGATAGTGTTCCAATTAGTTTGTCATACTGTGGACACACATCCCCCCTAGAACTGAGATGGGATCATTTTCAATTTCAAATTGTTAAAGGGAAATGTAAATAATTAAATACAAATGGTGTGTGCGTTTAGAGTGACCGGGTCACTTTACAAAGCAAACTTAAGAACACTGAACAATGGTCACATGGTTGAAATTAGTTTTAATAAATTATTTATTTATTTGAAAATTATTAAACAAATTATGGTAATACTGGGGCAAGGTTACAACAAGCTTTAAGTTTGTATTAAATGATGAAATTTAAACTATTGAAGAGTTTTCTGTTAAAATAATTTATTTTCGATAATTTATTTTCAACTAGTAGGGTCATAAATTCTTATAATTAATATAAATATAACAAATTAATATTTTTACAAGAATATCTAGTCTCTAACAAAGGCATAAAGCCCATTTTTTGTTTGACTCTGACAACCTTGGCGAAATCCAAAATTATACCCTGAGCACCAGCACTCAAAAGTGCACCTCACCGAACCTCTTGCTTCAGATGAACATAGGCATATGCGAGTCTGTGTGTGGAGGAGTGGTTAAAACCCAGGATTTGAAGGCCAAAAGGGAAGGAGGACACGATGTCGAGGTGACAAATGTCAGCAGCAATTAACAGAGCCAGCGAGGCAGAGGCAAAAATAGTCAAATGACACGCTACAAAGAAAAACTGACAAAACATAGATCTCAAACAAAACAAAAAACAAGGAAAATAGAAAACCAAAAAAGAAAAAGGAAAACCAAAGAAAAGAATAAGGAAAGAAACGCCCCCGTTTCTCAAAAGTGGACTAAAAACCGACAGAGTCTGTGGTGGAAGTGCGTCACACATTTGATGAATTTCCCTTTGGCCTTGTCGCGAGTGGCCGAAGACAGAGTGCAGTCATTGTTTATGCCAGCCATCCCCTGGAAAACCACCCCTCCCACTCAGCCATTTGATAGTGGTTTTCCCCCTCCACAATTTTTATTGCCGAAATCCATTTAAAAACTCAGTCCTCTTCTCGTACCATTTCCTTTCTCTGCGAATATTAAATTTTCCTTATTCCCCTTAATTCCATAGACGCACACAACCGCTCTCTCTCTGTGTCTGTTGCGGTTGCTAACAAGTTCAATTTGCATTTAAAAAGGCAGAAACACATGTAATCTGAACGATTAGAAATTGTAAGATTACACAGGCACACAGGGTGTAGGGCAGATGGAAAAGTCTTGTTGGGGAAATCGGAAAAAACAACACACACACCCAGCAGAAGGCTGCCTCTTTTTGGCCACTTTTTTTTAAATTACTTTTAGGGCTTTAGGTGATTGATTTTGAAGTTAAAATATAAATTAAAAAGAAGAGTAAAAAATATAAAGATTAAGATCATCTTTAAATTTCCAAATAAATTGTTGCATGTGCTGCAGATTTTATTTACAAAATAGTTTATAAATGAATTTGTTACTTCTTTGGTTTATTTAAATTTATCCCCATTTTTTTATAGACTTAAGTTTTTTTTTTTAAGTCTTTTTAAACTATAATAGACCACCCTTATGTTATAGGAATTTTTTCCTGGGACACACACACATTCCCGCATACGTATTTTTCTTCAATTTGTGCCCCGTCTCAAAGTCGAGCAATTTCTTTTAATGTGCTTTTAAAAGCCGAGATCTACAGGTTCGTCCAAAGCTATTTTTTTCTGTTGTTTTTTGTACACCGAAAAAATAACCTAAATTCAGGAATAAAACAGAAAAAGGCACACCGAGTTGCAAATAAAGTTTGGCGCTAATAAAAAGGTTTACAACTGTGTTTTAAAATTAAAATTATTATTATTTTATAATACAAAAATTACAACATGCTTATTATTTAATTTAAACAAGTTAAGTAAGGTTTGGGAAAGTAAGATCATTCGGAAACACTCTTCTTAAAAAATAAATGAAAAACACTATGATTTTCAGTTTTAAAAATGTTGTTTACAGCTGAAATATTATTAAATAAATATTTATAATATATTATAGGAGCTTAAAACATTACATTTTTTTTTAGAAAATTGATTTCTTAAGTGAAATATTATTTTATTGCTCTTTAAAATCAAAAACAAACGCATCGTGTTGCTCTGTGTAGATTGAGGAACCAAAAACTAACTTCATTTGCATGGCCAGCGCATATTGTGCGTGTGAGTATCTATGTATTTGAGTATCTTCGTATCTTCGTATCTTCGTATCCGTGTATCTGTGACCAGAGCTAACGAGCTAGCGTGACTTGGGCAAAGGCATAAAAACAATAAGCCCCCTCACCTCCTTCACTACTGCTAGCACAATTTCAATAAAGCTCTCCTCGACAGCTCCTCTCTTTCTACTGCTCTACACACTCATAAAGAAAATTGCAACACAAACAAAAAAAAAGAAAGAAAGAAAGAAAATTAAGGAAAAATGCAAAAATAACAACAACAACTGACAAAGCCAAGGCGAAGCAAAGAAAATCGGGAAAATGGGGAGGCGATTCTGTTCACATGGAAAAATTATGGCTGCCTTGCTGACTTCTAGTTTCTTTTCCCCTTCTTTTTTTTTTGTCCATGATCATCGTTATTATCAACACCAGTTAAGCAATAACAGTTGGCAGGAAAGGCAAGGGGCTGACAGAAAACGTTGGAAAATGGGAGACAATGGAGGGGGTAGAATGTGTGGGGGGAAAACGTTGGGGGTTTTAGTGATTACAAGAACCAACTAATAAAAACAGACAACCAAAAACAGAGGGCGAATGCAAAGAAGGGCTCCTTCGTCGCATAAACATACAAGAAATTCGATGAAAAAAAATTACAGTAGTCACTGGGAAAGAGGAAAAGGTAAAAAAATGAAATAAAAATAAAATGATTTTAAATATATTAAATTAAAATCAATAATTTAAGCGTACACCAAATGTTTTTTATATTAAATGAAAGTTACATAAATATAAGCATAATGTGACCTTATTTATTGCAATAAATACTTGAACTTGAACTTGCCCTGGTCACACGAACTTCTTTTTTAATAGTTTTATTTTATAATATATTAGCATATATTTTTGTTGTATTCAAGTCATACCTATTTATACCAAAAAATATAAGAAGGTATATATATAAAAATTTCATTATAATATACTAAGGTCCCACTGTACACGGTACTGAAATAAAGAAGAAGCTGCTGAGTGGAGCAAGGTCTAGTGCACATGAAGTGCACTTTGCATACACACACCAAGATGCAGATATGTGCCATCATCATCATCATCAACAGGGAAAGAGAAAGGTAGAGAGAGTAAGAGAGAGAGAGAGAGAGGGAGGACGGAACAGTGAACAGGATTGACTATGGCTATGACACTGAAGAGGAGAATTAACCCATAAAAAAAAGTAGACCATATGGCTTATCCGCTTAGCTGCCTCGACTTACTCCAATTAAAAACTGATAACGAAATCCTTTAACAGGATTAATACCCTCATTCAGCATATGTTTTCAAGGGAATTATATATCTCTTCTTCTTCCCTTTAACTTTGATAATATTTCCCTGTGTTATCTTTATGCCAATCTGTGTGGCATCTCTCGGAGCCCATCTGCAGAGATCAGAGGCCCAAAAGTTAATGTACCCCAACATGGCTTTAGAGTTGAAGCAAAAAGGATACTTGGACATGTGTGTGTGTGTGTGTGTGCTCGGACAGGGACATGGACAGGGGCAAGGCACCTGCAAGAGCTGTTAAAGTGTCATTGGGTTGTTGTCATAGTCATTGTCAACGTTGTCGTTATCTTTATTTCACATCAACGACATTGTCATCATCATCATCATCGTCCTCATCGCCATCGTTATCGTCATTCGTTGAAATCTCTTCGCCGCTGCAGTCGTCGACAGTGTCCAAGCAGGACTGAGATTTTGGCTTTTTAATAGGGAAAGTCAAGGGTTTTCATAGCAAAAATATATACAAAAAAAAAAAATAGAGGGTATTGCATAAAGCTTTAAGTGAAAATTATACAACAACATTTTTCTAGAGATTTTTAAAGCATTTATGAACTTTTTAAATTACCCTTTAAATTCTTGTTAATACAAAAAATTTATTTAAATTACAAAAAAGAAACTTTATAGACTATAACACAGTAGAAAATAAATATTTATTTAAAATATTACATTTTAAATGTTAAAAATTTATTTAGGCAACTTTTAAGGCTTCAAATTACTTTAAATATATTAATTTTAATATAACAAACCTATTTAAACAGTTTGGAATACCCTAAAACTTAGCCAAGTCTCGATTTAAGGTTTAGTTGCAAAAATTAAGTTGAGTCTAATTTCGAGATAGATATATAAAAAATGTTTAAATTAAATTGAAAAACCCACAAATAGTAGCTACTTGATATTTCCTTTAACAAAGAAAAGAAAGACAAACCACTTCAGAGCACCCAAAAACCCAACACTGAGTCATAGGATGCACTGGCCCCGCCTCCGGACTTGGAGCCGTAACCGTTCCCTTAACGTAACGTAACCATTGCCGGAGTTTTGGACCAAAGTCTCATCATCATTGTCGACAACAACAAACAACAGTGCGCGCTGTGGCAATAACAACAGGAACAACAACGGCAGCAGGGCCCAGCCCAAGCCTTCATCAACAATTTGCAGTAGGAAAAACAAGGAAAATCGACCACCCACACTTGCACACATGCACATGTCACAGACAGATACAGCACACACACACACAAACACACAGAGGGGGAGGTGAAACCATTAGCCAGCGAACAGCATCTACATATTAACGTTACGGATATTTTCCTACCAAATTGCAAACACGGAGAAAGGAGAAAGGCAAACGGCGAACGGAGAAGGTTCGTTTGCACAGCTCACTGATCTAAACCAATTGCCAGGACCAAAAAGGGCTTCGAGGATGCAAAGCCACGTCAGTGAGCTGGCCCAGCAAGCAAGCAGATTAATTGCAGCAACAAAAATCGATTTATATACATGAGTGCGAGACTACCTTTTGTTTATGTTGCCTTAAATATTTATCATCTGAAGCATATTTGAGGATATAGTTAATAATAATAACAATCCAAGAAATATATTTATTTCATAGAGCATATAATACTTTTTTTCTCTCTTCAATGAAACCGAAATCCATCACCCACCCACAGGGCGCATACGCACCGTGTCTCGCGGTCACACTTAAAGCAAATTAAAGTGAAATTTGCATATATGAATGTTATATATATATATCCCCTTCTCCACCTCCTTTTGCCTCCTTCTCCTGGCTCTACTGCCTTTTTGATGGCAACTTAAAACTTGCAAAAACCTCGCCCCAGACAGCTGCTCCAAAGTTGCTCAGGTCATTTAGAAAAGTTTAAAGCTAAAGATGTCGGCTTCGCCGTCGCCTTACACAGTTGTTGCTGTAATTGTTGGTGTGTGCTGCTGTCCTGGTATTTATCCATGTTGCTGGTGCTGCTGCTGGAAGCATCGGGGGCATGGCCACGTCAACATTAGCATCAACATCAGGCGCAAAACCGCGACGCTGCTGCGCCCGCCGCCAGGCATAGAAAATATATATATATGTATATACATATATATTTTTCCCAGCAGCTGGACCAACTCAAGGTACAAGTTGCGACACAACAAACCAGCAGAAAAAAATAAGAAAAGCGAGAGTGCTGCACAGTGGTCAAAAGGTGGTGGAAATTGCTTTAAAAAATGCAAGATAAGCAAAAAATTTTTAGTATAAATATGAACTGAAATTCAACCAATTAAATTAAAAGAAATATGTTAGTTGAGATTTTCATTTTTTACAAACACTTTTCTAAAGAAAACCTTTCGTAATCGTAAAGGCAAAGTGTTCAGCCCGATGATTATAGCCTTAAAAAATATTACAAATTCATTTCTTGGTATTTTCCATCGCTACAACCTTCTGACTAAGCCCACTGTCTTCCACTTGCCTTCTTGGAAGCAGGCACACAGCCTCTCTGACCATATTGTGCCACCGGAGGCGTTTGGTCTAAGTGGGCGTGGCAGATGGTTAGCCTTTAGCTTGACGTTATTAATATTAAGTCGCTGAAACGGGACCGGAATGGAAATGAAAAGCGAACTTTTTCTCCTGCCTCACACACATACACCTCACTCTCTCTCACTGTCTGGTGGCCGTTGGCAACTTAAATGGTAAGCCAGGACATCAAAGTTGCTTAGCTGAGCCGCCAGGCTCGAGGATGCTAAACAGATTTGGGGCTTTCTCTCTCTCTCACTCTCGCTGTGACTTTTTACGATGGCCGCTCGACCGCTTGCCAGGATGCTGGGCAAAATGTCAAGGTGTTGATTACGCGTGTCAAAGTTCACCTTTGGTAATTGCCAACGGCCCTCGACGGCATGTCCTTAGCGCCTATGTGTGTTGTGTGTGTTTGAGAGTGTATGCTAGAGTGTATTCTAGTGTGTCCTAGTGTGTGTGTGTGGTTGTTGAGGTCAAACGATGGCAAACAATTCATGAAATGCAATATCAAAGAGCACATCTACTCAGACGAACACACGCCAGGGCAATTATTTGGTCCAGCACAAATATAGAGAAATACACATTAAGAAAAAAAAACGTACATATTAAATAAATGTATAAATATTAATTCATTCAAATTAAAAGGGAATTAAGATGGTTTTATAAAAACAATGCTAAAACAAAAGCAATAAAATCAGTTTGCCGAGAATCCTTTTACCACTCAGGGTTTAGCTTGTAAGTAAGCTTAATTTTTCACGATAATTTTCGCTTATTAAATGATTTCTCTCTCTGTGCTTTGGGAAAATGCACTTGCAAGCCACTCGAAACTGGGACAATGTCTTGGCCAAGAGCCCGGGGGCTTGCGGTCGGTGCTTGTGTTTTATTGATTCCATTATAAATGCCACCTAATCGATATGTGGCAGCAGGCAATCGGGATTAGGCATATGAGACAGCATTAAATATGCAGCAAGGAAACGCTTTTGATTGAGACCAGCAGTTAATGGCCATGCGAGTCCTGGAGTCCGAAGCTAATGGAATGCTTAGTGAAACACACAAATTTCGCCCTAATTTCGGTTGGTTAAATTAAAAATCCAAAAGCCCGAAATCCCTTGGCATATTTTATTGTGAATTTTAATTGGGTTTTTACTAGAATTTGGTTGATCCGTTTTTTTTTTGTTTGGTTTTCATTGCGATGCATTTGGTTTGTAAATTAGTTTTTGGCAGTCGAAAGATTTTCTCTTAATTCTGTGGTTGATTTTCTTTTTTGTGTGTGGATTTATTTAAGGGATTTTTTAAATTATAAAAATTAAATATATTAAAAACTATATTTTTGGATTGAAGATTTAATTATTAAATATATTTAAAAAATATTTGGTTCGAATATTTTATTATTAAATATATTTTAAAGATATTTGGTTCGAATATTTCATTATTAAATATATTTGAAATATAAATATAATTTATTGAATTATTTATTTAGTTTAATTTACATTTCTTTATCATAAATGAATTCAAAATATATTTAAATGCAGTTTACTAATTTATTAAGCTATATTTATTTATATTTTATTTCTTCTAGGAGACCCCTTTTATCTAAATTTATTTTCTATTTATTTTCTATCTATTTAAATTGTGTATAAATTCCTACATATTTCCCAGACAGATTTCCAGATTAATCAAGTCATTGTATAAGATTTAATGAAGACCCAGTATAATACCAATTCGTATCCTTAATATCCTTTTTGACTGCGAATCGCAAGGATTTAACTCCTTCTAACTAATAACCACGCCCTTCGTGTGCCGCATTTTCCCACCTGAGAGAAGGATGAGAGGAAAAGCGATTTAAAATAAATAATTACATAGTTAAACCAGCTGTTGCCACGCCCACTTCCGTTGCGCAATAAAAGTATAGCCCTTCGTCTATGACGGAACATAACGCGGACTCGATTTCAATCTTCTGGTTTCTGTGGGGGGAAGTTGCTCATGTTTATTCATATTATTTATTTATTACACTCAGAAAAATGAAGTGAGATTTATTAAATTTTTCAAATAACTTTTAGGTAAGGTTTTTAGTTTTTCTTCATTAGATTATTTAAAATATATTTAATATGGTGAATTTTGAACTTTAAGCATTTTTATTTTAATATGTGGGCCTTTTAAAATAATTTAAATTAATTTGAAGTTATAATTGTTTTTAGAACACAAATAATTTTAGGTTAGTTTAGCCTACTTTTCAGGATCAGTTTTAGTTAATTTTAGAGTTAAAGCTATTTCTGTAGAATTTCTGCCTAACATTTGATTTAAAAAAATTTTAAATTATGTTCAGAATGGGTTAAACATATTTTTAAATTTCAAATGATCTCAATTCTAAATAATATTTAATCTAATCAGAGCTCTAAGTTTTTGCTTTAATATTTTATTTGATTATAATTACTTTATAACAAGATGGGGCTGTTCTACCTTTCGGTTTGCAAAACCATTTGAACTAATTTCTTTGAGTGCTTCGAGTGGCAGCGTTAGTGTATTGTTAACAAGGAAAATTAAAACGTAAATGTTTGAAAATTAGATTTTGGCCCCCAAAGTCGCTATTGTTTAGTTGGCTTTGGTCTGGCCTTTGGCTTCCAACTCTCCTTCTCCTCCTCTGTCCCTCTCCTTTACTTCTCCCTAACTCCACCTCCTGCTGTTGGTCCTGCTCTTTATCCTGCTTGCCCGATTTCTTTGTGCCTTCTGTGCGGAGTGTGCTCTGGGTGTGTTCAGTGTTCAGTGAGGTGTTGCCTAGTTTTCGGCTTGTTAGTTAGTTAAAAGTTTTTGCGTGCAATTAAAATGCTGCGCAAAAAGTTTCCTTCAACATTGTTCTTAATTTTTTCCTTGGTTTTTGCAGTGTTGCCAAAGCCAAATACAAAATGAACAACTATTGTCTCAGTGCCCCCTGTGTGTGTGTTGGTGTGTGCGTAAGTCCTGCAGTCGGCAAAGTGTGTGCAAAGTCCTGTGGCAATTGTCTGATTGTTTTCTTAGCCGCAGCAGCAGTAGCAGTAGCTTCCGAAGGAGCAGCATTCAATGGCAAAGAAGAAAGTTCGTTATCAGTGACATTTTGGCGTATAAATAGCAAACAGCTCGCAGTCGAAAACCCTTTCGAGTCCTTGGCACAGCGCTAACCCGCTTCGTCCTGGCCATTTATGCACGAAGAGAAAAAGTGTGACTAACAAATACAAATTTTTAATTATTTCGTCCTTGCTAGAGATGTAGGATATCGAGAGGAAAAGTTCTATAAAATCAATATCGATCAAAAATATCGAAATTTCATTTTAGTTTTTTGCTTATTATAGCTTAAAATTTCAGATTTTAACGGGATTACCCACTCTTTCCAATCGATTTCCTTTTAAAATTTATTTCCCCTTCGAATTCCCTCAAATTTCCCTATATTTTTTCCAGTGTAGTTCTTAGTTCTCGATTCCCAGTTAGCAGTTGCCGTGGCGAACGTGCTGGCAATGACAATTGAAATGAATATTCTAAGCAGCTGGGCCACAAAGCTACTCAAAGACCGGTAGATTCGGTGGACCAAAGAACACCAAATCCTGCAGTCTGAGTCCTGGAATCCGCAAAATCCCAAGCAGTCTGTATTTAGACATTTATTTGCCTTTCATCGATGTCTGGACAATTAGGGAATGAATGAAATGCGGCACAGAGGAAATAAAATATATACGAAATTGTCAGAGCCATAAATATTGGTTTGATAAATCTCTGATGAGGCCTAGAACTACTTGGCTTTACTCCTTTATTTAAATTATTTTCCTAGAGATTTCCCTCATCAAGTGTGACTTTAATTTTCCAACGAATGTCACTCTCAGTCGCGCTCTATCCGCGAAATTAAATCAATTGCTGACCGCAAAAACCGAGAGCTGCAAAAATATGATTCATGTTGTGTGTGTGTGTGTGGGGCCAAAAGGAACCGCAGCAGTCGATGTCAGAGAAAATGCTTTTTTACCATATAAAAGAACTGACAAAACTAATTGCCTTGGCGGAAAAATAAAGCGAATATACGCAAAACCGTTGGAAATTGAAAATAAAAATCTTAACAAAATAAGCTAAGAGCTGAAGAGTTGCCGAGTCGCATTAAATCATTTCCGCACTGCGAAGCAGGCAGATTCTTTTTCGTTTTTATTATGTTTCTTCTTTTATACAATATTGTTGTAGTTGTAGCTGCTGTATATTTTTTTTTTGGCCTGTTCTTGCGGCAAGTTGCAAGTTGCAGGCAGTTGCAGTTTACCACTATTTATGGGCTGCTGCCGGTGGCGATGAAAAAGATGAAAAGTGGCAGAAGTGTCTCCCCTGCTGCTGGCTCTTTGCAAGCAGAAAAATGGTTGAAGAGTATCCTGGTATCCTGCTTCTATATGTATATATACATATAGTATATATATATATATATATATATATTTATAGAATAGTATACCCTCTCTCCCCACCCGATTAGCGCATTCATGTGTGTGCATGTGTAACATATTCAGGCAATTACTGCCATTCAGCGCATTTCAATTCAACTTCAAAACTGTGCCACCCTCTCGGTCCGTCCCACCCCCCTTAGACTTTTCCGCAACAAAAGTAGCAGCAAAAAAAAAAAAAGAAAAGCAAGAAAAAAATGAAAAGCTTTTAAACTTCACTCAAGATTTTTGCCGTTCACGGCTCTCGGCTCGCAAATTTTTTGACTGTTGCTGCTTGCTGCTCACTTAGTTTTTCAATTTTTTTTTTGGGTTTCGCCAGTAGTCTGACAGGATTTTTGTTGGCACCCTGGTTAAGGATGTGCAATTTATTTATTTAATTATAAAAACTAGTATCAAATATATAAGAAATCTTATAAAAAATATATATAAAAAGAGTCTAAAACCGAGCTTTTAAATAAATATAATAGCTACTTCAAGCCCAAAAAAGGACACCATAAATATTTAATTCAACACTTTAGTAAATCATTTAAATAAGTTTTTAAATAAACACTTTATTAATTAAATTAAAGTTTCAATTTTAACTGAAATAAAATGATTGCAATTTTTCCTATATTTTCTCACCACAATTCTCTTTGGCATTCTCATAATTTTTGGGCTTGCATGCTGACTGCTTTCGCATTTTCTTCTAGGATGCTACTCTATATATCCTGCTGCTGCTACCACTGGTTGTCTTTATCTACGACTGCCACTTGATGTGTGGGCTTACACAACTGGCTAAAGAAATAGTACAGTTTGCATCAGACAAAGCAAAAGGGGTAAGTTGAGCTTGAAATTAATTTCAATTAAATAATAAGATTTTAAAGGGAATAAAGAAATTTATATTTCTCAAGAGATAGTTAAGTTGAGAATTTTCTAATTATTACCTTAAAACCATTAATTATCATTACGAAATATAAATAGGAATATAAATAAGTAAAAATGGGAGAAACAAACCAAGGATATATTTGTTTTTCTCTATTTTTCTACTTACTTTACTATTTTTAAAAATATTTAAATTATTTTATACATCCCACATAAACATAAAATATATTTTCTTTAATATTTCTTAATCCAAAATATTTATTTGAAAGTCTAAACTATTATTCTGTGAACATTTGTTTCGCCCTGCCGTTGGCCCTTCATCATTTTCTTTCTCACTTGATTTTGCTGCTGTTGTTGGGCTTTTACTTTGTTGTCGTTTTTATAAGTCTGTCAAAATGTAGTTCATACATGCACACACACACATATATAATATATATATATATATATATGTATATATATATATATTTTCGGCGAAAATTCATTTTGCAGTTGACATAACTTTGTCAGCCCCAATTTATCAACAACAATTAGTAGAGCAGAGCGGACCCCACTGACTTGACTTGACTTGACGAACGAGAGTGTGTCCTGGGTGTGTGTGTCCTGAGTGTGTGTTGTGTTGTGCTGTGCGTTGTGCTATATATGCGTGTGTGTCATGGCAAGTATGTGACAAGTATTTTGAACAAAAACTTTGTCTGCCAAACAGACTCCACTTGGCTTTTCTTGGCCCCGAGAATTGAGAGCGGGACAAACTTTGTGCCCGGGCATTTGGGGGGAGACGTAAGCGTAAGCGTAATATTATAATGCCAAAATAATGTGCATTCGGAAAATTGCTGTCACAGCAGCAACAGCAGCAGCAGCAGCACATCAATTGTCAAGTTGTCAGCTCGGAGCCGGCTTATTAAACTACAAAACTCACCTGTACTCGTGCGACATGAAGAATGTTCCGCGAATCAGGCATCCATTGGGATTCTTGCGTTTGCCATTGAAAATCTTCTGGTAATGATCGTAGTTGTTCAGGTTGACGGCTCCATCGAAGGTTAGCATAATGATTTGGGGCACCTGTAATAGGAAGGGTTTTAAGTGGTTGTACAAAAAATATATTTACAATGCTTAATTGCTAGTTGGTATGGCCATTTCTTGGCGTCTTTATAAATCTTAATATAGTGTATCCTGATCTTGTTTGCGATAAATTATCGATAAAAAGATCGATAAAAACTTGATAAAATATGTCCGAAAATATGGATATAAATAAATAAGTTTCCGATATTTGGCTATATCGAAAAGTGCTGAATAAAATCTTGATATTAACTTTAAAATATTGAAAAAATATTCAAAAATATAAAATAATAAAAAAATTATATAACAATTTTAAAACTATTTTCTGATATTTTTTCTCTTGAATATCATAGAACTCCATGTTCCTAAATAATTAAAATGTCGATAAACCAAATTTTAATTGATGAAATCATATAGACTTTCATTGCCTCCTTATACATTCATCTATTTAATTTTCTTAATATAATTTCCTTGATATTTGTTCCTCTATATACATTAAAACTGATCAGGAATATATATATATATACTCTATGAGTTCAGAAAACCCTTCTTCTCATAGACCTTGTGTCCTATATGAAACTACCAGCTATAAAAATAAATATACATAAATACTAAGCACTTGCTGTCACAGGAGGTATATGAGGTGTACTAGGTGTGTGTGTTTGTGTGTGTGTGTGTGTGTGTGGGTGTTTTTGTGCCCAATTAGAGGATTGCCGACCTCAAAATCAGCGGAGCATACCGATGGCATTGGCAGCCGCAAAAAGCAGCGCTGACGGCAGGTTCTAATTGAAGGTTTTGCATTTTGCGTTTGTTTTTCCTGTCTGCATTGCGCCTGGCTGCATTGGGGAAAAGGAGCCACCTCAACCACACCCCGCCCCCCGCCCTGGAAAAGCCAGGCCACTTTCGGCTTTGGCAAAACTTACAACTTGAGCATTAAACATAATTAGTGGGCATGTGGGAAACCGGCAGCAGCAGGGAGCAAACTAGCAGCATCGGCAACCGATTCACGAAAACCAAATTAATTTCAAATAATGCTTCCCCGACTATCAATAACACCCGAAGAGCACCACCAGCAGCAGCAGCAGCAGCAGCAGCACTGCAAATTCCATTACAAAATTGCCACCCAAAAATATGGGAATCAACCGAAAACCAAACCCAGTCAGAGAGAAAGGGAGAGAGAGCCAAAGCCAAGGCAAAACCAATGCCTGAAAGGCCAACAGTTTCGAGCTGCAACACTTTAAGTGCAATTCCCATAATCAAAGATCCCACCGAACCCAGTAAGCGAAAAAGTAATAATAATACCAAAGAAATGACGAGGTAACACACAAAAACAGCATGAAAATTGAGAGCGAAAATTAAGGAAAATTTGGAAATGCTCTATTTGTAAAGAATATACATTTTTTTATTCTAAAAAATATGATAAATGGTTGGAAAAATAATTTAAAGTTAAGAGGGAAAATAAGCAAAGCAAAATAAATTAAATATACATTTTTATGAGATTATCTTAGAAGCTCTGTAAGAATTTTATTATATATTTTTACTGCACTTTAAATTTATTTTATCTCACAAATCTGAAAGCTTTTCTCATACAGCTTTCATACCTTTTTTTAATTAAATAAATTAATAAAGTTTCATAAAATAAAAGTCTAAACTTCAACACAAAATCAATCGACTCCAACAACAGCTGTAAAAATCTTTGGGATTAAGGTATATCGAATTTTGGCCCTAAGAACACCAAAGAACCTTGACTATAAAAAATATATATCTGTATATATATAGAAGAACGGACGAATGGCTGAAAAATCGGAAATGCATTTTGCCAAGATCTGGCCATAAAGGAATGCGGCACGGCGGCCAGAACGCACTTAACGCTTTCATTGTAAGGACACATAAAAAGGATTATTGTACAAATTCAATATTAATGTGGTCCCTGGATCAGCGATGACGATTGCAAATTGCAAATGCAACGAGGATAGTGATAGTGAGGATAAGGATGAGGATGATGAGGACGAGGCTGGATGGGCACCTAACCGAATTGAGCTGGTAAAATTATGCAGGGGCGTGAATCGAATCTCTTGGCGGTCAGTTTAAGTGCGGAGCTTAGATGACAAGGCGGCATTGAATCGAAATTGAAATTTGCGCTTGGATTCGACAAGAGTTTTTCTGGCTTTTCTTATTTCATTCTCCTTTTGCTTTTCTTATTATTCTCCCGCACTTTTCCGGACTTTATTGAACGGCATATTTCAAAAGGCGCGTTTCCGCAAAATGGGTGCAAATCAACTGCAAAAAATAGAAGAACTTTCGGCCCCTTTCTTCGCCTGAATTATGAAGTAAAAATATTATTGCAAATATAATGAATGTGCGGTAGAAGAAGATGCTGGAAAATGGAGCTAAAGCAAATCATAAATTTCTAGCTTGGACCAAGTTTTCCCTCAAAAGAATAAGAAAGGGCCAAGGAAATAATGGGAAAGTGGAAAAAGTGTAAGGCATTGTGAACTTTATGCTTTGGCCATATTGCTGAATCCGTCGATTACCTTATCACATTTCAGGGCAAAATTGCTTGTCAAAAAAATGCGGCCAAGAAAAGGTTTTTTCCAAAAACAAAAATTATTTAATATTTACAATTTCATCAAAATAATATCCTTGACTCCTCGATATAAGTGCCTCGATTTATTTTCTTCAAAATATATAAATTATTGAGAAAATTCCCATCACTCGATGTGTTCCCTTTAAATGCCTGATTTAAAGCAGAGCCACATGTGTTTAATAGAATATATCCTGAAATTTAGAAAAAGGACGAATATCTACAGAGACACATACATACATACATGAGGATGGCAAACAGAGGATGAAAAGTGCTAGAATATTTCCCCAACGACGCCATCGACCCTTTTGGGCGTCGTCCCCCCCTTTGCTTTTGGTACTGCTGCTTCTGTGTGCGTTGATAATTTTTGCCTAATGCGACTCAAGTTTGCACTTTAGTCTTTCAGCAAATATGGCAGCCGCCCCTGAGGCTAGGAGATGCAGGCGGGCAGGATTAGGGGGTGGGGCGGGATGAGAGGCTGAGCAGGCTGAGGCGGAAGGAGGCCACAAGTTTCCTTCGTCGCAGCTCTGGCAAATTTGCATAGCTCAGTTGCTCAATCGCAGCGACAATTGAGCGGCTCATTGATTGCACCACCCCATTGGCCCCAGCATTTTCCATTTCCCATTTTCCTCTGCCACATTTTCCCCATTCCCAGTTGCTGCCACTCGCCAGTCACCACTTATCCGAGCAGCCAAAGTTTTTGTTGACACTGTGTGCCATCTTTTCATTTCATTTTCGCAAATCAAACTCGATTCGCATTCAAATTGAGCAAAAGCGGTGTTTTTTTTTGTTTTTGCAATGCCTCTTTTCGTATTTTCTTATTTTTTTATTTTCCTATTTTTCTATTTTCTTTTATTTTAGGCCAAGAAAAATTTAAGGAGATTTCCTGATAATAATTATGGTGAATATAGTTTTTAGGAGGTGTCTTAAATAATATATAAAGTTAAGGAGCGAGATTCTTAAATTAATAAGTTTTATGAGTATTATCGAAATATTTTGCTTTATGGTTTTATTCTTAGTATCTTCAAGAGATTTTTTCTATTAAATATGTTGTTTAAAAAATCAATAATAGTTTATTTGGTCTTAAATTTATAATAAAAGACAAACAAGCAGGGTTAAATATTAAAAAGTTGATTTTATATTTAATATTATTAACTAAGAAAGTATAAAGTATTTTATTTAATTTTTTAATTGCTTAGAAAAAGGTCTTCTTTAAATATAAATTTCTGTTGAGCTATTTAATACCTTTCAAGTATGTTAAATAAATAATAAATAATTAATAATAAATACTTTTAATAAATAAATAGATATATAAAATATTGCAAAGAAAAGAAATCAGAATCCAGAACAGACCCCGCCTAACCCCCGATAAGATAAGACCAATAAACTTACTTAATTAGTTAGAACAAAAATTCCCAAGATATTTTTTTAATATAGTATACTACTGTGTCACTGTCCAATTAACCAGGCACTTGTAGATACCACAACAACTATCCAGTATAGAGTTTTCGATTTCATAATAAAAAGGTATGACTGAGTTGCCCAATGAAATCAGTTTGAGCCAAATTGCTGTTGCAATAAGACATCGTCAACAACGACACAACATCGAAAAACATTTGAAAACAGAATGAGATTCTTGACACTTTTGGTGGCGGCCCTTGTGGTCTTGGCCTGTGCCCTGCCCAGAACCTTTGCTGGCAGTGATTACCTCTGGGGCGAGATCGGGGCCAATGACTACAAGTTGGCCAAAGATACCGTCTCGAAGGCCTTTTTCGTGGGTCTGGTACAGACCAAGAAGTACACCTTTAAGCAGACGGTATGTTTACTTCAAATATTTACTAAAAAATATTCAAAATAAATGAAAAATTTAATGTAAAATGCATTCCTAAGGACAATCTGAATGCCTTGACCATAACGGCCATCAAAGTGACGGACAAAAAGAAGAGCAATGGTGCCACCGCTGAGCTAATCAGCGGCGGTCCGGGCTCAAAGGGAGCCACCATTAAGTTTACATCGGTGCGGGGCTATGGCATCAAAGATCTTGTCGAGATATGGGGCCGCTAATCAAGTGGAAAACACATACTTTCACTTTCCCTTCCCCCCCACCAATCGATGAAGATGACAGAGAAAAAGGTCTAGCTGGAAGTGTATCTTAATACATTTTTTTTTCGTTGATATAAAGGCCTTTGCTAGCCAAGAAAAATAAATGCAAACTTTAAATTAAATGTTTTTGATTTTAAATTAAAATTTGGTAGGTTTTTAATTTGATATAAAATATAATTGAAAAATATTATAAAACAGTTGTATACCCATAAAACAATAAAAAGAAACTCTCCAGCTAAATATTAGTTTCTTATATAAATTTTAAATATTTATATACCCCTCATATAGTAAAATAACTTTCAGAAAAATATTTGTGTTGATTTTATAGGCTTGAAATAAATAGAAAATTAAATCAAAATATATTTAAAAATAGTTTTATATCCAAACAATATTAAGAAAACATTTAGGAACATGTTTATATATATTTTACAGACCTAATAAATTCCCAAAAGATATTCTATACATTTTCTGAGCTTAAAAATAATAGAAAGTTAGTTTAAAGTGTGCTTGAAAAATATGTATATACCCAAAAATAATAACAAAACCTTTGAGAAAAATATTGTTGTACATTATGAGGCCTAAAATAACAAAAATGCTGCTTAAAACATTTTAATTAATAAAAATATTCCAAGATAAATATTCTAAGTACCTCATATGGATGGCAAATATTTGAAATAATTCGTAAATATTTTTTTTAATGTTTCTGCCCTCAAATATGAATATCACAATTGCCAGATAAATATTCTTTGACATTTTTCATGCCTTAACTAAGCAGAAACCCTGCCTAGAAGAGCATTCAAACCTCGACTCTAACCATTGTCTTACAACTCTGTAATATATGCTGTAACATGAGGGCTTCTTCTGGGGCCAGATATATATTCTGGCAGCAGCTTGTCTGAGATATAACGAGATGCTTGCTTGTGCAGGTGTTATTTCTTGTCTTCTTATCGAAGTAGGTCAGCAGCCCAAACAGCTTGGAGGTTGCACCCAATACCCGATATGCAGCTCTCTTGGACTTTCCTATAAAAGCGAAAGCTGGTCTTGTCATAACCAACAGTCAAACTTCATCGATCAACCCTACAAGATGTATCTGCCCTGTGTTCTCTCTGTCCTGTTCGTGGCCATCCTGGCCAACAATGTCTGCCAGATCGAGGCTCTTGGCGGCACCCAGGAGGGCAATGACTATACGTGGGGCACCAAGGCCACCACCGATACCCTGATTGCCAAGGAAGTGGTATCCGCCAACAAGCTGATGCTGCAGACCAACACGAAGACCTACACACTCACCCAGGCGGGCACGGCCAAGACTATATCGTATATAGCCATAACGGATCTGAAGCGTAAGCGGGGAGCAACCGCAGCCATAACATCCGGTGGCGTTGGGGACACAACTGTAACCATTAAGTTTACATCGGCCCGAGGAGCGAGCATTAAGTCACAGGTGGAAATATGGGGAGCCTAAAGAGAGCTCCTTGTATTATTATTTTATTTATTTAAAACAAAACTCTAATGAGTGCATTTTTTTTTGTCTTGATTTCTGACGTATATGTCGATTTTTTTTTTTTAATATTATTTCATTCAACATTTTTTTTTGATAAAGATAAATAAAAAGAAGTAAAATAAGATATAAATGGAATTTTATTTACTAAAATAGGGGCAAAAATTGTTAAATAGCAAAAAGCAGTGTAGAAAAGTCTTAGAAAACAAAAACATAGATAAGCCTATAGCTGACAGAATATATAAAAATCCCCAGAGAGGTTGAGAAGCCAGGGCACACGCTGCGTATGCGTGTTTTCTGATGCCAAATCAAAGCAACTTTTTGGCATGCACAAATTAACCGCTTGTTTGCGGTTAATTGAGATGATATTAATTATAATTATGCCCGCGTCTCGCACACACACACACAGCCAGATACAGGAAGCATACACACACGCACACCCCACACACAACACACTCCTCCCATAGATAAAGATTCAGTTAGCAAATGGAATTATTTTCTGGGGGAAAAGGGGGCTCACATTCGCTGCGAACACATGTAAGCGCTAATAACACTTAAATAAGCACCGCCAAAGCCCACAAACACACACCAGCAGTGTTGGCATTTTGACCAGATTTTGAGGGTAATTTATGGGAAAATTTGAGAAATTGCAAGATCCTTTTTATAACCTTATTAAGGATTACTGCCTTTCTGCCTTTGGATCACTGTATGAGTTGCTTTGTTTAATGGCAAAGATTTGATTTATGTTAGTATTTTCTCTGGCAGCTATAGGATTTAGTCGTCGGATTTGTATAAATTTAAGAGTAAAATCAAGAATATTATAAAATGGACAAACCTCAAATTTGAAAAAGCAAAGTTATGAAAACCAAATTTTAAATATTAATTTATTTTGAATTTTTCACAAAGTTAAAAAAATTCCAATAAATTTTTGTTGTCCAGAACATGGCTAGGGAAACACAAATAAATACGGCAATGCTTTCAGATTTGAAATTGGTGTATCCTTGGCCAAGATATGAATTTTAATTTTTTCCATTTGCCATTTATAATTTTAAAACCTGGCTACGTAGGTTATTCTTTTTATGCTGATCAATAATATATAGGGTTTATGGGATCGAAAAGTACTCCTTCCCTTCTTAAAATATAAATTAAAATATAGCTTGGAAGGGCCGTCAAAACGAAAACGCCATCAGGCGGCCGTAGTTTGAACTACAGCTTGTGGGTGAGGGTGAAGAGAGGGGAAGAGAGCGATGGATTTGCTCGTTTAAAGCTCTTTCCGTCTCTTTTCTCTCGCCCACAAGCTGTAGTTCAAACTACGGCCGCCTGATGGCGCTTTTGGTCTTACGACCCTTTTTTTATCGTTATATGACTTTAAATTTCTTTTCTTTATTTTCTTTTCATTTTAATAATATTTTTTTATCTAAAATCCTGTGAAACTTTAGGCAGCACTGCCGCACGCACACTTGCATAAATATACACACACACACACGCAGACATAGCGAATAGCAAGGACAAACATACATTTCAATTTCGAAATTAAGTGGCTCACTTGTCCTGTTTGTATTGGAATGCGTGTGCATTTGAGAGTGTGTGTATGGGTGTGCGTGTGTGTATGGGTATGCCTTTGTGTGTGTTGATGCATCTGGTTGATTGTGTGCGGATTTGTTTGTTTGTTTGTCTCTGCGATTTGCGTATTTGTATGTATGTCACACATCCGTTTTGCATTCAACTTATGGTTTTGTGTCCTTTTTTCTCGCTAAGCGATACTCTGCATAAAAAGGATGTAGATTGGGACAACAAAAAATAATATATATAATATGTAAAATGAAATATAAAAGTAAAAGATTAAAAAATCGTTTTACTATTATTTGATATACAACCAGCTGGTTTAACACCTTAAAAATGATTTTAAAATGTTTGTTTCAGTTTTAGTTTTGATTTTTAGTTTATGATTTTGTTAGAGATGTACAGAAGAGCATTTACTTATTTGCATGATCTACATGCAGCTAGGCTCTTATTATTATTACTATTATTATTATGCAAGGGAAACCGCAACTAATGCACATGGCAAACTGTCTGTTAATTTGCCGTAGGAAAAATCGGGCCACGAGTCAAAGGCCAAGCTAAAAGGGAGGGGGCAGGGGATGTACGTATAGATATATATATTTTATATACCATACATTAATATACACATTTAACCAATTTTTTTCATATAAGAATATGAAAAGTATTTAACAAATCATTTAAGCTCATGAACATAACCGTATTTCCACGATTAATATGGAAATTAAGCTCAAAACAAGTGAATTTGGCTAATTAAATTGAAAAAAAAAAATAACAAAAAATAATTGTTAGTCACAGGTCACAAATAATCAAATATTAATCAAAATAAATATATGAATTAATATTTGAAGCAAAAACTATTAATTAAAGGCAGAAAAACATTTTAGAAAGAAATAACTCTCAAACAATTTACTGGCAAGAGCTCTCTTGATAAAAAGAAAAATCTTCTTAGAGCTTAGGTGTTTTTTTTTTGCACCATTTTGTGAAAGGAGTTTTATGAGTTTTCCGGGCTTTACCCTCCTCCCTTCTCGCCTGTACCATTGGCGATGGCTATTTACACCATGCAGCGCATAACTCTTGGCCAAATAAACAAAGCGTAGTTATTAAACAGGATATTCGAATCAACAGGAACACCAGTAGCAGCAGCAGCAGCAACAACAGTTGCAACTACAGTAGGGACGAAGGACGCAGGACAACGAACAACAGATGGCAAAAAGTACAAGAGCACAATTTCCTTATGCAAAGCGACGATAAGAGCCAAACCGAATGCAAATACATAGATTTATAGCCACAGAACACGATGAGCCTGGACAGGGAAAGCGAGAGAGAGAGAGAGAGTTCCGGGAAATACTGAATACATGTACTCTCTCTCTCTCTGTATATATATACACCTATCTATATATATATATATATCCCAAGCCCAAGCCCAAGCTCGAGCTGAAGCTAAAGCTGAAGCCGATCCACAGCTGCCATAGCCCCAGTTCTGTGTCGTAAAAATAAAAGCTGTCAATGCACTTGAAATTTATCGCCCTGCAAATTAACACTTAAATGCAAATGGCAAAAAATGGAGCCCAACAAGTAGGACCAAGAGTTTCTACCTCGACGTGAAAGGTATCCTGGAAAATTTACAAAATCATATCAAGTTCATATCAAAATCTCAGCTGCTAAAAGGATTTTGCTGACTTTTCCTTTTGAATTTAAATTCAACTTGAATTTAGCCAGCCCAAATTAGCTCTCAATTGTAACACTTTTTATAGAGTAAATATATCAATTATCTAAATTATATACCCCCCAAAATATTCCCCGAAATACCCTCTTCGGACTTGAAATGCTTACCTTTTCGGCCTCCAGTTCGCCGGGTATCTGAGTGCCGTCCTTGGAGCAGAAGCAGTAGGGCAAAGCACACTCCTCGGTGTTGCACCTTTGGGCGGTATCGGCAGGTGCTTCCGTGGCCGGAGCGGGCGCTAAAAAAAAAAGAAAAGAGGAAAGGAAACAAGTTGGGAAATTATTTAAAATCTATTTCGTTATGCGAGATCCAATCCGTTTCGGGGGAAAGCCAAGTAACAATGCCAGGCAAATATCAATAAGGAGGTGAAGCACAAGGAGGAGCAGGCTATGCCAATCCCAGAAACAAGTTAAAAGAAAGTTAACAACAAAACGGGGGTGAAGGGGTATAAGGGAAGGGACAACAGGGGAAAAAGTCAGAGGGGCTTTGCAGGTAAATAACCTTAAGCCAAATCCCGAGAACTCTCTTTCTCTCGGTCAAAAGCTATTTGCATATGTGGGCGTGGCCAATGAAAGGCACGCAAAGAAAATATATATCAAGAAAAATAATAAAAAAAATTTATAGTACTTAAAATATATATATTTTGTTTATATTTATTTGTTTGTTTTATACATGTTTTATACATTCGATTAGGTATTTAGAAGAATTTTTTCTTTTAAATTTAATTTCGTAAAGTTAAAAGTAATCTTAAAAATAAAATAGATAAAATTAAACAATTATTTGGGTTCATTTAGATTTTTATTCTTATTAAATTTTTAAACCTCCTTAAATAATTGCTTGTTTCTACGTAAACATTTTCTCCAAGTGCTCTCAAGTTTTCCTGCCGAAATTCGATCGAATTGAATTGTTTTTTTTTGCTCCACTGCGACGCCCCAGTCTCGATGGCAATCGAGTTGGTCGACTTGGAGTTGTTTTGCCTTGTGATCGAGTAAACAAAGTTCACACAGAGAACAAAGGTGAAAAGGAGAAGGAGAAAAGGAGTGCTCAACCCACCCATATCGATATCCTTGGCAAATATTAAATTCATATCCTGACTGTGCCTCGCCCTGTGCCTGTGCCTGTGCCTGCAACTTGCACTAACTGAATTAGCACTCGCCAAAGGCGTCGATTTGATTTGATTTGGACTTTGGAGTCTGCTTCTGATTTCGATTTTGATGGCTGAAAGCCAAGGATTACAGCGGGGAGGGGGGCCTAGAAAGGCGTTAAATGGATGTAATCACACTTTAAGGTTACTTCTGAGTTACTATAAATATGTTTAACCTCTCAGAAAGTAGGATTTAAATCCTAATTTAAATGAGAATTAGGGAAATTATCTTGTAGATACTTTAAACTATTAATCAAAGGCCTTGTTAAGCCCTGTCGCAGAATATATATTTCTATATATATTTCTATACAAACTAATCAACTCACTTCCCTTTTTTTATTTGTGTTCAAATTATGTCATCGATGGCTTCTGAATATTTTGGTAAACATTTCCCTAATTCCCAGCGCCACATCATCAATCAATGGAAATTGCCATTGCCATTTCCATTTCCATTTCCCCCCTCTACTCTTTTTTCCTATTTTTCGCCCCCCTCAAGTTAAGCCAGTGAAAAGTGTGCTTTTTGGAGTGTGAAAGGAACTCGACTCAACTCTGGCTGATGTTTCCATTTCGATTAAGCCTTTCGACAATGCTTAACTGGGATTTAATTACACACAGCCTCAATGTTATGCAAATGAAATAAAGCAAGCAGAGGGAAATCTTATATAGTAACTATACCCTCCCCTTAGCTACCTTGACAGAGCTATGATAAAGTCAAGTTAAAATATTTATAAAATAAATAAAAAAGAACTATAAGGAATATATTAACATATTTCCGTTTTGCTAGAAAATATAAACAAGAATAAAGTTAAATAAAATAAATGCTTGTGGCCATATCAATGTCTTTTTTCAAAAATATATATAGATCACACAGATATATACATATATATATATATATATATATATATATATATATACATTTTTGTGGTCACATCGTAAATAACGGCAATGAAAATGAAATGCTTGGCAATTAATTGGCCAGGACACAGGCAGGACTGCAATCAACATAAATTCTCTGTGGAGAGACTGAAACGTCCTTCTGCAGCACAAAATTGTATTTATTATTTTAAAAATCCAAACAAGAAACTTGAAGAATCTCACACACACACACACCCACACCCTTCACCCCTCCCCTGTGTGTGGAGTTATTGAATAAAATGTAATAAACACTTTTAGTAACTTTGTCTTGTGCTATGTGCATTTTGTCGTAACGACTCGCACACGCTGCGTATACGTAATATTCGGGACACACCATGTCACTTGGATGTATATGTATTTATATATAGTTTTTGCCACAGTTGTTTGTTTGTATATTTATATATATTTTTTTTTCCATGGCTATTTTCTTGCTGCTACTGCTGCTGTTGTTGTTGTTGTTGTGCAAGCAATATTGAAATGCTGTCATTGAGCGTGCTCACTGAATTATGAAATTGAAAACTATTCAGTGCAAAACATTTTTCTTTTGCATTTTATCAGCTCAGCTGTATGTGTGTGTGTGTGTATATGTGGAAAATCAGCTTGTCATTTCCTTGTCAAGCATTTTAACCCTTTACAAAAACACAAGCAAAAATAAAGCAAGGACTCTGTCTGTATTATAAAACAATTCTGTTGAGTGAAATGTTAAAACAAAGCAGGCGACATATTTAATTTTGATTTTATTTTCTCTTAAAAAAAAAGAAAAGGTTTATTAAATTAAATAATACAAAAACCCCAAATATAATTGTTTTATTTAAGTCAGAGAATATTTTTAAGAATATTTTTTAGATTTTTGTGAAGAAAGAAATTTAATTAAATAAAAAATATATATTTTATATTTATTTTAGGCCAGACAAAAATATTTTCTAATAATCTAAAATATAATTGTAATAAATACAATTTTTTAAAATTATGTTTCAATATAAATTCCGTTTTTTAATAAACATAAATGAAATTAAGGAATTATTTATTATATTAAAAAGAAAATATATATTTCTAGCCATTGAAGGATATATAAATTATCCAAATAAATCAAGGGTTAAATTTTTGTCAAGCAAAAAAATTGTTTTAAATATTTTAATTCGTGTCTCGCCTTGGCCAAATCAAATCGAAATAAAATGAAATGAATTCGCATTTATATGCACAATGTATAGCATACATTTTCGGGACAAAAACACACACATACATGTGTGTGTGTGTGTGTTTATGCCAACCAGTTTGTTAGTTGCTTATTTATTTTTGGGGACAAGTTGCTGTCACAATTTCAAATTCAGTTGAGACTCTCCTCCATTGCGTATACGTAGACGTTACGTATACGCAATTCGTCAGTTGAGATTTTCAGAGGCAGAGGCAGCCAAAGGATGCTGAGCAGGAGGAAAAGGAAGTCCTTCGGCTCCTGCTACTGGCACTGGCATTGGCAGAGCTCTTAATCCTCGACCGGCTTAGGCAGCTGGCAGATGGCTGCAAAATTAAAGTGCCAGTGACGATTATAGGCAATCAGTTAGTTTGTGCTTCACTCATTCTGATGAAATTGCTTTAAATTATATAATGAAATACATGTGCAAAATGGTCTAGGTGGGATTTAATGGATAGTCGACTTGAGAGAGATAGAGATAGAGATTGAGAATCCCTGAATGAGTGGGTATTTTAGCCGGGGGATTTTGGGCCATGAATACGAGAATACATGTCGTTTCTATTGTTTCTATTTAAAATACCAGCATTAGTTAGCAAAACAATTTACTAAGTAAATTCTGTCCATCAAATTGCCTTAATTATCATTAAAGAAACTGTCATCATCATCATCATCAGCAGCAGTGTTGAAGACCCTTTTTGCTTGGGTTTAAATTAATTTTAAAAATTATAAAGCTGTTAATTTCTACCTTCAAATAAAATTTTTTATTTAATACTTTGTCATTACAGATATATATATTATTTTTGTATATATAAGGTATAACCCTATATCATAAGGCCAACAAATTGCCAAATCGCTAAAAGTCGGCAACGTGTTATATTGGCTTGGCTGTTGGCTACTTCCTGTGGTCCCAGCAAGAAGGCAAAAAGCGTAGGATCTGATTCCCAAAAAAATATTACACATATAGGGGACAACTACATACCTATATATATACTATATGTGTGTATCTGTATCTGTATCTGGTGTCAGCACAAAAAAAGGAATCGAGAAAAAAACGAAGCGGGACAAAAATTTTATGCACAGAGCTTTGACCTAATCTCTGCTGCAATATTTCTCCTCGTCCGCTCTGCGTGTGTGTGTGCTGAGAAAAGTAATAACATAAATGACACACACACACACACTGCAAAAATAATTATTAATAAAATTAAAACAGAAGAAGCTATATTTTAATAAGTAAAAAAATGAATAATACAAGGAAAATGAGTAATTCAAATGATGAGTAGTTGCAAGAAAAGTTTTTAAAATATTTTAAAATATAGAAAAGAAATAGGAAAGTATATGAGTTTCGCTTTATAGCTTAATAATTATTATATATTATTTTTGATAAAATTTTTTATAATTTATTTTAGTGTTGAAATGGGGTTAAAACAGACTAAATGTAATAATAAGTTGAGCACTATTTGATTAATATTTAAATTGATTTAAAGATAAATACATTTTTTATTTTTATTTAATTAATTAATTAATTAATAAAATAAAGAACGTTTCAGATAGTTTGAGAATTTCTTAAAATTTGAAAGGTTAAAGTATTTGAATATCTATTTTTTGGACTGGTTTTTTTCAAACCAGAAAATACTTTAATTTCAATATTTAATCTTACGGAGTTAGTTTTTTTTTTTAATTTTACGATTTTTCTCTCTGTGTAAGAGAGAGATGGAAAGAGAGCCAGAGAGCTACATAGGAGCTATTTATATGAGACAACATTCCAGTTGGTATTACGCAAATCCCCAAACGCTTTAGCTGTCGCAGCTTTCTTCCAAGCGGTTGCCTTCCGACCAACGACCGACGACCGACGAGCCGGGATCAGCTTCCGTACACCCTTGCACCGCGCATTTCCCCCTACCCACCTTACTCCTAAGCCCCCCCCCTCCCCCTCCCTAAAACCCTATTCCAAAACTCCCTGAATTTTCCCAAAACTCCAAACGAGAAGCAGAACCGAAATGGCGACTACTGCAAAAGTGCGTGTTTGCCGGCGAGCGATATGTCACTCTGCATATGCCGCCTGCATGGGTGTGTGTGTGTGTGTGTAGTTTTTTACTAGCCCCCCTCAACACCCCCGTCCACCTACCCCCTAAAAAGGCCACCCCCACTACCTCTCTTACCCACCAAATACAATCCCCTTTCTCAGACTAAAACTCCCCTTTTTTTGGTGCATTTAATTCTAAGCTCGTTTCTGCTGCATTTTTGGCCTTTTGTCGGCTACACTTAGCAAAATTAATGAATTTCTAAAGATAATTGTAGTGTAAACTAAAAATGAAATAGATATTTTTATAATTTAATACAATAAAGGATGGCATTAAATTTAATATAAATAATATATTTACTTTTGCATTAATCTGAAGCTAAACTTGGTTTGAAAATAATAAAATAATATTTAAATTTAAAAATGTGAAAGTTATGATTTCAAAATTATTTCAGTATTATTTTTTATTCTTTAATATTATTTACGAATTATTTAATATTTTAAAAGTATTTATTGCCGAAAAATATGATTTTTAAATTTAAGTCATCTTTGAACTTAGAAAAAAATCAATTCAATAAATATAATATTTATTTATATACCTAAATATATTATGTACTATGTTTTTGTATTTTATTTACATTATTTCCATATATTATTTTATATTACATGCATTTTTTCAAGTCAAGTGTATGCAAAAAAAGGCAATAAAATGTAAAAAATCTAGCAAAATGTCCTTTGAAGGTGCCCACAAAGTTAATGCAAAAGACCAAGACTGAGAAGAGAGGCTAAGAAGAAGCCGTTAAAACTGAAAACTAAATCGTAAATGTTGGCTTTAATGGCCCAAACACACACATCAACAGGGGAGGTTAAATAAATAAAACCAAAAGACAAAGAAATTAGATAATTTTGAAAAGGATATTAATAAAAAAACCAAATTTAAAGCTTTCTAATAAGAAGAAAATTAAACAAATAATGTTAAAGCTTTTTAGGACCATTTTAAAATTTTGTTTGCTGATTTTTTGTAGCTCATATTCTTGTGCCCTTGGCTGTTACTCTTCTAAAAGAACGAAAGATAGACTTGGTTATTCTTAAGCGGTCGCGTTTGTGCCCCATTTGAAGTGCACTCAATGCTGGCTGCCGGGTGGCAGGTCCCAGGTCCTTCCCAAGCACTTGGCATTCATCTTGGCACTGGCCACGCCCCCTTCCTGCCAAGAAAGGTGGCCCTTCGTCGTTAGGCAAGTCAATAGAGCGGACAATGTTTGGAATTGTGGTATTGTGGGGGTTCCTCCCAAACACCCCTCAGGAGGAATGGCAACCATTTGCTCATTGCTTTTGTCATTGCTTTGGATTTCAAATTCGAATTCGATTTTTGGTTTAATACACACACACACACACATATACATACACACGGGGATTACGATGGGAGTTTTGCAACCATAAATGAATTATGCGACATTTACTCAAAATTGCTTCCTAATGCCCAACATCCGGGAGAGACAAATGTCCTGGGTGAAGGATTGTGCAAAGTAAGTGCACGGAAAAATGTAATTTTCTAAGTTATAGAATTTATTTCATTTAATTATAAGCTATTTAATTTACTTTATATTCTATTTTATGTATGTAAACTTGTAAAATATTTAATTATACTATTAAGACAACTTTTGATATTTATAATTTAGAAAATACCTCAAAAATATACATATTTGTCATGAAAATGATTTATTTAAAATTGTTAAAGACTTCAAGAGCTTTATTTATTATTTTTTTCGGAGAAAAATATATTTGAAACTCTTAATACATTTTTGAATATAATAAAAATGTATATTATGTATTTAAATATTTTTTTCTGCTACATAAACCAATTCTATATTTAATAATTATGCTAATTTAACTGCCTTTATATAATATTTTTTAAATACTTCAAAAAACTGTCTTAAAATATGCCGTATTTCTCTTGAAGAAATATTAAAATATTCGAGAACTTCTTTAGTTTTATGATTTATTTTTCCCCTAAAAGAAAAATCTATTTGAAGCTTCCTAATAAATCGTGTGTGACCTGCAGCCTTAGTCACCCCGGCTATTGTTTCGGCTCAAAGTTCGCATTTATATTTTCCGTTTTTGGGGGTTTTTCAGAGTCTTTTGCCTTAAACTTGGAAACGTTTTGCAGTCCCAGACAGATGATGATGATGATGATGGGGAAGAAAAGCGAAGGGAAAAAGAGGAGGGAAAACGAGATGGGAAAAAAAGAACCTGAACCCGAAAGGACCACACACTTAGAGTGCACTTAAAGTTTTTACTCCATTTTCTTTGTTCGCTCTCCCTGATTTATGTTGCACTTTCAATTGGGAAAAAGAGGGAAAGAGAGAGCTGAGTCCTTCTTTCCTAATCACTTACTTGTTGCCAAAGGACCGCACTTGGCCTCATCCTTGAAGGTGCAGAACTTCTGCACATCATCGAAGAACAGTCCAGAGGGACAGCGGTTCAAATAGGGATAACCATCGACGCACTGTTAAAGAGGAGAAAGAGGTTAAGAGGATGTGTCATAAGGCACACAGATCTAGAAAGAGGTGCTTACCTGGTAAAAGCGACGGCAGGTGGCCGGATCGGCATAGTTGCCATTGGCAATATGTGAGGGGCACTGGAACTCCTCCTTCTCCTTGCCTTGACCTAAGGGAAAGTAGAAAAAATAATATATTATACTTAATTTATTTATATATTTATTGAAATTATTTATTTAACTTAATTAACTATCATTAATATAATTAATAAAATTAACTTAACTTTAATTTAATTACCACAAATAAAAGAATAGGTATTATTTATTTTTTTAAGCAGTTCAGGCTAAAAAAACCCAGAAAGCTGCAGGTTTTTTATAGAAATTGTATTCAACTCCTAAGCTAATTCTATTGCATTTTAAAATATATTTATTTTAAAGATCTCACTATTTATTCATTTTATTTATACTATATATATTTATATTTCAACATCAATACACATTTTTAATTATAATAATTTATAAAATCAAACTATTTATTATTTATTTTCCACCTTAACCCATTTATAAAGCCAAGTTTTGTCGGCGGAATATTTAAATATCCGGCAATTAATTGCATAATAGACACAATACTGCTTGTAACCCATCAGATTTATATGTTTTATTTACATATACACACAAATAAATACAAATTATAATCGCTTAATGTATATTTATGATGATGCATGTAGTTTATCCTCCTGTGTTTTTTTTATCCTATTTTTTTTGCTGCATTTAAATCTAAGCTTAAAAGGCTTGGCGGCTTGACATTTACACAAAAGCCACCAGAGAATGAGAGAGGGATAAGCGAATGAAACCAATAAATAAATAAATAACAGATAAGTTATAATTAAATGTCGATTTACGTTTGATCAACCAAAAAAAACAAAAAAAATTCAGCGAATTAAATGAAGAACAAAAAAATACAACCCAATTAATGAAAATACTTCAATATTCATACTTCAAACTTGCAACCAAAATGGCTGGCTGCTGCGGCTTAGGACTACATAGTAGTTGCAACTATAATGAATATAAATTGACTAACAGCATTAGATTAACCGAAACCGAAACCAAATAGCAAATGGCAACAGCCAAACAGTTGCCATTTTCCGTATCGGAAAATGCCTGGAAATGAGGGGGAAAATCGATGAGATATAGCGGCGATTATAATTACGCGAAATGCCGCTTCAAAAATTATTCATAAACGCTGGCCATCGGGGGCGGGGCGCCTAAATGTTAATTAAATGAAAACTATTATTGGACACAATTGCATTATATCCACACACACACACACACACAGAAAAGATATTATAATTATTATAATAATTATTTGTCAGTTTTATGATTTCTCATTCCGTGCGGCGTGCAATTAATTGATAGCTTAGACCAAAAATCCAAAATTCAAAATATTTCGTCATAAAATAAATATTTATGACCAAGAGGGCAGGGGAGGAGATGGATTATTGGCAGGCCTAAAAAATGCCAAATACAATAATATTTTCACAGTATATATATAGAGTATTTGACTTTAAAATTTACGTACGTTAAAAATATTCATGGATTTTTGCTTGGCTTCATTAAAATTCATGAAATGCCAGGCGGAAGCGATTGAGATACTTTGTCGAGCAAAACTCTAAGATACAATCGATTTAAGGGGGAATGTCTTGAGATATATTTTTGCACATCATTTCATTTGGATTTATATATATTTATATGTTTATATATATTTCTATTTTGTGGGAATTTCACAGAATGAATGAATGAACACGTCTTGGAATTGTTTTGCAAAATTTGTTTTCTGCTTAAAGTGAGAGGTGGAAATGTACATATAAAATATATATGTATATTTGCAAATTGTTTAAATATTTTTGTTATGATATATGTGAGCTTTCCAAGAGCTACAACTGGCCACTGGGTGGGACAGGAAACCACCTGCACCTTTTTAACCCAGGTTTTTCCGAGTTGGTTGTGCCTTTGCTGGGGCCACTTTTTTTTAAATTTTGTAAAGGGTATTTTTTTATTTATTTTTTACAATAAAAATATTAGGAGAAGAGGAAAGAGATATCTTTGTTTGCTGGCTTTTTTATATTATGTATATTTTTAAAGGTTTTTATGGTACTTATTTTTTACAACGAATTATTAGGAGAAGCGGAAAGAAATATCTTTTTTTCTGTTTCAATTTCAAATTTGTACTTAAATTCTTATTTAAGCAAAAATCCAGGCAACACGCTTAAAATGTTCACGGAAAAATGTTGCTTTGGTCAATTTATGGTTATTTCTATATACATTTTTATATATTTATATATATATATTTATATATGTATGTGTGCATATACATATATACCCCATATAAATCTATTTATGGCCATGTGTATATTTATCCAATAATGGCAACAAACAATGACCACAATGCGGCGAAAGAGCAACAAAAATATCAGTTAATTTAAATATGTGGTGCGTGTGTGTAAAATAAACAAAACCAAATATAAAAAAAAACAACAACAACCGGAATTAAATCAAAATGAAAATGTTAGTAAAAATAAAAAAGAATTTATTAGAGTGCGTGTAGAAGGGAAAAACCTTTTTCCATATAATAATTATGCCTAATTAATATTTATTAACCAGCCGAGGCACCAGCTCCACATCCTTGCAATGTCCATAAACTCATGGCCAAGTGGGTGGCACAAGGCAAGAAGTCCTCTTGGCTAATGAGGCGATGTCCTCTAAGCGGCTTAGGGCCCCTCTGTACCTCTTTTTCTAGCTTTTTCTCCCGTTTTCTCTATTGGCACCCAAAACGCCTCCTTAAATGGCAGCAAAAACTTTAGTCTTAGTGTTGGTTTGTTCTAAGGCAGATACTTATAAAGTTACCAGTTTCAAACTGATTAAACTCAGCCAGAAGTATAAAATATATAAACTTTAATTGTTTACTTAAATTGCTTAAATATTTTGGAGATATATTTGCAAGGATTTTAGGCAAGACTTTACAAGAAAAAGACATATATTCATCGCCTTAGTTGTAGTTTAAACATCTTCTCAAGACTCAAATTTCTTTAAAAACAATAAAAGCTACAATATTAAAAAAAAAAATAATTTCCAACTCTTTTAAAGGCAATTTCTTTCAATTTTACACCATGTTGTCAATCCATTCACCCTTTTGCTGCGGCGACAAACGAACACGTAAAAAGACGCAAAAGTAATAATAATAATAAATTTATCGTACATTTATTTAAAAGTCATAAGGCCAATTACATGGAAAACGTTTTCTTTTTGTTGTTTTTTTTTTTTGTTCTTTGCCCTTAATTAAGAAATTGCCAATGCGGAAAATAATAATTAAAAATAAGCCCAGAACCGTTGCGTTCAAAAGGATTCATTTCCTTCTCTCTCGCGCCACGCGACTCTCGCTCGGCACAAATTAAATGTGCCCGAGAAAATAAATAAAATTGCAGAACAAAAACAGTAAAAACAAAAACAAAAAGAAGAAAAACTGTTCAGAAAAATGGCAGAGAAATGTCACAACATGCAATAACTTTACATTTCCTTGTTTCATTTTTACTGTGTGATTTTTATTTATTTATATATATATATTTTCTTTTTTTGTTTTCCATTGGAATTGTTGTTGCTTTATGCATTTTATTTTTTTCATTTTGCCAGAGCTCATAATTTATTTCATATTTTTGCCGAAGTTTAAAAAAAGAACGCAAGAGTTGAAAAATCGAATAGTTTGCAAATTTAAATCAAACTTACTTAGAGGCAAGCTAATTATGGAATTTTTTTAATTGCCTTCAAGTCTTTTGTTATTTCAATTAAACCAAGCACTTTGGCATGTCAAAGTTGTGTGTGGCCATCTGCTTTTCATTTATCTACATATTATATATATTGTATATTATGTGAATTTTGTTGACTTTTCCTTTGCCTTTGCCCCCGTAATTTGTTTACATTTCCTTCCTTTGTTTTTATTTTGCTATTTAATTTTATCGAAGCTGAAAAGCAGCAAGGGAATAAGTGTTTAAATAAAAATTCAGTTGGAAAAACAATCAAATTAAACACAGTAAATTATACAAGATTTATGTATGAATATTAAATCCGAGGGGAGCGGAAAGAGTTCCTGATTCTGTAAGTTTTTATACGAAATATTTTTTAATTGTGAGTTTAATTATGGTTAAAATCGAGTATAGACTTTAAAAATTATAAATTAAATAGTTGTCTATAAAATAGCAGTCTAATAATTTAATTTAATATTTAATGAGCTTGTAAATCATTTACTAAAGCATTATAATTAAAATATCTATGAATTTTTGTTCTAGAAAATAGTTCTTTTCCTTCACAAAATTAAGTTTAAAGCAAAAATTGTTTTTAAGAGATTTTAACATTTATTAAATAGATTTTTGGAATGATTTCCTGTCTAAACTAGTTCTGAATTATAGGAAAAATTCAACAAATAAGGGAAATTCGTAATTTCTGAGCTCTTATTTATTTTCCTGACACACTTTCATTGAATTCCATCTCTGCAGATGTTTATGCGTACAGATATCTGGTGTATATATACATATATTCACTTAAAACATTTCGCATTCAGCATTGCCCCGTACCGCCCCCTTTTATCCCTGCAACTTTGTTTTATTTTTTGTTGTTGTTGTTTATCCGCTGGCATTTTCAAGTAATTTTTCACGCATTTCTGTGGCTGCTTTGCGCCTCATTTTTCACGCCAGTCCATGTGTCTCTCGGTGTGTGTGTGTTAAGCTGCTTAAATGTTGTCTTTTTTTTGTTTTTTTTTGGTTGTTGTATCCCAGCTTCCTTTTGCAACATTCGGCCCACGGTTTTTTTGCGACTGTATGCCGCTTTTCTGCATTTACAACACTTAAATTGTAAATAATGCCGAGCCAGAATGGGGCGACGGGCTGGTGTTCACTTTTCGAGTGTGTAATGGCCAAAGCCACTTGCCTTTGTCAACAGCAAATTTGCGTTTAAATGCAGGCTCATGTGCCCCACCCTCCCTCCCCCACCAGCCATTCGTTTTAATGTATTTTTAAATTATGTTGATTTCGTTTTCTTTAAGTGAGCGCAAACACAGTACAGAAAATAAAAAGTAAACTACATAAAAACCACTCCTTGCTGAGACAATCTCTTTTTGTTTGTTTTTTTTTTTTTGTATATTTATTTTCTCTTTCTGAGTCAAGCCAAGAAGGGGGAAAGCCTTAAGCGAGCGGAAAAGATAAATTCCTCTTGCTCTTAATTGGCTTTTCCTTGGGTGTAATCAGATTTGGCCTTTTTCACTTCATTAGAGCGGCATTTATCAACACTGATTTTATTTAAGCAACACTAGAGGAAGAGTTTGAAAAGCAAAATGATTCTTTAGGAATTTTTTATGGTTTAAATATATATATTTTTTTTAGTATTATTTACTTTAATTCCAGCATTTAAAAATGCATTAGTTTATCAATAATTTAGTGTTTAAATGAATCGAAAAGCTCCCCGCCCTGCAAAAGTAACTATTAAAATTCATTTAATAAAAATGACTCTACTTCAATTTTAAATTGCCATATCACCGCAAAACAGAAAATCCATAGAAAATCATTGGAAAAAATCATAGGTTTATGAAATTGCTGAAATAAAATGTGAAAAATGCATTTCCCCCATTTATAAAAATGACGCTCATTCAATAACTAAATAAAAGCATTTTCCATGCCCATAAACACCATATTGAAACCACTTTCATTAGGTTGTAAAATCTTTCTTTTCAAAGGATTCCGCAATGCCAGATAACAACAACAAAAAACAAACAAAGAAAAAAAAAGAAAAGCTTAACAAAAACAGGCCAAGCCCCTCCCCCCGTCCCCCCGCTTTATTCGCATACAGAAGTCCGTTAATATGTGTTTTTCCACTTTTGTGCAATCGCCATCTCTCGTTGATGAAATGAAAGTATTTTTTTATTTTTTATACACATTTTTGTTTTCCTTTCTTTATGTGTTTTTGTGTTTTAGTTAAGCTTTTTGGCAGATTTTTCATCACACAACCGAAAGCAATTATGCAACGCGATGCCAGGCGAATAAAACAAAAAAACCAAAACGGAAAAAGTAAAATCAATGTCACAATCAAGTTGCATAAATGAAGCTCAGGCGGCATCTGCTCGCTGCAAGCTCTTAAAAAATATTTATAAAAAAAAATAAATAAATATATGTATAAGAGCGGGGGTATTATCGATCCCGTTGTTGTTACGGTTACAATAAATATATATGTACATATATATAGGTTTTTACATTTAAGTTTTTAACGCTCGCGTTTACATAATTGCCAGCGAAACAAGTTTCTCGCACAAAAGAAAGTGAAATCGAAAGAAGAAATTTTTACAAATGATCGTGATGCTGCGATAATCACTGTTACAAGGCTAAAACGCCAGCCGATAGATAACACCAATAAATAACAACAAATATAAGATAAATATGCATATATATGTATATATATGCATAATGAAAGCAACAGTTTTGACCATGAAATCCAAGCAGAAAAGACTAGCCCGATATTTGCATATTCATGAAGTTCATCTTGTTGATATTTCCGATATGTGAGCTACACTTGAATTTAAATTTTTGAAACAAGAAAAAAAATATATATATAAAAAAAAAATAATTACTGCATTTGAAACATTTTTGAATATTGCATAAATAAATATTTTTAATATACAAAGCTGATACTTAAACTAAATAAATTAATTAGTCATTCAAAATAGAAACTTTTTAGATAAGAAATGTAAAGAAATAATGGTAAAATATTTGTTAACAAATAAATAATATAAATGTCTGTTAAAACAGATATTTTTTAAGTCCTTTCTTGATGAACTCTTGAGATAATTAATATTCTAAACGATTTAAATATATATTTTATATATATTTTGTTGCTTAAAAATCATAATATTTATAAAATATAAAACACTTATTCTTTCTTCTCCTTCGTATATATTTTTTCGGGGATAATTCTCAGCCTATTGAAATATAACAAGACTTCCTTTCTGTGTATGTAAATGTACACCGATGCCTGAATGGCTTTCTGGCTTTTAGACTTTCCGGCTAAATCCGCTAATTAGCATGAGCGACTAACCAAGCGAGCAAAAGCTGCAAAAGTTGCCGCTAATCAAGTTGGAGGTCAGTTTCTTTGGCTTCGGCATCATCGGCGTCTGTCATTTTTTGGCTGTCAGTTGGCTAAAAGGCGGACTTTTTGTCGTTACGCAACTTTTTTGGGTGGGGGAAGAGTGAGGGAACTGGACGGCGGGACAGCGGGACAGCTGGACAACTGGACAACTGGACAACCAGTTTTCCGCCATAATATCCAGTAGAGTATTACTTGGGCCAGGACAGCTGCTGACCTTGCGCGATAGGGAAAAACCAGTTGAGGAAAATCGCTGGCAATGGTTACCTAATTCGTACAGGAAGCGACATTTCCCAGTTTTAAGCAGACAGTTTTTCTTTAAGTTTTTCAACTTTTCAGCTTTTTAGTTATGTATTTTTTTTTTAATTTTCTCTTTTTGCTTTTTTCCAAACAAAAACAAACGAAACAAACACTCAGGAAGAGACGCCAACTCTTTGATTTCTTTCACTCACTCAAAACACAGTAACAAAAATCAAAAAATAAATATATATAGTATATATATACATATATGTAAGTGGAATGCGGAAATGATATATACACAGATATATCTATATTATATATGTCGGATAATATATATTATTTAATAACGATTTCTTGTTCGATTTTTGAGCCATTAACTTACCATTAACACCAGCTATAGTCAGTAGCAGGGCCACCACCAAACACGGCCGCAACATCTTGTAGCTTCACTGGATCGAAATCTATATCTACGATATATATAATATATATCCCTCAACCCAGAGAGACGGGAAGAGAGAGATAAAGAGAGAGGGAGATCGATCGGCGAGTGAGAGCGAAACGTCCGCAACGCGCAAATGCAAACCGCCAACTGATCGAAGCCACTGGCCAAGAAATTGCAAGAAGCCAACACGGCGCGCCACAGCCACACGACTTAAAAACAAAAAAAAAAATATATATATATATAATAACACAAAAAAAAAGCCACTCGATTGATTGTGGCTCATAGCCCGGAGCTGGGAAAAAGCCGCTCAAAAATATGACAAAAAAACCAATGAAGCTGAAAGGGTTAAGTTGCATGTAATGGATATGTGGCTCAAAAGATATGGCTATAAAAAGTTCGGAATTAAAAACAATATTTTATTAGAAATATTAAATTATTAGTTGCTTCAGAAATTGAAACAAGAGGCAATTATTTTGTACATTAATTTAAATCATTATAGTTATTAATAATATGACTTTTAGCTTATCTTAACTAGTTGGGAAATTATTTACGGAAAATTGATTAAATTAATACTAGAAAACTGTGAATATTTCTAGGATTTTCTTTATTAATATTCTTATATATCATTTTCAATTTTTATATATATTTAATTATATAATATTAAAAAAATATATAATTTAACCAACTTCCCATTGAAATTGCCGCTAAATACTCTTCTCCATTGATCTCGTATTCACCATTGTATTCCCTTGCTCTCCAAACAATATCTCAAGTCTCAATTTCGGATTCACTTTCATTTGAACTGGTTGCGCCCCCGATGACGTTGTCTCAAGTCGGCTCAATATGTCTCTATATATATACATATTCATATATACATATTCGAGTTGATTCGAGTATATTCGAGTGGAGTAAAATGAAGGCGAAGCCGGTTTCAGGAGAGAAGTCTGCGCATGCGTGCGCATTTCAATGAGCCAAGCGGCTAAAATAATAGTAATGTCTCCGGCTTCGTTCGTATTGGAATTATGCATATTGGCCAGCACATTATGCTGGCTGGGATCATCCGTCCGTCGCTGGCCATCCATATGCATGACGACGCCTCCCTCGCCCCTCGGCATTAATTTGCCTATCATTGGTCCCAAATCAGTCGCTGGACGAGTTCTTGGCCGGCACTCTTAGCCGCCTGAGTCGGCATACTAATGAGATGCTAATCACAGATTACAGTTATCAGATGTAGAGCCCCGCCCCTGGAAAATAATAAAAATCAAGTGGCAAGGGTGAGGAGAGGGTAGAATGAGGTAGGAGCTCGTATATATACCTAAGGTACACCCACATTCAAGGCATTGTTGCATCATTAAATTCGAGAATGGAAACACTGCAATAAATAAGAAGTGAGAGAGTTCTTTGTGGCTAAAAAAGTGTCTAACGATATAAATTAAACATGTATCTTTCAGCTCTTTTTTATAAAAATAATAATATTTCATTTTTATAAAAAAAATTTAACTTTTAAATATTAAAACATAAGTTTTAAATTGATCTATAATTTATTTTGTACTTAGAGATTATTTATTTAAAGCTTAAATACTAAATTTATATTTTTATTTTATTTATTAACTGATTCTAAATCGATTTAAAGGTATTCAATTCCATATAATATCTTATTTTATTTCATAGAAAATGTAATACATACACAGATCTTATAATTACATTGCCTAATTTTTTTCCAGTGTACATTTAAACTTTATTGGCTTCGTCGCAAGTGCTGAGTGCTCAAGTGAAGGGCAATTGTCTCGGTTGGATTCGATTCTCGATTCTTGATTCTTGGAAATAAATTTCTGGAAAAAGACAAACCAGTTGCGGTGAGTTAGACAAATATTAAACTGTTCTCTTACCTAAAACCTGCAGCTTAAAAATGTATAATATATAAAAAGGCATTTAATAATTAATTATATAAAGAGTAAAAGTTAAAGGCATCAATTTAATTGATATTTAAACCCAAACCCCGATTGATTAGACAACCTTAAAAAAATAAGAGCTATAAAAAAACTGGTCCACTGAATGCAGATATCTAGTCTGTATATAGTACAGTTTGTGTTTGTTAGAAATGTCAATAAATGAATTAATTTAGGTTTTCAGCTCTCAGTCTCATGGCATTTCATACTATTTTATTTCGCATTTTTATTGTTCTCAAAGCCCGGCATGTGAATGACAATAAACATTGGTTTTTCATTAAAAAATCGTTGAAGATTATGTCTAAATGAATAAATATGAATGAATATATTGTATTTATTTTTGTTTAGAGAAAAGGGAAAGCGTGTGTGGAACGGATAATCGAGATTACATCTTAATGGGTTAACTATAACTTTGTGTCTCCCTCTGTCTTTATTTTGTTGCTGGAATTATTCGTAAATGGTAAATGAATACACTCATGTTGAATTTCCATTTCGTTTCGCCAGAATTATGTGCATTTTTCGTTGGCTTCCAAAAACTATTTCCACAAAAAAATATAAAATAAGTGTGGGCTTCTCTCTAGCTGCCACACATTCAAACAATTTTTTTGGGCTTTTTTTTGAATATTCATTCACACCAACAGTGCGTTTCGGTAGTATAAGAAACTGGCAATGTTTTTTGGATTTTTTATAAAACAAATATTTTATGATAATAATATTTTATGAATATTTTAGCTTAAAATTGTTTTAAATTAATAATTTAATACTCTTAATATGCTAAATAAATCATAAAAAATGTAAATTAAAATAGAATGTATTTTCAGAAGTTATTTTTATAAATTTCTGATAATAATACATTCTAAACATTTGATTCAAATTCAGAGAATACAAAATATTTCGTTAAAATTTCATAAATTCGTTTAATTCTAAAACCGTTTGCCTTACAATTTCGTTTCACACTGTATACTGTGCGTATGGACAACGAGAAATTTTTGGCCATTTAAACCAATAAATATGTAAATTTTTCATAAATTTAATTAAATTTACTCACAAAGGGCTGCTGCGTCGCCGCTAACTGCAGCGAAAGTTGGGCCTGCCCGCCTCCATCTTCCTTTTTCCAACGCCCCCTCTTTGCCACTCCTTAGCCTGCGGGGGAGGAGGTGTAGGGGAAGGAGGAGTCGGAGGAGGAGGGAAATAGTAGTTGTGGAAAGTAGAAGAAATGCAAAAGTATTTTTTGCAGAGATCCATGGCTGAGTTGTTTCAGTGAATGAGCGGGAATAAAAGTTGGCAAATGTATGCAAATATCTATCGCAGGCGTTGAGTTGAGCGGATCCCATTCCGTCCGTGGTAAGGGGAGTGGGGAAGTGGGGGAGTTCCGGGTTCGAGGCTCGAGTCTGCAGGTGCCAGATGCCCTGACGGATGGATAAACGGACGGACTAAGGGGGCTCCAAACGCAGAATGAGTGACAGAATGATGCTTTCAGCCTGTCTGCACTGGAAAGAAATTTCGGGGCGATATTAAAAAAGTTTAGAAAACTAAATAGTGGATAAAACTTAACTTAAATAAGCACTATAAGGATTAAATGGACAGGCTGCAAGGTCACACTGTTTGGAATGCAAGAAAAAAGGATTATTAAAAATAATTAAAATACTCCAGATTCTAAATATATATTTTAAGGATAAGTTAAATAGAATAATACTCTAAAAATATACATAATATTTTTGCAAATATATTATCCCACAAAATGATGTTTTAATTATGCCCACATTTTATGGTCACGCTGCCACTTTTTCGTCCTGTGTTCTCTCTTTTCCGAGCCTGAGGCAAAAGTTACGAAAGTTTTATTTTTTTCGGGAGATATTCTGGGATATGCTGACGATGCCGATGATAAATGAGAATTGTCAGAGAATTTAACGATTTTGACTGACAAAGAAGCTCGAAGGCGGCACAAGTTCCATAGTTTTGTTTATGCCAACAGGCGAGCCGAGGCGATGAAAATGCAAGTGAGAGGACATGGACATGGAAATTAAAACCGACTGAAAGGACAAACGCATGGCTGCGCAGGACTCTGTTTCGAGGCGGGGGTCAGAGGTCACGTGAGGATGGCCGGGACATATTCCATTAGCACTTAGTCAATTTTCCAGCGATTTTGGCCCATTGTTTGGAAATAAGTTTTTCGGTTAAAAGGGAATTATTCAATTTTATTATTATTTTTATGCATATTTCCCAGTGCTCTGGTTTTTGTCGTAGTTCAGTTCTTCTATGTATTGTGGTTTCATTTATTTTAAAAGAATATTTCATTTTCTTCTTAATTATTTTGAATGATTTTCGTAGTTATTTTTAGCTATACCAAAGATTATTCAATTAGAGAAACCTCTTATTAAAATCAAAATTAATAAAAAAAATTCCATTTGCTAAAAATCAAAATTGAAATGCAGTCATCTAAATGGGAACAAGTAGGCATCATCCACCATCCCACCATCATCGTCATCATCAAATTTTTCGTGGAAATATTGTGAAAAATAAATGGAGTATTTGCTCTGGCTAACTGCTAACTAATTTCCCGAATCAACTGGTTCTGATTTTCCTGTTTACCTAATTGAAAACTGCAAAAATGTAAAAAGAGAAAGCGACAAAATCCTTTGTGAGTGATTGAAGTGCAACGTGATTAGCAATGGGCCGGGGGGAAATGGAATTGCATTTTCCCCGGTAAAGAGGGGGAAAGAGCGGGATCGGAAGCGTACACAATTTCGAGTTTATTGCGAATTAGAATAAAGCGAACTGCCGCTGCGCCAAACAAATCGAAATCAAATTGAAGCTCTCTCTCTCGCTGCCCCCACCGAATTGCAATGAAATATCCTGGCTGGGATGATGGGCTGGACAGGCGGCTCCTGGCTGCTGGCGAAATTCGAGGGCCGGCGAAACACCACCAGGTCAGCCTGCAAATCAGGCACATTAATTATGATGAATTGGTAGCGGGCCGAGCACGGTTGTCCTCCTGCAGGCGAGGACCCAGGCTGGCCGGAAGTGAGGGACGTGTCCAAGTCCCTATTCGTAGCTAGGACATAGCGATTTTAAAGGTGCTTTTAGCAGGAAGCCTTTTCAATAATCAAAAAAATTATTTAAATGTATTTAAATAAGGAAGAAACCAGGTAAATCAAAGGAAAAAGAAAATAGTATTATAGCTAAAAATGAATTCGTTTTTAGACAACTATAAAATCTGATTTAATTATCTAGAAATTATCTAAATATATATTTTATAAAGATATTTCTTTTAGGGAAATTTTCAATTATTTTTGAATGCATTTCTGTTCTTAAATTTGTTAATAGATTTCTATTCTTCCCTCGAGCTCGTTTATTTATTATCCCAAAAGGGTATTTACAAGTCCCAGTTTCGTTGGTCTCCGTGTGCCGCTTCTGGCATTGTGTTGTGTGATTTGATGCAAAATTGAAATTGGATTGGAAATATTTGCACGAAATTCCAATTCTCATTTTCAATTGACGCGGCCGATAATGCAGGGGCGATGGCGATTGTTTCGTCACGGGTTCCCCGGTCCTCAAGGGAAAGAAGCATGGAATGGGTGCTTTATGATGCCGTCTACGGGTGGCATTACTAGTTGAGCCGCTGTTGCTGCTGCTTCTGCTGCTGCTGCTCGCTCTCCCACTCAATTACAGGGCTTTGTGCAGCAGCTTGGACTCTACGCCACCTGCGATCCTTCGGCGACTCGTGGCGGGTTACCCGTAACCCGTAACCCGCAACCCATAACCTGTAACCGTAACCATAACCGTAGCTGTAGCCGTAACCGAAACCGAAACCATTCCCGTAACCGAATCATCCGTCAGCCGAGTGTGTGTCTGTTTTGTTATTTGTTTGTTTTGCTGCTGGTCAGTCCTGGCCACGCCCACAGCCTTGCATGACGGGTTAAAGGGGGAGTAGTGGGGAAAATGACCACAATAATGCCTCACATGAGAGAGGGGGGTTCAGGGAAAATAGATTAAAGGTAATGGCACTGAAAGAAATTGTTAAGAAATAGACAAGATTCCCTAAAATATCTATTAAAAGTAGTTAAAATTTATATTTATTGCAATTTTGCATTCTAAATTTTCATATATTTTTTTTTCTTTCAGTGCAAAGTTTTCAAGACAGGCGATGACCGAGTGCGTGAAGAGTGGGGCTTGGTATCCAAAAAGTCCCAGGTCCACGACGAGTCCTGGCAGATTTACGATTCAGAAGGAGGCGCTCATTTAGCCGGGGGTCATTACAAGCTAATTTGCATAATTCCGCATGAGGACGAGGTGTGTGCACTAGGACAATTCATGAATACCTTTGAGGACTCCTGGCCAAGTCGCCACAAGAATGAGTTCACCGGAATGCAATGCCGTAGCTGATGGCGTGTGAATGAATTATGCTGGGTGGTCAAGGCTGTGATTGATGGCCACTCAAAGCAATGATTGAAAACCATCGTTTTTATTTTGCAATTTTGTTATAGTAAATGGAGAATAAAGCGGGGGGCAACAAAGGGTTTTAGGTACATTTTAAATTTATGTAAATTATTTATTTAAAATAATTTTAAAAATTTAAAGATCATTTTCATTTCATGCCTACTGCCGTGCCTTACCAGTTCTTTGGCAGGAGCATATAGCGAATTTGAAATATTTTGTATTATTTAAAAATAGAAAACCCAAAATCTTAATGGCAAAAATTAAAATAAAAATCCTCAAAAACTTGAAAAGTTTTCTTCTTTTCGTATCAACGCCCCCTTAAATCTCATAAGATTTAGGTGAAGATCCCTAGATAAAATTCAAGTACCTCTTCATTTGCATTTTAAGCCACTCGGAAATATTTATTCTTCGGTTTTTTTCCATTTATTAAATGCCCATTGTAAGACATAAATTAATCCAAATGTTCGTTTTATTCACTCAAATCTCATTCACTTGGCGAACATAAATTAAATTGAAGCTGGCGCATAAGAATACGAGCGCATAAAAATGAAAAAGAAATTGAAAATAAATTATTTAATAGAAATGAAAAGTTTTTCGATTTATTTTGTTGTTTTGCTGCGAACTTTTTTTCGTGCACGGCCACATAATTCACTTTAGCTTCCAGAAAGGAGGTGCCTGCCTGCCATTTCTTGTATTTCGTTTTTTGTATTCTTTTATTGTTTATTTATTTTTTTTTTAAGCAGCTCTCGGGCAGCAGGTGCAGCGGCATAAATTTATGTACATTCTGGAGATACATACATAAATATGCGTAGGCCAATAAAAATTTAAGAAAGCTGCGTGGCGGAGGTGACATTGATTGGAGGGCCGCCGCCGCCGACTGGTCTTCGTTTGTTTGTCCAATGTCCAAATAAAGTCGAATAAAAGGAAAATTCACCGCTTGTCAGTATGACCCAGTATTTCTTGCTATAGGGTAGGGTATATTCGGTATGAGAAATTGAGATTTTAGGTAGAAATAGGGGGTTTCTATAACTTAAAATCCTTAGAAGAATATTTTAAATTGAATTTCCACATATTACAGGGATTTTACGAACACTTTTTCTGAAAATATATATTTTAAGAAACAAAACTACCATAAATTGTAAAATGTAATTGAATTAAAATTTAAATAAAAGTTTCAATAATTAAGCATCATTTTCGACGACATTTTCAATGAAAATATCTTCATTAAAGATTATCTTAGCACTTTTGCTTGTTAAAGTCCTTAAAATAATTTTAAATAAATATTTATAAATATAAAAAAGGCATTATAGATCATAATATATATAAAGAATATTTTGTCAATGCTATTTTTAAAGAAATGCATTCAGAAAAGACATTTCTTGCACTTCAGCTAAAATTATTGAAATAAATATTTTAAAACATAATTTAATCATTTTTTAATTATATATTTTGCTGAATACATTTTCAAGCTTTACCTAGCTTACTGACCCTTTAGCAAATCACATGAAAATTATTTATTAAATGCTAAAACATAAACCTGAGACACACGGTATCCAATAGTCGACTCTTTGCCCTTTCTATTTTGTTGAATGCCGAGGCTGCTTTTGGCGCTCCTTTGACCAGGACAAAATGACTTGAAGCGTTTTACACCTGAAAATGATTTCATTTTTTCTGGGGGAATGTGTCACCTGCTCCTCCTTCCCCTGCCTCACCTCGCCACCCCGCCTTGTTTGCGCACTTTTCAGGTGCGTCTGGTGTATTAAATAAAAAGAGGGAAAATAATAAAAAAAAGAAGAAGGGAGGAGGGAGGAGGAAAAGTGTCAACAAATATTGTTACGCTTGTGCACTCGCGCTGGGCTTTTGGCCAGTGTGGAAAATTGGTGGGGAAAAGCGTACCGGCTAATGCGCAGAAAATTGGCCGAAATTTCATTTTGCAGCCCAGACCAGACCAGACCAGACAGTCGCTCTGCGTCCCCCTTCCCGCTGCTGCTGCAGGTAACTAATGGAAGCGAAGCTTACTTTACTTGTAAGCAAATATTTGCAGGTGAAACAAAGTTACTCTCCCCCCCCTGTTCCCATCAACCCCCTGCTCACCTGTCATTCCCCCCCGCCTGGCGGATCCGTTGAGGTCCGCGTTCTAAGCTGTGTGCGGATTATCAAAGCAAACAAGCAGGCTTCGGCGGCGGCGGGTGGGGAGGGGAAAAGCGTTGGGAAAATCGCTAAGGAAAGTGGGTAGATTAGGGACTAGGGGGTAGGCGGGAAATCAAGCTTCAAAAAGGGGTGCCAGGACCAAGGCGAAAAAGCAACTAGCGAAGCCTCTGACAGTTGACATTTCGTGATCGAATTTCGTTGCGGAAATTCGCTGCTTAACTTCAATTATATTCTGAACAAATGTCACTCCTAAATCTATATATATTTTTTTTATTTGTATATAGATATGTATATTTTTTTTAGATAAAAACCGATTTGGCTAGAGAATTGTCTAAATAAATGGAAAAGTGCACGCATTTCAAAGGCAAGCAGACAAGCGTGGCAGGCATTGTTTTTGATGCTTAAATAAATTGGATAAAAGTTGAAATATTTATTAAATATATATATATATGTAAATTAAAGTTCAAGGAATATTTTTAAGCAAAAACTAAGCTTAAAAATGGACTAGTAAAGTAGTAAAAGGCAATTAATCAAGCATGGATAGTAAGGTTTACATTTTCGGTTAGCTTTGATTGCATAAATAAGTTTGAAAAAGGTTAAGTTATTTCTTAAAAAAATATATAATAAAAATTACATGAAAAATGAAATTTCTTTTAATTTTGTACTAAAAAACTAAAGCTAACTATTTAAAACTGTCGGTTAAACTTAAGGTGAACTAATTAAAAAAAGGTTAAATAATAATATTAAATAATTTAAGTTCAAAAAGGTTAAACTTTCACTGAGGTTAACCAATTAAACCCCAACTTAAACCCTTACAATTAATAGTTATTTCTTAAAGAACCTTCAGAGACAAAGAGGCAACTTTCCCCTAATTACCTTTTCAATTAAAAAAGAGTTAAACTTAATCAGTAATAAGGCACACATTTGTCTTTTTTTAACGAGGACCTGATGTCCTCCGGAAACAAAAGCCGATTGCCGCAGGCACAAGTCATCGAAGGATGTACAAAAGGACCTTTACGTTGGATGTCAGATGTCACTAATGTGGGCGATAAATCAAATCGAATTATGGCGCCGCCCCCGCGACCTTCATCAATCAGGCAGAGGACGGAGGGGGAGGGGAACAGAAATGGTTGTTAACATGGCTCATAACATCATTTAACAGGTTGGCAAAGCGACGGAAACGAGCACCAAAAATGGTAATGGAAAATCAAGAAGGAATTTTCCTCCAGCCAGCACTAAAGTCTAATTAAGTTTTCATGCGTTCTACGAGGCAGCATCAACAGCGAATGAATGGTCAACTTGATTAATTTGAGGCAAGCTAGACAAGCATTAATAATCCGGTTAAAGTGTGGCCCACACACACACAGAGCCCAACCAGGACACACAGGATATACCCAGCACACACACCCACCCAGTAAACACACTTAAGTACCGCTTGTGGCAACACCAGCAAATAAATATAACGAACACAGAGCAGTAAACACAAACTAAGTATAAAAGTCAAAACAAAGCCACAAACTGTTGGCACCGACACAGCAGACGACGACGCTGCAGTTCAGCCTCTGGAAATGGTAACGGGGAAACTGGGAATGGGAAATGGTAGTGTGGAAATGGAAAATGGCAAAGAGCAAAGGCGGCCTCAAAAAAAGAAAGAGAGAGATTCAAGATTTCAATTCTGGCAAGAAAAGCCTAGAGCCAAAACCAAAGGCTACAAGGAGAGGTTTAAGGAGAGCAATTTTAAAGGTTTAAGGAAATTGATCCCATTGAAAATATATACAGTAATACATATATATTAAAATCTAAATTAATATATAAGAAAAAATTAAATAATAATCGTAATATCTTCCATATAAGAATTATTACGAAAGTTGCTCAAGCTGAGTAAGCATTTTTTGTCTGTGTTTAATTTTTGAAAAATTGAACAGATTATTCTTCAGGAAAAACCTCTACTCATTACTTTTTCTTTAAGAATATTATATTATTTTTTTTATTTATTGATAATATATTTATTTAAATTAATTAATTTATATTAATTACCCTCAAAAAGGGCGAAAAACTCAAAGCATCCGCGTGATGTATGAGCGTTAAGTGCCCACCACGCCCCCCACTTTGAGTTTTCTATGAATTTCCCTGGTGCCGAGGGAAATTGTGTGGCGCCGTGTGTGAGGTCAGGTTCATAAGTAAGTCAATAAGTCACTTGGTTAATGACAACAACAACACTGGCAGAAGCAGCAACAGTCCTTTGTCAGCGCCGTCGCTTTAGGGAAATTCTCTCTGTCGCTTTTCCTTTGATTTTTCTCGCTTGCAGTAAAGTGCTCTCTCTCTCTGTGAATCGCCTTCTGCAAAGCTTAGCAACATTTCGTTGGCAACATTTAGTTGTGGATAATAAATATGTTAATTAAAAACTCAATAAAAATTGAATAGAGGAGGGAATAAAATAATTAAAATATTAGATGGATTCAGTTATTATGAGTTATTGTTAAAAGAATATTTAAAAAATATTTTTAATGATAATTTAAAATTAAAAGGGGTTTAAAAGAGGCTGAATAATTTAAATAATCTTATAAATAATATTACATATAAATAATATTATATAATAGAGGTTATATTATTAAAACTGATTTAAAAAATTATTTTAAATTTATAATTATATTACATTTTTAATTTAATATTGAAAGCAATCATGCAGGAAAGTTCAGTAAAAGTTGGCAACTTACAAGTTTTATATTATAAATAACTAAATACAGTTTTTTTTTGGTTTATTAATACATTGTTTATGAATAATAATTATTATTTAATTACAATATAAAGAAAATAAAATGTTTTCCGCTGACAACTTTTCCTGCTTCAGATTCAAATGACAGAACATTCAGCGCGGGAAATTCTCTCGGCTGAATCTGTGGCCGGCATTTGAGTTCCTGGGGAAATTATCCCTGGGCGGGTGTGTTTGTCCTTTTTCTACGTTCCCTTTTCCCTTTTAGTTTTCCATTTTCTTTTCTTTTTTTTGTTGTATCTTTCGGCATTCGTGGGGCATTATGCGAAAGTGCCGGCTAACTGGATTATCGCAGGCCATGGTCACTACGCCATTCCTCTGGCAACTTTATCCTTTATCCCCTTCTTCTTTTGCCGCTGCGCTTTTCCGAGTTTTCAATGAGCAATGTGCTCGCCGCACAGTCAATTTGATGCATTTTTCACAAATTCCATCTTAACGTCAAATTGGCCGACATTTCTTTTTGTTTTTCTTCTGTTTCTGCCGCGAAAAGCGCAGTGGAAAATGCATTTTTTTTTTCGTTCCCCAGCTTCTTCCATTCCTGTGATTGATGCATTGCGCTTGTAAATTTGATGCCGGCTTGTGGGCAGAATCTCGAGGACTGGGACCGGAGGGGTGGAAACCCACTTTTCCTTGCACTATATAGTACACTCCACTCGCTGCTCCCGAAAACTCAAACAGGGGCGGCGGCATGCAAAGTTCGCGAAATTGACTTTGCTTCTGCGGGCGCTGACAGTGGCATTGCGGCTGTGGAAAATATTCGGCGAAAGGGGTGGATGGGGGAAAGCTCTGAGAAGAAGGGGGTAAAATGCGGGGGCGTGCAGCAAATGATGAATGGAAAATGTGTGGAAAATTGTTAAGGCAAAACAGTGCGGCGAAGGAGTGCACTGTGGTGGTGGTGTTGGAGCTGCAAAAGAAATTGTGAAATCTTAGTTGAAATTATTATAAATTAATGGCTATCCTTGTGACCCAGTTTAGCCCGAATGTTTCGGTTTTTGAAGGCTACTTTTTGGGGAACGGGGTGGCGGTGTTAACCCTTTGAGGTGAACTGTGCCAGTTCAGATTACATTAAATTACATTAAACATAATAAAAATAATCATTTTTACATAAAATGTAGAAATATTTAATAAAATTACATTTTAAACTTCTTTTTAGAAGTTATTTTTTATGGTTTTTTTTATTTTTAAGCCGCCAAATTACACTTTATATCGATTTTTTGAGAATTAGTAACAGAAATAGGCCTGAAAATAGCTGAATAAAGTTTATTTATTAATAATTCATAAAATAAATCTAATAAAACATATTTATATAAATATATTTTTAGTTTCTTAATTAAATTAAAGTTAAAACTAATTTTTAAAATATATATTTCATTTTTATAGCCCTTCAAAAACATTTTAAATTGTTTTTTGGACCAATCTAAAGGATTTTTAATGACGAATATATTCCATTTCTTCAAGTAAACCCACTAAATAAATTCTTAACAAATTCTTAATAAATTTTTAAATCCTAATTTCCAGCACCTAAAAAGGGTTAAGGACACTGCTGGGGGTAAGTGTGTATGGCCAACGGGGCGGATGAGTGACCTGGGAAACGGCGGAAGCCGTCTGTGGTCTTCTCTCCTGCGTCGTCCATTGTGCACTGAGAATAAAGGATGGATGATGTTGCCAGCCACAGCCACGCCCATATTAAGACCCTTAAGCAGCCAGAAGAGAAAGGGGCAAGGGGCAGGCGGGGAGGTGAGAAGAAGGAGCGAGCTGAAAAGGGGGCCCTAATGTCGCCTCGGTTTGACAGTTGCATTTTTAATGCTCGACATAATTAAGTTTGGTTAGCAGAGCAGGGATTTATCTTTAGTCGCCTCCATCCATTGTGTGTGTGTATGTGTGTGTGGTGGGTAGCTCACTGTACCACAGTGTGTACTCCCTATTTTGTGCTTGACTTGGACCAAAGCCAAACAATGAGGCAGAGTCCAAGTTCCACCAGCTAGAAATGTTCTATAACTAAGCGGTTTAGAGAAGGGTTTTCTAATATTAATTGATTGAATGAGAAAGTTCAGATGTTAAGAACTAAATAATTAGGGATTAAAATATAAGAAATAAATTCATAAAATATATAATTGTTTCCTTTAGAGGCTTTATAACGAATTTTTGAAGATATGAAGGTACTGAGTTTAGCTCTAAAAATTATAATATAAAAACAATTATAATTTTTCCATTTAAATAAGTAATTTAATAACATTTTAAATAGTGAATTCAAAGGTTATAAATTTACAAAAAAATTACCTAAAATACTTCCTTAATTTCTATAAGTAAGAACTCCTCTTTTAATATTAATTTCATGTTAGTAATTAATGCATTTTTTATTATTAACTGAGTCTGCTGCATTTTCTTGCATTTATTAATTTTTCATCCATCGCCTGCAAGGGAATTAAAGTCCATGAAATATGAAATGCTATATAGTATATACATACATATGTACAATTTCTCCCCTTGTCATCTGCTAGCAATAAATGCAAACCGCAAGCTAAAAACAAAAATGATGTAAAAAATGCCGAGCGAATGCAAAGGGGGAAATATTTTAAACAAACAAAAGGGAAGCAATGGGAACAGGAACAGAAAATATAAATTTAAAAAAAATATATAGTTATTTAATATTTATATAAATTGTGTTTGATATTTATTTAATATTTATTGAGTATTTATTGAATTTAATTTTTCATAAAAGGAGGAATAAATATATTATAAATAGAACTTTTAATAAATATGTCACTATATTAAAATTAGTAATACATTTAATTTCCGCCTAATAAATGTTAAAATATTTTATTTGTAAAATAAACAAATTCAATTATAAAGAATAATTAATTATAATTTCTTAGCTCCATAAATGTAAATAAACTCCAATAAATTCATAGAACCTGTAGGAATATTCCGAAAATTAATACTTTTTCGGGTCTTTAAAATAAAATAAACCTCTCCAGACAATTTATTTATGGTATTTGCATGCTTGTAGATAGATGTGTATATATAGATATATATTCCTACTTCTACTTGCTCTGTAAAAAAGATGCGAAGCGTCACTGACCTAACGCACACGTGAGTGTGGCGGCGGCGGCGTTAACAAAAATAGCACGACGTGGAAAAAGACGGCGGAAAAGCGGCAGCCCCCGCGGCGGGAAATTCCCTCCAGCAGCCGTGAACGATGACAAGGCAGACAACAAGGGACACTGAAAAGCAAAGACCAAAAAAAATAAATATATATATATAAAATCGAGAAAATCATAAAAACTGGGTTCTAAATTATATTTATATATTTTTGTTTCGTTTTATGAAACTTTTAATAATTTAAAAATGCTTTTTTATAACCCTTTATATACATTTCATATAAATTTAAATATTTAAATTGCAAAAATTAAATAGTATTTTGTAGGCCCAAATTTTTACATAATTTTTTTAGTTTAATAAACAAATATATATATATATATATCATATATAATATAATAAGCAAATAATACCATAATTAAATATTTATGTTTTTAAAGCAGTATATGTACATTTGAAACGTAATTATTTGGTTCTATGTTTAAATTGCGTTAATGAAATAATATTTGATTTTTAAAAGCTTTGCAAATTTTAAATACAATTTCATTTCATTGAAAATATATTTTATTTTTAGTTTTACTTTATTTTTACTCATGTTTTTAATGAGGAATTACTATATGCTTTTATTTATTTTTTTTTTAATCGAAGTATTCATAAAAATTTATAGATCTGTTCTATAAAATATAATTAATTTTCTGGCTATCTTTAAAAATACTATTTAATACGAAAATAAATAAATTGATAAACTTTTTTTTTGTAGATTTAGATATTTATTTTCTTTTACTTTCAAAGTTTGTTAATTTATTTTTCAGCTTTTGATATTTATATCCAGACTGGCTATAAACGCTAATTTTTAATTTGTATATTAAAAAAAAAGCAATGCAAAACTGAGCATAGAATCAACAATAAAATCACCAAATTCTCTAGAATATAAATTCATTGATCTTAATGGAAATTGCTTTCCCAAAAACGAGGAAACTCCCGACGAGCTTGCCACGAAGCTGCGCTGATGTTGCGGCAACAAGGCTTCGGTGGCAGCTTCGTGGATGCTGCTGCTGATGCTGATACTGCCTCGGCTGTAGGCACTTGGGCGTTCGACTCACCTCGTCGCTGGGGCCGAAGGCCGTGATGCAGTTGCCGGCAGCTGGCGGCCACTGCCGAGATAATGTTGAATCAGTCTTTGCGCGTTTTTCGACAGCGGCGGTCCAGCGGAGCAGCGACGCTCGATTTTTGCCCAAAAAACGAAAACCAAACATTGGCGAGATTTTTGCGAAAGCACAAAACCCAAGCAGCAATAACAACAGATTATATTCTTTATTATTAACACAAATAATTATTAATTAATTAATTCATCTATCGTATGCAAACAAGTTAAACGTACGCGAGTGTTAATTTATTTTTTTAGTGAGTCCGCGAGTCGAGTGTGAGTGTTAGTGAGTGTTTTAAGTGTAAGTGGGAATTTCCCAAACAGCCCGTGGAAAAAGCATAGAGAAATAATAGAAAAAAACACGTGCCAGCCGAGCTTCTTCGGGTGAGTGTGCCAAAGTTGGAAAATCTTGGAAAACAACAACCAAAAATTAAACCGAAAATCACTGCAACCCCTTAAAATTAATACAAGAAATCATAAAAAATAGAAACCAAAAAATCACCAAAATACAACCCAAAAAATCACCAAACTACAACCCAAAAATCCTCCATAAAAACCTCCCAAAAAACCCCGAAAACTCAGGGAAAAAATACTCCAAAAAAAAACCCCCTCTCTGAAACCGCAGAAAATTCACGTTGGCCAAACTTTTCTGCTGATGCACAGTTGTTATGACAAGCGGCAAATTGATTGATTGCCGATGACGGGGCTAAAAATGCCCCCGAAAAACACAAGCCAAGCTCTTTGGGTTTTCCGTATTCAATATTTATTAAATCAAACAATATTTATTTTTCGGACAATATTTTCCACTTCTTCTGTTTCTTGTATTTTCCTATATTTTCCAAATAAATAAATAAACAGTTCTCGGGGCCAACTTTCACTTAATTTAATAAAGTGTCTCCGTTGGTTAATATAGGTATTTATAATTTACCTTTTCGCCGGCTTTCAGTTTTCTTGTAAATTATTTATGAGCGAGTATTTTTATTATTTAAAGCAGAGAAAAAGGAATTTCAAATTTTAGTTTTTTTTTTCTCTTCTAAATGTAAAAAGAACTTTATATAAATTTTGTTTAAATAATTTTCCCTTAAAAAACATTGCTGTTTATGTCCCATTTTGTGTTTAGTTGAATGTTGGCTCTGAGAAATGATTAAATAAAAATATTTATAATATAAATAAATACCATACATAATAAACATAAATACATTTTTTATTTAAGTTTTTTCCCATTTTACAGGGCCAGCTAACAAGGTTAACTGTGTTTACACATGTTGATGTTATGTCCTTTCGATCCTTTTTTCATGTAAAGTTGCTTAACAAACAGAATTTTTGCTAAAGGGTTTTAGGGAATATTTGTGGCAATAAACTTTGCAGTAAGCACAAAAAATTAGAATAAAGTAATTTTAGAAAATTAAAATTAAATTAAAATTGAAACTATGCAGTTAACAATTAAACTTTAATGTGTCGCGTTTCAAAATTTATGTTGGGTTTATAAAGAGTTAAATTAAATTATAAACAGAGGAATTTAAAGTGTTATAAAATCAAAAATGAAAGGTGTTAAATTTATTTAGGAAGTATAACAAATCAGAACAAGAAATTAAAGTGCAACAATTTTATAAAAAGAAAACAAAAGTGTTTAATTTTTTTTTTAGATGTATAAAAAAGTTAAATTAAAGTGAAATAATTGTATTAAATCAAAAGTTTACAAATTATTTCAGAGATAGAGAGTCTTTATGAAAAAGCCTACCTCAATAAAATATTTTTGCCTGGGGTTTCCCTGTGAATATTAAATATATTCTACACTTATAGCTTCCTTAAAATATTATTTAAAAAAAAATTAGGTACAGTGAAAGGAAAAAAGAAAACAATGAAATTTTAGTAAAAACAATTTTTAAAACTGAAAATAAAGCTATAAAAATAACCTATCCCACTAACACATATTTATATGGGTTTTACCACTGAATATAAAATATTTCCCAGGGCTTGAAACCTAACTTTAAATATAAATTTAATTAATTTCATTTTGTAAAATTTTCAACAAGCTTAACAGAATTTTTCCCTAAAAAATTCCATGCAGTTTCCTAATTTTTGTTGCTGCCCTGCATTGGGGGACTTTCTTCCAAGTTTAGCCTGCCTTTGGGCCTTATTTTGATATATAGATATCAAGGTGGAACATGTGTTGAGTAACGAAATTGATTTGGCCAGGTGAAAGGGAAAAAAATCCCAGCGGAATGCAGGTGAAAAGGCAGCTAACAAAGCTGAAGCTGAATAAATAAGCACTCGGCACTCTGACTCTAACTCTGGCTCTGGCTGGGTAGAAATATACAAATACAAATGGTAATACAAATGGAAATGTTCCTTCTACGTGTAGCTCCTTTTGGCCATCCTCCACTCCCTCTCGCTCTCTCTATGCCCTCTCGGCTTTCTCTAATGCATTTCCCTGGACTTGCATCAAAAGCCAGCGGAAATGGACAGTAAATAAGTGTTTACAATTTTTTCTATATTTTTGCTGCATTTTTTCTTCGTTTTTTATTTTTGTGTGCGGCCTTGTTGCATCTTTCCTCTGCTGGCACTTGAATTTCTACATTTGTTGCTGCCTCCTGACGGGGGGCGGAGGGCGTGGAGCAGGCCATGGCCCTGGCAGGCACATAAATTTGGCGGAAATTGTGTTGTAGAGAGCCCGCCACCCCCGGTGGTTAGATCCACCTGCAAAACCCCAAAAAATCTCGGTCGGCAGTCACCAAAAAAAATTAGAGGGTGTTCTTTCTTGTCCTTTTTCTTTACTTTTATTTTTATTTATTTTTTTGAGCATTTTAAAATATGGCCTCCGCAAGTGAACACAACATTTTGTTGGCAAAACTTATAACAAATGGGTTCAACGATGAAAAATTAAATATTTTGCAACTAGCTTTGATTAATTTGAAGGATTTTTAAATCTGAAAAGCAATTTATTTAAAAAATGTAGGAACTTAAATATATTAACAAGTAGAGAGATACATTTTTTAATCATTTTAATAGCTTAACAATATGTTTTCAAAGGACTCCTTATACTTTTTCTTCTGAAAATATTTATAAACAATACAGTTCTTTATTTTTTTATGATTTTGAAATATTTAAGACTTTAAGTAAATTAAATTTATTACTAATAGGAATTCCCATATATATTAACAAGTCTTGAAATTATATTTTTAAGCTTTTAAATATGTTTCAAAATCTTTTAAATAATAAACATATTTTTCTTTTGATTATCTTTCAGTTGTTTATTGCTGAACCATTCAAAACAAGTATAAATATGTGAGTTTTAAATTTTTTATATATTTTCTCTTGTATTACTTTATTTTTGGCAACAATTTCTCTTTGCTTTTGGCCACCAAAAACTGCATTTATTCATTGTCTTTAAGCCATTTCTGTATGGAATTTCGGCTGCTGTTTGCAGGCTGATAACTTTATTCCACTTTTTGCCATGATGTAATATATAGATATATTATATATAAATATATATATATATGTATAAATCTATATATATATATTTTACTGTTTTTGCCGCTGCTGCTTGCTGCGCTTTTCATTAGCGAAAAAGAAAAAGAATTGCACTTGAATGCAGGCAGCAGTCTCGGGACAAGTGCTGCAATTACTGCATAAAGTACTTGTAACGAGGCAACTGCCACTGGAGCTGATTTTGGCTGTGATTCTGTCGGGAGAGAGTGGAGGAGCAGTAGGGATAGGAGCAGCAGGAGCAGCAGCAGGAGCAGCATCTAAGAGCTACTGCTGAGGCTGACGTCCTAGAATCTTCCACACCCTCATCACCCATCACCATCAGCTGTGCTAATTTAAGGCAATTATTTGTGCCATTGCACTGTGGGGCCAAAATGAGGGAGGAGCCAGCATAAATCTTGCCAAGCTACAGTCCCAAAGCAAGGACAGCGGCAGCTTAGTGTCCTGGGAATGGTAATTGCCATGGCAACACATCACAACTAGTTGCATTTTTTCGAAGAAAATATTGCAGAAATTACATTTTCCTCATACTAACAATAATAACAACAAATAATGTTAGGAAAATGCAGGATAAAAATGCATAAGGAAATATGAGCATGTCCTTGTCATTAGCATTTTTAGGAATTTTATTTGCTACCAAACAAAGCCGGATTTTAACTTGTTAAAGTCATATTTTGTTTTAAATACAATAAAATAGTTACAGCATATTTTTACGGCCACAAAAATATGAATAGTTTTTTTTAAATATAATTTACAAACCCTTACACCCCCACACATTTAAGCTTATTAAATTTGTTTGGCTCAAAAATTGTATTTCCCTTCGAAGGATGCATTTTGTGGGTTACAAATTGAGGACATCCTTTTTTTTTTCTATTAATCTTGTTTACTTTCTGGCACCCATTTCGTGGGCCCAACTTTAGATTCTACTCCTGCTCCAGCTCCTCCTCATCCTGGCAATATCTCCGCTTGTGTCTAAGGCTTAGCAGCCATTCAGTCAGTTGCCGTGTCCGTTTCCGCTTCTACAGCCTCCCCCATGGCCATTTAATGCACTTATTCATTAAAATAAAGCAGCACAAAAAGAGGGGGGTTGAAAAATAAAACTAAATGAATGAAAGGGCTGCAGGGGGAGGCAAAAAAAAAATATTAAGCAAAAAAAAAAGAAAGAACAGAGGAGAATGGATGGCGAGAAGGCGCAACAAGAATGGAAATGAATGAAATAAAAAATGTAAACATACACAAGTGCAATGCAAATTAAAGCAGACAGCAAAGTGGCTGCACGCAGCGGGAAGTGAGGGGTTGAGGGGGGCTTTTCCCGAGTGGGAGGGGTGTGTGGTTTTCCTGGGTGGCGAGGAGTAGAGAGGAGGAGACGCCAGCAGCGGAGTCTCTGTGCGAAGAGGCAATTCATTAGCTTTAATTTAGGTAAATGTCCTTGGTCCTTGTGGCGCTGCCTCTTGCGGTGAGCGTCGCAAATGCAACTAAAATGTTGCGGTTACCATCATTCCCGCCACGCCCCCGCTGATGCTTTGCCCAAATTCCAAAAGCACTGAAAGAAAACAAGGGCTTAGAAGAGATTTTTAATTAAAAAATAATTTATATACTGAAAACTATAAATGTTTAAAGGTTGTTAATTGTTGAAATGATTTATTTCTTGAATATATACGTTTTTTATATTTCTTATAAATTTCTTTATATTTTTTATATTGTTTTTATTTCATAAATCATTTACAAGTTAAGCTTATAGCTTACTTTCTTCTTGAAATTATTTGTAAGCTCCAGAAAATGTGTTTCTTTTTATTTAAAAAGTGAACAATAATTAGTTTAACAATCGCTAGAATATATTCTAAAAATTTCTAGACCATATTTTCTCGTTCACTGTGCATCTCTGCACTGCATGTGTCTTTCGGCCTCCGCCCTGCCCCCTTTTCTGGCCAACTTGCTTAATATTTAAGGTGGGTCCTGGGCCCCCCGCCCAGAGCCTGCACAGGATGCCACTTGGGCCTTATAATGGAAACCATATAGAATTCACCACTCGCTGCTCCTACCTTACATATTACACTGTCGCACAAAATTGGGTTCTGCGGTGAATTTTGATTAGTGTTTCTGGGCATAAACCAATAACTCGAGGTACCTTTCCGTCCTGCAGAATTCGATGGGTTTGGTTTTTGGTTTTAGATAAGGGGACATGGGGCGCTATTCTTGGATTAATAAATATATGAAGTTCTTGATATTAAAATTAATGTTTAATTAATTATTTCACATATACATTTTTCATTTTACACCTTTTTTTTTTGTGGTAATTAGTGGCTTTACCTTTACTCTTTGACAGCGAAGCAATACTCAATTTAATATGTAATGCAATTGGATTTAGTTTCCTCTTCGATTGCCTAAGAACACACCCTTTGCACACCCCCTTTCATCTCCCCCTTCCTCCCCCAGGCTTCCCCTTTTCAAAAGCACTTCTTATCCGGTTCCCTGACATTGGCATTCGTTGTCATCGCTCCGAGGTGCTTGGGGTTTTTTCAGCTGAAATAAATCATTTCGAGTGCACGCAATGGAGTTGGTGTTGGGATTGGGGATGCTGCCTTTCTGCCTAATTAGATAATGTCAGATGCAGTGTCAGGCTTTCGAGGAACGAACGTAGAGAATGTGGATGTGAACGTGGACACACACACACTCTTGACCCCAATTAAATTTAAATTATTTGAGTGCTGCTTAAGTAAAACTAATTGTATTGGCCGACGACAACGAGGCATGATGTTCCTTCCGTTCCAAATCACTTGAGCATCTCCTCAGCATTTCTCTCCATTGTCTCAAGTGTGATCTGTTGTGTGTTGTGTTGTGTCTGTCTTTAATTCAATTTGTCAAAAGCAAAAGGCAAAGTCAGAACAAAACAGAACGGAACAAAAAAACAGAATCAGATGAGACAAACTGGACCGGAGTTTGGCATATTAATGCGTCTCTGGACGCTCATTAATGCATTGCCTGATGGACGTAAAGGAGCGGCTCTTTGGCCAGTTTTTCTCTCTTTGGTACGTGTTCTGGCATTGCATTTTGAAAATGAACTGACTGACCCCTGGCCCCAGCGCAATCCACTCTTGAATGCCATTTAGCAGCGAACAGAACGCGATGCGACGGCGAAGTCTGACGGAAGTGAGTGAAAGGGTCCCTGGTCCCTGGTCCCGGGTACCATAATCGCATGTGTCTACAGTTCTGTCAGCGGGAATATGGTCGCAGCTCTCCAAAACTCTTTGCTAATTTCATTTTAGTTTTTCCACTTTTTTTTTCTGGTTCATTAAAGCTGGAAAAAGAGGGTTTTGGGATATTTTCTAGTAAATTAAAGTGAATTAAGGAGTTATAAAAATTAAGCAGAGGAAAATAAATTCAAATAAAAGCAAGTAACAAAAGATTCTGATTTGTTTTTAAGCTCTCATTTATTTATTTTCTTTTAGTATAGATTTAGAAGAGATTTTGAATAATATACATAAATATCTTAATTATTTTTTGATTTTTATGTACGAATATATATAAGTTCGTATGGTTTATTAAGATATTTAGTAATTGTTTTCTTATTTAGTTATTTATCGATTGATTTATTAATTTATTTAGTAGCATATAATTTAATATATTAATTGAATGAATTAATTATTGTTTAGTATATTTATTTGTTCTTTGTATTATTTATTTATCAGCAAACTTAAAAAAAAGAAATCATTAAGATATAACTTAAAGATTGAATAGAAAAATTCGTTTACATGGCTAAGTAATTATTTTCTTATTTTCCATTTTGATGGTTTTATTTATTTATTAATTGATTAATGTATATATATATTTATTTATGAATTGATAAATTGAATGAATTGATTAATTTATCAGCGAAATTAACTTGTAAAATCATTACAAAAAAATTACCTGAAGTCAAAAGAGTTCTTTTCTTCTAACTTCTCTTAAAAGTAAATACATTTTGTAATGACTTTTAATTATATAAATTTTATTTTTTAATATGCTAAATCAAAAATTTGTTGGTCTTCGGAAACCCTTACAATTTCGCTAAAATAACCCCAAAAAAATTATAAATCCATCACTTTTCCAAGGACTCCTCTAACCTGGAATTATGAGCAACACTTCGCTTTGATACCCCTTCTTAACGCCAGGGAATCAGGCTTCCACGAAAATCCCATTGTTCTCACCCAGCAAGGATATAATGGCCTGACCTTGGCCTAGGCAGTTAAATGTTTTCCATTTTCCCCCCCATTTTCCAGGGAGGAGGGAACGTCGTCTAGAAACAAATTGCGGCAACTGTTGTGGCCATTCGAGGGCATCAAATTAGTGCTGCTAATTAATTATAAATGCCAGGGAGTAACATATTTGCCTTTTCTCTAGTCTAGAGTCTACAGTCCAGAGTCTCTCGTCTCATTTCCCATTTCCACATTTCCCATTTCTCATCTCTGCTTTGCCGTCTTTAATAAATTTATAGTGGGGGCCAGGGGCAATTAGTGAGTGAAAGCCAAAGATGGCCAGCAAGAGGGATTTCTCTGATTCCCGGAAAACTGCAAAACTTTTTCCCAATGCGATATGAAGGCCATAAGTATAATCCCGGAAAAACTTGAAGCGGGGGCGGGGGAGGAGGGGAGGCTTTTGGAATGTTTTGTGCCTTTTGGAACAAGGCAAACATTTGTTGCCTGATTACTTTTAAATTATTTCGTGTGTGTGTGTTTGTGTATGGGGGAAACGGCTTTTGGATTTTCCTGGCTTGCATAATAATAAATAAAAGACATGAAAAGCAAGAGACAGCCCTTGTGGACACACACACAGAGAGAGAGAAAATGTGGGAAAATAGAAAGCAGAAAATGCAACCTAAATTTAGGTAAAAAATAAAAAGAGAAATATTTATTAACTTTTTTTAGCTTTATTTTCTATGTCTCAAAAATTTATGTTTAAATTTTAATATTTTTAAACTTGTTAGTGGCTTTTCTTAATTTTCTTTCTCTGCATGCCTTAGTTTCCGCCCATAATTCTCTACACACACATTGGCCAAGATGGCTCTTTGAGGCTCGTCGCATTATGATATGCTTAAACAGCACAAAACTGTTTCATAATTTATGGCTCCATTGGCCGGCTTTATGTGTCCAATATATATATATATATATATATATATATATATATATATATCAAATATAAATACGTGGCATATGCGACTAAATGGATAACAAAGCAGACTAACCAGCAGCAGCAACAGATCAAAAGATACCCAAAAAATATGAATTATTGAAGGCTAAAACCCAGAGATCACATACATAAGCCTCTCCTCTGATCAATCTCCTTCACAGATGAAAGATGTTTCTATTCATTTCTCCCTTTCACCCCTCGCAAGCCTTTCTTTCTAGTTAAATTTTGTACTTTATGTCCCTGCTTTTTGGCCTCTGTGTTTATGTGTGGAAATTAATGAGCTCTTTGTGGGGCTTAAAATAATATAATGGCTGCAATATAACAAAACACCCCAAAAACAAAAAACAAAAAACCCAGACATGTGGGAGAGAGAGTGTATGAAAAAAAAAATATAGAGGAGATGCCTTTGCACAAAAAAAGGGTTTCTCCAGGCTGCCCCAAAAAGGGACACATACCCCTTGGTGAGGCCACAAAAAAGGGACGTGGACACATGTCGTATACGTCATATGCGCTAATCAGCGACCCAAAGACAAAACCCCGTTTTCGGATTCAGATTCGAATGCCAAACCCAGTTGGGGATCAGGATGTCTTTACCATACTTTAAGGAGCAAAGTGAGCTAAGTAATTAGCAAACTTATCAACTAGGGAAAATCTGGGGAGATGAAGAAGTTATTTTAATAAAGAAATAAATAATAAAATATACAAATTTAATTCTCCGAAAAAAAGAATATAACATAAATGATTATTTTGAGATATTTAAGTTCCAATTTTATTATATTATTATTTTAAAGGTATTTAATTACTTTTTTTTTAATTAGCAGCTTCAGCTTTCGCTTTGTTAAGTTAGCTAAGTATTAAGCTATTTCACAATATTTTATTATTTTAATATATTCCTAGTAATATGTTGTTTATTATTCAGTTCTTCAGTCGCTTCTACCAGGTGTCCACTGTAAGGACTAACCCTTTTCTTAAACTGATGAGGCGTCGCCGCCCGGGCTGCTGCTTCTGCTGTTATTCTTATATTTTTACGCTCCCTTTTTGTTTTTTATTTATTTTTTTTCTATTTTATGAGAGCCCACATAAGAAGGATGTCAACATAATTTAAACATCAAAAAAGTTTCGGTTTCTTTTTTGTTTTGCTCGCATTTTATACTTGTGTATATATCCACATGTATTTTATGTGCTGCGTTTACGGCTTTGTATTTTTGTTGCTTTTGCCACAAATTGGGTGCTTTTGGCCACGAAAATATTGATAATGTTGAAAAGTGTCAACTTAATCTGTTTAAATATTAATTACTTAACTAATAAAGGGAAATTTAAAGGTGAAATTAGGTTCAATGCTATTTTAGAATATTAGAGAAGCTAAAAAAAATAAAAATAAATAAATACTTAAAGAAGACTTGACTAGCAAATCCCTCCGTTTAGAGCCATAAAAATATTTATAATGTCAAAAATGGCTATTTATAAATGTTGAGATAAATTTAGGCTAAAATATATTTGAAAATTGTAAAGAAATCTGAAATATAATTAAGAAAGGATCAGATGACTTCAGAAAGTCTCCTTTATAAGCTACAGAATTTGTATATCAATTTAAAAAGTATTTTAACGAAGAAATTATAGACTCACTACCTAAACTGATTACTAAAAATTATACAGAAGACTAAAAAATAATACAAATAATACAAAAGTGTTATGAAAATCCCTCAGTTTGCCCTAAAATTTTTTTAACAGAATTTTAAAGCAACCAGAAAAAAATACTGATGAAGAAACAATAATCATGGTCTTAAATTTATTATTTAAAAATTAAAAACGAGACTAAAAAATAATAAGCTAAGACACTAAGGCGCTTAGAAAATCTCTTAGTTGGGTCCAAGCATAATTTTTAAGAATTCTACATAAGCGTAAAAAGTATTCTGATTTACAAAATAAAGAATTACTTTCCAAATTATTATTTAAAAATTATTAAGAAAGCTGAAATATTATTATCAAAGGTACAAAAGTGTTTAAAAATGTGTAAATAGAATCTCCCAACTATTTAAATGAAATTTTGGTAAAGACATACAAGCCTTATATTTAAAAAATTTTAGGAAATCCTAAAAATAATAGACCAACTTGATGAAATCTCAAGAAAACTACTCAGAAAATGTTTACAAAACTTAAGAAGCAATCTGGAAAAAACTACTTTAATAAGAATCTCACAGGTGTAACATCCTAAGTTATTTATTTTTCTTTAATTAAAATTATTAATTATTTCGCTTAAGGGTAACCCCTTAAGGAGTTGCCTTACTCGTCCTCGTCTTCGTCCTCGTCCTCTTCGCCTCTTCGTCCTTCGTCCACGTGATATATGTTGTATGATGTATGACTTCCGGAAACGGAAGTGCGCGCACACGGTCGCCTACTGCCGCCTACTTTCACGCCCACTTACGCAATTTCACAGTTGTGTGCCCGCTTATTTACTTTCTCCTTTACCCTCTTCCCTCCTCCACTTCCAGAGAGGTCAAAGGCTATCATTGTCGCGGGGATTTTATTATTTTTAATTTTATTACTCGCGTACATTGGTCTATTATTTCATTATCATGCGACTGTAATTATGTGCAATCTGGGATCTGGCTCCGAGCTGCGTACAAATTGAATGCAGTTTTATCGCCATTTCGCATGAGTTGGCTTATGGCCACCAAAAAGTATATATAAATATATATATATATATCTGGACTTTAATGTGGTCGAAATGAGGATAATGGTTGTTTTGGGAAGAAGGGAAATGCCATCAAATTCAGATAATCGAAGTGATAATAATGTCTAGGCTTTAAATTTGTAACTATTTCGTTTAAATTAAATATTTTTATAGATATTTTAGGCCAAGTTAAAATATGTTTCCACAAGAAATTACTTAAATAATAAGCTGGCTTTAATTTAACAATATATACATATAAATTTTCTAGCTCTGTTTCTGTGGCATGTTGCATTTTTCCAGCAAATAAAAACATAATAATAATATCCTTTTAATAGCCAGCTAATACGATAATTGTATCTACTCCGTCATACCTCCTCCTCCTCCAAATCCTTTTGTTATCAAATTATCTGTATCCGAGGACAGTTTTAATTTGAACTCTCTCTCTCTCGTTTGGCTTTGCAATTAAATGGCAATTTTTGGCAACACATTTGTGGGCGGCAAACTGTAAATAATTAGCCCGATAACGGTGGCGGCGGCTTTTATAAACATAAACACAATGATGCAGCAATAACAACAACAATAATGATTATAATAATAACAGCTAAATAGAAGCAACAAAAAAAATAGATGTATATAGAATTTAAAATAAATAAGCGCCCGTGGAAACATGTCTATTATTTGTTATCAAAAATACAGCACTGCCTGTGGCGACACTCTCTGTCTATGCAATATGCTTTTCCATTTATTTGGCAATTTTCCGTTTCGAAAATATTATATATGTACCATAATTATTGTATTCGATTCGATACATACACACACTCGCGCTGAAAATCGCTGAAAATTATCAAATATTTATTGCACACTGAGCCCTGAGTATTGAACGATAATGCCATATAATTGACAGCCGATTTATGCGACATTTGTAAATGGGAAAAACAACATGGAAAATTTGTTGCAATCCCCCGCTACTGTTTATTTATCTGTCACAAGGACAGACAATCGTTTATATCAAATACATATAGTATATATATATATACATATTTGTTATTGTTTGTTCAGATTCAGAAATCGTTGCCATTATTAATTCATTTTTGTGTGTGCGCGCGGCAATGTTCAATGTTCACTTGAATACATCAGTAAAGTGAATTTAATCATCCGAATTCAGTTTTCTAATTCATTTCCTCGGGAAATCTTTTCAGAAAACGAAATTCTAAATGCACTTCACTCAGGCTAAGAGCTTAAGCACTTTCTTAGATTATTTCTTGCGATTTTGATTTGAGGAAATTAACAAAGAGAGCTTTTCCCCGGCCAAAGGCAGGCTGAGTGATTAAATTATTGAATGCAGTCTGCATTTTCCCTCTCTACAAGAGTGTGTGTTTGAGTGTGGGTGTGTGTGTGTGCGAGTCTGTGTGTGTATCGATGATGCAAAACATTTCCGTCACAAAACGCTGAAATGACACGTTAAAATGATGCTTAAGTTGATGCCAACTCCTGATGGCTGTCATTTCCCCAGACAGTTTTCATAGGTGATGGGATATTTGTGGGTGGTCGCTATGTGTGTGTGGGCCATGCACAGAGAAAAAAAATGGGTTGTATATTTTAAATTTAAAAATACAATTTTTTGAAAATTATGAAATAAACTTTGTTTTGATAAAAACAATTTTCTAACAATTTGAATGCTTTTTAAAATTAATAATATAAGATTAGTATTTAATAAAAAATATATATTTAATATTTCAATATTTTACACGAGTTTTTAATCGAGTTTGTCGCAATTTTTAATTTATTTATAATTTTAAAAAATGTTTGCTTTTTTCATTGGCTTTTTTCGCTTATTTTTTGTATCGATTAATAAATATTCTTGCTGAGTTCAACAAACTTTACTATTAATTATAATTAAATTAAGTTCTAAATAGAGTAGAGCTCTATACTCTTCTATAAATTATAATTAAATAAATATATATTCGATATTTTTAGTTTTTATATAGTTCATTTCGTTATTAATTTATTAAATACTTAAAAAAAAGTCACAAGTAAAAGCAATTTGATAAATGTTAAAAAAATATATATAAATATATTGTTGATAAATCTATATTTCCACGAATATGAATATTAATATTTTATTAATTTTCTATATATTTGAAATAAACTTTACATTAGCTTTTGTAAAAATTATTACATTTTAAACAGTTTATTTTCTTTTGATTAATGAACGTTTATTACAATATATACATTAATTTAATTTAATCTTTATATTATATAAATTATGTTATATAAAAATAATGCAGTTCCATTAATATTGCAATAAAATTAAGGTAAAAAACCCTAAATAATACCCTTAACATTAATTGATTATACGAATCTACATCGATATCTTGCTGGCTTCTATAATGATATTAATTATCACTCTGACAGTTTTGCAAACTCCATAAATTTTTCGTTTTTCTGGTAAGTTTTTCCTCAGTTTTCCCTCTATTTTCCGGCAGTGCACAGTGTACTTTAGGGCGTGTACTATGTCTGGGTGTGTGTGTATGTGGGTGAATGATTGCCGTGTCATTGACTCGCATGGCGATGTCCCCCAAGTCGCTGGCATGGCAAATATGTGTGTCAACTGGCAGTCGATGCCACAAATGCATTTTCCTTTTTTTTTTTGTTCTGCTTTTCCCGCCTCTCCTTTGTCCAAGTGTGTGTGTGTTTGATTTTTTTCACCACGTCTGCTGGTGCTGCGTGTGAAATTCCTTGCATAATTTCGCCGAAGCTAAATGTGCAGCTTGTGTTCGGGACTGCGAAATGTTCGCCATTTAAGGGGCAACTTCAAGGAGCCACTCATTCTCCTCTCTCTCTCTCTCTATCTGTGTCTGTCTGTCTCTGTCCAACTCCCTTGATGGCCAGGAAGCATCATCGCCTTCTTTGGTTGCCTTTCGAGTGCTTTTCCCACAGCTTTTCCAATAACAATTTTCACCAATAAGTGCGATAGAGAAGCCCTTATAGAGTTCAAACTAGGGATATTATTTAAGCTATGAATTATGAGGTAACAAATAAGATATATACTATACATAATTAATATATAAAATATAAGAAATAATACAATTTTAAATAAATAATTGTATTTTTTATGTAATTTTACAGAGTAAGTCTAGTATTTGCAGACTCCCTTTTGTAAACCTCAATCTAGCTCTGGTTTTATTATTATTATTATTATATATTATATAAAATTATGTATGTGAGTATTTCTTAAGCACTTTTCATATATAAAATTGTTGCGTCTGTTCGGCGCCTTGGCAAATGACAGTAAGTGGTTCGAATGTGCTGTGTTGGCCCAAAAAAAAAGAAATGCTAACAAGAAAACTATTATCCAAAGACGGGTCCTAGATGCGGAAGTGATTTCTCAGGCCCGGCACGTTTCAGCTGGATTTTCCTTTATATTTTTTTTGTTGTTGTATGTAGCTTTCCTTTCTTTTGCTTCTTGTTCATCCTGCTAGCACTTTTCCTGGTCGATTGTTTTATTGGTTTCGCCCAGCAGCAGGAGCAGCTCCTTTTGCATTTAATGACGTTGCTGGCTGGCGCCTCCTTTTGCAGCTGTCTCTGCCACTTTTCAATGCATTTTCATTTATTATGCAAATTGACGTTTCCCCTGCTCATTTTCCATTTTCCAGCCCTTTCTTTTTTTTTCGTCTGGATTTTACTTTTGGCCAGCTGACGGCCGACAAAAAAGAAAAATATTTGCCCAAGCCCAGTTTCAGTTTGTCTTTGCCATTGCAATTTTCTTTCCCCTTCTATATTTCATTTTTTTTTTTGCAAACTAATTTGACATTGAAATTATGTATAAAGCATCAGGAATATATATATACTACTTTCGGAAAAGCCAAATTATGATAAAAAGATGCCGATAAAAGGCAAACACAAACAGAGGCGAGTCCAAGAAAGTTGGAAAAACAATTCAGCGCATTGCGCGAATCTGTCAATTGTTGAGTGGCGACTAAGATGAATTGCCCTGGTCATGTTGGGTAGAGGGGAGAGCGGAGGGGTTTTCCAGGATTTTTCCTAGCTTTTAGAAAATTTTCAGCTGTTCCCGGGGCCAAATTGAGAAATGATTGAAGCTGTTAAACTCAATTTGAATGCTTTGGCAGCAAAAAATAAAAAAACGAGAAAAAAAGAAAAAATTATGAAGCAAAGTGTCGACAAAGTGGAAAGTAGTTGTCACACATTAGATTTGGATAAATTATACACTGAAAAATATGGATTTAATATGGAAATTATTTAGGGACTTTTTATTAAATATAATTTCTTAATTTTATTTGGCTTTATCTCTCAAGTTTAGTGGGGTTTCAACTCAATTTTAAGTACTCACTTGTAATTTAAAGCTTTCCTTTTTTTGACAGTTAAAATTAAAGGTTTTTTCTACTATATCAGTATAAAAAAAATAGATATACCAAAAATATTTACCCAAACTTTTTGTTTGCTTAATTTTGTTGCCAAAACTGGCATTTAAATCATGGCCAATTGATAAATGAGTGTCAATTCCCTTCCACTACACTCGCAATTAGGTTACACCCTAAAATATACACAAGCATGTATATAAAGATATAGAAAAATATATAAATATATTTACAGATTTACCAAAAAATTTGCAACAATCCAAAACTCATTTTACATTCGCTTTTCGACCTGGAGGCATCTGTGGCCCACGACAAAATCGACATTATGTCAAACAATATTTTGATTTATGGCCAAGTTGCCATTTGCCGCGGCTTTTCCTTCTTCTCCTCTCTCTCTCCTTTTATTTTCCACCGTGTCGCTTTCCACGAGGAAAAATCAAATTTTCAATGATTGGCCTCCAGGTCACGTGGCCGGGCAATGTTTATGATCTGCTATCAATTTAATGGCTCGAATCAATAAAATAATAAAAAATCGAAATAAAAAACGAAAAAGGGAACATGCAACCGGTGCAGCGGCAC